>JAULUF010000038.1:11872500-13152500 GCA_031834385.1 Semotilus atromaculatus | reverse complement strand
ACCCAAAGTGACACATTTTAAGGACTTATAATCAATTATTTTACCAAATATTTACGTGACAGGTTATTCTTTCATACAGAGACCATATTCAAGCTTCTTGTGCTACTATAAGTTGTTGTATGATCAGAACAATTTGACACAATGCATTTGTAAAAATGGCTTCCAATCCCAAAGACTAACTGTGTGAACATAGTCTATCATACAAACACGCATAGCTTCATTACTTGCGGTGTGTGAAGGAACTTCAATTTCATAGTTACTACTGATGTCTGTCCGTTGCATTTGTCTGTTGTGCGCACAGATTCTGGTCCATCTGAAGGCTTTTGGATTTGTTTCTTAAATGGTTGGTCAGCTGGTTATTAAGCAAATTAATTTGTGATAGTTGAGGTTTCTAGGTTTTGGTTGAGTGATGATTGTGTCTGGGAGGGAAGCTAACACTCTTGATATCGCAGGTAAAACTAACTGATTAATGTTTGACACTCAATCATTAGAGTCTCTACAAACACCTTTCACTTTCAAACCGTTCACTCACCCCACACAAAACACATTTGCAGAAGCATTTTTGAGTCATATTGACAAGAGCTGGCAGTGGGCGGATGAATCCTATCATGATTAATTGTCTGGAGAGCAATTCAGGTGTCTGGTTAGAATCAGCTGCTTTATTTAATGGCATCAGGATTAGGATATATCTGCCATCAGGGTGTCCAAAGATATACTACTGTTCAAAAGTTTGGGGTTAGTAAGATTTTTAGTAAGATGTCTCTTATGCTCAAGATACAGCAAAAACAACAACATTATGAGAGATTATTATAATTCATAATAACAGTTTTCTATTTAAATATATTTTAAAATGTAATTTATTCCTGTGATGGTAAAGCTGGATTTTCAGCATCATTGCTCCAGTCTTCGGTGTCACATGATCACATGATTCTAATATGATGATTTGGTGCTGAATTAACATTTTTTTATTATCAATGTTGAAAACAGTTTTGTACTGAGGACTTAAATAAATATAAAGAAATATTTTCTTTCACTTTTGATCAATTTAATGCATCCTTGCTGAATAAAATCAATAGTGTCTTGAAAAAATTGCCCACCCCAAACTTTTGAACGGTAGTGTATTTGCCATCAGGGTGTCCACAGATATTTTTTTATTAATTATGTGTTATTAATGTGTTAAATTTTTAAAAAGCAGTGATAAGCTTTGGAGGTGAAAGTCTCAAATGCATTGAAGGAAACACTGGTGATGTTATCTATTTGAACTGTTTTGAACCCCCAAGTTAAGGCGGCTCTGAAGTAAATATGCAGTGCCACATGTTAAATAATTTGCCTTCAGAGCAGTGCAAAGAAAAGAAAAAATACTCTGTGCACCTTTAGATTGAAACATGAAACATAAAACAAATAATACATTTTGTGATGCATTTCTTGTCATCACAATTCCATATATTAGTAGAATATTGTACAGTGGTACAATACAACAGTTGTCCCATATAGAAGAATCACCATCTAGTGTTTTAGAGTAAGCACTCTTTTCTTTCCTTCCTCAAGCCACATTATGTGCCCAAAAAGTTCATTAGGGCCTTGAGATGCATACCAGTCTGTGTTCTCTTCCCTCACACACTGGCCCCAGCTGGTGTGCGTTTCAGCCAACTACAGCTACTCCTCAGTTGCCAGATTGGGCGCTTCTCAGCTCAGCAAAGTGTCGTGCCAGCTGTGATGATAACTGAATCAGATGCTTCTTATATGAGAGAAAATGCAGAAAAGAGCATGTGTATGATTATCACTCGTTTTACCCTTTATTTAGCTTTGGCCTTGCTTTTCCCACAGGTGTGATTTCAGTTCTAATTACTAATGATCTGTATTTTATTTAAGTGTGTTCTTAAGGAAAAAAATGGAGTGAAACAAACTTATTTACTTCTCACTCCCATGATGTACTAAATAACCTACTACATACTACTACCTACCTACTGCTATATATCACCTACTACTGGCTAAACGTCTACCATTAGCTACTTGTGGAATTCCTCACATTTATTTTAATTTGAATATCATTTGTATATATTACAATTAAGCATTATTTATTTTGTAAATTAATATTTATTATTCAGTGTTTTTTTTATTTATTCTTTCAAACAACCTGAACCCTCATAAATTACACACATTTGTTTGTAAATATTTATAACTAATTTTAAAGTAACTTGTCCCATTGAATTCATTGCAACAATTTTATGTTTGATTGTTTCTTTGAAGAATGTACACACAGATTTGTTCTGCTTGTTTAACTCTTTCCCCGCCAGTGTTTATTTATTTATTTATTTTTATAAAGTTGCCTGCCACCACCAGAATTTGATAATTTTTACATAACTTTCATGGCCCCCAGAATATTTTGTTGTATGAATATCTGAACATGCAATCTATCAAAAGATACAAAGAAATACAAAAATATTCTAGCTACATGCATTTTTTTTTTAATCCACACACTGAATGTGGTTAAGTGTAAAAAAAAAAAAAAAAAAGCAACATTTTGAACAAAAAGCTGAGAAAATCACGTCTTTGTCAAATACTACAACATGCGTTTAAGCAGTGCTTCTACCGCCAGTTTCTGCTTATTTTCGTCTGTGGTTTGATCCGGAGATTCTGTGCTTTTTCAGAAGATGCAATATAGCGCCCCCTAACGGATAACAGTGAAAACATGGA
Source organism: Semotilus atromaculatus (assembly GCA_031834385.1). Classification (NCBI taxonomy): domain Eukaryota; kingdom Metazoa; phylum Chordata; class Actinopteri; order Cypriniformes; family Leuciscidae; genus Semotilus; species Semotilus atromaculatus. The sequence continues at coordinate 13,149,803 of JAULUF010000038.1, read as the reverse complement.
TTGCCGTAAAATTCCATCAATGGTGGGGAAGCACTGTCTCATAAATGACGAAAAATTCCATCAATGGTGGGGAAGCACTGTCTCATAAATGACGAAAAATTCCATCAATGGTGGGGAAGCACTGTCTCATAAATGACGAAAAATTCCATCAATGACGGGGAAAGAGTTTTTGTCATTTATTCATTATTATTTTTTATATTTTTAATTACTATCCTTATGGTTACAATACTAGGCTGAACCTTTGGTCATCTGAACATTTTTCAGAATTAATTAAGTTTTTCTTGCAGTTAAGCCGGCCCCTTTGGAGATCAAGCCTTTACCTGAGTGGGAAGAGTATACGGCACCGGTCCGTTCCCCCGTGACCAGATCCTTCACGAGGGAGTAAGTGTTGGGCATGTTTCCTCTGAAACAGATCAGCAATTAAGCATGGTTCTGCATGGCCTCCACGCAACAGACACCACAGGCTAAATAACTAATCATTCATGCATTCCTGTAGTCTTGTCCTAACATGCCATTACAGTAAAATAGTAGTGATGATAGTAAAACGTCACCATTATAAGTTATTTGACTGTCATCGCTACCTAGCACCACATAATAGTATAAGTGGTAATGATGACAGTCCAATGATGCCATGAATTGTGTTCTTGAATTATTTATTGAGTTAATACATTGATGTAAGTGGCACGTGGCTCATGTGTCTTGAAGGCTGTTGAAAGTGTGTGTGGAATTTTGTGATTGCCAGTGTGTTTTGGGTTCCACAATACAGCTCAGAACATGCATTAATCCAGACAGTCAGAGTTTGTGTTGCTGTTCTTTGTCTGTGTGTGTGTGTGTGTGTGTGCGCGTGTGTGTGAGAGTGAGCGAGCGGCAGTGTAAATGTTGTCTTGCTGCTCAGCCCCTCTAGGTGTACCACGGCCCCCAGACCGTCCTCGGGGCATAGCACTGCCTCCAGCAGCGACTCCGACGACTGTGATGAGAATTATGTATCCATGCAACACGCTAATATTTCTTCAGATGAACCAGTATGTAAAAAAAGAAAAAACACCACAGCAACTTTTCCACAAAAATATACATTCAATGCTGTCAGAATTGGAATATATTCATTGTGTATATATGTATATAAAAACTAAAACTTTAGAAGTAAAGTTTGGGGTCGGTATGTTTTTGAAAGAAGTCTCTTTTCACAAAAATGCTCACCAAGGCTGCATTTATTTGATCAAAGATACAGTAAAACAGCAAAAATGAAAAATATTATTATTACTAATATTAATACTGTTTTCTGTTGTGTGTATGTAATGTTTTTGAAATAATTAAAAGAGCCATTTCATGATGCATGATACTAATATCTGTATCGTGCCTGATACTGCGCTCGTGTACTCGTACTTGTACTAGGGTGATGATGGCGAGGAATCCTACTCTCAGTATTACGCAAGGTCTCTCTCTCTCTGCCGTTCGCGTGCCCTACACGGCCGGACAGTGAAAGGGATTAGCCGTTAGCGCGAGACCGGTTTGCAAAACAAATTATTTGTCCCAAAAGAATAACTAATTCTCAATTTATAGTTTATTGGTATGGTCTGATGCGCGTGACTGGATGATGACCGGTGTCGTGGTCATTCTCAAGTGTCGTGTTGCTGTTGTATCAGTCAGATCAGCGTAGCACTCAATAATCGGGACAAGAGAGGTCCCGTACGGGACAAATATATTAGGCCCAATAATCGGGACGTCCAGGCTAATTCGGTACAGTTGGCAACCCTACTGACAAGCTGCGCTTTAAAAATAATCGCAGCCTTTGCGATTTCATAATCACAATAATCCAAATCAGTTAAGCGTGATTTCCATTTTAATTGTGATTAATCGTGCAGCCTTAACTTGTACTCATTAAAATGCTCCGATACCAACAATCAATACCACGCAGCGTGTACAGTACAGTGCTTGCGACAAAGAAACACTGACAACAGAGAGCAGAATGGATATATCAAAGAAGGATGTCTATTAAGTAAATGTATCCAATTAATAGAATAATAAACAAATTCAATATTTCCACCCTATATAGCTGCTTTGCGCAAGCTGATAAGCGAAAGTTGGAGTTGATTGAGCGCTCTGCTCAGCGACATAGATGTGCAAGCTTGTCGAGCACACATCCCTTTTTCACTGACATTGCTGGGTAGTTTGTGATTCGGTCAGATATGGCAATAGCAAAGAAAATAAAATGAGGTGCATATTACTAACGTTATCTAACGGTAAAGAGAGGAAGAGAGCTAGCACTTTTGTTGCATGCTCTTGATTGTTGATCATTCACTCAGCACACATGCATTATTTTATTAAAACTAAATCATATGTGTAAGTAAAGACATGAACTGTTTTGATTTGTGTATAATGAGTGGCTCCCTACATTTACATTACGGCGGTGTATTAATCACATGATGTTTTCAAGATGTTTTCTGTGCGCAAACATCCGAAGCACGCACCCAGAATGCTGCCTTCTCAGGCAGCACGCGAATAGTTCTCTTTCATGTCTTCTTGAGCTTTGATGGACGAATTCACACAAAATTGTCAAAATGCCCGTATAGGCAAGTATCCTTGTAAAATATAGTTGTCATGTATTAAGTGAACTTAAACAGTTCACTTGAAAACGCGTGTGTAACAGTATTTTGAATGAGCAGCTCTTAAAGTGACAGCAGCCTAATAAATCAGCAGCCATATCACCCTGTAGCCCAAGAATGGTTGCCCACTGAAGCTAAGCAAGGCTGAGCCTGGTTAGTACCTGGATGGGAGACCTCCTGAGAAAACCTCCTGGGGGGACCTCCTGGGCGCTCTCCCTGTGGTCTGTGTGGGTCCTAACGCTCCAGTGTAGTGATGGGAACACTATACTGTCAAAGAGCACCGTCCTTCAGATGAGACGTTAAACCAAGGTCCTGACTCTCTGTGGTCATTAAAAATCCCAGGATGTCCTTCGAAAAAGAGTAGGGGTGTAACCCGGCATCCTGGCCAAATCTGCCCATTGGCCTGTGCCCATCATGGCCTCCTAATCATCCCCATATATACTGATTGGCTTCCTCTCCACCAGTAAGCTGGTGTGTGGTGGGTGTACTGGCGCAATATGGCTGCCGTCGCATCATCCAGGGGGATGCTGCACATTGGTGGTGGATGAGGAGATTCCCTATTCCATGTAAAGCACTTTTGAGGTCCCAGAAAAAGCGCTATATAAATGTAACAAATTATTATTATTATTAATAATAAATCTACTGCTGTCTTTGTCCTCAATGTCAATCTAACAAAATACATAAATCGACATTGACTGTTTGAGCCCTGTTGGAGCAGCTCTAAATATTGTGCTATTAATTTAAAGATAAAATATGATAGAGCAATAATATGACCAGTGAAAGTAATAGTGGTTCCTACAATACAATTTAACAGGCATAATTAGGCATGAAAATAACTGAAAGAAATATCAATTGGCTAAGCCAATTGATCATCATTTGGTTCATATTATTTTGATATCTCTGCCCAATATTTGTAAAAATTAAAAATGCAATGAAAATATAGGTATCGGTATCAAGTACTAAAAATAAAAGTATCGTATCGGACTCGTTCTGGAAAAAGTGGTATCGGTGCATCCCGTATTGTTCAACTGGTCAAAAGTTAAAAAAGAACAGCTTTTTAGATAGATAGTTTTACTGACCCCAAACTTTTAAACGGGTAAGTCAAATGTATTTGAAATTATGATAGCAACATTAAATGATTCTTAGTTTTCTTCAAATTTTTTCATCAGATTTGATTTTGAAATAAACATTGTCATTGATAAAAAAAAAAAATTAAATTACACTATATATATATATACACTCACCGGCCACTTTACTAGGTACACCTGTCCAACTGCTCCTTAACACTTAATTTCTAAGCAGCCAATCACATGGCGCCAACTCAGTGCATTTAGGCATGTAGACATGGTCAAGACAATCTCCTGCAGTTCAAACCGAGCATCAGTATGGGGAAGAAAGGTGATTTGAGTGACTTTGAACGTGGCATGATTGTTGGTGCCAGAAGGGCTGGTCTGAGTATTTCAGAAACTGCTAATCTACTGGGATTTTCATGCACAACCATCTCTAGGGTTTACAGAGAATGGTCCGAAAAAGAAAAAACATCCAGTGAGCGGCAGTTCTGTGGGCGGAAATGCCTTGTTGATGCCAGAGGTCAGAGGAGAATGGCCAGACTGGTTCGAGCTGATAGAAGGGCAACAGTGACTCAAATAACCACCCGTTACAACCAAGGTGGTATATATATATACACTCACCGGCCACTTTATTAGGTACCCCATGCTAGTAACGGGTTGGACCCCCTTTTGCCTTCAGAACTGCCTCAATTCTTCGTGGCATAGATTCAACAAGGTGCTGGAAGCATTCCTCAGGGAGTTTGGTCCATATTGACATGATGGCATCACACAGTTGCCGCAGATTTGTCGGCTGCACATCCATGATGCGAATCTCCCGTTCCACCACATCCCAAAGATGCTCTATTGGATTGAGATCTGGTGACTGTGGAGGCCATTTGAGTACAGCGAACTCATTGTCATGTTCAAGAAACCAGTCTGAGATGATTCCAGCTTTATGACATGGCGCATTATCCTGCTGAAAGTAGCCATCAGAAGTTGGGTACATTGTGGTCATAAAGGGATGGACATGGTCAGCAACAATACTCAGGTAGGCTGTGGCGTTGCAACGATGCTCAATTGGTACCAAGGGGCCCAAAGAGTGCCAAGAAAATATTCCCCACACCATGACACCACCACCACCAGCCTGAACCGTTGATACAAGGCAGGATGGATCCATGCTTTCATGTTGTAGACGCCAAATTCTGACCCTACCATCCGAATGTCGCAGCAGAAATCGAGACTCATCAGACCAGGCAACGTTTTTCCAATCTTCTATTGTCCAATTTCGATGAGCTTGTGCAAATTGTAGCCTCAGTTTCCTGTTCTTAGCTGAAAGGAGTGGCACCCGGTGTGGTCTTCTGCTGCTGTAGCCCATCTGCCTCAAAGTTCGACGTACTGTGCGTTCAGAGATGCTCTTCTGCCCACCTTGGTTGTAACGGGTGGTTATTTGAGTCACTGTTGCCCTTCTATCAGCTCGAACCAGTCTGGCCATTCTCCTCTGACCTCTGGCATCAACAAGGCATTTCCGCCCACAGAACTGCCGCTCACTGGATGTTTTTTCTTTTTCGGACCATTCTCTGTAAACCCTAGAGATGGTTGTGCGTGAAAATCCCAGTAGATTAGCAGTTTCTGAAATACTCAGACCAGCCCTTCTGGCACCAACAATCATGCCACGTTCAAAGTCACTCAAATCACCTTTCTTCCCCATACTGATGCTCGGTTTGAACTGCAGGAGATTGTCTTGACCATGTCTACATGCCTAAATGCACTGAGTTGCCACCATGTGATTGGCTGCTTAGAAATTAAGTGTTAAGGAGCAGTTGGACAGGTGTACCTAATAAAGTGGCCGGTGAGTGTATATATATACACTGTATATATATGTATATATGTATATATATGTATATATGTATATGTATGTTGTTTTTCATTATTAGGGACAAAGGCTAGATAGAGAATTAAAGTTCCCAGAAATCTTAAAGGGGTCATGAATTGAAGAATCAAATGTTCCCTGATCTTTTGACAGATAAGAGATCATTGTACTCTAAAAATATCCTGTAAGTTTCAGAACTTTGTTAGTCCAAAACAGCTTTTATTGGAATTTTTTTTTGTTGCAAAAACGACCCGCTTCAAATTTTGTCTCAGTATGACGTCAGAGTGCGATCAACGCCTACTTCTACATCATTGCCTCTTTAGCCCCGCCCACTGATTTGTGCATGTAGTAGAGGGTGAGTAAATACGACAGTAATGCAAACACAGGATAACTTGAGCAACAAAACAATAGAGATGCCTCCTAGATTCCTAGAACTACAAGATGTTGTGGGAAAACAGTCTTTCCATTGCCTTCCTTGTGATCCGAACATTAGGAAAGCATTGATGAACTTCCAGACCGTGTCAGTAAGACACTGTTTATTTGTTCACTTAATTTTCAGACAGTTCAACTTAAGCTTTTCAGAGAGACTGAAAATAAAAGATGATGCAGTGCCAGTACTAATGGTGAACACACAAGTAACAATGATTTAACCAGTGTTGGGTGTATCTCATCACAATGTAATTAATTACTGTAATGTAATTACTTTTCCCCTAAAAAAGTAAAGTAATGGATAACTCTTAATTTTTCTGTAATTGAATTAGTTACTTCTGATTTAACCGTGTTCCTTTAAATACTTTGGTCAGTTCAATACTAATTGATTAAAATATTATATTATTTATTTAAAATAATTAAATGAGCAGTTTCATTTCAATCATTGTATTGCTCAACTGGTCAAGGTTGTTATGTGATTTAGAAAGCAATTAGTAATAAGGAATGCAATACGTTTTAGAGAGTTAGTATTAATGTTAATTAATTAAAATGTTTTTGGGTTTTTTCAAAAAACTTTTTTTCTGGTTTTTACCGTGTGTCACTATTTCTTGGCTATTACAGATCGTTTGATATGTACTCACTTTACTTTCACTTCACAGAAAATTATGAACAATGACTTTATGAACGATTTTGTGTATTCATAATTCGTTAACACAAAACACCAAAAGATATCCTGTCAATTATAGCTTTGATAACTTGTATGTAATACACATAAATGTTTCAAAGTTGGCAAATATTTCAACTGAAAACGAGAAACACTTTTCTGTAGCATCTTTCTTTAAACACTATGGAATAAATATAAATAAAGATGATTAATTTCCATGCTGTTGCAGACTGGAGTATCAGTGTAGGCTTGTTGTCTTCTGATTCGGGATCAGGCTTTGACTCAATTTTGGCTAAAGTTCATGACCCCTTTAATATGTGGGTGATATTTTGTGAACTGGATAGAAGGACCCCTTGCTGCTTTTTCTACCTTTTAGTTTTCTTTTCTTTTCCCTCCAGGTTTTCTGCTATTTTTGTTGTCTTTCTTCCATTTTTGTTGTCTTTCTTCCATTTCTTTTTTGTTTCCTTGGTTTCACCTGAAGGGGCATTTTTGCTGTTCCACTTTCGTGTTTATTAATTTGATTCTTATTTCTATTAGTAGACCATTTTCTTGATATGGACCTTTTTGTGCATGGCTTGTTTGTTTTGCTAACATGTTAGCACGTTAGCTGTAAAATAACAAGCAAACAGCTTACAGCTGTGATGTTGATAACACTGCACAGTGTGACTTTTGATGCACTGGTTTTAGCTGGCAAATACCTGGAAAAATATTTTCTCTGCCTCTTTTTCTGTTTCTCATTTTCTACATTCTGTTCCTTGCATTCCTTTGTGCATCCTTTTGTCTGGCTCATCTGTGTTTTGCATTTATCATTTCTAGTTCCTCTGCTTGCCTTTGGTGTTTGTTTCCTGTTTACTCTTTGATTTTTTTTTTTTTTCTGCTCCTCCTTGTTCCTCCGTTCTGTAGAGAGGAGTCCTTCTACTGTACAGTTCCCATCACTCCTATAAAGAGAGAAGTGTCAGGTCTAGACAAGCTGGATGAGGTGAGCAGGGTTGCAAAAGTTGACTGAACTTAGTTTATGACCTCACAAATTCCGCAAGAAACGCCATTAGACAGTTTTAATTTTTTTCTATTGGGTATACAATCGTTAATTTCAACATGAGTGAAACCTAATTTGGGTGTAGATGAATTTTAAATACAGTACATGTCCAGTCCAGTTTTTTTTAGCTCAAAGATGATAATCTTTCTAATCAATATTTTGTTATTGTTTTTTATCAATTATATACAGTATGCATTATATTAACAATGCAGTGTTGTTCCACCTGACAGTCACTTGATGATTTGTTTGTATTGAGTTAGTAAATAATGCAGAGTGAAATAATGTTTCATATATTTTGAACATTCATGGAAAAACCACATCATGCAATACATACCTATTACATTTATGACTCACACCATGAAAATTTAAGGAAATCATTTTGGAAACGTCACTTTTAGAGGTTGAATTGTCATCTGTAGTGGTGGTTTTTCAGTAGAATCCTGTAGAACTAATGGGGGATTATTTTGAATGACTTAGATGGATCATTAATGAATCATGAAGCTGTCAGATCAATTTGAAACCGTTTAGAAAGACCTATTTTTCTCTGCATATTTTGATATGAAGGTAAGCAACTCTGTACCGATTTAATCATCAGAATGAGTGTTGGGTGAACGACCACATGTAGATAGGTAGATTAGAAATGTAAAAAAATCTGACTGTTCACTTACATCACCTAGTAGCATTGTCGTAGATTAATTTACCAATAGCATAAATCTTTTAATAACTAATTCTGATGACCTTTTTGACCATTGACTTTTGACCAGCGTTTCATATTCAACTTTTTTTGTAATTATTTTTGTCATTTTTTTGATATCTCAGAACATGAAGTTAGGAGCACCAATGAATGCTGATGGAGGGGGGAGTCCCATGGTGAAGCCCAAAGGAGACAAGCAGGTGGAGTACCTGGACCTCGACTTGGACCCGGGGAAATCAACTCCTCCTCGGAAGGTAAGATATGACAAATAATTTCTCACAACTAGACAAACTTTAAAATAAGTTATTATGGATTGATGTCTTTGTGTGAGGTTTTAATCACCAGGAGTCAGACTACCTCATGATTTTACGGTCTATAGCTGACAAGCGTAACTATGGGGGGCATAATATACACTCACCTAAAGGATTATTAGGAACACCATACTAATACTGTGTTTGACCCCCTTTCGCCTTCAGAACTGCCTTAATTCTGCGTGGCATTGATTCAACAAGGTGCTGAAAGCATTCTTTAGAAACGTTGGCCCATATTGATAGGATAGCATCTTGCAGTTGATGGAGATTTGTCAGATGCACATCCAGGGCACGAAGCTCCCGTTCCACCACATCCCAAAGATGCTCTATTGGGTTGAGATCTGGTGACTGTGGGGGCCATCTTAGTACAGTGAACTCATTGTCATGTTCAAGAAACCAATTTGAAATGATTCGAGCTTTGTGACATGGTGCATTATCCTGCTGGAAGCAGCCATCAGAGGATGGGTACATGGTGGCCATAAAGGGATGGACATGGTCAGAAACAATGCTCAGGTAGGCCGTGGCATTTAAACGATGCCCAATTGGCACTAAGGGGCCTAAAGTGTGCCAAGAAAACATCCCCCACACCATTACACGACCACCACCAGCCTGCACAGTGGTAACAAGGCATGATGGATCCATGTTCTCATTATGTTTACACCAAATTCTGACTCTACCATCTGAATGTCTCAACAGAAATCGAGACTCATCAGACCAGGCAACATTTTTCCAGTCTTCAACGGTCCAATTTTGGTGAGCTCTTGCAAATTGTAGCCTCTTTTTCCTATTTGTAGTGGAGATGAGTGGTACCCGGTGGGGTCTTCTGCTGTTGTAGCCCATCCGCCTTAAGGTTGTTCGTGTTGTGGCTTCACAAATGATTTGCTGCATACCTCAGTTGTAACGAGTGGTTATTTCAGTCAAAGTTGCTCTTCTATCAGCTTGAATCAGTCGGCCCATTCTCCTCTGACCTCTAGCATCAACAAGGCATTTTCGCCCACAGGACTGACGCATACTGGATATTTTTCCCTTTTCACACAATTCTTTGTAAACTCTAGAAATGGTTGTGCGTGAAAATCCCAGTAACTGAGCAGATTGTGTAATACTCAGACCGGCCCGTCTGGCACCAACAACCATGCCACGATCAAAATTGCTTAAATCACCTTTCTTTCCAATTCTGACATTCAGTTTGGAGTTCAGGAGATTGTCTTGACCAGGACCACACCCCTAAATGCATTGAAGCAACTGCCATGTAATTGGTTGATTAGATAATTGCATTAATGAGAAATTGAACAGGTGTTCCTAATAATCCTTTAGGTGAGTGTATGTTGACACCAGTGCTATTATCCCCAGACTCTGATTATACACCTACTATAGTACTATAGCTTTTTTAATCATTATATAGCAGCAATAAAATCTACTCTTTTCTCAGCTTGATAGAATATGGGCATTCGCTGGCCTTTTTTATTAACAAAGTCTATTATACACCAGTTGAGGATTATCTGTAATGAGGATCTGTAATGAGTGGCAGCTGTTACATTACTTCTGGCGCCAGTTTATTGTCCCCATCCCCTAATTTCTAGCTTTTTAAATAATGTAATTATCCCTACTCCTTTATTTAAAAAGTTAAATATTAATATTTACAAATTAAACTACAACAATGTCATGTAGCTTTCAAGTATTGCTCATTTAATTTAAACTAGGGATGCACCGACAATAGAATTCTGTCTGTCTTTACTCATTTAATTTAATAAGCCTTTACTTATTTATGCTATGACCAATAACCGATAAATGGTCAGATATTAAAATTATATAACATGTTATCTAAATAGGGTGGACATTTATTTAAAAATTTTTTTTTAATGAAATGTCGAACAACAGAATGTTAATAACTGAAATAAATTAAATGCTATAAGTGGCATTGTACAGTATGAAATATTAATATTTTGAGGTTTTTATTAATATTAGGCTACATTTTAACTGTTCTAATTGTTAGAATTTTTAGAGATTAACTTTGTAAGTGTTACATGACAGAAAAAGTAATATAAATGTAAAAAGAGGGTAAATTAGCAGTTATGTAAAGTTAAATATCCAATATCATCCGATAACTGATATTGTATCGATATATTGTGCAAAATTCTTTACATTTCCAATGAATTATTCGTTAAAGTATTTTTTTTATGAAAAAGTCAGTTATATACATTACTGATACTGGAGAAAAGAATTGTAGCATATTGTTTTATTTTAGTATCAACTCGCAATCCAATGACTGGTATTTTTGCCAAGACTGGTTTTGACTGTCTGTCATATCTTCACCTTCCAGAAGAAGAGTAACGGGACTGGTATTTCAGCATCAGATGAGCGGGTGGACTATGTGGTGGTGGATCAGCAGCGAACGCAAGCACTGAAGAGCACACGAGAGGCCTGGAGTGACGGACGGCAGTCGACGGAGACAGACACCCCCAGCAAAGGGCCCAAATGACACCCACCTTTTTCCTCTTTTCTGCCTGGTCAGGACTCGTGGGAGGCCGAGGAATGGAGGGTGTTTGATTTTAGATACTGGTGTGTGACAGCGACTAGGTCACAGCTCCCAGATCAGCTAGTTTACACTGCTTCCTGCTAGACGACAGCACCCACGCAGGGGAGAGCTGATCCAAGGGATCCTCATGTATAAGCTGACAGACTCGAAGTAAGATGGACAGAACAGGGGCTGAAGGACTCACAATGCCTTATTGGCTGAAAGCCCAGTAAATATTGCGCTAACAGAGCAGCATTATTCGTACTATAAAGATACACACTGCCCCTCACCCATCCACTCAGACAGTTTCTGATTCATGGATATCGTTTTTCCCCCATCGAGGTGTTAAAGCACATTATTCCATGGGCTCGGGGTGCATCAGGCCTGTTGAATTTGTCAGTTGGTTTTGTTCTGTTTTCACAATGTTCCATGTCCACAAATCTGCCATGGTGGGTTTTTAGGATGCGTTTTAGGAGGCCAAAAAGTTTTTTTGTTTTTTTTTGTATATAGTTCCATGATAATCGGAAACCTTTAGACATCGAGGTTTCACTTGTTTTCCATTTGTTTTATTCTTTTGGGCCTCATGTGTAATTAGGTAGTGCAATCAAAAGGTTTTGAGTTGCTTGAACCGTGAATCTACTTAGGTGAAAGAGTTAGTTTGTTTGAAAATTATTTTCGTTTGCATGCAAGACAGCAGGCAGACTGTATAAAGTGTTATGTACATTAATAAAAGTGTCCTTTATTTGTATCTAATATCTAGTATGTTAAGGCTAAGGTGTGGATTCTGCAGGATAGAAGTCTACACGGTCTGAGATGGTATCAGAAACTATGAAATGTTATTGGTGGAATCAGGAACTGTGATAGTTTTTAACAGAGAAGAGAATTCTCTAAGTTTTTGTGTGTTTTATGTTTTTGGTTTTATTTTCTCTCTTTTGTTTTCAAGCAAGGTATCAATTTACAGAAAGCGCCGAGGTCAGGTACTCACTGAAAGGTTTAACAGAGTTCAAATTTTATTTTATTTTATTTTGCAGCCATAGATGACGTCTTTAGTGTTGCAGTTCGGATGTTCTCATAGAAACCTTTTTGAAATTTCTTACGACGCAAGATATTATTACAAAGGCTTTGTGCTGTATGAGATGCCTTCATAGAGGGGAGGAAAAGCCGGTCAAGTAGTGTCAGGAATTGTATTTTGTTTCTGCATTCTGTGTGACTGCTCTATCAATGCAGTTTATTGCCACTTCGATAATTTATTTCAGATGGAGTTCCACAACTCTAGGAAACTAATTGCCTTACCATTGCAACTTTTTTGAATGTTGTAAATATAATCCGTTCTGTGATTTTTAGCTCAAGTCAGAATACATCTTTACAGAATACATCAGCATAGAACTTTACTGTGTGTGTAAAATAAAATAGCTTTACTAACTACCATTCTTAAGCCAAGAAGACACTTGAAGTGTTGCAACACCGTTGGTTGGCTTCTGCTGTATATATCAATAGGCTTTCCAAGCATGTCTTTTGATTCAAAGCTGTGCCTATATTGTTTCCCTTCTACTTAAATCTTTTTTTTTTTTTTTTTTGAGCCCCCAGACCCTGATGCTTTATATCTTTTTTAATGAATCTGAAAGAAATGTACATTTTAAAATAAACTCAATAAAAAATGATACTTCAGGAGATTGCTGACATTGCAACTAATGGAATCTGTGATGATTTGTTTTCAGAACTGTAATTTCAATGACATTGAACATTATGGGTTAATATTACACCCTAAGTGAATGTTGTCCTGATGGATATCAGTCCCTATAAGTGAGCCTCAACTGCAACCACGGCTCTTTTATCAATGCACTTGGAATTATACACAGGAACATGTTACATGTTAAATGACAGAAATTCAACTCGTCACGGGTTATAGAAGTAGGCATTTATATTTTAAACATTTAACAGGCACTTTATAATGAAACAAGTATACAAGTATCTTGACAGAATTCCTTTCATCAGCAAGAAAGAAAAAGAAATTAAACAATTCTCAAAAACATAATCTGTCATATTGATATCTTTTTTTTAAAACGCAATGCTAATGGTGTATTAGCTGACAGACTTTAAATCTGTTGGGTTTCAAACTTTTTTGTCCTGGTGTTATTTGGTTTTAGTGATTTCCATTATAAGGTGAGATTTAAATGACAAAATGGTGGCTGGTTTGTGTCTGACAATTAAATTGTTATACATTGAAAAATAACTAACATTAAACAATAGCTTGAAAGAATTATCACCAACTGGGAAGCCACAAAATAAAATTTAAAACTAAAATGCTAGTATCAGTTTAAATTTAGAATTTGAATATTCAGCATTCTTTGCTTCTATTTTGTAAATCTGTAATGATTTTTTAACATGGAGGGGAAAAAAAAACATTATGTACGTGTGGTTCACAAGTTTTCAAGTTTTATCAGGGTGTATTTTATCATGTACTACCTTTTGTTAACACCGGTCTCTCCTTTTTTAGATAAAGAATAGGCAACTATGTACACACAGAATTAATGTGTGATTCTGAACCACATTTTAACATCCTGAAAATGTATAAAAATAAGTACATTCTGAATAATTATGAACTTGAACATCACGCTCCCTTTGCATAGCGACACATCAATCATGTGGGAACGCTGGCCTTCACAGCAGTTCATATCATGGAACATATAAAAATAGATACATTTATTACATAAATGTTTGAAGAAGCCAGTTCTTGCATCTTTCAATTTGCTTAAATCTCACACACACACATTCAGAAGAAGAACTGTTACATATCGAATTAAATAAAAATGGACTGATTAAAAAAAAAATGAAAATAAAAGACACAATGATCCTGCACATTTAAATTGCCTGGGTAACTGCTAAGATTGCTGTTTTTGGCTATTGATCCCCGACATGTGCCATTCATGCTGGGGGTAAATTAACCATTTAATTTTTCTATTTATTTATATAAGGAGGTTTTTTTTTTTTTTTTTGGAAAAAAAATCGAATGGGTTTATTTATATATAATGGAGCAGTACTTGTTAAATTTGCAGATAATTTGAGTTTGACAAAAGCTGAAGCACAGATTCACTCTGTTTGTCTGAGCGGGTTTTCTGTGGCCAATTCTGGTTCACAGATCTACTGATTGGAGCACGCTAAAATAAAATTAGTACTACGAAGCTCAAACTTAATCTTAAGAGAAAGGCAACAAGCAACCTCCTTTTGTTTGACCAGGTTGTATGATGAGTCTTGGAGTTAAGATGTCTTCATTGAAGCTGTGAAACCTTCCAAAAAAAAAAAAAGCCATATATTGGATGGTGTCATTTGGCTTTATATCTCAAAATATTTCCGTCTCCATAACTTCAGCTGCTTCTTGACAAGAAAGCACCATGGTGAGAGTAAGTTTCGGCATGTCTTAAATGACATACCAGGAACAGGGGTGGTTTAAACCTCAGAGCTGTCCACATTGTGTCTTGTGGGCTGCTTGTTGTATGCTGTGCAGGACGAAGTGGAATAAGGTAGGTACTTTTTCTCTTTCCGCTTGCGTCGCATCAAGAGAACCACCAGAACTACAACCAGACATACCAGCAAGATGAGCCCAGCCACCCCGAGCAATGTGGACATGCCAGCGGGAAGAGAAAAATCTGAACCAGGCCCTTTACCCATGCTCCCCTCCACCAGGGGGTGCTCTAGGTCAGTCTCACGACCCCATGGCTGGCTCACCCGGAGTCGGTTTGAGCGGTCGATGGTGATATGCTGAATGTTGGTGCCTCGGTTATTCTCAGCACCGATGTCAAAAGCTTCTGGGTCGGGCACTGCACGGCGATTGCGGGATTGGGTGCCAGGGTCAGCTACGGCGGAGGATATAGCGTGGTGGTACTCAAGGCTTCTTTTACCAATGCCTCGGTTGGCGTTCTCTCTAGAACGGACGGTGTAGATGGTGTGGATGAACCATTCCCGGCCAGCAGCAACCTGAGGAATTAAACATTCTTTCTTTATATTCTAGATGAAAATTGGGCACCTTTGGGTTTCTCACTATTGTTATAAAACATGGTGAGTCTCTGACCTGGAAGAGGGGAGATGATGACAGGGTGAAACCATCTGATCCAGTTTGTCTGACCAAAGGCAGGGCTTCAGGGGTATCCAAAGCCAAGCTGGCATCAAACTGGACATTTCCAAAAGTGGTGGCCTGAGTTTCTGGCTGAGCTTTGTCCTTAAGTTCAAAGACCAACATGTTAATTGGTGATACAAAATTTATTTTACATACAGTTATATACAATTACTTGAAAACACCCAATCTGTGATGAGCATGGTTGTAATTTTATTTTATTTTTTTAAGGTGATACATCTATCATATAACAATGGAAAAAAAGTATAATCATTTTATTATTAAATGATCTTTTATTATTATTCTTTTGAAAAATAAAAACTATTCATATCATATTTGAAAAACTTTTGTCTGACATATCAAAATCCTATGGTGCAACAAAAATGTGCAGAAAAACACCCCCCAAAAGAGTAAATTATATCATAGAGGAACGTCAAGACTGTGCCAAGCTCAATACGTTTCTTAATAATATAATATAATATAATATAATATAATATAATTTGACCTTGACGTTAAAAAAGGGTAAAACCAGGAGGGTTTGAAGAAAAAAACTTTTTTGAAACCACATACAATTTTTGTAGATATTAAATTTATAAACCGGTATAAGCATTTTCATTGACACTTTGATCTTCCTCAATTCAAATCAAGATCCACATAGAGGTAGGATTCACATTCACAATGAATGTTTGAATGAAAGGTAAAAAAAAAAATTTAGATACCAGGATCTTGAGTCTGTAAAGCAGGGATGGAGCATCAGCCAGACATCCATACTCTTTATTTGTAGGGTTGTACTTTGGCACATAGCCATCCGCACCAGTACAAAGGAACACTTTCTCTATGCTGCAGGAGAAAGAATCACCCAGGTTCTGCACTGGGTCCACCATCACACGCCCAAAGATCTTAGAACCTAGAGGAGAACCAATTTGATTCAATTAGTTTATTATTGTAGTTTATTGTAGTTTATTACAATAATAATATAACTATTTCAATTTAGTTTAGGTGAAAAGGACTTCATTATTCATTCAGTCCCTGTATTGAGTACTCAATACAGGGACTGAATGAATAATGAAGTCCTTTTCACCTAAACTAAATTGAAATAGTTATATTATTATTGTTCTTGGATGTCTATTACCTTCCATGAAGGCAGTGTCTGTGCCCTCTCCAAAGCCCATGGAGCCATCAGACAGCCACAGCTCCTTCTTCGACAGCAGGAACATTTGTGTGTTCAGACTAAACTCTGCTGCTACAGGGTCACTCACCTGAGAAACAGCACAAAATCAGCAAGTGTTTATGCATTTGTGTATTCGTAGTGATTGACAGGATTAGACGAACATGTTGTTACCTTATAGTAGATCTGTAGTTGAATTAATAAGAAACATGTCAACTACATTACTCTCATAATGTAAAGGTAAATGAAGAAGCTGAAACTAACCTGCTGGAAGCGGATGTCCATGTCGAAGGTGAGGGGCTCCCTTGGGTGGCACACAGGGGGTATGCTGAACTCCCCATTAGGTGAAGCGCTACATGGAATCATCTTCACAGTATAGGTGCCGGAATAGTCTCTCACCTACATGCACGTACAGTCAGTTTACCTTTTTAATATTCATAAAATGTATAACCAACATCCATGAATTGTATGACTGACAATATGTAATTGACATAAAAGGTAAAAAACAAAGAAAAGAAAAGAAATAAAAATGGGACTAAACTTACAGCAAAGTCAGAAACGAAGCTCCATTGTTGCATGGGCTGGTTGTAAGTGGGCTCAGTTCTGACCAGGGAGAGAGTGAATGTGAGTCCAGGGTGGTCCGCTGACATTACCATAGAGGACAAAGTGGTTCCTGAAAGCCAATACACATCCCAGACATGTCAAATTCCAAATAAACCTAACTTCAGAAAAAAAAGATAGTTTATAGTTACATTCTATAAAATAATATTCACAGTCACTTGCATTCAATCACACATTTAAAGGAGCATAACGCAAGTCTCTGAGTTTTTGCAGAACTACGCCCCCTCTGGCGGCAAGCGCAACTGCAACCAGAGTCGTTGTTGGTGTTTGAAATGGACTACTAGCCGGTCTTTTTGAATCCATCTTTTACCTTAGACGCTCGAGTTTTCGAGTTTTCTTCGCTGATGCAGATAATCAATGGCGGGCAGCTTGTACACAAGCAAGCGAGAGGTTGCCAGGTGAGCGTGAACGCGCGTGACGTCACGCTCAGTCTCAGATTCGAGCCCGAATCCCTCTTATATATTTTACTGTACAGGGTTATAGAGGCGATCGCAGTGATCGGGGAAAGGCTCATTCAGCTCATCAAGCTGTTCTTTAAGCATGTATAGGATAGAAAACTGGTATTTTTAACATGAAAAGTTGCGCAATGCACCTTTAAAGATACTACCTGATATTTTTTTCTTCTATTTGGCCAAAATGGGTTAAACCCCAAATAATATATTTTAAAAGCGATCATCTGTGAAAAAACAGGCTTTATGATGCCATCTACTGTTTATTATAGAGAATTGTAATAGAATGATGAGAATCTTGTTCCAGGGACGGAAAGTCTTGGCCAATAATGCTCAGGAAAAATGTTACGCATATTGAACTCGGGACAAAAAATATAAAATGAGAGAGTAGCCTACATAATGAATCCATTTTCCAAACAGTGTTTTTGTATTATCCTGAATCATACCACCTATAATAAGTGTTTATATTCGGACTATTTTAGACAGTGGCGCGGGAAGTGGGGTGCTGCGGGGGCTGCAGCCCCCCTCGTCATAGCCACAGCCTCCCTGGTGGGGGCTGTGGAATAAAATAATATTGTAGCCTACTAAAAAACGTTAAAAAAAATAAAAATAGACATGCTGTGTTTGATCATGTATGTGAGTGTTCAAGCTACGGAGAAAATGAAATAAAGTTTGAATTTGTCATGCTTAGTTAGTTAGTTTGTTCCGATCAGAGCATGAGCGGAGAGCGCATTTCTGAATATCCCTCCGCTCGCTCCTTCCGCTCAGGGTCGCGCGCTCAACCCAGAATGGCCTGCTGGTTCGAAAATTATGTGGAACTAGAAAAAGTTCGTCGAGACAAACTTTAAGTTGGCTTGTGAAAGTTTGGACCAATAAGTTTGAAGAAGTTTAAAGAAGTTTAAAGTTTAATTAGTTTATAGTTTAGTAAGAAAGAAAGAAAGATAGATTAGTTAGAAAGAAAGAAAAAAAGATTAGTAAGAAAGAAAGAAAGATAGATTAGTTAGAAAGAAAGAAAGAAAGATAGATTAGTTAGAAAGAAAGATAGATTAGTAAGAAAGAAAGAAAGAAAGAAATATAGATAAGTTAGAAAGAAAGAAAGAAAAAAAGATTAGTTAGAAAGAAAGAAAGAAAGATAGATTAGTTAGAAAAAAGAAAGAAAAAAAGATTAGTAAGAAAGAAAGAAAGATAGATTAGTTAGAAAGAAAGAAAGAGATTAGTTAGAAAGAAAGATAGATTAGTAAGAAAGAAAGAAAGAAAGAAATATAGATAAGTTAGAAAGAAAGAAAGATAGATTAGTTAGAAAGAAAGAAAGAAAAAAAGATTAGTAAGAAAGAAAGAAAGAAAGATAAATTAGTAAGAAAGAAAGAAAGATTGATTAGTAAGAAAGATAGAAAGATAGATAGATTAGTTAGAAAGAAAGAAAAAAAGGTTAGTGAGAAAGAAAGAAAGAAAGAAAGATAGATTAGTTAGAAAGAAAGAAAGAAAGAAAGATTAGTTAGAAAGAAAAAAGGAAAGAAAGATAGATTAGTAAGAAAGAAAGAAAGAAAGATAAATTAGTTAGAAAGAAAGAAAGATTGATTAGTAAGAAAGATAGAAAGATAGATAGATTAGTTAGAAAGAAAGAAAGAAAAAGAGATTAGTGAGAAAGAAAGATAGATTAGTTAGAAAGAAAGAAAGAAAGAAAGTTAATTAAAAAGAAAGAAAGAAAGATAGATTAGGTAGAAAGAAAGATAGAAAGATAGATAGATTAGTTAGAAAGAAAAAGAAAGATAGTTTTTATTTAGAAAGAAAGAAAGATAGATTAGTTAGAAAGAAAGAAAGAAAGAAAGAAAGAAAGAAAGAAAGTTAATTAAAAAGAAAGAAAGAAAGATAGATTAGGTAGAAAGAAAGATAGAAAGATAGATAGATAGATTAGTTAGAAAGAAAGAAAGAAAGTTAATTAAAGAGAAAGAAAGAAAGATTAGTTAGAAAGATAGATTAGTTAGAAAGAAAGAAAGAAAAAAAGATTAGTAAGAAAGAAAGATAGATTAGTTAGAAAGAAAGAAAGAAAGAAAGAAAGAAAGAAAGAAAGAAAGAAAGAGAAAGAAAGAAAGAAATATAGATAAGTTAGAAAGAAAGAAAGATAGATTAGTTAGAAAGAAAGAAAGATGGATTAGTTAGAAAGAAAGAAAAAAGATTAGTTAGAAAGAAAGAAAGAAAGATAGATTAGTTAGAAAGAAAGAAAGAAAGAAAGAGATTAGTTAGAAAGAAAAAGAAAGATAGATTAGTTAGAAAGAAAGAAAGATAGATTAGTTAGAAAGAAAGAAAGAAAGAAAGAAAGTTAATTAAAAAGAAAGAAAGATTAGTTAGAAAGATAGATTAGTTAGAAAGAAAGAAAGAAAAAAAGATTAGTAAGAAAGAAAGAAAGAAAGAAAGATAGATTAGTTAGAAAGAAAGAAAAAAAGATTAGTTAGAAAGAAAGAAACATAGATTAGTTAGAAAAAAGAAAGAAAAAAAGATTAGTAAGAAAGAAAGATAGATTAGTTAGAAAGAAAGAAAGATTAGTTAGTAAGAAAAAGAAAGATAGATTAGTTAGAAAGAAAGAAAGATAAATTAGTTAGAAAGAAAGAAAGAAAGAAAGAAAGAAAGAAAGTTAATTAAAAAGAAAGAAAGAAAGATAGATTAGGTAGAAAGAAAGATAGAAAGATAGATAGATTAGTTAGAAAGAAAGAAAGAAAGTTAATTAAAAAGAAAGAAAGAAAGATTAGTTAGAAAGATAGATTAGTTAGAAAGAAAGAAAGAAAAAAAGATTAGTAAGAAAGAAAGATAGATTAGTTAGAAAGAAAGAAAGAAAGAAAGAAAGAAAGAAAGAAAGAAAGAAAGAAAGAGAAAGAAAGAAATATAGATAAGTTAGAAAGAAAGAAAGATAGATTAGTTAGAAAGAAAGAAAGATGGATTAGTTAGAAAGAAAGAAAAAAGATTAGTTAGAAAGAAAGAAAGAACGATAGATTAGTTAGAAAGAAAAAAGGAAAGAAAGATAGATTAGTAAGAAAGAAAGGAAGAAAGATAGATTAGTGAGATAGATAGATTAGTTAGAAAGAAAGAAAGAAAAAAGATTAGTGAGAAAGAAAGATAGATTAGTTAGAGAGAAAGAAAGATGGATTAGTTAGAAAGAAAGAAAAAAAGATTAGTAAGAAAGAAAGAAAGATAGATTAGTTAGAAAGAAAAAAGGAAAGAAAGATAGATTAGTAAGAAAGAAAGGAAGAAAGATAGATTAGTGAGATAGATAGATTAGTTAGAAAGAAAGAAAGAAAAAAGATTAGTGAGAAAGAAAGATAGATTAGTTAGAAAGAAAGAGATTAGTTAGAAAGAAAAAGAAAGATAGATTAGTTAGAAAGAAAGAAAGATAGATTAGTTAGAAAGAAAGAAAGAAAGAAAGAAAGTTAATTAAAAAGAAAAAAAGAAATATAGATTAGGTAGAAAGAAAGATAGATAGATTAGTTAGAAAGAAAGAAAGAAAGAAAGAAAGTTAATTAAAAAGAAAGAAAGAAAGATTAGTTAGAAGGATAGATTAGTTAGAAAGAAAGAAAGAAAGAAAAAAAGATTAGTAAGAAAGAAAGATAGATTAGTTAGTTAGAAAGAAAGAAAGAAAGAAAGAAATATAGATAAGTTAGAAAGAAAGATAGATTAGTTAGAAAGAAAGAAAAAAAAGATTAGTTAGAAAGAAAGAATGAAAGATAGATAGATTAGTTAGAAAAAAAGAAAGAAAAAAAGATTAGTAAGAAAGAAAGAAAGATAGATTAGTTAGAAAGAAAAAAGGAAAGAAAGATATATTAGTAAGAAAGAAAGAAAGAAAGATAGATTAGTGAGAAAGATAGATTAGTTAGAAAGAAAGAAAGAAAGATAGATTAGTTAGAAAGAAAAAGAAAGATAGATTAGTTAGAAAGAAAGATAGATTAGTTAGAAAGAAAGAAATAAATAAAGTTAATTAAAAAGAAAGAAAGATAGATAGATTAGTTAGAAAGAAAGAAAGAAAAAAAGATTAGTAAGAAAGAAAGAAAGATAGATTAGTTACAAAGAAAAAGAAAGATAGATTAGTTAGAAAGAAAGAAAGATAGATTGGTTAGAAAGAAAGAAAGAAAGAAAGTTAATTAAAAAGAAAGAAAGAAAGAAAGATTAGTTAGAAAGATAGATTAGTTAGAAAGAAAGAAAGAAAAAAATATTAGTAAGAAAGAAAGATAGATTAGTTAGAAAGAAAAAGAAAGATAGATTAGTTAGAAAGAAAGATAGATTAGTTAGAAAGAAAGAAATAAATAAAGTTAATTAAAAAGAAAGAAAGAAAGAAAGATAGATAGATTAGTTAGAAAGAAAGAAAGAAAAAAAGATTAGTAAGAAAGAAAGAAAGATAGATTAGTTACAAAGAAAAAGAAAGATAGATTAGTTAGAAAGAAAGAAAGATAGATTGGTTAGAAAGAAAGAAAGAAAGAAAGTTAATTAAAAAGAAAGAAAGAAAGAAAGATTAGTTAGAAAGATAGATTAGTTAGAAAGAAAGAAAGAAAAAAATATTAGTAAGAAAGAAAGATAGATTAGTTAGAAAGAAAGAAAGAAAGATAGATTAGTAAGAAAGAAAGAAAGATTAGTTAGAAAGAAAGAAAGATAGATTAGTTAGAAAGAAAAAGAAAGATAGATCAGTTAGAAAGAAAGAAAGATAGATTAGTTAGAAAGAAAGAAAGAAAGAAAGTTAATTAAAAAGAAAGAAAGAAAGTAAGATAGATTAGTTAGAAAGAAAGATAGATTAGAAAGAAAGAAAGATAGATTAGTTAGAAAGAAAGATAGATTAGTTAGAAAGAAAGATAGATTAGTTAGAAAGAAAGATAAATTAGTTAGAAAGAAAGATAGATTAGTTAAAAAACAAAGAAAGAGATTTGTTAGAAAGATAGATTAGTTAGAAAGATAGATTAGTTAGAAAGAAAGATAGATTAGTTAGAAAGAAAGATAACTTAGTTAGAAATAAAGAAAGATAGATTATTTAAAAAACAAAGAAAGATGGATTTGATAGAAAGAAAGATAGATTAGCTAGAAAGATAGATTAGTTAGAAAAAAAGAAAGATAGATTAGTTAGAAAGAAAGAAAGATAAATTAGTTAGAAAGTAAGATAGATTAGTTAGAAAGAAAGAAAGATTAGTTAGAAAGAAAGAAAGATTAGTTAGAAAGATAGATAGATAAGTTAGAAAGAAAGAAAGAAAGAAAGAAAGATTAGTTAGAAAGAAAGAAAGATAGATTGGTTAGAAAGAAAGAAAGATTAGTTAGAAAGAAAGATAGATAGATTAGTTAGAAAGAAAAAAGATAGATTAGTTAGAAAGAAAGAAAGTAAGAAAGAAAGAAAGAAAGATTGGTTAGAAAGAAAGATAGATTAGTTAGAAAGATAGAAAGAAAGATAGATTAGTTAGAAAGAAAGAAACATAGATTAGTTAGAAAGAAAGAAAGAAACATAGATTAGTTAGAAAGAAAGAAAGAAAGATAGATTAGTTAGAAAGAAAGAAAGATTAGTTAGTTAGAAAGAAAGAAAGATAGATTAGTTAGAAAGAAAGATAGATTAGTTAGAAAGATAGATAGATAGATTAGTTAGAAAGAAAGAAAGATAGATTAGTTAGAAAGAAAGATAGATAGATTAGTTAGAAAGAAAGATAGATTAGTTAGAAAGAAAGATAGATTAGTTAGAAAGAAAGAAAGAGATTAGTTAGAAAGAAAGATAGATAGATTAGTTAGAAAGAAAGATAGATTAGTTAGAAAGAAAGAAAGATAGATTAGTTAGAAAGAATGAAAAAAGAAAGAAAGAAAGAAAGATTGGTTAGAAAGAAAGATAGATTAGTTAGTAAGAAAGATAGATTAGTTAGAAAGAAAGAAAGATAGATTAGTTAGAAAGAAAGATAGATAGATTAGTTAGAAAGAAAGAAAGATAGATTAGTTAGAAAGAAAGAAAGATAGATTAGTTAGAAAGAAAAAAGATAGATTAGTTTGAAAGAAATAAAGAAAGATAGATTAGTTAGAAAGAAAGATAGATAGATTAGTTAGAAAGAGATTAGTTAGAAAGAAACATAGATAGATTAGTTAGAAAGAAAGAAAGATAGATTAGTTAGAAGGAAATATTAGTTAGAAAGAAAGAAAGATAGATTAGTTAGAAAGAAAGAAAGATAGATTAGTTTGAAAGAAATAAAGAAAGATAGATTAGTTAGAAAGAAAGAAAGAAAGAAAGAAAGATAGATAGATAGATAGATAGATAGATAGATAGATAGATAGATAGATAGATAGATAGATAGATAGATAGATAGATAAGAAAGAAAGATAGATTAGTTAGAAATAAAGATATATAGATAGATTAGTTAGAAAGAAAGAAAGATAGATAGATAGATAGATAGATAGATAGATAGATAGATAGATAGATAGATAGATAGATAGATAGATAGATAGATAGATAGATAGATAAGAAAGAAAGATAGATTAGTTAGAAAGAAAGATAGATTAGTTAGAAAGAAAGAAAGATAGATTAGTTAGAAAGAAAGAAAGATAGATTAGTTAGAAAGAAAGAAAGATAGATTAGTTAGAAAGAAAAAAAGATAGATTAGTTAGAAAGAAAGAGATTAGTTAGAAAGAAAGAAAGAGATTAGTTAGAAAGAAAGAGATTAGTTAGAAAGAAAGATAGATAGATTAGTTAGAAAGAAAGATAGATAGATTAGTTAGAAAGAAACATAGATAGATTAGTTAGAAAGAAAGAAAGATAGATTAGTTAGAAGGAAATATTAGTTAGAAAGAAAGATTAGTTAGAAAGAAAGAAAGATAGATTAGTTTAGAAATAAAGAGATTAGTTAGAAAGAAAGAAAGATAGATTAGTTAGAAAGGAAGAAAGATAGATTAGTTAGAAAGGAAGAAAGATCAGATAGATAGATAGATAGATAGATAGATAGATAGATAGATAGATAGATAAGTTAGAAAGAGATAGATAGATAGATAGATAGATAGATAGATAGATAGATAGATAGATAGATAGATAGATAGATAGATAGATAGATAGATAGATAGAGTTCATAAGTACATATAGAATGGGAGTTTAATTGAGTCCAAGGCTTTAGGGAATTTAGATTTGAGTTTATTTGGTGTAGACTACTGGGCCACCGTAGTCTTGGCTCATTTTGAACTGTTACAATGAAAGTCAATGGGATTTTTATGATTTTTAATATTAATTTTTAAGAAATCTGAAAGTCAAATCAGTCTGAAAAGATATAGCACACTAAGTCAGAACAGTTTGAAGGTCTGACCCGAGTTTGGAGTTTGTAGAGTTAAAGCTCTAGGACGAGTTAGAGTTTAAATTTTAGAGTCAGAAGAATAATAATAATAATAATAAGTTTAAATAGGATTTCAGTAAGTTGGCTTTCTCAAGCCAACTTAATAAGGGCTGCCTCCGACTAAAGTGTTTTTTTTTCTAGTCGACTAGTAGTTGTTCATTTTAGCCACTGTGGACACATCGCCCCTTTATATTTATTTAATCACTTAAATAGGCTATATAAGCTATACAGGACGAGCGTTTACGTAGCCTAATAAAGCCGCACTCAAGCGCACGCCCGCACTCATAAACCTTGCCACAAAGAACCGGCGAAAGTAATGATTATTAATGTGTCAAAAATAGCAAGGAGACATTTAATTGTTTATTAATAATAAACATGTGTTTTCTGTGTCACTGCAAATATGAAGTTATGCGGACTCGCCATGAACGCCAGAGAGAAATGCACATTTGATTACATAATCAGAGAGTAGCCTATTTATTTTCGTTTTGAATAGTTTCGTTTAAAAGTAGACATTTTAAGCTAGATAGCCTATATTTGTTGTGAGGCAAAGCTGAGTTTCGGCGCCCTCCAGTTCACGTGCAATGCAAGTGATGATCGCCGGCGCCTTACATTGTCTGCTATATATTTGCTTCTTATTTATTAAATACAGGCAATTGGTTGATAAAACATTGATCAAAATTAAGATACAATTTATACTAAACGAAAATCTTTTAAAAAGAGTCTTTCTACAAAAAAAAAAACTTAGTTAAAGTAAAAAATAATGTCTTACCCACTCCATGTGACATGTCTCCAGACATTTTGGGTATCTCATGATCTCATGTATCATATCTTTCTCACGCTGCATGCTCACTTTCATAATCAACATTGATTAAATAAAAAAAATAACAGTAGCCTATAATATTTAAACAAATATGAAACTAAATATGTTTTCTTTAATGGCTACAACACATATACAGTACAGAGAAATGTCATGTCTTGTCGTCAGCCATAACATAATGACGTCACATATTTTCCAACCCAGCCCTCAGCCCCCCTCGTATGAAACAGCTTCCAGCGCGCCTGATTTTAGACTGCTTCGGGTCGTACTGCTGCAGAGTAGCCCAGTACTGCGTGACTCGTCATTGACTAAACAGTAGCTTCAGCTACAATGTTATTCCGCAAGACGCATGCAGTTCTGTTTATTAACCGCTAAAGCGCTAAAAGTTAAGGACTGCAGCTTTAATAATTGAAATATTAAAGGTACAATATGTAAGAATTTTGTAATAAAATATCCAAAAATCACTTGCACAGTGTGATATATTTTCTGCAGTTGTGTAAGCTTACTTACAATATCCCAAAAGTCTTCAAAGAATTTTTATTTCAGAGAAATTCCCAATTTAAATCATAGACAGTAAAAGAAATGGACACAGCGACCCCATAGACTTCAACGGAGCAAAGTGAAGTTAATTAGAAGCACTCACTTCCTGATTGCCAAGCGCACTGCACAGGCTCAAACTGAGCTTGATGACGTAGATGTCATGTGAGCAACCTGACTGACAGTTGTACATCTTCTAGTAGCTGTGCCAAGAGGAATCTGAATCATTCCCTTCCGAATCTTGCAGAGTCGGAGATCGTGAGTATTAGCTGTCCATGAGCTAGCAGCAGGAGCAACTTTAAAAACTCTATGGGCTTCTCCCTTGACTTTATGCCTCCACGTCCCGCCGATTGCGCGCGAGCTTCTACTTCTGTCTATACGGTAATTTCTCTACTGTGCGACACGGAGTCACGTGTTATGACGCAATCGTTAGGCTATTTTTACAAAAACTTCTTCTACGGGGCCATAACATAAGATACAAGGTAATGGAGCCTTTTATACATTGTCGTGTTTCTTTAGAAATAAATAATGGACAAATGGAGTCTTTAAACGCCTCAGATGTAAAGTTGTTTGCTGTCAAAGTGACGCCAAAATGAATGGGAGTCAATGGGATGCTAACAGCAGGTGAAGGCTTGTTAGCCAATGGGGGCCCCCGGGGAGACTTCAGTTTCTGACTGGTAGATTACCCCCTTGGGTTAAATAAGTGGTAGTCCCGGACCCCGGTGTTGTGCCGAATTTCGACCCCCTGCCAAATTATAACCCCAAAATTCGAAATTCGCCACAACACCGGAAAAAAATATCGCCTGTCAATGACGCAATATCCGCGCTATCCTCGGTTTCCGCTCAAACTGCCATAGCCATGACGCAACCATGGCGACAGACGCGGACAACTGCATGGTGCGTAACGTTTAGCGGCACGCTGTTCTTGTTTCATTCAAACATAGAGTCTATAATATATTATATAGACCATGGCAAGCAGACTTTGGGACAAAAAAAGGAGAACTAAAATGAAGATCAATATCGCCGTGGCGTTTTCGAGATGCCGAGAGCTCCACGTCCATGACTAACCACCTGGACTTAACAGAGCTTCACGAGTCACGACTTGACAGACACCGCTCTTGCACTTTATTAGACAGGTGAGCAAATGTGCATAATCAATGTTATATAGCTCAACATGATGGAATGTTAGAATATGATCAGTATGTTGTTCTAATGTTGATCTCATACAGACAAACTAACACATAGAATAACATTATAACTTTCAACACACTCAAATGCTGTTTAGTGTGATAGTGCAACGTTAGACCAAGTCAAGTGAAACAGCGCTGCTTTACCTCACAAGTTTAATTCGTCTATTAAACTGACCTGTGAGTAGGAACGTAAATTCAGCACTTGTGGGTAGTTCTGTAGAATGAAATGTCCTTATTCCTTGGCTTTATATCCGCGAGACTCGTGTGTGATATCTGTCTCTTATTAACAATCGCGACCTGCTTCATACCACTATAATTTTAAAAAAACACGAATGTTTTCACTCATCCATAAACATGATTAGATCCATCTACTTGACAGCAAGTCCCATAATTCAGCTTATCACTGCGTCATAAACATACGCCTTTGTTATTGTAAGAGGTTAGCGACCCCTAGCGGCGAAAAAAAAAACATTGTAGCTTTAAATCTATTATTATTGTTATTATTATTTAGTAATTTTCTATCTACACAATTTTTTTTGTTTTATCTACAGAAATCATATATCTTGCCAGTGTGCAACTCAAATATGAAGCAGAGAAGATAAGTGAAATGTAAACTGAATGGTGCTGCTGACTGACGAAGAATTCACCATCTTTAATAACTGTCCAAAAGTGTTATTATAGTTAAAGCTAACTCCTTAAAACTAACATTTTCCTTACTTAAAAAAATAAATAAAACATTTGGAAGAAAAGAGGACACTAGAACATGAGAAATGCATCGCAATGAGGTATTTTTTTTAAGTAGCCTAGTTTCAATGCGACACACGATAAATTTATGTCGTAAGTCCATTTGGTTAGCGCTCCAAAACAAACCCGATTCTAACCTAATGATTACGTTTAACTTTACAGTACATTTACAAGCAGAATGATAAGAGCTCAGATAAACAAGATAATTTATAACGACTTATGGTGTGTGTCCATATATTGCGTTAGTAAAAGGGAATGCCAAAATATGCTACAGACAGGCTATAAAATGTACAAACATATTTAACGGAATTTTGGTCAACAATTCAACACCAATTTATTTTGTATTAGCCTACCCTTAAAGTGGGAACTAGAAATGGAGAAACAAGTATTGAGGGATTAATGTCACCAGTAGAGGGCAGTAAAGGTTTGTCAGTAGGTTATTGACGGAGGAACTTTGCTGTCGGTTTGTTTACTGTCGCAGTCTAGGCGACTGTAGCTTATAGATTTATCTCTTTGGGGCAGCGTTTGACAACACAGGGGAAGAGAGTTAAAGGATTGCCTGTCAACAGCTATGTGTGGGTCTGTATCCATCTGCACATTACCTGGGTGAGACATTACAAACTGTCCCCTAAATCGAGCCTCAGTCTTGAAGTTGACAACAAGACGTCCTTCATCATTTATTCTCATGCTGGTGGGATACATGGCACCTATAAAAATAATCACACAAATAAAAACATCAGACAGGTAACTGTCATTAGCATTAATTCTGTCTCTAAATTAATTTGTATTCATGTCTATTTTAATTTCCATGTATTTAAATTTCTGATGGATGGCGTCCAATATGGCATTATGGCATATCTGTACTACCTTGTAGCTCAGCCTCTGGTGGGCTTCCAATACCGTCTTGCCATAAGATGGCAGTGTCATACACAAAGGTGAGCCGCAGCTCAGAACGTAGGTCAAAATGTTGCCAGCCACCAACCGCGACGGGAGAGTGAAAGACATAGGACACAAACAGAGGCACCCGCAGGGTTACATAGGACTGAACCAGATTCAGTACCTACAGACACAGGAACAGAAAAAAACACCAAATGTAGCTAAACATTTTGACAAGTAGCTTAATCAAGTATAATGTTTCAAAAGATTTCTATTTCAAATAAATCCTGTTCATTCTAGTCATTAAAGAATCCTGAGAAAAATTCAGTTTCTACAGCAATATTAAACAGCATAACTGTTTTAAACTGTTGCATATTAGAATGATTTCTGACGGATCATGTGACGCCAAAGACTGGAGAAATGACTGCTGAAAAATCAGCTCTGCCATTTATATTTAAAAAAATATATAATTGAAAAAAATTTCAATGATTTCACAATATTACTGTATTTTTAAATGCGGCATAGGAGTCTACTTTCAAAGACATTAAATCAATCTGATCAACCCCAAACTTTTTGAATGAACTTTAAATGAGCATAGCTTTGAATGATTTCTCCTGAAATCTGATTCCTGAAATACCTGTCCATCTGTGCCAATCGATCCCCCACAGTCATTCAGCAGCTCTGACATATCGTAGTAGCTACTGAACTCCCACAGACATGCCTCGAGGTTAAGGTTGCGGTAGAATCGAAGGGAATTGGTGCTACGCATGGCCATGCTGTACTGGTACGGTGAAGTCTCGCCAATAATTTCTGGGTTCTTTGTGGCGTCAGTGATAAAACCATGTGCTGTTTGGATCTCGTTGAAATCCAAGAGGTTAGAGCAGCGGTGGTTTCCTACTCGTGTGCCATCTGGACTAAGGGTTAGCTCAAAGTTTGAAAGGGGACGTGTGGAGATAACAGGCAGCATGCCTGAGGAAAAACAATGTAGTTTAACATCCTGGATTTTGTAGACATTTTGATTGATATTTGCTTACTCAATATTGCATTGTTTGTGATGGAGGTGGTCACTCACCATCCATGTGTGGCATAGTAACAGTGAGTTTGATCAGATTGGGGTAGTCAGGGTCATCTGGGCCAGTGTAACGGATTTTAGCTGAGAACGGTTCAGCACCCACTGTTCCAGGTATACGAGGCTGACACAGGCCTAAGAATAGCAGACACCTTGATTTAACTTTAAAAACAATTCATTTTCCTAGACACCACAGAAAACAGTAAAACAAACCAACATACAAACAAAACATTGTGCTTTGTGTAATTTGGTATTAGTAATTCTTAAAGAATTGAGCAGCAATCCAAATTGCGGTAGTTACAAGAGCCTCACCCTCCTCTCGGCTGATGACCACAATGGGTGAACTGAGCTCCAGCCCAGCATCTCCATTGGCGTTGAAGGCTCGGGCGGCACACTGTACACGGGAACCAGCCTGGAAGTAGATGGAGTCCAAAGTGATGGATTTGGTGTTAGTGAAGAAGGTGTTGGTATCCACTTCGCGCATGGGGCTGGTGACTCCATCCGGCCCACTGGGGGCACTAACCATCCAGCGGTACTGAGTTAGTGTGTCATTGATGTTCTCCACTGAACAAATGGAGCCAGTCTTGTCAAAGTCAAAGTATTTGGGGTTGCAGGCCTGATGGAACACAGACACAAGAAAACAATCAGAATTATACAAGTTTTTTGGAAGAACGAGAGACTAAACTTGCATATAGTTTCCACCCCTAATGATATTCCACAACATTCAATTACTGTTTCAGTTACTTCATTAAGACCATCTTCCTTTTTGCAAGGTGTATTTTTACTGTTTCTTTATTTGCCATACTCTTAATATGGTAAATGAAATGGAAACAGTAAGAATAAAATGAAACAAAGCTCAAAAAGTAATTAACTGAGAACATCATTGGCATTACTCACCGTGACACACACAACAGGATAGCCAGTTGGAGGGTGGGGATTGTCTTTAGCCCGAATCGTATCATCATACAGCAGCAAAGACACCACCTGAGGCACTGCTGGGAAGGTGACATCAGCCACACTATTCATCTCTTCGATGTACACAATAGCCTTACTCATCTACAGAAAGTAGGAGAAGAAGAAAACAACCATTTAGACTATCAATAAAATTTTAAGAACAATAGAGTATGTAAAACCTACAATAATATAAGCAGCAGTAAAAAAAGTCTATCCACTGCGAACCTTTTTTTAAGTTGTTTATGACAAAATACTGCAATTTTATTTGTATTTTCTAACTAAGAATAAAGTTAAGAATAGTATGTATTCCTAAATACATTTCTTTAAAAAAAAATTAAAAAAAGAAAGAATTAGAACTGCCATACAATCACAATTTTTAAAAAGAAAAAAGTAAGATGTTCTTAAGGAAATATTTAAGAACTTAAGATACACGAATTGTTCTTATATATTATATAGTACTTGTCTAAGTAGTAAAGCTCTATACACATTTTAAATGTTCAGTCAGAGACGTGGCTTGATGTGTGATGTTTATGTGTGGGTGACCCAAGTTCAAGCTCTCTTCTCAATTTCATTTCCTTACGTCTCTCAGGCTGTCACTGTCAATAAGATAGCAAAAAGCACCCCAAAATGTCTCTTAAGGCCTTGACTGTGGATTGTGTATGTTCAATAGGGCTGCACGATTAATCGAAATGAAACCGCACGCGATTTGGCAAAGGCTGTGATTATCTTCTGCGCAGCTTGTCAGTGCAGCACGGCTTTTCAGTACTAAATGCTGCTCCATCTTAAAGCCAGAGGGCGCTCTCACACAGACACGCCAAATATGCCCCGCCACAGAAGTAGACAACACATGTCATTCCAGGAAATCCCTATGGGCATCATACTATTGCTGTAGCTGAATTAACAGAAGATTAAAATGCTTTGATTGATTTATAAAATGTTGTCTTTTGTTGGACAGGAGGTTCATAAATGCTTCTCATGTTTGGAAAGATGTTTGACGTGTGTTGCTTTTTCAAATGCACGTTAAAAGCGACTCAAACTTGCAGTGCTTTCAGATGGAGTAGAGCCGTACGTCACTGACAAGCTGCGCATAAAAAATAATAGCAGCCTTTGCGATTTCATAAACGCAATAATTCAAATTGGTTTAAGCATGATTTTATGTTAATTGCGATTAATCGTGCAGCCATTACGTTCAATGTATAACACTGTTTA
Source organism: Semotilus atromaculatus (assembly GCA_031834385.1). Lineage (NCBI taxonomy): Eukaryota > Metazoa > Chordata > Actinopteri > Cypriniformes > Leuciscidae > Semotilus > Semotilus atromaculatus. The sequence continues at coordinate 13,117,565 of JAULUF010000038.1, read as the reverse complement.
GGTCACTGTGACCGTTGAGGCCCATTTACATCATACAGACTCCTCCAAAAGAGATTGGAGACAGCGATTGGCTCTTGCTGACAGAGGCAGCTGGTGCATGGCTATTTTAGCAAGAGAGGAACGTTAGCGTGTGTCTATGCGAGTGTGCGAAGTGGCGTCTTTGGGGGTATTTTTAGAGATGATGGTCTCTGACCTGTGTCTCAGCCACCATATACTCGTCAGGCTTCATGTGAACAGTGAAAGCCTCACGGATCTCTCTTTGTCCATCATACAGAACCTGGATCTCCACCACATGCTCTGTCTCACCCTCCTTGAATTCCACATCTGTAGGGACATACAAACAAAGATGTACAGAGAGGAATTAGATAACCGTTCTGCTTATCTGTTACTGTAATTGAATCAGATATCCGCTCCTTTTGTTCAGGATTTTCCATACTTTATTGTTCACATTAAACATGATTTCTGCTAGTATTATGTAGGGGTGGAACGGTACACAGAAGTCACGGTTCGGTTCATACCTCGGTTCAGACATCACGGTTCGGTACGATTTCGGTACAATGGAGGGAAAAGCAAAACAAAAATGCATAAGGCATTGTATTTTTTAAATAAGTTTTATTAATAAAGGCATAGAACCAGTTTATTTGTAGTGCACTGACAATAGTTTTATATAATTAGTTTATTAATTAAATTAATAAAAAAGACCTTGAGATGTGTTTGGTAATTGTACCTGAAATAATTTAAAATTAATTTACTATATTTCAGATCAATATATTTGTTTTCCTTAATTTTAATTAACATTATTACTTAACAATGTAACATTATTCTCATCTGAATTATAAATAATGGATTTCTGTATAAAATAATACTACCATTAAAAACACATTCGATTTTCTTTTTTAATCAATGTAGAATGTGTAACTTAAAAATAAACAGATTAGTGCTCCGAGGACAAGAAATGAAAACCAATGCAATATGATGAATGTCCAAAAGATGGGACCCACAGACTGTTTTGAAATGGGGTTGGATAAATATGTTTTGCTTTTAAAACAGTGTGTGTGTGTGTGTGTGTGTGATTTTGGTTGGGTGACAGTTGTAGGTTACAGTTTGACAAGAGTTTACAGTGTGACAAAAGCACAATGTTGTGTTTTATTGCGAGTGTACACAAAGTAAACACTTTGCAGGTTTAATGATCTGTATGAACAAAATGACGGAGTATGTTTTTTATGTTTCCATTGTTCGCTCGCGCCTCTCTCTCTCTCTCTCTCACACACACACACACACACACACACACACACACAGTTCGATCGCGCCCGCGCCTCTCTCTCTCACACACACACACAGTTCGATCGCGCCCGCGCCTCTCTCTCTCTCGCGCGCGCACACACACACTCCAGCATTGCAATCTTGACATCGCAGCCTGTTCATTATGCGGTCACACCAAACGCGAATAGAGCGTCAAATTCGCGTCTAGTTCGACGCTACTCCAGAGCGAATAGGACGCGCGTATAAAGCCAACGTTTAAGTGAACGCGCGTTCAGAGCTAAGCCGAGGGTACAGATTATGTGTCCCTAAAGAACCCGCGTATCTAACAGTAGTTCCGCATTACATTAATTAATTTGCACGCGAGTTTTTTTTTTTTATACCGTGTATTCTGCGTGTAAATTCGTGCACCGAACCGTGACCCCCGTACCGTTTCGGTTCAATACGAATACATGTACCGTTCCACCCCTAGTATTATGGCATCTCATGGAATTTATATTTTGTAGCCTTTGTGAGTCTTCTGCTGACCTTGAGAAAGGGGATTGTAGTCCTCTCCTGATGTTGCAGAGCCGTCCTTGGTGTGAATTCTCACCACAGAGACCTTGGAGGTGTCACCCTGACGTAGGACAGGAATCTTTACAACAGCAATCTCTCCAGGAAGTTGTGGCTCTCTAACACTGTATTTGATCTCAGCAAACCTGATGATGGACTCTGAAGTGGAGAAGTAGTTTTGTTTTCTGTGAGACAAGCTCATCAAGAACATAATGCTGATGTTTGTCAAGAATAAAGAAGAAAAAATGATACTCACTATCCTTATGGTCAGTGATGGTGACCAGAGCTTCTTTTTGTTCTCCTACTGAAGCTCCAAATGGTGATTTGCTCTTAGCTGTCCCCAAAACCAAGCGGAACTCCTCGTCCTCTTCATGAACCGTGTCATCCACTAAAGTCACAACACATGGCTTCTCAATCTCCCCTGTAAACAAAGAGATACAAAAGATGAGCAAATCATGCAGAAATGAATGAAAGGCTGGTCAAGGAACATGTTGAAAAAAAGGACCTGGTAGGAACACGATGATGGATGCGTCAGTATTGGGTCGTTCATCATAATCCATCATGACTTGGGCAGATCCCTGGCGAGTGTAACAGAGGACTGTGGACCTCTGACTAATGTCGCCACTGCGGTACACCATCGCCTTCACCTCTCCATCAGCCTCATCCACCTTGTACTCTTCCTCCCTAAACTGGACTTTGGGTACTGCAAAAATAGCCAGCAGTTAAAAATAGCCAGCATCACTTATCAGAGTTGTTTCAGTTATCTGCAGTTTAATGTCCTCTGAAACTTACAAAAACTGATAGGTATTTAATTTTTTTTCATAGATTTGTTTTAATCCTTTACTCACAGTCTGTAACAGTGTCATTAATAGTGATGACAGTTTTGCTAGGCTCTCCAAGGACTGCGTTCATGGGCATACGCAGCACCAGCTCAAACGTCTCTGGCCCCTCCAGCTCTGGCTGGCCCAGGTCATCGAGAATAGTCACACGGAAAGTCTGCATGGTCACACCTGGAGCAAAGTCCAGGTTACGGCTGATTCCCACATAATCTAGACCCGCTGGACGGGAGAGGAAAGGGTTGGGGAGATATAGTATGCAGATGAAAATGTCAAATAAATGAAAATGACTGATTAATTATTACTTGAAATGTTTTATTTTACCAAAAATGAAGATATCAGCAACTGTTGTTTTTGACAACTCTGACACTCTTTACCTTCGGCTGAAACAGGGTCACTCTTCCTGGAACGGACTGTGGTGGTGGCTGTCTTCGAAAGGTCAGTTCCAGTCCTCCACACTTTCACCTCCACATAACCATCACTCTCATCCACCATGTACTCGGTCTCCCCAAAATAGAAAGATGGCTCTGTAGCAAAGGGATTTTTTTTTAATTATCATTTACTTTATCATGAACCATGTAAAAAAAAAAGTGTACATTAGAATTTAATAAACTTGAGAATTTGATGGCTTTTTTTTTTTGTTGCTTTAATAAAAACAGAACTTAGGCTAATATGCCTCCACAAGTAAACATTAAACCTGGTAATCAATGTCATCTTGGAAACCAGTTATAAATGAGTCCTAACAATTGTTTTCAAATAGAAATCACCAGACTGGATAAACGAGATGTCAGATCAGTCACACAAGACTTACCCATGTTTATTGAAAGGGGATTTGCCTATTTATATTTATTTATTGATTATTAATATGATTTATGAATTTATGATTTTAAAACACATTTTATTTGAATTTCCTGCTTTAAATGATAATAGGCAATGTCAGAGTCACTGTTTTACTTTTGATTTAATTAGTGACCTAGAAAAAGTATGAAATATTTCTTACTTATTTTACTGCATAATGATCCTTTTTGTCATGATTCTGCCTTAGTGTCCTTGATTTTCCCTAGTTGTGAGGCAGGATCATGACAGAATTATGTTTTGTGTACAAGCGCATGGCTAGTTGTTTGGGCCATGTGCTTGTGTTGTCTCGTTACCCCGCCCCCTTGTTACCCTCGTCTTGTCAGTTTCACCTGTCCTTGTCTTGTCAGCTTCACCTGTCTTTGTCATTAGTGTTCCCCATTTAATCCCCTTGTGTTTGCTGTCTCGTGCCGGTTCATTGTTTGATGTGTCACACTTTGTGTGAATCCACCCGTGAGTACCTTGTCTTAGAAGTCTTGATCTTGTATTTGCTGTTTGTTAAAAGTCTAGCCTTTGTCAAGTGATATCTAGTTTAGTTTACCCTCGTTTGTGTTGCCTCTGTTTTGCCCCCTCGTGGGTTTTGTTTTCCCCAGTTTTTCTGTTATAATAAACGTTGTGTGATTTCATACTGTCTGCGTTTGGGTTCATCTGCTATCCTCATAACACTTTTTTTTAAATCCTTTTTTAACCCAAAATCTACCATAACAAAAGAAGCCGAGAGGTGCCATTTTTTTCATCAGAATTAAGTCATGTTTCATCTCACACAGAGTTGTTCTGACCCATTGGTGTGACAGCACAGAAAACCTACCATCATTTGTAATGTCCTGTCTGAGTGCTGAAACCAGACTGTTGTGTCTACTCCAGTCAAGATGCACTTGGTGAGTGTTTATATATGTGTGTGTGTGTTTGGGAGGTCAGAGAGGCTCCCAGAGCGATATCAGCATCATGATAAATTAATGCAGAGGGGATAGGCCCTTCCAGGGTGGGGTAGATGCCGTAAATTTGAGGGGCCGTACAAAGAAAAACAAGAGTAGTGACACCTCCATAGACAACAAGTCAGAGAAACAACAAAAAGATTCCAACTCTGGCTAGCATCCAGGACCCACCAAGACGCTGAGCTACAATAAACACATTAATCTTCACTTGCTTCTTCAGAAAATTAAGGTCTAGGCATGCACATACATTATTTACACATAAATATCTTTTGAGGTAATATTCTAAATTGTGAAGGGTGGGATTGCAGTTGGTGAAAGTGTTTGCAACTATTAGACTGTTTTTATGAGTAAGGAAAAACTCTCAGGATGATAGATGAAACAATATTTTAGATATTCATTTTAAGTTTAATAATTTCAAACAGAAGGCTGTGCTTTGAAAGGCAAATTCCTGGATGAATCTTTGAACATAATGAATTCACAGATGGCAAACTATGCTCTTGTTTGGACCATGTTCCTTTTAAGTAATGCACACAAATCCTAAATCCTGAATGGACAGGATGTTCACAAAGCTCTTTCAGTGCCCTCACTGTGGTTTATGGGCCATTACAAAGGTCATAGGGGCCTCAATTGTGCTTTCTCAACTTGTTTTGGGTTATCGTATTACCATGCTGCCAAGGACAACAGTGGTATGACCACAAAGTAAAGATGGATCGTTCTGTGGCTACCTATCCTTTTAAAGTGTGAATAATAATAAAAAGAACATCTGTAAAGAAAGAGCAGGTGAGACATGTCAGTATAACCACAGAACATGGAGGAGATAGTTTTGTCTTTATGAGGATAAGGATTTAATTTTTTAAATAATGTCATGAAAGGGTTTGTGGTTTAGAGAAAATGCATATAATATAGTTGGTCTGACTATAGATGGACTACTATACATATATTTATAGGCTCCAAAATTATATAAAAAAAACTTTTGAATGTAAGAAAATTACAGTAAAGACTACATAGTTAAAAAAAAAACTTAAAATGTAAAAAAGCACTTTATTTTACAGTCCTGTTTCCCATGTACATACTATGTACTTATTATAGTAATTACAATAACTAAGTAATAACTAGGTACTACTAAACCTGAACCTATCCCTAAACCTAACCTTAACCCATGTAGTTACTTTATTTTACCCTGTACTTTCTTAGGTAAGTACACTGTAAGTACACGTGAGTGCACGTATTGTAAAATAAAGTGCGATCAAAAATTATATTTCCAATAAATGCTGATCTTTTGAACTTTCTATTCATGAAAGAATTTATATATGAGAACAGTATTTATTCAGATGTGGGTTCTTGCCAACTCACCATCATCACTATCGGGCAAGATGACCACTTTGGTGTTGGGGAACTTGGCTCCCACTTGGCCACCTATGGGCATACTGAGGGACACGTTGAAGCTCTCCTCTTCCTCATAGAGGGAGTCATCAATAATTATAATGCGACACGACTTCTCCCGCTCATCTTTATCAAAGCGCAGAAAACTGGTGTGGTCCTCGGGTCTTGTGATATAGTCTGAATAGGAAAGCACGGTGCTGGGGGTGGTTCCGGTTGCACTGCCTGTATAGAAGGATTTCTTGTTTTTTTTATACAAACAGAGTTTCAAGTACTACAGATGTACAGCTGAAGTAAGGTCATGTCAGGTCCAAAGTTGTAATAGGTTATGAATCATAAACTAAAATATTGTCACACAATATCATTAAATAATCGCGTTATTAGATATCTGTATGATTAAAAATATTTCAGAACATTATACAGAAATAGTTAATATTGTGATTATAAAACTAGGTTTCATTAATCTTACCTTGTTGTGTGTAACAAATAACCATTAGTTCCTGGCTGACGTCTCCTGATCTGCGGACCGGGACTAGTAGTTCTCCTATATCCTCTTCAATTTGATATTCTGCTTGAGGCAAGAACACTGTGGACTCTGAAAAGAGATACATATCAATGCTTAAATTTTGGACATATATAATTAAATGATATATATTTATATACAGTAAATATTAATATAAGCCTAAGTAGCCAAATGAACATGACCACGTTTTTGCTTGTTGTCCATTTCATTTCAAAACCATTGGCATTAATAGGAAGTTGTTCTTCCCTATGCCATTGTGGTGCACACATCCTGGAAGCAATTATATAGGTATATGTGTTTTACACTATATGGACAAAAGTAGGAAATCATTAGGCATTGCATAAGTACCATCACCAGGATCCACAATCTCCACAGTGGCTGTATCAGGGTATTCAAGAACAGCCATCACTGGCTCTGAGAGCTGGATTTCAAACATCTCTGAAGTTTCAAACTCTTGGTCCGTAAATATCTTTACCCTCCAGGTAGCGGATGTTTGACCAGGGTTAAACTGGACCTGTTTCTGAGATTTTCCACGGAAGTCTTTGTCCTGTTTTGCTGTCCCGTCCTTGGTGGCAATGCCTTTGAAATAAAAAACATTCTTTGGAGATCTTAAAACATAGAAGTCACTCAAATTGAGTAAATAGTTTGTGGTTATTGACTATAGCTGTGAATAGTTTAAGATTTAAGTCTGTTGACTACTTGATAACCATTTTAAAGAACCGTAAAAGGCTATGGTACAATTTAAGACATTGTAAGTCACAGTTAAAGGGCTGTGAAAATACCAAACACAGAGGTACCAACTTGTAACAGCTGCAAATAAACATTGTGTATCTCTAAATATATGCAAGCATGACAATGAAGGAGGTTCTGTTTGTTTTTTTATTAGGATTCCAGTATTTAATTAACTGTATTTGTATCTCCACAAAAGAAGTCTTGTGCTGCGTCCCAATTCGCATACTATCTGTCCTAAATAGTATTCGAAAGTAAATTAGTACGTCCCAAATTGTAGTATGTTGAAATGAGTGTTCCAAAGATACCCGGATGGTCTACTATATCCGGTCAGAATCCGAAGTGTAGATCGATGCGCACTCTAACGGCTGATATTGCCCACAACCCATTGCGCATTGGACGAGGATTCGATTAGAACTACAAACATGAGTGAAAAGTGTTAAAAAACTACAGACATGGAGGATGCGCGAGTCCGGCGGTTATGTAGAGAGGTTTAAGATAAAGGGGTTTGAGTGATTAATTACCAGTATCTAACCTGACGAAAATTATTTATTCAATGTTGTCTACATTATATTGCATCTGCATCAGCATTGTGAACTTTTGTAAAGATACGTTTAACCATTAACTTTTAAATGCATCATTACATTCAAATTGCAAACACATGAGGAGAGTCTCCACACAAAGACCCTCAACGGGCAGATGAAAGAGCTATTACACTTCTCTCAGAAACGGTAGGAAATTAAATTAGATTGAATGGAAGATTTCAACTGTGACAAGATGATTGACAGGGCAGTTTACGGTGACAGGGCGCACGCGACAGAGCTGTCCGTTAAAGATGACGGAGTAGTATATCCCAAAGCTTGCCTACTCTTTTGCTACACACTCAAAAGTATGTACTTTTTCTTCACAAAAAGAGTACATACTTTTTGGGCGTAGTATAAGTAGGCGAACCGGGACGCAGCCTTGGTCACAAACTATTGTGCACACGTCCTGTTTATTATTTTTTTTACATATTAAATATATATAACTTATATTATAAATATATATTTAACATATATTTTGACTAAACTGGGTAACCTTCACTTGATAAATACTTACTGACAAATGATGTCTCTCCTAAGTATCCCCGGCGTTTGAGGGTGACTTCCAGAAACTTTGCATCCTCATCCACAATATAGTATTCCCTTTCCAGGGATATCCAGGCCCAATTCAGACGGAACGGCTGGGGCTTCAATTTGTTGCCACCTTTTTCAAACAGAGAAAAGCACAATGAATTGAATTTGATGAAGCACAATGAAAAGTGTGTATTTGAGACACACAATACAATAATTTTCTAATGATTTCATCTCGTTCAAGTTCAGAATGTAGAAAGAAAGAAGGGTCAAAATGAGCGCAATTTGATCCTGAGTCCTGCTTGTAGATGTCCTGGGGTGGTTTAGTTTTCTATTGACACTCAACACCCTTATTTGTCTTTCCTCCATTACTACTGTAAAATTAAAACACAATATATGTTCACACTTCACAGTCTTCTTTTTTTACTACTTTTGTTAGTAAATGAATGAGGTTCAAGAGAAGTGAGTCCAACCAGGTGTCAGGTTAGTGCTGAAGCCCAATTCTATGATAGTGTTAAAGAAAGCAGTTGTGGGAATATTGTAGTTGGTGCAGATAAACACAAACGATGGAGAGTTTTGTTACCACTTCCATCATTAGCCATGAATACAGCAGCAGGGACAATAAAGAAGATCTGACCTTTTGTCTCCAAGGCTTATATGTGCTACACTTACTTACATACAGTATGTGCTCCATATCCAAACTATAGGCTAATATTCAAGTCAAGATAGGGACATAATGGATATTGTATCGACATTTTAATTTTTTTCTATAGAGCTATAGCCTGAAATATATTATACATTTCAGCATTATTCTAGCACTCTTTCATCAAACAATACATACTTTAGTGACTAATTATCATTTTGAGTAATCAGATTAAAGGATAATCGGATTAGACTCTCTCTGTAGACTAAATGATTTAAGCAGCGAAGAGATATAATCCTGAATCTTGACTGACTGAAGTAGGATAAAGAACTGTAATGACTTTGAAAGGATCCTCAATCCCATCTTGCCATAATCCATGCTACCCCGTGACTTTGATTATCCCTAAAGAGAAAGGGTATGCTACATTCTTGGACACTATTTCATGGTACAAGCGGTTCTGATTTTCTACTGCTGACATTTGTTTGACTAAATAATTTCCTTGATGATATTGCTTTAGATGACAAAAACTTGTAAGCAATTTTAAATGTGGAACCAACCTGAAAGTGTAACTCTATTTCTGGCAGTTTGTGTGCAAAACATGACTCCGGTCATAGGTATAGACCCCTTCTCAGTTGGTAAACATAGTGACGTTTTATGTGGGCGGAGCTTAGGTGGAGGCAGAACGATCCCTCTGGCCGCTTCACTAACGCTAGTTTGCAAGTTTTGTTAGCTTGTTTTTTAACAATGACGGGAGGAAATCTGATTTTATCTTAATGTGCAAGGTCACTCACTGTCCAGGACCGCAATTGTTATTTGCAAAAGTTAATTTTAACGGACGCAGCCAGATTGGCCGACCCGTAACATTACACGCTCAGTCAATGGGACGATCTGACAGGATTAACTTTACCTCCGTTTGAGTGGCCTGACTTCTACACCTAACGTTACCTGATAGAGAAACAGAGCGTAAAGAGAAACTAACTATGTGATGAATGCTCATGTACAAGACTCGTGTGGTACGATCCGCAGTTCTGCCTAGCCAGCGCCAAGAAGACGACAATGTAGAGTAGAGTGACATTACGGTGCAATTTTAATGAAGTGAATATTTTCTAGAAATAAAAATTCCAGATACAGCAAATTTATTTTTCATCGATTCTTGCACCCAACAACACAACAAGAGGACATTTAATAATAATATTAACAATTTAAGCTCCTTATTGTGTAGCCGAATCTGTGCTGGTTTGTATTGGCCGCCTCCAGTTTTCCCTTTGTTTTGCCTCCAGCTAGCGCCGTGACGTAACTGTAACTTTTTATTTATTTATTTTTTTTACTTTTTTTTTATTTTTTATTATGACAACAAAAAACATAAAGGTCTCATACATAGACAACAACATATAAACATGAAAATAACAGACATGAGCGTGTGTGTGTGTGTGTGTGTGTGCATGTATTACTGGGTGTGCAAGTGGAAATAACTTAACAGAAGAAAATCTTACAGATACAACAGACATGATAAAAATGAACTAAATAGTAATAATAATAATAATAAAAAAAATTTAAAAAATAAAAAAAATTAAAAAAGGAAAATAAATAAATAAATAAATGAAAAAGAATTAAGGCTAATATGATTAGTTACGTAACTGTGACTTTGGCGTAAAAGGGGTCTATTGTTTTTTTGTTTTTACACACCCTGCTGAGCACATGAGCTGCTCTTTTGATGTGAGCATATGCAGAAACAATATTGCAGTTCAAATATGTGCAATATATATAAAAAAAACAACAACAACAAAAAAACAGTAGTTTGAAGTGTTGAAAATAGAAGTTATGTTGTGAGATTGATTTACAGTAATATTCAATAAAACAGAATCATCATGTTGCCAATTGGCCATCATCTTTACAACCTTCCTCAGTTTAGGAAACGGCGTAGCCTGACATGACAGCATTGGCCTTGACCAAGCTCAAGTGTCTGACAGCTCTGCCTAAAAATACAGAACTCATTTATCATTTTTATCTTTGCCCTAGATTGCTGAAGGGCCGTTAAAAACATTAAAACTGATTGACAGAGAAGATGTAAGGGAGCCTTATACAAATTAGATGTTTTATCTCTTGTTAAGCTTTTACAGGAGTGTGAATATAGTGCATATCTCAGGAACATTTCTAATGCACCAATTAGAAAGTAGCTGAACTCATTAACACATTAAAAACAAGCTGATTTATTAAACAAAGGCACAATGCAAAGAAAATGAAGCAATGTATCAAAGGCTTAATGGTAGATGAACCATAGCGTAGCTCAGCCAAGTGCCTTTTCTTTAGGAAACAATTTTCTCAGGCACACTGCCCAGTTTGAGTATGAGCTGATATTGAGCTTAGAGGCTGTATCAGAGGATTATCAAATGGACAACATGCAGACAGAAGGCTCTCTTTCAGTTAAAGACCCAGCAGTCACCTGTGAGACGCAGGGCTCTGTGACGTTTCTCTGGGCCTGGATAAGGGCACTTTGTCTACAAGATTATGGAAAATAGTTCCACTTGCAGTGGAGACAATGTCTCTCTATTCAACAAATTTTGTGCACAAAATAATTTAGCATGATTATTCTTTATAAATGTAGGCTATAGGAACAATTAAATGCATAAAATGATCAAAAAGACAATCACAAGGTACAATACTTTAAGTTTTTAAATCATGAATGTAATATGTCATTGTATTAAAGCTATACTGACATCTGTTTTTCCTATCCTCTATTAGAGTAATGTTAAATTCAATTTATTTTGTATAGCACGTTTCACAATAAATATCATTCTAAAGCAGTTTTGCTGAGAATATTGGTTTACATTGATCAAGGTGACAGTGGTGAAGAGAAGCCCAGTCTTTGAATAGAATAAAATCATCATTACTTTCTCAATGTTTAAAAAGCAGAATGAAAAAATTATATAAACTTGGTTAAATGTGCATTTGACTTATTCTATCTTTACTTTTATCTCAGATTTTCCATGTACCCCTTTCCACCTTCTTGTGGCCCACTGCTCTTGTTTGATTTTTTCCAAAATTATGTTCCTGAACCTAGTGACCTGCCTATGTAGTTAACTTTGAACAGACCCTTTATAACCCCTTTATAACTGGACAATCTAAAGAAATGCATTAACAACTGATGATTCGATCCATTATCACAAATGTACTGTTATTTCCAAAGTGAATTTAGATGTTAGAGTTGACAGTCACCTGAGGAGATTTCCTAAATAGTTTTATTGCTATGTTTGGAAGGCAGGTGCTGTTTAACAGTGATCGTGGGGGCCACCTCAGTTTTCTGACTGTGCACTTTTTCTTCTCTTTCTCACACCATTTCTCAGTGGTTTTTAGATTCCAAGAGAGGGAACTGACAGCTGTATCCTCACTCCCTGCACTTATCCCCTCCCTTGTTCTCCCCTTTTGTCAACTTTTATCTGTGCATGGGAGCAACAACTGAGGCGGACAGCAGGCACTGTCTGGGTGGCCCAAACCCACTGTCATGATTCTTACGGCTTCTTTCTATACTCTAGGGGGATTTGTGTCTACAATGAACAAACACCACAAAAGTGTCTCCCTGTGAAAGCAGAATGTTTTCTCATGAGTGTTTCAGACCGGTTTCTCAGAATGTTGTTTTTAGTTCACTATAAGTCATGAGAATCTGAGCAGTGCAATAGCAGTTGTGTTGTGTTACGAAGTATTTAATTTAAGGGTTTCTAATGTAAGCTGGAGCGGGAGTAAAGCCCAGTAAAGATCAGCATCAGTGAGTGGTGCTAACTCATTGAATAGGTTCAGGCATCACAGGGGGATGTTTGAAACTCTGGAGGTATTTATGACTGCAATAATTTATAAAAAGAATGCAGGGCTAAGTAATTGTTACATTCTCACTCATTCAAGTCACCCTAGCCTTATAGCTTTTGAAAAAACGTATTCAAGACTTCTACATAAACTAACGTTTACATTTCCAACCGTAATTATGTCTTTGTTTCTGGCTGGCAGTAATAATTCCCCAAGGAATAAATAACTTGCTGATATTATTCGTAAGAATACAACTTAAAGTCCCCCTGTAGTCAACAAAGTTATTCCTTAAAACTCACCTTTGATCACTACCAAAATGAAATATTTAACAGTTTTTTCCTGTGAAAATAAATGTCATAATCTTCATGCCTTAAAATAGTTAGAATTTAACCCTCGCTTCATTTAGTACACGCAGAGCCATAAATATGCACATTAGTCCCCGCCTCCACTCAAACAGATAAGCTCATAATACTTGATCCACTCAGTCAACTTTACTGTAGTAAACGTTACACAATGGCAAGTGAAAATTCAGCCATATATGTTTGAACCAGAAACTGATTCAGAATAAGAAGTGTAAGAGCAGATTATACAGGCTCCTCGATGTATCAGAATGGTAACACTTTTTATGTATTGCTCTCTACGTTGGACACAAAATGGTAATTATTATGATTAGCCTTGACTTGACTACGTTATCAAACAGCTAATAATGTGTTACTAATGTTACACAAACCATGTTCAGCATTTTTAGAAACTCTTTGAACAACTTAGAACGTCAGTGAAGAAAGTAATTTAATTCATCATAAAATTGTAATATCATATTCATAATTCACCCGCTATATTATTAAATGTGCCCCAATTTTTTTATATCAACAAAAACATACCTGGTATGAGCTGATAGTTAATGATATGCTAAAGCCCGCCGGCACGTTGACATGATTGGTTATAAGGTAGTTTGTGATGTTAGAAACACTAGCGATTTCAAACTTCGTTTTTGAGACTGTCTTCAGTTCTGATAGATCTTCACCTCAGTGCCACAGGTCAATTGAATACAGTAGTTATATAGAGCCTCAGGTATGGGAGGGAGCGCTAGGAGGATATCAACATTCACATGAAGCATATTGCAAGACTAAACTGGCTTATATATCTATATCCTTTTATATTCATCAGAACTACTAGGGCCATGTTAATTATCCTAAACATGAAATGTATGACCATGCTTCAGATTAGACCCAAAACTATCTGACTTCACAAGGCAACATGAAGTCATATTCAAATATGGGTCAGATCTTTTTGACCTGTGACGCTTAAGCCATTTCCTCTGCATCTAATAATGGCATCTCACAAACACCAAGCTTGGAAGTCTATGTTAGGCGTCTCATGTAATTCCAGGCATTCCAACGGGGGGAATATTTGACAACTGGACACTGGCAGGTACTGTACTTGTCCACGTGACATTTGCAAAAGCTAGGCACCTGATCCCCAAACTGCAGGGTGATGAATTATGGCATGGCAGACCAGCCACATCTCTTTTGACACCAGTCGCCTAAGTTGTCTGTGGTAGGCAGAGGGAGAGAGAGAAAGTACTCTTTAAAGGAAAAGACCCCATAGGGTGATCTCAAGGCTCAGATCACAGGAAGAACTCTGCCATCTGTAAGAGATAAGAATAACCCCAGAACCATATATCATATCCTCTAGCACTCACAAAATATCTTAAATCTTAGAGTTGCAAGGAGGAACTAGATCAGTGACGATGTGGCTCCTGTGTTTAGTGTGGTTGTGGAAGCCACTGGCACCATAGAGCAGTAAATCTTTTGGGTGTTCACATGTCTGACACAGAGATTAGGTGCAGACGTCTATGATGAAAAAGAAACCTCCAAACTTGAGAATGTTTTGGATATCTCTCAGATACAGCTTTCTTCAGCTTTACATTAGACTTACCTAATGCAAGTCTATGGCTCTATTCTAAAACCTTGTGAGCTACAGTACCTTACTGTCTACCACCTAATTAGGCAGTTTCCTTCTAAAGCAGCATCCTAACTGAAAGATAACTTTGTATGTCACTGTTTTAGAATGCTAAACAGGCATTCATTTGCACAGGAAACAACAGAAGACACATTTGATTTCATTCTAGTTTTGGTGTTAGCATGTTGCTAAACTAACAATGCGATACTCTAAAAAGCATAAAAATATAACACAATATTGAGCCAAATTTTGTAAAAAAAAAGCTATTTGTTTTCATATTGAAAGTAAAGAAGTATTATTTGATCAACATTTATATATTTATTCCCGCCCTCTTTGATTATTATAATTCTTTTAAAAAGCGTGTTGCAGAACAGATACATGCAATGCCTCCTTTTTTGATGGTACCTGTATGTTTTGGAACAAACAGGGTTTTGGAGAAGAGTCTATGTTTAAGCTCCCTGGCTTTTCACAAATAGAAGCTTTTGATTTTTTAAAATAAAATTGTTGGAAGAAAATCCAAACCCAACCTAGCAGTTTGATCTTTTACATCTCAAAAGAAGAATTAGACAAGGGGAAGCCCCAAGGTTTTCAGCATATCTTGTGATGGCTTTGAGTTTCAGTCTGGCATAGAGGGATCTTTGAAAGGAGATCTGTTAGCAGATAACGGCTCCGTGACACACACACACATCCCTGACTGCAATGACTTCTACACTTACACCGGGTCAGTGTAGCTGGAGCCACAGATCTGGAGGAAATGCATTCCACCATCTAACAAATGATCATATAACATTGCTTTGGATATGATTTATGTTCCTAATACGAACAGCTTCAATTCTGTTATGAAACCTAAACTTGTATTTTAAAAAGTATTATGTGAATGCTGACAGCAAATGGAAATGGAAAAATTTCATGATCTGTAACCTGCCAATAATTAAACAAAGCCTGGTGAATTATAATTGTATATGCTCAATTGAAACCTGTAGGCAGTTTAATCTTTATTCTGATAATCTTAGACTTACAAAGCAAGTAGATGGAAGGGCTTGTTTTTATAGAGGCTGCACGATATATAAAAAAAAAACAATATGCGTTTACTTGCTTAAGTGTGTAAAATCAATTTAAAATGATATAAATATATTTAGAAACTGAAAGTGATATAACCAATATATATGTTTCACATTCCTTTTGGGAAAAGAAAGCATCACTACAACTTCTGAAAGTGAACAGCAGTGTTTTAGTATTACATAAAATGTAATGTCACAAATCAATTACAAACAATAGGACAAATACAATAAAATAAATATACAAATCAAATAAACACAGTGCTTTAAGTTTTTCAGGTTGGTCTACATTTGATAATCAAAATAAAACTACATAGTTTTGACATAACTGTGTGTGTAGTTAACCGTTCAAGTACAGAAGAGAACAGAATTTGGGATTGCACGCTGTCTTAGTGGCGACTTTCTGTGCGTGTGCTTCGGGTGTGTTAGAGAGTATGTTAGTTGTTTTCCACAGCTTATTGCGCTTAATAACTCTTTTTAAGTAAGTTACATGTAAGTAACAGCCGCATACCCAGTCTTTTCTCTGCTAAATGCGACAACCTAAAACGTTGACTTTGCGCAACTTTTTGAAATACCCTATTAGAATTCAGATTTTGCAAGCTGTTGCAATATGTACATTTGCGATATTTCAATTATATTTTGCATCCTTAGTATAGATATGCTTTATTTAAAATGGTGGATGGGTATCCAAATAAAGTCCTTTGTGGTTTAGCTCAGCAAATGGAAGGACACTTGACCTACCCTCTAAGACCATTATTTGTGCTACCCCTTCAAAAACATGATTAATACACTTATTCAGCTGATACTTCATGACTTGTCCTAGTCTTATTAGAACTGATTATTTTAAATAAATACATTTATTTATTTTATTTTATTAAGTTTAATCTCTGAAAAGTGCAACCTATTTTGTTTATAACAAAACAAACAAAGACAAAAACCCCAGTAATATCGCGTTTTGACTACATCTGAGAATTTGAAAGGTTAAGTTTGAAATGACTATTATTGCTTTTAAAGCATTGGGGTCTCTGAAACCCCAAACATAAAGAATATAAAGTCAGCCTCAACCGAAGATGAGAGTTACTTTGAGAAATATATAAACACACCTACAGCCTGCTGTCTCAGTTTCCAGAGAGTATGTGAACCTGTTCCATTATTTTCTGTTAGCTAGCCTATAGGAATTTTAGACATTGTAATGTGGCAATTTGAGGTTTTTAAAATGTACACAAACAGTTTCCTTCACAGTTTCCTCCAAATAGTAATATTTTTTTAGTCCTGGCTTCTTTTGATTCTCTCTAAATGGTATTGTTTCTACCATCTTGGCTAGGCCTCTGACAGTGTGTATCTTTTCCTGGCTCATATAGCAATGACTGCCTCCAGCTGAAATGCTGCCAAAGAGACGAAGTGCCAGCCCTGGTGCATGCTCCAGTTCCGACACAGCTAAAGAGCCATTAGTTAAAGTACTAACAAGCAAATGTCTGCGACTTTTAAAATTTACGATTAAGGAATTCACACAGATACACAAACTCATTTGTACTGATCATATGAATTAACATTGACTAATTAAAATATAAGTAAAAAAGAAAATTTTGGACACAAATCTACAGCCTTATTTAAAGTTTCTGGGAATTACTTAGACACTCTGTCAAAAAGAAATAAGCTTGATCCGCACTCCAAGCACGTTAGCGTATTGCTATTATTTGCTGACCACCAAAGCTCTTCTTGTCCAGGCTCATCCAAGTTAAAAAAATATTCTTTGTTTAATCCTTTGTTTAAAGTGTTTCCTTTTTCATATTTCTGTGTGTGTCATGCTGAGGTGGCATACAGTAGGATTTCCAAATCTCACAGTTGAACTAAAGCATTGAGCCACCACATAGTTCCAATCTTTATCACTGTACTATAAAAAAAAGTGTTTTGTTTACTTTTTATATTGACTGACAAAGAAACACTCTCCGAATTATAAGCCAACATAGAAAAGTCCCCTTCAGCCAAATTGATTTAAATAAGTAACTGAAAGCTTGGGAATTCCAAAAGCAGCTTTACTGACACATGACACTTTCAGTTAATGAGAGGGGCAAGGAAGAGACATTCTTACCATTGTCTTCCACTCTGAAGTAGAATATGTCACTTGTGGCATTGGACCCATCAAGAAGCACATAGCAAATCTTCAAATCATCAATATCAGCTAATGATGAGAAATGAGAGTTGGAGAAGTTTGAGATTAATAAAACTTAAATAACAGTGACAGGTTTTGCATTAAAAAATGTAGGAAACAAAAAGGAAAATAAGTATAACTTACCCTGTGAGAAGGAATTGATGCTATCATTCCCCAAAGCAGAATTCATGATGAAGCCATGAAGAGGGGTCTCTGTTACAACATACTTAAGCACTTTGTTTGGGCTGTCTCTGTCTTCAGCCTTTAGAGCTTTGCTGGTAATCAAAAATCCTAGGTGCCCAGTATGAAGAACCCTAAGAGTGGGTGCTGCTTTGTTTACAATGATTTGAGGCACCCCATTGTCCACTGTGCTAATATGAATAGTCATCATCTGAGGCTTCCGAGTTTCATATACAGTATCAGGGAAAACATAAAATTCTGTGTGAGTCCCATCAGTAATTGTGAAGGAGAAGCTGTCTTCATTTGTCTCTGTGCCATCATGCCTATAAGTAATACGGTTTTCATTTAGATCCTGCTTGGTGAATGATGTAATGACTTGTGTTCCATTGAAGAGAAGCTGACCGTGAACTGGCACTTGAGTCACTACAAATCGCAGCAGGTTGTCTGGTGTGTCACGGTCCTCCACTGTCAGTTCAAAGGGTGTGATCAGCTTGGTTTCTCCCTCCCCCAGCACAAGCTTGTTGATCGTCAAGACTGGCTTCTTGTTGTCTACATCTGTAATGGATACACGGAAGGTGCGGAAGACAGGGTTATAGCCATCTGTCACCTCAAACTCAAAGCTGTCCATCTTCACTTCATCGTCAGATGTATGGATGTAGTAGACCTTGTTTCCAGCTAACTGCAGCTGAGTGAAGGTGGAGATGGGTACCCCTGGGAGATCAGTACTTTCAAGATGGCCCCTGCTAGGAGCACGAGTAATACTGAAACTTAGATATTCATCTGGACTATTGATGTCAGTTGTGCTGAGAAGGTCTGTGGTCAAGGTGACCTTACCTCCCTCTTTAAGTGTCACACCCTTGTTGATAACATCAGGGAAGACCATGTCAATGCTGCCAATATTAATGTAGAAGTACCGATCAATGAGAGGATTGATTCCATCAGTTACGTCAAACTTTAGCAGGTCACGGACACCCTCCTGGCCTGTGTGAACATACTGGATCAACTGTTTGTCAAGTTCATCTTGAGTGAAATTCATTCCAATACTAATGTTGCCAATTGCAACTCCATGTTTGGTAATTCTATGAAGGTAGCCTTGGCCAGGGCCATAACGGATAATGTAAGTAAGCTCTTTGTCCTCAGAATCCAGATCTGTGGCCTTCAGGACTCTGTTGCTAATTACTTTGGTTTCTCCAATTTCTACTTCCAGGCCATCATTGATGGCCATCCTTGGGGTTTCATCATCAACAGGAATGACCATTATGATGACCTTCTCTTCAACAGTGTGCTTCCCATCAGTGAGTCGAATATCAAAACTGTCTTCCTTGGTTTCAGAGTCATCATGCTCATAAACAATATTGGAGGCCTCCTTGATCTGCTCTAAGGTAAATGTCACCACTGGAACTGTCCCAGTGCTCAACTGCTGAACTATGTTTCCATGTTTTGGGTTTTTAAGTATTTCAAAAACTAATTCATCACTTGGGATGTCTGCATCTGCAGCATTCAAAATAGGTGTGTCAAGAACCAAACTCATCCCCTCCATAACAACAAACTCACGAATGAAAATCTCTGGCTTTTCATCATTGGCTGGGATAATGACAATGGGGAAAAAGTGCCTTTCTGAAAAGTTAATGCCATCTGAGCAGCGGAAAGTAAATCTGTCCTCAACTGGCTCAACACCCTTATGAATGCTTTGGACATAATAGATGTGGCCTAGACCAACATCTTTAATGGTGAATGCAGTGATGGCAGTGCCTACTCTGGATTTTTCAGACCCAGGAGCTGGGGAAATGTTCTCCACATAGCCAGATGTGGACTGAACGATGATAGTACACAAGATATCATCATTATCAGTGTCAATATCCTCAGCTTGAATGTGCTCCAATGTGATAACATTTTTCTCACCCTCGACTACTACAAATTGGCCACCTACATTAACAATAGGTGGAATGCTATCTACAGGAAGAATGGTGACTTGGACACGGACCCCTTGAACTTTGTTGCCACCAACAACCCATTCATCTGACATGTCAGATATTGTGAGATTGAAGGAATCATGCTCTTTGATGGGGCCAATTTCACCACTAGTGTGAACATAGACGACCACGCCATTGATTATGTCTTGCTGGGTGAATCGCTCAGCAGGTGCTCCATTCACCATTATTTCTCCTAGCCTAGGAGGCTCCTCAACTATGAAAGTCAGCATGAGGTCATCTGTGTCTTCATCACGACCCTGAATAACATTGCTGGTGATTTCTGATGCACCATTCTCAAGTACATCAATGGATGTGCCTAACAAACCTGCCGGTAACAAAATTTTTGGAGTTTCATCATCGACAGGCTTGATGCTGATCTTGACAACAATGGGGACTTCATGGAAGCCATCGCTAATGTCCAGCTTAATGACATCATGAAGAGATTCTTCACCACTGTGGATGTAGGCTAGTCGGCTGTTTTCAATGTCCTTCAACACAAATGATTCCCCATTAGACATGTCAATTCCTAAATATTGCAGCTTCCCAAACCTGGGAATCTGGGTCACTATAAATTTAATATTCTCATCCTCCGTGTCCTGGTCAGAGGCATCAAGTTCATTTTTGGTTATTATGTAAGTATTTCGCTCCAGAACTGTGAAACCAGTATTAGTAATTACAGGGGGTTTGTTGTCAACAGGCTGTAAAAAGATTGTAAAAAGTCCATCAACAGAATTACTAGCAGTGTCCTCTACACTGAATGAAAACTGGACCACTTTTGGAGTAATACCAAGCTCTTGGTCTGGGGGTTTGTATGCCACTTTATGGTGGTTGACCTGAGCTTGTGTAAACTCACTGATTATGATGTCAGGACTATCAGTCAGTACAATGGCACCAAGAGGAACAGGGCTGTTTTCATCTGTGTCAGTAGGAGGTTTGATGATGGTGTACTTAAGATCCCTGTCATCACAGTCCAGATCTGTGTAACGTAGAAATTTCTTCTTAAAAAATGTCAGCTCATATTCTTTGACTGTCATGTGTAATGTGGTGCCAGAGTAAAGTTCTGGAGGTATGTCATCCACAGGGTGGATTTTGATTATGAACACATGCTCTCCTGATTGATTTGGTGGGTCATTGTCATCCTGGACTCTAAAGGCAAACTGGTCAATCACAGTGGTGGTACTATGAGGACCTTTGTGACGATAGAACAGCTTCCCATCCAGAATATCCTGCTGAAGCCATTCTGTCACCACCTGTTCAAACATCTCATCTGTTGCACTAAATTTCCACGCAGATGGATCTGGAGGAGGCTCCACCTGTTTTATGAGCAGCTCACCAATTGCTGAGAATGGCTCTTCTAATATGAATTTAATTGTTGAATCCTCAGAGTCAATGTCAGTGGCACTCAGGATAAAGGGTGAGATTTGCATCACTTCATTTTTAAAAAGCACAATACCAGTGTTTGCATTTATAATAGGGGGTTCATCATCAGTTGGGGCTATTGTGATGGGGAATAAAAACTCTACTTCATCAATTCCATCAGTCATTCTGAATATAATGTTGTCACTGTAAGTGTCGCTTCCATCGTGCTGGTACACAACAATTCCTGCATCTAGATCAGCTGTAGTAAAAAACTTTCTTTGAGACCCTAGCACAGTCAGCTCTCCATGTTTCAAGCCATCAATAACAGTAATCTTCACATCATCAAGATTATCTTCATCACTGATCTCTAAATTTTGTGAGCTGGATAGTGGTCTTGATTGACCCTCAAAAAGCAGCTGTCCTGTATTTTTGGTTACTACCGGAGCTAAAGTGTTCATTGGCTTCACAACAATCATGAACGCAAAGGGATCAGAAACAGCCCCATCAGTGTCAACAATTTCAAATTCAATCTGGAAAATTCTTTCTAAGTCTGAATCCTCAGAGGGAGGCTTGTAAGCAATCTTAAGATCTTTAATATCTCTCTGATGAAAAGAAGTGATTGGCTGGTTTTGATCATCTGTACTGATAATATAGCCCTGCTGATAGCCCAAGGGAGATGTTATGTTAAAGATTAATTCATCAGAATCTGATTCAATATCCTCAGCTGCCAGCATATCCAAAGTAATGGCTGTCATCACAAACTGGTCAATCTCCATCATCATCATAGATATAAAGCTAGGTTTTGGTGGTGTATTTTCATTACCCTCTTTGATTCTAACCATTATCTGGAAATGTTCTTGTTGAATAGTATTACCATCATTATCTTGTACTTCCACTAGCATTGGAATGTAGTCTCTGTTAGGAGAGTTGGTTGTTGCGGTGTGTTGATACTGAATTCCCTTCTTGACAAAATCATCGCAATTAATCATCTGGCCATTAACAGAGTTATCAGTTAGACCACCATACCTGGGAAGTTTGCCTGCACCAACCAGTGTGGTCACCTTGCATGTAGTGACACCATCTTCAAATGCAAACTCCAAAGTTTTTTTGTCAATTGGGTTGCTTAGCCCATTGAGCTTGTCCACAACTAGAGGCATGTTGCGAGTGACAATCTCCAGTTGCTGAAAGACCACTTCTACTTCAAGAATCAGAGGAATCACCACTGTGTCTGTGTTGGAGTCATACCTCAGTTGCAGTTTAATGTGGTCTTTGCTTGGGCTCCGGGAACCAAAGTGAGTATATTTCACCTCTTCTGCACCAAAGGCACAGGGGAACTTCTTGGGTGTTAGCATTCCAGGTCTCTGAGCCAGTGGGTCATTGTCCAGAACTGTAATGTGACAGCGGTCTCCTGCGTGTACTTCAGTCACAAGGTCATTGATAGAATCCAGATAGATGGAGCGTCCAAAGGGAACTCTTATCCCATTGTTGGCTACCAAGATTGTTTCAACGGTAGGTCCAGGTCTGTGACTATGGCGGAAAGCTGTGTCGAAAGGATCTGCGTCCACTTTAGAGAGACAACATCCTAATGAAATCAAAATAAACAGGCACTTCAAAGGTTCTCCTGCTGCACTCAGTCTTCCTCTTTGCAGACAACCAGCCATATCTACAGCAAGTTGCACTGCATGAACTTGCTAAAATAGATGCACTGCAGATTTAGGATGGTGCCCTTGATTTCTCAAGGCTTGGTCTTCAAAGCTATGTATCCCACTCTCTGTCCTTACACACAGTACAAGTGCAGCTAACCTACTGAAGCACTGCAGGTAATACTTAGGGAGATAGTGACAGCACAATGCTCCACCCTCAGTCCAACCTCTCCCACGGCTAATTTAAGGCAGCACATTGGACAGCCCCCCAAAGTGTTGCATTCAGTCTACCCCTCCCTCCCTTTTTCTCCTTCCTAGCCCACTGAAAGCAAAAAAAGAAGTTCATATTAAGAACAGTAACATACATTTTCCTATAGAAAGGAAAGAATAAAGCCAAAACAAGCATGTTCTGTTGTGAAATTCTGATGTCCATATTTATGTGGCCACTGATTTGTGATATGTTTGACAAATATCTCAAGGAATAGAAATGGATGTGGTTGCCCTAGAACTCTTTTTTTTTTTCATGGTCTAATATGATCAGGGCATCTGATGTTTAACTTCTTATTCATGAGAATTTGTCCTTTAAAAGTATCCATTTAGTTTACCTTGCCAAAATAACTATAGATATAGCCATCGAGTAGCGACAGCGCCTTCTGTTGGGGGGATAGGGATAAAATATTATTATTATTTATTTATTTATTTTTAATTTGGCATCTTACAAATTATATTAAAAGATAAACAATATTAAATGTTATACATTTCCATAATTAATTTAAAATAAATTAAAATAATTATTGAAAAATAATTGTATTTGTTGGTGTGTTTGTGTGGTTCTGGCATACCCTACACAGCTTATAAATCTTATAATACAATTTTTTTTGTGATGGGTAGGTTTACCGGTAGATTTAGGGTTAGTGGATAGAATATAGTGTTTGTACTGTATAAAATCATTATGTCTTTGGAATGTCACCATAAAACATGAAAACTTGCGTTTGTTTTTTGGTACTTTTTCTAAAAACACTTTACAGTCAATAAATTAATTCTGTGTTTAGATGAAATGATGTGTTTATTGAGTTACTATACACTAGTTTACGTGCTTATAACTTTTGGGGTCATTTCATGGGGCAGTTGAAAGGTCAAGCCACATAATACTCGGTCCAGTTGGTTAAACAGGTGGACAAAGGCTGTCCAAGGGCTCTGTGTTTTAATGAAGTGATACAAACAAGGGTTTTCTTTTTGATTTTCCTTAATTCTTCCAGTTACACAAGCATCCATGCAAATAATCAGCAGCACTAAGTTGTTGAAAGATATATTCAGGCACATTACCTAATGACACTTTATTTTCCAAACATAAGCATAGTTTGACCTAACAGGCATGATGTCCTGCTGCCTGCCTGAAAAAAATCCTCTCATATAATTTTATTTCTAGAGAGTCCAAATATATCTTTTGCAATTGCAGTCACTGGGGATGGGATTTTAAATGCGTCCACCGGATGATGATGGAAATTCCCCATGCCATGGCTGTCAGGAGTACATTGAGTTTATCTCTTAATGTGACACATGATATAGTGCGCCAATACAAGCATCCAGCATCAATTGTGAAAAAGGAGGATGAATAGCTTTCATTCTTTGATCAGGCCTTATTTATTCATATACTTTATCTATAAGCCTTATTTATGAATACTTATTTTAAAAAAAGGAAAGCTTTAAAACACTATTTTATTTCGTTCATGTTTTTATGTTGCGACTTTAGCTTAGCATGACCTAGCTGAAGTGAGATTCAGGGTAGATACTTGAGAATACATACTGTGTATGGAAACCTTGTGGTCACATCTAGATATAAATACCCTCTTTCCATTTATGGAGCAGTGTGGATACCACCTCACATATCCGATTAAATGACCAATAATATTTTTGTTTTGGTCATCATTTTCTCTGATATCTGCCATTTTCTAGTTTATTAGAACTAATCAACTCCATTACTGTTAAATCAACAAGAGTAATCTACTTGAAGCACCATATTAATGAACATATACATGTGTTTTGATGTTTAATTACGCCCCAATGTACAGTTTTTCCTGGTAACACTTTATATAATAAGGTTCAATTTGTTAACATTAGTTAATGCATTAGTTTTCATTAACCAACAATAAAAAATTTACATTTATTAATCACACACATAATTGAATATAATTAAAATATAGCATTTACATTTCCCTCTGACCCAGTAACCCTCACTACATTCAGATGAATAGGAAGTTTTATGAAATACCAACCAAAGCTTGAATTTATGGGTTTAAATTTGCTGTGATTCTGACCTTTCAGCACATTGTGTAGTAGAAATCCCTTGGAGAACAGGTCTTATATCTTCAAGGAGAGTAAATATACACAGAATGAAACAATGCAAATCGTACAACTACTGTTCCACTAATGAATTGTTTGATGCCTTTAATAACATGAACCAAAATAAAGGGCACTCTGTTTATTCAAATACATGTTTTGGACAACACTACACAACTCTTAGCAACCCTTGTGAAAAACCCCTGTTAGCATTTGCCGAATAGCCAGCATGCCATGGGTGCTTGATGAGTCTGTTTCTATTTTGTTACTTTGCTGAAATAACTTTTGGTGCACTTGTAACCGATGCATAGTCAAGCACCTAAAGTGGACACTTGGTGTAGTACTGAGTGATTAGTGGAAACCAGTCAGGACAGCAATATAAATTTAAAATTTGTCAGATTAAATTTAACTGTATACAGTTGTTCTGATCTGGAAATCACAGTGCTCCACATAGAAAAGGTGGAGCATATACATGTAGTCATTAGACTAACTTAAAACTTGATTTATAATGTGTGTCAATCATTTTCTTATAAACAAAAGTCATATTAATCATTATTGGCAGTACCATTCCCAGGTCCAGTAACGTTATATCAATTTAACATCTCCCAGCATTACATTTGACATTTTAACATATGGCTACATCCAACTGTGCGACGCAGTTGTGGCCATGCATCACTGTCTTAAGGATACATACAGATGAAGGCCTCTACCAGCACTCAACCCCTTCACCTCTTCAGACATAGTACAAGTCAAGCATGCTAACAGACAACATGCTACTATGTCAATACAGTCACGGTTGGGCACAAGAAGGGTGCCTCTACATGTCCAATAAAGTGAAAATATTGTCAACAAGTATGTTGACAGCCACATGCTAGCCAATCAGCACTTGCATATAAATTCTTTCACTTTAAAGCAAAGCGGGCAACCTTTAGTACCTTTAGGACATGTTTTTATTATTGGGTTCCTAAAGGAATGTCAGGATTTTTCTGTCATTTACATTATTATGATATTACTTTATATGAAAAATCCCCTGAGTAGAGTAGGATTGTAATGAAATAAAAATGAATCGTTCTGATTAAAGGGTACCTATTATGGATTTTTGAAAATTGCCCTTCATGTAGTGTGTAACATAGATCTAAGTGAACGAAAACATCCTGCAAAGTTTTAAACATGAAAGTTCACCGTATACAAAGTTATTGTCTCTCAAAAATAAGAGTCGACTCTGAGTCGCTGATATGAATCGATAGACAAACGATGCATTTTCTCTAACTTTATGACGTCACTTGTACAAGTTATTTGAATAAGATACGCCCACTCATTGCGCTCGTACTCGTAGAAGCCAGGGAAACTTGAAAACATCATGGCGACGAGACGCTGTGTTCTGTGTGACGCAAAAGCGACATTTTTTCATCTGCCCAGAGACGAGCATTTGAAGAATCAGTGGCTACAGTTCATATATGCAACTATACCACAGATGTATAGTCCGAAGTTATTGCTGTGTTCGCGTCATTTTGAAGATGATTGCTTCAAAAACATAAATGCTGTCAAATATGGATTCGTGAGCCGGCTAATATTGAAGGACGGCGCAGTACCAAGTCTATTTGGATCAGCTTCCTCCTCCGAATCACAACCTGTAAGTATTATTAATATAAAAATTTTTTGCTTTTATGTTTTATGTAGCATGCTCAATAATTATTTTGTGTTGTGAACGCACAGCGCAGCTTCTAGGTCTTCAATGTCAATTGTATTGAAATATGTGAAGTGCAGGGCTCTCAAGTGTCACGCATTGAGCATGACAGTCACTCATTTCGGTCTTTTGTCACGCTCTCCCGCCACACATTGTATTTCTCACGCTGAAAAACTATTTGTAATATATTTAATATGCCGCAGCGCCCAAAACTCTGGCCGCGGCGCTCTCACTGTGGAACCGGTAGGAATCAAGCGCGTCTCCTCTGGTGTTGTTCGTCTGGTGTTGTTAGCCAATCAGAAAATAGCACTATTGTATCTGGGTAAGATTTAACGCAACAACCAATGACATCCCGTCGGCTCGGTGTCACTCCTTTGGGCTATGGTAGCTAACATATCATCGCAGATTAGCGTCACGCAAAGGCGGGGTTTGGAAAATGACTCGCTAAACGATTCATATGGGAGTCGGTGAGCAAATCAGGTAAAAATAAACGCATATTATAAGACAACAAAAGTGTTTTTTGTCATTTCATGCTTGTACAACTGTTGTTGTGGACTCCCAGAACAATATTAGGAACATTTTAAATGCCATAATAGGTGCCCTTTAATTTCATCCAAACTTCGACTGGTTTAGTTCAGGGCAGGTTCAGTGGACCAAGCCCTCAAAGTCATGGCAGTTATGTTATTCAGCTTTGCCAGCATCAACTCTCTCTGCTTCAGAATAACTCTTTCCCAGAAAGGATGGCAACGTTTTCGCATGGCTTTCACACATTGCAGCATCCCAATCATCCACTGCTGTAAATATACACACTGTATAAATAGAGGATCCTAGGATAATTTACCCCTCTGGATCAAGCACAGGGTGAGCTGGGAGAGGGGAGGCTTTCTGCCTGGCCTGGCCAGTGGCACAGTTCCTCTTGCACTGTGGTCACGTCAGCATTCCTGCGATAACTCTTCTCCATCTCCTCCCTTTTTCCTGACCACACTCCCCTCTGCCCATCGGCTGACCGCAGGGACTGTACAGTGTTACATAGGTGTGCTGTGGACATAACAGTCTCTTTGGGTCATGTCTTTTCTTTTAGAAATATAATTAGAATATATTAGAATTATATAATATCAGAGCACAACCCAATATACTTATTGTATATTTATGTATATTTAATAGCATTCTCAGCTTCCTGTCTTTTCAGTTTTTTTGTCAATGTTCGACTCAAAACTTTTTTTCTTGTTTAACTCAGGATTTTGATGAATAATGGATGCAAATACTGTGAAGGTCTCTCTTAAGATGCCATTCATTATTATCAACAAGGCAGTATATGCCCTCACTATACAGTACATCACCTACTACTTCCCCAAATTCCTCTTCCTTTTGTTTTTATAAACATGTCAGTTAAGAGACTTCTGATGTTCAGCTGTTTTTGAGGTGACAACTAATTCCTTTCTTTTAGCACACAGCACACATGGTTTGAGGTGTTTCAGTGTGCACCTGGAAGTTTGCAATTGATGCAATAAAACAAAATTGCTATTATTAAAAAGGAGGTAGTTATTAAAATTAACTACTTTAAATAAATAAAAAGTAGTTTTCTTGTGAGCTCCTTGCATAACCATCTATTTTGGCATCTGCTTATTTACTTGCAGCAATTTCTGACACAGTTACAATACAATACAATAATCTTTCTTTATTGCAGATATAACATGCACCTGACAAATGCATAGATTCAGTCTTACACAAGTATTACAAAATGTTCAGTCCAATCTAACAGCTCAGCTAACTAGCAGTGGTAATAGTTATCATTGAACTGTAGCTGCAATAATGATGTAATAAGTAAGATGGGCAGCCAGAACACACTGTAAAAATTAATACGCTATATCTACTCAATAAAATTGTGGCTACAGACTACAAGCAATATTATGAATTAAATTAGAATTGAGTAATAATTAAATAAATTAATTCCTTAAAATGTAACTATTTAAAACGTGTAAAATTTACTTTAAAAAAAAGATCCGAATAACAGACAGACGTTAAAGATGAATTAAGAACTCTTTTTTATTGGCAACATTGAAGACACCTGATGTTAACAAGCAGAATCACTGAAGGAGAAAACTGGAATTTTAAGTCACCGTTATGGGGATCAGTGTTTGTTTTAGTTGGGCTTTTGACCCTTAAATGATTGACTTTAGATTTTGTTTGGCTGCTGTATGTGAGTTATAACACCCAGATGAACAAATAGAAAAGGTGATCTGATGGTGTTGGTTGTGTTTTAACAAAATAACATAATCATAATCATTATTTCACAATCATATGACCTGAATTACTAAACTCATATTTGAGTTCATCTTTGACATCTGTCTGTTATTCAGATATTTTTGTTTATTTTTTTTATTTTTTGTAAATTTTACTCCTTTTAAATGGTAATCTATAAATCTGTTGCCACAATTTCAATGAGTACTGTAGATATAGCATATTCATTTTTACAGTGCATGATATCTAATATCATAAGACAGAATTTGATATACATAAGATATAGCCTTAAACATAACATTTACAAACTGAGACTGTTACTCTAGAAAAAAATATTTATGGAAACTAAAAGATGAAATGACAATTATAATTAAGGTAAAGTTTTATTGTATTATTTGACATTATTATATTAGAAGGGAGAAGCAATTGATTATAAACCCATTTTGCACCCAACAAGATTGTCCTTAAGACTGCGTAGTTCATAGAAGTTCAAGAAAACACAGTTTAAAGAAATTTAAAAACTAGCCTAACATAATAATCAAGAGATTTAAAAAAAAAGTACAGTAATTAAAGTTGTATTAGCATATCTAAGAATATATAGCCTAAGTTTTAGTTTACAATTATAGGCATTAACTTCATACATGCAACAAATGAACTGTGAGCGTTATAGCACTCTAATGCAGACTTTTGTTCTATACATTGTTAATTTACATAAACTACCTTCATAATTACAATGCAAAGCTGGTTGAAATTCGGCGAGCTTATCCTTTTAAGATTAGATTACATTTTCATAAATTAGATTTAAAATGGTTACAATATTAAAATAAAAAATAATAGACGATATTATGGTACTTAGATAAAGGTAATACATTGTAATAAAAGAATATGTAAAAAAAAAAAAAACTTCCCTTAACCCTAAACACAAAGCAATGCATAATTCAAAAAAAAAAAAAAAAATCAATCTATCAACTAACAGTGTCTGAAATGAAAATGATGACACATTTACAAATGGACGAGTTATTTTTTTTCTCCATGTTGCGGTGCAGTTTTTATTTACCAGTTCAAACATCCATCAGTCAGGTTCAGATATCTGTAAAACAGAGTTGATATTGTTTTTAAAGATATTAATTTATTCACATTTTCATTCATTCATTGTATTTGACCAAAACAATCTGATCAAAGCCACTTTGCTATTTTTCCCATGAGTTGTAAAGCCAGCTCATGTAACCGCCTACATGTATTTAGCATTTACCTCAAGTAAAAATGTATTGATTTTATGTGCAAAAAAAAGCCTGAAGGTGTTATATGCCATGGTTTGTCAGTATGTAATAAATGCAGAGTTTAAATATTTTATAATATTTCAGAACAAATTTTTGGAGCCATTTATGGACATGCTTATATTCATTGAAAATGCATAAGCTTCATGACTTCTTTAACCTGTAGGCTTGTTCACAAAATGGCGTGCAATGACATCTGTATTGAAAATTACGAATAACTACTCAATTATCAGTAGAAAGGGTGTTATCCAATTTAACAATATTTTTTGTGGACCATACACATTCAAATAGACTCATTAGGCTGAGCTGGCATACGTAAACTGAGCCTGAGATAACAATCTCCCAACCCCCCTCTAAATAGAGAAAGGAAAGCAGCTTGAAGACTGGACATTCCTTTAATGATCTATCAAGACAAAACCAGGGGACTAATCTAAGAGTTCCAATCTTTTAAACTGAAAACCTCTAATTATATCAGAGCTGTTAGGGCAGGTTTGTAAAGCCAGTTTAAATGTCCATCCCAGTGCCATTTCCACCCTAGATTTCAACCTAAGAAACCCTGAAAAAGAAAGAAATTCTTTTTTCAGAAATTTAAATGTAACAGTGAGAGTGAAAAGCAGTTGTTTTAATTTCTTACCATTCATGTATTGGGATATGTCTGTATAATTTTAAGGTCACAAAGCCAAATTATCTGCCTCCAGACCCGAGGATGAGGTGACACTTCAAGTACCGTTCTTACAGCCTTTTGTCTGGTTCCAGTTGTGGAATGAATTTCGACTTTGTCTCTTGTATTTGACACTTTGTTTCTTATTTGCAACATTATTGTAATTGCCACTTTTTATCTGGCCATGTACTATTTCTAATTTTAACAATGCACAATTACCTTTTTTTTTTACTTTTTTTTTTAGCTTGAGTCGGTTTACATAATATTTTCAAAATAATGACAGCTGAGCAAATAAATAATTGAGAATGCTTTTGCAGACCGAATAAGAGGACAGTAAGGGTTTATGGCACAATACATGCATCATTCCAAAGCTGCCTTGTGAACTCTTTTCTTCTACTAGGAGTTATAAGAGTCTCAGTGGAGTCTGTCAATCCCACTCAGAGGAATGTGTCTATGATGCCCAGGGCAGATACGGGCAGGTGAAGGAATTTATCTTTCAGCAGTGGCCTGATCACAGCCAGGCCCGTGAAGCCGCTGCTCCAGGACACTCACTGTGAATAGAAAACTGGAAGAGAGAGAATGTGCTATTGGATGCCCTTCCTTTGAATTATGTCTTTTCAGAGCCCCATCAGTCAAACATGTGCTTGAAACAGTGTGTGAGGATGGTCAGCTGTACTTATTTAAAAATAGCACAGGATATCACAGATTAAAGGAGTTGCTTTGTAGAGTTGTTTTTTTTATTTTTTTTTATTTATTTTTTATGTATGTCACAATAGTAGTAATAGTAAATTAATAATAATAATAGTGTAATAGTACTATTAGTGAACTATTAGTACTATTAGTAATAGTAGTGAACTATTACTTTAATTAATAAGGCTCCCACAATTAACTCTCATTACTATCTGCTAACACTTTATTTTGATTGTCCCCCAACAGACATACTGACTATAAGTAACTTTGTAATATATTAAATGTGCATGTGTCTGCAACAACATACATTTGTACCTTGTAGTATGTTTGTTTCTTTGTAGGGTTTTGAATTGTGGAGCATTGCTATCTATAGACTTGTTCAGTAAACCTACTGGAACGTCAGAAGGTTTGATTATAGAAAATGACCATGAGCACATTGACAGGGTGCTCTCTAATCAGATTTGCTTGACCTTTGTCCTTTCGTTAAGTTCTCACCAAGAAGACAGACCACAGATTGAGCAAATGAAGAGAAGTTGTGTAAAGTCACAATATTTAACATAAGCACATTTTTATTTTTATTTTGCTCTTGTTTAGTTTAACTGTTAAAGTAATAAAGTAGAATAGACATCAGGCTACCTTTTAAGCCTTTCAGTCCAGTAAAGTAAAAAGAGTATTCGGCGCTATAACATAATCTTCTAAACAGCTGTCAAAATCAAACAAAAATAATATATTTCATTTTAAGTGTTTTATATATATATATCAGATTAAAGATATAAAGATCAGGGGCCTCATTTATAAAACTGTGCGTAGGATCCTTACTAAAAGTGTACGTGCGCCGAAAAGCCAAAAATGGCGCAGAATAGAACCTGCGCAGAATTCACTTTATAAATCCCAGTCAACGGAAGATTGTGCGCACATGCGTCTCCACCCCGAAATAACCATATATGGAGCTTACAACGCCTGCATATCATTTGCATATGATTTTTCATCCACGTGACATGTTTAATGGTACAAGACATTAGGAAAATATGAAATAAGTGCCGTCACATTACATTAATAAAAGTAATTTAGTAGCCTATCCTTGACTTGTTTTTGAATAAATAAATCAAATAGTATAAAATACATTTCAGAGAAAGTTTTTCTCAATCTTTTCCACTGGCCAAATAGTATTTTTAATTGATTTATATTTTTTAATGGAAACAGATAGACCTTGTTGTGCATTATTTGCACGAAAATATTTTCTCAGACTATCTGCTATTATCATAAGCAATCTCTGTAGTTAAAACATTAAAACCTGCAGCATGCTAGAGGAAAAGTGTTGAAAAGCATTGCATCCACAACAAATATTTATATTTATTGAATATAAAAAAAAAAAATGTTGTAACTTCTCAGTTGCCTAATGATTTCATGTAGGCTAGTTTAAGTGTAGCCTATAACTCCATTAATGAGAATGCCGTATTTAATCTAAATGTTTATATCAGAAGTAAAACATAGTTTAAATCATTCTTTTATTTATTTAAACACTTATTGTGAACATGCACTGTATTTATGATTAGGACTCATATGAAGATTTACGGTTTTACTTCATCATGCCGTTAGATAGGCAATATATGCGCCAGTTTCACAAACGGCCCAACGCACTCGCTGGCGCGGACATTTAAGAATGGATGGATATTTGCTTCAAGTGATTATAGACTTGGTGAGTCAAATTATATTTGTATTATCTTTCTGTATATGCATTATTTTCTTTAGATTTTCTGTCTAAAAGTGACCAAAAATACATTAACTCCAGCTCACCATCGTTGTCGTCAAACTGCTCCGTCTCCAAAACGTTCGTACGCAAGGGTCAGAGTTTGCATGCATGTGCGCAAATTTTCCCGTCAAGTTTGTTTTTATAAATCACAACTTATGCGTCGGAACTAGCGTACGCATTGTTCAGGGACTGTTTTGTGTGTACGCAACGGTTATAAATGAGGCCCCAGATGCATATATACTGCTTGCATTTCAAATTGAATGTTATAGTTGTTTTTTGTTGTGGGCCTTATGAGGGGCTATGGATGCTCTAAAGCAGGGTTGTTCAATCCTGTTCCTGGATGATCTCTGTCCTGCAGAATTTAGCTCCAACCCCAGTTACACACATCTGAACCATCTAATTATGGTCTTATAAGGTATACTAACCAAAGCCACTGGAAGGCAAGCCTGCAACCTTTAGCCAAAAGAACGTAACGTCTAACGCTAACATTGTGGCTTTGGCGGTATGCAGGGCTGTTTTTTTTTTTTTTTTTTTTTTTGTGGATATCAATGGAGGAGAGGCTTGACTACGCTGAATAAACCGCTTTTGTGAGGAAATAGCTTATCATTTAATGAATTGACAAACTGTTCGCTAAACTTCAACATGTTTTACACTAAATAATACTTTTGTGGGAACTTTATGTAGATTTTACCTTGATAATAGGGCTCATACTGTAGGTAGGACTCATTTACGGTATTACCACTACCAGCAAATGTAGTAGTATTTAATAATAGGTGTTTTGTCATATTGAGTAATATTGTATATTTTCTAAAGAAAATAAACAATATCAATGTTTTATTTTATTGGCTTTCAGTTTTTACTAATTATAATAAGAATTGAATGACTAACTGTCATGCACTATGATGCTGATATAATGCATTTAAATGATTAAAGAGAAAATTAATTATTTAATTTATAAATATTGTTGTTTAATGGAAAAATAAATACAATAATGTCTTCTCTCTATGGTTTCTAGGTTTCAACAAACAAATTAGACTTGAATTGTAATGATTTATTACTGCAGTCCGTCAGTGTATGCTTAATGATATACAACAATAACACTGAGCATTTTATAACTTATTGAGTTATTGAGTGAATATTGAGTGAATATTGAGATTCAACATATGGAACTCAAATGCAGTGAAATGTTCCCTTCTGGGCACTTCTGTTTGTCTAGACAAATGTGACCAGACATCAGGTGGTCAAACTTGTGTCGGTTGTTCAGAACAGCTGGTTGGTGTTTAATTGCTTGTGTTAAAGAAATTCATCATTGTTTGTGTTAGAAAATATATTTTTTCTACCTTGTAAACCTTAACCAAACCGTGTATTCACCGATGTGAACCCACAATAAGAGAGTCTATACTTCCCAGAAACGAAAATTTACTTTGCTGAATACACACTAGAAATACCAAAAACAAATAGCTGTATAAGTTGGTTGCCTGCTAGTTTCAGGTTGTTCATTTTCACAGAAATAGCTGTATATCAACAAAACTACTACATACATTTATAAATAAATCAAATAAACTCCAAGAATGAAAGAAAACTGATAAAGTAATTGGAAACAGTTCCAAGAAACTCACAGGAAGTTTGAGATATACATGTATGTTTGCCATGAACTAATTATCACCCCACTTAAATTACTTCACTGCTTGTAAAGTCACCCGAGCAAATTTATCCTCACTGAAAGCGGCCATCATTAAATGTATGATGAGTAGCACAGGATGGATAAAAAAAGCTCAAGCGAAAAAACAGCTGGAGAATGACAAAATATAGATGAACTTTTGAGTCTGACAGTCACTGTATGACAACAATGCAGAAAGCATCCTGTAACTGAAAACATTTTGCTTTAAGTTTACAATTTTGTTAACTTTTGACATCGCCAGTAAATAAATTATTAAAGGGATAGTTCACCCAAAAATTATTTTCTCATTTTCTCACTCACAAGCTGTTTGGTTATGAACATTCTTCAAAATATCTTCTTTTGTGTTCAGCAGAATAAATTCATACAGGTTTGAAACAAATTGAGGGTGGGTAAATAATGACAGATTTTGGGTGAACTGTCCCTTTAAGTAAATTATTATACTTGATAAAAAAAAAAATTAAAGGTTGCATGGTCTTTGAACTGGTAGACGAGAATGAGCTTCAAGTTTTCTGCCTCTCAACTGTGGCAGAATAGAAGTCATTGGCTTGAATCCGGGGCCTATTGCATTTCTTTTATCCCATTCAACAAAAATAGCTGCAATCAAGGAAGGTGTGAGGATTTACAGGAAGATCAACAGTATGACAGTAACACATTGATGGATATTCCCCACATGAATAAAATGTAGGGTTGCTGGGTTAGTGTGGTGGGATAGACCTACATGGGTGTGGTCTCAACATTAAAAAAAACAACTTTTCATGACTTCTCACGGAGGGAGAATTGGAGAAGCTTTAGAAATATGAGAGGGGATGAAGTATCTAAATATACGAACACACACTCCCACCAATCTAAACCCAAATTCTCCAGTCTTATCTTCTCAAGTCTAATTGCTTAATGGTCTTGAATGTTCAACCCTTTAATGGTTATTGCCATCAGTGTGTACAGAAAAAAGGTTTTGCACACCTTTAAAATAACAATTTACCCAAAAATGAAAATTATGTAATAATTCACTCATGTTGTTTCAAAATCAAAGAAGTTTTATTTCTTCTGAAGAACAAGAGATGATCTTTGAAAAATAACATCAAACCTGAAACCTCATTGGTTCTTCTTTTGTCATATGACTTGACATCATGACATAAGCACCAATTAGGTTTGATGTTGTTGATGGCGGGTCCACATATTTGATTTGAGCTTTGTATATATGGTTTGATCAATGATTTGATTTGAGAGTGAATAATCACTTAAATTTAGCACTATTCATCAAACAAAGAAAAGATGTCTATTAAACCACTAAAATTGTTTCGATTACTTTTAGTGCTGCACGATTAATCATATCGCAATCGCGATGTAAAGCCTATGCAATTGCAAAATGCTGCTATTTTGTTAAATAAATAAATGCATGTGTGGACATGACAACACCCATTCTCTCTTAGAGCTGTCTGCCCATTTTCTACACTGCTAATAAAAAGGAAGATCAGTCGTGACTTTTTTCGACAGCTGAAGAACAATGTCACATAACGTTACATTTACCTCAAGAAAGCCATTTGATAGCACGTTAGTTGGCTAAAACATAGAGAGAGTAGTATTTTGATATGTGCACTGTATTAAATATTTTTTATATTTTTTACTTATAATTAAAATATTGTAACGTTGTTATTATAGCCTAGTAAAAACCACATTATATTAATTTGAGTTGTTATTTTTACCCTTTAATAATAATACCAGCTGACAGGGCTCTCTGTATGCTTACAGCATTAGGTGAGATATTTTTTTTCTTGAGAAAAATTAACATATACTATATCTACTGTTACTGTAAACGCAATATGACATTTCCCCAAAATTGTGCAGCTCTAATTTCTTTCCTTTCTGGAGCTTGAAACTGACCCCATTGACCTTCATTGCATGAACAAGAACAAAAAAGCAGACACTTTGTTTAAATATCCTCTTTGCTGTTTATAATTTTTAATTTTTATTTTTGGGGGGGAAAAAAACAACAAAGAAAATTGAGATGACACAAGGGTGAGTAAATGATTACAGATTTTTCATTTTTGGGTGCTTGACTTTTTTTTTACTTGGTCTAAAGTGCAAAGAGGAAGTCTATAAAACACTCAGGAGTTGCTACATTCATGTCTACTTTGCAACATTGCCTTTTATGACTGTCCTAATATGGATTTTTCACTTGCCTACAATACAGTCATCAGTGTTTGTGTACATACAAACACTGACATCCCAATGAGCCAAACGTGTGGTTAATCTAAACCATAACGTATCAATGTAACCATGGAAACATAACAAATAACTGGTCCTAAACACCAAAAAAAAAGAAAACCAAACTTCACCAATGACCTATAAATGTTTCCTCACCAACACTTTCAGATATGGTGAAACATTCTTTTCCGTTCCATTTTTCCATTCATGTTGCAACTACTGAGTAAAAGTTGTACAGTTGTGTGCACAACTTTACAACTAGGAAAAGATTACAAGAAAGATTGCAGGGTTAAACTTAAACCAGAAGGAACCACCTGGTACAGCTCTGAGTTTCTCTCACTCATCCTAAGTTACACCTGGCCAGGTGATGTGATAACCACATCAAAATGCTGGTGGTCAATAACTGCATGCATGCATACGCAAACACATATTAGTTCCACACCAAAGCACAGTGTCTAATACTGTTCAGGCCCAGGCGAGTGTTGATTGTTATTGTAAATCTAGCATTGACTTGGTTTCTTTGTCATTAGACAGTATTGTACAGACCACTCCTAAACGGTTTTTGAGTTTTCAGATCTTTTTCTGTATTGTTTTAATCCAGATTCCATCAATGTCATGGACTGTTACTAACCATTTGCTTTCAATCTTTAGCAATTTAAATGGAAAGTAGTGCACACGTACTGTTAGAGCATACAAAGCACTGTCTGCCACCAAGTTTTTATTTCTCTCTGTTGAGTAGACAAAGCACCTTAAAGTGAAAAAAGTGCACTGGTACAGCTGAAGCATTTATAAGAGTTCTATCAGCTCCCAAAACGTGGAAACAGAGCCTCCAACAATGCCCGGAGAGCATATAAAAGCATACCCTCTTACTGGAAAATAATACCCTATATAGTCCTTGGGGTTCTGGCTAATTATACTGCTTTATGAGCAGTCATGGTCATTAGCTGTTATCTATGGGGGTGGGAGAACATTACCTCTTTCAAGTTCATGTCTCCAAACTGCCCATCAGTTCCAAACCAGCTGGAATGAATGAGAGGTTTTCTCTGTTTCCTCCCTTTGATTCTTTCGCTGTTCCTGTTTTTTGAATGAGTGGACTTTTCCTTATTTTCTGCTAATTATAGTTCATCCGTGTATAGATTTTTTTTATGTTCAAATATGTCCACTTTTTAACTTTGTATTCCTCTGTGTGTGTATGTGTGTACACTTCCGTTTTTTGAAAGAAATTAATACATTTATTCAGTAAGGATGCATTAAGTTGATCATAACTAACAGTAAAGACAGTTAAGTTACAAAAGTTTTATATTTCATTTAAATGCTGTTCTTTTGAACTTCTATTCATCAAAGAATCCTGAAAAAAATTATCACCGTTTCCACAGAAATATTTATTTAAATAATAAATATTATTTTAATATTACTGGTCTCTTTCAAGGGAACCCACGCTGCGTAGATTGATGCTGTGGGAACACTCTGCATGATAGCGTTGTGAAGTGCGTGTGAAATCATCCAATGGTGTGACAAGCGGGTGACGGATAAAATGAAACTATAAAGCATACCCAAACAGTGCAATGCTAGCGCTAGTTAGCGCTATATGTGCAATTGTGTGTCTTAATTGGTGTTGTCTGTCTACCATATACACTCACCGGCCACTTTATTAGGTACCCCATGCTAGTAACGGGTTGGACCCCCTTTTGCCTTCAGAACTGCCTCAATTCTTCGTGGCATAGATTCAACAAGGTGCTGGAAGCATTCCTCAGGGAGTTTGGTCCATATTGACATGATGGCATCACACAGTTGCCGCAGATTTGTCGGCTGCACATCCATGATGCGAATCTCCCGTTCCACCACATCCCAAAGATGCTCTATTGGATTGAGATCTGGTGACTGTGGAGGCCATTTGAGTACAGCGAACTCATTGTCATGTTCAAGAAACCAGTCTGAGATGATTCCAGCTTTATGACATGGCGCATTATCCTGCTGAAAGTAGCCATCAGAAGTTGGGTACATTGTGGTCATAAAGGGATGGACATGGTCAGCAACAATACTCAGGTAGGCTGTGGCGTTGCAACAATGCTCAATTGGTACCAAGGGGCCCAAAGAGTGCCAAGAAAATATTCCCCACACCATGACACCACCATCACCAGCCTGAACCGTTGATACAAGGCAGGATGGATCCATGCTTTCATGTTGTAGACGCCAAATTCTGACCCTACCATCCGAATGTCGCAGCAGAAATCAAGACTCATCAGACCAGGCAACGTTTTTCCAATCTTCTATTGTCCAATTTCGATGAGCTTGTGCAAATTGTAGCCTCAGTTTCCTGTTCTTAGCTGAAAGGAGTGGCACCCGGTGTGGTCTTCTGCTGCTGTAGCCCATCTGCCTCAAAGTTCGACGCACTGTGCGTTCAGAGATGCTCTTCTGCCCACCTTGGTTGTAACGGGTGGTTATTTGAGTCACTGTTGCCCTTCTATCAGCTCGAACCAGTCTGGCCATTCTCCTCTGACCTCTGGCATCAACAAGGCATTTCCGCCCACAGAATTGCCGCTCACTGGATGTTTTTTCTTTTTCGGACCATTCTCTGTAAACCCTAGAGATGGTTGTGCGTGAAAATCCCAGTAGATTAGCAGTTTCTGAAATACTCAGACCAGCCCTTCTGGCACCAACAATCATGCCACGTTCAAAGTCACTCAAATCACCTTTCTTCCCCATACTGATGCTCGGTTTGAACTGCAGGAGATTGTCTTGACCATGTCTACATGCCTAAATGCACTGAGTTGCCGCCATGTGATTGGCTGCTTAGAAATTAAGTGTTAAGGAGCAGTTGGACAGGTGTACCTAATGAAGTGGCCGGTGAGTGTATATATATATATATATATATATATATATATAGCGCTCGAGGGCACTGGCTGTGTACATTGTGAACAGCTTCCACTACGGACGCTCTGCTCCTGCCTTATATTAAATAATTAATCCAGTCAAGTTTCTGACTCTCAAGATGTTGTTCCTCCTAGCTATCACTTCTCTTAAAAGTATAGGTGATTTGCAAGCTCTGTTGGTTGCCCCTTTGTGCTTGGACTTTGTGCTCGGAATGGTAAAGGCATTCCTTCACCCTAGGCCAGGTTACATCCCTAAGGTCTCCACTAATGTGGCAATATCGATTGTACTGCAGACCTTCTGTCCACCTCCATTCCAGGATTCAGGATTTGGGCATTAGATGCCTACGTCCACAGAGCTGCCCTGTTGCGTAAATCTGAACAACTCTTCATGTATCGTGGGTCTTCGAGCAAAGGGTCCCCAGCATCTAAACAGAGGATGAGCAAGTGGATAGTCGAGGCTATCCCTCTTGCTTATGAGTCTGTCAGACTGTCTTCCCGTATGGCAGTCTGAGCCCACTCCGCAATAGTATGGCTGCCTATGAAGCCCCGTTCACATCGCCAGCGACTTTGACGCTGTATGTCGCTAGTCTCTGTACTGCGAGTCGCTTGTGGGCGTTCGTAGTGCTGTCGCTCTAATGTTATTGGTAGACTGCACGTCTGGCCATATCTATACAAAATACCATCACAAGTGATATATACAACTATATCATTTTAATTTGACTAGGAATTAGGCTCAAAAGAATTATAAGTAACAGTATGCTGTTGGGTGAGTGTTTTTATACTACCACAGCAGTGTTCAGTGGATTAAATTATTTACTAGTTTAATGATCGATCAATCAACAAATTAAACTCACTCATACTGTCATCAATTAATAAAACGTCATTCGAATGTGACAAATAATACATTTTCTTGTCCCTAATAGTCAACATAATGCAGGGAAAACTGTAAAATGAACTGCAGCAGTGCTAAACTTGCAGCATAAAATTACAACACTCGAACTATATTCATATAAATGTATGAATTAAACTCACTGAGACTGTCGACAGTTCCTTTTCCATGCATCATTTTAATATATCCATGTATGTGGTTACAGTCAAATCATATAAAACTGTGAAATCACCCTCAAACTCTTCTGTCTTGCCTGCACTCGAGACGGTGACGTGAGCTCCATTGAAAGTCTTCTTTCCTATTGGTTGTCGTTCGTGAAAATCGCTTCTCGTTTACTTAAAGTTGAAATATCTGAACTTTTGTCGCCTGTCTCGCGCCGCTTGACACGCCCACATTCTGTCGCCAACGGTCACTGTCGCTTGTATCGCCCGAAGTCAA
This sequence comes from Semotilus atromaculatus, assembly GCA_031834385.1. Lineage (NCBI taxonomy): Eukaryota > Metazoa > Chordata > Actinopteri > Cypriniformes > Leuciscidae > Semotilus > Semotilus atromaculatus. The sequence continues at coordinate 13,075,880 of JAULUF010000038.1, read as the reverse complement.
CAACGCATTGAAATAAATGGGATTGTGTTTCTTTGTCACTGCATGTCGCTGGCGGTGTGAACAGGGCTTAAGGCTCTCTTGTCAGGAGTTGCACTTCAAGATGTTTGTGATGCGGCAGGCTGGTCCTCACCGTACACATTCGTGAGATTTTACAACCTGGACTTGAGCTCTACACCGGGGCTCGTCTTAGTGCTTTCTTCACGATTTCACACTAGACTGACACTTGTCTGTCGCAACGCGAGTTCCACCACTCAGGCCACAGTCATCCCAAAGTACAAAACAGAGGAGCTGACTATAGTGGATATGATTGAAGTAGAACCAACGATCTCCACCAAGACTTCAATGACTTGAAGTTGAAAGGGAACGCCTCGGTTACAACTGTAACCGTGGTTCCCTTAAGAGGGAATGAGATGCTGTGTCGCCCTGCCATAATTCCAGCCAGCCAGTCAGCAACTTACTTCACCCTATTAGAAGCTATAGCTTTGCACTGTTTGGGCATGCTTTATAGTTTCCTGCTTTGTGACATCACCCCCCTCTGATGTCTTGTCACACCATTGGATTGATTTCACACGTGCATCATGGCGCAATCACGCAGAGCATTCCCACAGCGTCAATCAATGCAGCGTCTCATTCCCTCTTCAGGAAACCATTAAAAAGACGTACTAACCCCAAATGTTTGAACAGCAGTGTACATTATAATATAATTTACATAGTATAATATAATATCATAAACTTCTTATGTATTTTATTTTTATGTTATAGATTAAATAATTATATGAAAATTCTTCTATATATATTTAAACCAATCTGTATTCAAATCTGTAATAATAGCCTATACGTATACGTTGCAGGGCTCGAAATTAACTTTTTTACTTGGTAGCACTGGTGCTCCCAACTTCAAAAAGTTAGGAGCACCAGCAAAAATTTAGGAGCACCACAACTACAAATTATATATTAACAGATTTCATTTCACTGGGGCTTTACACATCCTGCAGCCAAAATTTGCTCTCTCTCTTAAATCAGGACTCGCAAAATTTCTAAATTGGTGGTAGCCCTTCGGGCAGGCACTCTTCAGATTGTGGTAGCCCGAAATTAATTTTACAAGCCCAAATAAAAAGACAATTTTAATGTAGAAAATTGGTTCGGAGTCAAAACATAAATAAAAAACTTTTTCAAAACAAATATCAAAAATTGGATATAAAATAATCAAATTAGAATCATCAATACAAATATGCATCTGGTACTAACTGAACTGAAGTGTGTGTGACCAGGATGAACATGAATCAGTCTGTCGGTGGCTAAGCCCTCAATGAGGGTATGATATATAAAAAAAAAAAAAGGTAACACTTTAATTTAGGGTCTAATGCTCACTATTAACTAGTTTCATTAACATGCTTCGTGGGCACCTCCAAGACATTTTTTATTTATCTGATCTACATGTGCATTATAAGATGTTTTGAAGGCCAAAAAATTTTTATGATAACAGCTTTAAAACCATGTCACGCAGCTGATTATTTTTCTCTCATCTCCATCACACTTTTTCTTTGTTTTTCTCTTGCCCTCTCTCTTCCACTCCTAAAGCTGAGCTTTGACTGATATAGGCTTTTCATTTTTATCTGTCAGTGAAGAAAGTAAACATAGGGTCAACTGATAGTTGATTTATGAATCATTTTCTCAGACGAGTTCATTTACTGAAAGCTACTAGGAAAGCCTAGGGAGCCTAAATAAGTTTATTAAATTCATTCACAGTACACATTCATTATTGATCTTATTCCTAATACAGGGAAATAGACGACTTTATAATCACTGAGGTCCTAAATTTGAGGTTGGTAGGGGGTTCAATTTTTTTATTTCTCTGATATGTGCATTTCAAGACGTTTGAAGGCCAAAAAGGATACGAAATAGCCTTAAAAGTTAAAACCATGTCAGCGGGCAGTAGATTATTTGTCAATATCTGCTCTCACTTCTTATCCATCACCCTTTCTTTTTCTCTCAGTCTCCTCATCTTGCCGCCTTCTCCTAAAGCTGAACTTTTAAGGCTACAAATTGTACTATATTAATTCTCAATATACACATTCATTATTAATCTTGTGGCTAACATGATGAAAACGGCTTTGTTAATGTTTCTTGTCCCCTCACAATGACAGTAAACTATTTATTACATTACATGAGTCACATTGCATAGGCTTATTTTCAGTTCAAAATGGCGAAATTAGACAAAACTATATTCGTTTGCCTGATTATTTTTTTCATTCGTTTAGTGCTCGAGACTACCGGCGTCATATCGTCTTGGGGACGGTAGAAAATATGTTTAGGACGAACAGAAATATTCTCCAGGATGAAACTGAAAGACATTTTTGTATGTGTGTTCATTTATTATTAGGCTAACTTACTTAGAAAACGCCAAAATTAACCGACCAAGCGCTGACTACAACGGAGCGCGTCATCTCATGATGTTCCTATAGTTATCACCGGAGACTTGTTCCGCGGTACCGGGAGCATCTATCACATGGCTTAATGACATCGCAAATATGTTGCTGGTTAAACAACGGTAACGTTATACAGAATGAGCACCAAGACGTCCCTGCATCTCATCCTTCATGTTTGAAGACGGTGAGAGCGCGCGCGCGGCCGGGGCTCTCTCTCTGCTCGCGCAACCTACTTTGATTTGATTGGTCATCTCAAATATTCTGACATTGACGAGCAGTGACAGACCAATGAGGCTCAGATGAACACACACACCTCTGTTTCTGATGTGCTCTCTGCCTAGGCGGTGCTGCGAATCGAAGATGAACAACGCACTGAATCTGATTACAACAAGACTGAAGCGAACGCTAGTTCAGATAGCCCGTCGGGCAGGCCGGTTATGCATTTTGGTAGCCCGACTGGAAAACACAATAGCCCCGGGACGTCGGGCTAGCGATTTTGCGAGCCCTGTAAATAATGCTTTGGCGGCCACCAAAAAAAAAAAAAAATGAATGCAGGAAAACCCCTGGATTGGTTATATAACGTTGGATCAGCACCAAAGGTACAAATTTGAAGTAATTTGCAAACGTTTTTTAGAGAAATGAAAATAGGTCGCACCACAACCATTATTTGCACTCGCACAAATGCTCCCAAATATATTTTTAGGTCGCACAGATTAAATTACAGGAGCATATGCGACCAAAATGGTCGCAATTTCGAGCCTTGCGTTGGGTCCAAAATATCTAAGACCACAAGAGAAAATGCTCCTATTTGTTTTCATTACATTTTAAATGATAAAAATGTTTAATATGCAGTAACGAAATTGAAAAATAGCAGCATTTTAACTATTGGTCTCAGACTTTTGAAAATTGAAGCTGACATTTTTCAGAATGTCTTAGTATTTAGTGTATGACTTTTTTGGTGAGAATGTTACATTTCTGAAAGGACACTGTAAAGTGTGGAATGACTGCAATAATAAAACCATCAGCATTCCATTGTCCATACCGTTGGCTATCTTGTACTGAAATGCTGATGAGTGTCTCTCATCAGATGTTAACAGAACATTTTTTCAGAACAACTTTTCCTGGAAGCTGCAAACTGAAATAATGCTGCTGGGGCACAGGTGTGCAAAAAAACTCCCTGACAGGGGGAATTAAAACTGTGGTTTCTCTCACAAGTGTCTGATGACATGAGACCTGGAGTGGCGTCTTTGATTGAGCTCAGTGGATATGGTGTAATGAGAGATGGAATGCTCTATACTCTAATGTGTGAATAGAAAAAAAACTTGATTTTGATTGGAATGGCCAATATAAATCATGATATAAATGGGTGATTTATGCCTTATAAGTGCTTTTTAGTAAGAATAATCGTCTCTGTTTTTTTTTTTCAGGGGAACTTGCTTTAAAAATCCAGTGTTTTAATATACCAGAAGTATTTATTTTATATCTATAATGGAGCACAGCACTGTATGTATCTGTGTGGTCTACTGGAAAACATTTATCTTTGTAAAATGTTGTGAATGTGCTGATTCATCTTAAAGTAGACCATCAAGAGAGATGAATTTATGCACTGCCATTGACTGAAGCAAAAAGAGGGTGTGGTAATAGAGAGAGATAGTGTTAGAATATTCAAACAACTGAATAATCTCAATAATAATAATAATCTGTTAAATGGATTGTTCACCCAAAAATGAAAATTATGTAATTAATTACTCACCTTCAAGTCGTTCCAAACCCATAAGACTTTCTTTTATCTTCGGAACTCAAATTAAAATATTTTGGATGAAATCTGAGAGCTTTCTGTCCTTCAATTGTCAGATATGCAACTGACACTTTGACGCTTCAAAAAGTTAATAAAGAAATCGTGTTAATACTTTATTTTGATGGTCCCTTTTGAACATTATGTTGACTATAAGTAATTATATGTCAACTAACTCTCATTAGAGTATTAGTAGACTGTCTGCTTAATATCTGCTAACTCTTTATTGTGATGCTCCTCCAACTGACACTCTAATAAGTAACTTTGCAACTACATGTCAACTTATTCTAACCTTAAAGGAGAACTCCGGGCAATTTTTAAGTTAATCTTGATCGTTAGACCTTTGTGAGTACTGTCTATAGAAAAAAAAACGAACCGGATTGGTGCTTGCGACGCGGAGCTGCGACCGCGAATGCCCAGAGCTCCCACTCAGCTAAAACGGCTGCTCTGGGGGCATGTACATAAAGAGCGTTTTTGAGCCTCTTAACAGACACATAATGCAATTAAAATATCTGTCCAACATGAACAGGGGCCTTACCTGTAAACAAGATGCGTTTAGCAACTTAGCCATGGTTTAAATTCACCTAAATAGTGTTTTAGACGGCAAGCTGTAGTCTCGCGCTGAAGTCTCGCTCCTCCCACCTGGACTCACGTGGGAACTCAGTTGTAGCCGGGATTGGTAAATAGTGTCCAGGTGGGAGGAGCGAGACTTCAGCGCGAGACTACAGCTTGCCGTCTAAAACACTATTTAAACCATGGCTAAGTTGCTAAACGCAACTCGTTCACAGGTAAGGCCCCTGTTCATGTTGGACAGACATTTTAATTGCATTATGTGTCTGTTAAGAGGCACAAAAACGCTCTTTATGTACATGCCCCCAGAGCTGCCGTTTTAGCTGAGTGGGAGCTCTGGGCATTCGCGGTCGCAGCTCCGCTTCGCAAGCACCAATCCGGTTCGTTTTTTTTTCTATAGTCAGTACTCACAAAGGTCTAACGATCAAGATTAACTTAAAAATTGCCCGGAGTTCTCCTTTAACCCTACCAGTCTACTAATACTCTACTAACACTAATGAGAGTTAATAGACATGAGTAGCGTTACTTAAAGGGATCTTCAAAATGAAGTGAAACCGAAATCGTAAAACTAACCCATATGAATTGTGCGGTTTAGTCCAAATTTTATGAAGAAACACGATCGCTTTATATGATGGGCTTTGAATTAATTCACATACACTCACCGGCCACTTTATTAGGTACACCTGTCCAACTGCTCCTTAACACTTAATTTCTAAGCAGCCAATCACATGGCGGCAACTCAGTGCATTTAGGCATGTAGACATGGTCAAGACAATCTCCTGCAGTTCAAACCGAGCATCAGTATGGGGAAGAAAGGTGATTTGAGTGACTTTGAACGTGGCATGATTGTTGGTGCCAGAAGGGCTGGTCTGAGTATTTCAGAAACTGCTAATCTACTGGGATTTTCACGCACAACCATCTCTAGGGTTTACAGAGAATGGTCCGAAAAAGAAAAAACATCCAGTGAGCGGCAGTTCTGTGGGCGGAAATGCCTTGTTGATGCCAGAGGTCAGAGGAGAATGGCCAGACTGGTTCGAGCTGATAGAAGGGCAACAGTGACTCAAATAACCACCCGTTACAACCAAGGTGGGCAGAAGAGCATCTCTGAACGCACAGTACGTCGAACTTTGAGGCAGATGGGCTACAGCAGCAGAAGACCACACCGGGTGCCACTCCTTTCAGCTAAGAACAGGAAACTGAGGCTACAATTTGCACAAGCTCATCGAAATTGGACAATAGAAGATTGGAAAAACGTTGCCTGGTCTGATGAGTCTCGATTTCTGCTGCGACATTCGGATGGTAGGGTCAGAATTTGGCGTCTACAACATGAAAGCATGGATCCATCCTGCCTTGTATCAACGGTTCAGGCTGGTGGTGGTGGTGTCATGGTGTGGGGAATATTTTCTTGGCACTCTTTGGGCCCCTTGGTACCAATTGAGCATCGTTGCAACGCCACAGCCTACCTGAGTATTGTTGCTGACCATGTCCATCCCTTTATGACCACAATGTACCCAACTTCTGATGGCTACTTTCAGCAGGATAATGCGCCATGTCATAAAGCTGGAATCATCTCAGACTGGTTTCTTGAACATGACAATGAGTTCGCTGTACTCAAATGGCCTCCACAGTCACCAGATCTCAATCCAATAGAGCATCTTTGGGATGTGGTGGAACGGGAGATTCGCATCATGGATGTGCAGCCGACAAATCTGCGGCAACTGTGTGATGCCATCATGTCAATATGGACCAAACTCCCTGAGGAATGCTTCCAGCACCTTGTTGAATCTATGCCACGAAGAATTGAGGCAGTTCTGAAGGCAAAAGGGGGTCCAACCCGTTACTAGCATGGGGTACCTAATAAAGTGGCCGGTGAGTGTATAAACATTCATTAACTCACACATTAGTTGTGGTAAACGGAAGCTCAAGTATGTTCACTTGATGTGCGAGAACCAATGAGGTTCATTCTCGTGTGTTACGGTATGGAGTGAATTATGTGCTTTTATTAAACAAACAAACACAGCATTTCGCAAACAAACTCGATCTGCTTTGCAAAGGAAAACTCGACTTGCAAACAAACAGAAAGCAATGTTCAAATACAATGTTCAAATTTGAGTGAAACCGCAGTGGAGTTACAAATACTGTGTTTTACAAATATAAATAAATGAGCCTAGATAATATTTCACAAATAAATACAAACCATCCTACAAATTGCATGTAACCTTTGAACAAATACCAAATCTAGTGCACACATGTGCATATCTGTCTGTTACGATTGTGAGACACTTGGCTTTTTATGAGATCTCTCGGCTCGATTTTCTCACGTGTCCAGGCAGATTCTCTGCCTAGATTTGTGCACTAGATTTGGTATTTGTTCAAAGGTTACATACAATTTGTAGGAAGGTTTGTATTTATTTGTGAAATATTAGGCTAATTTATTCATATTTGTATAACACAATATTTGTTACTCCACTGCGTTTTCGCTCAAATTGACCTTTGAACATTGCTTTCTGTTTGTTTGCGAGTCGAGTTTTCCTTTGCAAAGCAAATCGAGTTTGTTTGCAAAATGCTGTATTTGTTTGTTTAATTAAGGCACATAATTCACTCCATAGTTACGCAGCACAATTGAGCTGCACAATTGAACAATTGAGCTGCAAGAGGTTTGTTCTTGCTTGTCAAGCAGGTTCGGTTGAGCTTTTGTGTATGTTCGCTGATGTTTAAATGTGATAAAAAGCCTAAATTCAATTTGTTCATCATATAAAGTGATCGTATCTCCTCCGAAAATTTAGATTAACCCATTCGATTAGGATTAGTCAAAGTGGTAGTTGCATAGATGTCTATTGAGGGACAGAAAGCTCTCAGATTTCATCAAAAAGATCTTCATTTGTGCCGAAGACAAACAGTTATGGGTTTGGAATGACATGATGGTGAGTAATTAATGACATAATTTTCATTTTGGGGTGAACTATCCCTTTAATCGTATGGTAAACAGATCATCTCTCAGTCTACAAAACATGGACAGTGTAACTGATAGGGCTGCACGATTAATCGAAAAAAAATCACGATCTCGATTCAAACATAAATGCGATCTCATTTCTTAAAGGGTATATTGCAGGGTTTTTTTATTTTTGTTATTAATATATAACAATGTATGAAAATATCATATGAAAAGTTAATGGAGGATTTAAAATGGTTTTCCGAGACATAAGGGCACAAATTTAGCAGAAAACGTAACTGTTTCCTTGACCGTGTTGAAAACACGCTTTTTTTTTCAACATCGCGTCATATTACGTCACGACAGGGAGTCGTTTGCCGGGCTCTGCGTTTACTCAATGCAGAGTATGCTGGTATTCAGTAGGAGCGGTCGGGATTCAGTGCGTTTTCTGAGGTTGTTGTATTTCAATTAATTATCGTTGTGGTAATTATTGTGAATTATGGCCTGTCAGGACATCGAGTCCACAGATTTCCGTACAAAAAAAGAATGGTGCTATCCTATCTTCCGTGGTGCGTTTAGTGCAGGTGAAGAGACGGACTTCTCTTCTGCATCTGCTTCAAAACACGCGGTAGTGTGTAGCGTTCACTTTAGACCGGATGATTATAATCCCGGCGATATGATGGAGTTCAACATGGGATGCCGAAGCAAGAACCGAGTGAGCCTCTTTCGGTGCACATACACAGCTCCTTCAGCGGGTCCATCGGCAACAGGCACGTGCACACATAGACATCAAAAGGGGCTTGAGCACCTGCCCTTTTTATTCCTGGAGAGAAAGTGCCCTTTTTTCTGGTGTGTTTTTTTTTTGTTTTGTTTTTTGGAAAAATAATATATATTCCTGTTTGCGCACAGCTTCCCCGTCAAACAAATATATTTATTGAATAGTGTATCTAAATATCAGGTCAGGAGTTCTAAAGCGCTCCCTCTCTCTCTCTCTTCTCATGTGAATGTCCTCACTGTGACTCACAGAAAGACGCGCGCGGCCAGTAGCCTATAATGCGCATGCACAGACCGCGCGCCAGAATACAGTTCTCTTTCGCGCTTGAACGAACAATAACACACACTGTGACAATTATGCCAAAATGTAGTTTGTCAAGTATCTTCATAACATAAGAGCAGTCTTATGATGGACATAAAGAGTTGTGAGATGAATGAAGCGCGTGTGAGATCCGCGTCTCTGGCTCTGCAACGGCTGGTCTTAAAGGGCCAGCAGCCAATAAAGCTCTGTCAGTAAAGTTAATCACAGAACAAAGGGAACAGAGAAAATGACCCACTGCTCTTGACTAAATAACTTGTGTAGCTTTAATAAGGATTAGTCTATATATAATTTATAATTTATGCAGCGCAGACTGTCTGATAACTTTATTCAGTTTCTGTATATGAGCTACCTGTAGCCTATAATATAGCTTAAATATGACTTTTATTATGGGTTTATGTGAGGATTGTTTGAAGTTCACTTAAATTAAAAGCTGTTTTATTTTTTGCAGCCTAATAAATGTTTTTAAAAAATTGAATACTAAGGAGACCATGGTTTCTGTGTGAACTGATTATTTTGTAGACATCTTTTGAAAATGAAACAATTGCGTGAGTTTGAGGAAGATACAATTAATTAACTTTTTAAATAATAATAAAAAAAGGAAGTCAGAGTTGTGTTAATATATATACTTTTTGGTTTAAAAACAGTAAAAAAAAAAACGTAATTATGAGAAGTGCCCTTTTTTTCACTTGAGCCCCTGCCCCTCAAAATGTCTGTGCACGTCCCTGATCGGCAACATGTGGTTCGGCCAGCGGTGGGAAACATGACGCTCACGGATCCGTCAGAGATCACTTATTGTACATCTGTTTTACAAAATGTGCCTTGTCTTAATTTAATTCATGAACATATCCTACATAAACTTGTAATGTAATGCATTTATGTGTTTGTTATTAGTCTGCAGCCGAAACTTAATGTTATTATTATTATTATAAATATAATATATTGTTCTATAATTCATTTTCAATCTGTACAAAACCACTTTAATGTTTGTGTTGGCTGTTTACATAGGACGTTTTTATACAGTAAGACAATTGTGATTGTGATTATTTTTGTATTTGTTTATTCAAAACCTTTAACTATAAAGTCCCTCTTCCTCTGGAAACTGTCTCCTAATGACTTACATACACAACACATGCAGTTAAAGGTCTAAATACTAGCTTTGTTATTGCCTGATCCATGATAATAATCTGTACAATATTGTGATCTGAGCATAGTGTTATACATAGGCTAACGTGGATATATCGATAAGCTAACACTGGTCTCTCACCAAGACACCTGCCCTGTTCTCCTCACACCACAAATGATCGTTGTTCTGTGTAACCCTGGCCTGTCCACTCTCTTGACCGCATTGCAGGCTCATAATTATATGGCTGAGGTCCGACATACGAGTAAACATTTAGGCTACAATTTCCTCAGCGTCCGAACTGTCATTGCGATCCATTGCTTTCCTATTGTTTACTTAGACCGCACTCCCTCCTGTTACGTCACTTCCGGTTGGCGGTTTTCAAATGCGGAACTAAAATTTTCACACAAAAGTGACTCTAGAAGCCTAAATAGCATTTTATAAGTATATGTTTATATTAAAATCTAGGTCCTACATTATTTTTCTATACATTGGCTCACTGGGTACTCTAACCTGCAATATGCCCTTTAATGATGGCGATTCACTTCCGTGCAGGGTTTCCCGCAGCACTTTGTAACTAAGACGGCCGCCTAAGCAACAACCGCCTGCCGCCTTAAAGGAGAACTCCGGTCAATTTTAACATTGAGCTCATTTTTTTGTAAATTTGGAGTTCTGTCAGTACAGAGAACAATGACAAAAATCGGTGTTGCCTACACCGTGTTATCGTCTTTTTAAAATTTGCACCTTGTTGACTTCAATTGGGGCAAGTTTTAAACCTGCTTTTAGCATCTTAACATCCTTGATTTGTCATTACAAGTGCACAGCCATGTGAGTGGTGTTATTAAGAGTGAACACGGTCAATCTGACTGCAGTAGATGTGAAAGATATTAATAAAAATGATGTTAATTCAGCCAGCTCACATACCTGTATTTTCTTCCTGTTTTCGGTCGAAGTCCAAAGTAGTCGATTATCGAGTTGGAAGAATGGTATCTCATCATAGACTGTAGATCTCATACAGCCTGGTCGCGCGCGCGAACTCGATAATCGACTACTTTGGACTTCGACCGAAAACAGGAAGAAAATACAGGTATGTGAGCTGGCTGAATTAACATCATTTTTATTAATATCTTTCACATCTACTGCAGTCAGATTGACCGTGTTCACTCTTAATAACATCAGGCACATGGCTGTGCACTTTAATGACATATCAAGGATGTTAAGAGGCTAAAAGCTGGTTTAAACTTGCCCCCATTGAAGTCAACAGGGTGCAAATTTTAAAAAGAAAATAACACTGTTTAGGCAACACCGATTTTTGTCGTTGTTCTCTGTACTGACAGCACTCCAAATTTACAAAAAATGAGCTCAATGTTAAAATTGACCGGAGTTCTCCTTTAACTAACGTTACGTTGTCAAAAAAAATGTATGAGCGATATCCGCCGTGTTACTCACCCTGTCCTGTTTAGAGCTTAGATTCTCTGCCCGAGGCGGAACTTATTCTAGGACCGGGTCGCGAATTTTTTTTTTGCAGGATGGTAGGGGAAGAATCATGAATATTCATTAGGGAAGTCCTCCCTGATTGGTCTTAACCCCAGTGACGGGTAGGTTTAGGGGCGGGGTTAGGGCTAGGTCATCATCAGACCCCAGTGACGGGTAGGTTTAGGGGCGGGGTTAGGGGTAGGTCATCAGACCCCCAGTGATGGTTAGGAAATGAATATTCATGAGTCTTCCCCTACCATCCTGCAAAAAATACATTTGCGGCCGGGTCCTTGATCTACAGTCGTGCGGCGCGGGACAAGATTTGATGGCCGAGTGCAAGCGCGGGCGGTAATGCACTCACACTGTGTGTGTGGGCTGCGGGAAAATAAAACGATTCGCGGGACTCAAAATATGAATATCAATGAATAAAACGTATAAAAACTAATAAATTGTTGTTCATCTTTTGCAGAAAGAACAACTAAAACAAAATTGAAACGATTAACAGGCCAGAGATTCTATTTATAACATGTTTGCAGCGTTGAGCGATGTAGCCAATCACAGACATATGTGTTGATTTCTTAAACACAACGGCCAATCAGAAGCATTTAAGATAGACTCCCCTCACCGCTCAAAACGGACTTTTTGTTCAGTGCTGAATTCTGCATGCTGGCAAATCCTCTGATTATAACTAACAAAGTGTAGATATTATGAAATATTCATTGTGCAATCAGCTTCACTGATAATAACAGAGATGTTTGAGATCGCGATGATGTCAGCTTTTTAGGGATTATTAAGGGAGCGCACTTTGCGTGCATTCAGTCATGGCAAACCATGCACGCAGTAGCCTATGCTTTTATGTTAAATTAACAATTGTTTGTAAATTCGCACCTCTGCATTTTGACAATGTTCTTTTGCACTTTCTTTTGCACTTCATTGATTAATAGTTGAATAGTGTTTGTCAAAATTCAGTTGTTGTTGTTCATATTGTTATGTTGTTTTGCACTTTTTAGCACAAATATTTGTATAGTTTGTTAAAATTGCACATTGTAACTGTTATTTTGACAAGCTGGTTATTTATAAATCTAATGTGTTATTTAAATATAGTGTTTAATAATGGTTCAATTTAGGACAGAGCCTGCCCTGTAGTCTATCACACAAACAAGTTTTTGTTGTTGTTGTTTTTTTGTACTTGAGTGCAATACATTTTGGTTGAAAAAATGAGAATCGTGTAAGAGAAACGTGATCTCAATTCCCATGGAGAAAAATTGTGCTTCACATTTTAGCAAGAATCGTGCAGCCCTAGTAACTGACATTAGAAAGTTCTCACATTTCCACTAACCTTTAGCTCTTTTATTGTTGCTGTTGTTTTCATTGAGAACATCATCTAAGGATTCCATTGAAGTCTTGGTGGAGATCGTAGGTTCTGCATCAGATATATCCACTACAGTCATCTCCTCTGTTTTGTCCTTTGGGGTCACATTGGCCTGAGTCCTGGACAAATTCTGTTGGTTTTCTTGTTTAACATCAACCGATTCTGTAGGGAAAATTTATTTGAATTTGTTTTTTGGCAATGATTCTAATAATGGTTCTCAATTGAAACAAGTTTAAAGTTCATAATTTTTACATCAAACTTTCACTGGGTCACAAATTAAGGCCCCTATAAACTTAATTGGTAAGGCCCCTATACAAAATAAGAACAAACTGGTGGGACATCATTTCGAACAAAATCAGGTTCTTTTCGTGAGTTCAAAACCGCTTTCCAAAGCTAACTTTCAGGTAAAGTTTGCTCAGGTGGTAAATACCTTCAAACTACCATTGTTTGCGATTATGTCACATTAAATAGGTAAGATCTGATGCTCCACCTGACGTGGAAATCAGTTTGTCGAGGTCAGATGCTAGTAAAAATATGAACATCAAGTAATTACAGATTACATAGAATTTCAAACACCGAATTTGTATTTCCAAATGACAGCGACACTGTCGTCTCTCTTGTCATTTTTGTTGTGTTTATATTGTTATCGAGAGGAAAGCACACAGCACATATACATATTCATCTAAACGCCGCTCTCAGCAGCATGGATGGTGTCAGGATGTTATACTTCTGAAACTAAATTTTGACCTTCATTTAACCCCTAAGCAAAGAACAAAAAATTTGTAAAACTTTTATGTGAGTATTTTGGGACCTTTAATTCATAATTGTAAAAAATAGTCATAGTCACACCTGAAGATCAGTTCAGATAAAGAGCAAAATTTATATTCACAAAATGTCTGTTCACACCAACTAAATGAAAAACAAATTCACAGTATAATAGCGGCCTCTGATCATCAAACAAATTTACTCTGATACCTTTCAAGTGTGAACTAAAACACTAAAACATATTTTAGCTGTACTTTTGGATACGTGTTTCCCAACAGCTCTTACTACTCTAAAAACACAACTGCACACGAAACACCTGGGTGTCTGGCCTTAGTGGTCTCAAACCTTTTGTGTTCCTAGCATTTTCAGTGCAGTAAATCATGAAAATTAGCAGTGTGAGAAATGAGCAGGTGGTAGAAACAGAGCCTTATGACTGGAAAGTCAGCATTTACTAGATGAAGGGGCATCGTAAAACCATTATCAACTATGTCATTTCAATGCACACTCCTGTTATATTTTTTACTCCATGGTAATTTTCTATCCCTCTCTCAAAATTACTCAATGATTTAGACCTGGAGGTGGTTTTAGTTAATAAAGCCGCTAAAGGAAATGGATTGAGACCCATTAGTTCCTAAAGTGGAGCCTGTGGAGCTTGTCAATGACAGGCAGCGGTATTTGGTGGGAAAATAACCATCCTTTAATTACAGGGAGCTTGAAGAGAAACTGAGACTATAGGAAGTATTGATGTGCTGTGAAGCAATTCCAATTGCTTGCTGTAGGCAAACAACCCCACTCCCCTCTTTTGTTAGTCGTGCTTGTTACTTTTTTTTTTGTGATTTTGTCTAACATTTTAGAAGGTGTTCACAGCCTAATCCATAAACGCAAGTACAGGTGATATTGTAATTGGCCTCAAATTAATCAGTTCGATATAAAGGGGTAGGGACTTTCATTGAATGGAGAAGAAACAAGGAGCCTGCGTTTGTTTTAAATGTACTAATATAAATTCATGGAATATCAAATAAATAAATGTTTTTAATAAAATATATTTTTAAAAAGCATACCACGTTGGGTCACTTTGAACGCCTATACATTGAATGATCTTGTGTATCTCTGCTGCTGAAAAAATGACAATGCCGTTATTAGGGGAAATTCTAAGGTTCCTCAAACTGCTAGACTGCTTGGCAAATAATGTAATTTCCTGTTACACAAGTTGCTGGGGTGTAACGCAGCTGTCATTATTTCCAGTAAACTGCAGTCAACTTTACTCTTCAATTTTCATTAGATTGTTGAGGAAAGAGCTCTCTCCAAAATCTAAAAGCATGCACATTAACAAATTAAAACAAGTAATGTTACCAAATAGAAATACAAGAATTACATTTTAACCACCTGTATTACTTTTCTTTACCTGTTTTGATTAACTGAATGAACATGACTGTAGATTACTAAAAAGCACTATGAGCCCACATCTCTAAGCAGTATTCCTTATATTCCTATGAGCAAACCTAGACAGCCAAAGTCATCTTTATTTCTGTTATGGGTCTTCCAGATGGTATGGATCAGACACAAAGACCAGTTGCCTCTGGTCAAAAGTGGTAATTTCCTAACTGCTATTGGCATTGAAACATGTCCAAGCAGGCTCACTTCAGATAATGGTTGCTGGTATAGAGACTAGAATATCATTCAAGATAAATAAGTTTTGTTCAGAGCTGGAACTCTCATATATCTTTGCTCTTTCAATTTTGTTTTGTTAATTGTATGTCAGAATTGCGCACAGAGATTCTTATAAAGCAGCGCAACCGCTGAAGTCGAAGGTTCTTGGATATTGCAAGGGTTTAATTATTTTGACGTTCATTGATTTTACATGAAGGGAGTACATTTAATAAGCTGGATCTATTGCCCTAAATTTGAAAATGCCAGTTTTTTTCCACCACTGTTTTGTCATCATTGGTGCAAAATGTAGTCTTTCCTGAGAAGAGAGTATAGCAGATCTTTACTCTTGTCTTAGAAGTCCATCCAGTGGAGCTCTCTGGTATTGCAACTAGTTGAACAAATTATTGTTCTTCTTCAGAGATTTTTAGTCACCGGTTTTACTAAACGAACTTCGGGGATTATGGACAAAACCAATTTTTGCTCTAGTTTAAAGCATTTCTAGGCGGGCATTTTGGAGAAATAACAAGTAATGTTCAGAATGAAGAAATAAATCTAATGTGGTAATATGGAGCTCAAGAAACATTTCTTATTATTATCAATGTTGAAAACAGTAGTGCTTAACATCTGTGTGGACACCATGGTATTTATATTTTTCAGGATTATTTCATGAATAGAATGTTTATTTGAAAATTGTATTTATCCTTACTGAATATAAGTATTACTTTATTAACTTTAGAGAATGATAGAATTATGTGTGTGTGTGTACTGCAAAAGTTTTTCCTGGTAAAATCATAATGTATGAAACCACTACATACATTTGTGGTGAAATTCATTTAAGCTATAATGCATCTTTCAAGATGAAGTGATTACCAGACAGTATTTGACAGAAATCAGTTGCCTGTCTCATACCTTTCCCTCCCTCAGGCTTTTCTGCTTCCTTCACAGGTTCAATGTTCTTTAATGGCTCAGTGGACTCGACAGGAGTAAATGTTTGCATATCTTTGGGAACAGTTAGAGCACAAGGTCAGTATAGTTAGAGAAATCCCTGTGATAGAGAGTTAGGAATATCTGGTACCTTTGTCTGATGTGGTGTCAAACACTTCTACATCCACTGTGCTGAGAGGGATCTGAGCATCTTCCTGTTTGGGATGCAAGTCCACTGAGTACTTCTGCATTAGACAAACATGATAAGTAGTTAAAGTGTCCAATGGAATAATTATAGAATATCAAATGCACAAGGAACCATAAATTAATGCTATTAAATGCTATTATTGGTTTCCTTCAATTAATAAAAAATAAATAAAATAAATCTCTTACCCTGGACTTCTTTTGAAGGCAGCAATAAACTACTACCGCAGATATGCATACAACAACAACAATCAGGATAATGACGTAAGCTGCTGAAAAACAAAAACAGTAAGAGTAATCAAGAAAAACAATATATGTATTTTTTTACGCCAATTAAAAATAAACAACGCTGAAATAAATCATGAATAAACAAACACTGATAATAATAGAAAAAAAATCACTCACTTGCTCCATGGCTTTTGACAGGTTCTTGTGCTGGAGTTTCTGTAATAATAATATTTTTTTTTAAAAGGTGAATAGTAAGTTTATGCTCTAATTTTGGTGGTAAACAAAGGATTAATTAACTGTTATTCAGCAGACTTTTTTCCCTTTAGTAAATTGCTTGTTTTAGGTAGTTGATATACATCAGTTATTTTTACCAGTGATGACAGTTCTATAACTTTGCTAATCCACACACATCCTTCCTGTGTAAGAATGACTCAGACTCAGGTTACAGTTTGATATTAAAACAGAATTCTCTCATTGCTCGTTTGTGCAAAATAAAACCTGTGATCATTGCTTGCATTTCACAGTATTTTCTCTCTTACTGGTTATTTTTATGTTTGTGCTTTTAATCTCTTTTGTGCTGGATTGTGGCACATTCTCTTGAGGATCGTCTGTGGTGTCGTTGTTGGTCTGTGGATCTTCTGAAGGATGGGAAGTAGGCAAATCTATTGGGAAAAAAAAGTTGACCTTATTTTAGAGCTTCTCATTTATGTATCAATGCAACAAGCAGCATTACAGGTTTACCAATCCTACCATGTTGCTACATTAGGCGTGAAGACACATTAGTCAAATAAAATCAATCAATCAAAATGAAAAAGCTACCTGATTTGTAATCTGACGTATTCACATCCGTAGTGCTTGACAGTATGACAGTGGAGTCTGGAGGGAATGAAGTGGTTAAGTTGTTCAGAATGTCCACTGAGGTTTCACTTAATATGGTGGTGTTGTCGGTAGACATTGAAACTAGAGCAGTGTTGGTTTCTGTACTGGTTATCATGGTTGTGGCCTCATTTTCAACAGCAAGAACAAGTAAGGCACCTGCATTGTACCAGAGAAAGGTCAGGTCATGAGGAACAGAACTATTTAATTTATACATTATAGAACTAAATTACAACTAACTATGCAATAGTAGCTGAAAGAACAAAGCGTTTGCTACCCTTTACCCAACAAGAAATACAAAATAGACTGCCAATTAGATTACTAAATTTAATCTTAATTAATGATCCTCCTTTACTTGTTTTCAATGAGCTCTTTGCTCAAATTTAGCAGTTACACAACATTTTTAAAATACACCTCTTTAAACATACCAATGAGGAGATGAAGTGATGCGGAGCACATTTTCAGAGAAGGTAGACTCTAGTCAAGTGAGTGTTCCTTCCTCAGGACAGCAAGTGCTCAGTCTGAAACTGCGTAACTTCCACTTCTATGACCAGCACAGGATGGAGCAAACAGTTGCCTAAAACAGACACATAAGGAACTTGTGCACTTTTGTAAAGCCCCATTTGCTACGTTTACATTATTCATAATTAAAATGCATAGGTATTCTGTGCTTTGTAAGCTTTGATGTTATGATCTATTGTTTGCAGTAAAGCAAAAAGGGAAATACAGCTTTATAGGAACATGTGTTGCACTGGTTAAGCGAGTTCATCTGTAATTCCTCTCAGAAGTAATTTCATCATAGATGTTTCTCTTTCTAAATTTAACCGCAGTCATTTCTATAATGCAATTATATGGGGTACAGCACTTATGATACACTTCAATACTTTTTATTTTGTTGGGAATCTTTTGCAATAGAAATAACCAGTATTTTACTAAATTAATGAATGAATAATAATAATCAGGATATAACAACATGAACAGGCAGACAGACCGTGATCATATTACATATGAAAGGAAACCAAAGTAAGCCCTACCGCCAACAGTAGAAAGTTTAAACTTAGGTACTGCGAGCAAGTTTTCAAGACTTGATCTCAGATAACAGGGAAATAGTTAACAGGGAGATAGATAACAGGGAGCCAATGCAATTGCTATAGGATGGGAGTGATGTGAGCTTTTTTTTTTTGCGATGTAAGGGCACGAGCAGCTGCGTTTTGAACTAGTTGAAGGCGATTAATGGTTTTTAGTGGGAATGGGTATTGGATGTCTTGAATGGTTTCTCCTGTTTAAATTTGTCTCCTGTTAGGTAAATAGTGACTTCTGAATAGGATATGTAGAAGTTTATTTTAAAGCAGCACTATGTAACTTTTTCAACCTTTATAATATTTTCCAAAACCCTTGAGATGGTACATTGACTTACAATAGGTTGAATGACAGGTCTGCCATAGCCTGACGGCGTCTGTATCGCTTTTACTGGCACTATGTAACTTCGGGTTTCGGGTAGGAACCCGAGCACAAAAAGAACTACAAAATTCGACTGCTTTACTGCATACCTCACTTCCTCAAATTCTGACGTGAGAGCCCAACGAGCGTTTTTTTTTTTTTTTTTACCTCTGTATGTTGTTATCGCCGAAGCAGCAAGTAAAACCAAGATGCCAAAGGTTTTGTCGGAGGACAGTAGAAAGAGAAAAAGGGAGAGTGACAAAATAAAAGGCTGGACGAGGATCAATATTGGTCCAGCGTTCTCTCGCTGGCGTGAGCTAAAGGAGGAGGAGGGGTGCGTGCCCGACCGATGCTGGCCGTCAAAAAATAAATAAATCAGTAGCCTAAATGTCTAAACGGTGTGTACAAGTTTGGTAGGGGCTACATTCTTGCAAGTAAATAATACATGATTAGACGGACATAATAATCGTTCAGGATGACTATCCTAATGTCTGCAGGCTGATAGTCATGTTTGTTTATTTATTTTTCAAATTTGCAGATTCATCTATGGTAGCTTGATATTATAATATTGACGTTATGGCTATTACCACACAAACATTGAATTGAATTAGCATATCCATTATGTAAAACAGTAGCCAATAGGCTACTATAAAGACACTGGCTTGTAAACATGAGCTACGCGATGGCGTATGAAAAAAATAAAGCCCATGAAACTATATTCATATGACATGCTGAAATATATGCCAATGTACCTGGGATGAAGACATTTCACACGCAACGCTGGCAGTCTGCCCAAGACGTGAGAACTCCCTCTGCAGAGTTCGGGGTATCGGCTTGTCAACAAATGCATGTGTGTATCCCCTGGTGTAACCATGACAGATTTTACGACAGTAGTAGAAGACAATAATGTTTCCCAACTGTAGGGGGACCCCGAGAGCTAAATTTCAAAAGTTACATAATGCTGCTTTAAAATGCATAATCAAAAGTTCTACACACACTTGCAGTCTTTACGTCTACTTGAACACTTGGGCGAAATAGAGGGAAGTATGTCATGCAAGTAGACAAGTGGTCAAGTGCAAAGACCACAAGTGTGGGTGTAGAGAGAGAGAGAGAGAGAGAGAGAGAGAGAGAGAGAGAGAGAGAGAGAGAGAGAGAGAGAGTGTGTGAGAGAGTGAGTGAGTATTTCCTCAGTTATGTTACAAGTGAATTTTTTAAAGTGACATTCGGTCTTAAAGTGACAGTCACAGCAGCCTAACAAAGATGAACCTATTATTTTCTACAGTGAACAAATTGTGTTATTTTACATTTAGGCCTAATTATTAGGGCCCGAGCACCGATGGTGTGAGGACCCTCTTGGAATTGCTCAGTTTTTTATTATTATTTATTTATTATTAATGAATTGCATTTTTGAGGGCCTAATTAATTTATGTACCAGAGCAAGTACATCACCTTAAAATAAAGTGTAATAATTTTTTGGATTTTATGGAATATTACAGTTCTTATAAGAAAAAATAAATGGTACACATCTTTTATTTTTTTTTTATTTTTTTTTTACAACCTGTCCCTCACAGCAATAGCAAACCCTGAATGGACTTCAAAGAGAGCAAACAAGTCATGCATGTCAAAATATTCGTTTTTAAAATAAGTTAGACTAGTTGTCTTAATTTGTTGTCTTGTCAATCAGTTGTTGTATCCTCAGTTGGACTCTTGTCAGTTTTTGTCAACTCCCTCAGTATTACTGTTAGATGAAGGTTTTTGTTAATTTTGAAAGAAATATTTGTATTTATTTATTTATTGTGTTAAAATAAAACATCAACTGAACTACATGATATTATGTCTGGTTTACCTATGAACATTATTTATGTATTTTTAATATTAAAGAGGGTAGAGGGAACTGGATTGTTTATAATAACCCTAACCCAATAAAAAAACTAGAGAATGTACTTTATCACTTAGCTCATTTACTGAACACCATTATTACATAATTACATATTTTACACTGACAATGTTGTTGGGTGGATCAGATTAAAATATAATTATTTTTAATGCGTCTGTCGAAGTTAACAAAAAATAAGTTATGAAAATGAATAAATTTAAATTTTTAGATTTTTTTTCCCTCTTACCAAGTTCATTAGCTGAGACCATTGTCTACTATACTTTTTCTACAAATATATGTTTATAAAATTATTAAATAATGTAAACTTCTGCTTAAGTAACTTCTAAAACATGTTTTGTCCCTTATCTCAAGAATCAGTGATGCAGCTTGCATATTTAAGCTTGGTATTGTATTGTTTATTTAACACTTTGGAACATTATTTTACCCATATTTTGACATTTTATTTTCACTAAAGTTATTTGAAACATAAAAAAGTAGACACTTTAAGTTGCGTGTAATATGTTTTTTATATACTCCATATAAAATCACTAAATTTAATTCTCGTCTCGTCTCGTCTAGAAGTCTCGTCTTTGACCCAAATATCACTGAAAGACTTGAAGACAGTGACAGTATTTCTTATGGCAGCAGAATATTCATTGGATGCACTCAAGGACATATGGTAATACAACCAACTCGGACCTTTTCATGTAAAAACACATATAGACACAAGGTGTCACTGTAGCTATGAGAAAGCATTAGAAGTTTGTTACAGGAATACTCTTCAGAAACACAGAAATTTCATAATAAACAGTCTTCATATTGCATTGACCTACAATAGGATCATCTCTATAGTATCCAACAAATCAAACACCTCTATATAAATAACAAACATTTATACTGTTATAAATTTAATATAAATAACAAATATTTATACTGTTATAAATGTATACTGAGCTAATTTATACTGTTTTGGTAGAAAGAATGTTGACTGAAAAGTCTATAAGGCTAATAAAATGCTGAAAATGTTAATTATTATAAGTGTGTAAAATAATGTTACTTGATGTTACACCATACATCAACATATTATTAGGATGATTTCTCCATCACAGGAATAAATTACATTTTAAAATATATTAAAAAAGAAAACAGTGAATTGGAAAATACATTACACAATATAACAGTGTACTGTATTTTTATCAAATAAATGCAGCCTTGGTGAGCATAAGTCTTCTTTCAAAAACATAAAAAATGTAAATGTGTATTGGAATATAATTCAAAAGCCTCTTCCTTCTGATATATATGTCCAATTTGTTTCAAGAACCTTAATACATAGTTCCCACAGGCCAATTAATGTCACGTGACCTCCCTGGAGACGCCATCTTTGAGGGCATAAGCTGCTGTGTTTACAAGGTTTTACAAGCAAATTTCGAATATTTATTTCTGTTTATAAAGTTACGAAAATCATAAAGAGACAAAGTGACAGAGATTATAAAGAGACTCTATTAACACAAGACAGAGAGAGGTACAATGCGAAAATTTCAGTCATAAATGGTGTGGATCCGTACTGAGCAGTGATTATGCAGCTTTGCCTCAGATACTATCATGTATTCGTATTGAACCGAAACGGTAAAGGCGTCACAGTTCTTTGCATGAATATATATATACGGTAAAAAAATAAATAAAACTTGCGTACAAATTAATTAATGTCATGCGGAACTACTTTATACGCGGGTTCTTTAGAGACATAATCTGAGATTGCAATGCTGGAATGTGTGTGTGTGTGTGTGTGTGAGTAAGAGAGAGAGAGGCGCGGGCGCGATCGAACAGTGGAAACAATGTTGTTTTTGTATGTTTTTAATACCTTGTCATACAGGACATCATTCAAACTGCAAAGTGTTAACTTAAAGTTATATTTGTTATATAGCTAAGTCGCTTTTGTCGTTGTTCTGACAAAAAACTCACATTCATGAAGTCTAATGACGGGTATACTGTAAAATCCAAATTTAACTGAACCTCCGGCACGATTTGAACATCCATTGACCCAGCAGGAGATGACCGTTTTCACTTTTTATCACAAAATGTACTCGTTTCAGCTTCTTCTTCTAATGTTCTGCCCACAGCATTCCCACAGCCTGCCCACAGAAATGGCGCCGGCTCGGCAAATGCCCGTATGTTGTGACGTCATGTAGGAACTATGTATAAACGTGTGTTTAGGTCAGGTTTTGTCTGTATTGTGGGGACCAAATGAAATGTTTGTGTGATCTTGACTTGTGGGGACCAGGAAAAAAGGAGAACAGGTCTGTAAATGTTTGAAAACGTGCATGTGTGTTGATGGAGGAATGTTGTATATTCATTTATTATTGTTTATTTCCTCATGCCAGAGCTAATCAGTGACAGGATTACTGCTAACTGCCACCCAGTTAGTAAGTGTGAGTGAAAAGAGCCCACCAGCAGAACTGCACAGGGGCAGAGGCAGCGGCTCCCTCTGTGGGTCTGGCCACGCAGCTCGCCCATGAGGCTCTCTAATCTAGCTCTGAATGAATCCAGTCTGTGCCACTGACTGCCACATCAGAGCTCAAGTGCTGGCCAGAGTGGATGATCTAATCGTTTCTCTTGGAGGTGTTGGGATAGCAGAAGAACGAGAGAGCGGGCGGGTGAATTAGAGAGAGAGAGAATGGGTGTGGAGAGTGGAGACCACCCACCCAGCGGATTCAGGATTCGGGAGGCCCAGACGTGGAGCTCCATTCTATGACCCTCTGTGCCGCCCGGAGCTCCAAGCTGGACCCTTCGCAATTGTGTTGCCGCCCCAATGTCCCCCAACCCCCACCTCTTTGCCTCCCTCGAGCTAACACAGGGAGAAAGAAGGGGGTGGTGGTAAACAGCCTGTCCCTGTCATTCCCTCGCTCTCGCTCTCGCTCTTCTTCACAGTACAATGGGAGGGAATGCAGTGGCTGAAGCACTTTTAGAGTGGCCAAATGCTGCAAAGGCTGAATGAAACATCTGTGGAGGCTCATAGCCTAAGGGGGAAATACTATTCTGTTGTGCACCAAACTGGCAACCTGTTTTTTCTGACCTTTTTTTTTGTTTTTTTTACTTGGCATATGTGAGCATACTGTATAAGTGATTTTTACAAGGGTGCGAAAAATGTGTTTTTATATGTTTTGTTGTTCGGTGGGCAGATTCCAACATATGTTTTCCACATTATTTTAAATTAATACATATTAAAAGCTGTTAGAGAAATGTAATGATTTTGTCGAAGTTATAAACTAGAAACACTGAAGTAAATGTTCTTTGAGAGAGAGAGAGAGAAATAGGCAAAATTGCCAAAGTACAATAATCAACTTTATGCCATTTTAAACTTCAGAGATTTCAGTGAAAACCTGTTTGAATGTAAATACTGAAACCATGTGGTTTGTCTCAAGAAATGTTTGGCATAATTAAAGCATTGAAATTATAATCATATCCTTATAAAGGTATCAAAAATGAATAGATTTTTTTTGTGTGCCACAGAGCCTTTTCCCATTGACTTTAAAGCATCTAATACTATCTCTCTGAAGCACCTCTATGATACGAACGATGCCCAGACATCCATCTGCAGTTTTAAGACCATTTGCCCATCTGCTATTTGATCTGTATTGTTTATCAGATGTTTGTACACAACACGATGCTTTCCAGATGATGAGCTCTGTGACAGAGTATGACAGAGCTCATCATTCTCCACTAGTCCTTGTTGCATTCTTTTAGAAAAAAAAAAAGAAAAACAATTGTTGTAGTAGTAGTTTATACTAGAAGAGTATATACTCCATCGATATCCACCGTTAAAAACGTGTTTTTCAGTACCTTTTGTGATTCCTTCATCCTTTTTGTCGCTTCTTCCTGGAGGATATACCCCCATTACAGAAAAAAAGAAACTGTCGGGTTTCAGGTCGGGTTCGGCTTAATGTTTCATAAATAGCTTTGGGTTTGGGTTTGTAACTAAAGAAAATAAGAAACAGACGTCGGGTTCGGGCTCAAAATGTAACCGGTTGGGTCGGGTTAAATGATCTCAGGTACTGGCCGGGTTCAGGCTTCAGTTTAAAGGCCGTGCAGATCTTTATCCTCCATGTACCCTGCCTAGTGGACATTAGCTACATACACCGCTATTAAATGTTTGGTTCCATAAAAATGAAAATTCGAGTAAGATTGTAGTGTTGTATGAAATATACATCAAATTTAAGTTGTCATTCGAAAATGTTTACAGCAGTTGACCTGGTCCTAAAATTGGAGGAAGCCATAGATTGATTGATTGATTGATTGTGTAAAAGCACATTAGATTCTTTACCAAGAAGAGAATAAGAAATCTGCACAAATACCTTACAATCATTGTGCGCAAATGTATTCAGGACAAATGCTGTTTTAATAAGGGTGGTCATAATACATTTCAATTTGATTTAGTTAATAGAGGTAAATCACACACAAAAAACCTTTGATTTCTCCAAGTGTCTTGGAGATGTTGCTACAGTTCTTATGGATTTAGTCTCAGTTTTTTCCTGTCTCTTCGTGTACAAAAACTTGGTGATTGTGATCATCAAATCGATTTTTTTTTCTGGCACACTGAAAAAATATAAATAACTACTATCTTAAAACATTTGTGTGTGTGTGTGTGTGTGTGTGAAAAATCTAACATGCCTAAGCTATTTGCACCATAATGTATATTATACTGAACAATTAATGATGAAATTTCAGTGAAAAAAAAGTTTGCACAGATATTTTAATGGTGTTTGACAGTCCAGTCTAGCAAAGGTATTATTGTGTAGGAACCTGTTGTTGGGGCTCAAGTCTGCATCTGTATAGCCACTTAAGATGAGCTCATTTTGGTAATAGCTGAGGTTTGAACTTACAAGGCTTCTAATGCCAAAAGGTCAAGAACTGTGAGCATTCAAACCTCTGGCCTGCTGCCTCTCTTTTATCCCCCCTCTCTATGAAAGCTTCCTGAGGGCTTCATTTGACAGACACTCTCTGCAGTGCCTGTATAAATCATTGTTCACATTGTTTCGCTTGCTTCTGCTTATATGCAACGCTCTGTGAGTCTCCTACTCAAGCAAAACAACGAAAGAGAGATTTTATTTGCAGGTTGGTTATTGGGGAAACGTAAATCAAATGCTTCGTAGCTGCTGTTTTGCTTGCTAATGGTGCATTGCGGTTGAAGATTGCATTAGCTGTAGCTGAATCTACTTGTGTGATCTTGCAGCAGCTCGCACATCTTTACCAGACAAACCCTAGTGACCATTTATATAATTGTCACATGTGGTTTGTTTAGCACTTCAGCACAAGTCATTTGTAAGTTACAGGAGGTTGTCTTGAATAATGTCTAAGCAGGAATATGAAACAATTTTTCTTAAAGACCACACAAAACACATCCTGTTTACAATTAATTCTTCCACAAAAACACCCATAAAAGCAACATTAGAAAACAATCTCCAGAGAAGCCAAAGAAAATACCAAAAGATCAAGCAAAGAATAAATGGATCTGGAAGTTTGAAGTGAAGAGATGCTCGTTTTGTGTTGTCTGTATGGTTTTCTTCCCCTGAACTTTCTGGATTCAGTCTTAATGTCATATAATAGGAGACCAGGGCTAGTTGTCATACATTTTACGAACCCCTTAAGGGGACTGAACCAGGTCTATTGTATTAAAATGGATAATTGTTGTGTATGTTAAATCACAAGGCCCTCTTGGGACAAATGGCTAATGTAGAATCCAGTTAGTGGGACCAGATGTTTCAGTTTTCCAGGAACAGTCCCTGTATTTGGTGGCATGTCCTCAAAAGGTTCTCTGGAAGGTTCCACCAGAAACCCAAATTGCCTCATCTTTTCCATATTTACAGTGCATATTTTTGTTTTATTTTTTAACTGTAATGTACCATCAATCCAAATGAACCCAATTCAATTTCAGAATCTGGACATTTTGTTTAAATGTATTTAAACAAAAAAATCATGTCTGATTCACATATTCCTTTATATGAACATTCTGTATGTATTCTGAACAAAATTTCAGTGCATATTCAGTGCCCAATTGCTGCGCTCAAAAACGTAGAAAGCACTGCAACTGTCACCAGAGCTATAACTGCCATTTTTGTCTTGACATATCCAAAAAGAAAACTTACATCTCAGAGAATATGCCAATTAGTATTTGTGTCTTATTTTTGTTTTGTAAAGTTTGTAGTAAATATTCAGTCTCCTCTGCTGACCAGTTTGTAAGACATAATACGTACATGTTCATTAGATGTATTTAAACATACCTCATGGCACTACATATGTGCAAGGTCTATTCATATTCAAGGGTTTACTTGACAAACCCATGGCAATATTTTCCTGTTAAATAGATCATTCAAGATCTACACAAACCCTTTCATTCGAATTGATTGAGATGTTTACATGAAGGCTTTTCAGTCCAATTGTGCCATCAATCCATTTATAGACGGATTATTTGATTGCGTGTAATGTATTTTTTCTTTTCTTTTCTAGGCTAAATATATACATTCCTGGTCTTATTGTGCAAGATTTATGTGTGCACATTATTTAAAAAAAAAAAAACTGTAATATTTTTATGAAAATTGAATAAATATAATAATCAGATTGATTATTATATAGCCCACACATGGCTTAATCAGTTCCTCGTAGATCTGTTCATTATCTTATTAAATATATTGCATTATGTAAGAAAAAATGTGTAATGAGGATTTCTTGTATTGACATTATAAAACAGTAGAATATACTAATCAAAATTAAAGGTTCTCTAAGCGATCCTGGGTGATGTCACTTCTTGTTGACGTTCGAACTATTGTCAAACAAAACGGAGGCTAGCTAGACCCTCCCTCCTCCTCATCCGCACACTAACCCCCCAAACCCTTCTTGTCGGTCATTGGCTGGAACAGTTTGTTATGTTTCGGGGAGCGGGTCGCCGCAGTTTGTTTTTGTTGCTGTTTGTGGAGCCTGGGCTGTCTACAGAGATCGCGTTTCTTTACAGTGTGTTCAGGGGACAGGCAGCCAGCGGATAGTGAGGAGATGTTTGCTGTATGTGACAAAAAATGTTTTGGCCTAAAAAACGCGTGACATCGCTTACAGCACCTTTAAATAAAGTACTTGAATGTCTATAGTTAATGTGATGTTTCTCTGCTAGGACACCTGAGTGAACTTAAGGTGAACTGACTTCATTCATACAAACCCTAAAAATGGCCATGGGAACAATTTGCTAGTCAAAGGCAAAAATCTCAAAGAAAAGTGAACTTAGAAAAGGTCTACCATCATCTGTTCGCAAATGCCACTTACTTTGATATTATATATAATAGGACTTAATTGTGCAAATAGTTCTGGAGATGTAGACTGAAATTAGTTAGATGTAGATTGAAATTAGTTGTATGCTGAGCCTCTTAAAGGACAACTCCTTTGGTCTAATTACACATTGGTACATAGTCAACCGTTCTCTGAGATTTTTTTTTCCATGATTGTCGAATGTAAAGAGTTTTATCTCTAAAAACTGTTTAGCTTATAACGATAGTATATTGGGCATAGAGTAATGAAAATAAAATTTGCTAGTTAATACCACTAACAAGGCTCAAAATAGCCCAACACTAACACGATAGCATAATGAGGGTCCCTACCTGCAAACTGAAGCATTGAGAACATTGTAAGTGTACAGACAGTTTAATAAGAAGATATTTTATAAAGACAGTCCACTTCGCTTACACAGACAGGAGCCGTCTTTGGAAAACAGTCTCGACTAATCGAATCATGAACGCCAAACCGAACAACGGACCATATGAGATTCCAAGACAGTTCAGCGCACTCGGCTCGGCGTTGATGATTCGACTGATCGAGACTGTTTTCCACAGTGGAAAGTGCGAAGTGGACTGTCTTTATAAAATATCTTCTCATTAAACTGTCTGTACTAGGGATGTCCCGATCAGGTTTTTTTGCCCTCGAGTCCGAGTCCGAGTCATTTGATTTTGCAACATTAAATCCATGTTCATTCACGGCACAGCGCTGTTTGATCTAATAGAGATCTAGGTTAATAACGGAGAAATTTGAATGCTTCTCACTAGATCACGCAGCGATGTTATTACTTCAGTGGCGAATTCAAATGTTTTCTTCACTGGATCTCTTAGCACAGTGTCGCTTGATCTCGCGCTGCACAGATGGTCCAAACTGATTAATGGTCCGTTAAGCACAATATAATGAGTAGCGCAGTTTCGTTCCGCTTTCATTACGTTTGCCATTTGATGTTGCGCAACGTTGTGGTGATTGCGCCAGCGCGGATTTTGTCGGCAGGAAAAATGGTCCTAGGAATCATTCGGTTTGTATGCGTACCGTACGCATACAAACCGAATGATTCCTAGGACCATTTTTCCAAACAAACCTCGTACCGAAATGGTTCAATGGAAGCCTCGTACCGAAATGGTTTAATTACGCATACATGTACCGTTACACCCCTAATTTAAATATATCCGAGTCCTGATCGGGAGGTAACGTCCGATTCCGATCGAGTCTGAAACCACGTGATCGGGCCCGATTTCCGATCGCGTGATCGGATCGGGACATCCCTAGTCTGTACACTTACAAAGTTCTCAATGCTTCCGTTTGCAGGTAGGGACCCTCATTATGCTACCGTGTTCGTGTTGGGCTATTTTTGGCCTGGTTAGTGGTATTAACTAGCGATTTTTATTTTCATTACTCTATGCCCAATATACTAGCGTTATAAGCTAAACAGTTTTTAGAGATAAAACTCTTTACATTCGACAATCATGAAAACAAATCTCAGAGAACGGTTGACTATGTACCAATGTGTAATTAGACCAAAGGTTCATTTTGCGCCGGAGTTGTCCTTTAAATACTGATTACTTTACAAGAATGGATGATATGGGATAAGCGAGGGCGAGTGTTACCTGTCTTTAAGAACATGCTTTTACTAAGGTTTTCCTCTAATGCATCACTTCAAAACATGTCAGGACAGGATCTCCACATGACCTTGTTATTCAAACAGTTAAACTAAATCCAGCATGTGTACCTGGCAGCCAGTAATACAGCTGAACGCTGACTGTAAGTTCATTCATTAGGGATGGAAGTCCAAAGCAGTTCTTTGGTCTCAATGGGAGTCCACCTGCAGAAAACAAACTCACAGGCTGAGGTTCACAGGAGGTACGCAGATGTTGCACAAGTTTCTCAATGTGAGGTGGGTCTTGGACTCAAAGATAGCTTGCTGCATATGGCACTAATGCTGGAACCTGACATCATTTCCAGTCTGAAATATGTGTGGCCAGAGAAAGGAGACAGCTAGATAAGTCAAAACCAACTGAACTTCGAATGCCCAAAGGCCATGCTAACAATAGCCATGAAATCAAATGTGTTACACATTTTTACTGCCTGTGAGTACTATCATATGTGTGTTGATGATTTATTGATATTGTTTGTGTCCTCATTCGAATCACTGCTGGTTGTTTTATGTCCGGCTCCCGTCCTGCAGTTTTTTAAGTCAGCTTTGGTGCTCAATCATTCCTTCAAAGATTGTTTACCTTAAGTTAGCCCAGGCCATATGAATATTTTTATGAAGAAGAATCCCTAGGTCTCCAAGTTGGTTTGTGAATTTAGTCAAATCACTGTTGATTTAAGTCTTGCTCTTGTTTTGTAGGTTTTCAAGACAGCGATGTCTCATTTTCCATGATTAAAAGTATATACTCTGGAACATTTATTAGTTCCCTTTCAGTCGCTCACGTTCGACGTAGTCGACGTGATGACTGAATGGGAACACGCCAGGGAGCCAGTCATCTTCGAGTACTATTGAAACGAGCCAATGGAATTGGCTTGCGTGATTTGCATCACACACTCCACCCCCGCGGCGCGGGCATACATACAGTAGTGGATGCACGCACTAGTTGCCTTTCGCTTCAAAGCCGATCGCTTGATGTCTCTGAAGAGTACTGTTGTTTAAAACGAGCGAGTGTGTCTTTGTTCTTCTGGTAGACTCTCCCAGTGCTGGTCGTTTCTACAGCGCGAGTGTAGCGGTGATCGCAAGCTTTGACCTCTCAACTGCTGTTTTAACAGCAACCAATTTCAAAATGTTTGTGTTTGTTGACGGCTGGTTTGAGGGTGGAAAGGTGAGTGCTTCACTCTGTTTCAGTTCACTGTTCAGTGTTGCCACAGTCATTCCCCTATGTGCTCTGGCACTGGTAATGGATCCTATTTCCTGAAAGAGCAACACAGGTGCGTTTGCGTCTTTTTCAAGATGTCATTCTACCCGTGCGTTTCTGGATACGGTCGTTCTCTGTTCCTCTCTGACGGTCACAATGGTTGCATCACGTGTTTGGGCTTACAGCACGATGAAGCAGCTTTTGTGGATGGTTCATGTTCCCATTGCGGGAATATGACTGTTGCGGTGTTGAGATTGAGACTCGCCTTCGTCCGCGAAGTCCCCATTATCATGCCCAAACCCCGGGTGCCGTGTTGAATGGGTGATCGGAGGATAGTTATGGATGTCTCGCCCGGTAACCATTCCCTGTGGGCTCCTCACTCCTCCATCACACCGCATCCAGTGGAATTTCCTGTTGAACGTGCTGGTCCCTCTGTAATGGACCGATCAGCCGTTTCAATTGGGGTTTCCCCAGATGATTGGATGTCGATAGCAGCATCGGAGGGTGAGCTGGCCTCTGGAGATGACGACTCGGCTGCATTATCTCTCTCTAGTAGTGTAACATTGTCCGAGCCGGACCCAAAATTGTCAGCTATGCTGAAACAGGCCGCCGAGGCTGCCGCCGTGTCCAGCTCAGTCTCGGTTGGAGAATTGGTATCTCTGGGCGGGCTGCGCTGGTTCTCAGCTTGCCACCCCAGTGCCTTTCTTTCCCGAAGTGCATGGAGAGCTTACCAAGTTGTGGACGGCACCTTTCTCTGCCAGAAACTGCCTGAATAGCTTTTTCCCCCTCTATACCATTGACAGAGGAGCAGTGTTGTGTGTTACTGTAACGTATTTACTTTTTCGGGTAAAAAGTAGTGTAACGCGTTACTGCTGAAAATTTGGTAACGAAACGTAGTTCCTTTTTCAATTCCGCACAACGTTACTTTTCCCAGGGACAGATTTAACAGCGACACTGTCTCCTCAGCTGCGCGCTTGCAATAGTCACAAGCTCCACATGGTAGGCTACGTGACAGAGGCTGGTAGCAGAGCAATCAATTCTATGAATTACACTGCGCAAACCAAAAGTAATACTACCCACCAGATGAAGAAGGGTTGGCTCTCCACAGAACACAAAATATTCATTTTATTGTATTTTTCGTGTTCGCATTTATGAGGAAAAAAACAACATTATGGACGTTCTTGCTTATGGACGTGACCGCTCTGAAAGCGGCACTAAAAGACTGCTTTAAAACTTTAAGAGACCTTGCTCAAACAGGTATTTAAAACACCAAACATTAAGGATTGGCATATCAAGCAAAATAATATTCGATGATTGCTCGAAAATCGTACCTCTCCCCCCACATGCTTACGGTAAGACGTAGGCTACTGTATAGGCCTATGTGTTGTAGCCTAGTCATTAAAGAAAATGATTTAGTTTCATATTTATGTTTAAATAAAATTCTTAATTTTTTTATTTCATCTATGTTGATTATATGAAAAGTGAAAAGCATGAGTAAGATCATAAGATGCGCAATCGGGAGACAAATGGAGTGGGCAGACATGATTTTGATTAAGTTAAGTTTGTTTTCGTAGAAAGCCTTTCTTTAACGTGAATTTCGTTTTATATTAATTGTATCTTAATTTTAATCAATGTTTCATCAACCAATTGTCTGGATTTAATAAATAAGAAGTAAATATAGCAGGCAGGCAATATAATCAGGACTTCTCAGGAGCTCCGTAGAAAGCCTTTCTTTAAAGTGAATTTCGTTTTGTATTAATTGTATCTTAATTTTAATCAATGTCTCATCAACCAATTGTCTGGATTTAATAAATAAGAAGTAAATATAGCAGGCAGGCAATATAATCAGGACTTCTCAGGAGCTCCGTGCCGGGGCGTGAACTGAGCTTATCTCATAAATGAACCGAAACTCAGCGTATAAGCTACTTGCCTCAAAGATCTGAGAAATATATAGAAAGCTTGAAATGTGTACTTTAAAACAAAGCTATTCAAAACGAAAGAAAACAGACTAACCTACTCTCTGCTCATGTAATCCGTATGAAAAGTGCATTTCTCTCTGGCGCGTTCACCTACTGCGAAGATCGCGAGTCAGATCGTCAACTTTATCTTTGCAGCCTACATTGACAAAGAAAACACTTGTTTATTAATAAACAATTGAAATGCCTCCTTGCTATATTTGACATATTCATAACCATTACTTTTGCCGGTTCTTGGTGACATTTTTCATGAACGCGTCACCACCGCTAGTTAATATTGTTCTTTGGTGTTCAGTTTAGGTTTTTCAAATGTTATTTAAATAAAAATATATATTTCTATCTCAAAATCTCTCTTTTTTCTAGTTTTTTCTTCTAGTTTTTCAATAAGTAGAGTTCATTGTAGAATTGTATGTAGGCTTACATATTTAGGAACAGATATTGGGTTCTGCCCAAAGTCAAGCAACATAAAAGTAACATAAAAGTAACGAGTAACGTAAAAAGTTACTTTCCAAAGGGGGTAACTAAGTAAAGTAACGGATTACTTTTTAAAGTAGTAACGAGTAACGAGCAAACACTACTTTTTAAAAGTAACTTCCCCAACACTGCAGAGGAGCAGGGAAGGGTTGCGAGGCTATCCCTCCAGTGGAGTGGTCTGTCGCGACACAGATGCACCTGTGTTCGGCGGCCGCTGCCTTTTGGACGGGGGATCCTCGTCTCCCCCTAAGGCCTTTAAGTTCTTGTCCGTTCCAACGGGCAGTGCTTACAAAGCCTGTGGGCAAGCCGCCTCCTCTTTGCGTGCCATGGCGCTGCTACAGGTCTATCAGGCCAGGGCACTCATGGACATGCACGAGGGTAGCCCAGACCTTGCGCTCATAGGTGAGCACCGTACTGCATCCAACCTCGCCCTCCGGGGCACGAGTGTCGTGGTGTGCGCGATCGGTCTGGCGATGTCCACCTTAGTGGTTCAGGAGCACCATCGTTGCAAAAATTAGGGAGACCAGGAACCGAGCCTTGTTGATATGGTGGATGTGGACAAGGCCCTGGTCTCCCCAATTTCCCAGGCTGGTCGGTGCCGCGGCGGAGAACTATGCCCAACAGTTCTCTGCCGCCCAAGCACAGACGAAGGCCGTCCACCCCTGCTGCCTCCACCCCAGGCAGGTTCCCCTGCCGCCAATCCCGCTGGACTTCCGGAGCAGCCTCCAGCCAGGCCTCAGCATGGAGCCGGCCGCAGTAGGGAGGCCCAGCACGCTCCAGGTGCTGCCAAGCCAGGTGGCAAACGGCAGCGAAAGCGTTCCTGAGCAGGCCGATCAGGTAAGTGTTGTGCATCACACTCAGACTCTGCTTTGGGCCGCCTTCGGGCCTTCCGAGCCGGGTCCCTGTCTTCCACCTCGCTGCCCCACCTCGGCTACGTCTATGGTCCCCTGGCCCGGTTCGTGGAAGACAATAATGCTTTCCAACCGGTACAGATGGTCCCAAACTATACCATCAGACTCGGCTTGCGATTCCTTTTCGCTCTGCTTCCGCCCAAGCTCAGTGATATTCATCTCACACCTAGGTGTTGAGCAGTGCTCCTGTCTTGTGTTCTTACTTCGCATTCTACTGGTGAAGGATGAGATGCAGCCGCTCCCTCCAGCCGATATGAAGTCTGGCTTCTATAAGCCCGTACTTCATTGTACCCGAAAGCCTCCGTTCAATTTGTTACACAGAGATGCATTTCCAAATGCTCTGTCCCCAAGATTGGTCTGCAGCATTCAACCTGAGATACATGTACTTCAGATCTTTATCCATCTGCACCACAGACCCTCCTGTGTCCGTGTGTTGTAAAGGTGTGAAGTATCAGTACAAATTTCTACCCTTTAAGTGCTCATAGCCAGTTGGGTCCTCAGGTCAACTGGGAAAGAGTAAACTCGTCCACGGGCTGAGGATCTCTTTTCTAGTTTGGAGATGGATTTGGTCCACCGCATCTCTGAAAAAGAGTGTGTGGATGGTTAGTGCTGTATAGAAGTGAGAAAGGGCCCCACTGCAACTTGGTCTTCAGAGGCTCCTGGGGCGTATGGTAGACGCAGCCGCTCAGCTTCCTCCATATGAAGACCGCTTCAGCACTGACTTCACGGCCAAGTCCCGAGGTGGCCGTGGCAGAGCGGCACGTTCCATGTAAAAGCACCCTGGCCTGCCGCCAAACCCTCAGTCCGTAACAGACCTTTTGTTTCTCCGGGCCAACGGTCCCTAGAATGAGTGTCCATCAATACCGGCTGAGGGGCCACGTACAAAGGATATGCAGTAAAGGAGGTCTGGGCAGCCCTCCAATTGCATTGGCATCCATTGTCTTGAGTTGCTTGCAATTCATCTCACTTTGAGAAACCGCTACTCAGCGAATTTGTACTGGTCTGAAAAGACAACATTGCGATCCATTGCGCTACGCTTCCCTCGCATGTCACAACTCGCCCGCCACCTCCTCCTCGGAGTCAGAAGCTTCTAAGGTTGCTTCATTCCACTTATTACTTCTGGCCTGCTCAATCGTGCCGCTGACAAGCCTCACGATGGCCTATGGCCCAGGTAAGTGGAGTCTCTGTCCCGAGACGGTCCAGCTGTTTGGGACCACTTCGGGGCTGCACAGTTACATTTGTTGCCCCTCCGGACTCGTCCCTCCGCCAGTTGTTTTTTCTCCTGTCTGAGTGGACATCCCTCAACACAGAAAAAACTTTCAAAACAGAAATGCGTTCCCCAGTCAGCCTTCTTGCACACAACTGTGCTAAAGTCAGGGAGGAGATGGAGCAGGTCTTGCTAGTTGCCCCTTATTGGCCCAACCAGTACTCTCCTCTCGACAGCCCTTCCTGACTCGTTCCTCTGAGTACATTTTTAGGAATGGGTCATGATGGCACCCGTGTTTAGACCTTGGAGAGTTCCAGGTCTGGTTCTAAAAAAGAACGGGACGCGGAGGCAAGAATTTTTGTGCCGTAGAGACCATCACTTCTGTGAGAGCACTCTCTCAAAAATGAGGCACGCTCCCCCTTAGAAGTGGAACCTATTCGTTGAATCAAGTCTTCTCTCCGTGAGGAGATCCTGAAGGTGTTCGATCACTTCAGTGCTTCTTTCCTGCTAATGGGTTGGAGTTGAGGGCTGTCTCCTCCACCTCAAAATGTTGTTGCCTCTGTAGGCTGGGTCCATATGTTGTGATCCCTACAGCAATCCCATATGTGTATTTTTCCACGGTACGGCTCCCTGCAGTGAGCCCGTGTCTTCCCTCGGCAGAGCCTGTTCTGCTGTCACTCTCCAGTTGAGTCTCCCCCTGTCATAGGCTGGAGCCACCCCAGTAACATTCCATATGTTGTACTGCCCGGTCATCCGCCCAGTCCATATGTGTATTCTCCACATGTTACCTCCCTACGGGCAGGATGTGGCTTCCGCAGCATATTCCTTTCCAACAAAAGAGAACGCTTTCCCAGTGGTCTTGAGGAACAGCAGTGACTTCTCTGGACTCAGCCCTGTCCCATCTCCACCTCAAATAATGCGGGGAGATCAGAAGGCTTTTGTCTAGGTACTGGAAGGTGGCAGCACTAGTGGCGTTTTAATTGGGATCCCAATCAGTTGACTACATCGAACGTGAGCAACTGAAAGGGAACATCTCTGTAACGTATGTAACCCTCGTCCCCTGAAGGAGGGAACAGAGACGTAGTCCCATCACCACTATTGCTGGACCACCGCTGTATCTGAGTTACGCTCGGCTCCTCAGTGAAAAAGTAACTAGTGCGTGAATCCACTTCCTTATTTATACCAGTGCCTGGCTACATGGGCCAGCTCGTTTGTGTAATATACTACTCATTAGAGCAATGGCTCAGCTATTACCCCATTATGCATAATTTTGTATTAAAGGGGTGGTTGAGTATGATTTCTCTTTTCTAACTTTAGTTAGTGTGTAATGTTGCTGTTTGAGCATAAACAACATCTGCAAAGTTACAACACTCAAAGTTCAAAGCAAAGGGAGATTTAAAAAAAATAGCTTTTAAATAAATCGTTTTTTAAGGACTACAACAAACGGCTGTTATGGACTACACGACACTCCTCACGGGTTAGTGACATCACCAACCCTAAACTTTACATAAACCCCGCCCCCGGGAACACGCAATCCATGGTTGACTTCCTATAAATGACGACTTTCATTTATAGGAAGAGTTTTTGTAGTCGAGCACATTTGTGAGTCAGCTCAAACTGTAGCATCTGTCTTTTCACATATAATAGAAAGTCAGAATATGCTAATTGAAGATAGTTAACTCCACATCAGCAACATAAATTCATCAACTAACCATTCAGAGACGTCCTGTTGCATTATACGTGTTGTCACTTCTTCTTGAGTCCTTGGGTTTAGACTCCGTTTAAACATAAAAGGCAGAACAGTTTCTGACATTTTAGTGCATCTGTGTGAGGTAATTGGAGCTGCTAACACACAACCCCGCCCTCTGTGTTGGGAGCAGCAGCTCATTTGCATTTAAAGGGCCAGACACAAAATGGTACGTTTTTGCTAACCCTCAAAAAGTGACAACTTTAACATGCTATATAGGTATTTTGAGCTAAAACTTCACACACACACACACATTCTGGGGACATCAGATATTTATTTTACATCTTGTGAAAAGGGCATTATACCACCCCTTTAAGTTATCAAACCTGTGATGGTGCTGGCGCTGGCCCAATTTTATGTCCTTTAATATCTCACCAGTCATCTCCACCCTGCCCCTGCTGTGGGAAAGGCACTGGCATAGCCACCGCCCCCTGGGCTTCTACATGGGTTCAACTACGTCTTTTAGATTGGGCTATATGCTTAGCAAGAGCACCAATATCATTGCTGCCCTCATAAATGACTCTGTATGATATGTGTGTTTGTGTAACTTTGTGCAACTTGACATAGCTCAACAGTCCTTTCAAATGCATCTTCCTTCATTTTCAAACAAGTGTGTGTTCACAGTACAGAAATGGTAACCCTACTTCGCTGGCTAACGGAGCCAACCAACCCTGTGATGTCACAGCACAGTCACAGGTTTTAATTGTTACATTTATCATGTTTGTTATAGAATTTTGTATTAAGTATGAGTGATGACTTAATGACTCTTCTTTAAAAAAATTATACTATAATTTCATCATTAAGAATCAATCTTGGGTCACATTTTGTGGGACCTCAGGGCTAAAGTGAACTGACACCTGCTATTGTTTAAAATGGCACTAAAAACACATGCCAGGGACACTGATGATATATATATAAACATGAATCTGATCAAATTTAATGAGGTTTATACTTATCATGAGAAAAAAAAATACAAACAATAAAAATACATACAAATAAAATTGCCACAAGGGGAAGAAAAACACAATTCAAGATATTTTCTCTGAAAGCAAGACTTGTTAAGACTTGCACAGGATTAGTACTATCTGGGGACCTGTAGTCATTTGTAATAATTGCGGAGGTTGTCTGTGATCTTAATCCCGTGCAAATCGGCCATGTCTTTAATTTGTAAAGTAAAAATTCCCCCGCAAATGACCTACCATATTTCGCTGAACACCGAGGTCCTGTGGTATTAGTCCCGTGCGAATCGGCATCTCTGTGATTTGGCGGGATCGTATATATAAAAATTGTTCAAGGTTTTTATTTCATGAGCGCCTTTTTATCCATCTTTCACGAAAAATGGAGGCGTTTTGCGAGTGTTTTGATAGTATTTTGGGTGCTGCTGGGTCATGTCGCTATACACCAACTACACAATTTGCAGAAAGAGAAAGCTGGAAATCATCAGAAGAGCAAAAACGAAAAGAATGATTAGATGGAGATGAATGACATGTACAGCAGCACCTGGTAAGGAACATTCTTCTGTTTATGATAAATCATACAGCTAGACCTATATAATAACGGCATTCATTACATTTCCAAGCAATAGCCTATTGACATCATATCTGGGAGATAAGTCTGTAAATTTGAGTAAATCACAGGCTTCGGTTATCCCGTGCGAATGCGCCACACAAAATTCTTATGTGGAGGGGAAATTTCTAAATCGCATGTGGTCCCCATATAGTAGGCCTAGGCTACTAATCCTGTGCGAATAGGGCTTTAGATAATTCTCAAATAAATGTATCTTATTTCGACATTTTTTACTGAAAAAATAAGACTAATTATTGACGACAATTTTTTCCCTGTCCCTGAATATATATATATATATATTTTTTTTGTATTACATTTGCCTCCTAAAGAATTTAAGAGATAAATGCATTTTTTTTTTGCATAAAAAATGCATTTTTTGCATTTAAACTCATTGCATTTTACAATGGGGTAATTTTGTTCTTAAGAATTTACGCAACACAAGGAAGCTTGATTTCAATCTTTGAATTAAATTGAAAAAAGTAGCACAAATAAAAATGTGCTTAAAATGAAAGCTATGTTTTGTTGTTTTGACAACCAAATTAATGACACACTATATGTCTGCTGTCACTGTGTAAGAGCTCGTGCACAGATCCTATAGCCACCAACATTTGGTCACGTGCGATGTAGCCTATGCTTATTAAGACATAACCGACTGTGTTTAGAGGATACGCAGCAAGACCGAAATTTACATGATTTTCTCGTTTTTGACTGTTAAAGCGATATAATCCACGAAAAATAACTTTTGTTACCCGCGAGCTGTTTGTGAGGCGGCTTGTATGTGTGACGAAAAAAAAACATCTCTCACACAGCGCGCGCCTACCGAATAGTTCAAGATCGCGTGAATGTTTAAACTGGTAAGACTTAAAAAGACGTGCAAATGGTAAACTAAGACGTGCAAATGGTAAACTTTAGTTACTCATGATGCAATGCTGGCCCGATTATGCAAGTGACAATTCCGTCTATTCCGACTCCCGAAATGCGAGAGTGTATAGGGAATGTGGAGGTACGTCACGCCGTGTTGCATTATGGGACGTGGGCGCCATCTTTACAGGCACGATCTCTGTTTACCTTCGGTAAAATAGTGGGTGTTTGGCTAAAACGAGGTAAAATTAAAGAAGAACGGAAGAAATGGAGTTGTTTAAAGAAAAAGAGAAGGGACCCTACCGGGATAAACTAAATGCCACTACAGAAAAACGTTATTTGGACAAACTATCCGCGATAAACAACGTCGATACATCTGATTTAGTTTTGGTGTTCGAAGCCTATGCTAAGTTGATTACTATTGTACATAAAGTTCAAGCTATTTTACCTGTAAAGCAGCTCTCATAGGTAATGTTAGCTTGCTATTTTTAGCATATGTTAAGTTTTCATAGGTTGTGCAGGAAAAAAAAAGTACGTTACTTTATAATGCCACAAGATGTGGTAACTTGTTAAATACAACTGTGCCTTGTTGTCATTATTTAATGTTAACACGTGTAAAAATTAGGGTATTTGGTCGTTTTTTAAAAATAGTTTGATGTATCTTTGCCTAGTTAATATATGTGTACTTAAAGGGTATTTGTGGATGCAATCAGTACAGAAACGGAGTCACTTAATGTATTTATTAAGCAGATATATAAAAACATGATTCACAAACATTTTTAAAAAGGCATGTAAAAAGATGTACAGAATATCAAAGCAAATTGTTAATTGAAAACAAAATAAATATAATTTGATTCATGCAATGTGTCCTGGCTTTATCATCTGCTAACATGAACCACAAATTCAACGTCATTCATCAACTATCCTCCTAACTGTTAGTCATCGAGGACTATACAATACACAACCTCTGGCTTTGTACAACTTTTAACAAACGTAGTATGCAGTGGAGGACAGCAAGTAAAGTTTTTTCTCATGATTGCGGCAACCCACGCGATCCGGCGTCTTCTCGTCAGCTCCTCGACCTGCTTCCCTTGTTGTTTTTTCCAAGAAAGAAAGGTGAAAAAACGTATTCCGTTGTTCAGTTTCCTCCCTGAACGATCGTGTGACCTGCTACGGCAGTTGAACTGAACAACCATATCGACGTTTATTAAAATCTCGACAGAAAATCCAAACACAGCCTCCAACACATGCATTTAAATACAGCGGTATTGGGCGCGATCCTGTAAATATGGCGGCGGAACCCATAATGCAACACAGCGTGACGTCATCTCCACATTCCCTATTAGGCCTATCGCCTGCAGCGCGCTTAACGACTGCCTTGAGCAGCCCATGTTGAGAGACGAGAGAGAGAGACGCAGCACCACTGAATCACTCGCGCTGTTTGTGAAATTGCGTCTCTCAGAGAGTTTTAAAATTACTGATTTTATTTTATAATCTGTGTGGATTAATTTACTAATACCTACATGCTAAAGTGAATTGATGTTTGCAGGAATTTCCCGCAGTAGCCTATTATAATAAGTGGGAGACCTGCGGGAATGATTACATTTATGCGCAATACCCGCAATATCGCGCCGAAATTCGAGCCCTGCCTTCAGGAAATGTAGATCCAGTTTTATGCATTATTTAAAATAGTTTATTTTATTTTATTTATAGTCTACCCATGTAAAGAATTTATGTAAATTGTGAAATTATTTTACTGTTAATTCCCACACTGAACTTTTAAAGGAACCTGAATGAAATGTGTCAAATACTGTAAAGATCAGGGCACAGCATTCCAAGCGCCGCAACCCTGCCACAACGTCACCAGTTCCTGGAGCTCTTTGATCTCTCAGATAAGTGCCATACCTAATCAGGTTAACGCACCGCATGCAACAGAGGAAGGAAATTCCAGTCATAATGGCAACGTATCTGTTCCGCTCTTGTGCGTCACATTCCTTGGGCTAATTAGGAGTAAATATCTGACCCAAGGACCGTCCGTATTAGCCCCCACCAGTGTGGTCCATCTGTTCCACTCGCTTAGCTTTTTTTCCGCTTCTAATTTGCAACACAGATGACACAAAACATAAGGAAGCTCTCCATGGCTTGCTCTCTCTCTACCTCCCTCCCTCCTTTTC
This sequence comes from Semotilus atromaculatus, assembly GCA_031834385.1. Lineage (NCBI taxonomy): Eukaryota > Metazoa > Chordata > Actinopteri > Cypriniformes > Leuciscidae > Semotilus > Semotilus atromaculatus. Next base: position 13,034,048 of record JAULUF010000038.1, on the reverse strand, counting down.
CTTCACTTTTACTCACTCCCATGCTGCTCTCTTATTCTTTTCAGCCTCTTTCACTCACAGACATTAGCCCAGATTGTTCTGGCCGGGCTATCAGTTATTATCCAGCTCCAATTATATGCTGCCAGTGACCCAAAGGGTCAGCCCAGCATGTGGCTCTCCAACATTTCTCCAGTACTTTAGTCGTATGCACATCCCTCTTTATTGGGGTTGCCAATCAAAGATACCATCTTTCTATTACAGAATCAGTGTCCCTGGCATGTGTTTTTAGTGCCATTTTAAACGATAGCAGGTGTCAGGTCACTTTAGCCCTGAGGTCCCACAAAATATGGCCCAAGATTGATTTTTATTGATGACATTTTAGTATATTTTTTTTTACAGAAGAACCATTAAGTCATCACTCATACTTAATAGATGTATGTGGTTAAGGATTGTCAATGATCCACATAATAGCAGGGCATTTGGGACTGTTTATTGGTTCAGTTTCTATCAGCGTTCATCCGAGGTATGCAAAGTGATGCGGTGAGAATACAAGAAATCTGTTCTCTGGTATTTTACTATGAGGTACTTCCTGTCTTGCAAAGCATCCACTTAAATTGTGACACTATTTTTTTACATTATGGCAAACTTTGAAACAACAATACTTTAACAACAATACATTTATGGTTCAAGTCCAGAGCCAGACAAATAGTGTTAATCTTGTCAATAGAATTACTACCAAAAGAGTTTTTTTTCCTGTTTGTTTGTTAGTCAATAATAACAAAGATAGGACAAAATTTGTACATCAGTTTAAACCATTAGTGTAATTTTATTATTTCAGGAGCATAAGTTTTCACAACAATGATGTTTTAATATTGTATTTTGATGTTATTACACATTGATTTAATTGATATATAGTTAAATATTTGGTTATGTTTTACACTTTCTCATCAACTAATGTTATTTGTTTGTTGACAAATTAGAATAATTAAAAATTTGTAATTTTAGTACAATTCACATGACAATGGACTAAATTTAAAGGTATTTTGGTTACACTTTATTTCGTCCACTTTAGACATTCTACTAATTATAAGTAACTTTTCAACTACATGTCAACTAACTCAATAGAATATTAGGCTGTAGTAGACTGTCAGTAGACTGTTAGGTTATGGTTAGGTGTTACGGTTCGGGTTAGGAGAATAAGTTGACTTGTAGTTGCCAAGTTACTTATAGTCAGTAATGTCTGTTGGAGAAGCATCAAAATAAAGTGTTAGCAGGTATTAAGCAGACAGTCTACTAATCCTCTAATGACAGTTAGTTGGCATGCAAAATTACTTATAGTTAGTACAATGTCTAAAGTGGACTATCGAAATAAAGTGTTACCTGTATTTTTCATCAAAAGACAAACTGCCTAAAATTAAAAAAATTAAAAATGTGCTGAAAAATTAAGTGAACATTAATCATACAAAGCAAGAATAATGCATCATACATTATGCCTTAAAAAGTTTTAAAAAGACACCAATGCATCACATAAACTAATGATTCTGACTTGTATACAGTACACCAGATATCAACTATGTTTTTCCAGTTGGATGCTACTCAAGAGCAACACTATTTTAGAATTGGGCTGTGACTCAAAGAGGGCAATTGAGCCAGAGTGGGCAGTAAGAATGGATAAGGGAGATTGTGGTAAACTGAAGTCACCACACAATGATTTGCTACCCTGTATTTATGAAGCAGTCATAATTTATGAGGCATTCCTAATACTACTGCAGTGGACTTTGACAGCTGGCTGCCGATGAGTAATGGCCACGGATGGACATGGTGAGAGCTAAATGTTACATCATGCAGTTTACCACTTCATAGAAAATCTTAAGATGCCTGTTATGAAGTCCAAAGTATGCCATAAATTATGTTGAGCTGGTGTTGTAGATACCTCTTTGACTTTTATAATGTATGGCCAAAGAAAGGAGACCACTTGAGTATGAAATCAATAAATATTATTTTTTAGAAATGGGCTTGAATTGAACTCATATTAAAGTAGCATTTTCTGTCATTATTTATTCATCTCCTCTCAAACGCTTAGAACAAGTTTTATTTCTTGGAACACAAAAGGAGAAAGTTTGAGGAATGTGTCCGTTTCTCCTTTCCATTCAATTGCAATAAATGGTGATTCAACTTAATTTGGTTCACTAAACCAATCTGAATGATTTGTTCACAAATCAGACTGATCCAGCTCTCAAGTTATTAATGTCATAAATTTTGCTTTGTAAGGGCCTTTAGACATCAAATCTTCCGTCGGACCGTCTGTGAGTGTCTGCTGGGCTAGTTTTTAAGGTGTGTTCCACATTCGGGTTCTATTCGGGCTCACATCAGTGGCAGTTCACCTGATTCAGTTGAATCAGTTTCAGGGCCATCGGTGAGAGAAATCACTCAGATTGGCTATTCAGTTTACCGAACAAGTTTTAATAAAAATTGAAAGTAATGAAATCAAGCAAAGAAGTCAAGACGGCACAAACAGAAGTTCAAATGACCTTTTGAGTTGTGTATTTTCAAAATCTGCTGGCCGTTTTGGAAATCACATACCACACCTTTAAGTCATATGGACAACTTTTGGAGCACTTTTTATAGACTTTTTGTGTCCTTTTGAAGCTTAAAATCTCCTGTCATCATTCATGAAAATAGCATGGGGAAAAAGTGTCCTGTAGTTTTATTTATTTTTTTAGATCTCCCTGTGTTCCAAGGCAGAAAGAAAGTAATTTAATTTGTGTGTGAATCATCCCTTTAAAAAGAACTCGATTGTAGCTAGATTGTAATAAATTAGATTACACACTTCAGTAGTATAATAGCAATTATAAAAGTACAATTTCCAAATAAATATATTTGTCTGAGCTAGGCCAGTTCAGTCTGTATTGATATTAGATAATAAGAATGCGAATGTTTATATAAAGCATAAATAAATACATCTTATTGCAAATACCTGTATTGTCATGTGTATAAATTCCTTGTGTATACATGAATTAAAGTTTAAAATATTCTTAAGGTACTTATCTTGAATATCTCTATTCCATAAATAGTGCGACCCTAATTATATTCTAATATTATTGGACTTTTAAATGCCTAATTTTGAATTCTTGTGGTTTGGCTTTGAGCAGTTTTAGTCAATGTGTGTGGGCAGTCCTACTAGCCTTCATGTTCTGAATTTGCCTTTGACTCATGGATAGAGGAATTCTCATAAAGGGAACATTAAAATATAAAATGGTAACTCTGTCTGTCTTTATTCAGCATATGGGGCATATTGCTTTGATACCGGTATTTAAATATTGCATGTGAGCTCAAAAACTGGCATGCTTCTCAATATAATCAAGCCATGTTTATTTCAACATGATAGTTACCAACATGATAGTTAGACAAACTATCATTCATATATATCTATTCATCTATCAATTTATCTATAGCATTCAGTCAGTCAAATGCGTGATGTGGCACACTGATATCCTCACAATATCAACATTTCTGACTCAAAAAGTTGCCTCCATGCTCCAAAATGCCACCATAATTGTGGCAAAAAAACAAAACAAAAAGTCGACATGCCTGAATAACTGTTGCCCCATTGCATTCACCCCTGCCATAGAGAAGTGCCTCAAGCAGCAGGTCATGACCCACATCAAGTACTCCATCCCACCCACATTGGACCCCTTATCCAGTTCGCTTATGGGCAAAACCATTGTACTGTGGATAGGATACTATATAATTTATCGGTAACACTTTATTTTGATGGTCCCTTTTGAGCGTGCTATTGACTATAAGTAACTTTGCAACTATATGTCAACTAACTCTCATTGGAGTATTAGTAGACTGTCTGCTTAATATCTGCATATACTTTATTGTGCTGGTCCTCCAACAGACACTCTACTGACTATAAGTAATTTTGCAACTACATGTCAACTTAATCTAACCCTAACCCTACCAGTCTATTAATACTCAACTAACACTCTAATGAGAGTTTGTAGATGTGTAGAAGCAATGCTACTTATAGTCAACAGAATGTGTTAAAGGGACCATCAAAATAAAGTGAAACCCATTTATCATACACTTGGCCCTCTACCATCTATAAAATCAAAACACTTGTGTAAGAATACTGTTCATTGATTTTAGTTCAGCATTCAACACTAACACTGATATTAACTGACAAAACAAAGACATTTGGACTGTGCACCACACTTTGCAACTGTATCCTAGACTTCCTGACTAACAGACCTCAGGCAGTCAGGATCAATGACCGGACCTCCCAAGCCATCATCTTGAGTAACCCCCCCATGGACGTGAGAAACCGTATCATGAAGTTCAGTGACGACACCACAGTGGCAGGGCTTAATGATGAGACAGTGTTCATAGAAGAGGTGAGAGAGCAAGAAATATGAACTCCCTGTATGACAACAAGACAAAAGAGGTAATTGTTGGCTTCTGGGGATGTCATGTACCCCACTCACCTCTGCATGATAGCACGGAAATAGGTGGAAAATAGTTCATAGGTTAAAATTTTTACCTCCCAACCTGCAAGTTGTCCTGATGCTGATAAGATAATTTCACTATGTCCTGGGGTTGAGCAGATTTCAACATTTTCAATACATGAAGATCACATCCCATCTATCAAAGATTTGTAAATTGTTTTGATTTGTCAATTGTTATAAGAAATGAGGCGTTATAAGGAAATATTATAATATCCCTTCAATTTTTACAGAATATTTTAATGTATAACATCTTTGCTTGTGAATGTTATGTTGAACCCTCTTTATAACACTTTATTTTGATGGTCCCTTTTGAACATGCTATTGACTATAAGTAACTTTGCAACTATATGTTAACTAACTCCCATTGGAGTATTAGTAGACTGTCTGCCTAATATCTGCAAATACTTTATTGTGATGGTCCTCCAACAGACACTCTACTGACTATAAGTAATTTTGCAACTACATGTCAACTTAATCTAACCCTAACCCTACCAGTCTATTAATACTCTACTAACACTCTAATGAGAGTTAGTAGACATGTAGGAGCAACGTTACTTATAGTCAACAGAATGTGTTAAAGGGACCATCAAAATAAAGTGAAACCGAAATTCTTTACTACACTTTTATTATTACAGCAGTCGAGATTAAAGTCCCCATGAATTCAAAATTGACCATACTTACTTTGTTTGCCTAAATTGGTCGTTTTGTGGTGAACAATTCATCCATGCAAGTCAATCTACACAAAAAAAAATGTTTGGCTATGTAATCTTTAATGAAAATCTGAAAATTCCCCTTCCCTCTGCATTGGAGGACCTTCCCTGATGACGTAGGTTTGACGGTTTGGGTGTCTGCTTAACATCTGTAACCGCGCCCCTCCAACTGACAGTAGACAGGCTGAATGAAACTCCTACTTTTCTAGATCCAATCAGGCGCTAGTTGGAAAAAAAGCCACGCCCACTATTTTGCCTCATTTAGTATTCTCTCTGAAATACGTCACAACACTGGAGAAAAGTCGTTTGCAACTTCCGGTTCATGGGGACCAAAAATGTTGATTATAGCATTATATTTAGACCTAAGAGATTTTGCAGTGATGAGTATTGTAGCCGATGACAGACATGAATGCAATGATCTTGTAGATTTCTGCACTCTCTCGAATGCTGTCATTATAACTACCAGTGCAAACACAATGTAAATAAGAGATTGATTGTACATTGTAGACAGCGTCATTGATTATAACGGGAATTATAAACAGGAACTCAGTCACTGATAAACTCGTGCTGCATGATTGACAGCTCCAGCATTTATAAAGGGAGGCTTCTTTGATCGCTTTCTGTATATAATTTAATCACAATTTAATAACAGATTATTTTCATGCGTTTAGACCATTTATGGCTTGATTTACTGATGCATAAACAACAATAAATCATTTTGAGACAAAGAACATCTGACTGTACATGCACCATTACATATCAGAAATCATTGATCAGAAATCAGGCATTAGAATTAACAAGGTTACTTACGATTATGGCTTTACTGCCGGGTCCATATCTTACAGTAAAAGTCTGTCTGCAAAGCCTGCACCAAAATTGTGACTGATTTACCAAAGTATCCACATTGAAATGTACGGAACAAACAAATAATGCTCTACTGAGACATTTACATAGTTTTACTTTCCTAGCATTAGGATCCTTAAAATACATAAAATTCTGACAATTAGCAATCATTATATTCCAGTTTGTTATCGAACACAATGAAAATGACATTATTTTGGAAATGTGTATGACACAAGTTCATTTTATAAAACTGCCCATATAGTTGAAGAAACACATATATTACTCAATACTTTCAAATCATTGAGAACCACTAAATTAATCAACTTAAACTCTCTCAAACAATGTCGAGAAAAATACAGCTGTGCTTTGTGTGCTTTCAATAAATTTCCAATGTAAACTGAATTTCTCTAAAAAGATCTTTAGAAATAATCATCCATCTAATAGGATGAGATGTTGCCCATACAGGAAACTGGCCCGTGGTAGCGAATGAGGCGTTAAGAGTGGTGGCATGAGGAAACATGGAGAATGAAAGCTGGGGGGCATTGATCTGTGACTGCAGATAGCAGAGAGGGCATAAGGGGTCAAGCAGCCTGCTGGCCGGATGACACCCCCTGCATTCATCCAACGCACACAAACCTGCCCACAGCAGACGTGGGTCACCGGCTAGAGCACATATACTCATTATGAGCTCGTCTGTTTGACGGACACACCCGGTGAGAGTGTCAGTTAGTTTGTGTGTATAAGAGTGATTGTGTGTGAAAGTTCTGCCCAGAGACAAGGTGTGTGTGGCTGTCAGTGCCGTGTATATGAACCTGATGTGTGTGGCCCTGTGTATTAACGCGGGTGTGTGAGAGAAAACTGTGCATGTTCACCTAATATGTATAACTCTATGTGTGTGTGTGAAACATGGTACTCCACAGGGAGATAAGCATCCCAGGTGGTCTGCTGTGGGCTGAAACATGAACGTCCTCAGTGTCTGTGGCATACCTGTGAAGCACAGCCCTCAGACTGGCAGTCTCCATGTTCAGAGGAAACCCTACACTTCACACCCTGTGCTCGCAGCTGGTCCTGTACTCCCATAGGAACCAGGTCTGTCTTTACACGCTCTCTGCTTCTTTACCCAACATGAGCAATGTTATTACCACCACAACCTTTCCGGAACCCCCTTTTTTTCTCACTAGGTGGTACAAAGAAGGATGGATGAATACAGCAAACTTTGCCATATTGTGTTTCCTCCTAACCCAACATGTTTTATTCCCCCACATAAATTATGGTACATGGATGAGTATTGTACGACGATATTGTTTCAAATCACTGCACACATTTATTAGCATTTCCTATTCCAGTGGTATTACATGGTATAGGGTGTGATATCAGCAAGTGATTTTCCATTACAGTTCTTGTTTTTGAGATCCAGAAGAGAGAACAGGCATGCATTACATCAAACGACTTAAAGAGCATAAAGGAGCACGTGCTTTATTACAAGAGGTAAAAGATCTGCTCAGAACAAGGTCCTCTGATGATAAAAAGCTGAATACTGGCTTTTTTCTTATTTGGCTGTATGTTGGCTGAAGAAGAGAAATTCAAGGACAAAACAGATGATCCTCTCTCATAAACACCTAGACATGTATATTAACAATTCGATCTACAGTTTATTAGCAAATGATGCAAATGATTACCAGATGGTTAATAATCAATATCCTAATAATAGTCTTTTAACTAAGAATGTTAATGTTTAGATTATTATCACTTACATGAGTCACTTACAAAAAATATTTATTATCTGAGCTTTCTGAATTCTATTTGTGGACTAATGGTTAGAGAGTCGAACTTGTAACCCGAAGGTCGCGGGTCCGAGTCTCAGTACCGGCAGGAAATGTAGGTGGGGGGAGTGAATGAACAGTGCTCTCTTCCACTCTCATTACTCACAACTGAGGTGCCCACCAAACCCCCAATCGCTCCCTGGACAACGCAGCAAAAATGCTCAATACTCCGGGTGTGTGTTTACAGTGTGTCTGTGTGTTCAAAACTCGGCTGTGTGTGTGTGCACAGTGCACTTGGATGGGTAAAATGCAGAGCACAAATTCCATGGGACACCATACTATGGGCAACACTTCACGTCATGTCACGTGACACGTCACTTGATGACTGTGCTTCACCTACATAGTGTCTGAGTGGATTCATCTGGGTGGATTCTCTCCCCTTTTCTGTTGTCCTTGCACATATCATGTAAAAGTTACCAGTTGTACTGCCATTATACAGTCATAACTTTGAAGAAAAAAAAGGGGTTTTATTTAATTAATATCTACCATTCAAAACATTTGTGGTCAGTATGTTTTCTATTAATCAAAGAATTCTAAAAAAAATGTATTGCAGTTTCCACAAACATATTATCAACTGGAATAATAATAATAATAATAATATTAATAAATATTTTTTTGTGCACCAAATCAGCATATTAGAATGATTTCTGAAGGATCATGTGACACTGAAGACTGGAGTAATGATGCTTAAAACATGTAGCTTTACCATTGCAGGAATACTTTCAATTTAAAATATATTAAAATATTACTGTTTTACTGTTGTTTTTGTTCAAATAAATGCAGCCTTAATGAGAATCTTACCAACCCCAAACTTCTGCAGTAGTGTATTTGATACTGTGTAATATTTATTATTATAGCCTGACCCTGTGTACTTCCATAGTAAATGCCTTTTTTAATTGTAAAGAGGGATATTTATCAAAATGTTATATTGAATCTATATTGAACTAGAATATTCCTTTAATTTGCAGAAAAGCAACTGCTGGAAATGGGTAGACAGTGAAGTGGCAAGTGATGTGAATGGCATGGGTGGCGACATGGAAATTCCAATGGCGTAAATCCTGTAGGTGCCTACACACTGGTGGAATGAAAGCTAGAAGTGGATGCTGACATATATCATCATTAGGTGGGTCCAAATGATGTTTGGTCACACTGAAACAGATACAACAGCATCAGCACGGGATGATTTAATTACAGATAAGGTGGACCAGTTGTGAGGCGCTGACAGACAAATATGATTTAGAAATAGCTTCTTCATGCTGATGAGTGGTAAGATGACAGGGAAAAAGCAATGAAAGAATGAAATGAGCAAGATTGAGAGATGATGTTAAGGGTATCACATCAGGCAACAAACATCACATATTGTTGTTGCATGTCCAGACCTGTTCAGACATCATTAGGACATACTTTCACCTTTCAGTATCCAATCTCTATTTAGCAAATATACACAGAGAAATATTCAACGGTTGCGTTGTGTTTACCCAGTAACCAAGACACATTCACATCACACTTTTCTAACAGGGATGATTGAACAAGAACCACCCAACTGGCATGAAAGTACAGTATGAGGACGTTAGTATCCATGCTGACTTTTGATTTTCAAGTTTGACCTTCGCTTAAATATAAATAAAAATGTTTCAATGTTTTAATGTAGCATCAAAATATAAGATAGTGTCAACTATTTACTGCATGTTACAAAGTTGTAGGGATTCAAGGCTGAGCTTAAATAGGAAACTTTCGGGTGGTTCCTCAGAAATAAATTATATTTAGAGGCAAGGGCTGGTCAAACTCACTGTTCCATGTGATTATCTCTTTGTTTAGAAGCATCCATTTTGTTCTCAATTATAACTTAGCACAAAAGTAATGACATGTTGTCTTAATAAAGTAGAACCTTGGGATATACCTACGGCCCTGACACTAGCATGAGTGGGGCCATACAGAACGATACCCAATCATTACTGTGGGAAATTAAGGAATGTGCAGTTTCATTTGGATCAGAGCACAATGGCCAAGTAGCCTCCACTCCTGAAGCATTTCCATGGTATTAATGAGTAAGCCTAGAAGGAATCTGCATACTTTTTAGTTATTTTCTGTGCTGATTTTGAAAGAACATTTGTGGGAAATCCGTGGATCGATTTAAAATGTTTTAGTACTATGTTGAAGGTATAATCCACACAAAAGTGTAAAATATTTATACACAAAATAAGATATTTTGAAAAACATTGGGAAACAAACAACACTACATTTCACTGACTTGTATTGTATGGGGAAAAAACCCTGACATTTCTCAAAACCGTATTTTGTGTTCCACAAGAGAAAGAGAGTCATTTTGAAATTTTTGGTTGAAATATCCCTTTTGAATGTTAATGTTAAACAGATCTGAGAGTTAATATTAAACTTCACTCCTCTTGGTTGCATTATAAAATTTGCCAAAACATTTAAAGATGCAAAGCTCATGGCATGTGTAAAAATAAATGCATTACAAGCGTTTTCTGTGGCCACATAATCCGTGTGGGTCAACTAAAACAGAATTGTTTTAATAGGTGATGTTATCGGTTGAGAAATGATATACCAGGCTTGGATGTGAGCGCAGTATATCTTCAACTGTGCGAAAACAGCAATATCTGTCAGTTCCATTCAAAAAAAAAAAAAAATCCACTCTCCAAAACACACACAGGGTGTTAGCACCTCATCCTTTCTCTCTGTCTCACTCTTTTTTTTTTATTGCTGAGGGTTCATTACAGCTGTTCAAACATGGGGTCGGCAAATGACCCATGGTTTAGGAAAACATAGTGATTTACTCGGCCGTGTGTGCTAAAATAATCTAAAGGGGAGCGTAATAACATTTGTCATTACTCACAAGACGCCACAACTCACTAGAGAGGAGAGGAAGGGAAAATGAGAGAAAGTGAGTTGTAGCAACTGTGCCAGAGGGGTGTGGAGAGCAGTAATGAGGAGTAGTTCACTCAAAAAAGGACAATTCTGTCTTTATTTGCTAACTGTCATGTTATTCTAAAACCGTATGACTTACTTTATTCTTTGGAACATCACTGGTGAAATTCTGAAAACTGTTCTGCTCACTCATTTCTATACAGTTACAATAAAGGGGAACTCGAGCTTTTAAGCCTTAAAAAAGGAAGCTAAAGTATATAAAATTATCATCATACATATTGCAAGACTTTTAAAGCCATACAGTGGCATTGTGTGATAAACCGATCGAAATATCGGATATGTACAGTAACGGAGTCAGGGATTTGAAATTGAGAACTGAAACATTCTGATTTGTAAATAAATTGTTCAGACAGATTTTGTGAACTGAATAAACCAATTGGTTCGGAAAACGAATTGGTCATTGCTAATGTTTGTATGAACTCTCAAGAACATGCTAAGGACAGCTAGAGTGGATGTTAAGATCAATTGCAGAGTTGGTGAGAACATCTCGGTTACATATGTAACCCTCATTCCATGAGGAGGGAACGGAGACGTTACGTCAGTGACTGACGAAATGGGGGTTTCGCTTAGAAGCCTGTCAACTTCGAGTTCTACAAAATGAGCCAATGGCAAGAAAATGCCATGGGTCTGCGGAATTTGCATAGCACAACTCCAAGGGAGGAACTCCAGGCCATTCCAGCGGTACAGCGGTTGTGGCAGAGGGCCGTAATGTCTCCGTTCCCTCCTCAGGATGAGGGTTACATACGTAACCGAAATGTTCCCTTTCGTTCAGTCACTCCGAGTTACGTCAGTGACTGATGAAATGGGGCTTGAATCACGCCACATCGGCTGTCTTCCAATGCCCTGCACAAGACTGAGCTCCCTGTCGTGAGACTAGCATGGACGAAGGGCTAGGCTTAACGCAGGAATACCAAGGTACACTGGGTGGCATATCCCAGGAAGAATATGTAACACAGCGCCTACCCGTAGGCAGGACTTAGAATACACACATGACCCGAGGCCAGGATGCATATGCAAAACTCAGAGGTATCCAGCCTGCAATTTGGAATATTTCAACCTCGAGGCAAGGGAAAAGACACGTGCTTTGAGGAGACTTACCGTGGAAATACACATGTGGGGGTTGCCCAACAGGGGAACCATGCACACGGAGGCTCCTAGCCAATCACGAGGGCTGACCAACAACGGGCATGCACTCTGTTGATGGTATCAACAGTACAGGAGGAACTCAGGAGGATTTAGTCTCCTTGCCTCCCACAGGAACCTGATGATCAGGTCGTGCTGACCTACGGTTTCGACTTCACAAGGTCGTGGTGCGCAGAGATCGAAGCCACGTAAACCTTCAGGGTGGAAGGAGACAGCCTTCATTCCAACCCTTCTTGAAGAAAGGAGAGCACTGATCCGATCAGGCATTTTCTGGGGTCTTCTCGGTGAGAAGAACACCAGGTGACAAAAAGGTTCCACAAACGCATACTTGCAGCCAGCTGTGCGCTAGTGCATCCGTGCTGAGGATCCCCTCGGTCAAGGAATAAAACAAGCGGCAGCAGAGCCACCGAAAGCAGTGCAGAGCCAAACGTACTGCATGCAACTCGAGGCAATTGACATGCCAAAGGCGCAGGGGTCCTGTCCAGGAGCCCGCGGCAGCATGTCCATTACACATGGCACCCCAGACCGTGTTGGAGGCATATGTTGAGACAACAACATGCCTGGACACTTGTTCTAAAGGTACTCCGGGCCGTAGAAAGGAGAGATTCGACCACGGGGTGAAGGTCTGACAGCAGGCCCGAGTCACTGGACTCGATCGCGAAGCCAGTGCTGAAGCGGTTTCCTATGAAGCAGTCCGAGCAGTGTGGCAGCCGCTGCGGACACCTTATGTCCCAGGAGCCTCTAAAATAACTTCATTGGATCCGCACTCTTGCCCCCGATTTGTCTCAGGCAATTTTGCAGTGATTGTGCTGCGCTCGCTCGTAAGCCGCTGCGGACACCATATGTCCCAGGAGCCTCTGAAATAACTTAATTGGAACCGCACTCTTGCCCTCGATTTGTCTCAGGCAAGTCAGCAGTGATTGCGCTGCGCTCGCTCATAAGCTGCACGCACATGGCGACCGAGTCGATTTCCATACCGAGAAAAGAGATCCTCTTCACGGGGAAGAGTTTGCTCTTTTCCCAGTTGACTCGAAGGCCCAAACAGGTGAGGTGCCGGAGCACCATGTCCCTGTGTTCGCAAACCTGGTCTCGAGATTGGGCTAGAATCAGCCAGTTGTCGAGATAGTTCAGGCTGCGTGATAGTTCCGTGTTGCCGGAGTGGCACAAGGGCTGCCTCAACGACTTTCATGAAGACGCAAGGGGACAGGGCTAACCCGAATGGAAACAAACGGTAGCAAAGCAAAAACCTTGAAAGCAAATGGTAGAAACAGTCTGTGTCGAGGAAGAATGGAGACATTAATGTACGTGTTCTTCAGGTCGATCGCTGCAAACCAATCCAGTGGACGGACACATTCGAAATTCGTTTGGCTGTCAACATCTTGAATGGAAGCCTGTGAATAAGGCTGGACAATTTAATCGATTCTGCTATATAAATCGATATTTTTTTTCCAAAGAAAGTATTGATTTTTAAAGTCCCACTCCGATCATATTTTGAGCTATTTTGTAAACATTCCCAGTGGTCTTTAAATTATGATTATGCCATTTTTAGCCAAAATCACAAAACCTGTGCCGTTTTCTGGGACTTCGCTTCAGCAGAGCGGCAGTAGATCATTAGCAATTCGCCTATGCGTTGTGGGCGGAGCCATTTGCACAGAAATAATGCAACACAGTTTGCTTCTCCTGTACAGCAGATCTAGAAGGTGTCATAGTCCAGCTTAAGTTCAGTGTTGGTTTATTTTTGTTGTAAAAAAGTTATTAATTTAGTTAATTTATATAACTTCTCTGGATAAAACAGTGATGTCATCGTCCAAATGTCATTCATGCACAAACTTTTCATTGAGCACAGCTCAACACTAGCTTATTTTCCAGTTGATATATTTGTAATAACCATTATAAAAATATCATTACTAATTTTGGCAAAAACATTTTAAAAATGCCATATGCCCCATAAAACTACACAAGTCTAGAGTAAAACATTAATTTAAAAAAGTGATAGTAAACGCGTCTAAAAAACTGACATGATTGTTACTAAATCGGTTGGTCTGGTGCATCTGGAGAACTCAGAACAACTGTTAGCATAAAGTTTAAGGTAAAAATAACTGACATTAAATAGTATCTTACAACTATGAGAGAAACTGTTCATTCATTACATCACTTTACCTCTGTCTTTATCCCCTTTATCATCTTCTCTTCTTTTTGGCACAGTATCTATTGCAGACAATAATGCTATTTTATAACATGTAATGTAAATTCGGCCATCCGTCACAATCAGGAACTTTCACCGTGTCTCTGCCCGGCCCGGCTCTACGGGGGTGCTCGAGTGTGTTAAGCGCCCTCAAACGAAATCAATGCTGTCAACATTGGATGCGGCGAGGGGCGACGCTACACAACAAATGACCAACAGTAAACTGATCGCGCGCGCGCTCTGTTTCTGATGCATTTGCCGTGACCAAGGAACGTAATCCATCTATCTCTCACAGCAACATGTTTTGGTAAAGCATGAAAGCTAATACCACTATCTCTCCTCTTAGCATTGCAACCCGCTACCGCACATAGGTGTTGATCCGCCATCGTCTTCTCTACTCCTCAGAACCTGAGCGGGCGGGGCGGAGGGGAGTATGAGCTTGTGGCCCCGCCCAGTGGAGTTACTACGTCACAACTCCAGTCAATTTTAGCCGGCATTTTAGCGTCTGCTACTGATTCACAGCCATTTGAATGTAGAAATACTCAGAAATACAACTTTGAGCTTATTTTTTTCTCAAGATATATCCTCTAACATCAGAAAAATGACACAAGCACATGTTAATACCTAGAAAAACATTATTATCATCGGAGTAGGTCTTTAAGCCGCGAGTATCGATACAAAGTCCCATTCAAATCCCCTGTATTTTCCCCCGTTTGCGTTGCAGGACGAGGGATTTGTTCAGCCAGCCGCTAGTGTCGCTCTAGAGTAAACTTTACACAGATGCTGACATAGACGGCCGCTGGAGCGTACGCCATATTGCAGAGGGCAACTTTTACTTTCCCATACCTCTCATACCGGGAATTGAGAAAAATGCCTGTTTCGTGTTCTGCTTGGGACTTTACAAATCGCCACATAATTGAAAACAGGTCTCGAGGAATTACCTTTCACAAGCAAGACTGAACATTTGTTAGGGGTTCAAGCACGAAGTGCTGAAACCCTATTGTTATTGTTAATTTTCCCATCATGCAACATTCTTCATGTAAAACTGATCGGGCAGAACAGTAAGTCGTAGAGACTTGAAACTTTGGGGGCTGGTAGGTAGTACTCACACCGCCTACAGCGTCACCAAGGCACACCCCGATCAGCCTGACGGGGGTGCTACAGCGTGCAAAAGTACGGAATAGCTCATAACTCCTCAACCGTTGGGCGTAGGATCAAGTGTCTTACATCGCTGGAATCCTTGGCTTCCGGACAAGATGCATGCCTCGGATTGGCTCGCCCTTCAGACTCCTATTTCGAGTAAATCGCGTTTTTGTGCAAAACCTACTTTTGCGTACTACTCCTAGGTTTTTGGCCTGATCGGAACCAAACCACTGCAGAACCTGACTGTCAATAATCATAAAAAATTTTTTTTATTTAAATTGTCGGTCGCTAAGGGGAACCAAAATGTTTGATGGCACCAGAGCCACTTTTACTAAGATGGTTATAACTTGTGAACGGAAAGAGATATTTTCGCTAAATTTGGGACACATGTTTATGAGCACAATGTGAGGTCACATGAAAAAAATCGTGACGATTGGCCACTTGGTGGCGCTATAACAAGGAAAAAAATCATGAAAATGGTTATAACCACATCCAAACGTTAGTCTAATGAAAGATGGCATGCAGTGTCTTTGTCCAGGGTACCTTGATAGTCTATGAGAACATTGGCGTATCTCAAAAAACTCAGTATACGTCATCGGCACAATGCCCTGAAGGACCCTGAGACTTTTCAAGCCAGCGTTTTTTCACGGGAGTGACCTCCTTATACTCCTGACTCCTTGTCGAGTCCAACGATACCAAAGTTTTTGCAACGGTGTCATTTAGAGCTGAAAAAAATTACTGTTATCTTCGAAGACCATTAGTCCGATCGAGACAAAAAAAAGAAATAAAACACAGGCAATTTGAAAACATAATTAAATAGCTAAACAATAATGCCCAAATGTCAAAATTATGATAGGAACTGAAAACAAATCCAATCAATATCACCTATGGATCATTTTTATGCTCTCATAAATATGTGTCTCAACTTCAAAACAAAATGAGATATTTACAACAAATTTGAGACATATCGGCACACTTTGAAGACTACTAATAAAAGTGGTGGAGATCAAGCAAGACAAGGTGCTATAACTGTCAAAAAAACCTTAAAAGAAATATTGTTCCTTAGTAAATTGCCTGTATTGGCTGTAAATGATCTTTCCTATGATCTAAGATTATTTGTTTATTTGGATCCCCATTAGCCAGTACATAGGCTGAGGCTTCTCTTCCTGGGGTCCCAACATTTAAATACAAATACTACATTTAATCAAAAACAATAAAAAGTTAAGTCTATTTTCTCTGCACATTCCTTGCGTTTCTTCTCCATCGCTCGAACTATTTTGACAGATACACACTGACACTGCACGCTCGCTCAGAGCCCAGAGGGGGAGGTGATTAAAGATGTGATTGGCCCAGCCCAGTGTCAATCAAGAAAATAACCAATGGGCCGCTGATCTCCGTGTTTCATGGGCCGGTCTGTGAGAAAGAAAAAAACCCACGCTGACTGTTTTGTCCAATGCGTTTCAACGGCACAAAGATCACAGCGACACTAAACGGATGGGCCGCCGATACGAGTTGTATGGGCCGTAAAAAAAAAAAAAAAAAAAAAAAAAAAAGTATGAGATGTATCGGCCCAAAAAGCGTGTCGGCCCACCGGGAAAATGCCCGGTATGCCCGATGGCCAGTCCAGCCCTGTGTACATTCTTATTCTTAATTTTTTTTGTCTTTATGCACTTGACCAAACCACTGGGCAATAATCTAAGCTAGAACCATTGTTTCACAAATACAGTTGTAACCCGGGTAACCAAGGCCACCAGTAAATGACTTGAGAGTTGGAAAAAGTTAAGAAAAAGAAATAATTAAAGTGTTCTACAAAGAAACGTGATTCATCCAATCACTGATTGTGCTGCAGTGACTGACAGCCCTGAGAGCCAACAGTAGCGGCATATTCATAAGGCCCGCCCACAGTTCGCGCCGGCGACGCCGTCAGTCAGCATGAACAGATGAGGCAATCAGATGAGAACAGGTGAGATGACGCAGCAGCACGCGGAGCATTTCTCCATGAACTCCTTTCCCAAAATCATAATCATAATTGAACGGGAACTGTAATTTTGTGCATTTGGGAACTTTGGATGCGTCAGGCTGGTGTGTTGTCATAGAGAGAAAAGTGGAGTGGAAATCTGTATTGAATGATCTTCTTTAAGTGGATATGTTATTCGATCTCGTTTTGGTGAGTGTTTTTTTTTTAAATATTAAATCTGAATATAAAAAGACATATGAAAGATATAAATATGTCAATTTCAGAAATGGTTTGAAGTTGAGTAGGCCGCAGTCACAGCGCGAGCTGAACTAGTTAGCCAATGCTAATTTAAAGGAGAACTCCAGCGCAAAATGAACCTTTGGTCTAATTACACATTGTTACCTAGTCAACCGTTATCTGAGATTTGTTTTCATGATTATCGAATGTAAATAGTTTTATCTCTAAAAACAGTTTAGCCTATAACGCTAGTATAACGCTAGTGAATAGGGCATAGAGTAATGACAAATAAAAATCGCTTGTTAATACCACTAACAAGGCTCAAAATAGCCCCACACTAACACGGTAGCATAATAAGGGTCCCTACCTTCAAACCGAAGCATTGAGAACTTTGTCAGTGTCCAGACAGTTTAATAAGAAGATATTTTATACATACAGTCAGCTTCGCGAATACAGGCAGAAGCCATCTTTGAAAAAGAGTCTCTACCAGTCGATCTACGAACGCCGATCCAAGTGCGCTGGTGAGATGTGATTAAATTATTTTTATTTATTTATTTTCTCTGTTGTGTTCAGTGCTTCTCTTATGCGCTCAGTGCTTTCTTCCGGAAACAACGGACCATATGAGATTCTACACAATTCAGCGCACTTGGATCGGCGTTCGTAGATCGACTGGTAGAGACTGTTTTTCAAAGATGGCTTCTGCCTGTATTCGCGAAGCTGACTCTATGTATAAAATATCTTCTTATTAAACTGTCTGGACACTGACAAAGTTCTCAATGCTTCGGTTTGAAGGTAGGGACCCTTATTATGCTACCGTGTTAGTGTGGGGCTATTTTGAGCCTTGTTAGTGGTATTAACAAGCGATTTTTATTTGTCATTACTCTGTGCCCTATATACTAGCGTTATACTAGCGTTATAGTCTTAACTGTTTTTAGAGATAAAACTATTTACATTCGATAATCATGAAAACAAATCTCAGATAACGGTTGACTAGGTAACAATGTGTAATTAGACCAAAGGTTCATTTTGCGCTGGAGTTCTCCTTTAAGCTACCACGTGTAACGATGCTTATTCTATCATGAGTTGAGACAATACGTGATTTATGAGTGTTGATGTGTTATATAAATATAAATGTCGAGAAGTTAGATTGTGTCATTTGAGATGCGCATAAGTTGTACGTTTGTCTTGTTTTGCAAGGGTGAGTTTTCTTGTTCTCAGTTTTTTTCCTACGTGAACATGATCCGCAAGTGTCCTGTTTTGTGCCATAAATAATCCATTGGAGATGAATCATCTGCCTTGTGGATGCTATTAAATGTGCACAAATGCCGAGTTGACCAGTGCCCGTGGACCTGTTTCCCCAGAACCGTCATTTTAACCTATCAACTGGTAGGATGTTTCCAATTTTCTTTTGTTTTTCAGACTCAAAGGACGTTGATTCATGGGATTAAGTGATTGATTGGTTTATTTTTGCTTCTGAAATGGACAGACTTTGTTTTTTGTACTTGAACTGATCGAGAGAAGTTTGAACAACTCTTTAAACTGAATCCTTTGATTCACGAACTTTGATCAACTGAGTCGTTTTATTCATGAACTTTGTTCAACTGAATCTATTCATCTTTCCAGCATTTCCAATTCATATTGTTGAACATACTGTTTACTATTGACAGTAAAGGTGTTTATTGGAAGGAATTCTGAATCGTTGTGTTTTGAGTCAAATCCAATATCTGATTACATTTCTTTTTGTACATTTCATCATTCATTCATCTCAAAAGAAATGACTAGTCGGTACGCTGTAGTCAACCAATCTGTCTTGCGCAACGATCTGTCAAAAAAAAAAAAAAAAGACGCGATGTTTTGCATTTTGATTGAACATTTATTAAACAATTGTCAGAGCATTTCTAAAACAACGAAAAAACATAAATAATACATAAAACTATAGTAATAAAAAAATTTTTTACTGCAAAGTGAGGAGTTCTGTCCTAGGTCTATAGTGACAGTCACAATCGCGCACCTGACCACACCACATGATACAAAAAATATAACTGCTAAAACTGCCAAATAATGAAAAATCCTAACAAAAGCTCTCTGTTCCCACTGCGCAACGTGACGTCGGCGTGACGTCTTTTTCATGTCATTTTTGGACGTCCAATTTCGGTCCACTGAAGGGGTTGTTTTGTAACGCCAGGCGACGTCTTTTTTCGACGTCTACTGCACGTCTAATGTTGACGTCCGTGGGACCTCCGTGTAAGGGCTATTTATTTTCCAAATGTGGGCGTCTTTTCAACATCAAATTTAAACTACATTTAGACGTCGTTTTTATACAACTTCTATAACAGTAGTCCCATGTTTCAAAAGGCTAGAGGACATGTTTTCTGTACCATGTATTTACATTTGGCAGATGCTTTTAATCCAAAGTGATTTACATTGCATTACATATTTACATTCCTATCAATTCTTGCTTTCTCTGAGATACGAACTCATGATCTTAGGGTTACAAGCACCAATGCACTACTGTTTGAGCTACTGGAAAGCTGTATTAAACTGAATTCATTTTCCTGTAGCTTTGTTTGGCTCAGCATGTAGTTTTAACAGGAAATGCATTAAACCTTTGTATGCGTCTCCAGTTATCACCTTGTGGTGAGACGATCAAATGGACTTTTTGGAAAATGTTTAATGTATGTAATGTAATGTAATGGAAAATATATAAATAATTATAACTAATCTGTATTCATATGTATTAATCATGTTGATAACAACAATGTTGATATTTGTATAATATAAAAACATTACATATTAATCATATAAATTCCCTGCACCTGTCATAGACGTCCAGATGACATCCAAACAATTTGCCCAGTTTAAAGCCAAATGTTGAACGTCAATATGACGTCCAAGTTGGGTCATGGTTGGACGTCCAAATAGTGGACCTGGTTTGGACGTCGAATAGATGTCCAGAATTGGTCATGGACCGACGGACCCAATATTGACATGATCTGCACGTCTACCCGACGTCCAATGTTTAGTGGGTTACACAGGCTGTATATTCTTTACTTTCAAAGCTATGGGTTAACTTTTGCTCAGCCTCAGCCGATCTAGGCGTTTTAAAACAAACACACAAACAACCTAAATAGGCCTAGCCTAAAAAACAATCCTAATAATAATAGGCTGTAGCCTATAGTAGGAAGGCATATAGGTTTATTTTCGTTGTTACATTATTTAGGCTATTTTCAAACGCGTCAAGTGTACAAATAAAAACAAAAACATTAGAAAACACAATCTATTGAGTCAGCTTAATAAAGCCATTAAGGCTACTTACAGATCTGCAGGCCTAGTCCACCTTTTTTATGTTGTGTGGGCCAAAAACACTAACATGTACACATTCTTGGGTAAAAGACAGCTCCTCGACTTGTTAACAATAAATCCTGCTTTGGAAAAGATGCGCTCTGCAGGAGTGGAGGTTGCAGGGATGCAGAGCAGGCGTCTTTTGCGCGCTCAAGTTCATTATTTCAAATGATCGCGGTGTGACGGGCTCGTTTTTTTCCAAGCGCATCCGCGCCGCATCGAGATAAAAGCATCTAAACTTTTCAGAATGCTGCAAGCGCACTGTAGGTCACCTGACAAGAACCTTAATAACAAGCTTAGCAACGACAGACGCCTCCGGAGTGCGGGAAAAAGGAGAACGCGGCGCGCCTAGCAATTTCTACGCGTTTTTAGGCGCTATATGTGAATGGCACGGCAGCATAGCTTGTACTCCACAGTCTTGTTGTCTTTTTTGTAAAATGCAGCCAGACAAAAGATTTAGATTTCTTGGACATTTTGTCGACTAAAGCCAAAACAAGTAGCGTTGTAACTGAATGAATACAGCAAAACTACCTATATTCCTTACGGAGCGCGAAGCAGCAGTGCAGCCAGCCACAGGTGCGGTTCCCGAGTGTTCTACGTGGTGCGCTAAACTGTGACGCAGAATAGCCTAAATTAAAGGTGCCATATGTAAAAATTGAGGTAACAATATCCAAAAAATGAGCTACACGTATCAAAAGAATGAGAAGAAATAAATGCAATGATGTAATTAAAAAAATGACAAGTTATAGTCCTGCCGAGATATAAACCTGAATTAGCATGCTAAATTACTAGCCCCGGCCCGGCCGGTGTCATAATACCAGTTTCGGCCATGGGAGGCGGTATGCGGGCAACATACATAACCACCAGCCAAACTGCAGTACACGAATAACTCGCACGGCTTGTGGGTGGACTTGAACCTGATGTCAATCGCGTCTATATGAGACCGGCCTTTATAATTTAGTGTTGAGATGTTGTTCATTGAGTCTCAAAAAATCTCCAAATGATCTGCGGTCTTACTATCGTGTCAGTTGATTTGATTAATATGCGCGAGGGAGAGAGAGAGAGCAGGAGGACTGCGCTCGTGTTGTTTGAAGACGTGAGAGTGCGCGCGCGCGGCCGGGACGCTCTCTCTCTCCCTCTCTGCTCGTTATAAGCCCTGTCAAGCAGCAGCAGTCATTATATTCTACATCACTCACCGTTCAAAATAGGCTTTGGCGGGACAAAGCGGACAATTTGACGGTTTTAGAAGATTAACAACCCGAAACTAAAAAACAGACTAGAGTAGGCCAACTTTCTGGAGGTATACTGCCCTCATCTGGTATGGAATATGTGGAAAATTAAATTTATTTTTTGACAGACATTCCACATGGCACCTTTAAAGCATTTAAATTTGGGGATAAAACATAGGCTAATTATAATAGATAGGCCTAACTGCTAATAAATGAATAAATATCAAGGAGTAAATCAAAGAAAATGTATTTCTATTGGTAAAAAAAAATAAAAATCATGCAACTATCGACCAATGAGACTGTCAGTCGACCAAGACGGCATCGACCGATTAGTCAACTAAACAACTAAAGTTGACAGCCCTACTAGTCGGTGATGTCTGTTTTGATTTATTGACTGTTATCAATTGTTCATATATGTCACTCATCTTTCTGAAACAAACTACAAAGAGAACTATTTCCTTTTTATAAGGGATTAAATATCATTTGATAGCAATACCACAGTCACATGACGCCTACCACAGGTCTGAGCTCGTCACTGTCATCACTGCAAAAAATAAATAAATAAATGGCCTTTACATGTTAACGTTGACGAATAACATGGATTCATTGACTCATGGATGACATGGATTGTGTCTAATGACATTGTGTCTTACATGGATTCATGGTTTTCTAAACAAACCTTATCAAAAGATGGAGCAAATCCTACCTTTCACGAGTTGGGGAGCACAATGTTCCATTTATTCATTTAGCAGACATTTATTCATTTAGCAGACGCTTTTATCCAAAGCGACTTACAAATGAGAACCATAGAAGCAGTTAAACTAACAGCAGGACAACAAAATGTAAGTGCTATAACCTTTCACAGTTTAATCCAACGTAGAACCCGTGCAATTTTTTTTTTTTTTTTTTTTTTTTTTTTTTTAGAGAAAGGAAGAGAAAGTGTTAGTATTACTGGAACAAGTGCTGCCGAAAGAGATGCGTCTTCAACCGTTTCTTAAAAATGACTACGGACTCAGCAGCTCTGGTTGAGTTGGGTAGGTCATTCCACCAGCAAGGAACAGTCATGGTAAAGGTCTGAGAAAGAGATCTTGTGCCTCTTTGACGTGGCACCACAAGACGACGTTCACTTGCAGAGCGCAAATTTCTGGAAGGGACATAAGTCTGAAGTAGTGAGTTTAGGTAAAAGGGAGCAGAGCCAGTGGTTGTTCTGATCACAAGTAGCTCTGTCTTCGCAAGGTTAAGTTGAAGGTGGTGGTCTTTCATCCAGCCAGAGATGTCTGTCAGGCATGCTGAGATGCGAGCAGCTACCGTCGGATCATCAGGCTGAAATGAGAGGTAGATTTGTGTGTCATCAGCGTAGCAGTGATAGGAAAAGCCATGTTTCTGAATCACAGTTCCTAGTGATGTCATGTAGATGGAGAAGAGAAGTGGTCCAAGCACTGAGCCCTGAGGCACTCCAGTAGATAGATGTTGTGACTTCGACACCTCACTCCTCCACGACACCCTGAAGGACCTACCTGAGAGGTAAGACTTGAACCATTGGAGTGCGGTTCCCGAGATTCCCTTCGCCTTTAGGATTGACAGGAGGATCTGGTGGTTAACTGTGTCAAAGGCGGCAGACAGATCTAGCAGGATGAGAACTGAGGATTTGGAAGCTGCTCTTGCCAGTTTCAGAGCTTCGATTACTGAGAGCAGCGCAGTCTCAGTTGAGTGTCCACTTTTGAAACCAGACTGATTGTTGTCCAGGAGGTTGTTCTGTGTGAGAAAGGAAGAGATCTGGTTGAAAACAACTCGTTCAAGTGTCTTCGCGACGAATGGAAGAAGGGATACCGGTCTATAATTATCCAGATGTGCTGGGTTAAGAGTAGGTTTCTTAAGCAGTGGGGTTACCCGAGCCTGCTTAAACGCTGTGGGAAAGGTACCAGTGTGAAGAGAGGTGTTTATGATGTGCGTGAGTGCGGGTGTAACTGAGGAAGAAATGGCTTGGAGTATGTTAGTAGGAATAGGATCAAGCGGACAGGTAGTAGGGCGATTGGAAAGGAGTAGTTTGGAGACTTCTGCCTCTGAAAGCAGAGAGAATGAGGGTAGAATGTGTGTATTTGTTGGCAAAATGTGTGTGTCAGTTTGTGGATTGTTAAATTGGCCGCTGATGGTGGTTGTTTTATTTATGAAGAATGTGGCAAAGTCGTCAGCTGTTAGGGTTGATGAAGGAGGAGGAGGAGGAGGGTTGAGAAGAGAGGAGAAGGTTTTAAAAAGCATGCGAGAGTCAGAGGAATTGTTAATTTTGTTGTGATAGTAAGTCATTTTAGCAGAAGAGACATTAGCAGAGAAGGAAGAGAGGAGGGATTGATAAAGACCAAGGTCAGTAGGATTTTTCGATTTGCGCCACTTCCTCTCTGCACCCCTGAGTTTAGAACGATGTTCACGGAGAACATCGGATAACCAGGGGGCAGAGGGTGTGGTGCGGGCTGGCCTGGAAGAAAGGGGGCAGAAGTTGTCCAAGCAGTGTGTTAGAGTGGAGAAAAGAGAGTCAGTTGCACTGTTAGTATCAAGTGTTAAGAACTTGTCAGGTGGAGGAAGTGTGGATGAGACCAAAGAGGATAGGCGAGAGGGTGAGAGAGAGCGTAGGTTTCGCCGAAAAGTGACCTGCGGAAGAGTGTGTGTTGTGTTCTGAGGTAGGTTGAGGCTGAGAGTGAGGAGGAAGTGGTCTGAGGTGTGCAGTGGAGTGACCAGTGTATGGTCAGTGGAGCAGTGGCGTGTGTAAATAAGGTCTAATTGGTTACCTGATTTGTGAGTAGCTGCAGTAGATACTCGTTTGAGATCTAATGAGGCGAGCAGAGTGTGGAAATCAGCAGCCTGACGTTTTTCTATGTGGATGTTGAAGTCTCCAAGAACTATGAGAGGAGTACCATCCTCAGGGAAGGATGAGAGTAGCACATCAAGCTCCTCCAAGAAACTGCCAAGCTGACCTGGGGGACGATAGATAACTACAAAATGGATTTTTATAGGACTAGTGATGGTGATTGAATGCGATTCAAATGAGCTGTGGTCACACCGAGGGGGTAAAGGATCAAATTTCCAATCATTTGAGATGAGTAGACCAGTACCTCCACCCCTTCCGGTCAGGCGAGGGGTGTGTGAGAAAGCGAAGTTAGTGGAGAGGGCAGCAGGTGTGGCAGTGTCCTCAGGTCTGATCCAGGTCTCAGTCAGGGCCAATAAGCGTAGACCTGAATGACTAGAAATAGATGTAATAAAGTCAGCTTTGTTTATGTTCCATGACGCATAATAACGTTCCATGACACATAATAACATTCCATGACATATAATAACGTTCCATGACACATATTAACATTCCATTCATAGGCTATTGACTGTAACCCCTTATTTACACACTGCGGTGCGTTAGAGCTGTGACGCTCGGCTACCGGAGCTGATTGCGCCCAATCTAGTGAATGCTTGTTTACACCAGCCACGACGCAGCGCGTTTCAGAAGCGTCTCTCCACGCCGCTTCCCTAAAGATAGGTGCCTAGTTTATTTTCTACGAACACCATGTCCAAGCCGCACCTTATACAAAATAAGAGAAAGTCAATGTCAAATATTTTGCAAACTACTCCCTAGTTTTTTGCCCAATCGGAACCAGACCAGTCTAGGACAATTCTCTGGACTCTCTAGGTCAATAATTATCGAAAAAGTTTAACTTTTGCATTTTTCATATGGCTATAACAGGGTGATTTAGAAAAGGGGCGTGGTAAAAAAAAAACTCAAAAGCCTATCACAAAAATTGGAGTGCATGTGACAACATAGTTAACAAACATGCAGCATTTTATGGAGATCGGACCATAGGTGGCGCTATAACTGTTAAATAGCTTTAAAACCATATATTTCTGATTCTGTAAATTGCCTGTATTGGCTGTAAATTGTTGTTTCCATCTATTATGTAACTGGTTACATGCTTGCTAAATAAAACTTAAAGGCACAATATGTAAGAATTTTGTAATAAAATATCCAAAAATCACTTGCACAGGGTGATATATTTTCTGCAGTTGTGTACTTACAATATCCCAAAAGTCTTCAAGATTTTTTATTTCAGAGAAATTCCAATTTTAAATAAGTGGCCGTCCCTGAAAAAAAGTTATTCTAATGTTGATCTAGCTTACTGCTAACATTAGTCTCATACAGACAAACTAACACATAGAATAACATTATAACTTTCAACACACTCAAATCCTGTTTAGTGTGATAGTGTAACGTTAGACCAAGTGAAACAGCGCTGCGTTACCTCACAAGTTTCATTCGTCTATTAAACTGACCTGTGAGTAATTCAGCACTTGCGGGTAGTTTGGTAGAATGAAATGTCCTCATTCCTTTATATCCGCGGGACTCGCGTGTGATATCTGTCTCTTATTAGCAATCGCAACCTGCTTCACATCACTGTTAAAAAACAACAGCTTGAAATCAAGTCACATCATTCAGTTTATCACTACGTCATAAACATATGCCTTTGTTATTGTAGAGGTTAGCAACATATTGTGCCTTTAACTTCTTAAATGCTTATGTGCTTAAAGGCTTTAAATGCTTGAACCCCGATAAATGCTGCTTGCAGCTTTAATTTCTGATTGTATTTGGTCATGATATAATTAGTAATAGTAACGTTCAGAGGAGAAAGACCGCAAAATTTAAAAATACTGCTGTTATTGTGTCACAAAATGTAGTTTTAATAGTTTTTCAGTCGACAATGTAGTTGTTTAAAGATCAAATTTGTGGTTTATTTTTTAAAGATAGCGTCTATTTAAAATTTTGATCTGACGTTTTTGGAGTTGTGACATCCAGGAGATCAGCGGGCGCTCAGCGCTCATGAACCCCGCCAGGAACAGCCTTACCTCGGCTAGTGCTTCTGACTTGTGCTGCTGGCTCCGATGGCTCTAGTCTAACGTTAGTGGTTATTCATGAGATATAATTCGTCTTGTGTATATCTAACGGGCTATCTTTGGTCTCATTAATCTATCATTTGTTTTCTGTCAAATAGTTTTGTTTCCTGGCAAAGTGAAGTTTCATAACTTTATATTTAGGCTATTAAACTATTTTATATTACTTCTCACTTTATCTTTTATTTATTTGCATTGCACTGTAGTTGTACCATATGTATTTCCATGAAGGATCCATCAGTTATCTTTGTTATTGCTAAAATCGGGCCAATCACAGAAAATGCTTTTTCCACAATAAGAAAACTATTTCATTTAATGTGAAAATTAAATTATATCTCAGTATAATGGCGGTCTTCACAATTCTTATCCAAGAATAAAAAGCCAGATACATGACAAGCCTGAGCTTTGAAAATTCCTTATTAAAAAAATATTTTATAAGTCTAACTATCGAGTTTTTAAATAACTAGAGATTTTGTACACCACAAAAAAAAAAACACTGAAATCGGTTGATAAATGTAAAAAATAAAAATTCTTACAACATTGCATGGTAAAGTACTTTGCATTTGCAAGCTGTAGACTCTGTCCATTCAGAGTCAATATATATATTGTGTAATTGATGTTTTTGATAAAAATGTATGCTTTTAGTTTTCAGTTTTAGTTTAGTTTTAGTGTTCAGCTCAATGAATTCAATCCAAGTAAATGGAACACTCACAAGATGTCACAAATCACTCTTTCCCTTTTAAATCTTTCAGAAAATGATGTAAGTGTATCGAATTATATCGAATCGTATCGTTGGCTGAATATCGTGATATATATCGTATCGTGAGATGAATATTGTGTATCGTGAGATTAGTGTATCGCTACAGCCCTACCTGTGAAGGGTTCGATTCAAGACGCGCAGGTCCAGGATTGGTCGTAACCCACCGGTTTTCTTGGGTACAATGAAGTAGGGGCTGTAGAAGCCGGACTTCATTTCGGTTGGAGGGACGGTCTCGATCACATTTCTATTCTTTAGCCGCGGCCCCATCGAGGGGAAAAGAAGGCTGAGAAGGCTGCCGAATGATCACGGGAAGACAATGGTGACTTCCAGGACCTTGTGATCTCCTCATGCACCTCCGGGAACAAAGGTATTGGGGGCGGGTGCTGACGGCTGTCGGCACTTGCTGCCTCCAAAAACCAATCAGCCGCGAGTGCTCAGGACAGGGTGGAGGATTTTAGCCCAATGCTTGCTGCTGCCCGCAGGGAAAGCGTGGTTGCCAATTCCGGATCAGACTCAGGCAATGCTGGCACACTTGAAGGCGGCAGCACAGCCGAGTCTTCATCTCTGGAAGACTCCAGCCCACCTTGTGATGAGGCGATCGACATCGTCTCATCTTCTGGAGCGCCAAATGAAATGCGGGCAGAGGGGACTCTACCTCCACGGAGGTCATTGAGAAGATAAGCCATCCACAAACGCTGCCTTAGCGTGATCTAAGCCCAGACACGCAAGGCAGCGATTGTGCCCATCAGATGGCAAAACAAATCGACCACACCCAAAAGTGCACAGGCGAGACATCTTTAAAAAGATGTGCCACGCATAAGCTCTTTTTGTGAGAGGAAAAAGCTCAGCAGAGTAATGAAGTGCCCAGGGAGAAGCACACACACTGTTGGCAGATCACTGAACAGATCAGCAGCAGGCAATGTGATCTAGCTGGAACGCGCCATTGCACCAACACACTGGAGAATCGCTCGTTTCGTAGTACTGAAGATCTGAGACACAGACTTGCAGAGGAGTGAAGAGAAGCTCTTGGCTCCGCAGCAAAAACATAATGCGAGATTGCCAGCATCCCTCCTTTTATACCCACGCGGTGGGGCGGAGTTGCGCTATGCAATTTCCTTGCCATTGGCTCGTTTTGTAGAACTCAAAGGTGATAGGCTTCTAAGCAAAACCCCCATTTCGTCAATTTTAAATTAAGTTTTTGAGAGGCCATTTGTAAATTGAATGTGTCTGGCTTCGTTATTTTTAGCTGTACAGAACAGCTAATTGTGCTGCTTGATATTGCAAACTGGTATTTTAATGTATTGTCTTAATTATAAACACACTGGTTTGTAGTGGAAATAGTTTTACGGTTCACTTAGTTAAGTGTCTAAAGAATCTGAAGTCTCGCACATGCACGAAAAAAAAAACTTGCTTCTGCATTTAAAATAAGGTGTATATTATAGCTTGAGAAGAATAGACTCCACTTCTATACTTTTATAGAGCTTTATTGTCATTTTGAAGCATGACAGCGCCAGAACAGCATAATGATGATTAAATTTTAACTTAATTTGTACCTTTGGGTGAACTATTGCTTTAACGACCATGTTTCAAAATCCCATTTTGGGAGAGGCAAATGTGATTCAACCCAGAAGTTTTTTCTCAAAATTCTGTCGCCTTCATCTCTCAAGGAGGTCTTAGTTTTCCACAGCAGCCCACATCACCTGTTTAAAGGCCAAATACAGAATCTGTGTCCCTCTGCCACTATCCACCCTCCACCCCTTCTCTCTTCATGACGCTTTCATATTAATTAGCATGAAACACTCTGCCACCATCGTGGCTAAAACCACATGGTTTCAATGGGCACCAGTGGCCAAACAAACCCACCCTCTGAGGAGGGACACATGGGTATGTGTCACACTTGGAAGCCTCTGGCATTACCAATCTCTTCCAGGGAGCAGGGGAGTGCGAAAGAAAGAAACAAGTGAGGGAGCAGGAAGAGATTGGGGCAGCTGCCTTCTAAGCTGTCTTGCATTAGCAGTCTCACTGCGTGTTTGTTTGTGTTGAATTTTTCTGGCTTTAATTGAAGGAGGTTAGAAGGAAGTGGAACATCAGTCACTGTGTTGTTTCTTTGTTGTTGTTGTTATACTGTGCAGTGGTCTGACAATGGAGATCCACCCTTAGGAAAATACACACGCCACCACAAGAAGCTCTGTGAGTGTGGAGAATGGGCCCCTTGACATTAAAGTATGCTGTCCACAAGTTGATGAATTCAGCTCCATTTTCTTCCACAAACAAAACGCTTGATGCATATATCATCAAGAGCTCTCTAACACAAACAAATGCCCTCATCAGCTGTGCATGTTTAAAGTTACCTAATATTCACTGTGAAAATAAAATGGCTTTCCTGAAAGGGGAGTTGGATGGTTACATTTTAATTCACATTGGCAGTGCATAGAATAATGCTGTGGTTCAATGTAGCATTTAAGGGTGAAGTACAAAGATCATTCTCTAAAATTCAATTAAAATCAGAGTATTACCAACATAAAAATTTAGTGAGTAAGCTTTACGTTATATTAAAACATTCAACATCTTAATAGTTTACTAATAACAGAACATTGTTGTTCAAATAGTAATAGCAACAATGTGCAATTGCAAACCACTGTACAAAATAATTATATATTAAGTATGCTCAGGGGCGTAATTTCCTATGGGGACAGGGGGGACATGTCCCCCCCACTTTTCAAAATCCTGTTTGTGTCCCCCCCACTTTCAAATTCGTTTTGTTATGATTTTTAACTAAAATCAATTAAGTCACCTGTTGTTTCTGTCGTTTCATCGCCGACTGTGCCGCAACCGCGATCCCTGCTCATTAGAACTTTCAGTGAGCTATTTTTAGAGTGTGCACGCGACGTTCCTGGACGTGGACGCGCGCATCGACACAGGCTCGCGCGCCAGTATCGCACAGACAGCGCGCCAGTATCGAGTTCTATTTCGCTGCTTGAACGAACAAAAACACACATGTATGCCAAAATGTCCGTTTTGTCGAGTCCACAAGAACAGTCTTAAATTAGTTAAATAAAATCTTAAATGAAAGTAAAGAGTAGTGAGAGAATGAGATGCGTGAGGTCCTGTCAGCAGGTCTTAAAGTGACAGCAGCCTCTAATTCTCTCTGTCAGTAAAGTTAACCAAAGAACAAACGGAACAGAAAAAAAATACTAACTGCTCTTGACTAAAGAATGCTTGTAGTTTTAATAAGGATTAATTTATATTTAATTTATATTTATGCAGTGTGGACTGTTTGATAACCTTATTCAATTTCTGTATACTGTTAGACAGGAAGGCAGGCACAGGTAAATATGACGTTTATTATGGGTTTATGTAAGGTTTGTTTTAAGTTCACTTAAATTATAAGTTGTTATATTTTTTTGAAGCCTAATAAATGTTTAAAATTTGTGGGGTGGGGGTGGTCATTTTCATCGAGACATCAGTAGATAATATCAGTGATACTGGCCTTCATTCATAAACAGATGCTATTAAACAATTATTTTAAATATACTGTCTTTATGTTGTTTCTACATTACAGTGGAAATTGAGGCTCACATTATTTACATTTTTATTTACACACAAAACATTAATGGCTAACATTTTGACTTTATAAAATGATTCTCTAAAGTCTTGGCGATCGGCCCCTATAAACAATAAAGAAAGTAAGTCTTATACTTAGGCTAGCCTACTATTCTTTTTGGCAGAATTTATCATTTATCAAATTATTTCCTGGTTTTTGTATCACCATAGTCCCTAAATGTATGTTCATCCAGGAAATGGGATTCAAATCGAAAACATTTCAAGTCAAGTCAAGTATATTTATATAGCCCTTTTCACAATACAGATTGCATCAAAGCAGCTTCACAGTATCAATCAAAACATAATAACAATGTTCGTTTCTTAGTGGAAAAACATCCACGTAGAGCTGATCAATGGTATTAATGATTGGTTAATTAATTTGAATATCCCCAACTGAGCAAGCCAAAGGCAACAGTGGCAAGGAACCGAAAAACTCCATCAAGTGACCTAATGGTGTCCAAAAACTCCATCAGGTGACCCAATGGAGAGAAAAAAAAAACCTTGGGAGAACCCAGGCTCATAAAAATGTATATGAATGTCTCTAAACAGACTTTAAACGCGAACCTGTGATAAACGCTGATGGCATTCACATGCGCATTAAGAACTGATTCTATAGTTAAGTGCGTTTGAATATACGTGCGCAGGTTTGTAATTCCCTACAAAACCATGCCTGAACAAACTACTATTTCCCCCCATTTTGTGTCCCCCCCACTTCTCAAACCAAAGTTACGCCCTTGAGTATGCTTAATTTTAGTATTACTATTAGTATTACTAGTTACTTTTGTAACCAAAAAGAATTTTAGTATTACTAGTTACTTTTGTAACCAAAAAGTATTTAATGTACAAAATACAAATTCTAACAGCATTCACTGTTTTATTCTTTTGAATTGTGACATACTAAAGCTGGAATAACAACAATTTTGTCTTATGCTCACCGAGGCTGTATTTGATCAAAAATACTGTTAGAACCTCATCCTCACACCTCAGATCACTTCCTCCTCACTCTTAACTTCAACCTGGTTCATGACACAACATGCACCATCAGCAGGCAAATTTTCACACCACAAACTGATACACACATCTTAAGAGCAAACACACATATTCTTCCCTCCTTCTCTCTGCTCTCTGAGGCAGAAGTCTCCAAACTAATCCTTTCTAATCACCCTACTTCCCTGTCCACTTGATCCTATCCCCACTCATCTCCTTCTAGCCATTTTTTCTTTATTTGTATCCGCAAACACTCACATCATCAACCCCTCTCTTCACATTAGTACCTTTCCCATGGCTTGTTGGCATTTTCCAACCCCACTGCTTAAGAAACCCACTCTAAATCCAGCACTTTTAGAAAATTACAGACCGGTTCTTCCATTTATTGCTAAAATAATTGAATGAGTCGTGTTCAACCAAGTCTCTTTCTTGCACAGTAAAACCTCCTGGACAACAACCAGTCTGGTTTCAAAAGTGGCCACTCAACTGAGACTGGCAAGATCAGCTTCCAAATCCTCAGTACTCATCTAGCTAGCTTGATCTGTCTGCTGCTTTTGACACAGTTAACCACCAGATCCTCCTGTCAACCCTCATGACGAAGGGGATCTCAGAAACTGCACTCCAATGGTTCACCTCTTACCTCTCAGGTAGGTCCTTCAGGGTGTAATGGAGGAGTGAGGTCTCTAAGTCGCAACAGCTTGCTACTGGAGTGCCTGAGTGCTTGGACCACTTCTCTTCTCCATCTACATGTCATCACTAGGATCTGTCATTCAGAAGCATGTTTTTCCTATCACTGCTGACACTGGATGACACAACTCTACCTCTCATTCCCGCCAGAAGATTCGATGGTAGCTGCCCACATCTCTGCCTGCCTGGCAGACATTTCTTGCAGGATGAAGGACCGCCACCTTCAACTCAGCCTTGCGAAGACAGATCTGCTTGTGGTCTCCAACACTTCATCACAACTTCTCCATTCAGCTAGGGTTGTCAACCATAAATCCAGGACAGCCAGGAACCTTAGGGTGTATTCACACCAGAAAAGTCCGATAGTTCACTTGCTTTGGTCCGGACCAAATAAAATGTTTTTTTTTTTTTTTTGGTACGGTTCCCTTTCACACTGCTCTTTTTGCAAGTGAACCAAAATTTGTAAACAAAACCACACATGTGCTAAGGTCGTCCATTCATTGGACAAGGATTCTCAAGTAGGGAAATCAGGAAGTGCAAAAAAGGCTCAGCATGGAGATATTTTGTATTGCAATATTTGTTCTTTTACTAATTTTGTGTTATTCTGTACAAACGCAATATGAAGAAAATGAGGATCATATGATACAATGTCATCTATACGATGTTGTAATTCGGATTTTGAGAAGACGACGATGTGCGACTAGCTTTCGTGAGGCTGCCGTGCGCGCGCTGCGCGCATGTTCTGTCTCGCATACGCGCTCCTGAATCCGGGAGATTTGAACTAATTCAGGGAGACGCTATCAATATGCGGGAGATTCCCGGAACTTCCGGGAGACTTGGGATGTCTGATAAGGCAGCTCGCACAGTGCTTTCTTGCAATTGGGTCGGTTCATGTTCACACAGTAAACGAACCGTACCAGAGTTTGTTTGGAACCGTACCGAGACCACCTCTTCAGCTGGGTCTCGGTTCGGTTGTTTGGTCCGCACCCGAGTTCGATTGCTGTATTCACACCTGCCCAAAAGGTCCGCACCAAGGGCGGAAACGAACTAGAGTTTGATTCAATCGAACCAAACAAGGCAGGTGTGAATACACCCTTAGAGTTGTGATTGATGATCAGTTAAACCTCATAGACCACATTGCTTGAACTGCCTGGCCCTGCAGATTTGCCTTATATAACATTAGGAAGATCAGGCCCTTCTTATCGGAGCATGCTACACAACTCCTTGTCCAAGCTCTTGTTCTATCCAGACTATTGTAATGCTCTCTTGGCAGGCCTTCCAGCATGCACTGTCAAACCTCTACAACTGATCCAGAATGCTACAGCAAGAGTGGTC
This sequence comes from Semotilus atromaculatus, assembly GCA_031834385.1. Lineage (NCBI taxonomy): Eukaryota > Metazoa > Chordata > Actinopteri > Cypriniformes > Leuciscidae > Semotilus > Semotilus atromaculatus. The sequence continues at coordinate 12,999,702 of JAULUF010000038.1, read as the reverse complement.
TTTAACAAACTGAAGAGAGAGCATGTCACACCTCTCCTCATAAAATTGCACTGGTTGCCAATTGCCGCTCGCATCAAATTCAAGACACTGATGTTTGCCTACAGAACAACCACTGGCTCTGCACCCCATACCAAACTCACTAGTCAAGTCATCTTCATTTATATAATGCTTTCACTCAATCAGCATGAGTAAAGCCTATAAATATACGCAGTCGACTTACCCATATTCCTCTAGAGTTTTCAGCATTTGGTTTACCGTTTTGCTACAATGTCTCAAATGCAACTCTCACCGTCCGATGACGAGCTCAACCATGCTCCGGTTCCTCCGCCGCCATCAGCTGGCCCCAGGACCACTTCTCCACCTAATACTGCCTCCGAGCCCCAGGCTTCATCTCGCCGTCGCCGGTAAGCAACCCCTCGCACGCCAAGACACTGAGGTTTACCCTCACCTCCACCGGCGTGGACTCCAGCTTTCTCCCCAGCGTCCGTACGGCCATACCGTCGATTCTGCCTATTTGAAAGTGGACAGTCTTGAGTCTGAGACAAGCGCTGATAAATTCTGATATTCAGCCCTTGCACAGGATGAACAAAGCACAATTTTTACAACTTGTACGTTACCTTGCAATCATCTCTCTCATAAGTCCACCCCAGCTTCCAAGGCAGCCAGCAGGCCGGGCAAAACTTGGGAGGCTCCGAATTCCCCTCGCCCGACTCCGCCACCTTTTTGTACAAGATCCGGTTTTCCAGGCGCATCGGCCTGCGGCGCCATGCCTTCTGCGAGCCTGGGCTGCGCCCCAGATTCCACTCACTCGCCTCCCACTTCAGCTCAGCTTTTCAGCGCTGCGCTTTCTGCCGTAGCGCCATACACGGCTGGGCCTGCCGGCCCACCCTCACCCTCCCAACTTTTTCCTCCTGCTGTTTCTAACCCATTTCCTCTGCAGTGGCCTCCGGCTCCCGTAGCAGACGCTAGCGTGAGGCTGCCTCCGTTAGCAGCGCAGGCACAGACATTCCATGATCTTCTTGCGACTACCACTAACCCCTCCCCTTTTCAGTGGTCTGCTGCACAAGCAAGCGCGAGACTGCCTCCGCTTGTAACACAGGCTCACGCATCTCATTCATATCCTCCTTTTCCCCCTTATGCTTCTCTCAATTTCCCTCCTCAAGCCTCACAGGCCGACCTAAGTGTGAGGCTGCGTCCGCCGATAGTTGCAGCCCCGGCTTCTCTCCCTTGCAGCTCTCTCTTAAATGCTAAATCACATTATTCTCTTTTTACAGCTACCCCAATGCCCGTCCCACAAAACGCTGTCGCTCTGGAGCCTCCCCCAGTGGCTCACAACATCCGAGCACAGATCCTGGCAGGTGCGGACTTAACCTTTCATATTTACTTTCTCTGCTTCCCGTGTCCGATTCTAACCGCCAGTTAGACTGCGGGGATTTTTCAGTCACGTAAAAAAAAAAAAAACACACATTCATCACGTTTACTTTTTCCGAATTTTCAATCGCTTTCAGCCACTTCACAGAAGTCATTTGCTCAGACTTCACTCATAGGCGACGCGAACTGAACGACTATTTAGCGCTTATAGCCGAGCTTGCGTTGTCCTATGGAGGAGGGCACTTTTACAACTATCACAAACTCTTCTCAGCAAAATGCGCTGTTAGGGTTTCCCAGTGGAACTAGTGCCCTTACTGGGGAGCACTCGACAGCACCTACACAGCATTTCTTGGCTGCAGGAACATTTCTTGCACGGTCTGCAGGTCAGTGGCACATTCTACAATATCGTGCCCACAAGTTAACCTGTCCGTTCCCCCATGCCCGGACACAGCACCAGTTAAATCCACCAGCTACGTGCCAAGCCCAGCAACTATCAACCCAAATATTTTCAGCTCCAGAGCATCTACGGACATCAAACAGCCTTGCAACAATTTTAACATCGGCAAGTGCACCAGGCAGCGTTGTCGGTACTTGCACACATGCAGCTTCTGGGGCGGTGCTCATGCCCGTCCTGTATGCCCTGCGTTTAAAGTTATCGACTCCCGTGAATATTTCTCGCCTTTCTATCGAACTAGCTCACCACCCAGACTCCACCTTCACTGAATATCTGCTGTCTGGCCTAAAACCTCCGGTTTTAAACCTGGAGTGGTATGCCCGCTCTCCCAAAACATCATCTGCGATAATCTCCAATCGGCTCTCGCCGAGCCCGACGTAGTAGACAACCTGATTAAAAAAGAAGTCGAGTCAGGCTTTATGATTGGCCCTTTTGACTATCCTCCATTCAAAGTTTTTCGCATTAGCCCCATTTGAGTGGCTACGAGAAAGTTTTCAGGTAAGAAACGCCTCAGAGTCGATCTGTCAGCTCCGCATAATTCCCTGTTCCCAAGCATTAACAGCTTGATCCCATTCGACGAATTTTCTCTCAAATACCACGGTGTAGATCACGCAGTCGACCTGATAAAAATCGTGGGTCGGGGTGCCTGGCTCGTCAATTTACACAATTTCGGCTTTCAAAGTGATGTCCATCCACCCGGATTCACGGCACTTATTCGGAGTGCGCTGGCATGGGAAATTCTATTTCGCCGTACGCTTAACTTTTGGATGTAAAAGCTGCCCCAAAATTTTCAACATGCTATCTGAAAATTGAATCCTTCTCAAAGAACGCCCGGCGGGAGTGGAGCATCCTCACGGACAGCTTCTCGCAATGCTCACAGTCAGCTCCCTTGAGAACTGACTGGCCATGCTCCACTCCCAAACAATATTTATAACGAGGGCAGGGAACAGCACAACGCTTAAAGGGCCCCTATCATGGATCTTTGAAAATGACCTTTCATGTAGTGTGTAATATAACTCTAAGTGAATGAAAACATCCTGCAAAGTTTTAAATCTGAAAGTGCACCGTATATAAAGTTGTCTTTCAATAGTAAGAGTCGACTCTGAGTCAATGAAATGAATTGTTTTTCAAACGCGTCATAAGCCGTTTCGTTGTGATGCCAAGACGAAACATTAGCCCGCCCACTTATTGCACGCGCAGACACCAGGGAAACTTAAACCTCAAACCGGCAGCTGAGTCCTGTGGATATTGGATAGCATCATATCGAGGAGACGCTGTGCTCTACAATGTGATGGTAAAGACATTTATTTTCCACTGCCCAAGGACGAGCATGTGAAGAATCTGTGGTTAAAATTAATCTTTACCATGATACTACAGCAGTATAATCCTAAACTTTTCCTGTTACCTTTATTTTACTGACGACTGCTTCTCAAATATCGGAGTCAGCTAATCAGCTCTGGGCCACTATTACATAAAACTGTCTATTAATGCAGACGGTCTGTCGTTCTCACTACTTTGAGGAAAGACTAAGCATGGAGCAAGATTTGTTTTACCAATGTTTGTTACATCAGCCATTCATATATATGTGTGTGTGTGTGTGTTTATATAGAAATATTGTGCTTTGCAACGACAGACATCAATAAATAGACAGGAACAGTATACAGAGAGTGCTTGCTGAAGGCACAGAAGCTGTCACGGCCTGTTTTCAGGGTTGCTTTATAGTTTCCTGGTCGATGACATCACCCGCCTATGACATCTCGTCTTTCCATTGGACTGATTATATACGTGCTTCATAACGCAATCACACAGGGCGTGCCCACCGTGTCTCAAATGCAGCTCAGAACCCACCACTTCAGGTCGACTTTGCACCGACTTTTTTTTCACGAGACTGCAAGATGCGATCTTTTATCCAGATACAGAAGCCACTTAATGTGGACAGGTGTAAACGCACTGTGTCCTGATTGGCTTATGATCCGATATGCGTGATCAGATCACGGTGATCGCATGTTAATGCCAAGTGTAAACTCAGCCAAAGACTCCCCTAGCACCTTTCGAACAGCACTCAAACATTCCTTAAATAATGAGCTTCACACGAATCACCTGTACACATTCATTTCATTAGGGAGCACCCATTCACATTAACCTACGTTAGTGTCGACGTTAGTGTACGTTAAACATCTAGTCATCACAGTATTTTTAGGCTAACTTATTGTTGCACTTCGTCTATACACACGCGCAGACATCTTTAAATTTGAACAACAACACTTTGTTTACAAAGCACATCAAATAATGATCCGCTTTGCACTCGTCTAAATCGATTTTTCAATGTCTGTATTACCATATCAAATATTTGTGTCTAATACTATTTTATTTAGCCTATATTTTATTGTGGATTTCTCACAATCACAGCATTGCAAGCAGTTATCAGACACTGATAATTGTTAATTCTATTTTTAAAATGCAACATACTCTAATAATCTATTTACTTTGGAGTAAAGCACGTTGCTCAAAATCTGAGACTGATTGGATTTATTTAAGACAACATCGGAATATGTGTACTCAAGCCATCCGAAATGCAAAATCAGAATATTTAAAAACAATTCTCTAATAATTCCTCAAATTCAAGAACATTCTAGAAAACTGTAAAATAACTAGAGAATAAATGTTTAGTAACACAAGGGCCTGCCTCACTCAAAAATTAAGATATTGTTATCACAGATAAAGCTAAATTAGAAGATTTTTTAAACAAACATTGTATAAGAGCAGGTAATTTATTTGAGAATCATATCTGTAGGCAGAGCATAAAAAAAATTTAAGACGTACAAAAATTGCTCAACCTACATTACCTTTTAGTTTTTCCTTGCATCCAGTTACTAAGTCACTAAGGTTTGGATTGAATTACATAATCTTAACCCCCCAAAACCCCACTTGTCTAGATACCCTAGATCCCTTCCTTTTTAAAGTTGGTGCACCTATCATAACTAAACCTGTAACATATATTTGTAATTTTTCGATTTCTACAGCGGAGATACCTTAAACCTGGAAAACGTACTAGGTTACTAACGTAACCTCGGTTCTCTCTAGATGAGGGAACGAGTGTTGCGTAAGCTAGTTTACGCTACGGGAAAATCCCTTTTCTCGAGAATACTGAAGCCAAAAAATTATCCTTGATTTTTGCATTAATTTAAAACGCATTGCTGCACAGAGCAGACCTAGACGAGGCAGCTCGCATGCCTATCGTTTGCTCTCGCAGCAACTGCTGCAACCTATCAATGGACTGTTCGTGACGTAAGCACCAATGAGGCCTCGGGCACCCGTGCGCGTCACGTCCCGCCAGATTGGGCGTGGCTTATGTCTATATAAGCTGAGTTCAGACAGGTTGTTCTTTTTGGTTTTTCATACTGAAGCGAAACCAGAACGTAGCACAAGCACGGTAGGGTTACGCAACACTCGTTCCCTCATCTAGAGAGAACCGAGGTTACGTTGGTAACCGAGTACGTTCTCTTATGAGAGTACTCTCGTGTTGCGTAAGCTTGCTTGCGCTACAGGAACCCAACGTAAAACGCTGTGCGTGCTAGGGCTGACCACACATAGCCCCAAGAGCCTGTGCCCGGGGTACACATGATAGTGGTTATTTAGATAGGCCGACAACGAGTGCGCCTAGGATATAACATAGCCATGTAAATAACATGGGTGCTTAGCACAGTATAACAGTCAGGATGAGAGAGACTCGAGCTGTGTAAAAAATCAGCGTTTTAGGCTGAAAAAACAGCGCTTAGCCTGTAGGGCAGGAACTTCCAGATTGTATAACCTCATAAATGTAGACAGAGAGGCCCAGCCTGCCTCCATACAAATATCCTGGAGTGAAACCCCACTGGACCAGGCCCATGAAGAGGCCATGCCTCTGGTGGAATGGGCTCTGATGCTTAAAGGGCACTGAAGGCCTTTAGATTTATAAGCCAGAGAAATAGCATCGACTATCCACCTGGAAAGGCTCTGTTTTGAGGTGGCTAGCCCTTTAGAGCGGCCACCAAACGAAACAAAGAACTGTTCTGACTGCCTGAAAACAGCAGATTGTTCGGTATATATTCCCAGCACCCTGACTGGGCAAAGGTGATTCACATTGTTCTTATTATCAGATCCTGGGAGACATGATTTGCGTTCTGAACGGAGTGGAGGGCACTTTGGGGACATAACCGTGTTTAGGTTTGAGAATGACTTTAGAGTCGTTAGGCTCAAACTCAATGCACGTAGCGCTCACAGAGAGCGCGTGCAGGTCACCCACTCACCATGCTTGACTGAAGCGAGAGCCATGAGGAAAACGGTTTTGAACAAGAGGCACCGCAGATCCACAGACTGTAGTGCTTCAAAGGGGTCGCTCTTCATCACGTCTAGGACCGTGGAGAGGTCCCAGACCAGAACCAAAGGAGGTCAAGGAGGATTTAGTCTCCTAGCCCCCCAGAGGAAGCGAATGATGAGATTGTTCCTTCCCAGTGACTGGGCATGCAAGGGTTTTGTAAATGCTGCAATGGCTGCGACGTTGAGCGTGGAGGGGGACCTGCCCTCATCCAACAGCTCCTGCAGGAAGGAGAGAGCCTCCGCAACGCCACAGCGTTGTGGGTCTAGGTTTTGAACCGAGTACCAGCTGGAAAACACTGACCACTTAGAAATGTAGAGCTGTCTAGTAGAGGGCGCTCTCGCCTGCGTAATCGTATTTAATACTGCTAGTGGGATATCAACTGGTACCCGTTGATGGCCCATGCATGCAGGGCCCATAGGTCGGGGCGCGGGTGCCAAATCGTGCCCTTGGCCTGAGAGAGGAGATCCTTCCTCACTGGTATAGGCCACGGGGCCATGCTCACTAACTGCATCAGCTCCGGGAACCAAACTTGGTTCCTCCATAGCGGTGCCACAAGGAGCACAGAGTATTTGTTCTCCCTGATTTGCTTGATCACTTATGGTAACAGCGCGATTGGGGGAAACGCATAGAGCGGGCAGCTGGGCCAGTTGTCTGGTCATGAGCATTTTGAACGATCTCTGCATGAGGGCTTTGTTCAAGCGTTTAGGATGGGTCTGAGACCCCCGTCCTTTTTGGGGACAAGGAAATACCTGCTGTAGAAACCTTGACTCACTCTGCATCAGAGGGACGGTTTCTATAGCCCCTTTCTTTAGCAGTTTCGCAATCTCGGCATGAAGTAGCTACTTCGTTTTTCACGATAGTTTCGACCTTGTCTCGAAAGCGCGGGGGTCTGTGAGCAAACTGCAGCGAATAGCCTCACTTTATAGTGTTTAGTACCCAATGTGACATGCCCGGGATCATTTCCCATGCTTTCATACTTAAAACTAGGGGGAGAATGGTATTTGGGCTTTGGCCGCTGTGTGTGTGTGAAACACAGCTTTTTTGAGTGGCCTGTCACGGAACTGGACCGCCTTGGGATGAAGTGTCGCATGGCCTACGATGTCTTCTGCACCTCTGAATAGCGCTCCGTGAAGCCTTTAACCGCTGGGCTGAAGAGACCGGAAGGAGATATGGGCGTGTCAAGGAAAGTGACTCTGTCAGACTCCTTCATGTCGGACAAAGTTAGCCACAAGTGTCTCTCGGTGAGAGTGAGAGACGCCATGTTCCTCCCGATGGCCTGGGCAGTGGACTTGGTGGCTCGTAGAGTAGGCTCGTTGGCTCGTAAGTCTGTAGCGCTTCTGAGATCTGTGAAGTTCTCAGGATTCGGGCCCGCCTCGTCCATAGTGCGGAGAGGGTTGCCCTGATAAATTTGAAGCACAGCCATAGAGTGAAGCGCTGAAGCGGCCTGACCGGTGGCGGCATAAGCGCGACCGATGAGAGCCAAAGTAGTCCTGCAGGCTTTAGAGGGTAGAGCGGGCTTTGACTGCCATCCAGCAGAGGGCGGTCACAGGTGTGTGGCTACTGCTTCCTCAACCGGAGGAACGGAAAGGTAGCCTTTGTCTTTCGCGCCGTCAACAACGGAGAGCGTCGAAGAGACAGAAGTCCGCAGCCTGGCAGAAAATGGCGCCTTCCAGCTCTTAGATAGCTCCTCATGTAATTCTGTTAGGAAAGGAGCGGGCCTCGTGTGAGGCATCGAGCGTCGTCTGGGCAGGAAATAGCCATCAATCCAGCTGGGCACGGGTTCCTCAGGCAGCAACCAATCGAGGCCAAGGTCCTCCACGGCCTTGAAGGAGTGTTAACGAACACGTATGCAAAAGAATATGGGCGCCGGATAGCGAGGAGATGGCCGGCTTCTGGTCTGCGAAGCAGAAGTCTCGTCCCGCTGAAGATGCTCGTCGTTAGAACGAGAAAAATCAAAGAACAATCTGTCTGGACTCAGCTAATATAGACATAAGCCACGCCCATTCTGGCGGGACGTGACGCGCACGGGCGCCCGCTCCCTCATTGGTGCTTAAGTCACGAACAGTCCATCGATAGGTTGCAGCAGTTGCTGCGAGAGCAACCAATAGGCGTGCGAGCCATCTCGCCTAGGTCTGCTCTGTGCGGCAATGCGTTTTAAATTAATGCAAAAATCAAGGATAATTTTTTGGCTTCAGTATTCTCGAGAAAAGGGATTTTCCTATAGCGTGAGCTAGCTTACGCAACACGAGAGTACTCTCGTAAGAGAACTGCCATATTTTGAAACTGTTTTCTTTTTTCAGACACACCAGGTTTCACCGTCACTCCCTCACAACAATCCCTGTCACCAGAGTACTGATCACCTGCACCCGTCACCCATCAGCGCACCATTCAACGCACTACAGAAGCACACACCTTAGCCTCAGTCTTTGGCTATGTCCACACGTACACAAGCATGGTTTAAAAAAATCTCCGTCCACATGAAAACGCAAAAACAAGATATGAAGCCCTATCAAGAGCATGCCAAACCTAAAGGTGTCGATATAACCCTAACCGTAAAACCATGTCGGCCAATCTGAAGCCTGAAAAAAGGTTGTTACTGGTTCTGGTAAGCAGTGACCTGTGTAGTATTGAATTCTGCCTTCTCTGTTCCACAATATAATGAGATAACTGTGCATGTACCTGTATAAATGTTATAAGCCCTGTTAGCACAGTTATTAGCAGCAATATTTTGGCCACCTCCACCATTGCAATTGCACACAAATTGACTCGCTTCATGCAAACAAAGAAGATAGTGGTGCACAATCTGACATCAAACAAAGGAGATAACAGCACGCACTCCGACATCACAAGCCAATGGCCAAAACCGCATCGAAAAATCTGTGGTTTTTAAAATACCTGTGTTCGTGTGGACAGGGCCTCTGTCACGATTAGCCACGCACTTCCTGGGTTTACTTGGACCACATTTCCCATCATACACCTCCCTGGACTGATTATACCAAACACCTGCACTGCACTGATTACACACACACCTGCAATTCATTTACACTAGAGCTTAGATTCTCTGCCCGAGCCCGACCTGACCCGACCCGGCCCTTGATCAAGCACGTTACGTGTCACGCGCAGTGTCTCCTCCACTCGCACGCTGTGCTGTATTGTGTAGCTTAAGTGCAACATGGAGCTTGAAGTAAAGAAAAAAATAAAAACAGGAGAATTCACTTTGAGCAAGTATGTTTTTTTTTTTTTTTTTTACGTTTCTTCATTCGGATCCATTTGCGATCCATTCGATTCTGAATAAATAAACAACGCAGTTTACATGCTTCGTCCTTGTTACATTATTCATAAAGATAATAATTAAATGCACGCAATAAAGGCAATACATGCCTTTCAACTTATGTGTACAAAATTCTGAATTAAATTAATGTGCACTGTGCAGCAATTTGTACAAAGAGTAGGCATTAGGCATTAGGAGTAGGCGTGTTGTAGCCATTAAATAAGCGCCTTTCATATTTATTAAAATATTATGTTATTTTTTTCCATGAACAGAGTAGATGGGAGGATGCGCAATGTCGGGAGACATGGAGTGGTTCAGGGCAGGCATGATTTTGACCTTCATTATGTTTTGTTTTGTAGAAAGCCTTTCTTTAAAGTGAATTTCGTTTTGCATAAATTGTATCTTAATTTTAATAAATTTTTCATCAACCAATTGTCTGGATTTAATCAATAAGAAGCAAATAGGTTATAGCAGAAAATATAATCATGACATGGAGGCACCGGCGAGCCGCGGTCACCACGTGAACTGGAACCATCTCATCATAAAAGAAATCAATTCTCTGCACGTTTGTCAATGCTCATCTTGCTTGTTGCACGGACACATGTCGAAATAACATTAATAATAATAATGAATCTTTAGGAATATTTGATTGAATGCTGAATGTTGTGCTTGTTCAGTTACATAAAAATAAAACTATAATTAAGCGATAATTAAAATAATTAAATATTAAGTGGCCAATTTTTGCCCATTTATTAATAGTATTTATAATATATAGGGCTGTCAAATGATTAATCACGATTAATCGCATCCAAAATAAAAGTTTGTGTTCACATAATAAATGTGTTTGTACTGTGTAAAATTATTTTGTATATATAAGTACACACACGTGCATTTATATATTTAAGAAAAATGTGTTATTTATATATAAAATATTTATATTTATATATAATATAACTTATATATAAATCTACCGTGAAGAAAATAAGTATTTGAACACCCTGCTATTTTGCAAGTTCTCCCACTTAGAAATCATGGTGTGGTCTGAAATTGTCATCATAGGTGCATGTCCACTGTGAGAGACATAATCTAAAAAAAAAATCTAGAAATCACAATGTATGATTTTTTAACTATTTATTTGTAAGATACAGCTGCAAATAAGTATTTGAACACCTGTCTATCAGCTAGAATTCTGACCCTCAAAGACCTGTTAGTCTGCCTTTAAAATGTCCACCTCCACTCCATTTATTATCCTAAATTAGAGATGCACCTGTTTGAGGTCGTTAGCTGCATAAAGACCCCTGTCCACCCCATTCAATCAGTAAGAATCCAAGTACTAACATGGCCAAGACCAAAGAGCTGTCCAAAGACACTAGAGACAAAATTGTACACCTCCACAAGGCTAGAAAGGGCTACGGGGAAATTGCCAAGCAGCTTGGTGAAAAAAGGTCCACTGTTGGAGCAATCATTAGAAAATGGAAGAAGCTAAACATGACTGTCAATCTCCCTCGGACTGGGGCTCCATGCAAGATCTCACCTCGTGGGGTCTCAATGATCCTAAGAAAGGTGAGAAATCAGCCCAGAACTACATGGGAGGAGCTGGTCAATGACCTGAAAAGAGCTGGGACCACCGTTTCCAAGGTTACTGTTGGTAATACACTAAGACGTCATGGTTTGAAATCATGCATGGCACAGAAGGTTCCCCTGCTTAAACCAGCACATGTCAAGGCCCGTCTTAAGTTTGCCGATGACCATTTGGATGATCCAGAGGAGTCATGGGAGAAAGTCATGTGGTCAGATGAGACCAAAATAGAACTTTTTGGTCATAATTCCACTAACCGTGTTTGGAGGAAGAAGAATGATGAGTACCATCCCAAGAACACCATCCCTACTGTGAAGCATGGGGGTGGTAGCATCATGCTTTGGGGGTGTTTTTCTGCACATGGGACAGGGGGACTGCACTGTATTAAGGAGAGGATGACCGGGGCCATGTATTGCGAGATTTTGGGGAACAACCCAGTTAGAGCATTGAAGATGGGTCTTCCAACATGACAATGACCCGAAGCACACAGCCTGGATAACCAAGGAGTGGCTCTGTAAGAAGCATATCAAGGTTCTGGCGTGGCCAGTCTCCAGACCTAAACCCAATAGAGAATCTTTGGAGGGAGCTCAAACTCTCAGCGTGTTTCTCAGCGACAGCCCAGAAACCTGACTGATCTAGAGAAGATCTGTGTGGAGGAGTGGGCTAAAATCCCTCCTGCAGTGTGTGCAAACCTGGTGAAAAACTATAGGAAACGTTTGACCTCTGTAATTGCAAACAAAGGCTACTGTACCAAATATTAACATTGATTTTCTCAGGTGTTCAAATACTTATTTGCAGCTGTATCTTACAAATAAATAGTTAAAAAATCATACATTGTGATTTCTGTTTTTTTTTTTTTTTTGATTATGTCTCTCACAGTGGACATGCACCTACGATGACAATTTCAGACCCCTCCATGATTTCTAAGTGGGAGAACTTGCAAAATAGCAGGGTGTTCAAATACTTATTTTCTTCACTGTATATATAGTATATACATGCAAATATTTCTTAAATATATACAAGCATGTGTATGTATTTATATATATATATATATATATAAAATAATTATACACAGTACACACACATTTATTATGTAAATACAAACTTTTATTTAGAATGCGATTAATCGTGATTAATCATTTGACAGCCCTAAAATATATACACTCACCGGCCACTTTATTAGGTACACCTGTCCAACTGCTCCTTAACACTTAATTTCTAAGCAGCCAATCACATGGCGGCAACTCAGTGCATTTAGGCATGTAGACATGGTCAAGACAATCTCCTGCAGTTCAAACCGAGCATCAGTATGGGGAAGAAAGGTGATTTGAGTGACTTTGAACGTGGCATGATTGTTGGTGCCAGAAGGGCTGGTCTGAGTATTTCAGAAACTGCTAATCTACTGGGATTTTCACGCACAACCATCTCTAGGGTTTACAGAGAATGGTCCGAAAAAGAAAAAACATCCAGTGAGCGGCAGTTCTGTGGGCGGAAATGCCTTGTTGATGCCAGAGGTCAGAGGAGAATGGCCAGACTGGTTCGAGCTGATAGAAGGGCAACAGTGACTCAAATAACCACCCGTTACAACCAAGGTGGGCAGAAGAGCATCTCTGAACGCACAGTACGTCGAACTTTGAGGCAGATGGGCTACAGCAGCAGAAGACCACACCGGGTGCCACTCCTTTCAGCTAAGAACAGGAAACTGAGGCTACAATTTGCACAAGCTCATCGAAATTGGACAATAGAAGATTGGAAAAACGTTGCCTGGTCTGATGAGTCTCGATTTCTGCTGCGACATTCGGATGGTAGGGTCAGAATTTGGCGTCTACAACATGAAAGCATGGATCCATCCTGCCTTGTATCAACGGTTCAGGCTGGTGGTGGTGGTGTCATGGTGTGGGGAATATTTTCTTGGCACTCTTTGGGCCCCTTGGTACCAATTGAGCATCGTTGCAACGCCACAGCCTACCTGAGTATTGTTGCTGACCATGTCCATCCCTTTATGACCACAATGTACCCAACTTCTGATGGCTACTTTCAGCAGGATAATGCGCCATGTCATAAAGCTGGAATCATCTCAGACTGGTTTCTTGAACATGACAATGAGTTCGCTGTACTCAAATGGCCTCCACAGTCACCAGATCTCAATCCAATAGAGCATCTTTGGGATGTGGTGGAACGGGAGATTCGCATCATGGATGTGCAGCCGACAAATCTGCGGCAACTGTGTGATGCCATCATGTCAATATGGACCAAACTCCCTGAGGAATGCTTCCAGCACCTTGTTGAATCTATGCCACGAAGAATTGAGGCAGTTCTGAAGGCAAAAGGGGGTCCAACCAGTTACTAGCATGGGGTACCTAATAAAGTGGCCGGTGAGTGTATATATATATATATATATATATATAGCCTACAATTGCGCAGTTCCCCCGTATATGGTCTAGCACCCTTTCAGCACCTGCGTTAAAAAAAGGATCTGGCGTCGCCCGCGGTTATAACGGCCCACGTATTAAAAATGGTCGGGTTTAAATCGGGCTCAGGCTCATAATTAGAGTTCATGTGTCGAGCCGGGCTCGGACACAACGTGCACGGGCTCGGGTCGGGCTTGATTTTTGGGCCCGATCTAAGCTCTAATTTACACACACATAAAAGCCACTTCCACACACCACTTCTCTGCGAAGTCTTGTACTTGCTACGGTCTACATTTCTGAGCGTGACATTCCATAGTTCTCCTGGTTTCTTGATCCCTGCCTGCTTTCCTGGTTTCCGTGTTCCTGTCTGCTGCCTGCCTCGATCCCTGCCTGGAATCTTTCGTTGAACCTGTCTGCCTGCCTCGACCCCTGCCTGATATCGACACCGAGCCTGGACTTTCCCTTATACCCAGTGTGTTCCCTTTGTCTGTTATTCACAATAAAGTTACTGCACATGGATCTGCACGACTCCGAGCCTTCGTTACAGCCTCAGTGTCATGATTCCTGTCTTGTGTGGACTTTGTTATTTCCTGTTCTGTGTGATGTTTTGTTTAGTTTGGACTTTATTGATCTGGCCCAGTTGACAAACATGAACAAGGTATGCCAAATAATTATTTTTTAAGGGGGGGCTATCTGAACCACTCAGTTCAGTCATGCCATTACCTACCTGAGAAAATTCTAGTTCCTCTGCTCAAATTCCAAGTTCTCCTCTCCAGCTGCTGTCTCCAGTCCCATATCATCATGGATTTTACCTCTGATATCCATATTCCTGGCCATCCATCCCGTCAGCTTCACTGGCTTTATGAAAGACCGAAATAGACTGTGTCATATTCATCCTAGATCACCATTCTCCATTGCACCTGCCTGCATTGCTCTCTGTTGTTTAAATAAACGTTGTTCACTTAAATCTGTTCGCTCTGAGTCTGTGTATTGTTTCAGAAGACCAGACCATAACAACTCACCAGCAGCATGAGCAATCCAAATCCCAATCCTTTCCAGGACATTGTTGATGGTCTTCGCCGCATGCCTACAACGCCAACCAACTCAGTTGCTGCACCACTCACCAGTTCTTCACCTACAGTTATGGCCAGTCCCATGGTCAATCTGGTTCGGCGGAGGACTGCAACGGGTTTCTCCTCCAATGCTCACTGGCCCTGGAGATGCAGTATCCTTCATCATTTCTCTGATGACGGGGTGAGCGCTCCAAAAGGTGAAAACGATTTGGCATCAGGTTGGCCCCATGACTCAATCCTTGTACACTTTCGTGGCTCACTTCCGTGAAGTATTTGTAAAACCTGCGGGAGATTCCAGTATTGGTGAGCAACTGTATCATCTGCAACAAGGAAATAGCTCTATTAACGATTATGCCTTACGTTTCCATACGTTAGCTGCTGCAACCGGATGAAACGAGCTCTCGCTCCTCACCACTTAACGTCAAGGACTCAAGCCTAAACTGCGGCTGCATCTCACTGCATCGATGATGCTATGGGATTAGAGAAATTCGTCCCATTTTCCATTAGAGTTTCCCATCGTGAGCAGGGCGGAACACCAACAATGTCAGCAAGCCTACCAACTTCCCCGCCAAACATAGTATGTCAGCTCTCCAGAACCAGGTGTGGAATACATGGAAGTCGATTCCACCCTTCTAACTCAGGCTGAATGGCAATGTCTGCTGACCCAGGGCATCTGCCTGTACTGTGGTGTTAAGGGACATGTTATAAATTCATCCTCCTTGTCCAGTGGTTAGTTTTGTAAATAATATTAAGTCTCATTTATCACCACTTACCTCCATTGTGTGCCTTAATGCACACAATGTCTCCATTTCAGTCAATGCTCTCATCGACTGTGGGTCAGCCGGCAATTTAATTTCCTGGAAGCTCTGCCACCACCTCAAGCTCAAGAAAGTACAACAAAGTATGTTACAAGGTCCATTCCATAACGGGAAGACCACTCAGCCGACAGCAAGTACGCTTCAGTGTTGGACCAGTGTTGCTACACGTAGGACTCCATGTTGAGAACATCAAATTCCTGGTTCTGGAGAACTCCACAGCAGATATAGTCCTAGGGCGCCCTTGCCTCGTCAAACACCATCCTGTTCTGTCTTAGGCCACAGGCGAAGTCCTGACGTGGGGTGAGAAATGTTTCCCAACATGTTTCATAGAATTACCTCTCACCTTGAGCTCACCAGTCAATACCCTACCTGTCTTTTCCACATACACCGATAGCCCTCTAGAGAAACAATCAGTTGAACTTTCCTGCTGATTACACCCCCTTCAGTGATGTATTTTGCCCAAGACGATCCTCTCAATTACCATCTCATAGACCATGGGACTGCTCTATTGACCTCACACCAGGTGAGCCAGTGCACCGTGGCTAAATATACCCACTCTCCATCCCTGAACAGATGTCCATGGAGGAGTATATTCTAGAGGCTCTTCAACAGGGATACATCCGTCCTTTCACCTCCCCTGCTGCTTCAAGTTTATTTTTTGCTGAAAAGGATGGAGGCTTGAGGCCCTGCATTGATTACCAGGCACTTAACTCCCTGGGGTTGGCGGAGGCACTGGCTCGTCCACCTCGCTTTTTTTCTTGTCAGTTTTCAATTCAATTCAATTCAAATTTATTTGTATAGCGCTTTTCACAATACATATTGTTTCACATACATACATATGTGCTTTACAGAAAGTGCATTTAAAAAATGTACATAGAAAAATCCAGTTAGTTAATCATGTATTAATTTAGGGCATAACATATCGCCGGCGTTGAGTCGTCTCTTCACAGGCGTCGGGTCGTCTTTTCACAAGCATTTAGTCATCTCATCACAGGTGTTGGGGCATCTGAAGTCTCTGTGTTAGGATAGTATAGTAAGGATGGATAGTAACTCCACAATAAGTGTGAGAGTTAGTATCCATTTGAGCTGATATTCTCAGAACACCACACAGCACCGTCATCGGCTGACAGCTGACAGTCTGACCCCCGTTTCACACCGCAAGCGTGAGCGCAAGCGCGTATTTTTTTCGCGTGCATGTTAATCAATGAGTGCGTTCACACCGCGAGCAGGAGCAGCACATGAGTGTCGCGTGAGCAGCAGTGAAGCGGGGGTTTCGGCGGCGAGTCTATATTTGCTGCGCTGCTAAAGTGAAAGCACACTTTTGATGGACGAAATGAATGATTTCACACAAAAAGTGCCCAAAACGCCCAAAAAAAAAGAAAATGAAGAATCACAAATTTTATAGAAAATGTACCCATTAAACTTGTTTTTAATTATTCAGTTTACCGGGCTTTGAAGAAACTTCATGTCTATCAAGTTTATGACCAACTTCTAAAAACAAATTTAACTAAAGTCTTTGTAAAGAAATGCTTATATGTAGCCTGGGAGCCGCTGTTGTGACGCTGTACAAACGCTTCCAGTGTGAATACTCGCACGCGTCTGCAGGTGCAGTGACGATGTAGTTGCGCTGTCGCGCCGCTCACGCTTGCGGTGTGAAATGGGGGTGAGTCTCTACTGTTGCTTAGTTACCAATGATCATGTGCGCGAACTCGACAATCGACTACTGTGGACTTCGACCGAAAACAGGAAGTAAATACAGGTATGTGAGCTGGCTGAATTAGCATCACTTTTATTCATATCTTTCTCATCTACTGCAGTCAGATTCACCGTGTTCACTCTGAATACAATCACTCACATGGCTGTGCACTTGTAATGACACATTAAAGGTGCAGTGTGTGATTTTTAGCGACATCTAGCGGTTCGGTTGCGAGTTTGCACTAAGGGCTCAGCCCACTGCTCACCCCTCCCTTTCGAAGAAGCTACGGTGGCTAAAACGGGACAAACATCGTTGTCTGAGACAGCAGAGAATAGCCAGAGTAAACCAAGTTTCTGTACCACAGTCCATTATAAACCACATTATGTATAAAGTTGACAAAGCCATAGTCAGGTGAGGATCAAGGGTCTTAATACATAATATAATTATAGTAATCAGCTGATTGTCTCACGAACGTAACCAGCACATTTCTCCCCACATATCAAACCCATAATACAGCGAGGGAGAAGAACCACATGAAACTATGCAACTATATATTTTTTCTGCAGCTTCTCTTTCAAGGCAGTGACGAAACGCGCTCTGTAACGCTGTTTGTTCGCTGTCGGCTACGGTAGAAACATGACGTCACAATATGTCGACCTTCATAGAAGGGGGTGCCCGCGGTTATGTAGATATAAATGCCTCATTCTAAGGTAATAAAAACATTACGGTTTATTAAGTAAGTTCTTTAAACACCACTGAACACATAGTTATGGATGTCATATTGCATTTCTGTTATTAGATACTCAAAATTTTTACACATTGCACCTTTAAGGCTAAAAGCAGGTTTAAAACTTCCCCCATTTAAGTCAACAGGGTGCAAATTTTAAAAAGAGGATAACACGGTGTAGGCAACACCGATTTTTGTCGTTGTTCTCTGTACTGACAGCACTCCAAATTGAAAAAAATTCGCTCAATGTTAAAATTGACCGGAGTTCTCCTCTAATCTAGTTTTAAACTTCGACAACGAGTCTGAGCCTCGAACAATATCAGGAAGGCTATTCCAGAGTTTAGGAGCTAAATGTTAGAATGCCCTCCCTCCTTTAGTGGCCCCTTTTCTACCCCTTTTCTACCCCTTTTCTGATGTCCGTCTGAGAGCAACTCGTTTTGGTGTGGTCTCTTTAAATCCAGGTTGCAGAGGTGACACTCGGTTCAACTCCACCCCGTTCAGCCATTTTTGTAGTTTGATAGCAGAGATACGATTATCTAGCGGCACAGAAACTTTTTATTCCACACATTATTAACAAAATATCAACAACGGAAGACTTGTCCATCAAGCCTTACATGTTCGAGCCAGAGTCGGAGCGAGATGAAAATAAAGACGACGAACCTGCAGAACAATGTTTTCATATGGATGTATCGCAATGGTGTGTTACTGTATTTACAGTAACTTCTCCATCCGTGTCCACTACTACAATACTGCATGTTTGACAACGACTATTTAACACACAAAATATAAGTTGTCATAAACAATGAAAGAAAAGTCGATTATTTCTCTTGTTAAAACAAGCACACTAACAAGACAACTGCTAAACCATGACCACCGTGTGTTTAAAGGCACAATATGCAAGAATTATACCTTAATATAACAGCTTCAAAGTAATTTCGGTGGTAAACAAACTCATAATAGGGCGAATCATCCTGGTAGTAAAGCTTGGGGGGGTCGCCGCTGTAAATGCCAGCAATGCAAGTCTGAGAGGGGCGCCCCCGACAAATCTCACGAGAATCACGACTTGCTTTACGGCAACGACGTCACACACAACAACATATGAAGCACGAAGACACTTGCTCTCATTTCAGATGATGGAAAAAGCAAAGAAAACGCGGTCAGAAGAAAGTAGGAAAAGGAAAAGAGAATCTGACCGCGTGAGGAACCGGACAAGAGTCCCACTCGATCAGGAAATGGATGAATGAGTCTATCACGCGGGCGCGGCCGACAAGTGTTTTGTGTTCATGTGAGTGTTGCCCTCCCTGTTAATTAGTTTGGTCTACTCCATTGCGTATCTTGAAACACGCCACCCCTTTCACGTCCTCTGGAACACAGACCAAGCCGACGCCGATGAAATCGAGCGCTGATGAAAGCCAACTGTGTTGTCGTAGGCTACTTTGAACACACCGAGAGAACTACAGCCGACTGACAGCTAGAATGCGCGTTCTGCGCCTGCGTGTAAATGAGACAACTGTCTATTTCTGCAGATATATTCATATATATTCATCATTCAAAAAGAGAAACCGACGCTGCCGTTTTGAATATCAATCCTGCCAAACACTTTCTTTATTCCACTCCGCTCATGTTAATATTGAAATATTCACCAAGGAACTCTGAGGTAAGATGACGTAACATTAGAACAGCCTTCAATCTGTGCCGTTTTAACTTTGCTATTATTATCGTGCACTGACTCGTTCACTAAGCTGAACAGCCAATCAGAGTTCCCTCTTTCACCGACGGCCAGACACCGATCCAACATGGTGTTCCAGGTTTAAACAGAGAGAAAGAGATTGATCCTTTACATCGAATTTCTCTGAGCAGATAATTACAAACAATTGTCCATGGATGAAAAGGGGATGGATGAAAAGTTAGGCGTAAAAAAAAGTATTAGAGGTAGATGCTGTGAAATGCTTCAAATTAACAGATTATAGGCTACATTTGGCGCAAAGAGTAGCAGACAGTTCGGCAGCTCTGATAGCTCTAGCTCCCCCTGACTAGCTGATATGCTGTCTTGATAGTTTTATATTAATAATGTTGTGTCTTAATGTTCTTCTGTTTGTTCCCCTTTGTTTTACAAATATGACCTAATATATGCTGTTACTTAAAATAAATGTTTAAATAGCATTTATTTTTGTATTGTGTTATATTTTTATGCTATAAGTGGTGTTAAAAATTACTCTGCACATTAATGTGCCAATGTGTTATGATATGGGATGTGGTGGGCTGCTGTGGGCCAGAAAGTCCAGGGCCACTTTTTGGTCCCAGTCCGCCCCTGCAGAGACATCAAACAGAAAAAAAAACTTACTTTAAAGTGAATTTCGTTTTGTAGTAATTGTATCTTAATTTTAACCAATGTTTCATCAACCAATTGCCTGGATTTAATAAATAAGAATTAAATATAGCAGACGATATATAATCACGAAACGGAGGCGCCGGCGCATGAACTGGAGCTCGTCTCTTAAATTAACCGAAACTCAGTGTATAAGGTAGCCTACTCGCCTCACAGACATGTCTACTTAAACAGAATAATTCAAAACGAAAGAGAACAGACACAGAATGCTCTCTGCTTATGTAATTCGTATGAAATGTGCATTTCTCTCTGGCGCGTTAACTACTGCGAAAATCGCGAGTCAGCATCCTCAACTGACACGGACAAAGAAAAAACGTATTTTAATTATTTATTAATAAACATCTCCTTGCTATATTTTACATATTCATGATCATTACTTTTGCCGGTTCTTTTTTAGGAGCTTTATTGCGCCACGCCGCCACCCTTACATGAGCGCATCACCGCACCCACCAGAATAGCCCTGTTTTTTGTTTTGTTTTTTTGTTAAGGATTTGTTTACTGTGTGTGTGATTCGTTTAATGGAAAGCACATTCACGGAGTTGTCTTGATAATCAGTATCTGCTCGTTTATTCAAAATAATTTGTCCTATAACAGACGAACGATTATTCACGTTTATTGCGATCTCAATATTCCGGCCAGTTAATAATACCTAGAATATCAAAATCGACTGCTGGCGGTAGATCCTTTTCTTATTTAGCACCAAAACTTTGGAATAGTCTTCCTACCATTGTCCGGGAAGCAGACACAGTCTGTCAAAGTTCAAAGCTCGATTAAAGACACATCTCTTTGCCCTAGCATACACATAATAGATTATAGACTTCTATAATTCAATGTTAGGCTGCATAGATTAGGTCAGCCGGAACTGGGAACACTTCCCTTAAATCATGATGTACTCGTTACATCATAAGAAGAATGGCATCTATGCTAATTTGAGTGTCTTTGTTTATCCCAAGGTTTTCCCGCAGCCTGCCGGATCCAGGCCGTATCCAGATCTGACGAGGAGCTTCGCCTGGACCCGATGACAATTCAGTGCTGAAGTGCCAACTAGCCTCTCCCTATGGAGGATCCCTTTCTACTCTACAGATAAAACGTTGTGAATTTCGTTTCGTGTACCGACCCCGAAGTGATAAATAAAACAAAATTCTGTATCAAATTTATAGGCAAGACAAGTAGTTTGTTCAGGCATGGTTATGTAGGGAAGTACAAACCTGTGCACATATATTCAAACGCACATAACTATAGACCAATTTCGAGCCTACGTCACAGTTACGTCACAGCGCTAGCTGGTGGCAAAACGAACGGAAAACTGGAGGCGGCCAACACAAACAAGCACAGATTTGGCTACATAATAAGGAGCTTAAATGATTATTATTGTTATTAAATGTCATCTTGTTGTGTTGTTTGGTGAAAGAATCGATGAAAAATGAATATGCTGTATCTGGAATTTTTATTTCTAGAAAATATTCACATCATTAAAATTATACCGTAATGTCACGTCTT
The DNA here is from genome assembly GCA_031834385.1 of Semotilus atromaculatus. Classification (NCBI taxonomy): domain Eukaryota; kingdom Metazoa; phylum Chordata; class Actinopteri; order Cypriniformes; family Leuciscidae; genus Semotilus; species Semotilus atromaculatus. The sequence continues at coordinate 12,978,053 of JAULUF010000038.1, read as the reverse complement.
CTTGGCGCTGGCTAGGCAGAACTGCGGATCGTACCACACAAGTCTTCTACATGACCATTCAGCACATAGTTATAGGCATCTAAAGATTTATATGGCCTCTTTTTCCACTCGGTTTCTCTATCAGGTAGTCAGGCCACTCAACTGGAGGTAGCGTTAACGTTAATCCTGTCAGATCGTCCATCCATTGAGTGAGTGTGTACGGGTCGGCCAATCTGGGTCCGTCCGTTAAAATGAACTTTTGCAAATAACAAATAACGCGGTCCTGGACAGTGAGTGACATTAAGATAAAATCGGATTTTCTCCAGTCATTGTTAAAAAACAAACTAACAAAACTTCTAAACTAACGTTAGTGAAGTGGCCAGAGGGATCGTTCTGCCACCACCTAAGCTCCGCCCACAAAAAACGTCACTTTGTTTACCAACTGAAAATTGGTCTATAGAATCAACTCTTAATGCGCATGTGAACGCCATCAGCGTTTATCACAGGTTCGCGGTTAAAGTTTGTTTAGAGACATTCATATACATTTTTTATCTTACAGTTACTGTAAATCCGGCCTCTAGTTCATAAACGCCAGAGGAGAACTGGCCCCCGACTGAGCCTGGGTTCTCCCAAGGTTTTTTTTTTCTCCATTGGGTCACCTGATGGAGTTTTAGTACACCATTAGGTCACTTGATGGAGTTTTTCGGTTCCTTGCCACTGTTGCCTTTGGCTTGCTCAGTTGGGGATACTCAAATTAATTAATAAATCATTAATACCATTGATCAGCTCTACCAAACGTGGATGTTTTTTCCACTAAGAAACTAACATTGTTATGTTGTTTTGATTGATACTGTGAAGCTGCTTTGATACAATCTTTATTGTGAAAAGCGCTATATAAATATACTTGACTTGCCTTGACGAACGTCGCATGATGCTATTTTTATTTACCCGTTTTGGCTTTTGGCTGGTGCCGGGTGCTAATTTCCATCCCTGGACTAGACTAATAAATCTCTTACTTGTAAACTTGTTTGCGTTCTATGTTGTATGTTGTTGCGCTTGCTTGTAGTAGCCTATGTCATTGTTTTAACGATGCTGTTCATTCATTCATTGGTGATAATTAGACCAGTCCAATAATTTCCACATGTTTAGCTAGATTTCTATTATCAGAGCTGTTAGCAGACTTGCTAATAAACACTTGTTTCTCTTACGTTTTTATTTATTTGGTTTGCGTAATGTTCTATTGCCTAGCTTGCCGCACGACGCTGTTGACGTTGATTCCTGCGATTATCATGAGAACAGTTGTCAATCTCTCACATAATTCTCTAGTGTAAACGAGCACAATTTGCAAACTATTATGATAAATTGCAATAATCATGTCTAATGACATCATAACGGCCAATGTTATGAAATAATGCGACGTACATTTAACTTTATTGATGTCATCTGGCATTTTGTAATGTTTACATTATAATCAAAAATACATAAATGAAATGATACATTAGGCCTAGACTAGAGGCTATTTACTTGTGATTTAGCTGCAATCATGTAAAAACGTTGTGATTGTGGCAGTATGAGTTAGTGTAATGAGCTGGCGTTCCTTTGGTCACTCCCCGTGTGAAGCTCCGCCCTATAAATATCGAGTAATCCTTCTGACGGTCTCTTGCTCATTGGTGACAGGAAGTTGCGTTGTGCTTCCTGGTCTCGTTCCCCGTGTGCGGTGCTGTGCTGCGCTAACAGGTAGGGTGCCGGCTTTGCTGTCTCCGTGCGAACATTGTTCCCTGTCATCTTGCTTACTGGTATTATGTGGTTATTTGCGTTCGTAGATCTCCGGTCGGATGGACGAACTTTCATCTCGTCGTTCAATTTATTGAACCGCTGAACACAATGCATTACCAGTGCTGTGGGCACTCGTCGAGCTTTTTCCCTCAGTTATGTCTGAATGATGGGTATGTATCTCAGATGACGTGGGATTTATATCTGGTTTCTTATTAATTGGGGGTTAATGGTAATTTTTCTTTGTGTAGCTAACAAGGATGAGGCCAGTTTAGCCGGAGATCATCACTAGCTGCACAGGAACGATTCGCTGGCTGCTGTTTTGCTCTGTTTTGTTTTGTTTGGCTCTGTGTTGCTTTGTTTTGTGTTTTGCCTTTGCCTTTGTGCCTGACGGCTATATTGTGTATTTTTGCCTGTTTAAGGTGCTGTTTTTTTATATATATGTCTGTGTTTTATCTGTCTCCGTCTGTTATATGTGCCACTTTGCCCGGGCCACTGCCTCGTTTGTGTAAAAGGCATAAGTGTATCAGCGAGTGAGGCCACTGGGTCGTTACGGCTGTATGGCCAATAGTATGTGGCATTTGTTGCTTGCCATTGTTTTTATGAGACGTGAATCGCTCGAGGGGTTGGGGCTTTACATTATAATTTTGTCGATTTAAGAAGTTTTTTTTTGGGTCTGCTTTCTTTTGGGTTTCTTTTGTTTTGATTTCCATTTAGATTAAAACTGTATTTATATTTCATTTGATTAATTTTTTTTCTTTCTTTCTGATTTACTGGGTTTACATATATATCTATATATATATATGTGTGTGTGTTTTTCTTTATACTGCCGTATTTTAACCATCGTTGGTTTTGGCAGTCATTTTGTATTTTGTGATGAGTTTATTTTTGTTTTGATTTTCTTTGATGACTGAACTGAGAAATATTTATTTATTTGTTTTCTTTGTGATATTGCCTCTTTAGAGCCATTGCAGGTTCTGGCAGTTATTGTTTCTTTTGTGATGAAAAATATTGATTTTCTGATTTCTGTATTTTCTTTTTGGTAAACTTGTGGAAAGTGTGGTTGTGCGCCTTTTCTTGTCTTTTTTTCTTTTCTGTTACAGTAGCTGAGAGCCGGTGGGGGTATTGGTGCCTGGGTGGTGTCATCCCTGTTTTGGAGTGCTGTGGACTTCCTTTTCTTACACTTGTGTTTATTGGGGGGTGTGTGTGTTGACTGGGGGGGGGGTTCTGGGATCTTTTACTACCCTTTGAATCCTTTACCTTCATCGGTAAGCCTCAGCAATTTTGTTTTGTTTGTTTTGAGTTCTCTTCCCTGAGAGATTATTGTTTTAAAATGTTAAATTATTTAAATTAATAAATGTTGTGCCTTCAAAATTGAACATTGTCTTTGGCTCTATTGTATACGTATCTGTGTGTCTTAAACTGTTAGATTTATAGAGCTTGAAAAGAGAAAAATCATTCTCTGGGTGAAATTCCCAGGGTGGCGTAGTCGGTGTTTAGTCTGTCCTCGCCGGAGTGCCACATTTGGCGTAGTCGGCAGGATTACAATTTGATGCCAAGGACGTGTTCAATTTTGTTGTATTGTTTGTTTTTGTTTTTTTTTTCGTTTTTTGTTGTGTTACAGGCAAAACAGCAGCCGGCGACTTTCCCCCGTCTTATCTCCTAACGGTAGAGTTTCCCTTTGTTGGGTAGGGTAAGTATGGAGGGAGAGTTACAGGAGTTGAGGGACTTAGTGGAGCAGATGAGAGTAGATAATGAGAAACTGCGCCGGGAGCAGGCGTGGCCGTCAAGGCAAGAGGACTTGTAGCAAGTCTCTCTCATGTGTTTCTCGTCATGTAGCCGTCAAGGCAAGATGACTTGTAGCAAGTCTCTCTCATGTGTTTCTCGTTGTGTAGCCGTCAAGGCAAGAGGACTTGTAGCAAGTCTCTCTCATGTTTCTCGTCGTGTAGCCGTCAAGGCAAGAGGACTTTTAGCAAGTCTCTCACATGTATTTCTCATCGTATGACCGTCAAGGCAAGAGGACTTGTAGCAAGTCTCTCTCATGTGTTTCTCGTCATGTAGCCGTCAAGGCAAGATGACTTGTAGCAAGTCTCTCTCATGTGTTTCTCGTTGTGTGGCCGTCAAGGCAAGAGGACTTGTAGCAAGTCTCTCTCATGTGTTTCTCGTCATGTAGCCGTCAAGGCAAGATGACTTGTAGCAAGTCTCTCTCATGTGTTTTTCGTTGTGTAGCCGTCAAGGCAAGAGGACTTGTAGCAAGCCTCTCTCATGTGTTTCTCGTCATGTAGCCGTCAAGGCAAGAGGACTTGTAGCAGGTCTCTCTTGTGTGTTTCTCGTCATGTAGCCGTCAAGGCAAGAATGACTTGTAGCAAGTCTCTCTCGTGTTTCTCGTCGTGTAGCCGTCAAGGCAAGAGGACTTGTAGCAAGTCCCTCTCATGTGTTTCTCGTGTTTAGCCGTTTTATATCAGAACTCGTGTATCACCTGTTCTGGTTGATTAGCCGTAAGGGCAGAGGACCTGTAACCAGTGCCTTACTCATGCTTTTAGCCGGCATGTCCGAGGACTCGTGTATCGCTTGTTTCTCGTCTTTAGCCGTTTTATATCAGAACTCGTGTATCACCTGTTCTGGTTGATTAGCCGTAAAGGCAGAGGACCTGTAACCGGTGCCTCCTTTGTGTTTTTAGCAGTCGTGATAGAGAACGTGTGTATCACTTGTTCTCGTTAGGTAGCCGTCAAGGCAGAGGCCTTGTGCCGAGTTCCTCCGTGATCGTGTTGTAGCCGTCAAGGCTGGAAACTTATAATAAGTGGTCCGTCGTCGGGTCGACGATCCAAAAGATGGGGTAGATTGTGGCAGTATGAGTTAGTGTAATGAGCTGGCGTTCCTTTGGTCACTCCCCGTGTGAAGCTCCGCCCTATAAATATCGAGTAATCCTTCTGACGGTCTCTTGCTCATTGGTGACAGGAAGTTGCGTTGTGCTTCCTGGTCTCGTTCCCCGTGTGCGGTGCTGTGCTGCGCTAACAGGTAGGGTGCCGGCTTTGCTGTCTCCGTGCGAACATTGTTCCCTGTCATCTTGCTTACTGGTATTATGTGGTTATTTGCGTTCGTAGATCTCCGGTCGGATGGACGAACTTTCATCTCGTCGTTCAATTTATTGAACCGCTGAACACAATGCATTACCAGTGCTGTGGGCACTCGTCGAGCTTTTTCCCTCAGTTATGTCTGAATGATGGGTATGTATATCTCAGATGACGTGGGATTTATATCTGGTTTCTTATTAATTGGGGGTTAATGGTAATTTTTCTTTGTGTAGCTAACAAGGATGAGGCCAGTTTAGCCGGAGATCATCACTAGCTGCACAGGACCGATTCGCTGGCTGCTGTTTTGCTCTGTTTTGTTTTGTTTGGCTCTGTGTTGCTTTGTTTTGTGTTTTGCCTTTGCCTTTGTGCCTGACGGCTATATTGTGTATTTTTGCCTGTTTAAGGTGCTGTTTTTTTATATATATGTCTGTGTTTTATCTGTCTCCGTCTGTTATATGTGCCACTTTGCCCGGGCCACTGCCTCGTTTGTGTAAAAGGCATAAGTTTTTTTTGGGGTCTGCTTTCTTTTGGGTTTCTTTTGTTTTGATTTCCATTTAGATTAAAACTGTATTTATATTTCATTTGATTTATTTTTTTTCTTTCTTTCTGATTTACTGGGTTTACATATATATCTATATATATATATGTGTGTGTGTTTTTCTTTATACTGCCGTATTTTAACCATCGTTGGTTTTGGCAGTCATTTTGTATTTTGTGATGAGTTTATTTTTGTTTTGATTTTCTTTGATGACTGAACTGAGAAATATTTATTTATTTGTTTTCTTTGTGATATTGCCTCTTTAGAGCCATTGCAGGTTCTGGCAGTTATTGTTTCTTTTGTGATGAAAAATATTGATTTTCTGATTTCTGTATTTTCTTTTTGGTAAACTTGTGGAAAGTGTGGTTGTGCGCCTTTTCTTGTCTTTTTTTCTTTTCTGTTACAGTAGCTGAGAGCCGGTGGGGGTATTGGTGCCTGGGTGGTGTCATCCCTGTTTTGGAGTGCTGTGGACTTCCTTTTCTTACACTTGTGTTTATTGGGGGGTGTGTGTGTTGACTGGGGGGGGGGGGGGGGGGGTTCTGGGATCTTTTACTACCCTTTGAATCCTTTACCTTCATCGGTAAGCCTCAGCAATTTTGTTTTGTTTGTTTTGAGTTCTCTTCCCTGAGAGATGATTGTTTTAAAATGTTAAATTATTTAAATTAATAAATGTTGTGCCTTCAAAATTGAACATTGTCTTTGGCTCTATTGTATACGTATCTGTGTGTCTTTAACTGTTAGATTTATAGAGCTTGAAAAGAGAAAAATCATTCTCTGGGTGAAATTCCCAGGGTGGCGTAGTCGGTGTTTAGTCTGTCCTCGCCGGAGTGCCACATAAGCTGCCAAACGTGGTAGGCTACTTTATTATTATAAAGTAGTCTAACACTTGACATATATTATCCGATTTTGAACATCATCATTAGTTCAGTAGACTATGCAGTATGTATGCAATAGCCCAATATTTGTATGAAATCGTGAAACATTACCTGCTCAATATCTTCTGTGTCTTGTGCCTGTTCCATGACCAACGCTTCTATCCTACCGAACAGGTACCGGTGTACAGGGTGGGGGTGTATTTACGACAGTGCAAGTATTGCACAGCGACTCTGTTTGACAAAAACACAATTTCTGCATATTGTGTCTTTAAGAAAGTAATTTTAGTACTTTATTTTTATTAACGCTATTTACAGCTTAACGAAGTGCTCTGTTCGTGGTCTCCAAAGATAGAAGGAATTGACCCCTCAATCAGACGAAGTCTATCGGCAAATACTTCTTTATACTGGCGGCAGGGCCGGCGATTGCTTTAGGCGAACTAGGCGGTTGCCTAGAGCGACAAAAATGTTGGGGGTGCGGGCGCCCTCTAGTGTCGTCCTTGGCCTACTTCCCATTAATCATAGAATTAGAATGACAAGCGAAATAAAACATGTTTATTAAACATGATCATCATAAGGCTCATTACTCAGTCATACGTTTAATTACTAGTCAACTTGATTATTAGATTGAATTGATGATAATTGTCGATCACTTCCTAACGGGGGAGGGGGGAGTTGCGTTAAATTACGTTTGGCAAGTGCTGGCGTGTTGATCGAAAAGGAAGCAGTCTAAACTCTCTGGTGCACAGGGAAGAAAAAGGAAAAAGGAACAAGATAAAGTGCAGCCATTAAGGTGTCGAAATAAATTAATTTACTTAAGCCTGGTTCACACGGCAGGATAATTAGGCCGATTTTAGCCCCGATTCACCCCTTCCGACAATCTTAAGGATGCTCCGATTATCATAAAATAATCTGATCAGATATTCCTGCAGTGTGTGGTGTGTTAAGACTGCTCTCGTCTGCTCGGAAGGACGTCGGGACCGCTCCGATCTCAAATCGGGGATATCCAACATGTTGGATTTTTTTGGCCCGATTTCTCCTCGTGTGTGGTGTCTCCGTGGGACAGACGAGCACGCAGCCTGTGGACTGTGGCGTGTAGCCAATCAGAAAGCGAGGTGACGAGGCGCAGACCGGGAAACAAAATCAAAACAGCCGGCGGCATGGCGCACCAGTATGAGGCGCCGGACTGGACAAAAGCGAAGCGAACTGCGCGAGAGAGACCGAGCTGTCGCTCGCATGCAGACACCCTCGGTCTCTCTCAAGCGCTGTCGCTCGCTCGCGCACTCCGCTTTTGTCCAGTCCAGCGCCTCATACACCTGAAAATCCGGTGGACGTCGGTTAAAAACAAACTACAAACTATCGCCACTGCATCCTCTTCGTCCGCCATGATTGTTTACTCTGAAATCACGTTTGATCTCGAGGGATTTTGCGAGATTTTCCATCTGACCTGGGAATGCTCGGGAGTCAAATCGGCTCGTGTGTGATGTGTTGATTTTGCCGTGTGGCTGCGCACCACACACTGTATGACCAAAGCTGTTAGACCCGTGATTTTTTATCGCCGTGTGTGGGGTCTCTCAGGTTTGGAAAATCGGCCGACAATTTTAAAATCGTCCCGTGTGAACCAGGCTTTAGTAACCTACAGCACAGGCATGTAGGTACTGGCCATCGGGATTACCGGGAGATTTCCGTTGTGCCGACGTGCTTTTTGGGACGATACATCTCATACTTTTATTTATTTTTGTCTCAACGGCCCATATAACTCGTACATCGGCGGCCCATTCGTTTTGTTTTGTTTAATTGGTGGCGCTGGGTTACTTCCAAGTATATAACTTACTTTCAAGTATAGAAATTTGTACAAAACTTATTATGAAAGTTTCCTTTATTTTTCATTTAAATTGTTTTACAATATATGGCTATTACTGTCATGGGATTAATATTATAACTATTATTACATTGAGGAAAATACATGTAAGTATTTGAACACCCTGCTATTTTGCAAGTTCTCCCACTTGGAAATCATGGAGGGGTCTGAAATTGTCATCGTAGGTGCATGTCCACTGTGAGAGACATAATCTAAAGAAAAAATCCAGAAATCACAATATATGATTTTTAAACTATTTATTTGTATGATACAGCTGCAAATAAGTATTTGAACACCTGTCTATCAGCTAGAATTCTGACCCTCAAAGACCTGTTAGTCTGCCTTTAAAATGTCCACCTCCACTCCATTTATTATCCTAAATTAAATGCACCTGTTTGAGGATGTTAGCTGCATAAAGACCCCTGTCCACCCCATACAATCAGTAAGAATCCAACTACTAACATGGCCAAGACCAAGGAGCTGTCCAAAGACACTAGAGACAAAATTGTACACCTCCACAAGGCTGGAAAGGGCTACGGGGAAATTGCCAAGCAGCTTGGTGAAAAAAGGTCCACTGTTGGAGCAATCATTAGAAAATGGAAGAAGCTAAACATGCCTGTCAATCTCCCTCGGACTGGGGCTCCATGCAAGATCTCACCTCGTGGGGTCTCAATGATCCTAAGAAAGGTGAGAAATCAGCCCAGAACTACACGGGAGCTGGTCAATGACCTGAAAAGAGCTGGGATCGCCGTTTCCAAGGTTACTGTTGGTAATACACTAAGACGTCATGGTTTGAAATCATGCATGGCACGGAAGGTCCCCCAGAAAATTAAAGACAGGTGTGTTTGATTAGGGTTGGAGATGAAATCATGTAGTTGGGAAATCGTGTAACAAAACTGATATAAGTCACAACATACTGCCGTTATTTGTAGGCTTCAGTTTGTTTGTCCTTTTACACACATACACATATATGAGCTGAAAGCTAAAAAATAACGGCAGTATGTTGTGACATATCAGTTTTGTTACACGATTTCCCGACTTCGCAGTAAATATTACATTATATATACACTTTTATGCCGATGTTTGTTTGGAGAAAGTGTTTGCTGAATGCAAACCTTTCCCAATATTTATAAACTCCCGTTAGCATTCGCTAATAGCAGCCTGCTAGCTACCAGATTGATAATTCGCTACTCTACTAGCATGGTTTGAAATCATGCATGGCACGGAAGGTCCCCCAGAAAATTAAAGACAGGTGTGTTTGATTAGGGTTGGAGATGAAATCATGTAGTTGGGAAATCGTGTAACAAAACTGATATAAGTCACAACATACTGCCGTTATTTGTAGGCTTCAGTTTGTTTGTCCTTTTACACACATACACATATATGAGCTGAAAGCTAAAAAATAACGGCAGTATGTTGTGACATATCAGTTTTGTTACACGATTTCCCGACTTCGCAGTAAATATTACATTATATATACACTTTTATGCCGATGTTTGTTTGGAGAAAGTGTTTGCTGAATGCAAACCTTTCCCAATATTTATAAACTCCCGTTAGCATTCGCTAATAGCAGCCTGCTAGCTACCAGATTGATAATTCGCTACTCTACTAGCATTACTTGGTTCATGAAGATAAATGGAGGACCAGATAGATTCCGTAACATGGTCAGGCAGACAACAAATTCGAAAAAATAGAGATAGTGTGCAAGCAATATATTTAACTTACTAGTCCAAAAGCATGACGGCCAGGTCAGCATCGGTCGGGCACCCCTCCTCCTCCTTTAGCTCACGCCAACGAGCGAACGCTGGACCAATGTTAATCCTCGTCCTGGCTTTTAATTTGTCACTCTCCCTTTTTCTTTTTTTAGTGTCCTCTGACAAAACCTTTGCCTTCTTCCTTGTAGCTGTTGGTTCGGCCATGACGAAAACATACAGACGGCAATTCAATTGAGCTCTCACGTCAGAATCTGAGGAAGTTGGGGCGAAGTTACATAGTGCCAGTAAAAGAGACACAGACACTGTCAGGCTATGGCAGACGTGTCATTCAACCTATTGTAAGTCGATGTACCATCTCAAGGGTTTTGGTAATATATTATAAAGGTTGAAAAAATACATAGTGTGCCTTTAAATCTGAGAGCTGAATCACTCCTTCATTAGTGCTAGCGGACTTGTAAAGTTGCTACTAATGTGTTTCAAGTGACAATACAAATTTGAAATCGATGAATGATAGGTGAATGTTTGGATGGCAGGGCAGTTTTCATGGCAAAAGAAAAAGCAAACACCTTGGAAATAACAGGTATGTTGAACAGGAACTGTTTCAGAAATGCCAAAAAGGTGTGTGACTGTTCTAGTCTTTGTGTTTAGATCAGTGTGCTCAATAATGAATGTGCCTTTTTGTCCTTCTTTATTTATATTTGGATTATGCTGTGTTGTAAATTAAAATACAAACAAACAAAAAGCCATTATTTTAATCTCCTTACATTCTATGTTCTAAATTCTATGTCGCGCCTGATAGGGCCATTAGGGGAGGCGTCTTTGTCTTTCCAAGTGTGACACACATCAATATTCTCAATGAGTCACGTCTCTCTGCATACAAGCTTTCTTACACTAAACATGTCTTACAAATTTTAAATCAATATATTGTTTTATGTGAATGAGTGGGCAGGATGATTTGCACATTGGTTTGAAGCGAAAATTCTATGGTAAGTGATACAATTATTATTTTATTTTTATTCAAAAGTAAAATATTCAGTATGGACTTTATAGCCTTATTTCAGTGACTTAATTTTTTTTTTTTACTTACCACGCATAAACATCCTTTTCTTAAAACTACAAACTTTTACATACATGCTGCTTATATATTATTGTAGCAGAGTTTGTGCTGAACACAGTGTAATCAGACTTTAGCCATGAAATGCACATGCACAAAAGTCAGGGCATTTGAAAACACCTCCAGGGCCCAGAATACCCCTCAAACCCTAGAGGGTTAACACGATAACTGTGAAATCCCTCTATCCCCTTCACTTCGTCCCAGCAGCCTTGGAACACCTTGGAGGCACTCCAGTCTTTACCAAGTTGGACCTCTAAAGTGCCTACAACCTCATCCGAATACTTGAGGGAGACGAATGGAAGACCGCCTTTATGACCCCTACTGTACGAGTAGTGCATCATGCCGTATGGCCTGCTCAACGCTCCCTCCGTATTCCAGGATTTCATGCATGTGTAGCAGGGTGACTGAATCCACTTAGGAGGATGTCATTCACCTGTGCTTAATCTGTTACCACTCCCGCCCCTTGTCCTATATATGAGATGTGTGGTGGCCACTTTTGTATGCGTCTTGGTATCGCCCCATTTGACGTCATCTGTGGCTGCCGCAGGTATGTGAGTGTATGGGGAAACTCGTGCTTTCTCGTCCTGTGCTGGCGGTTTATATGAATTTTTCTTGCTGTTAGGTTGCGACGGTAGGCTGTTTTTCCCGCTGCTGTGTGTTTGCTGCCCACTTCTCTCAGGTATGTGTAGCCTCTTTGTTCAATGGGAAGAAATTGGCTGCGTTTGACAACTTGTGATTTAATATCTGCAGTGGCAACGATAGAATGTCATCTATATGTACCTGAGCGAGAAGCTGTATTATACTATGGTGTGCGACTACGAAGCAGTTTGTGAGCAGTATTCCCCCGTGGTATGTAAGATTATGGTTTTGGGTATTAATAACTTGCTGTTGTTGTCTAACATTATCCTCCTGCTCGGCAGGCCCCCCCCTGCATAACTGAGTCTCTTGGGCTAATCATGGGAACCGGGTATCACTGATGACTTGTGATCGCGTATAATTACGACTGCGTCGCTGTTTTGCCTCAACCTAAATGATGGAAACCTTTTCACTGTTGTAACGTTTGGTGTAAACTGTCTGTCGCCATGAATCCCATTGATCCATAAGTGTGGATGTTTGATTGATTGTTTGTTTTGTTTTCTTTAGTTTTTTTTTGGTTATTGTGGCTTGTTTCCTTTGTGATCATTATTAACCGAAGTAAGTTTAATTGTTTATTTGACACTTTGAATTTTGAATTTGAATTTGAATTTACTTTTATGAGGTATTGCGAGGGCCATTTCCTGGTCAAGAGAGCTAAAGCCTTGAAATATCTGACCTTGGATCACAGTGACTTGTGTATGTTATTTTGTGTTTATTTATTTTCTCTTTTTTTCTCGTTGCAGGAGCTGGGGTGGTTCTGGAGGGCGGGGGGTGAAGCTGCCAGGCTGTATGGTGTGCTCACATCGAGTGTTGTGTGGCTTCTGGCATTTAACCTTCACGTGGGTATTTGTAGTGGACGATTGTGGGGGGTTTGTCTTCCAATTTGGCAGCTGATCCATACCTCCAGACACCCCCGCTCTTGGTTAATTTGTTTCTTTAAATTGAATGTGTGTGTGTGTGTATATGTGTATGTGGTGTTGATTAATGGTGTCTTATTATAATGCTTGTGACAAGGTTTTTTTTTAGATTTTGAATTTCTGACTATTTAATACTTTGTTGACAAACAACAAAAAAAAAACAAATAAACTTTTTATTCTATACAACTCATGTCTTTCCACCCATCCACGCAAAACGAACCTGTGTGCCCTTAGGGCTATTTCCCTGGTCTTCCGGGGTGGCGTAGTCGATGATATTATAGTGTCATTTCTGTTAGGAGTGAGGTGAATCCCTTGTTAGTCCACTTGAGGCTCCTTCTCGTACCCACAACGCTACAATTTGGCGTAGTCGGCAGGGTTTGGTTTTGTTCCCTCTTTTTGTGTGGGTTGGGTGAAAACTTGAGTGTATATTTAAAAAAAAAAAAAAAAAAAAAAAATTTGTATTGGTATTTGTCTGTGTGGTTTTTTTTTTTGAGGCGAGACAGCGGCGTAGCTACTGTGACCCAGATCTCCCCTGTCAGTCGGCCTCCCTCTACGATTGGTGAGTGCATTTATCATGGAAGAGGAGTTGCAACAGTTAAGAGAGTTGGTGGCACAGCTAACGGCTGAGAATGAAAAAATGCATCAGGAACGTACGGCCGAATTACCAGGCCCAAGTGTAGCAATTAGTGCTCCAGTAATGCCTCTAGGGGCACCGGTACCCTTGGGTACGGGTGCCACTCAGCCGGAAAGATTTGTTTTCGTACCTCGTGATCGAAGGTGCCCAAAGTTTAACGGCCACACTGGCATTAGCCTTGAGGAGTGGATTGAGGAAGTACAAGCGTGTATGCAGTTGCGTCATCTCTCTGCGACTGATAGGGCATTTTTTTTGTTTGACCATTTGGAGGGGGAGGCACGGGAAGAGATCCGGCATCGTCCTGCGGTTGATAAAGGGGATCCAGATAGAATTATTTCTGCGTTGCGGGAGGTATTTGGTTGCTCTCAGTCATATGTTGCCTTACAGGAGGCCTTTTTCTCGCGAAAGCAGCGGGAAGGGGAGACTTTGTTGGAGTTTTCCCTCGCTCTAATGAGCCTCCTAGAGGGTGTTAAGCAACAGTCCCCATATGTAATGCCAAATTCTGAGAACCTTTTACGCGACCAATTTGTTGAACATGTAGTGGATAGTTCTCTGCGTCGTGAGCTTAAACAGCTAGTTCGCCGCCAACCTACTTCCAGTTTGCTAGAGGTTCGTAGAGAAGCAATAAGATGGGAGCGGGAGGGGATGCCGGGTGGGGTACGTGGGCGAAGTCAGTCCGTTCCAGTAGTTCCTTTGATCCAATATGGTGTGCAGGGGGGACCGTCGTCGAATACTGCTAGCTTAGGGCCCAACTCTGAGTTAAGTGAGTTGAGGGAAATGTTGAAGTCTCAACAGGTACAGCTAGATCAACTCACTAAGGGTTTGGCATTATTACAGGGTCCTGCTCCTGCTGCTCGGAGTCAATCTCCACATTCGTCTGGTTATCCGTTGTATCCACGGAATAAAGTTTCTCATTCTAATCCAATAATATGTAGAAGATGTCAGCAGCCGGGTCATTTTGCTAGGGAGTGTGATGGGGAACGTATCCCTTCTCGTTCCAAATCTCCCTTCACGGCTCCTCGTGCAGGGGGGAGTGGGCAGTCTCATCTTCAGCGGCCGTCGGAAAACTAGTTCCCACCGGGCTGCAGAGCCTCAGCTCGGTTGGGGAAAAGAATGGCTTAGACGTTTGTCAGAATATTAGCCCGGTGCCTCGTTTGATGTCGTCATGCCCGCATCTGGTGGTTCTTATTGGTGGGGTTCCGGTGCCTTGTCTGTTAGATACTGGCTCTATGGTGTCCACCATTACTGAGAGTTGTTTTTTACAGCATTTTGAGCCATGGGGTCAGGATCGCCTTCGTTCCTGCCAGTGGTTGCAGTTGCGGGCTGCCAACGGCCTGGACATCCCTTATATTGGGTATGTAGAATTGGATGTTGAGCTATGTGGCCGGTTGGTGCCAAACTGTGGGGTGCTTGTTGTCAGGGACCCCCCTGGCAGCTTGTGTTCTAAAGTACCAGGTATTGTGGGAATGAATATTCTCAGTCGTTGTTACCGGGAGCTTTTTGGCCAACATGGTCCTGCCCTCTTTGAACTACCATCATTATTGCAGGCCCCTGATTGTGTAACTCAGGCATTTCAGCATTGTCATAAGGTGGATGCCCGTTCGGATGCCGATCGGGTAGGTCAGGTTAGAATACGAGGCCGTCGGGCATGGCGTATTCCAGGAGGTACGTTAAAATTAGTACCGGCAACTTGTTCTGAGAAATTCTCACAGGAGACTGTGTTATTCGAGCCTGTAGAGTCGGGCCTGCCAGCTGGATTGTTAGCATCATCATCGTTGGTACGGGTAAACCGTGGAACTGTCTCCGTACCGGTGGTAAATGTAGGGACGACGGACGTAATGTTGTATCCTCGGGCCCTCCTGGGCTCTCTCACAAGCGTTTATGTGGTGAGTTTGCCCAGGGGGGTTACGGAGGTTAATTCTGTCCTTGCTGTTTTTGGCCCCCATGGCGCTCAGGTTGCTCCCACGGTGGAGGAACAGATTAGGTCTATTGACCTGTCTGTGTTGTCGTCGCAAGATCAGGATCATGTTAGGACCTTATTACTGGAGTACCAGTGTGTGTTCTCTGCTCATGAGGGGGACTTGGGGTGTACTAGTTTACTGTCACACGACATTCCTTTGTTGGATGACACCCCGGTCCGGCAGCGTTACCGCCGGATACCACCCTCAGAGTATGAGGTAGTGAAGGCCCACATCGATACACTGTTAGAGTCACAGGTTATACGGGAAAGTTGCAGTCCTTATGCATCCCCGATAGTCTTGGTTAAAAAGAAGGACGGTAGTCTACGCCTGTGCGTGGACTACCGTCAACTGAATTCCAAGACTAGGAAGGATGCTTTCCCCCTTCCGAGAATCGAGGAGTCCTTGGATGCCTTGACTGGTGCCCGCTGGTTTTCCACTATGGACTTAGCCAGCGGGTACAATCAGGTTCCTGTAAGTGAAAGGGATAAATCTAAGACTGCATTTTGTACACCATTCGGGCTGTTCGAGTGGAACCGGATGCCCTTTGGGCTTTGTAACGCTCCCGGTACATTCCAACGCCTTATGCAACGATTGTTCGGTGACCAACAGTGCCAGTCACTATTACTGTACCTAGATGACATCGTCATCTTTTCATCTTCAGTGGCGCAGCACCTGGAGCGCCTGGAAGGTGTACTGAGTAGGTTGAAGTGTGAGGGCCTTAAAGCAAGGTTAGAGAAGTGTTCATTTTTTCGCCCGGAGGTAGTATACCTTGGTCACGTAATATCGGCTGATGGCGTTTCAACTGACCCAAGAAAGATTGAGGCGGTGGCTAAGTGGCCAAGGCCCAATAGTGTTTCCGAGCTCCGTTCTTTCTTGGGCTTTGCCAGTTATTACCGCCGCTTTGTGGAGGGGTTTGCCAAGTTGGCAGCCCCTCTGCATAGGTTGGTAGCGGAGCTTGGATGTGTTGGGCCCAAGAAACGAGCGGAGCAGAATTTTGCTGATGCTTGGACAGTACAGTGCCAAAACAGCTTTGATGCGTTAAAAGCAATGTTTGTTAAGGCCCCGGTGCTTGCCTATGCAGATTTCTCCCTACCGTTCATTTTGGATGTAGATGCCAGCCTGAGTGGTTTGGGGGCGGTCCTTTCACAGGAACAAGAGGGGAAGGTGAGGCCTATTGCATACGCAAGTCGTGGTCTTAGGCCCCCTGAGCGTAATATGCTAAATTATAGTTCAATGAAACTTGAATTTTTAGCGCTCAAGTGGGCCATGACCGAAAAATTTAGAGAGTATTTATTGGGTAATAAATGTGTAGTTTTTACAGACAATAACCCCCTTAGCCACCTTATGACAGCAAAGCTCGGCGCCACGGAGCAACGATGGGCGGCACAGCTGGCATGCTTTGATTTCGAGGTCAAGTATCGCCCAGGCAGGGTCAACAAAAACGCTGATGCCTTATCAAGATGCCAGCCACTAGTTTCAGGGGTGTTGGACAACATGCTGCCGGGGGCGGTTATTCCGGCCTCCATCCAGCATACTGAGAACTCAAGGTCCTTGGCTAGCCAAGCCACTGTGGTTGCCTTGCCGGGGCATTCCCCTGCTGACCTGCGTGCTCTACAAGAGGCAGACCCAGTGATTAGGGAAGTTTTATTCTTTTTCAGAGAGGGTGAGTTCCCTGGGCCTTATGAGCGTCGACAGCTCTCTAGGGATGCATCGACTCTACTTCGTCAGTGGGATCGGTTGGTGGAATCACAAGGGGTATTATACCGTCGCATTCTTCGCTCGGATGGTGGCGAAGAGATCTTTCAATTGGTGTTGCCTTCTGTTTTGCATGTGGAGGTCTTAACTGGGTTACACCAAGAGCATGGGCACCAGGGTATCGAGCGCACCACAGAACTGGTACGTCAGCGCTGTTATTGGCCAGGCATGTCAGCCATGGTGGCGAAATGGTGTCAGGAGTGCGAGAGGTGCCAGGCGGCTAAGGATCTACAGCCAGGTGCCCGTAGTTTTATGGGTCACTTGTTGGCTTCTCGACCAAACGAAATTGTGGCCATCGATTTCACCCAGCTCGAAGCATCCTGTTCAGGGTTTGAAAACATCTTAGTAATGACGGATGTCTTTACAAAGTATACTATTGCAGTTCCTACTCGTGACCAGCGGGCTGAGACGGTAGCACAGGTATTGGTTACCGAGTGGTTCTATCGGTTGGGGGTGCCTGGGAGAATTCATTCGGACCAGGGCCGTAGCTTCGAATCATTCCTGATCCAGCAACTTTGTAACTTGTATGGGGTTGAGAAATCTCGTACTACTCCTTACCATCCTTCGGGTAATGGGCAGTGCGAGCGATTCAATAGAACATTGCACAACCTATTGCGCACCTTACCGGTTTCACGTAAGAGGGACTGGGCGTCTAGTCTCCCTCAGGTGCTCTTCTCCTACAACACCACCCCACATCAAGCCACTGGGGAGTCTCCTTACTTTTTGATGTTTGGCCAGGAGCCACGTCTCCCAATTGATTTCTTGCTTGGTAGAGTTCGAGAGCCGGTGGCTGGTGATGTGCACGAATGGGTGGTGGAGCATCAGACGAGATTGAAAGTGGCGTTTGCGGGAGCACGAGAACGACTGAGACAGACGGCTGATCGACGCAAAACGCAGTTCGATCGACATGTTCGAGATTCACCACTGGAGGAGGGCCAGTTGGTTTACCTCCGCGATTATGGCATTAGAGGGCGCCATAAAATCCAAGACCTGTGGAGTCCTGTGGTGTATAAGGTGGTAGAGGCTCCTAGATCTGGGGGTGCAGTGTATAGCATTGCACCAATACATGAGGAGGGTAAAGTAAAAAGAGTTCATCGGTCGCTACTAAAGGCTAGGATCCAAAGGGGCCCTATCCCGGTTGTGCCCGATGGGCCAGTGGTGGAGCTTGAACAGGAGCCAGAGGAGGAGGTGGAGGAGGCAGAATTGTGGGTAGTAATACCTGAAGGCCCCCAACTTGTATCGGACCTGATCGGTTCCGCTCCTCCGGTACTCGAGCCTAGAGTAGTAAGAGAGCAAAATCAACCCTGTGGCCCAGAGGTTGGCCCATTGTTGTCATCAGGTACTTCACTTATGGAGTTGCCTCCTGTTCCTGGGGTTGGCCCAGGGAGATCAAGGAGGGCCACAGCTGGCCAACATACTAATATTCATCGTTTACCTAGGGCCGCGGGGGAACGGACGACTGGTGCTGTAACCCCGGGGCCGGTGTCCAATGCAATATCGGCCCTCTTTAGACCTTGGGACTAACTGGGCAAGTGAGTTTATCGTCGGGGCGACGATTTGTAATTGGGGGGTAGACTGTAGCAGGGTGACTGAATCCACTTAGGAGGATG
Organism: Semotilus atromaculatus; assembly: GCA_031834385.1. Lineage (NCBI taxonomy): Eukaryota > Metazoa > Chordata > Actinopteri > Cypriniformes > Leuciscidae > Semotilus > Semotilus atromaculatus. Next base: position 12,959,614 of record JAULUF010000038.1, on the reverse strand, counting down.
TCATTCACCTGTGCTTAATCTGTTACCACTCCCGCCCCTTGTCCTATATATGAGATGTGTGGTGGCCACTTTTGTATGCGTCTTGGTATCGCCCCATTTGACGTCATCTGTGGCTGCCGCAGGTATGTGAGTGTATGGGGAAACTCGTGCTTTCTCGTCCTGTGCTGGCGGTTTATATGAATTTTTCTTGCTGTTAGGTTGCGACGGTAGGCTGTTTTTCCCGCTGCTGTGTGTTTGCTGCCCACTTCTCTCAGGTATGTGTAGCCTCTTTGTTCAATGGGAAGAAATTGGCTGCGTTTGACAACTTGTGATTTAATATCTGCAGTGGCAACGATAGAATGTCATCTATATGTACCTGAGCGAGAAGCTGTATTATACTATGGTGTGCGACTACGAAGCAGTTTGTGAGCAGTATTCCCCCGTGGTATGTAAGATTATGGTTTTGGGTATTAATAACTTGCTGTTGTTGTCTAACATTATCCTCCTGCTCGGCAGGCCCCCCCCTGCATAACTGAGTCTCTTGGGCTAATCATGGGAACCGGGTATCACTGATGACTTGTGATCGCGTATAATTACGACTGCGTCGCTGTTTTGCCTCAACCTAAATGATGGAAACCTTTTCACTGTTGTAACGTTTGGTGTAAACTGTCTGTCGCCATGAATCCCATTGATCCATAAGTGTGGATGTTTGATTGATTGTTTGTTTTGTTTTCTTTTGTTTTTTTTTTGGTTATTGTGGCTTGTTTCCTTTGTGATCATTATTAACCGAAGTAAGTTTAATTGTTTATTTGACACTTTGAATTTTGAATTTGAATTTGAATTTACTTTTATGAGGTATTGCGAGGGCCATTTCCTGGTCAAGAGAGCTAAAGCCTTGAAATATCTGACCTTGGATCACAGTGACTTGTGTATGTTATTTTGTGTTTATTTATTTTCTCTTTTTTTCTCGTTGCAGGAGCTGGGGTGGTTCTGGAGGGCGGGGGGTGAAGCTGCCAGGCTGTATGGTGTGCTCACATCGAGTGTTGTGTGGCTTCTGGCATTTAACCTTCACGTGGGTATTTGTAGTGGACGATTGTGGGGGGTTTGTCTTCCAATTTGGCAGCTGATCCATACCTCCAGACACCCCCGCTCTTGGTTAATTTGTTTCTTTAAATTGAATGTGTGTGTGTGTGTATATGTGTATGTGGTGTTGATTAATGGTGTCTTATTATAATGCTTGTGACAAGTTTTTTTTTTTGATTTTGAATTTCTGACTATTTAATACTTTGTTGACAAACAACAAAAAAAAAACAAATAAACTTTTTATTCTATACAACTCATGTCTTTCCACCCATCCACGCAAAACGAACCTGTGTGCCCTTAGGGCTATTTCCCTGGTCTTCCGGGGTGGCGTAGTCGATGATATTATAGTGTCATTTCTGTTAGGAGTGAGGTGAATCCCTTGTTAGTCCACTTGAGGCTCCTTCTCGTACCCACAACGCTACACATGAAGTGCTCCGGGAGTACCTCCACCAGTTTGTACTAGTTTACATTGATGAGATCCTTGTTTATTCCCGTTGCTTGGAAAAACATCGCCAGCACTTTTCGGAGGTCCTCCAATGCCTGAGAGCGATCAACCTGTTCCTCGAATCAGATAAATGTCTCTTCCATCAACCCTCAGTATAGTTCTTGGGATACAACATCAGTAAAGATGGTATCCAGATGGACAAGGGGAAAGTCTCTGCCATCCGTGACTGGCCTACACCCACGACAGTAAAAAAAATAAAATTCAACGTTTCCTTGGATTTCCAACTTCTACCATCGTTTCATCCATAACTTCAGTTCCATCACCAGTCCACTTACCACCCTCCTGAAAGGCAGGCCCAAGTCTCTGTCCTGGACTCCAGCAACCACCAAAGCCATGCAACAGCTGAAGACAGCCTTTACCAGTTTACTGTTCCTTGTTCACCCTGACCCATAGAAGGCCTTCGTAGTAGAAGTAGATTCCTCCACCACAGAAGGAAGAGCGGGGCTATCTCAACAGCAGAGGACACCTTCTAAGCTCCATCCATGTGTCTTCTATTCCAATAAACTCACCCCGGTGGAAAAAAATGATGATATTGGCAATTAATTTCATTCAATGCAATTGAACTGTTGAAACCATCAAGCTTGCACTAGAAGAGGGGAGCTCATCATCCATTTACAGTTTATACTGACCACAAGAACTTGGAATATCTCAGAGAAGCTAAGTGCCTGAATCCTCATTAAGCTCGCTGGACACTGTTCTTCACCAGGTTTATTTTTACCATCTCTTACAGACCCTGTTCCAAGAACACCAAAGCTGATGCTCTCTCTCGTCTGTTCACTCCTGATGATCTCATGGAGTCTCCATAGCCTATAGTTCCTTCTAGCCTCATCGTCAGCCCCATCCAGTGGTCACTTGAGGAACAACTCACCGAAGCCAACGCCAGTGAAAATACTCTGCTGGGGTGTCCACCCAATTGTTCTTAAGTCTCCAGAACTCACCGCACTCCGTGGATCCTAATTCCTGATTCCTGTTAGTCCTAATTTTAGGGCTCTAAGAGTATTCCACAAAATATTTTAGCACTAAAACTACCTCCTAAATCTTTAAAGTCAAGAGGACTCCTAAGTCCCAAAAAATGCCAAACAATCCAAATGGCTGTTGCCGCCTCGGCAATCTGCCCAAAGACACTGTACACCATTGAGGCAATAGTTATGGAGCCTTGGGTGCTGACCCTTTTCTTCATAAATGCAATACATTTTTTGATTTATAGATTTTCATCTACAAAATAAAACGGCAAAAATAAATAAATAATGTCCAGTTTGTGGCAGTTGTTGACAGTTGCAACCTGTGGCAGTTGTTTTCACTTACAAATGATCGAATAGAGTAAAAAATATATAATAAGTGTATTTGGTGTGCTGTCCAAGGGGATCGATGGCTCCGAGCTTGGAATTTAGCCGAGAGTGAGGAACGGGTGGCGGAAGTATGCAGAAAACTGTTGAGGTAACTAGGAGTCGGCTATCGGCTGTGTATATATAACTCCTCTTGAGCTGTTTAGATAGACCGTTTGAACATGCTCCTCCTGAACTTTGTTGGTCTCAGCAGCTTTGTGAAAAGGTTTTAAGAGAAAACTCTTGACTATAAACTTTTACTGCCATTTAGGAGAACTCTTAGTGGTAAGATAAAATGTTTTGTGAATACGGCCCCTGGTCTCCAATATGGATGCACGACAAAACCCATGCTCCACTTACCTATGCTTTAACTACCTGAGAACTCTCCTGCTCCTGTCTCCAGCGTTCCTCTCTCTCATCTCTGTGCACTTCCCATATCACCGACAACCTTCCCGTCTGCTTCACTGGCTTTACGAAAGACAGAAATAGTCAGTCATATTTACCCTAGATACACCTGTCTGCATTGCTCAAATAAACTCATTGTTCACTTACATCTGTTTTCTCTGAGTCTGCATATCGTTACATCCTTAGCATAGAGGTTATTTAGTCTGAAATGTAATTTTGTAAGTGTGCAACTTTATAAAATCTATTTCGTTTAATCTTCCAAGAAATGAAGGTTGTCACATTATAAAAGGGATGATCTTTTTTCTTTCTTTCTTTTTTCTTAATTTTTTTCTTGCTCTCTCTTACTGTCCTTCAAAGCTTTAGTTACATCATCTCACTCTGCCAATTTCAGTTACTGTACCACTGATGTGTTCTTGGAAGAAGAACAGAAGAAAAAGATAACTTGAAGAGTGTGAGAGAGAACATTAAGTATGTACCAATAAATCCCTTCTACCAGCGACAAATACATAGGTGTTGAGCCTACATATGTGTACAATGTTGTGATCGTTATTGTTTCCTATTGATGTCAATTTTAGGTAATCAACCCAAGTAGGAACATGAATCATTCAGCAAGTGGATGTGAGCAGTGAGTGCTGTATGTCTCTCTCTCTCTCTCTCTCTCTCTCTCTCTCTCTCTCTTTCTCTCTCTTTCTCTTCGTGTCCCTGAAAGAGCGGCCCCAGCCATAGCAGACATTTTTGTGGCGAAATCATTAAACCCACGTGCGGAGCTCTCTCTGTGGTCACTGGGGGTCTTGCTCCTCTGCCTTTGGCTGAATAAATCATAAAGTTTGCTGGGAGACCACACAAGAAGCAGCAGCAGTGGAGGCAGGCAGGCAAACCCAGCGTTGAGCCGAGCAAAGCAAAGACACACATACACACAAACCTTTCCAGTCTGTACCCCCCCCCCTCCCCCTCAGCACACCCCACTCTAATTTGCTTTTTTCAGCACTAGAGTGCAAAACACCAGAGGAGAGAGGGTGAATGTATAATGTGTGAGAGAACAACTCATACAAAATGGAAGGAAAGGGGAAAAACACAAATGTATGGACCGAGTTGACAAAAAGTAGAATATGTAGAGAAGACAAAGAAGAAAGAGAGACAGAGTGAGAGCAAATAAAAAAGTGCAGATGCAACCCACAAGTGTGTTGCAGGTCTGTACTGAAGCAAATGCACATATTTGTAAAGCACATAATCTTGAATTGTTATAGTATACAATAAATATGCTTAATGAATATTAAAAGGAGAGAGAAAATGATTTCAATATTGTTTGTTGTTGACATCAAAGAATGTGTGTCCAATCAAGCTCTTATTATTGTGTCACTTAGTAGAAACTAGCCAAATTAAACCGATGCCAACATAGACAGGTTGTGTGATATGCCCTCATCTTCTAAAATCAATTATTACACAGATCTGTGCAATCCAGCGGTATGTTAATCCCCCGTTATAAAACATGAAATTTATAAAAACTGATAACACAGGCTCATCCAGGTAACTGAAGAAAGCGCTAAGCTTTCTATGAAAAGTTTTTATTCGTGGAAAGTTTGCGTTTGGTTAGCTAATAAAATATGAAACTCAAATCAATGTTTTGTGTACAATTATTTAATTATGTCATCAGGGTATCGCAAACCCGCTCACAGCGGCTGCAATTTTGCAACAATTGTTTTGTACAATTGTGTTCTAATGGATTATAAGCTTCGGATTTGGATCAAATCAAGATCTCTTATCCCCTTATAAATAATTATTTATGGGGCAAAATGTTGTGTAATAAGTGATATGTCTAGTTTGAACTTGCCGCTTCCTTGCAGCTGCTTTCTTCGCAGGAGCTTTGCGTTTAAAGACCTAATAAAATAAGTAAATATTTAATGTCTAATTATTTAATTATGCTAATGTGCTAATAAATAAGGATTATGTACATCCAGCCGGTTGTTATCGCAGAATAAACCCCTTCAGGGTGATGATACAAACTTCTTCGCGTCGGGTCCTGATCATCCTGTCGGAGTTTATTCTGTGATATCAACTGGCTGGAGGTACATGATCCCTTACATAAAAATATCCATACTATACATCATATATACATCTTCAGTTGCATTGACAATAAACATTGTCCACAATTTGTTTTATTCAATTAATAAAACAATTAATTATTGGCTGCAGAGAGCATGAAAACCTTATTTAGAAACCAAAGTTGTTGATTTTCTAATTAATCATGTTTATAGTTTTGGATATTGTTGGACCAACAGTATTGAGTTACCAACATAATATCCATTATACAATCTGTGTCCTGAAGCAAAACCAGTTGAAAATCACTTACAATATTATGTCAGTAACATTTGAATTTTAAGATCTGAAAAAGCAACATTTTCCCAATAAATTTAACCGAGAGTCTTGTGTACAAAATGACAGACATGTCTAAGTTACATAAAAATTGTAGGCCATTGTTGGTGTACAGCTATCTTTGTTAATGTATAAGTACATTTTCATTTTCACACATTCAAGCCTATACAGTAGGATCCAAATGTCTGAGACCACATTGGAAATTTGGCGAAGCAGTGTACACTGCGCGAGCCAATCGGGGCGTGTCCCGCCGAACCGAGCATACAGCCCACCAAAGTGTGCGGGCCTATAAAAGCAGCTCATTACGCTATAGGCTTTCGTATTTATTCTCCTTCAACGACGATCTACATCTCTTTTTGATTCTTCAACAAGAAGCTTTCTCGCCGTCGGAAGACGCCCAGCAGCGGAACGAGCTGAATCCCAGCCAGCTGACACGGCGCTGCTACAGCTGTTTCACCAGTTCCCTTGCGACTTTCCGGCGATTACTATGGGCGATTTTCTGTGCTCTCCGCTGACTCAGTGGCTGAGAATGACACTCCTTCCCTGCAGCTGTCAGGTGAGTATAACAGCTTATTTCTCTAAAAGAGCATATTTTCACTGGCATTTGTTTCAAAATACCAGACTTCTGGGCGCGCCGCTTACCGGGCCCGCTCCCGCAAGCCGGGCCCACTCACTATGAGAGCACGAGTCTCGCCTTGCTGCGTTCACAAACCACTTTATCCACCATTCTCTTTCTCTCAAACATACGACAAAGAAACAATGGAGCTGTGGAGCTGAGTGAACAGGACTAATTTAGCTCACAACAGTCTAATCCCCGCATGTCTCACTCTCCCTGGGGATTCCCTAGGTGAGACTCATAGAGGAAATTATTGTGTCGCTTGCCGGGCTCGCCCCCCCAAGCTGCGTTCATTGAAGACTGACTCTCTCACTCTGAGAGCGTGAGTCTTGCCTCGTCGTTTTCACGGATCCCTTTCTTTAAAGAAAGTGACTTCTCCCCTCGTTCTCCTCCATTCTCTTTCTCTCAATCATGGGACGGAGAAACAATGGAGCCACAGGGCTGAATGAATGGGACTAAGTGAGCTCACGCCGGTTTATTTCTCACGCATCTCACTCTCTCTGCAGCGAGGGGATTCCCCAGTGCTGCTCGCACTCTGGGAGTGAGCACAACGCTGACTACACTCGATCACAGCGCTAAGTATGACGTTCTCCCCTGTGATTATCAGTTGAGACTCATATAGCATATTTCTCCCTAAAAAGAGCTGCTTTTTGCCGGCGTTTGTTCTAAAAACACAGAGCCTCCGAGTGTGTTACTTGACGGAGCCCTGCCCATGCAATATCCCCCATGTCTCAGTCTCGCCACAGCATCTGGATTACCCAGTGCTGCCTCCACTGCTAGAGCAAGCACAGTGCTAACAGCTCTGCAACTGAAAATTATGTCTCTACCCTGTAGCTGTCAGGTGAGGCACATTGAGCATATCCTTTTCTAACGCAGTTGTTTTGCTCGCTTCGCTGTGCTTGCGTTCCGCGGCTCAGCAGCGACCCCAGGGACAAAGCGAATCAGGACTCAGAATCAACCTAGCCAAGAGCTCACTGTCTCCCAGCCAGATAATCTCTTTCCTGGGGGCGGTCCTCAACTCAGCCCAAAAGCATTCCTGGCTAACACCCGAGCGTGCTCAGACTATCCAGCGGCTCACAATATCGTTCAGAATAGGGGCTGTCAGAACCTTTTCGTCTGTACTTCCGCTGGGCTTGCTGCACATGCACCCCCTTCAGTACTGGCTGAAACCCCATGGCGGTTTTCCTGGCCCTCAGTCCGGTTAGACAATATAGCGGTGGTGTCCTACATAAACCACCAGGGTGGACTCTGGTCGAGGCCTCTTTACAAGCTAGCCAGACGCCTCTTCTTATGGGTAAAATTCTGGCCCATTAATGGCCCAGCCTCCCCCTTTATACTTTTCCCCCGGTCATGCCTCTCCCTCAGGTCATCAAACGAATCAGGGAGGACAGACGCGCAGACCTCCTTTCCCAGGTGAACAGGACATCTGGCATCGCCAGCACAAGCTCTGGGCCCTCAATGTGTGGCCCCTCAACGGGAACTTACAGACCTGCCAGCGAGAGTCCTAAACACTGTATGAGGCTAAGAGCCTTATCCACGAGACGCCTCTACGCCCTCAAGTGGTCTGTTTTCTCCGACAGGTGCTCAGCCCTTAGTCAAGACCCTACTTCATGTGTTTGCTTCCTGTGTTACCTCTTACCATACCCTCTTTGGACCTATCAACGTTCCTCATGGCCCTCAAGGGGCCCCCATTTGAGCTGCTACAGTCAGCCGAACTAAGGCCACTTTCGCTTAAAACTGCACTTCTGCTAGCTTTAGCATCGGTCAAGCGAGTGGATGATTTACAAGCGCTCTCAGTCAGTGCTTCCTGCCTTGAGTTTGGGCCTAACCATGGTCATCCTTGGGCCAAGGCACGGCTACGTGCTCAAAGTGCTCTCTACTCCGTTCAGAGCACAAGTTATTTCACTTTCTGCACTTCCCGCTTTGGAAGATGAGCTTGCTCTGCCCTGCACGGGCCCTGAGAGTATATATAGAGCGCTCTGCCCAATTTAGACAGTCGGAGCAGGTCTTTGTATGCTTCGGTGGCTGCACCAAAGTGCTTTCGGTCATGAAGCAAATATTGTCCCGCTGGATAGTGGACGCCATCGCTTCAACCTATGCTTCGATGGGCCTTCAATGCCCCATCGGCGTCAGAGCACACTCCACCAGAGACATGGCCTCTTCCTGGGCGTGATCCAGTGGTGTGTCTATCGGTGACATTTGTGTGGCGGCCGTCTGGTCCTCGCCGTCCACCTTTGCCAGATTTGACAATTTGGAGGTTCCTGCACTGCAGGCACAAATCCTCTCTGTTTAGTTGGAGTTGACCTCTGAACAAGCTTGACTCACCATTACTTCTCTCAGATTTTAAAACCCCATTGTGCTGTATATATATATATATATATATATATATACAGTGCATATAATATTTCTATATTTTTATATATTCCCTGTGTGGGAGTGTATATATAGCGTTTACATATTTTTTTATTCTGAGGATCTAGAAGCATAGTTGAGAAAGAAACCCCCCAAAAAACTGAAAGCACAAGCTTTTGTGTCAGGTTGTTATGATGTGTCATGATCGTCTAATAGAAGACAGGAAGCAATCGCAAGTAAACTCAGGTCTTTATTAAAGAAGATAGATCAGCCGCTGGACACGGGCGTGGTCAGATGGCGCAGGGACTTCAATGGTCAGGGTGGAAACCGTGCAGTGAGGAGACGACACAAACAACGAAATCCAACACCAAGACGAAGAATCCACAGGAACACGATGACAGGAAAATGCAGGAAGACAGGACTGGAAACGCCAACACACGAGACACCAAACAACGATCTGACAAAGGGGATGAGAAAACGGTGAGTATATATAGCGTGATGAGATCGGCTGCAGGATGCATCGGATGACATGATGATCAGCTGGAGCGGATCAAGGAATGACACTGTCACACCCACTACACACGTGCTTTCATACAACAACATAAACACGAGACTAGAAGGAAGCAATGAATTTGTATACCGTGACGTGATGTTGTAATGTTAATTAAGAATATGATAATATATAATAATAATTAAGAATATAATAATATATTATATCCTGTCTGTGGATCTGGTGAGATCCACCAATCAGAGAGGTTCCCGAATCTCAATCGGCTCAGCCATTTCCGAGCACCCACTGATCAGTGCTAATGATTATTAATAATAATAAATCCTATGGTGTTGAAGAATGAATCGAGCCTTATGCTCCTTGGCCGACTGAAGGTTGTCATGGAAATGCTTCACGTATTTTGGATTGATATTTGCCAAAAGTAAAAGTGCTGTGGTAAAATCTATTTTGTATAGAAAGTACACCAACCCTTAGCTATAAAAAGTGAGAGTATTAGAATATCACAAATAATTCTTAATAAATCATTGTCTATTCCACCCTGTCCCCAAATTACAGCCTTTAAGCATGCTGTTAAGACCGTTGTATTCAACTTAATAATACACAATAAAAGAATATAAATAAAGATTTTTTTAACAGAACTGGGACCTTGTTCTGTTTTTACGCCGAAGTATTAGATTTCTAAAATGAGGGACGGGTCACAAATCCGTGAGTACGGTTTGCAAAACTGGGAACAGATTGCAAAAGCGTGGGCACAGATTATGAATTTGTGGGTAGGCCTACAGAAAAATAAAAATAAAAATGTAAAAATCTTGAGGGCACGGATAGGAAATTTGTGGGTACGGTATATTAATTTGTGGGAATGATTTGTTAAGCCAAGGGAACAATTTAAGAATCTGTGAGTAAGGCTTATAAACCAAAGGGAATGAATTGCAAAACTGTTGTGACGGATTTGTGGGTCTTGCTTTTTTTTCTCTTGTTTTTTTGCATGCCTTCCAATCCAATGAAAATGCTGTCATCATGCATGTCTCCATGAAAAATGGATAGAGCAGGGGTGAGATAGGAGAGAAGGAAAAAAGGTAATTCAAGCCTAATCTTTAGAGAAGGCCAGAGCCGTTCTTGACCCAGTGGTTCAAACATTTTACGATGACCTTTGACCCCACAGCTACTTGGCTGGTGTTAGGTGGCTCAGCCCCACCCATCTCATTACACCGACAGGCCCTGAGCTTTGATTGTGGCAGGAGAGAGGCTATTATTTAGAGATGGTATCAGTGTCAGGAGTGTGAATGGCAGGTCCCAAAGGTGAAACATCACAGGTGGCCCCCAGTGTCGCCCCTGTGAAAGAGCTCCCATTAAAACAGACCTGGAGGCATGGCAGGCGGTCACTGAGGTCTAGGGAGCTGTCAGTATCCCCAAATCAACAGTAGACTACAAACCTGCAAAAAGTGAAGAAATAGGAAAAATTCCCTTTACATTTCTCATTCACAAAGGTTTACTGAATTTACATAACTAAAATCTAAACTAAAATTAATGTGTCCTTTTTAAGGGAACGGTGTGGAAGTGAAATGGAAGTCTATAATGTATTTTCAAAGTCAGAGCTTATAGAATTTATTATTTTTAAGCAGAGTTTTTTAAACTACAGTTTGGAAGATGTGTTCTTGTCTTACCCTGATTCGCTAAAGCCTACAATAATGATTTATATTTTGAGAGGTTATGTTGGTTTCCCAAATGGGGTTCGCGAGTGAACTTCATGATTTCTGTGAGTTGATGAAAAACAAATAATTTAAACAAATAAAAAATAAAAAATTTAAATAAATTATTTTAAAATAAATAAAAAAACACATACTAATATATTATTATTACATATTTTATTTTGTTTACTTCTCAAGGGGTACTTATTTTAGGTAAAGGGGTTTTGTCTGAAAAAAAAAGAAAAAAAGTTTGGGAATCCTTGGTGTAAAATTGATCTGCTCTAATATTGTGACCAAAGGCCATCATAGGTAGAGTACAACAGGGCTAAAGGCACACCTTAAGGGAAATGTGCTTTTTACTGCTCCCATCGTGAATGATTGTTTATGTTTAAAAATATAAATTTATTTTTATTGAACATTGATGGACAACACATTGGGGATAGATAATAAATCATAAAAGTAGTTTGTTTTGTTTTGTTTGTTGTTTTGTTCACACTCGAGCACCACCAGCAAAGTTTTACCATATTTAGTTTATTTTGATAAAATGATCTCATTTACTTTTATTCAGTAAATATACTTAAAATATCAGATTGTTTTACTTAAACTTGATCAAATACTGCTTATCAGCAAAACTCCAGTAGCGAAATTAACATTAAGTAAACATCTAGTATGAATAATTTAATACAACACATGCTATTTACAAAGAATTGACAATAACCCATTTTCCATTTGTAAATAATGCATTATTTGTAGTGACAAAATGAATTCTGTGAGTGAAAATAAGCCATTTGTGTTATCAACCCCATATAATAACATACTGGAATGGAATATTGGTATTACACAATATTCAGCGGCACATGCCATTCAAAAGCAAATTGATTTTCGAAAATTAATGATTTATAATTTTTAATTTATTAATTAAAAAGTATGACAAAATTAGCATATTTGTTTAGTATTGTCCTTTTTTCCACATTGTAAAAAAAAACAAGTACACAAAATTATGCTTTATATTTTCCCCTATACTTGATAGTCAAAAAAGTGTCCTATTCATCACTTGTTGAATGTTGTCAAGCAATACTTAATTAAGCTCAGATATTTAAAACACTAAGCATAAAAAAATTTCTCAGGTTACGTGTGTAAACCATGGTTCCCTGGGAGGGGAAGAAGACACTGCGTCTTAGCTGACGCTTTGGAGGACGCCTTCAGCGTGACTGCATCTGAAGCACGTGTGGAACTATTCCAATCCTTATTGGTGCTGCTTCACCTCGTGATGTGTGCCGGCGTAGGCAGAAGCTATAAAGGAAAGCTGGGATCACATCAGCATCAACCTTTTGATGCTCCCAGGCATGCTGGAAGTATTGCAAAGGGAAACAGTGTCTTGTTCACTTCTCAGGGAACCATGGTTACATGCATAACCTGAGACGTTCCCTTTCGAGGGAACTCGTGCTGCATCCCAGCTGACGCTTTGGGGGACGAAATACCCACTTCGCCATGCTGACAAGTGCCTGCCCTTGCGTGAAGCTGTCCTGGCACATGGGGCAAAATAACTCAAGATCCTGGAGTGACCTGGAAGGTCCAGGCTATATAACCTTATAAATGTGTGCGGGGAGGATCACAAACTTCCTGCAGGGATGCCCCTGACAGCAATGCACTGGAGGAAGCAACACTTCGAGTGGAATGAGCACTGATTTGAAGAGGTGAAGGCAAACCGTGCACCTCATAAGCCATGGAAATAGCCTTAACAATCCAACTGCTGATAGTTCGTTTAGTGGCCGGGCACTTCTTTTTAGGAGGCCGGAAGCATACCAGAAGTTGGTCAGTTTTCCTCCATTGAGAAATCTTACGTATATAGATGTCAAGAGCTCTGACAGGGCAAAGTAAATAAAGTTTATCTTATTCTGCTGACACATGAGGAGGAGGATAAAAGGCCTGAAGAACAGTTGACCGGGCCACATTAATGGGAATGGGTACCTTGGGCACATAACCCGACCTCGGGTGGAGAATAGCCTTCACCCTACCCGGGGCAAACTCAATACAGGAGGAAGCAACTGACAGGGCCTGCAGATCTCCTACTCTCTTAAGTGAAGTAATTGCTTATATAAACGGCACCTTTAGAGCAATGTACGTATTCGTTGCCAAGTCCAAGGGCTCGAAGGGTGCCAAGGACAACCCTTCCAATGTTATGGTCCCAGGCCAGGGGCCTCATTTATAACTATTGCGTACACACAAAACAGGCCCTGAAAGAGGTGTATGCCCTTCTGATGCATAAGTTGTGATTTATAAAAACAAACTTGACGGGAAAATTTGCGCACCGCACGCAAACTCTGACCTATGCGTACAAACGTTTTGGAGATGGAGCAGTTTTTGCCGACACCGATCGTGAGCTGGAGGTAATGTCTTTTTGGTCACTTTTAGACAGAAAATCTAAAATTATATAATTAATTATAAAGAAAATTATACATATACAGAAAGATAATACAAATATAATTTCACTCACCAAGCCTATCACTTGAAGCAAATATACATCCCTTCTTAAATGTCTGTGCCAGTGAGGACCGTTAGACCGTTTAGTGAAACTGACGCATATTGCCTATCTATGAAGTAAAAACGTAAATCTTCATTATGAGTCCTAATCATAAATACAGTGCATGTTCACAATAACATTTTACAATAAATAAAAGAATGATTTAAACTATGTTTTACTTCTGGTATACACATTTAGATTAAATATGCCATTCTCATTGATGGAGTTAAACACTTAAACTACATGAAATCATTACTGAGAAGTAAAAAAAAAGAAAAGAAAATACATTCAATAAATATAAATATTTGTTGTGGATGCAATGCTTTTGAACAGTGGCATGCTGTGTTTTAATGTTTTAACTACAGAGATAATTGCTTATCATGATAATAGTAGATTGTCTGAGAAAATAGTTTAGTGCAAATAATACACAACAAGGTCTATCTGTTTCCATTAAAAATATAAATCAATTAAAAATACTATTTGGCCAGTGGAAAAGATTGATAAAAAAGTTATTTCAGGGTGGAGACGCATCCGCAGACTGGGATTTATAAAGTGAATTCTGCACAGGTTCTGGCCATTTTTGGCTTTCAGGCGCACGTACACACAGTTTTATAAATTAGACCCCAGGACTCTAACCTGAGCCGGGGCCTCATCCTCAGAGTCCCACGAAGGAAACGAGACACCAAATGGTGCTTCCCCAAAGATCCACCAACCACTGGTGTGTGGAAAGCCGCAATGGCTGCCGCATAAACTTTTATGTGTGGACAGGGAAAGACCTGCAGAGAAGTGGTCTTGCAGAAACTCCAGCTCTGAAGCCACTGCACTGGGTCTAAATCTGTGCTGGCTGCACCATAAAGTGAATACTCTCCACTTAAAAATATACAGTTTCCTCATGGAGGGAGCTCTAGAGTTGAGAATGGTCTCTACCAACTTGGCGGAGAGACCTGCATTCAGGAACTGAGACCTAAAGTTTCCACATCTCCAGGCGGGGGTGAAATATCATGCCGTCGGACTGCAATTGGAGGTCCCTCCTGATTGGAATCTACCACGGAAGACCGTCTAGGTGAGTTGACAGGTCCGAAAACCACACTAGTGCTGACCAAAACGGGGCTACTTAAAGGGGGCGAACCACATCCTGGTGTATTTTTTATTGTCCATTTGTCCGTTCTTATTAGACCATGATGGCCTCTGAGCACTGAAAGGAAATGTTGTAAGGCTAGCATTACTGCTAACATCTCTAGGCAATTTCTGTGCCCTGAGAGATGATGTTCCTTCCAGAGGCCCTGGGCTGAGTAGCCCTCCATGACTGCTCCCCAGCCCGTGAGAGATGAATCCATCGACAAAATCTTTTAATGACAGGATGGCCCTAGAGCTGGACACAGGAACCGGAACTGCGGTTTCTTCCACATGATTAAGGAATGAAGGCATCTGCACGTAACCTTGATAGTGTGAAAAGGATTGCCCCTCTGTGAAAACCCCCTGGTCTTAAGCCACCACTGCAAGGTACTCATGCACAGAAGGCCAAAACGTATTGTGTATTACGTATCATACTGCTGCCAAGGGCCCTAACAGTCTCTGAAACTGTTTTACAATGATAAGCCTGGCCTTCTGGATACTTGAAGCAAAATCGACTTGTTTGCGGGAAGCTCCTCAGAGACTGGTTCAATTGCCTCAAATCTATAATGGGACACAACCCCCCCATCCTCACCCGTTATTTCTCTCTGGTGGAGAAGAGAATGCACCTTCTGTTCTATAACCCGATTCATTGAACCTGGGTGGCTGACGCACAAACTGGATTCTGTATCCTTTCTGTACTGTACGCAGGACCCATTGAGACACCTTTGGCGGGGCTCGAGATGCAACACTCTCCTGTTGCTGTCTGTATGAGAAGCCCGACGTACATACGAAGGGCAGCGGACTTCTAAGGATGCAGCCTATTCGTCCTTCGAAGGACGCTCCATGTAGCCTTCGTAGGATTTCCTTATTGCGCATCCAGGTGTTCCCGATTACAGCTCCTGGCGCCAAGCAACGGTGCGAGACGAGAGTCGGCTACAGCTGAGCTGCCATCCTGATAATTCATTTGTTATAACTGAGTAAACAGCTATGGAGCCAGAATTTCTATACTGGAGGACATGGTGAGGATGTTTCACCCCCAACGCCGCGGGTCATGTATTTTCGGCTTAGCCAAGACCATGGCCAGAGCTGGTTTACTGTCCCAATTCAGAAGCTGCGTCCTGACTCCTGAAGCTGGATTACACTTTAAACTGTTCAATTATTGGGCGTAAATTACGTAAATAATGTAATGACATATGAAAAGAAAAGAAAACATACATAGGCATATATATACAGTATATATATGTGTGTGTGTGTGTGTGTGTGTGTGTGTTCAAACGACGTTTAGGCTACTTGTATCTTTAAAGTCCATTTTTTGGGAGGAAAAAGCTCAGTATAATAGAATAAGCAAAACAAACTTCACATATAAAAAAGAAATATAACACAAACACAAGGTTAGGTTATATAAAATTAAAACATACATAAATTATTTTATGATTAACATTTTACTGTCTTCATTTGACTCATTAAACGCAAATTATAATAATAAATAGCCTATCATTATTATTATTACATTTAGGCTATATTTAGAAGGCGCTTTTATACAAAAAAGGAAAGAAGCAATGTCAAATGTAAGTCATAATACAGGTTAGACAATAATAATACAGGGCTAAGATTATCACAAATAAACAGAAGATTTTGACGCATGTGTTTGTGCGGAGTTGTGGAGCACGCGCTGCATGGCACGGAGGCGCAGGTGCGAACACTTGCATTCCCTATCAGGAACGTCGAGCTGCGTGAAAACGCTGCGGGAACGCTTCTAGCGTTGTGCGTCTTGAAGCATAGTATGGAATCAGCCAATGGCGAGACGGAACGTCATGAGTGACGTCATCGACCAGGAAACTATAAAGCACACCCATAAACAAGATGGCGACAGCTTCTGTTGTCTTCAGCAAAGCGCTCTGTGTGTGAATCTGTCCAACTGTGTTTTTGTCTGTTCTTAGTGATTGCTAGGCAGGAGTTTTTCACTTAAAAAACTATATATATATATATTCACATATATTACTATGACGAGCGAGCAGCAATATAGAAAGTGTGCTCCCCCCTGTACTCGTTATCTCACGGGTGGGGACACACACGATCTGTGTGTTGTTTGTTTGGGAGTGCAGCATGCCCAGTCAGCTCTCGAGGGGGCTGATTGTGAGCATTGCGAGCATTTCCCGATCAGAACGCTCCGCTCCCGCCGATCACTCTTCGAGGAGAGTGGTTCGGTTCGCGCTCCCCGCGGCTCGGGTCCCGCTTCTGTCGAGGCAGAGCGGCGGCGCCTGTCGTGGGGATCGCAAATGGATCTGTCAGCAGGGTTTGAGACGGGCGCTGCCTTATCTCAGCCTTTACCTGCCAGTTCCAGTGCCTCAGTTTCGGGTGTGGAAGCACGCATTGCGGTTTCTTCCCCCCGGGCTGAGGCACCAATGCTGCAACTATCCAGTTCCGAGGAGCTGGATGTTGTTAGTATTGAGACAGGGGATGTTGAGGATTCGTCATCTCATTCCCCTGAACATGAGGAGCTTATGGAGGTGCTCACTCGTGCGGTTTCTAAACTAAGCATTGAGTGGCCAGCTGTTAGGCAGGAGTGTGTTTCTAAAAGCAAGCTTGATGAACGATTTTTGCCTTCCCGTGCTCAACCTCCACGGCGGTGCCTTCCATTTCTTCCCGACCTCCACACTGAGGTGTCGAAGTCGTGGAAGAGACCCGCCTCTTATCGTGTTTTTAGCCCCCAGACATCCACTTATTCAAATATATCGGGGGCTAAGTTGTATGGTTATGGGGCGATGCCCAAGGCGGAGGAGACTCTAGCTAGCCATCTTTCTGCTGAGTCTTCTTCGTCTCTTAAGGCACCAGCGTTGCCCACCAAGCCTCTCAGAAATACCTCGGCTTTGGTGGGCAAGGCTTATTCGGCGGCTGGTCAGGCTTCGGCGTGTCTGCATACTATGTCCATATTGCAGGCATACCAAGCTGATCTTTTAAAAGATATGAGTGAGAGTGAGGAGGTCAGCTCTGACATGGTTCGCGAACTGCGTCAGGCTGCAGATTTATCTCTGCGTGCCACCAAGGAGTCGGCCAAAATGATGGGCCGTACTATGGCAGCCTTGGTGGCCGCAGAGAGGCACTTGTGGTTGAACCTTTCTGATATAAAGGATAAAGAGAAAGCTTTTCTCTTGGATGCTCCACTTTCTCCATCTGGTCTATTTGGTGACGCAGTAGATGTGGTTATAGATAAATTTCAGGAAGGAAAGAAACAAAATTTTCAAAAATTCCTCCCACTTAAAGTTCATATCTCAGGGTCTGCTGGGCGAGGGCAGACCAAGCCGTCGACAAGCTCCTCACATAGGGCGCAACAAAAGCAGAGCGTCGCGTCTCGTGGCCCCCCTTCTAAACAGTGGGCACAGACGCGACACTCTCAGGCGAAGCCACTGGCGTCAGGATGCTGAGGGTGGTCCCCTCCGTGAGAGGGAGGTGTTCACCGCTTCAGACGGTGCCCGTCCTCTCACGGTGCCCTCAGGGGTCCCTTCTGCCAACCCCGCCTTTAAGACGGGGCGTAGACGGGCCCAGCGAGTGCTTTCCCGAGGGACGCTCGCCCCCTCTGAGGAGGGGCTTAGGGCAGTTAGACCAGTCGTTCCCTGCCGGTGCGCCGTTACAGGGCGCTGTGTCTGCTGCTCAAAGTATTCCAGAGGCCAGCCTCGAGAGGCTGGTACCCTTAGTAGATTTTCTGGCAGAGTGGAAAAGTCTTCCAAAAGTATCTCAGTGGGTTCTGCAGTCGATAGAGAGGGGTTATGCCATTCAGTTCAGATCTCCTCCTCCTCGATTCAACGGGGTCCTGCCCACCGTGGTGGGCCCCGAGCAGGCTCTGGTATTGGAACAGGAGGTGAAAACACTCCTTCAAAAGGAGGCTATAGAACGGGTTCCTCCTCCCAGCAAGGAGTCAGGTTATTACAGCCGATATTTCATCGTTCCAAAGAAGGATGGGGGGTTGCGTCCAATTTTAGATCTGCGCCTATTAAACCGTGCTGTAGCCAAGCTCAAGTTCAAGATGCTCACGCTAAAGCAAATCGTGTCACAAATCAGGTCCGAGGACTGGTTTGTCACGATAGATCTGAAGGACGCATACTTCCACATTTCCATCCTTCCGCAACACAGGAAGTTCCTGAGGTTCGCTTTCGGGGGCGAAGCGTACCAATATCGTGTTCTTCCATTCGGTCTAGCTCTATCTCCCCGCACGTTCACGAAATGCATGGATGCAGCGCTAGTTCCACTGCGACTCCAGGGCATTCGTATATTGAACTACATAGACGATTGGGTGATTCTAGCTCAATCGCAACTACAAGCGGTTCGGCATCGAGATGTCGTCCTCGCGCACATAAAGAAACTGGGGTTGAGGCTGAATGCCAAGAAGAGTGTTCTATCTCCATCACAGAAGACATCTTTTCTGGGGGTATTATGGGATTCAGTAGCAATGCGGGCGTGCCTGTCGCCGGCCCGCATCACTTCGATTCTCTCAGCCGTAAAACGAGTAAAGCTAGGCCAGTTGCTCACTGTGAAGCAGTTCCAGAGACTGCTGGGTCTGATGGCAGCAGCGTCCAATGTTATTCCCTGCGGCCTGTTGTACATGAGACCATTACAGTGGTGGCTCAGAACCAAGGGGTTCTCCCCGAGGGGAAACCCCCTCCGCACGATCAAAGTTACGCGGCGCTGCCTACGTGCTCTGGTCATGTGGAGGGATCCTTGTTTTCTGTCCCAGGGACCTGTGCTGGGAGCTCTTTGTCGTCGTGTAACGCTAACGACAGATGCTTCCCTCACAGGCTGGGGGGCGATCATGAGTGGTCGCCCAGCCCAGGGTCTGTGGCAGGACCATCATCGGTTATGGCATATAAATTGTCTAGAGATGTTGGCTGTGTTTCAGGCTCTGAAACACTTCCTACCAGACCTGAGAGGTCATCATGTTCTTGTCCGGTCCGACAATACATCGGTGGTCTCTTACATAAACCATCAGGGGGGTCTGCGCTCTCGCCCGTTATACAATCTGGCTCGCCAGATCCTTCTATGGACCCAGGGGAAGTTCCTTTCATTGAGGGCGATTTATCTTCCGGGGTATCTAAATCAGGGAGCGGACATCCTGTCGAGGCAGGGGCCGAGGCCCGGGGAATGGAGACTCCACCCCGAGGTGGTGGAGCTCCTGTGGATGCAGTACGGTCGCGCCGAGGTGGACCTATTTGCGTCCAGGGAGACATCACACTGTCCACTGTGGTTCTCTCTCAGTTATTCAGCCCCTCTGGGGTTGGATGCTATGGCCGAGGTCACGCCTGTACGCCTTTCCCCCGATTGCTCTGCTCCCAGGAGTTCTGGAGAGGGTTCGCCGGGACGGGGTCAGTCTACTATTGGTAGCCCCGTACTGGCCGGCCCGAGTTTGGTTTGCGGACCTTATATCTCTCCTAGACGGCTCTCCTCTGGAGATTCCGATCAGGAGGGACCTTCTCTCTCAGGCGAGCGGGTTGATTTATCACCCCCGCCCAGAGTTGTGGAAGCTATGGGCTTGGCCTCTGAGGGGGCCCAGCTCGTAGGTGCTGGTCTCTCAACCGAGGTTGTTGAGACCATCCTTCACTCCAGAGCTCCTTCCACGAGGAAGTTATACGCCTTGAAGTCGAGGCTCTTCACTTCTTGGTGTGGAGAACACCTGTTGGACCCAGTTAACTGCCCAGTGGGTGCAGTGCTGGAGTTCCTGCAGGAGCGTTTCTCCTCAGGGTTATCCCCCTCCACACTAAAGGTGTATGTGGCGGCACTTGCTGCTTACCATGTCCCTTTCAGTGGAGTCTCTTTGGGGAGACACCCGTTTATAACTCGTTTCCTCCGTGGTACTTTGAGGCTGAGGCCTGTAGTCCGCACGAGGGTGCCAGCGTGGGACTTGGCCATCGTTCTAGAAGGTCTTTCCCTAGCTCCTTTTGAGCCTATTGAAGAAGTTTCTGAAAAGTTTGTTACTTTAAAGACTATTTTCTCCTTGCCATTTCTTCTCTTAAGAGAATCGGAGATATTCAGGCTCTCTCGGTTGCTCCTTCGTGTTTGGAATTTGCACCTGGGATGGTGAAGGCTTTTCTCCACCCCAGGCCAGGTTATGTCCCTAAGGTCCCTACCAATGTGGCCAGACCTATAGTTCTGCAGGCCTTCTGTCCTCCTCCTTTTACATCGTCAGATCAGGAAAAACTTTATCTGCTCTGCCCTGTCCGGGCTCTAGATACTTATGTCCACAGAGCTGCCCTGTGGAGGAAATCAGAACAGTTGTTTGTTTGTTTTGGACCACCTAAGAAGGGGTCTCCAGTGTCTAAGCAGAGGATGAGCAAGTGGGTGGTCGAGGCCATCTCACTTGCTTATGAGTCGGCTGGGCAGCCTTCACCTTTGACTGTCCGAGCTCACTCTACTAGGAGTATGGCGGCTTCCAAAGCCTTATTGTCAGGAGTTTCTCTTCATGACGTGTGCGATGCGGCAGGCTGGTCCTCACTGCATACTTTCGTCAGGTTCTATGACCTAGACCTTAGCTCCGCCCCTGGGGCGCAGGTGCTTTCGGCTGAACTTAATCCGTGATTCACTCAGTCGGTCACTTGCTCTTATGGCGACGTGGGTATTAGCGTTCCCGCAGCGTTTTCACGCAGCTCGACGTTCCTGATAGGGAACGTCCCGGGTTACGTATGTAACCCTAGTTCCCTGAAGGAACGAGACGCTGCGTGTCGTTGCCATACTCCCAGCATTCCCTTGATCGATTTGCTTCAGACTTTCCAGAAGCTGTCGCCATCTTGTTTATGGGTGTGCTTTATAGTTTCCTGGTCGATGACGTCACTCATGACGTTCTGTCTCGCCATTGGCTAATTCCATACTATGCTTCAAGACGCACAACGCTAGAAGCGTTCCCACAGCGTTTTCACGCAGCGTCTCGTTCCTTCAGGGAACTAGGGTTACATACGTAACCCGGGACGTTTTTCTACAGTGGAAACAACTTAAAATACTCTATGATTTCTGGTCATACAGAAAAGAATAACACATCATTCGCAACTACTTTTATTTGTCCAAACTCACACTAACAAGAAAACGTTGTGCTTTTGTAAAATTAAATAAAACAATCAGGCGCGCTTTCATGATCTCCGTGAACTGGAGCGCGTCTCATAAATGAACTGGACATTTCAAGCTTTATTTAGACTATATTGTTTCACTTTTAAACGAACAATTAAAATGCCTTGTTATTTTTTCAGACACATTTATTATCATTAGCCTATAAATCATCTCTCTGTGGTTCCAGAGGCTCTTCTCATTCAGCACTGCAGGGAAAATATCCTTTCCAGGTTCTAATTTGGCCTTAGAAAAGCAAGGGCAAAAAGTCATAAACAAAAATCTGTCAATTTTTTTTTTCACAGCATTTGGTGTGTAGGCAGCCTACAGTTCAAATTCAAATTTTAGTGTTCAACTTTGCGTTTTAAAAATACAACAACCGTTCGTTTTTCAATAACGGGTTAAAAAAGGAAAAAACTAATGGACGCAAAATTTACACGGACCTTATATTATTTAATATTTCACATAATGTATTTGTAGAAAAAATATTGGGAACGGATTGCAAAACCGTGGGCACGGTTTATGAATTTGTGGGTACATATTGCAAGAACAGGAGGCAAGGTTTACAAATATGAGAGCAGGGATTAGGAACTCGTGGGTAAGTTTTCTTTAATCCGTGTGCACGATTTGTTAAACTGAGGGAACAGTTTAAGAATTCGTGAATATAGTTTATAAACTGAGGGGACGGATTGTTTTTTCTCCCCACAGGTGTGACTTCCTGGGCTCTGTACCACGGGAATAAAACCCAGTTGAATATAAAAAAGTGCAGTTCAAATGTACCGCTCGTCATCGGTAGCTGTTATAGTTGCTAGGGGACAAGAACAATCGTCCGTCGTTTAAAAAAAAATAAAAACGCTGTCGTCACCGGCGCGCAATGACTTATGGGGTAGGATAGGCCGCTAAGTGTCCATTTATGTATCCTTCCTTTCACAGGGAAACGAAGGGAGCATTTGGCGTCGCTTTTGAATCAGGGTAGCCTTCGTTGCGCCGCGATGACCCAACCGGCCTTCGAATACGGCCTTCAAAGGATGCGGAATTGAATTAGGACAGCCTTCATCGCGCCGGGGTGACGCAATCGTCCTTCAAATGCGGCCTGCGAAGATGCAACCTTTGAATTGGGACATCCTTTGTCGCGCCGCTGTGACGCAATCGGCCTTCAAATGCGGCCAATCGGCCTTCAAATACGGCCTTCGAAGGATGCAGCCTTCACATTGGGACACAGCTATGGAGTGGCCCAACGCAGCTCTTTAATAACATTGGGTCCCACTTCTTCTACCTCGTCTAAGTCCCTAAGCAGGTCAGCCTGATACGTTTGCAAAATTCCCATTGTATGTAAACAAGCGCTGCCATGACCTGCCACCATGTACGCCTTGCCCACCAGATAAGAAGTCAAGTCAGGTCACCTTCATTTCTATAGCGCTTTTTGCAATACAGATTGTTTCAAAGCAGCTTTAAAGTGATAATAGGAAATTAATGCAACAGAGATTGTTTTGGCTGTGCAGCAGCTCTAGAAGAAAGTCATTGTCTAGCTTAAACAAGTTCCCTTTCGAGGGAACTCGAACTGCGTAAATGACACTTTGGGGGAAACGCCCTTAGCATAGCGGCTCTGAAGCATGAATGAAACTAAGCCAATCTTGATTGGTGTTGCGTCATGATGTAATGTATGACGGCATACACGGAAGCTACAAAGAGACGCCGGCACACAACAGGTTTAGCTTTTTGCTCTTCAGCAAGCGCTCTGTGTCAAACTGTCTGTCCTATTTGGTGTTGTTTGTCCCATAAGAATTGTCCAAAATAAGGCTGGAATCTCGCGTTTGCAGAGGCAGTGCGTTGATTAAAGGTCTGCACTGCGATACGGAATCTGTAGTGGCTCGGATCTCGCGTTTGCAGACAGCGTGTAGATTACGGGTCTACTTTGCAATAAAGATTCTGTGTGGGTGCGAGGCATGCACAGTCAGCTCCTGAGGGTGCTGGCTGTATTCATTGAGAAATATCTTGACGCACATAGCCATGCGTTTCGGGTGTTTCAGACCTGCCTGTCAGTGGTTCTCGAAGGGCTGGCCGAGGCCCCCTTCGAACCGCTGGAGTCGGCTGAGGCCAAGAAGGTGGTCTTTTTTTTGGCCAATGATTCTCTGAGGAGGGTAGGAGACGCAACGTATGTGTTACACTCCTGCCCGCTCCCGCAACATGTATGTCCACTCCCGCCCGCACCCGCAAAACTCTGAGAATTTATCACCGCACAATAATAGAGATGCATTGATTTTGTGTCTTCTCCTGTCCCTCAGGAAAAAACACGTATTTGTATTGCTATTATTAAAGAGATTCATGGGGTTGTTTGTTTCATTTCCCTGGCCTGCAAGTATACTGACGCACTGATCAGGAAGATGAATAGTAGCCTGGCTAGGCTATCGGAGACATCTAAAACGCTTAGGCTACCGCGCGTTTCTTTAGACTTCAAGTACTCCCGATCCTGCAGTTGTTTTTTTAGCCACCCATTCCCGCCCACAGCAAAGTTCAAACCGCCCGATCCCGCGAGATTTGCGGGTCCCGCGGGACTCAATCCCAATGCAGCCCTCTATTCTGCAGGCTTTTCATCCTCCACCTCACGTGACGGCGGGTGAGGAGAGACTTAATTTGCTCTGCCCTGTCAGAGCTCTTAAGTGTTATATCCAGAGGTCCTCCTCATGGTGGAAGTCGGACCAGTTGCTGGTGTGTTTCGGGTTGCCCAAGAGGGGGCTTCCCGCTTCCAAGCAGACCATCAGCAACTGGATTGTCCAAGCTATATCCATGGCCTACCAGGTGCACAATTTGCGTTCATCTTTGGCCGTGAGGGCTCATTCAACCCGAGGCATGGCATCCTCTAGAGCCCTCCTCTCGAGGCCGATCCAGGAAGTCTGCGATACAGCAGGATGGGCCAACCCCCACACCTTTATTAGGTTTTATAGTCTGGACAGTACATCTACACCTGGCACTCTTGTGCTCTCATCCTAAGTGTGCCTGTGAGCAGCTTCACACTAGGACGGGCAGGGCGCGTTGTGGCATAGTGGGTACTCGTTCCCCCAAAGTGTCATTTAGCGCAGTTCGAGTTCCCTCGAAAGGGAATGTCCTCGGGTTACGACTGTAACCCTTGTTCCATGAGAAAGGGAACGAGAACTGCGTCCCTTTGCCATGCCTTCCCCTGCCTGGGAGCGACTTGCTTCATCGCAGAAGCTAACTCTGTTGTGTGCCCTTTGTAGCTTCCGTGTATGCCGTCACACATTACGTCATGACGCAACACCAATCAAGATTGGCTTAGTTTCATTCATGCTTCAGAGCCGCTACGCTAAGGGCGTTTCCCCCAAAGTGTCATTTTACACAGTTCTCATTCCCTTTCTCATTTGGCCTAGCATTATCCCCAGGTATGAAGGTAATATGATGCCATATAGAATCGCATGGGCAGGGTAAGATTTGTGAAAGTGTACATAAGATTGCAAGCGTAAATAAAATTTGCATGTGCAAGAGAAGATTTGTAAAGGTGTAAATTGCCTATAAAGTGTAAGAAAAAAATATTTGCAGCATTTAACTGTTACTCGTAAGTGTAATTCATGTATTTTGAAGCTGCAGCTTCATGCTAACGCAAAATAAATAGGATCTGTATTCTTCAGACTTTAATTTTTCTGCGCTTACACTTTTGGCACTTTTTTTTCGCACAAATACGGTCAAAAGCACTGCAAGCCTGTGAACAGCAATTTGCAACCGAAAACAACAGAGTCAGGAACTGCAAAAGACTGATAGCATAAAATCAACATTTGTGTAAAAATGTCTAAATGACTTGTGTACATGAGGCAAAAAAGTTCCAGAAATAACTCGTTTTGTACAGTTGCGTCATCTTTTAGCTGTGCTTACAGTTTTGGCACGATTCTCTCACTCATTGAGTTTTGCAAGCGCAAAGAGGAAGGTGGGTCCACCTTTATTTAGCCAATCAAATTAGCGGTAACACTTTATAATAACTGCACACTATTAATCATTAGTTAAGCATTAGTAAACAGTTAATTCCATCATTTAAAGCATGAATAGACAGTAATAAGCAGTTTATAAATACAGCTACAAATGCTTTATTCTTGATTTAAAAGCATATCTATAATGTGTTTAATAATTGTATTTTCATACTTTATTAATGATCAATTCATCATTTCTAAATAAAGTATTGCATTATTTACTAACCAGTTATTTAGGAGTTGTCAGTGGTTCATAAGATCACTTTACTCTCGATTTACTCTTATCTGATTGGTTCAATAAACACTGCAGTCACCAGAACACATCTTTGTCTTCATTTGGTTCAGCATTGTTCTCGTTGCCGAAATTGTACTTTTAATGCACACATACATGTTACATAAATAAATAAATCATGATTGCTTAATAAGCTGTGCATCATTAGGCTGACTATATGAGTTAATACTGAATTTCGAGCTGGTGTTAACGTTATTGGATTGAAATTGTATATATTATCTGTTACACCACTGAGCTGATGTTAAACTTTACAATCAAAATATTTAATACCCATTCTGTAATACCTATTCTAATAATACCATTCTTATGCAGTGTTTTTCACATCATGTCTCTGTTCATCGTATTAACACTCAATTATATATTTTGAAATATTGTCTTAGTCGCACTGTCAATGTTGATTCTGATTACTGAAAAGCTATTATTTGTAGCTTATATGAATAACTAAATGCTTTCGTGTATATATATGTATATATGTATGTATGTATATATGTATAAAGATATCAAAGGACAGACAACACCAAATAAGACTGACAGTCACACAGAGCGCTTGCTGAAGACAGAAGATGATGCTGTTGTGATGCTGGCTTCCCTTTATAGCTTCCGCCTATGCTGGCACAGTTCACAAGGTAGCACCAATCAGGATTGGAATAGTTGCACACGTGCTTCAGACAAAGTTGTGCTGAAGGCGTTGCCCAAAGCCTCAGCTGGGATGCAGCACGAGTTCCCTCAAAATGGAAACCTTTCATTTTGTGTGTCAATTACATCAGTATAGCTGCCAACTCCTCAACTCATGTGTCAGTTATATGGGAGGTGCCACAACATGTCATGTTCCGCAATTTTCAAATGACAAAAAAACGGAAAAAACTACCTCTACACATATCAGCATGTGCTGATGGAATCTGTGCATAAGATGCCAATTAATACCGCCTAAGGTAATAGCAAGTTTAAAATACTCAAGGCTTGTTTTATTCTGTATAGACATACTGTATGTATTGGAATCGGTTTGTGTACTAATATATTAATACATAAACATTGACCAATTTTAAATTTAGTTTTTGCAATTCCAGACAAACAAACTAACAAACAAACAAAGAAAAATGAGCCAATAGAAAGTGCAACAATGGCATGTTTGAACGGCCGTCTTTGAACGGGCAACTCTCACATTTAATTAAATAAACACAACCTTTTAAAGTTTAATAATTACACGAGGATGTATTGCAATTACTGCTTTTCCATCCACAATTGTAAAATGATAAAAACTTGGTGTTATACCATTTTATATATTTAAGACTTCTGTGTCCTTCAATCTGATAAAACTGGACTTAAGACACTTTAAGACTTTTCAAGGACCTGCAGGCACCCTGTAAATATGATATTATATTTATTATATTAGATATTATGTTATATGATGTGATCAATATTATACATTTTTTAAATATGATTGTTTCATTATAAATATGGTGATACTGGTCATCTAATCATGTCATGTCAACAAATGGAAAAGTAGTTGTGCTTTTTACCCCAAATATCATAGTCTTCATTTGATTTAATTACCTTGAACAAAAACATTAATAAGACCTTTGTCTCGAAGCGCATTTCGTAATTTTAATGATTCTCATTTGCAACAAAAATCTATAACATTTTTAAAAAAAACACATTAAATATCAACTTACATCGATTTGGCATTATTGTCTGTGCAAGAGTCAAATGTGCCTGACATGTTCATACTGAAACAGGGATGTTTAGAAAAGTTCTGCAGTGAGTTTTTGTGCTGTCAAGTGATTCAAAGAAAAATCTACTCAAATGCGCCTTTTACCCTGGTGCACTTTTAGCCTTGTTGTACCCTATACCTCAAACTATCAGATACATCCATCCCACACTCTAGCAAGATAGTTTTACAATACAACTTTCCAGACTCAAGTCTCAACAGGTGACCTACACCCTCAATTAAAAGGACCAAAACACCAAAGAAGGTATTGCCTCTGTTGTTCTGATGTCTTGTACTAACACATTGTAGAGACTTCGTGAATCGTTGTGGTCTGCTATCTGCAGATGGCTGTTGGTGGGAATAATGGGTGGGGTTTGGTGTGGTGTGTATGTGTGTGTGTGTGTGTGTGTGTGTGTGTGTGTGTGTGTGTGTGTGTGTGTGTGTGTAGTGAGGGGTCTCTATTGCACAGATAGCTCTTTATGCTACTGTTTATTATGGTCAGGACGAAGTCATGCCTTATGCACTGCACAAGAACTGCCATATGTCAACATCTTGCTGGTGGTTCTTGGACTTCCAAACAACAGATAGGGTGCAATGAACCTGCCATGTAAACTTTGGACAACACATTTAGCAGAACTGTAATTATTTACAAAGGCCAGTGCATGGGATTTTTACCCTTTTTTTTACTGGTTGCTGAGGGTATAAAACTAATTAAATTAGTTCATCTAATTCTACTTTGCACCGTCAGTGCTTTAACAGCTTGATGAAGAGTTCTTACAAAATGTGATTCATCTTGCCATAGGAAGTATTTGGCATGGGGTCTGTGTATGTGTGTGTTTGTTCGTGAGAGGTTGTTATTGGGGGGATATTTGTGAGCACTCCTACAATGCCCCACCTGTGCCTCAGCCGTACCCCCTCGGACCACCCACTTAGGGGACAGGGCAGTGGGGAAGGCCTATAACCTCTCTGGGTGGGCAATAAGACCTTGAACTCAAGTAGAATATTTCAGACAACTAAGAGTAGTGATCGCAGAGCTGTCATTAAGAATATGTATATGTGTCTTTGAGATAATTGAAGTTTTGATTGCACGGATGGGACGTGTTGTACGTGTGAAAAATGACAATGAAGCTGGTCTGAAGAGTGTGTTAAAATCTAATTGTGTTTCTACTGGGTGTAAACAGTAAACAAATGTTACATTGAAATAACCTGGTTTTCAAGGGTAAAATGTCACCTGCTTCTGGATCTCCAAACAAACCGGCTAAAATTGTTCCTCAAGGATTTTCGCTTGCACACAAAAGGGCAGAGGGGGGATTAATTATTGTAAGAAGGACAGGCTCTTTAAATGGGAGGGTTAATCTGCTGGTCAATGGTGATTAGAGAGCTGTTTGTTTCTGGATTTTAAGAGGTCATGCAGTGGAAACATTGGTCCTAGATCAGCTTCCTTCTGATTTTGTTGGCTGTAATTGGAGTGATAAGGCTTGCTGTATACTTGAGGAAGAGGAGAACAGGCAGGGTGATGAGCAGGATGGCCGAGGGGAAGAACCCCTCCACGGTGGTCTGAAGACATGCTGAACTCCCACAGCCACAGTGCTCTGACTGCTAGTGACCCTGATCACTCCAGCACTGACATGGAACCGATGCTCTTGCACTCGTCCCTCTTAACTTTTTCTATTTCTATGCCATCCATCCATCCGTCCGTCCATCCATCCATCCTTATAATAATAATTTCTCCTTGCCGTTTTATTGCTGTGGTTTCATAGGGATAAGTCACCCAAAAATGAAAAACAGAAAAAATAGAAGTGATAAACAGGTATACTTTGTTCAGGTTTGCACATACATTTTTACACAATGGCTTCTGTTAAAAATACAAATCTGATTTTAACCTAGATTGTTTTAGATTTTATATTCTACCGTAGAGAAACAGTTCACCCCAAAATACAAATTATGTCATTATTTACTTACCCATGTGTTGTTCCAAACTTTTTTTTTTTTTACAAAAAAATACTCTAGAATATCCTAATATTCCATGTACTCTTAAACCATTCAACATCTTTGTGTGAGGAAAATACAAATTTAAAGTGGACCCAAATTTACTTTTACATGGTGTTTGAAAATTTATGTGTCCACAGTGTGTTAACAACCAGCCTATGGTAAAAATCCACTCACTCCTTTTTTTTTTCCCATAATTCCCATAAATCAGAAGCAGTGTCTGAAAATATCCTGTTCCAGATTTCCTGATTGACATCACAGTAGGGTCAAGCCCTGCCCATGACTGGTGACGGTATGCCCTGAAAGATGGGTCGATACCAACTGTTATATAACATATAATAATATAATATATAATTATAATATATCATTATATATAATTTATAGTAATTATATAATTATAACTAGTAGGGGTGTAACCCCGGCATCCTGGCCAAATCTGCCCATTGGCCTCTGTCCATCATGGCCTCCTATTCATCCCCGTATACTGATTGGCTTCATCACTGCCTCCTCTCCACCAGTAAGCTGGTGTGTGGTGGGCGTACTGGCGCAATATGGCTACCGTCGCATCATCCAGGTGGATGCTGCACATTGGTGGTGGTTGAGGAGATTCCCCCCTTCCTTGTAAAGCGCTTTGAGGTCCCAGATGAAGCGCTATATAAATGTAACGAATTATAACTGTGATTAAAATATAACCTTTTCTCAGCATATGTTCTCTGGCTCTGGCATCCTACTACAGATCCCACATGACCACATTTACAACAATTTATAGATGATCATGATGGAACATGCTAATCCAGAGGTTCTCAAACTTTTTACACCAAGTACCACCTCAGAAAATATTTGGCTCTCCAAGTACCACCATAATGACAAATATGAAAATATAGTAGCGTAGTAGGCCTAATTATTCAACTACAGTTATCCACAGCTCAAAAATGACGCAGTTTAATTTCTAATAAATATGAATATTTATTATTGTCAGCCACTTTAAACATTGTAAAAACACAGTTTTAACATTAACACGGCACTGTGCAGCTTACATACAGGTAAATAAAAAACTTAAATAATGATTCAATTCAAATCTAGGCTATTGCACCTAAAAGTAAAATAAACACTGTAGCCTACTGTACTTAAAATATTAAGTAAAAATGTAGGCCTACTTAATAAAAAAAAACACAAGCTGTGTATTCATATTTAACCTTTTTAAACTTTTTAAATATTCTGGCTGACCACCGTGAGGTTTTCAAGGCGAGCATTATTTTTAGAACGTACCACTTGATTACTTGATTATTGATTCCATGGTGACGGAGGCATCATTGCTTGTCACGTAACACAGTGCAGCCACGATAGCGCTGAATGACTGATGTTCTGCTTTTATTTCCTTTTTTTATTCAAAATATTCACAAATTTGTTAGCTATGGCATGAAATATCGGATACTCCGATTGTCAAATATATGCAAGTGGAAGTGATCGCGTTAGTTGAGCTATATGCACCGCCATGTTGTTTCGCCAGCCAACTGCGCGACAGCACATTTGAATTTAGCAGTTGATCACGTGATGCACACGCTCCAGGGACCAGCCAAGACTGATCACACCGGTTTGATCTTACGTGCGAAATTCAGTGATTCCTCTGCGTACCACTAGAGGGAGCCTGCGTACCACTAGTGGTACGCGTACCACACTTTGAGAACCACTGTGCTAATCGATAAGTCGAATAAAGTTAAATTCACTAGATATATACAGTACACCCATGTTTAAAAGTGTGTTGTAAATGTTTTTTACTTGATAATTTTTTTTTAGAATTGTAAAATACTTTTTCAATTCAAAATATTATTCTATTTTAATATATTAAGAATGTAATTTATTCCTGTGATGGCAAAGCTGAATTTTCAGCATAATTTCTCCAGTCTTCAGTGTCACATGACTTAATATGCTGATTTGGTGCTCAATAAATATTTCTTAATATTTTGAATGTTGTGCTAATTGGTATTTTTGTAGACACCGTGTTACTTTTTTTCAGTATTTTTTGATGAATGGAAAGTTCAAAAGAGCATTCATTTTGAAATAGAAATCATTTGTAACAACCTAAGTCTTCATTGTCACTTTTAATCAATTTAATGCATGTTTGCTCACTTTGTTTTCTGACCCCAAACTATTGAACGGTAGAGTATATACTGTACTTTTTATAACACTTCTATACAACAGCCCCAGTGAAAATCTAAAGTATTCATGTAAAAAAAAATTCTACGGAAGAAAGAAAGGCATATGGGTGTGTGAATAGAATTTGCATTCCTGTATGAACTGTATTGATCTATCCTACTTTCTTACCTTGCAAAAGACTCAGCAGTGTTTCCTGCAGTCCAGGCAAGAAACCGATATACAGTACATCTTTTGTTGTGGCACAAACATGGATTGGAAGATAAAACTAATTCAAGCATACAAATAAACACGAGTGTACTTGTGTGGAAACATGGGGCAGAGAGGAACAAAAATTCCTCTCTGCACATTCACCAGCAATACAGCAAAATGAACCCCGACTAAATAACACAATCAAACACTGCTACTGACCCTTGGCGTGTCCAGGTTGGTTGGTTTACACTCAGGCCACCGGCCACCCCCCAATCTTTCCCTTGACTGATGTATTGTATTGTTTGGCCTTCCTTGACTATAATTGGCTGTGTTGTATAGATTAACGCTTGAGATATACTCAGCAGATCCCAAACATGCCACGCATGGCCCCTGGGTCAATAACACTTCTATCAGTCTAGGGGCCTCTAAATGATAAACAGGGTCAACTTCAGCTCCAACAGAGGTCCGCTCCACGACTCCAGTCCTCCAGGACCAAACATACAGAGCCGATGGAACAAATGACGCTTTTCCCCCCTCTCTTTTCACTGAACTGATAAATATTTAGTCAGCCCTAAGATGATGTGACAGACTGGTAGTCCAAACAATTCGCTAAACAATTGTCGAGACACGATCTGTATACTGTTCAGCTTCTTTGTGGTGAGTGTTGAAAATAATATTCCCAAACAGAGGGGCATTTGTATTCCCTTATCGCTAAAGGACCACCTGATTTACTCGAAATTATACATATAAAGTCATACAAATGCAATCTAAATTATAACAATGCTTCAGGTCGAACATGCAACCTATGCGGCCAGGACATTCCAGTGCAATGTGAGGTCTTTGAGCAGAAATCCTTAAATGGAATGTGCGGGAAAAGCCTCACCTGCCGTTCAGCGCAGGGCGTGACTTTGAAGTCCACTGCAATTAACATCATGTCTTACTTGGAGCTGCATTGCGACAATAATTGTCTGCGCAGACCTTTCAGTGCATTCCATTCATAAAAAGGGGAAAAGGAAGCACGGGAAGATGAAAAGAGCCAAAAGCATTTAGGTGTAAGGTAACTAATTATGAGCTCACAAAACAGTTCACTCAGAGTTCGACCGTTCTGTCTGCAACCTAACATCAAAAGAGAAAGCCATCATTTCGCAGCGACAATCCCACAATCTCATGTTAACAAAGATTACAAACTACACTGCAACAAATAGTCCTTACTGACTGTTCCTAAACATTGAAAGTCTGCATGTTAAACTATTTTCCGCCATGAAATTCGAGTCAAATGATCTATATCTACATCTTATCTACACCTATATCCTTCATCGGAGCACTATGGCATGTAATTTAAAGAGTTAATTCTCGGAAAGCTCAAGAGTGTTTGGACATGACTCGTGGACTCCAACCGCAACAGTACACTGTCCAATTGACCATGCAAATATTTGGAGTCTGCAAAGTGCTCATATTTGGCAGGCGACTCTTCCTCAAAGCGGCTTGGAAACCACAGGTTGAGAGCGATAGAAAAAGGGCCCTCCGAAAGGAAAGACAAGTGTTGAAAGGTCTTTGAGAGTTCCTCTGCACTAAGCAGTGATTGATGACTGATTAACCTCTTTGTTGCTTCATCAAAACAGGCCGTGTGAACTCAGCGAAGCAGTTTCGTTGAGAGAACTTCACAAACTTGGTGGGCCAAATGCATCCGATTGTAATGTCTCAGCTCATTAAACGTTTAATAAAAAACACACCTCGTGGCCTTGTTG
This sequence comes from Semotilus atromaculatus, assembly GCA_031834385.1. Lineage (NCBI taxonomy): Eukaryota > Metazoa > Chordata > Actinopteri > Cypriniformes > Leuciscidae > Semotilus > Semotilus atromaculatus. The sequence goes on along the minus strand of JAULUF010000038.1, from coordinate 12,925,994 downwards.
CTTGGCACGCAGAACGGCGGAGACAGCCTTGGTTTGTGAGAATCAAAGGGGCGAATGCAAATGCTACTTGATTAGAAACATTGGAAGGATGTGTGATATGACACACACACACACACACACACACACACCAACCAAGATCCTAAGATTAATGCCTTCTGGAATAGATATTTATGCTTCATTAGCTGATTCTCAATATTTTGTATTCAGGCCATGCATTACAATAGAAAATTCCCATCTGTGGCACACAACACTCAAAAAGTGATGACAGCTCTGAATAATACAGTATGTTTATTTTCTTGATCCCTTTTCACATACTGTTCTCCCGATGTGTTTGTGCCGGAATCTTCTGATAGAATATAGCACATCTTGGAACTTCCAGGAGCATTTCTGAACAACATTGTTATGCTGAGTTTTATTCAGGTGCTTATGACATGTGATACTGTATGCCAATATATATCATATGCACATAAATTACAGCTGCGGTTTAACAGGGTATACAGGTTTCCTTTTCACATTAGGTTTCTGCTTCAAGAGACAGAAAAGAACCAGAGGCAGCAACAGAACAGTGCTCTGCTCTGGAAGCACAGACATCACTGTCAAGTAGGGGTGGGCAATATCAACCGATAGAGATTTTGGACTATTTTTTCTATTGCGGTTATGCTCACATGACATTGCTGAGCTGCATCTTCATGAAAGCTTATCGCTTGCATGTGTTTTTAAGCATTGCGGTTTAAAAACAAGTGATTTTAAACCATTGAAGCAGCAATAGAGAACTCATTTCGGTGTATGCGCACACTGTTTCATGCACTCATGAAATCGCTGCTCATAGAGTGTGTGAGAAATGAAAGCTCTAGCGTAAGTTCTGCCAGGAAGACTCAATTGTTACGTCACTTATTAACCTCACATCTAACCAATCGTGTTATATTACTTGTAGTATACAAGATCGGTACTTACACATGTCTGAGTTCGCAGATGCTGACGCCAACATTTACCTCTATCCTCCCCAGCACCACCAGGATGGTCCCTGCCCATACCTCTCAGGGGGTCGGCTGTGCCCCTGCCTTCGTCTTCAGGCAGGAATGGCAGATTCCGTTACCCTCTGATTGCGAGCTGCGGAAGGGGCCTACGCCAAAGAACTTCAAAACTCAATACTTGCTTGCTGGGCTGTAATTAATAAATTAATCCTTTGTTACATCATTTTGCCTCCCGAGTCTTTCTGGTAGAACTGAACTGAGTTCTTTTTGCTGCCTAATTGGGCTTGAATGGGTAAATACACATACTTATGTGTCACAATGCCCATCTTTGCAAGTAAACTGTCATTTATGTCTTAAGTGAATGTAAAAAATTGAGAAAGAAAACGCAGAAGTATACTTGATCCGTGCAGTCGGTCTTAAAGTGACAGTTTTCAAATATACCTGCTGTCATCTGTGTCATTAATGTGAATCAAACAACAAAAATGCTCTTGACTGAATAATTTTTGTAACTTTATTAAGAATATATAATATATATATTTAATTTACACAGTGAAGATGCAGTTTTTTATACATTTGTTTACTTTATAAAATGTATTTATGTTTGTTCTATTGTAGTTTGTTGTCCTATTGCTTGTATTTGGTTTATTTGTTATTATTTTAACACTGACTGTTTACTTGTCTTCAGTAAACTTTTAGTTTTATTTTTATTTTTACTTTTAGTTTTTTGTTATATTGAAATTGGTGTCAAAACTTGTGAAATTTCAATGGCATCAAAAAATTTTGTTATCATAAAAACCTTATTTAAAGCAGAATTAGATATATTGTGATATATATCATTATCGTCAAAATAAAACAACTCATATTGTGATATAAAATGTTGGTCATATCACCCACCCTACTGGCAGGCCACAAAATGGGCAGCCAATGTATAGCAAAGCCCTTTATTAAGAGTCTATATACATCCTATATACATCTTAAGTCAATAAAGGGTACTTAGTGTCTTTGGTGGTCCGACTGGTGCTATCAGCATCTGGAATGCAGCAAATGTGGCGCAGACCACAGCTAGCTTAAGCCACAGCCCTGTGTCTTTGCAATTAGCTTAAGATAAACCTGGGGTTTGCATTTGTCCAGATTTATACTTTGTTCTCTTTGATATTACAGTGGGCTTTCCAGCACAAAAGCAGCAGGACCTAGTGTCTGTTTATAGTTATTGGCACTGCTTAATTTATTGCCAGGCTGAAGTGGTCCGAGGACGACAGAAGGGGATGATGTTTGTTCAGAAACTGACTGTATTTGTGTATTAACAATGTTTTTGTGTGAGAAAGAATTTGCGTGTAAGCCATTTCTGAGCACACTTCTCCTTTGCCGAGATAATCCATCCACCTCACAGGTGTGGCATATCAAGATGCTGATTAGACACCATGATTATTTATGCTGTCTAATCAGCATCTTGATATGCCACACCTGTGAGGTCGATGGATTATCTCGGCAAAGGAGAAGTGCTCATTAACACAGATTTAGACATATTTGTCACAATGTCAACAATATTTGAGATAAATAGGCCTTTTGTGTTCATAGAAAAATCTTTGAGTTCAGTTCATGAAAAATGGGGGCAAAAACAAAAGTGTTACGTTTATAATTTTGTTCAGTGTCTGTATTTATCTTAATTTGATAATCATTTCACTTTTATTTTGCCTCTTTCCCAACTTTTTTGAAGTGAGCAATCAAAATCAAAACTTCTTTATATTTACAAAATACAATTAAGTTGGCCAGTGAAAACAATTGAAATATTTTATTTGTATTTTTGTCAGTTAAATAAAGGTTAAACAGAAATAACAAATCACATATTCATGATTCCATTGCATTTTACAAAATGTCCCAAATTTTCTGGAAATGGGGTTGTACATGTAAATAAACTATAGTAAATTAAAGGACATGAAGTGATCATATTCCTACTGAGGTTCAGCAGAACAGACTGTCCCATGGCTCTTTTTGGCTCCATGACAAAGCTAAGGAATGACAGAAGACATGTGGTTATTAGACAGGGTGATGACCCCACTGCTCATGAGGGTGAAGGCCCTGCTGGGAAAAGTCTGAGGCCCCGGTCCCAATAGCGCAATCACATTGGCTCAAGCCACCGCTTGCTGGGTGGACCTGGAGGAACACCCTGACACCCGCGTCACCCGGGAGCAAGCTAATGAGAACCTTCAGGCGGACCTCACTAACACCCATATGTATAATAGAAATAACAGATGCATAAATAGCAAACTGCTTTGACTGTCAGCAATTTTTCGAAATACTCAGGAAAACACTTCAGACCAAATGGAGTGAAGCAACACGGGAGGGCACAAAAGAAATTCAATGTGAATGCTTGACCTGCACTGTCTGTACAACCAAATACCCACCATGAACTGTATCAGCAAATACAACACCAGCCGCAGTTTGTGTTCCATTCAGGGTGGCAGGATGGAAAAAAAACTCTGAAGCTGTTGTTCTATGGTTTCTGTTGGACTTACCTTCTGCTTTAAGGAGAAAAAAGGTGTAACAAAAACATATGGATGTAGAAAGCTGAGCTTACTAGTGGAATGAGTCATTCCTGGTAATAAGATGCACGTCAAAGGGAAGTTTTCACTTTGGTTTTTGATATAAAAGAATAGCCAGAGGGCTAAGCTGGTAAATATTATTCTGCGAATGAGACCTCAGACCCTTCCCTGGGACAATAAAACATGGTGCAGTTACAAACCTATGACCTTTTGAACTGAGATGAAAGTGAGAGCTCAGCACGGAGCACACTGGACCAATCTACCGCCTGCCCACTGTGTATCTGAGCCTCTCGGCACTATCTGATCTGGGCACCCGCTCTTACTGGGAAAAAAAGGTTGACTGAGTCAACATTGTTTCCATGTCACATTTCAGATTCCCACACACATTGTAGATCAGAACCTTACAGTGTTTAAAGTGTTAGTTCCCCCCAAAAATTGTAATTCTGTTATTTACTCATTCTCATGTTGTTCCAAACCCTTAAGACTTTAATTTATCTTCGGAACACAAATAAAGATATTTGTAATTTTCTCTCATAATTTTAGCCAATAGGAAGTCTAGCTACATTTTTAAGCTTAAAAAAAAAACATTGTAAAATGATGTAAATATGAATTGAGCTGTTAAACTAAGTCTTCTAAAAATACTTTTTATTACCAAGAAATGGGTTTCCACACTTCACTTAACCCCAGGTTATTATTATTCTAACCCCCCTTTTTAACCCCAGGTAGAGGAACGTTTTACGCTTGTAATTTAGAAGCAGGGTTTGCACTGTTTTTACCCAGGGTAATGAAACCCTGTTCTGGAGGGAAAATTATGTGATGTTAGAATGTTACTGCTAGATGCGAAGCAACAGACAGCCAATCACTTGTTTTCTCGTGCTTTGGACAGTCACGGAAAAACTCCACGTTGTCCTTTTTTGACTGTACATAACTGCACTTCCTATAAGGAACTGAATTCAATACCACACTGTTTTTCTTTCATCTGCAGAACACAAAAGAAGATATTATGAATAATGTTTCAACTGTATTTGTCCATGTAATGGGGTCCAAATGGAGGCGACGGGTTCAGTTTTGCATGGGTCCCTATTAACTTTAATTGTACTGTACGGACAAAAATAAAATATTTCAGAATATCTTGCTCCACAAAAGAAAGTGAGGTAATTTGTTGTTGTGTGCTTTAAAATATGTTGTGGTGCTAATTTGTACATCTTTTATTTTTCTCAGATCTGAGCAGTGGACTCCCACATCGTTTGTCACAAGCACATTGGCGGTAGATTTGGTCAACACTGGTGGAGTGTCCTGCCAGTCTGGGTTTCATAAAACAGAAGTCTGATAGAGATTTGAGTAGGCCGAGTCGGAACAGATGGGCCAAGCGTGGGGCACTGGTGGGATCATGTTGAAGGACCACCGTCAATGCTGCTACGCACAACACAACATGCTCGTGGCCTGTTCCTCCCTTTCAACTCATTTGCAGTAAAGCCAGAGATGCAAAATCAGAACGAAGCCCCTGCTGCAATTTGCACTGACATATGGGAAGCAAATCTATGGGTCTACTTTGGGTAGTGCCGTTGGCCCCTACTGGAAACGTTTACAAATAATTAGCCTAAGGACAGGAAAAAAAGAATGAGAAAAAGAAAATCCATCTGTGTGCTAACCCTATGCTAACCTTTCAGGATGGGAAGCTTTGTGTGATCAGAATGAAATTTGGGAGGCCAAGCATAAAATGGACATAAATGATGTGGTTTATTTGACATTATCCAATCCGCTAGACCTCATAGTAAGCAGGGCAGGTTCCCTCTGGTCTGCGGAGGAATCAGAAAGAGATGGTCATGGATGATGAAAGGCATGTGTGAGTGTGCGTGTGATGGGGTGGTAGTGGTGTCGGGAGTGTGTGTGTGGTAAATGAATGCCTCTATGATGAAAAAACAGCATTACGCACAGGTCAGGGAACAGCTTTGGGTCACGCTTTGGTGGAGTCTCTTGAGAGGCCTGGTTTTGCCATACCGATCACTAATCTGTGCTCTTGATAGGACTGCGCTTCCTGTAAAGAACCGAATCCAACACCACACTGATCCGTTTCCTTCCCTAGAGCAAAGTCTACTCTTGCTCCCAAAAATAAGTATCACTCTTTGGCTTGAACATGAAAGAGGGGGAACATTGAAAAATCAAGTGTCGTGTTAACAGTTATTGAACTAATCTAGCGTCTTGACTTTCTGCTTTCAAAAGATTATGGTGAGGTACTTACAGGTTCTTTTTCTGGACTTAATAGCAGAAATGTGAAGCTTATATTTTATTTAAAAATACTTACAGTATTTCTTCTGTTAAATCCTGTGTATTATTTGAGATATAAAGCTGTTTAAAATGTTTACAATCATTTTGGAGTTTACATTAAGTTGTCATGGGGATATTCCCTAGATGTTTTCCTTCCATAAATATGTTCTTACAAACCTGTTTGAATTTATTTAATCTGCAGATCACAAAAGAAGACATTTTGAAGTGCGTTTCAACAGTATTTGGCATTGTGGTAAAAGTCAATAGGGTCAAAAAACAATGGGGTCCAAAAAATGTTTTCAGAATATCTTGTTCTACAGAAGAAAGAAAGTGAGGGTGCATGAGTAAATGTATTTTGAGTGCTTTAAAATATGCTTGAGTGCAGAAATTACACAATGCATCTTTTTTATTTTTATTTTGGAGTTTATGTCCAAGTTACAAAATTGTATATTGGGACTTTACACAGAAATAGTACATTAGGTTTTTCTTTTCATGCAGTATTTTATTGTTTACGGATTGGTCCCATTCACATCTATTGTAAAGACTTTGGCATAACCTAGAGTTTAACTTATTTTTAAGAAAATGAGGGACAACATTAATAAAAATTTTTGTGGTAATTAATATTATGCCATTATTCTTCAATTTTACCCAGAATATTCCTTTAACAGGAAAAAATAAATGACAAAGACACGGGGAGAAAAAAGGCTGGAGAAAGACGAAAAGATTATCTAAATTATTAAAAAAGGAAATTAGGGAAGAGGAGATACACAGATGCCAAGAAGAAAGATGAAATGGGGGAGAAGGAGGATGTGACTACGTTTCAGGAAAAAAACGGACCGATACGAACAGAGGCAGGTAGTCAAACTGAAGCAGAGTAAAAGACGGGAATGAAGGAAACTTCGTGTGGTCCAATGGCAAAGACCAATGATTTAGAGGTTGTTGATCCCGGGCAAGCGGCCCAGTACAACCAATGACTCACTCACTCTCTCACACACTCGCTGGGAGCTGGCTCTCTGTCTAAGTCACCGCACTTAAAACATCCTTATGTGTTTAGAGTCATTGAAGTGGAAACCAGGGCCTGCACCCATTGCTGGAAAGAGCTACTGAATCTCTCTCTCTCTCTCTCTCTCTCTCTCTCTCTCTCCACATCGTTCATAAACAGATGGCGGGACCTCATTAGCCATGTCACAACTACTGAGAACATTATGAACACATTCCATTCTCTCTGAATATAAAAGCCTGTACATGAAATCATAGACAATTACTGTTAGTGCTGATAATAAAAATGGAGAGTAAGTCAAGGGATGTTTTTTTATTTATTATCTTATTTACTTTTTTTATTTTACATACACCCAAATATGATCCCCTTGCGAGGGACCCTAAAACAGAAAGACAACTAATTAGTTTCATGTAAAGACCAATTTATATTGTGTGAGGAAAATGTACAGTACATACACTGTTATAAATACAACATTTGGTTTGCATAATATAGAATTTTATATTATCCACCCAAAAATGAAAATTATGTCGCCTTTACTCATTTTCCTCTTGTTGTTCCAAAACTTTATGCACCTTTTTCTGTGGAATACAAAAAAAGATATTCTGAAAAATTAAAGAAAGAAAGAAAGTCATACAGTTTGGAACAATATTACGTTTAAATAGAACATTTTGGTTGATTTATTCCTCTAAATGTCTCTTTTATTCCTACACACTAGATTGACATTAAATGTATAAACCTGAAAAATGAAACATTTTCAATTCGATCAAAATGTATATAATGCTATCGCAAGAAATATAATTCCAGACCTTTAAGCAGCAAAAACTGTTTTCAACATTGCTAATAATAAGAAATGTTTTTTTAGCACCAAATCAGCATTAAATAATGATTTTGAAGGATCATGTGACAAGACAGCTAAAAAAATCAGCTTTGTCATCACAGGGATAAATTACATTTTAAAATATATTAAAATAGAAAACCGTTCTTATAAATTGAAATAATATTTCACAATATTACTGTTTGACTGTATTTCTAATCAAGTAAATGCAGCCTGCGTTTTTCATTGTATATGAGAAACTCTTTTCTTGAATAAATTTCAGTGATGGAGCCAAATGGTTTGCAGTTCTCCTGCTATTGAACTGCTGTGTGCAAACAGACATTTGATGGTAGTGTAATACACAGATAGGCACCACTTAAGAAGAACATTGACAAATGGGTGTCAACAGGACATTGTCACCTTTTCTCATGCCTCTTAAGATATTTTCTTGAGTGTGGTTTGCCACCTCTGATCTGTGAGTTCAAGGGTGTTACTGGATTCTGTGTGGTCAGGGACTATCCACCCCTTGGTGGGGAGTATTTTTCTTCGAGGGCTATTGGACCAAAGCTGAGCCTTGTTATTGCTGAATGAGACAACAGATCTAACCCAGGGACTTTCCCAAATGACAAAGCAAGAAATATCCTGCCATCTCCAACCTCAATTGATGACTATATATTAGGTTCTGGTTAGGGCATAACTTCTCGTATAAAAACCAAAAGGATAGTGCATATTGTTGTTAATGTCCTCTGTACTAAATCAGAGCATATGTGAAATTGCGGTTTTGCTTGAAATTGAAACTTTAAGAGTTTTCTCATAACAAAAACTCATTTTGCCATCTGTTGTTTGTTGAAACGGGGACCTGGAAAGGGTTACAAATTACTCATAATGTCTAATAGAAAGTTTAAATAGCCTATTACTGATGGTGCTGTAATAGTCACAGTGTCACAATAGCAATGATTAAAAAATAGCTTAATAAGTCATTTTAGAACTCATAAATTCTTATTGAGTCACCAAAATTTGGAACAGTTTGTTATTCTCAGATGTGTGTGAATATGTTGCCTTCTTACAGGGGATTGGTGAGTAGCCATAATATCAGTGCTTTAAGAAGGCGAGAATATCCTGAAGAATATTGGAGCTTCTGCACAATGGGAAGGGTTATATCTCTCTGAGCAGATGTATTGCCAAACCACAGCTGTATCGCACATGTTTTCATGTCACTCTGGACTGATCACAAACCAGTCTAAGCCATCTCTCAAGGACCTTAGCTTTGCCTCTGCACCCTATGTGAATCATGTCATATTTACCATGCAACGAGACAGATCAAATAGGCTGGCCCGCTTCTGAACACAGAGCAGGCCTGGCTGGAAATGGTGGCAGGGTGTTCAACGCTCAGGGCCATTTCCATAATTACCCAACAGTCCAATCACTGTGGATTCCTGCAACTCCTGATCTCTGCTGATAATCAGCCAGTGTTCTGGTCAGTGCTGGACCCCCAAGGATGAACAGGTGCGGTAATGCGACTGATTGCAACTAATGCAACTGAGGTCTGAGAGGATATTCCCCTCTGGACCTGCAATCTGAAGATCTCTCTATAGATGAGAAGAAAAGAAGACTTGTCCTGCGTTTGGCTCAGTCTTATCAGAAACCCTCTGAAGAGCAAGAATGCCAGACATTCTCACAATTCTGTTAACGTAAGAGTGTCAGACACTCAGATCAACAAACTGTCCTGCTGTAGCCCCTGATCTCCTACAGAGCCGTTGGATGTTAGTCTAATAGAAATAATTAATTGAGCAAGTGCATAAATAAATATACAATACAGGAGAGATAATGCATTAGAGAGATACAGATTTACAATATCTCATGTGTTGCATTTAGGTTATTCAGTAACCATTTCCTCATCTAAATCCATAAAATCTATGACTTTGAACTAAAGAGCAAATGCAAAGGGTATAAATGATGTTCTTAAGACTTTTTTTATGTAATAATAGTAATAAAATGGAGTGGAATCCATCCTTTACCCTCATGTTGTCTCACCCTCAAAAGAAAGAAGTCATACAGGTTTAGAACGACATGAAGGTGAGGGAATGATGACAGACATTTTTGGGCATTTTATACCATTTATGGTAAAAACAGGAATCAGTGGTTGCCAGAAAACTATACTGCACTGTTGGTGACTGTATATTTTACACTATTTAATTGTAGCTTTGTTTTATCGAGGGGAATCGATCGATCCTCACTTAACAATATTAATTTAAGTGATTTTAGTCATTTTCTTATTTAATAGGCTGCAAAAAATATTTAATAACATTCAATTGTATGCCACAATCTTTAATGTGTAAAAAAAAACTTGTAGGATACTAGAATGTGTGTGTAAAATGTAACATAAAACATTATAGCTGATAACAAAAATAAAAACAAACTAAAAACTAAAAATCTACAAATGTGATAATCTGGGAATGTTCGTCTGCCATGTTATAAATTCTTACTTACAGCTAAAAAAAAAAATCTATATTTTATAGTCAATATAAAGATAATTGTTTGTACTGTTGCAATAAAAAATAAATTAAAAATCCCCGTTAAAATGACTAACACTTTTATAGCGTATATATAATACCTTTTCTTTACGTAGGCTACACCATGATGCGCGTTCCCGGACTGGATAGACGTCATCGTGCGCGTTCCCCTTCTCGCGCGCTGGTTAAAAAGAAGGTGGAAAGAGCAAAGAGAAACATGTGAGTGCACTGAAGAGCATGCAACAGACAACTTAGTGCAACTTTAGATCACACGCATCAACCTTTGTGCACCAACGGGATTTAACTTTTTGGCAAGGAGACGTACTACTATGATTTCTGTATAGGCCTATAACCTGATCACATTTCTTATTTTTTATATATATATTTAATTTCGCATTAATATACAATATCAGTTTTTTTCCCTTTTCATTTAAACAACATCATAACCAGCACTTGTCTTAATTTATTATCGTAATTTTTTTTTGTTTAATATCTTAACTATAATTTAATTTAGACTACTTTATTAGCGAATAGTTGCTTAGTCTAAATCAGTTATTTTATAACAAATTTCTGGACGCGTGGGGACTGTCATACAGCAGTCCTATTTATTTCTGAGCAGTCGCGTGTTTCGCTTGGTTTAATCCCTGTAAAATGAAGCATTTACAATTTGTGCTCTTGTTGGCCGTCGCGGCCAATTTTTGGGAATGTGGTGATGCGAAATTCGGCGAGAAAGGAGAATTAAGTCCAAGGAGGAGGAGATGTTACGATGGAAGTCTGCCGAAACGCCTGAAGAAGAAGGAGAGAAAACTGTCACTGGAAGGAAGCGGTGGAGGGGAGGTTTGTCACAGGCTCTATCCTCGCGTGTCCTGCTGTCCGTCCAGGAGGGTTCCGTATCAAATACTCCATCGGAGAGATGCTCGGGTAGGTTCAGGCTTCTTGCAACCTCAAATTAGCAAGTGATTATCATGCGTGTTTTTCTTATGGCAACTGGTTCATAAATTGATTGAGATGTTTGTAACAGCAGTATGCAGAAGAAAAATGGGAATTCATGTAATAAACATATACCCTACATGTGAGCAGTAGCCTATACAGTAGCATGCATAACGCGTTTATTGAACAGTGAGTGCAGCGAAAATATTACGCAAAAGTCTCGAGACGCGTTTTTAAAAGTTGAACTTATTTTACCATGACACGGCGTCTTAAAAACATGGAACGAGACTGATAAACACATTGAGACCTTTGGCAATTGCCAAACATGTACGTCACGCGAGTGTTTACATTGAATTTTTTTTTTTTTAAAACAACTCGGACGGAGGTAAGAACGCGTGCAGTGTTTCCATCCTGATCTGCTATTCACTCGCGAACACGAGGCACGCGTATGAATGAAATCGCTTCACTGCTGCAAAAAAATTGTTTCCTTAATCTGTATGGCTCCCAAAATCTGTTTCTGCAGTTAAATTTATACACTACCTATTTTGCGCAACTTTCACGCTGATGTGTCATTGACAGCATATGCTTCTCTCAGTGATGGATACGATTTACATAAAACAGATGGGACACAAATGTCTCTTGATCGGTAATGAATCGCACCTTTCTGAGGCTTTCTATAGACGTGAGAAGATCCATCTCAATAGTTTTATCAATGAACACATTCTATGCCGAGAAATCTCTCTTTTCTCATGTAAACAACCTCCGCAAATCGACATACGCGGCTGGGTGGCATCGCACGTTGGTTTGTGACAAAAAGCCATATTGCATCATTTAATTTGCTCAAGTCATGCAAATAAGAGCGAGGCTGAATGGAACAAAAAAAGAGTCGACATCTCCTCCCCACTACACTGCCCACACACGGAGCCTTTTTGCTTATGGCAAAAGAATAACAACAACACCATTGTGTTTGTTAGTTTCACTAATGGGTGAAGCTGGAGAACATCATTCTCCCCCAGTCCTTGGCTCTGTCCAAGTGTTGGTTAATGCCTTTGAGAGGGAGCATTTGTCCCGCTCCCCACCCCAAACTTACTTACATCAATTCCCAGAGGGCCAAAATGGTTTCACTTAAGCGGTTCAATACTAAGCTTACAGGTTTTGTGGGGAAGTTAGCTCAATTGTGGTTTCATAGGAGGAGGAGGAGGAGGAGGAGGAGGAGGAGGGGGAGGAGGGGGAGGGGGGGGGGGGGTACTGTGAATTACGTGAATCATGTCAGGTGATTCATTCGTTAAATAACCTATTTGTTGACTGTTATAGTTGTGGTAACTTCGATCATCGATCTCCTTTCCTGCACCTCATTGAGAACTTGTGAGGGTGTAACTGCCCTTATTGTTTGTCGCTTAATGACAAGCGATTGTTTTCAAATGAGTCTTTGTGTGTTTACGCTTGTTCTGTCACTTTCAGTGACAAAAGATATTGTGTGCTGTGATGGATGATCCCAACATCTGCTCCAATTTCACTATATACACATGACTATCAATAGATTAATCATCTAAATGTAGACATATTACCATTTTCATGCCGAGCAACACCATTTCTAAGGATCTGATCTGCTATTAACAAGCCTCCCAAAATCAATGTTGAGTAATGGACAGTTGGACCTGAACTCGTATATGCCTCTTATTTGAACTGGCATGTTTCAACTGTAGTTACATATGGCATTAAAAGGCTGTGATGTAGACCGTGGTGTGATTTGAAGCAGCTTTGAACAACTTTTGACATTTTTTGGAAAACACAAAAAAACAAAGGTCCTCTTGTTGCCGGTGAGGCTGATGGCAACATTGGAGCCCATCCCAGCAACATATGGGAAGAGTGCATGGTTGAGAGCACACAAATGCTTCTCTCCATGGACCATGTGCCAGTCCATGGCTCACTAAATCAATGGGCAATTTAAAGCAGGAGAGTTGCCACTCACAGACCAGGGAAACACACCAACCACTGCAAGACAGACCATAGCTTGAATATTAACACAATTTTAAACTATCTGGTTCATATGGAGGTGTCAATACATTTTTGGACACCGTTTTTATCTTCCAGGCACAATATGGTTTTGATTTACTTGAAAGAATCTGGAGAATCAAAATCAAAGAAATCTGTCCAAATGCTCTACTATGCAGAGCAGTGGGCCGGGAAGGAGCTGGGCTGTCTATACGCTGTCTGCTGTGTGTGTTGGTCTAATTGACTTGGACAGACTGCTAATTTGTTGATACCAGCACAGGAATGATGTGCCCGTCTATCTGTAAATTGGTGTTTACACATGGACCTCACACAGAGAGAGAGGGAGGTTTAACAGACTGCTGTGGCCCAGGCACATGTCTGAGAAAGGGAGCAGATTACATTGTTGTTTTATTACAGCTAATTTGTTACATAAATAAGCCTGCTCATTTTCACTGCCCTAATCTACTGTTTACTTTTGTTTGGTGTCTTAAGAAACATTTTGAGTATCCTCATTTCGATCTGTTCGCTCCAGCATGCGTTCAGATCTCAGCTGCCATGCGAGGTGCAATTTTGGCTTAGCTGTTTGTGAGCTCAAATAAACAAATCAGGAGAAATCAAGTCCACATGGATGTGTGGTGTTTGTTAAGAAAGATGTTTAGAATGTGAATTGCGTCCAATTAACTAGAAAACATTCCAAAAAATTTGTGTCAAACCGCATAGTTTTTTTTTAATGATATACAGTCATTATGTAGGAATAACTTTGTAGCATAAGTAAAATATGAATTAACCATTAAATTAGAACCACAGTTCTACCCTTTTCTCTCCTCAGATCTTCTCAACCAATAACACAGAGTGTTCTAGACTTCTGGAGGAGATTAAGTGTGCCCATTGCTCACCACATGCCCAGATGCTCTTCCACTCACCCAAACTTGAAAAATCACCACACAGAGAACAAGATCTACCCCGCTTATGCCACGACTACTGCCAAGAGTTCTACTACACCTGCCGGGGACACGTACCAGGTAACAAACTAAATACATACTAGAGTTTTGCATAAAGATCCTCAGTAACTCTTCTGACACATGTATTACAATTGTTCTGAACAAATGACCTCAGATTGATTAATGTATCAGATTAGAAAGTTTTATAGGCTTTATGCCAAACGTCACATGAACAAACAGGAAAACTGGTCTCGTTGCATCCACTTGTCAGAGAAAGTGTTAACGGCTGTTCGAAATGATGGCGATATCTATGGATTTTAAGGTAATCGGGCAACCTTGCTAGTTCTTTTTATTGTTGCCACTATTCTTCTCACTAACATATCTAAATGTTAGTGAGAAGAAGAAAAAAAAAAAACACATCAATCTGCAAATGCGATGGACATTGGTTTGCTCATGCTCATCTTTGCTTGCTTATTTGAAATGGCTCTATATTTAATAAAGCACTTACAAAAGACCTGAACCGGAAGAGATGCAACCTGTTTTACTGAATACTGAAGTTTGTTGCGCATAACCCGCCCATTGTGGGAGAAAACAAATATATGTGGCAGATATGAATGACAAACTTTCAAACAGAGAGGTTGGTTAATCTGATGTTCGGCAGATGCCATTCAGGAACCACTTGTTGCAGGTTCTTTCTTTTTAACTCTTGCAGTGACTTGAGGAATCACAAAAAAGCTTACAATTAATAGTTTTATATAAGCATTTAAAATATAATATATAAATGGTAATAATAATAATATATAAATGGTTAAATATTTTATATTTAAAATTCAGAAACAGAATGAATAACTCAAGAACATGCCTTAGCTCAGATCCCACCTTGAAGCAGTCTCATAAGACAATCTTTATTAAATCACATGAAAAGAATGTTAATGAATACCTTTAATCCTTCTTTATTTTGCTACATTGGCATTGACCATTGAGGTCTATTCAGTGTTCCCTATTTTGATCTCTCAAAAATCCTGTAATAGCTTTTCAAACTTTATCATAGTTGTTAAGCTTACATGTAAACACACATCGGCGGACACATGCCCCAAACAAAGCTTGAAAATCTGTAGCTGTAAATGAATGATTTTATGACCTGTTTCTTCCCCTCGGTCCTTTGGCAAGCATCTTATTTTACGTCAGTAAAGCCTGCCAAGATGTGTTTGGTGTTTATGTGCATCTGTCTCTGGGTATGTGTGTGTGCGCGGTCTGACTACGGTCTAGACATGACTGACACTCACACCTCAGCTCACCAGCAGAACACACACACTTTACTGGATGCAGTGGAAAACGAGGGCTGTTCAAGGCAATGCTCACATATAATCAGTTTGTTTTTCTTGGTGGCAGCCTACGTTCAATGAAAAGACACACATTAAGGCCCTCGAAATGTGTGTGTGTGTGTGTGTGGGGGGGGGAACAGATGGCAGAGGGGAGGAGTCCGAAGACCTGAAAAGCTCTAAGCCATCATGAGGTTTGTATTTTCTCCCAAACATGAATGACATCAGGAGCAAACATCCCATAGCTGCTCTATAGTGTTGCAACATTCGCTGCATGATGCATTCCATCAGATGGAATGGTATGCAGAAAGCTGGCCGCCAGACCAAACCTTCTTCCTATCAGCGCAGCCATAACAGATTAGATGGGGGCCGATATGCAAACAGAGAGCAACACGCACATTTGCACCCACGGAAATACGGATAGACCAACAAATCAGACACTGTATACATACAGTTTACTCTTGGTCTTCCTCCATAAAACAGATAAATAAGGGTGTGCAGTCCGTTTCGTCTTCTTGCAGGAGGAAGCGTATGGGCAGGAGAGGGAGAGAGAAAAATAGTGGTAAAGTCTCTGAGAACAGGAGCCGGGGCCAAAAGACTTTACCCCCTCCCCTCTCCACCTCCCAAATCAGCATATGTGGTGACGAATGACACATTTATTTTTCTATAAAGGTTGTGTATATGTAAAACTGCTGAAGTGCATCAAGATGTCAAGTACTTTGGGTGGCCACCCAGGTTGCTTTGGAAGATAACCAGATGGAAGTATAACTATAGCGCTAAGGATGTGGAGACTTTTTCTCTCTGTCCTGTTTTTCGTAGGCCAGTACAATAAAACTCAAAAGTATTGTGGAGGGGCTGAGACCATAGTTAAGGCCACACAGTGTTTTTGCCATGTTTGGGGAAGTTATAAATTGTTAAAATTAGACAGTTCGTGTGATTCATTCATGTAAATATTTTTTAAGCATGTTTTTAGACCATGATTGCAGATTGGTTTTCAAGAGTAAAACATGCCTTCATATTTTCATGCTGTTTTCTTTCAGTCGCCTTAGGTTAAGGAAAAGTGTTTCAGTTCCAATTTTATAGCCGTTGTCTTGATTTGGTAAAGATTAAGTAATGAAATGGGTTGATTAAATAAGGTTATCATTTTAGCTAACTGATTTCAACTACAATTAATTATGTGATTTGTATAACACATTTATTCAGCAATGCTATTGCAGAAATGGATGAAACATTGAATCAAATAGAAGTTTAAGACTTGGCCTGTTGCTCCAAAATGTTTTGAGAGGATATAGCCACACCCCTCATCAGCACAGACCCAATCAATCAAAAGGTTTTCTAAAAATACTTATCCAGCAATCCGAAATAACATTGACATTGAAAGGACATGGAAAAAATATGGACATTTAAAAGTGTGGGAACTTCATAAAGGTTCTGACCTCACAGCTATTGACAACAACTCCCAGACCCTTACCTCTAACAACAGCAGGCCCAAGATAACCACTGTGGTTTGTGTGTGGGTGGCATGGCAGTGTGATTGTAGGTAGTGGTGGGTGTGCTTGTGTGTTTGATCTCACTGTTGTGTTTAGATGTTTAGGGATATCCTATCACCTCTGTTGTTGGTGCTGCTGCCTCACTCCCACCCGTAGCCCCCTTCCTCAGACTGCATGGGGGACTCGTTGGAGATGAAAGGAGGGACAGGAGTGTGTTTGTGTTTCTATCACTGCTGTATTTGCTCTACTCCTCCCCATGAGAGGGTTTAGCTAAGGTGGTAACCATATCAGTGTGGTTTTTAGGTCACGCTTGTCTCGGCTACCAAACCGAGTCCTGTTCTCTCCCCTTGTCGTCCTACTACTCATTCAGCCAAAAGGAAGACGGTTCCTAGAAACTGACCACGATTTTTTTTGCCACATGCTTAATTTTTCAGGTTTTTCATTGCACATTCCTCAACTCTAGATGGTGGAATTATCTTGGCTACTATATTGGAGAAATAAATAAGGGTGTTTTCCCTGAAAGTAAGCAAGCAAACCTAATCTCTGAAATATAATCAATCAGTTTGGGTGTGCACTTATCATTTATTTGGACTTGACCTGCATGTTTCTACTGAAAAATATAACAGTGAAGTAGATACAGATTGAGAATTGACCGTTTGGCATTTTTGGGTTTAATTAAACTCAACATACAGACCACACATGTCTGAAATGGTTTATAATACCTCACTGGGGTTCAACCATCACATAATTGTAGCACTCAGACGTGTGTATCAATGTGGCTCTGTCAAATATGACCGTTTATAACAAATGGTTAAAGATTTGGACCGGTATGAATGACCATGGCTTGCACTTGTCAGATATGAGAGGCAAAAACAAATGTCTTGATTTGAGACTCAGTACTTTATAAATGCACCATAGACAAGATTGGAATTAAGCTTGGCACCGGAATCACCACCAAAACGCCCACACAATAAGCAGTCTGATGGCTGAGGACATACTTGACTCGAGTACAGCTTTGACTGTAGGGGATTCAGTTGGTTTTGGAGGTTATTACATCATCAATGGACCCTGTGTGGTGTCTATCTCAGGCTGAGACCAGTTGTCTATCTGTCTGTGTTTTTTAGAACTGTTCCAAGCCGACGTGGATGAGTTCTGCCAGTACTATGGAAGGAAGGACGGTGGGCTGTGCTTTCCAGATTTTCACCGAAAGCAGTTGCGCCGAGATTCCAACTACCTGTTAGATGAAAAAATAGAAGGGATTAACAGGTATATTTAAGTTTTACACACATTATTTTAAATTACTGTTGAAAACACAATTCTGATTTAAGCTTAGTTTGTTTTATATTGTATATTCAGTAGAGTTTTTAAATCATACAAGAATACAGTAGCTCACCCAAAATTCTGAGAAAATTAAGAGTTAATTTATGAATAATATGATGAGAGTATAGAAGAGTAGAAGTAACAATTTCTGATTGGAGAACTAATCATTCTTTTTGATGAATCGGATGATCAAGTTCACAAAACCAGTTTGAATGATTCATAAATTATTTGGACTAACTGGTTCTGAAGATCAGCTCAGACTCAATCTTGTTGCAACAGCCAATGACAAGGAAGGTTATTAATGAATAACCACTTTGATTTAGTCACAAATTGTACTGTATGGCTTCAGAAAACTTGGAATCTAATGAATCTAGTGAAGTTGTATGGAGTACTTTTACAGTAATTTTGCATCCTTTTTGACACTTGAAAGCATCTGAATAGAAAAGAAGGTCCAGTACATTATTCAAAATTGACATGAGGGTGCTTAAATAATGACAAAATTACCATGTTTTGGATGAAATTTTCTGTGTAATGACATCTGCCTGTAACAACATTCATCATCAGGCATGAGAGAAACTTCCTTACCGTCATCCCATGTCCCATGGCCCAGTATAACTGGCCTGCTTTGACTATTTAGTCATAAGGGTAGCCTGAACAAGGTCACCAGAGACAAGACACGCCTGACTAAACTTTCATGTCACAACATTCCTGCATGTACTCATTGACTGGTCCACTGTCCCCCTTTCCAAGCCAGAGCATTGTGTCCAGACTGAGTTTAACCAGCTTTAAGAACACAAAGAAAGTGCTTATACTGCAGGAGCTCTGATCCACTAGTGACAGTCAGAAGGCTTTGACCATTTGTGACAGGAGACGGTGACGGATGTCAATTGAGACCAGCTCTGAGAAAAAATTCGCTCATAGCTGATTATCCTGCTGATTGTAACCTCAGTCAGAATAGTGTTATTCACTTTGCACAACTTATAATAATGGAAATATATATATGCAGTCAACAATCCCAAAATTGACTGGTCACATGTTCTGTTGTTACGTATTTCAACATATTTCAACGATTTGACATTTCCCGACACCATAGTTCTTTGTGTGGTTGGAACTAAAGCTCTCGATCTGTGCTTAGAAGCATAGTTTCTTATTAGAATGACATGTGGACTTAAATAGATCACGCTCTTGTGGAAAATAAGCAATCTAACGTAGTACATTCTGCAGTTGTAATCACAATTATTCAACCCCCTTTGCAAATCAGATTTATTTACAGACTTTCAGCTGTTTGCAGTGAACAAATCAAACAAAAGTAATTGAAATTGCTCAAAACAACAAATTTTTCATGTGATTTCTACAAAATTCAACTGAAAATGCAACTTTTAATGACTTCTGCAGGCTACCCCCCCCCCATAACAGAGTATCTAATGCAACTTAATTAGTTGCACCAGGTGTACTTGAGCTAGAACACATGAAATATCTGAACTAGCTAGGTTTGTTGTGTCTCACATTTGACAGCATGTTAGAAATATAAGTCAAAAGAATGGTCCATAAAGTTTAGAGAAGATATCATCGCCCTTCACAAACAAGGAACAGGATACAAAAAGATAGCAAAAGAACGAACTGTTCCTAAAGACACCATTGGAAGCATAGTTCGCAAGTTCGCAAGGAACAGTGGTTACACTACCTGGACGGGGCAGAAAAAGGAAGCTCTCAATGGCTGCAACCAGATTTCTTAGAAGGAAGATTTCTCAAGAAAAACCCTTAAGTGACTGCAAAAGACCTGCAGTAAGACTTGGTGCCAACAGGCACTGAGGTTTCAGCTTGCACAGTAAGGCACTTACTAAATGCATGCGGTTTCCATGCCAGAACTTCAATACGTACACCACTACTGACCCAGAAGGACAAAAAAGGCAGCTCCAATTTGGTCAAAATGATATTAATAATTCACAGAAGTTTTAGGATTCTGGGACTTTTCGGCCCTATGGATCAGCGGTATGTCTGGAGGAAGAAGAATGAAGCATATGCTGAAAAGAACACTCTGCCTACAGTTAAGCATGGTGGTGACTGGGGTGATGCTCTGATGCTCTGGGGCTGCTTTTCATCCTCTGTCACTGGAAACATGCCGCCTGTGGAAGGCAAGATGGATTCATTGAAGTATCAGGAAATCCTAGGAGAAACGTTATGCCGTCAGTGAGGAAGCTGAAGCTTGGGTTTCATTTGACCCTCCAACAGGACAATGATCCCAGGCATACCTCAAAATCTATTCTTCCACAAGAATATTATCCTGGAATATACTACAGTGGCCATCACAGTCACCTGACTTGAACTCCATAGAAAATCTTTGGTGGTATTTGAAGAAGGCGATTGCAGTACGCAAATCCCAGAATATTACTGAACTGGAGGCCATTGCTCATGAGGAATGGGCTAAGATTCCTCAGCAACGCTGCCAGAAGCTGGTGTCTGGTTATACATCTCATTTACAGCAGGTCATAACAGCAAAAGGGTGCTCTAGTACTAAAGATGCTTGCCATGAAGGGGTTGAATAATTTTGAGAATGCAGAAGTCATTAAAAGTTGCATTTTCAGTTGAATTTGGGGAAACCACTTGACACATTTGTTGTGTTATTTCAATTCCTTTTGTTTGATTTGTTCATTGCAAACAGCTGAAAGTCTGAACATTTTGCCAATTAACCTAAATCCGATTACAACTGTGTATCTTTCATTCCATTTATATATATATGTCATGAGAGTATACCATTTACATACAGCATGTAAACGTAATAAAAAAATTAACTGCTTTCTGTTGGTTATTGTAAATTAACTATAATAATGTTACAATTGCGATCTTGATAAATTAATTATTATTAGTTATCACTACATCTGCATGATGTCATTCACAACAGTCTGAATTCAAACGACGGAGGTGCGACCATGTTACTATGGTTTCTAATGTTACTAATGGTCACTAATGTTACTAATGGTCACTAATGTTACTAATGGTCACTAGCTTGTTAATCCCTACAACTATGCATCATACTATGGTAGTTAAGCAGTGAGTTACGTTGTTATAAGAAAACATCCCTGTTTGATGACACGTGTACCCTCGGCATACCTTTACTTCACTTCAGTTATTAAAGCGATCTGATTTGATGACACCTTTCAGTGAAGTGTGACCTTCATCTTCTTCCTGACCTCAGATTAGTGTTAACCGTGATAAATGCCTCACTTTTGTGTGACCTTTTTAGACAAATAATCACAAGCTGTGAATCCACTGTGTGTTTTGAGAAGGCCCTGAGCCCACAGTCATTGTAAAAGAACGTCATATTTCTTCATCGGATCTCCCATTGCGATGGGCCAGTAAAGCATATCTGATCAGGCAAAGTGACTGCTAGAGCGTCAGACTGACGTTCACTGCCAGTCCACCCCCTATTACATCTATGGAAAATCCCTCGAAGACTGCTTGTTAACTGGAGCACCCACACCGCTGATGCCCTTGTTTTATTTAAGGCATAATGTGAGTTGGCGTGTCCCCACATCAAATGTGACTTGTGGTTAATGGAACACTTGTTTCACAGCTTGAGAGCCCCCAAAGTCTGACTGTGTTAAATGGACTTCCACTGTGGAGTTGTATTCAGTCTACTCCCGAATTAGTCTGTCAAGCAAAAAATTTCAATTCCAATTACACAGTTATACTGTTAATAACAAAAATTAGACTTTTATTGTTCTTGAATTTGATTGGTACAGAAAAATTCTACAGTTCTAAACAGTTCTAAAGCCTGATGCATAAGTTAATCTAACTAAATTTCTAATCTTGCCATTCCCTTCATACAGAAAACATAAACACAACTGCTACTGCGCTCAGGAGATCCTTAGTGGTCTTCGACAGCCTGTTGGCGTGGTGCATTGTGGGGATGGATCACAGCGGCTTTTTGTTTTGGAGAAAGAAGGCTTTGTACGAATCCTAACACACAACATGGAGCTCCTAAAAGAGCCTTTTCTGGACATTCATAAGCTGGTCCAAAGCGGTATGAAGGTAAGTGGCACTTAGCTCTTGTTTGTTGGTATAGAGAGCCTAAGTCCCCGGAAAAAATATGTACAGTATGGTAGTCAATGGCAAGAGACAACTTATCTTTTTATTCCGTCGGAACTGTGCACTGAATTACACATGATGTTTGTCAATTTAAAAGATAATTATGAAAGTCAAGAAAGTCACAGTTTGTCATAAAACAGAAGAGTAACATTTAGTTTTATGTGAAAAATCGCTCAATGAACTACATCTCTCATCTCGCACTATGTATGCCACCAAGCTAGTATGTGTGCAGTCTGGTACAAAACACACAGGCATGACGGCGTAACGTTACGATTATAACGTTAGACTATAGAAAAAATGACAGACGTTAGTTTCAGTAAAGTTAGCTTCATTCATTGAGAGAAAATGTATGATGTCTTATGCGTGCCTTTTGGGTTTGTAGTCTTCCATGTATGTACAATTTTTTGGCCCTCGTAATGTTTATTCGAAATATCATAACTTGATCTTCTGGTGAAAATGACTTATCTGCGGTGTCGTGGGCCGAACTTCTCCAATCATTTAGTCTGCTTAAATCCCGCCCCTTTAAAAGTGACTGCAATCTCACATTAAATTTTGAGCGCAATGACTATATCTCCAAATCCAATTAACAACTGATGGATAGAACGAAGTCCTCACCCTACATATATTTTCTTCTACAATAATCTATTCCACTCTGATGTCCGTCACAGTATGTAAGAAAAGATGTTACTTCCGTTTGATTGTGACTTTAATTATAAACTATTTATTTAGCATGATGTTGTTGCATCCAAGCCCAAGACAAATGCCATGTCGGCTAAAACAACATCTACCAAAATGACAGAATGCACCTATAACCTATTATATTATACTGTGTAAAGCGCATTGTATTGCTGCTGTGTATGAAATGCGCTATACAAATAAACTTGCCTTGCCTTGCCTATAACATATTATACAATGCAAAAAATCTATCAGGATTGTTTATTCAGAATCGTATCCTAGTTGATACAAGTATTTTTAAGCATGCTAATAAGGGTGAGTTTTAGCTAAACTTAGGTTTTCTCTCCCAAAACTACTGACATATCTGCTTCTGATGAGGAACTAGCTGCTATTTGAAATTAATGCAGCCTGACCTCCCACCATCAGAGAAGTCTGTCTTCCATAAATCAGGAACCTTCGCTGAAACCTGAAAGATCTGTTGTTCATCATTTTGGTTTGGCACCTTTTCAGACAAAGCCGAGGTGGGAGAAATGAAGCCCCTTAACAGAATAGAATCTTAAAGGAGCACAGTAACAACTTCTATGGATTTATTTCCATTTTTCCTCTCCTCCCACCACAAATCAAAACCTGAATAGAGGGTGATACTGAAGCCAAAAATAGTGTTGGCACAACAATTATATTATTATACAAATGCATTCTGTATGTGGGCTTCTATGTGTGTGGTTTGCTTGCTGTCAAATTGACTGCCAGCAGAGGAAACCTTGTGTTTTGTTGTTGAGGATCAGTGAGAAAGGCTGAAATGTTGCCAGCTGTAGCATTCGCTTACATGCATGTCTGTCAGCAGTAGTTATGGCGTGTGTCACAACAGATGTTTATCTGCCCCCACAAGAACTGAGGCATTCTGTAATTCGAGAGCATTTCATTTAGGAAGTGTCCAGAGATGTAGGAAGATGACTGCTTTTTGACAGGAAGTTTATGTATATTGCATACCTCCTGCAACTTCACTTACTGTATAAAGGGAGAAGGAGCAATTATGGAGTGAACATGTAACAACCCCACAGGAAAGACCCCAAATGTGACTTGTCATCATTAAACATAATTGGCTGTGGATAAAGCAATCATTATGACAATTAGAGTAAGCTCAAGCCCCAGCGTTCCCCAAGAGTGCTATTCTGTCAAGTTTGTCCAAGTCATTCTGAGTAAGCCGTGTTTACTTGGAGCATCAACAGGACATGTGCCCTTTGTGCCTGTGGAAGGCCTCGAGACCTGCTGGGACCCAACTTGGGCATGAAGGGGAATGATAGTGTTTTATCATGACTTTGATTCTAATGTTCTGTATTTCCTTCAAGCCCAATCCCCTCATTGCCAATTAAGCCAAACTGCTTGAAAACAATGCCCTGTCTACTTGAGGGAGCCTCCCAGAGCACTGTGGGTGTTCTCTGATGAAACCATATCTCTTCACTCACTCACTCACTCACTCACTCACTCACTCACTCACTCACTCACTCACTCACACAGGCACACACACTGTGTGACATTATCAAATATTCTGTGCGATTTGCGCTTCTCGGATTACAGCTAGAAGTGTTGTACTGAAAAGCAAAGGCACCCTCTCCTCCATGTACTGACTATTTTCATTTCTGGATTAAATTAAATTTTTTATATCTTTTGGGGGCATAAAGTAAACAAAAGAAAAATGTATGGGTGATACAACTGTCGTGATATAGAAAACAAGGTTGTTAAAAGCCTTTTAGTTTGGCATTATATTTTTTTGTTATATATAAAAAATATTTTGACTGACTTTTGTCCACCAAATCAAAGTCATGTGGTTCAACCAACGAGCAGAAAGATGCAGGGGGAAAAAATTAAAATGATGTATCCTACGAACACTCATGACTGTGTCAAGGCCAATAAATATCCTAAAATATTAGATAATTTGACATTTTTATGACAAGGCAAGGTTAGGTCAGGATGTAAAACGTCACATTATATGACTCCCCAAAAACTTAAATGCTATTTATAAACTATTCAAGGTGTGATAATATGTATATGTTTTGACTTTTTAATTGACACCACATTACATTTTTTTTAGAGACTGAATTGCTGCATAAATTATACATTTTTTAAAAGCCATATGAAACAATATTCGTTTATGCTACATTTAAAAAATAGACACGTAATCACTGTCACTGACCCAAATTCTGTTCTTCCAATAAAAGAGTCAAAGATCAAATACCTAATGCCTTATTTGTTTTGGCCAGGCGGCGACATCTTTGCCATTTTGCTTCTGCTGCATAGATATCTCAAGGTGGATTGCACTGGCTGCTGTGGAAGCATGCCATAGGATTGTGGTCCAGTTTGATTTATTTCAAACTACTTTATTACCCTCTCACATCTGGGGCTAGTCTTTAAAGTGCAATCCCGCACCAGCCTGACTACCATGTACTAGTTTCAGAAAAGTAAGGCTGAATCACACCAAACACATTTTTCAGGTTCGAAAACGCGAGGCGTACAGCACTGCCCCGATCACACAGAACGAGCAGTGCACTACGTTTTTTTATGTTGTATTTTATGGCAACCACCTAAACAGCTGTCCTGTCAGTCAAGTAAACGTCAAATCAGCCTTTTATTAACTTTATTTACTTTCTGTTAGCATAGTGGTAGTTACGGTTTGTGAAGTCGTTAAGCTCCTGGTAACCCGCGAGAGCACCACAAGTTTGTCCTCCATCATCGCACTCTCCGTGCGTTCAAAGTAACTGTAGCTTTCATCACTACAACTGAAGGCCCGTCTTTCCATTCATTCGATTGGATAGTGGAAAAAAACCCGATGACGTCTTTTCAACTGCAAAAACACGAGGCGCAGCAGGCGGTAAAATGCGAGGCGCCTGGGAGCGCATAAACAGCGCACAGAACGCTCACTGCCATAGGAAACGCGTTTGGTGTGATCGGGGCCTAAGAGCGTTATTATTGGTAGCGTTAACTACCAGTTAACTAATTTGGGATGTCTTGCAAACACGTTACCGTTTTCCAGATGCTGAAAAATAGTCATACAGTGACAAGCTAAATCCTGAAGTGTACGTTTTCAGCAGTGTTTATCTACTAAACTATTTGTGTGAAAGAACCCTGATTCAGTCCATGTTGATGTGATAGGTACACAAGTATGATACTGCTTTGTTGTTGTCCTTGGTAGATGTAGTGAAGAAGACATCTGCACGCAATGTGAGTGCAGTTCCATTATGGTGTATCAACTAACTCAAGGGGTCCAGCTGCAAAAAACGATTTCTTGCCGAAGCAAATAGATCACAGCATGTTGTGCACTC
The DNA here is from genome assembly GCA_031834385.1 of Semotilus atromaculatus. NCBI lineage: Eukaryota > Metazoa > Chordata > Actinopteri > Cypriniformes > Leuciscidae > Semotilus > Semotilus atromaculatus. The sequence goes on along the minus strand of JAULUF010000038.1, from coordinate 12,899,800 downwards.
TGTCACTTGACACGCACAGCTGTTGAGCTCTTTCAGCTAGACAAGCAGGAGGGCTCTTGACTCTGTCAAAAAATAAGTATCCTAGCTTTGACAAATGGACCTTTTCCTCTCTCGTCCTTTGACTCTTTTAACAGTTCTCTTTGAGAAACAGCCGCTGCTTTGCTGTCATCTCGCATAGCTTCCTCTGAGTTCCTGGCCGATGTTTAGACTTTGCGAGGACCCCTGAGACAGGATGAGCACCTGTGATAGAGCCATTCAGAAGATTTGTGGATTGCTTCAGAGAGCTGCCTCTGTAATGAGTGAATGTTATCCTACGATTCGATCTGCTCTTTTCACTGCTTGAAAATGAGCGATCCTCACCCAGAACTCCAGTGCTGCCACAGGATTAATGTGTGTTAACAGGTGGAGGAGGGGGATTTGACTTGGGTCTTGGGATTCATTGTGTTGAACTAAATGGAGCTCTGAATTAGTGTGAGCATTTCAGATTGCCTTTGAGGTAGGCACACATTGTTTTTCTCCAATCAGCTCGGGTGGAATGCCTCTTTATGTAGGATTGCCTGAGCCAATAAGGATCAAAAGGTGCTCAGAAACAATGTGCAAGCCAGGCCATGCATCAAGTCCTGAAAGGCAAGCAGCTGCCGATGGGTTGGGTGGGGGGCTTGGAGGGAGGCGATAGCGCTCTGTTCCTGTCTGCAAATTCATCTGACCCCTCACTAGCATTCTTGCTGAGAAGCTGTTACAACCTAATCTTCGGACTGTCAAAGCAACAGGCAGTGCACAGAATGCTTACAATAACATAGCGTAGGACCTATTTTGAAGCCACATTTTAGAGCTGAAGTGTTCCTATCGACATCAGCATATGCTGCAAGGTTACCCTAATAAAGTGTCTAACAAAAGTTCTTGTGGCGGCTACAGTTGAACGTTATGTACTAGCTTTGCAACTAAGCTGAGGCTTGTACACATAGCCCTATATCTACTATGATGGATGGAGGGAGACTATCATGAAGTTTGTCTTCTCCTAATTAAGTATTTGGTAGCACCCAGAGGAATGGGCCTGGAAAAGTAAAGATTTTTTTGTGCCTACTTGTTGAAGGAACGATCATTAGCAAAAAGCTAATATTTCAGCTAATTTACAGTTGTTCTTTGGTGGTCCCTGGCCTGAGATCATACGACTATCTGGAATTCTTAACTTGACCTGCTCCTTCTGTGTTTGTTTTGGGATTCAGGTCAGTGCATCAGGAGTCCAACATGTTGGGAGGGAGTTTCGGGGAAGGGAAGAATGTTTCATTTGAAAATGCAGAGAATGGATAAATGATATCAACCTGCTGTTAACTCAACCCAACCTCATTTTGTGTTTGACTAATGTAGAACAGACATTTAATGGGCACCACAAAGTTTTGCTTGTGTTTTCGCTTTGTGGTCAAATAAAGAGGCCTCCTGAGTGTTATTATTCGTGTCCCTACAGATCCAATTCGAACTCCTTTGGAGCATTCCAGAGATGAAGCGCTAGGACTTGAAGCCTATCCGAATTGGATTACTTCAGCACAGCCCAACAGAGCTGCTCTGACCAATTTATGATCTGTATGTTTTGGCATGTACCGTGTGCTGAACCACACCGCCAACTTCAGCAATCCACAGAAGATCTCTTTTTGCTAAATTCCTGTGAGAAATGAGAAAGGAATGCCGCAGAGGTGGCACAGACAGCTAATTTCATGAAAACTCTGTTTGTTTATTTATTTGACAGCCAATATCACTGAATTGTTATTGTATGTGTTGTAATTAAACTGCCGTTATGTCTTATCCCAAAGCATAAATCACAATAATTTGTTCAGGGATTCTCCTCAAACCTGTTTTGTTCATTCATTGATTCGTTCATTCATTCATGAGGCATACGCTTAGCAATCCGTTCATTCATTTCATTCGTGTTACCAGAAAGAAAACAAAGTTGGGAAGATGAAAGGGAGGAAAGTCCAACATTATTACTTTCCCCAGGAACTAACGTGACATAGCTGCTTATTACAACAGGCTATGATGAGTGGACCACCAGAGTAGTGACAACTCATGTAGTTGCCTGCGGGATGAGAGGTTTTACCTATTACACAAGCAAATTCAATGTTTTCCAACTTGTTGCCAAGACAGTGGGAGTTTTTTTTTCTTTTCGGTCCATTCTTTTTTTTGCCTCTCTCAAATTTTGCACGGGTTTAAAAATAAAAAAAAGAGAGAGAGGAAGGGGGGGGGGGGGGGGGGGCTAAAGAAATCCTGGACTTTTGTGCTCTCTATGAACTGCGAGCGAGCTAATGAATTGTTTCAGCCACTCAGCACTGCATTCACGGATATCCCCCTAAGATTACACACACAAATCACTAGCACAATGGAGGCCGCAAGGAGGGCCTGGGCATCCCAGAGGAGCCTGGCCCCAAATACAAGCGTCTATAACCAAGACAGGGTTGGTGAAAAGGTGGGTGTTGAGGGGGTTTGCATGAAGTCAAATGTTTTATAATCATTTGTAATGCAGTAGTCAAGGAGAGGGGAGATAAAAAAAAAGCAAGGGGGCAAGAGGGCATGGGGTAACTGGCCCCCATATGGAGAAAGACTGTGATGGAGAAAGACAGAGAAAAAGGAGAGAGAGAGATAGAGAGATAGAGAGAGAGAGGGGGACATGGGGAGGCACTGCTTAAGCATTTTGCAGCCCAGCCCAATCTAAAAAAGGGACATAATTAACTTCTGGATTCTTTGTGTACCCCATCTGACTTGCAGGGAGGAGATGAAAGAGGCTTGCTAAGCCTTGCATTCCACCCCAATTATAAGAAAAATGGAAAGTTCTACGTCTCCTACACGACCAACCAGGAGCGTTGGGCTATCGGACCACACGACCACATTCTACGTGTAGTCGAGTACACGGTGTCCAGGTAATGGGAAACCAGTCACAACTTGACCAAGCACAGGGGCAACTAACCAGAGTCGTAGCCATCATAGGATGTATCCTCCTTCATATTCAGATATTGTCAGACTGCCCTCTTGATTTACAAAACCAACAACAACATAATATTATTGTCTTAAAAAAGGGAAAAAATCTGTTGATGTCAAAACTATGCTTTACCCACACATTTGGTCCCCCCAATGTCAATATGTGGTGAGGGCCTTGGATCAAACACTTTACACATGGACGTGCATGCGTAGTGTTTGTTTTCCATGTGGTTTTGAATTCGTCTTGAGAAGCCAAGCTCCTCATGAAATGCTTTCACTGACAGTGATGGATGGTTTATAGAGAAATGTAGTCACAACATATAATTATCATTATAGCTGACATCCATTCTGATTGTTTTTAGCTCCCCAGCTGCAATGCAAAACACCCAGCATTAACAAAAAATGCTGAAGTATACGTTTTGTTTTAATCACATTGTATATTAGCCTTTCTGATGCCAAGCTTGCCAGTGCCATCTGGTTGGGAGTTATAATCAGGCTTAGACAAGTTTGTTGACTTTTCATTTTCTGTGTTAATTTTTAGGTACAAATTTTAGACGTTTTCTTAACTATTAAGTATATTAAAATATATTTGTATATCTTACAATTTATTTTACAGATGAAAAAAAAGTATATATTAATTTAGTTTTGTATTTAAATGTATTTCATTTTCTATGGCCTGAGACACTTAGATAGGCTTCAGCATACCTGCGACCCTATATAGGGCAAGCGGTTTGGAAAATGTATGGATTGATGGATGTAGTTTTGTGTTTAAATGTATTTATTTTTTTATATTTGGTTTTAGGAAAAATCCGAACCAGGTGGACACGAGGACTACTCGAGTGTTAATGGAAGTAGCTGAGCTCCACCGAAAGCATCTGGGAGGTCAGCTCCTCTTTGGGCCTGATGGGCTTCTGCACATATTTTTAGGTGATGGCATGATCACTTTGGATGATATGGAGGAGATGGATGGTCTAAGGTACAGTATTGAATGCAGTAACTGTGATAAATCAGGCTCTATTAATGAGTCAAGCTATGGGGCTAAATAGTGATTTCAGTATTGTTTTAAATATGTTCAATGGAGTGTTTTTCTGCCATAGTGATTTCACAGGATCTGTCCTTCGAGTGGATGTGGACACAGATAGTTGTAGTCCGCCCTACTCTATACCCAGAAACAACCCCTATTTTAACAGCACAAATCAACCCCCTGAAATCTTTTCCCATGGACTGCATGACCCAGGAAGGTAAGGTCAAATATTTCACTGACTTTCCCGAAACAATTTATAGCAAAATGTAAGAGGACATTCAAACATCACATTAATTGTTGGGCATTTAATTTAAAAACCACTGATAATTTTGGAGTCTGTCCTGTCTAACAGCTGCTCTATGAAGTCTTTCCACTATATGTTGTAAAATGGATGTGAGAATTTGCACCCATTCAGACTTGAACATCAGTGAGCTCAGAAACTGGTCTGGCTTCCAATTCATTGGGGTTCAGGTCTGGGCTTTGTGCTGGCTAGTCCTCTACAACAGACGCAGTAAATCATTTCTTTATGGACCTCGCTTTGGAAAAGGGCCCACCCAAACTGTTACCACAAAGTTGGAAGCACACAGTTCTCTAGAATGTAATTGTGTGCCATAGACTTAAGATTTTTCTGGAATTTAGAGACCTTGCCAAACCTATGAATTAGAATTATATATTGTATAATTAAATGAATGGTAATATAACAAAAATATCAGTCTTGTTTACATATCCGCTGTCTTGAAAAAGGAATTTACAAACAATAATTTGTGTTCTAGGTGTGCAGTGGATAAGCTCCTCATGGACACAAATGGGAGTCTGCTGATTCTGTGCACAGATACTGTTGGCAAAAATACGACAACAGGCAGGATTCTACAGGTCATCAAAGGGAAAGACTATGGTATGCCTGTTAGAAGTGGCTGATTTTTGAAAACATGATGAATTACTGTACAGACAGAAAGGCTTTTCAACAAGCAAAGTAGTTCCAACCAGGCAACCACTCAAGAAGTTTCTGTATTGTCTTTCAGAAAGCATTAAATTATCAGTCCATGTACTGGTTATACAATTATGTTAAGTTTTTATACTGAGAACGGAGTGTCTTCAATGGAATGAGGGAACACTCCAAAAAAATTATTTAAGACTTTCTGTAGAAAATCAACGCGTTATTCGAAAATATCATTGCAATACTATTGTTTCACAACGTGAGACCACACTTTCAAATATAAAAATAATTTTCATTCCTGGGAGCATGCAAGCACATATACAGTAATATAATTTATCGCTGTCAAAAAGTGTTTATGGTCATTTAGTGCATTGTTGAAACATAGAATGACCAACATAGCAGTTCTTCTCTCAGACCTTAAATCAATACCAGAAGTGAATATATATATATATATATATATATATATATATATATATATATATATATATATATATAATTTCCTATGGCCAAAGTAATGGATTGGCTTTCTTGTACTCCTTACACATTGGCAGCAAACAAATATGGATCTCTCCCAACCAATGCATTTAAACCCCAAAAAGATTGTCTCACAAGTGTGCCAAATTACCCCAAACACCAGGCCCTTTACGATGTTAAACCATCACCATGGTGAATGACTTACTTCATTAAATCACATTTGTTGTTTTACTGGGCTCTGACTGTAACATTATAATACTCGCCATTCCCTAAGCTGCTGTAATCCTTGTAGCCATACAAACTTACACAAATATACGCAAACACTCATTAGTAATTGTAGGATTACCTCACCCATTCTCCGTTCCTCTCACGTCCATTCCCTAATCTATTTGAGCTATAATGTGAACTTAACAGTACTCAAACTAAATGTTAATAAGGACATTTAGTGAAATGAACACAGCCCTCCATATCAAGTTTACATAGTGTTTTTATAACCGTCTGGGGAATAGCTAATTAAAACCACCCTGTGTGAAGTGCTAATGGTCTCTTGACAGATTTTGGTAAACATGGATATCCCTTACACAAACAAAGGAAACTGTTATTATGGTGATAAATCAACTTTGCAACATATGTAGGGTGGTGATTAAAGACATTTAGTTTGTTGAATGTGTAAAATTGAGTTATCTAAACAATATAGATGATTAGGGTTCATTTCTTTTAACTCAAATAACCCATGTCGACTTTTTGCTTGGTTTTGCTTTTTTTTCCTTAATAGTGAGTTGTTGGTATGTCTGTCCACAGAAAATGAACCATCTATATATGACATGGGGTCAAACGGAGGTGCCACCCCAGTTGGTGGATTCATTTACAGGGGATGTCAGTCAAGAAGACTTTATGGAAGTTATGTATTTGGAGACAAAAATGGGTATGTTCAATTATCATAATTATTATATCAATTATGCTAAACTACTTTCTATCTGTGCACTCCTACAACTTGGTATGTATCTTTAATTTATTTAAACACAGTCAGAGACTACAAAATAGTTATGTTTCCAAAAAAAATACATAAAAGATATTGAGCTCCCATTTTCATATTCCTCCTCATTGATAGGGTTTTGTGATAATCATCAACTGTGAAAGGAAACTGCCATCTTTCCTTTGTTTTTGACTGTGCCAACACACAAACACACACACTGACTTGCCACCTACCCCAATGAGGAAAAATATTTTTTTCAGGGTAAATTGAGAGCAGGTTTCGTGGCAGGTCAATTGGCCACCGGTATATGTTTTTCACACTTTGCACTGATTTGTAATACATCCTCCACTATTAGTCTGCCGTTTTTTTTCAACAGTGAGAGATAAACTGTAGAAAAGAAATTGTTCCTAGAAAATCCAAAGCAGTAAATAATCCCTAATGTTTTGTCATGTAATTTTATGTTTTGTAATAACTAAGATGTTCACTCAAATCTGGGGCATCATAAATGATAGATAGCAAAGAGTATTGGAGTATTTATGATTTAAACCCTGACTGTATGATTGTTTCAGGAACTTCAGAATTCTCCAGAGGCCTTCAGAAGACAGATCGTGGCAAGAGAAGCCTCTTTGTCTTGGTACTAGCAGTTCCTGTGGTTCCTTGCTGGTAGGCCACATCCTGGGGTTTGGCGAAGATGAATTAGGTCAGTGAGCTCTCAATAAGCTTTATATGTGTTCATTTCACCGCAAATTTTGTGTGCCTCTGTCATAACCTTTTTCCATGTTTCTGTCAAGGTTTCTTTAAAAACTTTTATGCAAAGTATTAGCGGTATTGCCAAAGATACCATATCATACGATATCGATCATTAAAGGGGGGAGGAAATATTTTCCACATATTTGTTAGACCTTGAGAATGAATGTAAACATATAAACTTGTTTGTTCACAATTAAACTCCACATAATACAGTATTCAACATTTGAAGTGGATCAAAAAGGTCATCAAAGTTGTCCTAAGACAAGAACGGGTATTGTTCAAAATTCATGTATTACTTTGATGGAAGGTTTTGATCCACTTCAAATGTTGACTACTGTATTTAACTTTTAATTTAGGGTCTCATGAAATCCATTTTAATTTTCCTAAAATGCTGTGTTTTCCATTTTATTTTTATGGAATCTGTGCTTTATGATTTAATACAAATTTATTTAAACTTTAACAATTTAATCAAGCTTTTAAAATGTAATCACACGAAAATATAACAGTTAATTTACAACAAAACATTGCATTTTTATTTTTTGTCAAATAAGATGCACCAGAATTGTACAAATTTAAAACATGGATGAAAAAATATCCTGGTTGTATGATAATCCTGTAATAATATTATTTTTGAGAAGTACATTTTAGTATAGAGTAGTGATATATTTCAGTCATAATTTCAAACTTTTATTTTGACGGTTTGTCATGAGGAAATTTTAGTTTTAGTGCATTTAAAGGTAGTTTTTGAACAGTGAAAAGCTTGTGAAGTGACTCTCAAAGCAGCTCATGTGTTCATTTCCTCATATATTGAGACAGCAGATGCTGAAAACACTGTGAGCGTCACATTTGTGTGAGTTTGTGTATCAGACGAAACCACGCCGTTTATTCACACAGAGACACGAAGAAACACATAAACAACATGCACTGGTTGTTGTCAAATTTATTTCTGCTGTGTGATTGGCTGTTAGATCCATATCGAGTAAAAATGTCCAGAGCTTATTATCATTATCGACATAAATTTATAAAGATATGTATCACCCAGCCATACAAAGTATATACATTACTGTTCAAAAGTTTGGGGTTAGTAAGATTTTTTTTTCTTATTCTTATTCTTTTTTCTTATTTTATTCTTATTTTTTTCTTATTCTTATTCTTTTTTCTTATTTTATTCTTATTTTTTTCTTATTTCTTATTCTTTTCCTTATTCAACAAGGATACATAAAATTTTTCACAACAGTCAAGTATTTTACATAGTTTCAAAAAATATCTATTTCAAATAAGTGCTCTTCTTTTAAACTTTTTATTCTTCAAAGAATCCATCCTGATAAAATGGTTTCCACAAAAATATGAAATATTAACTGTTTTTTTACTATGACTAAAGGAGTAATGACTGCTAACAACGATGCTTTGCCATGACAGGAATACATTACATTTTAAAACATTAAATTAGACACCAGTTATTTTAAATTCTAAATTCTATCATTTTTAGTGTATTTTTAAAAAATGTTAATGACCCCAAACTTTTGAACAGTAGTATAAATACAGATATTTTCAAAAGAACTAGTGCAAAAAAAAGCAAACAAAGGATTTGTTTAGTATAGACAAGGTCAAATGAAGCGATCGTTTTGTTAAAATGTGTATACCGTAGTCACAGGAAGAAGAAAAAAATGCTGCTGGAATCCAAGAATCATCTGAATGATACAGAACAGAAAGAAAACCAATCCCTTGTCCTACCTCCCACTTTCAAATATCTTTCCTCCAAGGATCATTCTGGTATGACACAGTACTCCTTTAGTTTCCTGACAGATTACTTGCTCTTTTTTTGCTGCTGACAGACGGTATGATTGGAAATCAAAGGTCAGCGTAATCTGTCAGCATATAGGGTTTATATGCACAATCTGCTGCCTTTCCTTACGTGCACATTTAACATTGGGAACAACTGATTTTTGGCACTAGAATGGTAAAGGGGTTCATTTATGTGAACTTGACACATAACCCCTCTGACAGTGCATTGCGAAATCAAAGTTATGCCCACTCGCTGCTGCTAGGCTGTACTCTCTGCCACCATGTAATATCCCCACAGCTCAGTGCATCACAGGGAACATAAACTCTCGAATCCAAACACCAGGTCAAGTGTGACAGAGAATAAATCTCATGCTTTGCCAAGAGTGGGCCTCTGTGAGGGAGAGATAGCATTTGTTGCTGATTTGTAAGAGGGATTCAGTGGAAGGCTGTACTGGAGACCCACATGGCAGTCTCCTGACACATGTTTACAATCTGTGCACAGTGCTGCAAGCTTGCTCCTCATTAAATTACTTGCATAAGGATTTAATGAGCCCCTCTCGAAACCCTCTCATACACCAGTGTCAAGTGCACCGAGTAGGAAGGAAGGAAGGTGAGAGAAGACAAATGAGATCCCTCAAAGACCTAAATGTTTTCTTTCCTCTGCAGGTGAGGTCTACATTCTTGCCTCGAGCAAAAGCACGGTCATACAGTCGCACAGCGGAAAACTCTACAAGTTGGTGGACCCCAAAAGGTGAGTTGAGCTTTGAATACACAGAGCAACATATTGTATACAATAGAGTTTATGCATCAGCCTCTCTGTTTTTCCTTTTTCATTGCTCGCATGTAAAAAATATGTGATGTTACTGCTGAGCAATGCTAATATTGAAACTCGCATAATTAATTCCATTTTTATTCTGCTTTACAAAACATCCCCTGGCATTCTTCTTACATGCTATGCTTTGCACATCTGTGTAGTTAGTTCATACCAAGAGAGTGAAGGTCATTTTAAAGAATGTTAAAGAATGGTTTTGTTCATCCAATGAAAGTCAATGAGGGGCTGAAACAACACTGAACTGCATTTCCTTTCATTGTGTGGACAAAAAGACATTTCTTTTGACTTCCACAAAATACAGGTTTAAAACGACATAAGGGTGAGTTAATAATGACAGAATGTTCATTTTTGGGTGAACTATCCCATTAAAGCATTACTTGTTTTCGCTCACACACACGCACAAGGAGTCTAGCTTCCCTTAAACAAATCATCACACAACTGCCAGTCTTGGCCAACACAAACCTCAGCCATAATTGGAGAGTAAGCATACCATTTCCAAATGTTAGTGTAACGTGTTTCTAACACCAACACAGTCAAGTTGGCTCAGACAGCGCTGGTTAACTAGCGAGCCTGTGTGGTCGGTTGGGTGTTTTCCTTGCTTTGACAGGACTTACACACCTGTCTTCAACAGAGGGAATGTTTTCCTTGAGAACCTTGAGTATGTCCATATTTTGGCGAATCTGCAGACGAACAAAATGTACCCAATTTACGTACATGTGCAGGGGTTCACGGCAAGAGATTCAACGCATGTGAATGGAGTCAGTTAAACGATTTAATCATTTCTGTATGCTCATGGGCTTTTTTTAATATGCCGTAATTTACCCCGTGTGTTTTACACCACTAAAAGCCACTTTTATGATAGATCTTGAAAATATGTTCTCACCACGCCAAGTACATATGAAAGGCATATCATCTATTAGAAATGAGCATATGAATTCCCACATAACATCTGCCAAAAGTTTTTGCATGTTTAATAGATCCGATATATCATTTCCAGAAAAAAGGGACATTACAATAGGCACAGGAAGATCTGTTGAGTCTCTAATTCAAACCAATCGCTCATGAAACTTGTTTTTGTGCTTTCTACGCCATTCAAAATCCTTATGCTGGACCCTTTTACACCATTAGAACTATATAAATTACTCACAATTATCAGGTGAAATAATTTAAATTTTGAACAGAATCTCTTTTTTTAATTCTTGAATTGTTTTTTGTTGTTGTGGAAAATTAGCTTATTTAGTCTGTCAAATGTCAAAGTATTGAAATTCAAAACAGCTGAAAAATCTCACATTTTAATAACTTGTAGATCCACCTTCCAATAATATCTTCTGTTAATTTACACAGTTATATGGTTCTTATGAGGCCACAATTCTATCACAGTTGGCCCAAAAACAAAAACGTAATCTAAAAAAAAAACTTGTTTATAATAGACATCCTTATTTAAATGAGGCCTGAAGGCTGTGAAAAAGAAATCTTCCAGAGAAAAGTACAAAATAATATCCAAATGAATATCTAAGAGGTGGCTTGTCAGTTCAGTTATCTGGAAGTGGAAGCAACCCAGACACTGACTAGGTTGGCCCTTTAAACTCTAAACCTCTAAACCATGCAAACAAGAAGCAGAAAGGCTAATGATCACTTTGGAAAAAGCTAAAAAATTCAGTTTTTAAGAACCAGGCAGATTATATGATAACAGTTCTTTGTAACACTGACTGACAGGTATAGGGGACGGCACATCTGAAGTTTTGCTTAGTAGTGGCCATGTTGTAGTTTTGGTCCAGATAAGACCTAAATTCAAAGCAATGTGTGTGGCACAAATCTTACACTGGCCACGTCTTGGTGTACACTATACCTGCAGGGAAGTATGCTGGCGAACGCATCATGGGTGGCTATGTTTCATCAGCAGGAAGTGGTATCTTGTTAAAAATAAAGAGAAATATGTATCAGTCTGCAAAAACGCAAAGTCCTACCCTCTCAAAGTCCATTCTCAATCCAAACATTTTTCCAGTCCAAACTGAAACCTGGAGCAAATCTGCCTGGAAGAATGAGCCAATATCACATTTAAATAAATAGAAATGGCCATTCCTGCAAAAAGTGACTTTAAAAAATCTTATAAATAAAATAAAATTATATAAAGTATAAAATAAATAAAAGATTTTGTTTATTGAATTATTATGCAAACTATGAAATGCAAATATTGCAGAGAACATTTACTTGTTGGAATTCAGCAAGGATTGGGAGAAAAATGCTTGAAGGCCTGAATATTTTTGCAAGACACTGTATACCCAGGTGACGACAGTGCCACCCAAGTCTAATGCTATTAATTACCACAGATGTTTCCATGAGTCTCCTAAACAAGGCCCCTCAAACTTACTTTATTTATGTTTTCTGGCATTGCTGCATTTTTCCAAAGAACAATTCTTTCCACCATTGATTGGAGTTGTTTAGTCTGTCAGACCTGTGGTGTTGGGTTCACTGTTTTATACATCTTGTCACTTTTTGTGATCTAATTACCAAATAAAAGAGGTGATATAACAATTCTGAGGGACTAGCACTGTCAAGTGGGGTGGTCCAGCATTTACATTTCAAGTATCTACATTTACATCTTTTCTGTACCCTTTAACCTTTGCGTTCTGGCTAGGGTTGAGAGCTTCAAAATAGCCACGTTGTTTTGATTTTAATCTGCTGCGTTGCATTTTTGGGTTGTACAACTGTGTGGTAGAAGAGAGAGTGTTAAATATCATATCATATGAAAGTCAAGTGTTTGAGATGACTGCACGCATCCTAGTTTGTTTAGCAGTCCTTTAACGTAGAATAATAAATAGGCCACCGCACATTGAAATGTATGCATGTCGATGTCAAATGTGGACAAGAGAGAGACTGTAAGATTGTTTATTGGCCGGCGGCAATAACTGAGAAGATGCCAGTAACTGAACCATGTATGAGTTGTTTTTGGTAATATTAAACATAAACTGACGCACATCCTCAGTCTTATTCCATTTTTTTTCCTAGTCCAGTGTATTCAGTATTGAAATCAGTAGCGGTTCCTGGTCGTAAATTTAGGTAGGGCAGATTCTGGGTCTTAGAGCTAGTTTATGATAAACATTTTGTAAGCTTTATATTCTAATCGCTGAACGCATGCAGAACACTTTTGGCAGGTAAAGGCTATTCACATGAGCACATTTTAACTAAAGCATTGATCATTCATTAATTTGATTTCATTCATTTGATTTTCATTCAATTAATTTAATTCATTTGATTCGCTACTCCAGGTAGGAAAAAAAGACATGTTAGGGCGTGTTCATACATTTAGTCCTGGTCACATTTACAATTTATTATTGATTTAGTTAATATTTAGTTTAGTAATATTTTGGCGGGACTCTGCCCCGCGGCTGATTGAAACCTTATCTCAGTTGGTGTACTCTTATAAACAATTTAGCTTACCAAGCAAAGTTCATCACATGTAAGATACTAGAAGTGAGAACTTTGTAGCAATTCTTTTGGAATATACACTCTGTTCTGAAAGCTGTATAAGATCATCCACAAGAAATGTTTGAGGAACGCTCAAGCATCACAGGAAAACATTTCTCATTGCTTCTTTACTAGAATAGTTCTACATAGGTTTTGGTTGAGTGTTACTTGATTGACTTCTGAAGTGACTTTTATTAATTCAGCATCAGAACGGAAGTATATAAGCAAATATAACAATGTATCTTCCATGACTTTGGATTTTGTTGGCTAAATGTATTGAATAGGTTCCGTAGAAGTGCTTTTCTGTAGCGATATGGAGGTAAAACATTTATTTAGGCCTAAGTGTGTGTCAAGATATGCAAACACTTTAAATAGTGCTCACATTCTCCTGGTCCCCATCTCTGACAAGTCTCCTTTATTTCATGGTCCGTCCTAAATCTCTCCCGCTCACAACCATGTTCCTCCCCTTAACAAAGACCCTTAGGGGTGGTACTGAATGGCATACAGCTACAATACACAGTAAATTTTTTGATACAATGTATCCACAAAGAGGTGCTAACAAAAGAGAGAGATGACAAAAAGGACAGAGGAGTCACACAGAGTGCCTTGATGAAGCCTTTTTTTTCATGCTCGAATACTCCTGAGCTCTTCACCCCTCTACCCCGTGCACTTGCTTTCATCAAATAACTCAACTGTTTCTTACTATCAAAGCCAACAAGTTAAGCCAAGAGATATTAAACTGTCTTCTCAGAGAAAAGCTCAAGAGATACCGGACTCATTACCCATGAGTGGTCGCACACAGAATTCAAATTCCTCAGAAAGCTCTGCAGATTTCCACAGAATTGTATTCATTCACTAAGTTCTACATGTCTTGTAGAAGATCCCTTGCATTTTCAGTTATGAAATATTGTGGCTTATTAATTATGCTTTTAGTTACCAATAAGTGTCTAGTATTCTTAAGTTCAACACATCTAAATCGATTCCGCATAATTCAACAATACTACTTCTAAAATCAGCATAACAGGAACCAAAAAATCCATAACTTCCACGACTTTGACTTCCTCAGCTTCGGTGTTGATTTCTGCCTAGGTGGAAAATGCAGAACAGGGAGGAAAACTGGTATTATGGATAGCATATTGTGCCAAACAATCCTCGGATTCACAAAAAGAGTGGTTGGGCAGCTGATGTGTTCAACCTCCCATTCAAGCTACAGGACAGTCTTAAACTAATAAGCTGGGGCGTTCTTTTAATTTATCAGTCTGTGTTTTATGCAAGTGGCCTCACAGAGTTGATACATTCCCACAGTGCCTGTTGACCCAGCTGTCTTTGTCAAGTGCCACGGCAGCAGGTGTTGTTTTCATGGCCACCCTGCCAGTAATACAAACTGTTTAGTAGTGCCGCTGACCCCAACGTCATTAACAGTGTTAGCCCAATCCTCTAGGGAGCGCCTCTTTCTATCCTTTCCCTCCCTCTCTTTCTTTTTCACTATCCATTTCTATTTCTTTCTTCCTCATCTTTTCTGTCTCCCTGTTTTTTTAACAACGTAACAGCCTGTCACAACAACACACAAAAAAACAACAACAACAAAGTGTTGATGAGAGACAAGGGAGACCTGATTTGGTTGCGGAAAGCGTTAGAGGGGAGCATGGGAACTGCTCCCCCACTAGACCCCCCAGTGTATCCTGCCAGAATTCCCTTGTTACCACCCAATTCCTGCCATCAGTCACTAAAGCTGTCAGGGAAACTCAGAGATCCAACATCCCATTATCTCATAGACACTCATAAGGCTGTTTCACACTGTCCTGACGAGCACCAACATCCAATGGTTGTTGGGTTTGGTTAAACCTGTTTCAGTTTGTTAAACCTGTTGGCGTTTGTTGTCAACGAGTTAACATGTTCAGTCAATGTTTGGAATATCACACTTCATTGCGAACTGTTGTCATGACAAGGTAAGAATCCCTGCCAGCTTCATAGAAACAAATGTGCACAGGAGCGGCAACTGCCTTGGTGGAGCAGAAGAAATAGGACTGTCAATCACAATTTATCAAAATTGTTTTGGTCAATTTGTTAAAACAATGGAAACAAAACAATTTGTGTCATTGCTGGACTATGGAACTGTGTTAAAGGGGCTCTATGGAACTTTTAGCGGCCTCTAGCGGTGAAGTTTCAGATTGCATTCAATTTTTACAAGAGCGCTCATGCTCGAACTCATAAACAATATCGTCTATTACACAAATATCTCGGCGAATACTCGACGGATTCATAATTTTTGGTGGTGTTTTCGCGGCGATATTAGCCGAAAACCATCGGGCGCGGTGCAAAATGGCGGACGCCGGTGACGCCACGATCTCAGAAGAAAACCGCTCGAATCTCTGGGACGCGAAGACCCAGAGAGCTCAAATTCGGGAGAGGAGGTCCCAGGGGGACCCTTGCCCGAACGCTAGAGTGGCGGGCCCCTGGGACGCCCCCTACCTGATCGCCATTCGCTAGGACCTCTGATTTCGAACGGCTATAACTCGGGGACCCGGGCGAATTGGACCTCGGGGTGGGCTCGTTCGAAAGGCCCCGTCCAGCACTACGAACGATTTGAGTCTTGGGAATATTGATCAAAGATTGACCGAGATATAAGCCGAAACACGTGTGCCTTTGACCGGACGTAACTCCCTGACCGTCTACAATAGACTGTATATAAAGGAGAGAGGCTCGGGAGCGCGCATGCACATCACATCCTATGGATTTCTTGGGAAATCCGACCCGGAGCCTTCACATAAAAATAGGAATAGGTAATAGCAAAGTGGAACATTGTAATGTGTGATTACAACCCCTTCACACACAGGCAATAAAAAAAGGATTCATTTTAGTAGAAAAGTTACATAGAGCACCTTTAAAATAGGTTAAAAAAAAAATATATATATATATGTGAAGAGTTCAGATGCAAAAGCCTCTAAGTGCCATTTTAAATTTTCTTCTAGAATGATGATTTTTATCAAGCTCGTATATTTAAGTTCAGTAATTTCACTTAAATGGCAATGAAGATGACCTATTAATTGCCATTTAAGTGAAATTACTGAACCTAAATATACAAGCTTGATAAAAATCATCATTCTAGAAGAAAATTTAAAATGGCACTTAGAGGCTTTTGCATCTGAACTCTTCATGTATACTATATATACTAAAGGATTAAGATATGTACAATTATGTCATCATTTACATCATGTCATTCTAAATATGTAAGACTTTCATTTATCTTCTAACAAATGACAAAAATTATTTTTTGGCCATTCATTAACATTCAGCAAAACCGTACACGCATCAAGTACAAAAATACACTGTAAAAGTAATCCATGTGACTTGAACAGTTTATTCCAAGTCTTCTGAAGAGATACAATCACTTTATATGATGAACTGATTAATTTTTTTTACCAACGCACATACATACAGCTCATCAAATACGGTAAACATGGAACCGTACTTGCTTAATGTATGAGAACCAATGAGGTTTGTTGGTACTTTCATTGGTACTGTAGCTTGGTATGAGATGTGTATAAAACTGGAGGGAAGTACTTTCAATCCTGGGCTCTCAGTCCAAACCATTAAAGGTACCTTCTGCACCACTAGTGGCATGAAAAACATAAAATGTAAAAACAATACACTGACCATGAATAACCAGCTCAATTACATACATTTAGAAGAGAAATGGCTGTGGGAATAAATGAGTATCTATATCTCGTAGTCTTACTGTTAACTAAAGGAAATCTAAACCGCAAGCCGGAGGGTATGGTCTAAAGGGGATGGGCTCTAACTGATAAAATAGATTTTGAGTCTCTGCACATTAAACATCACCTTTAAATATTGTGATTCTACTTTCATTCTTTCCACAACCCTCAGCGTTAAGCACAGAATTTTTGGCCACCTAACCTAACTTTCCAATACACCACCTCTAGTGAGATACACAGGATGTGAAGTGAACTCACCAAGAGCTCTCCAGCCTGTTTCCCATAGAGTTACTGCTTCACTGGAGTCCGATTACAGTGTGTTTGTGTGTGTGCTGGCCTGTTGGGTATGTCAACAGCCCTGCTGCTCACTAATAGACAGCCTTCAAGAGATTTGCCTGGCTCATTAAGCAGTGTTTTCACTGAGTGATGCATTCGAATGTTTGGAGAGCCGAACTTCGGACAGGTTCATCACAAGCCACTTACTTAGACACTGAGGTTTTACATTTGAAATTCATAACATTCATAATTCGTTCGTTCGTTCGTTCGTTCATTCATAAAGCATTATTGTTTCCAGACATTGTCATGCAGAGCCTGAATTTTGTTATGGGATTGTAGGTATTGTTCATAGTGCATTACATTTCCACACACATTCATTTTAGGTGATATAGGTATAGGTGAGAATAATTAATCCACAAAAATCAAACTAATCACATCAATAATTTTGTCTGTCTGTCTGACTGTTCATCCGAAGTAGCATCTTTTCTCACACTTACTGTGCAGAACTTTTTGTTATAGACAGACAGCAAGATGAAACCTAAATGAACATTTTGTAAACATTAACTTAACTTTTTCAATTACTCGTTTTTAAATGGTGAATATTTACCTGTATTTTTCATAGCGATAATAATCAGAGGCAACAATTGAGAGATAGACAAGCAAGTGAATGGATGTCTTTGTATATGGATGCACCAATAATAAAATTATGGACAACTCCAATAAGCCGATAATAATTTTTATTTTATAGCCAATATTGGATAAATAGCTGATATTAACATTCTGTACTGTTTGTCAAAAATTAAAAATAATACACTAAAAAATAAAATCAGTCATCACATATTATGTAAATGCTAAAATGGGGGCTGTCTGGTAAGGGGTTAATGTACTTGCAGTATTTTTACTTTTGATAAAGTCTTATAAATCACTCCATATATCAAAAGTTAGCATGATGCCCTACCATTATATGATGGCTCATTTGTCTTTAAACAAGTGTTCCGCATGTTTGCTTATTTGTGAAATACTATGCTTTGTGAAGGCATTATGAAATACTATGTGTTTGCATGTTTGGCAAGTGTTTAATTTGTGAGCTGGATTTTGTGAGACCCCTAGTTGACCATCAATGCTCTGTGACTCCTCCAGGCCACAGGTCCCTAAGGAGTGCAGACGGCCAGTGGAGGATCCAGAGATGCTAAGCACCGCTTGCTCCCGTGAATGCAAGAATGGCCACTGTACACCCACTGGCAAATGCTGCTGCAGTACTGGCTGGGAGGGGCCCTTCTGCTTACGAGGTACAGAGCCAATCAGAGCACTTTCCCTCTGTCTTTGATTTCAAAGTTGCATAAACCTCCAACCTCTTTCAACATTTTTTCAACTTATTTCTGCTTTTACTTGTCATTCGCAGCCAAATGCGAACCCGCCTGTCGTAACGGTGGGGTCTGCGTGGAGCCCAACAAGTGTCTCTGCAAGGAAGGATTCTCTGGCGGTCAGTGCGAGAAAGGAGAGCGAGGAGCACGAGGGGACGGTGAGAAAGACAGCATCCTGGAGCACATCATTGACATGACGTCTTACCTGCTGGACCTCACCAGTTATATTGTATAAAAAGCAGGGCAGGATGATAATGCGCTCTTCACCAGTTGGCAGACTGAACGTTATGGAGGCCTGTCAGAGTTTGCCTTCAGGACACCATCCCCAATCTCCAACTGCCCCTCACCTGATCCTCCTCTCCCACCACTGTTCGTTTTCATGAGCCACAGCCTTTGATCTTCATGCTCCCCTACACCATCTGCACTCTCACCCCTATGCACAAATACACAGGTAAAACAATAACAGGGTGGCCAATGGAACCTCACTGCGCATAGTTGAAGGGGTTGCATGTTGGAGGTACCACGCAGGGTTCTCCGGTTTTTACTGCTGGTATGGTGTGTAAAATCTGGTCCACTTTAAAGTCAAGTGTCCCTGCAAGAGGACTCACAAAGCACTGGAAGCCCCACATGAGACCAACTCGGATGTTCGGTCCAACCCCAACATGGGCACCAATAAGTCTGTGTACTACAGGACATATTGGGATTTTAGGGAGTCAACAACGCTCATTTAGGAAAGTCAAATGAACAGTCTAGCAAACTGAACTGTACCATAAAGAAAATCACTGCCATGGATTCACAGGTTGTTTAAAGAAGGGAGGGGAAGTAGCTGTCAGTACAGCCACAAAACCATACAACAGACTTTAGTCTTATCCAGCAGGTCTGTGTATAACTGGAGAATCATTTTGATGGGACTTGATGCCAGTTTACATGCAGTTTAGAAAACGGATCTGCTAAAATGTCATCCATCTTTTTGATATAATTGCTGAAACGATCAATGAAGATCCTGCAAAGTCAAAACTGAATATTGGTTGTATCTCATTGATGTTTCATTTAGATGAAAACTAAAGTGAAATGTAAATCTTTAAGAATGTTCGGACAGTCACTTTTATTACATTAATTTAATAATTAAGATGACTGGTTTGCGGAGAAACTAACCTAAAGAGGTAACTGCTCTGGTTAAAGGTGCAGTATCAGCTATACTATTTTCCTATAGTTGTTCATGACCATGCACGCTGCTTTCATTGCAAATTGTATATCTTATCATATTTTAAAATGTTCATATATCTTGTTTCTGTGCAGATATCAAGCACAGAATCTTTTTTTCTTTTTTTTTCCTGATGGAAAACCCTTGTAAGATGTTTTTAGAAAATACTACCGTTTTTGTCTCACTTTAAAAATTTGACGGTCACAATGGGAATCTTCATTTAATGTTCTCCTTTTTTTCGAAACACCAAACCATATTCAGTTTTGTCATAAGGGGAACAAGACTGGTGACTGGTGTACATTTCATATAGTACTGTACTGAGATAAGTACTTTTTAGATTTGCCATTGTTTTAATAAAGGAGGGTTTATTTTTTTAAGGAATAATATATGGGAGAGGAGCAGTTTTGCATTAAGCCTGTAAAATAATTTTACGTATTTTACTTACAAATACTTACACAGTTCCGTTGGAGATACAACTTCCATAAAAATCTCATTTAAATCTATAACATTGTTCTCTTGCTATCAAGAGTGCTTTGACAAAAAAAAAATAAAGATAGATCTTTCCTTCTGACTATGTGGTGTTTCTCTAAAACGAGGCTCAAGCTATAATTTTAGAGCCAAATTTTTTTAGTCAATCTGCTCATGACTGAATAGAAGAGAATGTTAAATATGCTATATATGAAGTCATCAAGACCCCTTAGTATCCCTCTAAAACTGATTATTTTTTTAGAAAGTAGTAGAAGTTGTTGGTTGAGCTCTATCCAGTAGATGAACTAGCAAATTCACTACAACTCAAGTAGAAATTGTTGTATACTTCATAATCTTTCCTCATTAAATCAGTTGTTTTATTTACCGATTTACCGAATAACTAATATGACTGAAACTAGACTAACATGAGACCACTAGTACATTCTGTTCAGTTTTAGACTCATTTGTAACCAGTGAGTATTTTTTATTTATGTGATTCTTCTCATTGAAGGTTTGCAGCCCCCTCTAAAATAGTCAGGTGTATTCAATGTTTATAGTATAATCACTTATTTCTCCCAAAGACAAGTATAATTAACAACAATCCACGCCTGTTTATTACTTTCTATTCGGTGCATTTTAGCATTCTTTGTTGCAGTACGTGTAAGGAGTCCAAGCTGTAAATCTACTCTATAATTTTAGCACTTAATGTGAAACCTGCATTGGAGCTGCTGGGAAGGTGTCATGTGAATAGAGTAACCCTGTTTCTTTTATTATTTAAGTAGTTACGCCTTAAAGTTATTTAAGTTGTCTACAATGTTTTTACTGTTGTATGTGAAGAAATATGGTCATTTATTGTAAATAACTAGGTTTATCTTGGGTTCTTCTCAGAAATATCAATATGTTTATTAAAATGTATAGCATGTTTGAGAACTTAATGAATGACTCCTTTACTTTCTGTCTCTAAAATCTGATTTGATCTGATTATCTGATATGGGTGGCATGAACATTTTAGTACATGAATCTATATTATATCAGCTGATAGTATCTGTAGGGTGTCTGCAGTTTTACACACATGCATATTCTTTGTTTTCTCCTGCTAAACTAAATAAAAAAGACAATATTTCCCAGTTAATACAAGCTATCAGAGTGTACACGTGCATCTGGTATCAGTTGTAGTGCTGGGAAATGTCTAATTTCTTGTGTCACTATCCAAATGTCTATTTTCTTCTGTCATCAAGGTACTGTGAACAGAAAGGTGCACTGAGAGATTGCCAAAGAGGTCAACATTTCCCAGTGTTCATCCAGTGTAGAATGTAAATCACTTATATATCTCCTTCAATACTTATGATTCTCAGATGAAAGTAACTTATTTAAATGAAGGTGTTATATGGTATGCCCACAAAAACAAAATAATTTCTTTAAAAATGCCTGTTCAGTGCTGTCTACTGCAAAGCTTTATGGGAAACTTCACAAACAGAGCAGTACATGTTGAGTGTAGGTTGATAGCATTATTAAATTCCATCTCCAAACATCAATCAGTTTGAGTGGTCGTTATAATAATGAATGAGGACCACCCACATCACTATAGTCACCCCCAATGTATTTAGAGTAACGCAATACTAAGTTGTCTGTGCCTTGTTCGGAGCCAATCAAAATTGTGTTGGGGGAGCAGGGCCGATAGGGGTGTATTTGAGTTTATATACTATCTGTGGCATGAATCATTACTTTTCATTTGGAATGGTTTTCTTTCTCTATCCCAAAGGGCCTTTGCCTGGCTATATTTCATAAACAGTGTAACCCGGCACTCAGCATAAACATGACGAGTCTGTATACTAAATATTTGCAAAACTCTGATGGTTGGAAAACTCGCTTATTATATCATATACACAGAATAAAGACTTATCGGGCAGATAATGGGTTTAGATAAGAGAATGACAAGAGATAGGGACATAATACTTTATCTATATTGTATGTGTATATGTGTGTATATATATATATATATATATATATATATATATATATATATATATATATATTGATTAACTTCCAGGAACACCATACTTAATCTATTAAACAGAACAACAACATCTACTTTTATCACACCCGTGTTTTAGCAGAGTATTCTATTACCTCCTATATTTATATGACTGAGTCAGTGAGGGCTACTGCTGAAGTGTGTGTGGTCATGACTGAGGAAGTCTGAGTCCCTCAGAGCCTCTCTAATGAAGCTATGGATCAAAACGCATTCTCAAAATTAGAGCAAACATGCGTCAGTGGTGTCCCTTGAGCCACCTCCTTAAAGGGATAGTTCACCCAAAAATGAAAATGCTGTCATAAATTACTTGTAATTAATTACTTTCTTCTGTGGAACACAAAAGAAGATATTTGAAGAACTGTTTTTGTCCGTACAGAGGAAGTCAATGGGGTTCAAAAATTTCAAGCAGCAAAGAGCACATCAATTTAGCGTAAAAGTAATCCATACAACTCCAGTAGTGTAATCCAAGTTTTTCACATGATACAATCCCTTTGTATGATGAACAGTGGGAAATTTAAGTGGTTATTTACTGCCAAATCAAAACAACCCAAATTATATATGGCAATAGACCTTTGTCAGGGAAGTAATATTTAATTTAACAGGAATGAAAATGAGGCTGTGAGGAATAGAAGTACAGTGTGTTCAATGGAGGGTACCGTTGTTTAACAACATAATGATTATTCAGCTGACAAAAAGTCTTTCCGAAAAAAACGTTTGAAAACTACGTGATCTATCACTCACAGCCTTGTTTTCATCCATGATAAATTCAATATGGCACCTAACATGACTAAGGTCTATATGGCGAACATATACAAATCAAACCTCTCTGGTTCTTGAGGGATGACGTCATGATGTTATATCACAGGATCAAGTGACTGTATCGCTTCAGAAAACTTGGAATTTAAACCACTAGAGTTGTTTGGATAACTTTTAAGCTATCTTTATGTCCTTTTTGGATCTTTAATTTTTTGGACCTCAATGAATTTTATTGTATGGAGAAACCAGCTGAAACATTCTTCAAATCATTTATTTTGTGTTCAGCAGAAGAAATAAAATCATTTGAGTTTGGAACGACATGACGTTGAGTAAATAATGACAGAATTGTTTTGATGAGCTATCCCCAATTAAACTTAAAAAAAATACATCAGCACATAAGGTAGTGATATACCCTACTACATGCCAACAGGTCCATGCTATCTTTCAGTTTTTTACCTCTGCTAGTAAAACTATCCTCTTTTTGTCAAGCATTCTAGCACATTGCATATGGCAGATTATCTTAAAAGAGAAACTCTCTCCAAGGCCATGGATCTCCACTCCTGACTCGCATCCATGAAATGATGCAATTATTGTTCCTACTGAGGCCCAATCTGTCATGTAAACACACACACAGCCCCATCCAAGGACAAGGACTGTAGAGTGGCAGGAGGAGACAGGTAGATGTCAGGATGAGAGAATGATAGAAAGACTTCGGTTTGCATGCCAATTTGGTGTTTGCGTGGGGTATTTTAGACATAGGATAAAATAAATACAAGGATAAAGAAACATGGGTGAGTGTGTGTGGCACTACACTCATGCAATGAGACACTTTGTCTTTTTTGTCCATCTTCCTGTATCGCGATCCTTAGTGGGGCTTAGTAAACAATTGGTATCAACAGAATGGGACCACCCAGGTAAAAGTTTCCATGTTAAGGCATTTTTTCAAACTGTGGCTGCAAATTTTCCCAAACACATTAAAACAAGCTAGGCAAATGTTTTATGATGGTACTTGCATAGCGTATTGTTATATTAACCTGTGCAAACGGTCATTCATCTTGGCAAATGTGCTGTTTCTGTGCTTCAGATCTGTGAGGCTCCTTGAGCTTACCTAACTAAAAAGTCAACAGGCTACATCAAAAGCCACAGCCTTCTGTTGTATGATCAAAGGAGATGGATAGGCTTTAGCTTAAAGATCTGCACTAAAGACCTTGCAAGGTCATCTGTAAAAGTGGATAAGGAAATTCTCCTATCCTTTACATATTCTGGCATCAGTGAAGTGATAAAAATGTCATGTAAGACCAGCTAAGAACTGCGTTGTGTATATTTTCAATACTTCTGTCCAACTGTTGGTGTTTGACCCACTGAAAGCTGGTGAATTATATTATTGACCACTGCAGAACTCTGTTCAGGGAGTCGGAGTCATAAGATGACTTTAGAAGAGTTTAGCCGTTCATTGCACAAGAGTTACCATACACACATATAATAGTGTAGGGCTTACTTGAGGAAGTTTCTGAAATAAATAAATTATCAGAAATAAATACTCAATCCAAATATATTCAACAATTTAACAGATTACAAACTCAAATATAAACATCTCTGTAAAATGCACTGATATATGAAATATATTTCAAATTATAAATCGAGAAATATATTAGTCTGTAATAATAATGTAATGTGTGTTGCATTTTGGGATATTGTCTTGGCAACTAATTAATAAGACTGATTGAGAAATGAGAAACACCAGGGCGGGAGCTGTGTATTGAAAGACTGGGGGTGAAAAAAAGTTTAAATGGAGAGCAAAAGACGATGGACGGGGGCTCGGTTCCAGTTACATTGTGGACAACAAGGCGGTATGTACCTTTTTTTGGGGGAGGGAGGTGTCGTTCGTGGTCAGTTATGGCCGCCGGCAATGAAGATAGATAGATAGCGGGCAGGGGGGGGAGAGTATATGTGATGCGATCTGAGAAAACCCGTCGGATGTCGCGCTGGTACGTTTTCAATAAGGTCTAAAAGTAGGTCTAATTTCAGGGGTTTTTTTGTCAAAATTGGACTTATAATTAATGAATAATTAAATTATTATTCTATATCATCTTTTCTATCATCTCTGAATATACCTTGCAAAATTCACTAGTTTAGTGCAGAAAAATAGTGATTTATTGTGGCAAGCTGAAAAGACTGTCTTTCTCTTTAAGAACACGCACGGTGGAGGTGAAATAAGAAAAAAGCTCTCTTTCTCTTAACACTACAAAGACAGTTCACCTATCAAAATAAACCACATAACATCTAGCACAGTGGTTCCCAAACCTGTCCTGGCGACACACCAACACTGCACGTTTACTTTGTCTCCCTAATCAAACACACCTGATTCAACTCATCAGCTCATTATCACATGGGTTAGTTGAATCAGGTGTGTTTGATTAGGGAGACAAAGAAAACGTGCAGTGTTGGTGGGTCGCCAGGACAGGTTTGGGAACCACTGATCTAGAATAAAGGTATATCAATGTGCATTTCCCAATAGTCCTGTGTAAACTACAACAGCACACAAATTCCCTTTCGAGAACGTTCACCTCATTTTGTGTAGCTATAAGCAGTGGGAAAACTCCTTTTCTCAAGAATATTGAAGCCATTATTTTAAAATGCAGTGCAGCTGCACAGCGTGTACAAAGCAGAGCGTCTAGCTCGCTCATTGGCTGTGCTGCAGCAACTGCACGAACCTATAGCGAGGCGGTCACCTTCTTCGCTGATCTCCGAGCCTTCGCCGTCGACGAGCCCCTGCAGTGGAACGAGCAACCTGATCACGGGCACGGCACCTTCAACTAGGCACTGCCTTCCGCTGAATCGGCACTAACCACTCTAGAAGCTGAAAGAGCAAATTTTCTACGGCGTTGTTTCAAATGCCGCATTCCGGATGCACTTCATTCAAAGCCTTCTCTCGATGAGGCCAAAGGATGCCTGAACCGAGCGAGATCACGCCGGCCCAGTCACCATGTCCCTCGCTCTCTCTTCGCGAGACCCCCTCACCAGTGCTTTTCTCTCAAATGGATCTATGCCCCTCCTCTCAAGCGTGCAGGACTCGTTTCGTTTGGCGCATCTGAGGAAGATGGTGACAACAGCCTGTCTCTGGCTGCATCTGAGGGAGAAGATTGGCTGGGCTCGACAGTTGACCCCGCCCCTCAATCCCAAGCCAGCGGAGACGCCGTTAGAGAGAGCGGGGAGTCTGAACTTATTCGCGTCCTCACGAAAGCTGTCGAAGGCCTCGACATCGAGTAGTCTCTGCCTCAGGAGCCCACCAGAAGCCGTCTAGACGGGTGGTTTCTGCCGGGGCGTCAGCAGACCCCTCGTCAAAGACCAGCACCCTGCTTCCCCGAGGTACACGACGAGCTGACCAAATCATGGCGCCGCCCCTTACTATGCTCGCTTAAAGACTTCAGCCTCCATAACGCTCTCGACTATCGCCAGCGCTGAAGAGATGGGCTACAGCGCGTTGCCACACTATGGCCGCACATCTCTGCCCGCCCACCTTTAGCGGATGGAGAACCAAGGTGGTCCACCCATCCAAGCCCTGCAGAACGACATCTGCCCTTGCCGGTCGTGCTTACACCGCCGCCGGCCAGGCTGCATCGGCTTTGCACACTATGGCAATACTTCAAATCTTTAAGGCTAAGCTCCTCCGCTCTATGGATGAGACTGGTCCGGACCCTGAGGCCTTTGGGGACTTGTGCAGTGCCACTGACTTGGCCCTGAGTGCCAACAAAACCACCGCCCAGGCGAATGGCAGAGGTATGGCCAGTCTGGTTGTGCTGACACGGACAGAACCGCTTTCCTTGATTCCCCAATCTTGATGCCTCTTCTGCCCAGTGGTGAAGGGATTTTCCGAGCGCTTCACTGAGGCACAGAAATCGTTGCAGGCCATGAGACATTTTCTGGCCAAATGCTCAAGTTCGGCTTCAGGGCGCCCCAAGAAAGTGCCATCCCCTCAGCCAGACAAGCCCGCACCGCCGACTTCTCAGCCCTGCCCAGCGGCTGAAGTTCACCGACGCCAAAAGCAGTGTGTCTTGAGGGTTAGGGTTAGTGTCTTGAGGACACTACCCGTTCCCGGCATGTCAGGGCCCTCTGCCCAAGCTTGTGTTGGACCCTGAGCCTCGGAAGCCCTCCTAGTCGAATGACAGGAGGGAAAAGAGAGGGTTTAAGCCCCACCTCGAAGAAAGCTTGTACACTTCTCCCAATCCCCTCTGCAGTTCAGGTGACTGGAGATGTTTTAACTGTAGCAAATTGGCCCATAACAAAACACGCACCCCTACATATAAATGCTGTTTCAACAGCAACCCAAATAAAGCACTAAAAGAGGACTTTTCTATTAACCCCCCATATAACTGCAGTCAATGGGCCCACTGTAAGGCGCGCACCATTGCAGAAAAACGCTGTCTATACAGCAGCTCAAACAGAGCGAGAGCTGAGTGTTTTCCTAACAGCCCCCCCTCACAGTTCGGCCGGCTGGAAATGTTAAAGGTGGGGTATGGGATTTGCAAAACGGCCGGCAGATTTTGAAAATACACAACTCAAATGGTCCTACCTTCTTTCCTCCAACGCTGGCCCTGATTCGCACGAGGGGGATGAGGGGAGGGGGGTATGGTACAACCGTTTGATTGACGGACTTACTGTCCAATGATTCTAAGTGGTCTTGAAAATGATTGGCTGGAGTTTTTCGAGTCCTGCCCGTTCCACAGATGATTAAATTGCTTAATTTTCATTTCAGTGCTACTAACTCAGTGGCTGTAAGTGGGTTATGAATAGGATTTCAAGTGATTTTGAAAAAATGGACAAAAAAGAGAATCACATACCCCACCTTTAAAAAATCATTCACCAAGCCTGTTACAAAGCATGCGCCACTGATAACAAAAGCTGCCTTTATAGCAAACCCAAACACACTAGAAAATATTTTTTCTAGCTCCCAAAGTTCGGGTGATCGGGTCCCCGTCACACGGCAGCCTGCCCCCAGATTTCACCCATAGCCAAATGGGCCGAGGCCTGGCAGGCCATCCCCGGGGTATCAGACTGGGTAATGAAAACAATAAAGCGAGGCTACTCACTCCAGTTCGCTCGCAGACCCCGCGCTTCCACGCTGTAGTCGAGACATTAGTGGGAAGCAACGCAGCTCGCGTCTTTCGCACCGAAGTGTCAAACCGACTAATGAAAGGAGCTGTCGAGACATTAAGCGGGTCAGGCTTTTACAGTCGCTCCTTCCTTGTTCCAAAGAAGGACGGCGGCCTCAGACCAATTCTAAATCTCAGACACCTGAACACGGCCCTTATGAACCGGCCATTCCAAATGCATACAACCAAACAAATCCTCTTGCAATTTCACCCAGGGGATTGTTTCTTCTCAGTGGATTTGAAAGATGCTTACTTTCATATCCAAATAGCCCACCACCACAGGCCATTCTTATGATTCACCTTCGAGGGGCATTATCAATATACAGTCCTACCATTCGGTCTGTCTCTGGCACCCCGTGCATTCACAAAATGCATGGATGCTCCGCTTATTCCCCTGAGACAACGGGGAATGCGCATCCTGAACTACCTCGACGATTGGCCAAGCCCAATCAGAGAACAAATTGCTAACACACAGATCCTTGATCTTCAGCCATCTAGAATGCCTGGGTCTCAGGATCAATCTTGCAAAGAGCACACTGTTTCCCAGACAGCATACAGTCTTCCTGGGAACAGTTATAGACTCAAAACAAATTAAAGCGTGGCTCTCGCCAGACCGCACCCTTACTATTCAGCAGCTAGCGTCGTCGTTCAAAGCGAGCTCTCACAGGCTGCTCAGAACGTTTTAAAGGGTTTTGGGCCTTATGGCCTCAGCGTCGTCAGTACTCCAACTAGGCCTAGTGCACATGTGTCCTCTACAGTAATGGCTGACACACAGAGTGCCAGCTCATGCATGGTGCTCCGGTCACTTACGCATCAGGGTGGATCACGGCTGTGTCAAAGCCCTGACCCCTTGGAAGCGCACCGACTGGTATCAGTCAGGTGTAGACATGGGGTTGGTCTCGAGAAGGAAAGTGTTTTCAACAGATACCTCCAACCTGGGTTGGGGGGGCACTGTGTGAGGGCAGGCCAATCTCCGGCATCTGGTTGAGCCCAGAGAAGTGCCTACATATCAACTGCCTCGAAATGAGAGCGGTTCTTTTAGCCTTGAAAAGCTTCCTCCCAGATCTGGCGGGACACCACATCCTGATAAAACACAGCATGATAAAGTAGGCTTGTATGAGTGTTTACTCTAACATGGTGAATATTATAATGTTTAGACCCGTGTTTACTGTTAAATGCTGTGTGTGTGGAAAGGTGTGGAATCTCCCCTGCAATTGGGAGGGGCAACGTCACCGTGGGCGAGTTAAGTGTTTTTTTTAAGATTGTTTCTGTTTTTAATTTAAACTGACGTATTAAATAAAGTTGTGCTCCGTAATAATAGAGGGTGATAGTAAGGGTGGGTGGAACTGAAACCGGGAGGGTTTAGGGAACAGCCATATATACCATTTTGCACATGTATGAGGTTAAGGTTTTAAATGAGTTTGAAGTGCCACTATCTGTAAGTGATTCTGGGGTTTGTCACCAATGAAGTGAGTGAATTCACGTAGTGCTCTGTGTAGTTCTATGGCTTTCCAGGTTGTGTTTAACCTGTCATTGTAGTCCTTTCTGGGTGGTGTGATGTCTTCTGGTCAAAATAATTAAAGGTGGTGGCAGCAGCCTATTAAGAAAAAGTTATTTTACAATAACAATCAGCATAGTGCAATAAAAATGACAAAACCAACAAAATATGGATTTTATATATATAGAAATTGGACTGTCTCATTAATACAGGGAGTAATAAATGACAACAAGTGAAGAATATTATCCCACAGAGAAATGCATTTCAAGATAATGACTTTGTAAACATGAACAATATGAGCTGCGATACTAGCAGGTTAAACATCAACTACATCACAAACATTGTCTAACTTAGCGCAGTTGGGATACAGTGTGACAATCTGTGTTATAGAAGTAAACTTACTTCGTCACAAACTTGCACATAAACGCTGCACATGAATGCTTGCACACGATATGATCGCTCAACTGAAGTATCTTAGTGAATGGAAAAGTCCGTACGTGCTGAGAACCACTGAGAACGCTTCACTACGTTATTTGCGTACAACGCAACTTAAAATGTCTCGGGTTACGTCTGTAACCCTCGTTTCCTGAGAAGGGAACGAACGCTGCGTCGAGAGTCGACAATTTGGGGAACCCCTTCAGCGTGATGCGTCTGAAGCCTGTATGGAACTAGTCCAATCTTGATTGGTGTTGAGTCATGACGTCAGCCGTGACGTCACATGTGACGGTGAGTAGAAGCTTATAAAAGGACACCGAAACATAGCAGTGTCAGCTTCTGATTGTTCGAAGCAAGTCGTTCTCAGGAGCGCGAAAAGTGTGGCCGAGGGACGCAACGTTCGTTCTCTTCTCAGGGAACGAGGGTTACAGACGTAACCCGAGACGTTCCCCTCCGAGGGAACTCCCGCTGTGTCGAGAATCGACACTTTGGGGAACGAAATGCCCACTGCGCCACACTGAGAGAGTACGCCCTGTTGTGAAGCAATCTGGCACACTCAAGACGAGAGAACCTGTGAACCCGGTGTAGAGGGCAGATCCAGACTGTAGTGTTTTATGAAAGTGTGAGGGGAGGCCCAGCCTGTGGCATCACAGACCTCTTGAAGGGAAATTCCTGCTAGTAGAACTTTAGAGGAAGTCACTCCTCTAGTGGAGTGGGCCTTTAACAGAAGAGGTGAAGGCAGGTCGCGCACCTCGTAAGCTGCAGAGATTGTTTCTACTATCCACCTGTTTATGGTTTGTTTCGAGGCAGGAGAACCCCTCTTAGGAGACCCAAAGCACACAAGCAGCTGGTCCGACTTTCTCCAGCCCAAGGTTCTTTGTACATAAACTTCCAGGGCCCGGATCGGGCACAGTAAATGCAATTTAGCAAGCTCATCCGACACATGCGGTGGAGGATGGAAGGCCTGGAGAATTATAGACCATGCCACATTTGACGGCACCTTAGGCACATAGCCAGGTCTAGGGTGGAGAATGGCCTTTACCCTGCCGAGAGTGAACTCGAGGCAAGAAGGAGCGACAGATAGAGCCTGCAAGTCCCCGACTCTCTTCAGGGGTGTAATGGCGAGCAGGAATGCTACCTTAAAAGACATAAACTTCTCAGACACCTCATCCAGAGGTTCGAAGGGTGCCAGGGATAACCCCTCAAGAACCACCGCTAGGTCCCACGTGGGGATCCTGGACTGGATGACAGGATTCATCCTCCTGGCTCCACGCAGGAAACGTACTATAAGGGGGTGTCTCCCCAAGGTGCCCACCCCTAAAGGAGTGTGGAAGGCAGTCACGGCCGCCACATAGACCTTAAGCGTGGACGGGGAGAGCCCGTCAGAGAAACAACTCCTGAGAAACTCCAGCACTGAAGCCACTGGGAAGTTAACTGGGTCCAACTGATGATCTCTGCACCATAAAGTGAATACATTCCATTTTAATGCATATAGTTTCCTCGTGGAGGGGGCTCTAGAGTTTAGGATGGTCTCAACAACCTCAGCTGAGAGACCTGTATTTACGAGCTGGTCCCCCTCAGGGGCCAGACCCACAGCTTCCATAGTTCTGGTCGAGGGTGAAATATCGTGCCCTCTGCTTGAGAAAGAAGGTCCGTCTTGATAGGGATTTGCCAAGGAGGGCCTGCTAGAAGAGCCATGATGTCCGAAAACCATACTCGGGCCAGCCAAACCCTCCCGAACCCTCTCTAGAACCCCTGGGAGCAGAGCGATCAGGGGGAAGGCGTACAGACGTAGCCTCGGCCACGTCTGCACCATGGCATCCAGTCCCAGAGGAGCTGGATGCGTGAGGGAGTACCAAAGCGGGCAGTGAGAGTTCTCTCGAGAGGCAAAAAGGTCCACCTCCGCCTGACCGAACTTCCTCCACATCAACTCCACTGTCTCGGGGTGGAGTCTCCATCCCCCGGGCCTCAGTCCCTGCCTCGACAGGATGTCTGCTCCCACATTGTTGTCCCCAGGGATAAACATAGCTCTGACTGATAGAAGCTTCCCCTGGGACCACAGGAGAACCTGATGCGCCAGTCTGCAAAGAGGGTGCGATCTCAGGCCCCCCTGGAGGTTTAAATATGAGACCACCGACGTATTGCCTGTTCGTACTAAAACATGATGACCTCTGAGGTCCGGAAGGAAATGCCTGAGGGCCAGAAACACAGCCATCATCTCCAGGCAATTGATGTGCCAAGAGAGATGATGGTCCCTCCAGAGACCCCTTGCGTAGCGGCCTTCCATGACCGCACCCCAGCCTGTGAGGGATGCATCCGTGGTTAGAATTCTTCTCTGACACGGTGCCCCCAACAAAGGACCTAGGGACAGGAACCCAGGTTTCTTCCACATGACCAAAGAACGAAGGCATCTGCGTGTTACTTTGATCGTGTGAAAAGGGTTCTCTCTTGGGGAAAACCCTCTGGTCCTGAGCCACCACTGCAGGGCCCTCATATACAGCAGGCCAAAATGAATCACGTTGGACGCTGCTGTTAGAAGACCCAGAACCCTTTGAAAGTGTTAGACAGTGACGGCCTGGCCTAGCTTGAGACTCGTTACCGTGGTCAAGATGGTGTTTATCCGAGCGGGAGACAGCTGTGCCCGCATCGTGACTGAGTCCCATTCTACCCCCAGGAAAGTCGTTCTCTGTAGAGGAATTAGTTAACTTTTCTTGACATTGAGCCTTAACCTTAAGCCCCTCAGATGATGCAGAACAACATCTCGATGTTGAACTGCCAACTCCACAGACTGTGCCAGAATTAGCCAGTCGTCGATGTAGTTGAGGATGCGAATGCCTTGAAGTCTCAAAGGAGCAAGAGCAGCATCCATGCATTTTATGAAGGTGCGAGGAGACAGTGCTAGGCCAAATGGAAGAACCCTGTATTGATACGCTACTCCCCTGAAAGCGAATCTTAGGAACTTCCTGTGCTGGGGAAGGATGTAGATATGGAAGTAAGCATCTTTTAGATCTATGGTGACAAACCAGTCCTCGGACCTGATCTGACTCATGATGAGAGGTATAGTTAACATTTTGAACCTGTATCTCCTCAGAGACCGGTTCAATACTCTGAGATCTATTATAGGGCACAACCCCCCATCCTTCTTGGGAACTATGAAGTACCGGCTGTAGAACCCAGCTTCCCTTTCTTGAGGAGGAACCTGCTCTATGACCTCCTTTGCCAAGAGGGACTGAACTTCTTGCTCCGTAACCTGACCCTGCTCGGGGTTGACCAGCGTGTGAACCACCCCGCTGAATCGAGGTGGACGATATTCTAACTGAATTCTGTACCCCTTTTCTACTGTGAGCAGGACCCACTGAGATATATTCTGAAGACCTTTCCAGGTGTCTAAATAATCTGCTAGGGGGATCAGCCTTTCGGGGCTGACCTCTGGTGTTATATTTGAAATATCGGTGACCTGAAGCATTTGACTGGCAAGAACTGACCGACTTAACCTTTCTGCAGGCCTCGTGACAGGGAACACAGTTCGCAGGGCCGCAGTAATTTCGGGCAGACACTGCAATTTGCGTTCACTGGAAACCGATGCGTCCCGAAATGGGACGCAAAAGTCTCTTCGACCCGCGGCATCGTCCCATAGCCCTTCTCTTTCAAACCCATAATGGATAGGTGTACATTGGGGCTAGATAATCGAGAAGAGAAGGGCTTATTCCACGATCTCGACACCTCGGTGTGGAGATCGGTGAAAAATGGGAGACTCCGGCGCGAAGGCTGTGACCGGGCTTGCAGGAAGCGCTCATCGAGTTTACTTTTTCTCGTCGCTTCCTGCCTTTCTGGGGGCCAATCGATCTTTAATTTACCCACAGCCCTGGTCACAACCTCCAGCAGCTCCTCAAAAGCAGGAGAATGTGGTGATGGATCTTCACATTCCCCTGCCTCGATGTTCAAAATATCTAGCTCTTCGGAGCCAGATAATTCGAGCATCGGGTTCTCTCTATGGTCGGAAGAAGCCGCAGAGTGGGCTTCCAATCCGCGAGCGGGACCGCGGGAACTGGTTTCAACCCTCTCAACATCATCAGCCAGATCCCTCTGCGATCCCCATGAATGCAGGCGCCGCGCTGCCTCGACAAACGCGATCCCTGGGGAGCGCAAGCCTGGCCTGATTCATTGAACAGGCTCAGGCGGGAGCGGAGCGTTCTCAGGGGCATTGTTTCACAGTTTGCACAGACAGCGCCCTCGAGCGCCGCCCGTGCATGCTCCGCTCCCAGACAAACAACACAGAGCACGTGTGTCTCACCCTCGCTTTAATAGCGTGGGCAAGGGGACGCACAATGCCTGAATAGGTTCTCTTTATTAGCATCCATCACAAAATACTTTGAATACCGAACAAACAACACCAAATAAGACACACAGTCACATATAACGCTTGCTGAAAAACAGAAAGCTGACGCTCCTATGTTCCGGTGTCCTTTTTATAAGCTTCCGCTCACTGTCACGGCTGACGTCAAGACGCAACACCAATCAAGATTGGACTAGTTCCATACAGGCTTCAGACGCATCACGCTGAAGGCGTTCCCCAAAGTGTCGATTCTCTACGCAGCGGGAGTTCCCTCGGAGGGGAACCTCACACACGTAGCAAACTTAATACTTAAAGGGAGAGAATTCACAACCATGGACGCTCGAGGTGGTGTGCTTGAGTGAGTTGCCGGGGGGGCTGTTGATCTTGATGCCGGCCGCCTGGGTTCTGGAGGGGCAATGGGGGTATGTGGCGAACAAGACGAGGCAGAGGGCCGAGGGAGAACGGCGCGAGGCCGATGGCGTGATTACTGATGAGTGACACTTGCGCCTCCTTCTTTACTACAGAAATATTATTACAACTTAAAATAACTTTATTACTATTATTATTATTTTAAAAGTTTCATAAATAGAATTTTCAAAAGAATAAAATGTATTTGTAAGGAGCCACATTTAGCCTTTTAAACGAGTGAATACAAAGTTTCTCGGCGGAACGCACACATTTTTGCGAGGGAACGCAAAGTTTCTCAGGGGAAAAGCAAAACATTTGTGAGAGAACGCAAAAGCATTGACAAATAATTTTTCCTCCATTTCCTGCATCATGTCCCTTTAGGGGGTCAATTATATTTGAAATATAATTATTTGCAACAATATAAAAAAGTCTTTACTGACATATTTTTGCTCTACTTAATGCATTCCTGCTGAAGAACTATTAATTTCACAAGCTCACACTTACATACAATTAGAGTGGATAAGGTTTAATGCGTATTTGGCGTGCTGTCCGGGGGGAGGGCACCCGAGCTCAGAGTTCGGCCCAAACCCAGAGTACTCCCCCCCCATCCCCCATTTGTAAGTGGTTAGGACTAGAAGTGTGGAGAAG
This sequence comes from Semotilus atromaculatus, assembly GCA_031834385.1. Lineage (NCBI taxonomy): Eukaryota > Metazoa > Chordata > Actinopteri > Cypriniformes > Leuciscidae > Semotilus > Semotilus atromaculatus. The sequence continues at coordinate 12,864,290 of JAULUF010000038.1, read as the reverse complement.
GGGCGGTGGAGGGATGCTACTAAACTGTCAATGGATTGAGGTGAGATTGCTGAATCTATATATACCTCTTATCATGCTGAGTGCACTCCAATCGTGTTGATTATCTGAACGTGCTCCTCCCGAACTTTAATAAAACATAATTTCAAGCGTTCACACTTACATACAATTAGTGTGGGATAATCGGGAGAGTTTGTGGGTTTCTTGAAGGGAGCAGTTCGCGGCAGATCACGGACAGCAGAATGAAAGGCCCGTGTAGCTACAACGGGGACAGCTCGTGGTCATCGAGCCCTACCTGCCGACGGTTGAGTGACAATTCCGATCTATGCTTACTGGAAGGTTCTTGTTGTGTCCGCTGTGAGACCAGTGTTTGCTGGACATAAAGAAAAAAATGAAAGAGGAAGATTAGTACTTGACCGGGAAATTTTCTCACTGCATCCGCTGTGAGACCAATGCTCGCTGGACGAAAGAGAAAACTTAAATGCTCAACCGGGAAAGATCTCGCTGTGTCCGCTGAGAGACCAATGCTCGCTGGACAGAAAGAGAAACCAGAAAAAAGAGGAAAATGAGTACTCAACCGGGAGATTTTCTCACACTGCGTCCACTGTGAGACCAATGCTCGCTGGACGAAAGAGAAAACGTAAGTGCTCGACCGGGAAAGTTATTGCTGCGTCCACTGTGGGACCAATGCTCGTTGGACAGAAAGAGAAACCAGAAAAAGAGGAAATTGAGTACTCAACCAGGAGATTTTCTCACACTGCGTCCGCTGTGAGACCAATGCTCGCTGGACGAAAGAGAAAAGGTAAGTGCTCTACCGGGAAAGTTCTCGCTGCGTCCGCTGTGAGACAAAAGCTTGCTGGACAGAAAGAGAAAACAGAAAAAAAGGAACATGGGTGCTCGACTGGGGGATTTTGTCACTGCGTCCCGTGAGGCCAAATGCTCGCTGGACGAAAAAAAAAGAGAGAGACCACACACCACAGGGGATTTTAATCGATGAGGGTTTGGTGGGCTTTTTTATGTGGAACCGGTTGGTCCTGATATAGCTTTGGAATGTATCTGAGGACCATCTCCCGAGAGCTTGGATCTGCTGTTGGGAGAGGCCTTTTTGGGCTGCTGAAGTTGCTGCCCTGATATGGAAAAAGTGACTTGAAAAATTCTTTGCTGGAATGCCTGACCGTTGGAGAACAGATTTGAGGTGTTCCTGGAACCAAAAGCGTGTCACGGGTTTATTGGATTCGTCTATGAACAGGGGCTCCAGAGGAGATTTAACCTGAGAGCTTCTCCATTGCAGATATGCCAGAATTGACTGCTATGGTTGGATTGGCAATGAGAGGTTAAAAATATAGATGAAATTACCTTTTTTGGTGTGGTCAGACTTACTTTACTTAATCAAATATGAGATTGTTTTACCATCTAGTACTGACAAGTTTGAGACAGTGAGGTCAATTTTTTGGGTTGAATTTGGCAGTGATATCAGTTCAGAATAGCGAGGTACTGGAGTTGGGAATTGATCCGCCTCTGGAGCCAGCATTCTGAATTTCTGAAAAAGAAAATGAGACAGGGAGCCAGCGATTTGGTTTCCTGACCCAGGGACGTGTTTAGCAATTATGATGAATTGGTCATTACTAGCGGCCCATTCTTTCCCCCACAGAAAAGCTGCTACTACGAGAGGGTAAAGCTGGAATAGAGCTGAGGAATGAGGTATATTTCCAGGAGCTGCGGTGGTCACGGAGACGCAAACCAACGACCTTGAAAAAAATCCCCCGAAACCGACTGAGGGGGCGGCGTCTGTGAACAGTTGGATGTCGGTGGGGGACGAAACGAGTTTGTTATAGAAAAAGGATAGATCGTTCCATTGGTTTAGAAATGTTAACATTAGCCTGAGTTCATCGTGAGGTCCTCTAGCGAGTGGACGGAGGACGCGAGCGAGAGGACATGCGAGAGCGAGAGCAGATTTTAAGTATGCTACAGTTCGGCCATTATTAAAGAGGCCTAATTTGGCAATAGAGGATACTAATAATTTTAGACCGATCTCAAATCTACCTTTTTTAGCTAAGGATTTAGAAAATGTGATTCTCAAGCAGCTACAAGCACACATCACAGCAAATGCAATTAGTGAGCCCTTCCAGTCGGGCTTTAAGTCCCGCCATAGCACCGAGACTGTGTTGGTCAAAGTGCTAAATGAAATCTTTGTTTCACTGGATAATGGTAAAAGTGTTATTTTAATTTTGCTTGATCTTAGTGCAGCGTTTGATATGGTGGACCATGAGATTTTAATCAATCGCCTAGAATACTGGGTTGGTCTAAAAGGTAATCTTACTGACAGATTTTTTTTCTGTTAGCTTTGGGGGCTGTGATTCTCTGAGTTCACCTCTTCCCTGGGGAGTCACACAAGGATCGATTCTTGCCCCAATTCTTTTTTCACTCTATATGCTACCATTGGGGGCAATCTTTCGGAAACATAATGTGTCATTCCACTGCTACGCTGATGATACGCAGATTTATCTGCCTGTGAGCGAACTAAATTCAAATTCACTTGATACTTTATTAGCATGCTTACATGAGGTTAAGGAGTGGATGGCTGTAAACTTTTTAAAGCTTAATGAAAATAAAACTGATGTCATCGTGTTTGGACCTAAAAAACATGACGTGCTGCAGTGCTTAAAGGTGCCTTGTGTAATGTTCGCCAAAAAATCAATTCATACTCCACATTCCATACCAGTTGGGGGCAGTATACCTCCAGAAAGTGAGTTGGTCTACTCTAGAGTAACAAACGAGAAACGGCATAGTCTCTATGCACCGCTCCTACCTTCACAACCACCCTAGAGCCATAGCTGAAGCCGAGCCAACTCCTGATAGAGGACGTTTTGACTCCAGAGGAACGTTGGTTGATGTCAAGTGATTTTTAAATATGACATCTTCAAGCTACTCCCCTTCACCTTTACCAGTGAATATGTTCATATTCGTTTTGTTCATGTTACATTAATTTGATAGACAGCATTCGCTGATGTACGTTGACCAAGCTAGCGCCATTCAGAGCAGGCAACTCTCACGAATTAACTGAGACACACGCAATTGACACTTTTCACACGCTCTCACGCCACACATCAATTTTCTCACGCACAGAAAAATCGCAAAGCAAAAGAGGACACGGAGACCGACAGACTAGACAGAGCAGGTTAGTTATGATATAAAAAAATCTCAGCTCTCAGATTCTGTCAATTTCATTACGCAATTCAAACAATAAATACCGTTTTGGCGCTTGTAAATGTTACACGATAGATCCTAGCGCACGTGAACCGATCACCTCTACTAGCTAATAGTAAAAAAACACAAACACTGTTGAAAGATACAGTAGGCTACAACTTACCAAAATGTATTCCTCATACATAATATCGACCAATCATTTTTTTTAATCAGAGTGCAGAGGTCAATAACATAGCTGGAGAACAAATATGTCAGATTTACCTCAGGAAAGCCATTTAATAAACATAATATAGGTCACGTAGTTGGAAAGAAAAAAAGAGCTATTGGGAATGTGAAGGTAGCCTACGTCACGCAGTGTTGCATTATGGGACGTGGGCGCCATCTTTACAGGCACGATCTCTGTTTACCTTTTCTCCGGCCGTTGCTGTGACATATAATAGTGGGTGTGTTTGGCTAAAACGAGGTCAAATTGAAGAAGAACGGAAAAAATTGAGAACTTGAAAGAAAAAGAGAAGAGACCCTACACTAAACTAAACTTAGAAACTAAATGCCACTGCCAAAAAACGTTATTTGGACAAACTATCCGCGATAAACAGCGTTGATTCATGATTTAGCAGCCCAAGACTGGATTACGGATCCAGACACACTACCTCCGCTCACATATCCGGACATCGTTAATTACTTTGTTTTTGGATTGAGTCCATACACTTTGCAGGAATTTAAGATCTATAAATCCCTTGTTAAGTTTAAGAAAATAAACGTGTTAAATAAAACTGTGTCTTATTGTCATCAGTTAATGTTGACGCATGAAAAAAAGGGTATTTGGTAGTCTATTTTAAATAGTTTGATGCATCTTTGCCCATCCCAGTTTATGTGTACTTAAAAAGGGTTTTTATGAATGCAATCATTACAAAAAAAGATAAGTGACTTCATGTATTTAATTTGATTCACAAACATTATAAAAAGTAAAAAGTAAAGAATATTGTACAGAATGTAAAAAGATGTACAGAATATCAAAGCAAATTGTTAATTGAAAACAAAATAAATATAATTTGAATCATGCAATGTGGCCTGGCTTTATCATCTGCTAACATGAACCACAACCACGTCTTCTCGTCAGTTCCTCGGCCTGCTTCCCTTGTTTTTTTTCCAAGAAGGAAAGCTGAAAAAAAACGTATTCCGTTGTTCAGTTTCGTCCCTGAACGATCGTGTGCCCTGCTATTGCAGTTCTTGATCGAGCAGCACTGACCAACCATATCAATGTTTATTAAAATCGACAGAAAATCAAAACACAGCCTCCAACACACTAATTCAAATACAGCGGGTTAGGGCGCGATCCTGTAATTATGGCGGCGGAACCATAATGCAACGCGGCGTGACGTCACCTTCACATTCCCTATAGAGAGTATTTTGCTATGTATAACATTGATCAGCCCTTCCAAACTTGGATGTCTTTTTTTATTTTGTTTTCCACTAATAAACAAACATTGTTATGTTGTTTTGATTGATACTGTGAAGCTGCTTTGATACAATCTGTATTGTGAAAAGCGCTATATAAATATACTTGACTTGACTATGTGTACGGTTAAAGCCATCACTAACATTAGCACTTTTTTCGAACAGCCTTCGATACATTTCTATGTTATTGTCACAGGTCGGGATGGCCCCCCCCTGGCGCGGACCACCCCTGTGAGCGTACCACCTCGAGGAGTTACCCAGAGACACCACGAAACCAGACAAGGCATCAAGTATAAAGAGTATTTTATTGAATTAATTTCCTAAACTAAAACTTGGTGTCTCCCCTTCCTGGCCACCAGGGGTAAGTAACGGAGCGGATGCTTATCTGGAATTCGCACACCAGTTCCTCTTCACACCACCAGGGGCAAACAATAGAGCAGATGCTTCTCTGGGACCCACACGACAGTTCCTCTTCACACCACCAGGGGTAAGTAACGGAACAGATGCTTATCTGGAATCCACACGACAGTTCCTCTTCACACCACCAGGGGTAAGTAACGGAACAGATGCTTATCTGGAATTCACACGACAGTTCCTCTTCACACCACCAGGGGTAAGTAACGGAGCAGATGCTTATCTGGAATGCACACAACAGTTCCTCTTCGGGCAGCCAGGGGCAAGCAATAGAGCAGATGCTTATCTGGTTCTTATTTGGGACAGGAGAATCCAACAGCCATACAGGAATGTTTCACAAATCCTCTTCGAGTCAACAGTATTCAAATACTCACAGCAGAGGCTTTCTTCGGTGTGAGGAGCTCAATGGGCAGATACTAGTTCTTAGTTGGGACAGGAGAATCAAACAGCAATACATGAATGTTTCACAAATCCTCTTCGAGTCAACAGTATTCAAAAACTCACAGCAGGGGCTTGATTCAGAGTGGGAAACTCAATGGGCAGGTACTGGTTCTTGTTTGGAACAGGACAACCAAAAAGCCATGCATGAACAATCTCGCGAATCCTCTTCACGCTGGACAGACTGGAGCAACAACCCTGGACAGTGCACACTCATCACACAGTAAATGGTTACTTCTGACTCAGCACTCCAGGACAATGAGTATAACGACTGGGAACACGAACAGACACAAAGTGACAATCCTCACACCGGTGCATACATCAATCACTTCAAAATAGTAACAGGTGTTCACTTCACACTAAGCACTGCAACTCACACTAACTCGCAGTGAATAAGGTCTCCGCTCGCTATCCCAGCCGACTCCCTCCTCCTGAGTTGATGAAACAGCACATCCAGACTGCATGGGAAATGTACCACGCCCGCACCGCTGACATTAAAAGCTTCAACAGCATCAGACATCAAATGTCAATAGGCATCATCAGAATTCAATAGGTTTCAGGGCAAACTCGCCAGATGTTTGTATATAGCACGAGCATTGAGTCAGATCATAAGAATTTCCGATGGCACTTAACTGTTTGATGAGATAACATGAACCTACTGCCTCCCTTCTCTGTTAATGTTGTCTCTCCTTCCCCATCCAGGTTGCATCGCCGTTTTTAGACTCCTTCTCTGTCGTGGATCGCCCCTTTCCGCTCTGCCTGTCCTCTTCACTCAAACAGCCGCTCTTATAATCCCCCTCGTGAACGCCATGATTCGATCTCCGCCCCTCTCGCAGCTGCCGCTCGTTTCTCCCATTTGCGGGATCCAGCCACAGGCCCAATCCCAAATGGCACACTTCATGTGCACTTTCGGTCTTGTGGACTTACAATGGCTGCCGCGTGCGCGTGTCCGTCAAGTCCGTGAGACCGCAGTGTGTCCCATTTGTCATTTTTAGATCTCAGAAGGGTGCTCGCGAGCGCCCCCTCTGCGATCGATTTGCGCACTTTTGCCGAGCCCGCGCTGATGCGGACTCCACAGCAGACTTCTTCCCGACATTCAAAGCGGCGTTACGTCGCGAAAGTGCGGACTCAGAGGAAGACCGCGAGTGCTTAGGGTTCCATTTGGGACAGGGCCGAACTGTTTTTCGCGGGAGAACCGGCGGGGTGTTACATTAATTTAGCTCCCCATGGAAACAACACCGAAATAATGGTTCCGCCCTTCGTCACCTAGTGACATTATAACTTCCCGAAAAAAATACACAAACATATAAAACAATCTTCTAGCGAAATACTAACAGCATCTTACCAATCCAAAAGAAATGTTGCAATTTCGGGTGTTCCCAGGGCTGCTCTCTCCACACGCAAGTTCTCTCGCTCACTCTCCCTCTCTGCCGAGCAGTCTCTGTCTCGCATGCACGCTCGCTCTAGATTCCGGGAGATTTTAACTAATTTGCGGTATAAATAGTCGATCACGAGTGGCTCAACAGGGAGATCTATAGATAAACTCATCTTTCAGGCATTTGACCGACCGGGTTGACACTTCAGCGTGAGAAATCGGGGGTGTGGCATGTGAGCGTTTAAAACCAATCAAATCCGTGTGTCTCACGGCCAGGGTCTCTTGCCAAGGGCTTCAGCCATTCTTCCGCTCTCTTCCCTGAACTGAAATGTAGTAGTGGGCTGTACTTTCCACACGATTGACATCAGGTTCAAGTACGCCCACAAGCCGTGTGAGTTATTTGTGTATTGCAGTTTGGCTGCTGGTTATGACAAGAGACCGTATACCGCCTCCCATGGCCGAAACTGGTATTATGACACCTGTCGGGCCGGAGCTAGTAATTTAGCATTCTAATTCAGGTTGATATCTCGGCAGCACTATAACTTTTAATTTTTTTAATGACACCATCGCCCTTATTTCTTCTCATTCTTTCGATGCATGTAGCTCATTTTTTGGATATTTTTACCTCAATTTTGACACATGGCACCTTTAAATACAACCTCTTTGAATGGTTTTGTTAAATCTAGTGTAAAAAATGTGGGATTTGTTCTGGATAGTGATTTAAAGTTGGACAGGCAAATTAGCTCTGTGGTGCGACCCTGCTTTCTTAGCTTACGTCTGTTAGCTAAGACCAAACCTTTTTTATCTATTTTAGATTTTGAGAAAGCCATTACGTCCATTGTCTTTTCGAAAATGGATTATTGTTATTCCATTTTTACGGTATTGATGCCGGAGCAATTGTGCGTTTACAGAAAATCCAAAATGCTGCGGCTAAAATGATAAAGTCGGCATAGAAATATGATTCTGTGACTCCATTATTAATTTCACTAAAGTGGCTGCCAGTAAGTAGGGTTGCCACCCGTCCCGGTTTTCCCGGGATTGTTCTCTTTTTTGAGCGACAGTCCCGGAAAATTTAAATTCTTTCCCGGGACACAAATTGTCCCGTTTTTTTGTGAAAATGTACTTCTAAAGTAGAATTTCCGGGTTTCAAATTAAACCGTTTCCTTCTACTGTTACTGTGTTTTCTTCATGGCTGTGTACATCCAATCCTGTGTCTGTAAACGAGTAAAAACGGGTAAAACAGTGGATTGGCCGATGCCAGGCCTTTACTTTTATTTGATTGGAAGCAGAAATACAAAGCGCCTATATCGCCTAGCAACTGGCTCTGCTGTCGGTCGCGCGCATTCACACATCCAGGATGAAACAGTGCGAGTTCAGTTGCTAGCTAGCTTTTTAAAACTTTATATTTACCTACTCAGTTTTGTGAAATGGGGGGAGAGATGGACGAGGAGGACACAACAAAATCAGATGAGTGCATCTACGTCAGGGAGAGCATCTAAGTTAGGACAATTTACTTACTTTTTTTTTTTACTTACTCCCCCCCTTTACTTAGTTTTTAAGGCCCTGCATAATTTAGCTCCAGTATATTTATCCAGCCTGGTGGCAATTTATACCCCTTCTAGATCCTTGAGATCTGAAAGTAAACAGCTGCTTTGTATTAGCCTGACTACGTCAGACTTCCTACTTCCGCTAATTTCATTTCGCTCCTGTAGTCAGTCTGAGATAGCAGCCTATCTTTCAGTTTTCCACCGGCTTGAAAACAGCCGGGCCAATCAACGAACAGAGGGCGGGCTGAAAGCCGTGACGTAGTCCCTAAGCGCCGAGTTTAAGATTAGGTCAGGGAAATCGAAAACGACCGCGGATATGGAGACGCGAATGCAATTCGCTCTGTTGTGGAGAATATTCCCGGCATTAGCAAACTGAAGCCAGAACAAGAAGAGTGTGTATTAAACATTTTGAATGGAGGTGATGTTGTGGCCCTACTCCCTACAACTATTACCGATCGTCAGCGAGAAACTGGGGAGCCTTTTGACAGGTCAGTGTCTCCTTTCTTTTCCAGGTCTTAAATACCGTAAAACTTCAAATAATAGCCCGGGCTTTTATTTGCCCAAATCGTCGAACTGCACCGGCTTGTATTTGAGACAGGCGTCTATGAGACAGGCCTTTATAATTTAGTGTTGAGATGTTGTTCCTAGAGTCTCTAATCTCTAAAAATCTCCAAATGCTCCACGTGAAACCGCGGTCTTCCGACCTTTTACTATCTTGTCGATTGATTTTAATTAATATGTGCGAGGGAGAGAGAGTAAGACAGCGCTCGTGTTGTTTGAAGACGTGAGAGTGCGCGCGGGCGCGGCCGGGGCGCTCGCTCTCTCTCGCTCTCTCTCTCTCTCTCTCTCTCTCTCTCTCTCTCGCGCAGCAGTCATTCTATTACATCACTCACCGATTAAAAAAGTAGTTTACAGCCATGTTCACTCCGGTATTTCGCTCGCATCATTAAGTGTTTACAGTGGAAGTTCGATCATAGATTTGAGTTCGATGCATGATGTCTGTGGTTCGATGCGGCTGTGTCGGCGCATAACATACGTCATAAATAAACTTATCTGATTGGCTTACGGGTAACCAATGATTTTAAACTTCAGAAATCGCCCCCTAGCGAGAGAGAAAACACTTCTCTATTATGCTATGCCAGACTCTGTCTACGAAGCAAAGTGAAGTAGCAGAGTCTGGTATTACCAGGCTAGCTTTGTATTACCAGGACTATAATATAAACATAGGGGTGATAGAGCATTTTCTCGAGCAGGTCCAAAACTATGGAATGACCTCCCTCAATCGATTAGATCTGCCAAAACACTATCCATGTTCAAAGCTATGCTAAAACAACATCTTTTAAACTCTAATGAAGAATTATTTTAACTGGGTTATTGTCTATGTGATATGTTTATTTATTATATTGTTTTTGTGTTTTTTTGTTTATGCTGTTATTGTGAAGCACTTTGGGCAATGTCAGTTGTATTAAATTGTGCTATATAAATTCATAAACAAGCAAACAAACAAACAAACAAACAAACAGATGTGATATGAAGGGCCGGCCCTGCGGAATGATGCGCATTGCGAAGTTTAAGTGGCCAAGCAGGGAGAGGAGTTTGCATTTTGAACAATTTGTTTTTTTAAGAAGAGTAGATGAGACTAGAATTATTTGGTCGATTTTCTCTTTGGGCAGGGACGCTTGGAATTTAACTGAATCCAAACGAATTACTAGGAACTCGATGGATGTTGCAGGGCAAATGTTTTTTTCCTGTGCGATGGGTATTCCGAACTCGGAAAAAAACATTTTCTCTGCAAATTTATTATAAAATCGTCTAGCAGGTGAATGAGGTGAGGAAGGGCGTAGTTGTTCGACAAAATCCAGCAAACGGCTTCTGATAGCATGTTGAAAATGTTAGGGCTGCTTTTGCATCCGAAAGTTAAACGCACCGCAAAATAACATTTCCCTTGCCAGCGAACTCCGAATAGGTGCCATGAATCTGGATAGATAGGCATTACTTTGAAGGCAGATGTAATGTCCATCTTGGCAACCCAAGCGCCCCGACCTGCGATTTTGATCATGTCGATTGCCTGATCTACGTCGTGGTATTTAAGCGAAAAATTGTCAAGTTTGTCAAGCTGTTTATGCTTGGGAACGGGGAATTGTGCGGGGCTGACAGGTCGATTACAGGTCGATTTTTTTGCCTAATAATCATTTTCTTGTAGCCACTCCAATGGGGCTAATACGAAATATATTAAATGGAGGATTATCGAATGGGCCAATCATGAAGCCTGACTCGACTTCTTTTTTGATCAGATTGTCTACGACTTCAGGTTCTATGAGGACGGATTGAAGATTATTTTATGTGATATTTTGGGAGAGCAGGCATTCTAGGCAGGTTTAAAGCCATTTTTTAGGCCAGACAGCTAATAATGAGTAAATTCAGCGTCCGGGTATCAGCGTCCGGGTATAATTTAGGTATAAGCCGGGGCTGCGAATGTTGGCGGTGGCCTCACGCTTGGACTACCCGCTGTGGCTTGAAAAGGAAAGTTAGTTGGAGGATAGAATGGAAAGGAAGGATAGTAGCATGAAGTATGGGCTTGTGTTGCAAGCGGAGGCGGGCTCGCGCTTGTTTGAGCTACTGGAGCTGCAGGCCACTGGATGTGGGCAGGGTTACAACCTGTAGGGTGAGACTGTTTAAAATGTTGGGCCTGGGATGCAAGTGGCAATAGCCTCAGGCTAGTGTCTGCAACTGGAGATGGAGGCCACTGAAAAGAAAAAGTGTTATGAACAGCGTGAGTATAGAACTGAGAGGCTGCGGGGAGGCCGCTGGGCCCAGCTGCATGCAGCTCTGCGGCAGCAGGAGCTGTGGTGGAGGGCTGGGCCTTGTCAAGAGGTGGGAGTTGCTGAAGGCCTGTTGCTGCGGCTCGATGGGCAAAGCGAGCCGGATCTTGAGCGGGAGAACGACGGTGGTGACTGAACAGGTGAATTTTGGGCCCTGCGGGCTTTGCTCTGCCTGTGGGTCGTCTTGGGAGTTGACTGCAAGGAAACATACAGAACATACAGCTCTGCTTTGTTAATTTTTCGTGAAGCCTGTATGTCTGAATTACCCAGGGCATGACTCAATCCAGCTACGGTCCCTTTCCCGATAGGTGGGATCATCAGGATGGCCGAGCGGTAGGAGGAGGCTGGGGAGGAAGATGGAAGTTTTGCTGGGGACGGCGAAGACTGGCCTCGACCTCTTGGTGAGCGCAGGGCTGTTCGGGCCAATGTGCGGCCGCGTGAAGAAGCCTGGGGCTCAGGTGTGACGTCCGGCATAGGAGGAATGGTCGTGGGACCAGAGGAATGTGAAGGCGCATCCCTGGCGATGTTTGCCTTTTTTGTCAGATGAAGAATTTAGTCGTTGAGACATGGTAGCAGAGCGGCGGACCAAGAAGCTACTAAACTGCTGCTATAACTGTCAATGGATTGAGGTGAGATTGCTGAATCTATACCTCTTATCACTGATTGCTGAGTGCACTCCACTCTTGTTGATTATCTGAACGTGCTCCTCCTGAACTTTGTTAGTAAAACATAATTTCTGGCAAAAAAAAAAAAAGAAAAACATCTTACAGACTCTAAAGATTTGATTGGTAGTTTAATATAATTAATTTAAGATTCAAGATCAGATAAGATTAAGATCAGGGTCAACAAATCTGTGACTTGTCCCCTTTATTTATTACTGATAAATTTAGACATAGATGGGATAGTCAATTAAATGTTTTTGTGTTATGTTCCTCACAATAGAGCTTAATCAGCACAGTATGTGCTTATGACTCAAGCACGTTGTGTTTACAATGGCTCTTTTGTGTATTGGGTGGGTTAATGAGGCCAAGCATAGCTGGACCATGATGTGCGTGATGATTTCTTGTGTTGCTGTAGTCTGTGTAAATTGCCTTACTGTCTGTCAACTCCCTGAGAATCTGGAGTTTACAAGCTGCATTGTGAATCTGAAGGGATAACAGTCAAAACTGACAGCCAACACACGCTCCTGATAAACATGTACTTGTGCATGTGGAGAAATACACAAACACACACATCCTCAATGGGAAACATCCTGATCTGACCGTGGTCTTGTCCACCCTTAAGCAGATGTACATGGTGAAATTAAATGAATCATCAAAAAGTAACCTGCATGTTTTAATATCAGGTTAATATAATATAATACAGTATAATAATATAATATAATAATAGAATATAATTTTACAGTTACAGTATCTCAAAAAAATTAAGCCCTCACATTTCAGCAAATATTTAAGTATATCTTCTCTTGGGACAATACTATAGAAATGAAACTTGGGTATATTTTAGAGTAGTCAATGTGCTGCTTGTATAGCAATATATATATTTACTGTCCTCTGAAAATAACTCAATATACAGCCATTATTGTCAAAATAGCTGGCAACAAAAGTGAGTACACCCTAAGTGAACATGTCAAAACTGTGTCCATAGTGTCAATATTTTGTGTGAGCAACATTATCTAGCACTGGCTTAATCATCCTAGGCATGGAATTTACCAGAGCTGCACAGGTTGTTGCTGGGACCCTCTTCCACTCCTCCATAATGACATCATGGAGCTGCTGGATGTTAGACATGTGGTGCTTCTCCACCTTCCGCTTGACGATGCCCCACAGGTGCTCAATAGGGTTCAGGTCTGGAGACATACTTGCCCACTCCATCACCTTCACCTTCAGCTTCCTCAGCAAGCCAGTTGTCATCTTGAAGGTGTGTTTGGGGTCGTTATCATGCCGTTCGGCTCAGTTTCTGAAGGGAGGGCATCATGTTATGCTTCAGAATGTCGCAGTACATGTTGAAATCCATGTTTCCCCCAATGAAGCGCAGCTCCCAGTACCAGCAGCACTCATGCAGCCCCAGACCATGATGCTACCCCCACCATGCTTGACTGTAGGGCATCCTCACCAGGGCATCACCACATATGCTGGACACCATCTGAGCCACACAAGTTTATCTTAGTCTCATCAGACCACAGGACATGATTCCTGTAATTCATGCTCTTGGACAGGTTGCTTTCAGCAAACTGTTTGCATGCTTTCTTGCGAGCCAGCTTCAGAAGAGGCTTCCTTCTGGGACAACAGCCATGCAAACTGACTTGTTGCAGTGTGCAGCGTATGGTCTGAGCACTGACAAGCCGACCTTCCATTTATGCAAACTCTAAAGCAATGCTGGCACGATCATGCATCTGTTTTTTGAAGCCAGCTTCTGCACCTGACGCACAGCATGAGGACTCAACTTCTTTGAATGACCCTTGCGAGGCCTGTTCCAAGTGGAACCCGTCTTGGAAAACCTCTGTGTGGTGGAAAATTTAAGCTGAATATTAAGCTGACCATGTTTTAACATTCAACCTTATTTAACCTGCTAACACTCTGAAACAATAGCCGTTTCTCAATGTCAAGGAAGGATCCTCGGAAGCCAGAATTTTGAGGATGCTACATCATCGACATCCGTCGAAGGACTGTTCCAATGTCAAGGATCCTCAGAATTTCAACCAAGGACTGAGTCCTTCATTCGGAAAATATCCCATAGACAGGAAAGGATGCATATGTGTAGCCTTCGCGCTCTCAAATCGCCCACAATCCTATGCGCGCAGCTTTGCTATCTTGTTCAAAAAATAAAAAATGTCGGACGTTAGCGGAGTCGGAGTGATAACGGACATATGCTTTCAAATGTAAATATATTACGTTACCATACATTTGTTATAACCATCATATAAGTAAAGTTTAACGTTTAAATGCCAGTACAAATTACTACCGTATTGATATTGATATACCAAATTATACAAATATAGACAAATTACGTTATTGATAGCTAACTGAACCGGACCTGTCATTTTAACACTTGTTAGCTTGGTTGCCGTCACTGGCATTTCTTTTATAAATAACTAGTTAAGTTGTACAAAGTAATTTAACGTTAATATTATACCATTCACAGCGTTATTCATAGCTTTCTCTCTTTTTTAACTGGGACCAAGGAACAAACGGAGGCGTTCATACGTTTCTGTGTAGAAAACAAGCAGCTGTTTACCGGGGGAGAGACACCGCGGCAAACGGATATAATCAAATTAAAACAAAGTAATAAAAATTTTAATCAAATTTTAAAAAAAGTAAACGGAACTAAAGTCAATTAAATTGAATTGGTTTTGTCTTTGCCCCTTAATTATTTAATATAAACTTTATATCCATTTTTTTAAAAACCTCGTTCTTTAGACTGGAATAGAAAAAAAAAATAACTTGGTAACAAATAACTAGCATGTGAAGCCTAAAACAATGTATTGAACAATATCTTCACCCTTATTTACAACTCAGTGTACTAAGACATTCTGTACTTTAGTTTAGATGAATGTATGTGTGTCAAACCCCTGACTGTGTGTATAAATAACATATATGGGAAATTAAACTAGACAGATGACTAGGTTAGAACTTGTGATTAACAATGAAGTAATCATTAAACCAAAGTCTCCTCTACCTGGAAACAAAAGAGTCTGCCTATAAGAACCAATAAAATTAATGTAATTTGCTATGCCTCCCTATTCTATATAAACTGTTGTATCCTGTTTTCGGTGGGATTCTCAGTGGAAATTGTCTGAGATCCTCCGGCCTTGCTTCTTCTTGGGAGATTCTTTGAGAACTGCTCGAGAACTCCCGGCCGTAATAAAGAACACTAGAGGACAACTGCTGAAGTCTGTCTGTCATTTAAGCTGCCCAGGAAAGTTATTTAGTGGAACAAGTTATTCAGTGAGACACTAGAGACCTTACTACCAAGTGATAGTGTGGGGGAAGTTAAAAACACTAGAGACCTTACTACCAAGTGATAGTGTGGGGCAAGCTAAGAACACTAGAGACCTTATTACCAAGTGATAGTGTTCGATAAGGGACGAGACATTGTTCGACTCTTTGTGAGACTCCTAGGCGAGGTTAGATTGTGTCAACTCAAGCGTTCTGAGGTAACTCAACTGAGTAAAATATTTTCAGGAGTCAAGGAAACCAGGTTCCCGACTTGCGTCCCGAACTTGCGTCCCGAGATAACAGCAGAAAGGCAAATGAGAAATAATTAGCATAGCTGATGTTCATAATATTAATGCATTCGATCTGATTCGGCAGTAGTATAAAGGTGAATGCTTTATTAAATTAGCACATTATGTGAATGCTTGGTTAAAGAGATGCGTCTTTAATCTAGTTTTAAACTGGGACAGCGAGTCTGAGCCTCGAACAATATCAGGAAGGCTGTTCCAGAGTTTAGGAGCTAAATGTGAGAACGCCCTCCCTCCTTTAGTGGACTTAGATATCCTAGGAATGACCAGAAACCTCGAATTTAGTGATCTTAAAGAGCGCGACGGATTGTAGGGCGATAGAAGATCCGTTAAATAGACTGGAGCTAAACCATTTAAGGCTTTATAGGTCAGTAGCAATACCTTGTAATTGATACGGAACTTAATAGGTAACCAATGTAGAGATGATAAAATTGGTGTTATATGATCATATTTTCTTGATCTAGTAAGAACTCTAGCGGCTGCATTTTGGACTAACTGTAGCTTGTTTATTGAGGATACAGGACAACCAGCTAATAAAGCATTACAGTAATCTAGTCTCGAGGTCATGAATGCATGAACTAACTTTTCTGCATCAGAAACGGATAGCATGTTACATAGCTTAGCAATGTTTCAAAGGTGGAAAAAGGCTGTTCTTGTAACATATGAAATATGATTTTCGAAAGTCAAGTTGCGGTCAAGTATGACACCCAGGTCTTTTACTGTAGTGGATAAAGTAACAGGGCATCCTTCTAAATTAAAGTTGTGTTGTAAGGGATTTTGTGGGTAGTGTTTTGGACCAATAAGTAATACCTCTGTTTTATCTGAATTTAATAGCAGGAAATTACACGTCATCCAGCATTTTATATCTTTAAGACATTCTGTCAAGTTAGATAAGTTAGTGTTTTCATCTGGCTGTGATGAAATATATAATTGAGTGTCATCAGCATAACAGTGGAAATTAATTCCATGTTTTCTTATAATATTACCAAGTGGCAGCATATATATTGAGAATAGTAGAGGACCTAACACAGATCCTTGCGGTACTCCATAGTCTACTGACGTTATCTTTGATTTTTCCCCATTTAAACAGACAAAGTGGTAACGGTCTGATAAGTACGATCTAAACCAGCTTAATGCCTGTCCCTGAACACCAGTGTAGTTTTGTAGTCGATCCAGGAGTATTTTATGATCTATAGTATCAAATGCAGCGCTAAGATTGAGTAGAACTAGTATTGAGATGCAGCCTTGGTCAGAAGCTAAAAGTAAATCATTTGTAATTTTAACTAGCGCAGTTTCTGTGCTATGATACGGTCTGAATCCTGACTGAAATTTTTCATAGATATCATTTTCTTGCAAGAAAGAGCACAATTGAGCGGACACAACTTTTTCTAGTATTTTAGACATAAATGGAAGATTTGAAATGGGTCTGTAATTTGCTAGGTTATTTGGATCTAATTGTGGTTTCTTAATAAGAGGTTTTATTACTGCCAGCTTGAATATTCTTGGAACGTGACCTAAAAATAAATGAATTGATAATATTGAGAAGAGGCTCTTCTACTACAGGTAACACTTCTTTAAGTAGTTTAGTGGGTATTGGATCTAATAAACAAGTTGTTGGTTTAGATGCAATAATAAGTTTATTTAGATCTTCCTGTCCTATAGTTGTAAAGCGGTGTAGTTGTTCTTGAGGGGCGATAATTGAGGCTGAATCATAAGACACCATAAAAGATTGTACATTTACAATTGTGTTTCTGATGTTTTCTATTTTCTCAGTGAAGAAATTCATAAAATCATTACTACTACTGTCACGGATCACAGATGAATCAGACAAGATGGTAAGTTATCAGTGTTTATTTTGCAGAAGGATTGCAGTCGTAGATAACAGGTGAGAATGAGTATAATAGAAAGTTCAATGAAGCTTAGCTGTGGATTAAGTCTCTCTCTTTCTTTTCCTCTCTTGCAGGTGGCGTGGCGATGGCTGGTACGGATGGGTTGATCCAAGACGAATGAAGCGCTGGTAAGTAGAAGGTAAGTGATCGGGAAGTCTGTGAGCCATGGAATGACGAGACCAGTGACTGCAGTGAAGGTGAGTGTTTTATAGTCCATATGGGTGATGGGACACAGGTGACGGTCATCAGTACTCAGGGGATAATGAACGGGGAAAAGTCTGGTTGGGTGAAAGGGAACGAGTGGGCGGAGATGGTGATCTGGATGGTGATGTAATCCTGACAGTACCCCCCCCTCCCGAGGCGGCTCTTGACGCCTGAGACGGGTGCTGCCGGCGGCGAGGTCGACCACGACCCCTGGGAGCCGGACGATCCGGATGATCACTGTGGAACTGGGTGAGTAGAGTTGGATCCAAGATGTCATCTCGCAGGACCCAGGAACGTTCCTCTGGTCCGTAGTCCTCCCAGTCCACCAGGTACTCCAGCCGAGGACCTCGCCGCCGAGAATCCATGATAGAGCGGACTCGATAAATGGGCTCCTCTTCAACGGGAACGGGAGGAGGTACGTCAGTGGGAAGGTTATCTGAGGGAACAGGAGTGACAGGGTCAGTGAAGGGTTTAAGCAAGGAAACATGGAATGAAGGAGAAATCCTGAAATGAGGGGGAAGATTGAGCCTGTAGGTCACTTCGTTCAACTGCCTCTGGATGGTGAATGGTCCGATTAATCGAGGACTCAGCTTACGGCAAGGCAGACGGAGACGGATGTCTCGAGTCGACAACCACACATTTTGACCTGGCTGATACTGAGGGGTGTCGAGTCGGTGACGGTCCGCTTGTTCCTTGTGTCTCCGTACTGCCTGCTGTAGATGCACATGAGCTGAGTCCCATACCCCCTCGCTCTGATGGAACCAGAAGTCGACAGCTGGAACCTCCGAGGGCTCACCCGACCAAGGAAAGAGTGGAGGCTGGTAACCAAGGATACACTGGAAGGGGGTGAGCCCGGTGGTGTTCTGCCGCAGAGAGTTTTGGGCATACTCTGCCCATGGGAGGTAACGGCTCCAGCTGTCCTGGTACTGATGGCAGTACGTCCGCAGGTAACGTCCAATCTCCTGAATCTTCCGTTCAGTCTGGCCGTTAGTCTGCGGATGGTAGCCTGAGGAAAGGCTGATGGTGACCCCGAGGAGTTTGAAGAAGGCTTGCCATACTCTTGAGATGAACTGAGGTCCCCGATCCGAGACGATATCCTCTGGGAGGCCGAAGTTCCTAAAGACGTTGTGGAATAGAGCTTCAGCTGCTTGTAACGCAGTGGGAAGACCAGGTAAGGGAATCAGCTTGCAACCTTTAGAGAACCTGTCCACAACGACGAATACGCAGGTAAAGCCTTCTGAATTGGGTAGATCAGTCATGAAATCGACTCCAATGTGTGACCATGGTCGCCTGGGAAGAGGTAACGGCACAAGCTTGCCTTCTGGGAATCTCCTCGGGGTGTTGGTGAAGGCACAGACTGAACACCCGCGGATGAACCTGGAGACATCTCTGGAGATGGACGGCCACCAGTACCGTTGACTGAGGAGCGAGAGGGTACGCTTGCTACCCGGATGTCCAGAGCCCGTAACGGAGTGAGCGGAGTCCAGAAGGGGAGTACGTAGATGTGGAGGTACGAAAATACGCCCTTCTGGACCTCCCAGCGGAGCGGGTTGACGTGTCAGTTCCTGGGCGATCTGTTGGTCAATCTCCCAGATGATTGGACTGAGGATTACGGCTGGAGGGAGGATAGGTTCGGGATGAAGATCTTCAACAGAGGTGTGATGGAGTCGTGAAAGTGCATCAGCCTTGCAATTCTTACTCCCGGGACGATATGATACCACGAAGTTGAAGCGTGTGAAGAACAGAGCCCAGCGGGCTTGTCTAGGGTTCAGTCTTTTAGCCTCCCTTAAGTACTCCAAGTTACGATGATCGGTGATCACTGTGAATTGATGGTTAGCTCCCTCCAGCCAGTGCCTCCACTCCTCAAGGGCCAGTTTGATGGCCAGCAGCTCTCGGTTACCGACGTCATAGTTCCGCTCCGCCGGGGCTAACTTCTTGGAGAAGACGGCACATGGAAGGAGTTTGGGTGGCTCACCCTGCCGCTGAGAGAGGACTGCTCCTACTCCAGTAGACGAGGCATCTACCTCTACCACAAACGGAAGGTCCGGGTTGGGATGAATGAGGATGGGAGCAGTGATGAATGTTTCCTTTAAACGCTGGAAGGCCTGTACTGCGGTGGGAGATAAAGACAGAGACTTGGGCCGTCCCTTGAGGGAAGAAGTGAGAGGAGCACTGATATGACTGTAGTTCCGGATGAATCGTCTATAAAAGTTTGCGAACCCAAGGAAGCGTTGCAGTTCTTTTACGGAGGAGGGTTGTGGCCAGTTCTGGATGGTTTCCACCTTCCTCTGGTCCATTTGGATGCCCTGTTGGTTGATGACATAACCCAGGAAGTGAACGGTAGAGGTGTGAAATTCGCACTTCTCCAGCTTCAGATATAACCTGTGTGCTCTCAGCTTTTCGAGGACCTGGATGACATGTTGATGGTGCTCAGACATAGAAGATGAGTATATGAGTATATCATCAATGTAGACGATTACAAAACGGTTGAGGAATTCTCGAAGGACTTCATTCATATGACCTTGAAAGACGGCAGGAGCGTTGGACAGTCCGAAAGGCATGACCTGATACTCGTAGTGGCCTGAGGGGGTCACAAAGGCAGTTTTCCACTCATCTCCATGCCGGATTCGGATCAGATTATACGCACTTCTAAGGTCCAGTTTGGAGAAAATGTGTGCACCACGCAGCGGCAGCGTTCCAGGGCGGCAGATACCAGAGGAAGGGGATAGCTGAATTTGACAGTCTGAGAGTTAAGATGACGGTAATCGATACAGGGCCGCAAGCCTCCGTCCTTTTTGGCCACAAAGAAGAAGCTCGAAGCGGCAGGGGAGGTAGATGGTCGAATAAACTGCTGATGTAAAGCTTCTTTCACATACTCCTCCATGGCCTTCTGTTCCGGGATGGACAGAGGGTATATACGACCCTTACGAAGGGTGGCTCCGGGTAGCAAGTCGATGGCGCAGTCCCATGGCCGGTGTGGAGGTAGTTTGGTTGCCAGTTCCTTACTGAATACGTCCTGGAACGCCTGGTACTCCACTGGAATTTCGCCTTGAACTTGGACTTCAGGGCTTTCCACCGAAGTAGAACAGACAGGAACTCTAGTTTCCCCCGCAGGTGACTTGGAACAAGACGAAGAATGGACCTTCTGGATGGAACTGAGGCAGGATCTATGGCAATCTTCACCCCAACGGAGTACCTCCCCAGTTCCCCAGTGGAGTACCGGCTGATGTTGTACTAACCAGGGGCGTCCCAGGATGATATCCGCGGTGGACTCCTCCAGCACCATAAGAGAGATTTCCTCCGAGTGTAAACAGCCGATACGAAGAGTTAGAGTGGGAGTATAATGGCGAATTCGACCTCGACCTAATGGCTTGCCTTGTATGGTTTGGACGGGAAGATCTCGGAACAGACGGCGTCGCCGAATATTCAACTTTTGGAGAAACTGGGTGGATATGAAGTTCCCCGCAGACCCGGAGTCAACGAGGGCTTGCACTGGGAGACAAACACAGGAGGTTAAGACATGTACACTGGTACGTGTTAGAGTCTCAATCTTCGGGGAGAGTTGAATGGCACTTACCGCCTGTCGCGGAGGTCGCACAGGGCAAGAACTGAGGAGATGCTTGTCGGAGGCACAGTATAGACAGAGGGAATGTTGAAATCTGCGCTGGCGTTCAGCTGCAGAAAGGTGGGTGGAGTCTACTTCCATAGGAACTGGTGCTGGAGGAGTGACTGAAGGAGCCGGAGGCGGAGAACTTACAGTGGGTACAAATCTATCACAAGCGGTGAGGCGCTGGGATGTACGGATTGTCTGCTGGATCAGATTCTCTAACCCCATGCTGTCCTCATACACCACCAACAGTTGGCGGACGTTGGAATTCAAACCATGACGAAAGGCGGTGATCAGGGCGGTTTCATTCCAGCCACTAGCTGCGGCTAGAGTGCGGAATTGAAGCGTATACGAACTCACTGAGGAATTTCCTTGACGGAGGTTATAGAGTTGGTCGTGAATGGACAGTTCTGATATAGTTTGCCCAAAAACCTCTTTGAAGTGCTGTTTAAAACCTGAGAAGGATTTGACCAACGGAGCATCAGAATCCCACAATGACTGTGCCCACCGAAGTGCTTGACCAGATAACAGTGAGATAATGAAAGCCACCCGGGCGGTATCACTACGGAACTGATGCTCTTTCATGGAGATATACAAGGATACCTGGAGAAGAAACCCACTGCAGTTCTCCGCCTCACCAGAGTAGGGCGCTGGCCGGGCCATGGGACTCGCTGAGGCAGTGAACGAAGCAGCGGGAGGTTGCGGAAGTAGAGGTGGTGGAATGAGTGCCGCGGCGACCGGAGGATCAGCCGCTGAGGAATCCTCTTCTAATTCCGACTGATTCTGCATAATTCCTTCTTTCTGTGGTCTGGTCTTCTGTCACGGATCACAGATGAATCAGACAAGATGGTAAGTTATCAGTGTTTATTTTGCAGAAGGATTGCAGTCGTAGATAACAGGTGAGAATGAGTATAATAGAAAGTTCAATGAAGCTTAGCTGTGGTTTAAGTCTCTCTCTTTCTTTTCCTCTCTTGCAGGTGGCGTGGCGATGGCTGGTACGGATGGGTTGATCCAAGACGAATGAAGCGCTGGTAAGTAGAAGGTAAGTGATCGGGAAGTCTGTGAGCCATGGAATGACGAGACCAGACAAGTGACTGCAGTGAAGGTGAGTGTTTTATAGTCCATATGGGTGATGGGACACAGGTGACGGTGATCAGTACTCAGGGGATAATGAACGGGGAAAAGTCTGGTTGGGTGAAAGGGAACGAGTGGGCGGAGATGGTGATCTGGATGGTGATGTAATCCTGACAACTACATTGTAACGGAATATTTTGCTCAGGTGATGCCTGTTTATTTGTTAGTCTAGCCACTGTGTTAAATAAGAACCTTGGATTATTTTGGTTATTTTCTATTAGTCTGCGGAGATGCTCAGCCCTGGCTGATTTAAGAGCCTTTTTGTAACGTGACATACTATCTTTCCACGCGATTCTAAAGACCTCTAAATTTGTTTGTTTCCATTTACGCTCTAAGTTACGAGTTTCTCGATAGCATGCGTAGCATTGTTGTACCATGGTGCTCTAGTTTTCTCTCTAACCTTTTTTAATCTAATTGGTGCAACAATTTCTAATGTACTAGAGCAGTGGTTCTCAAAGTGTGGTACGCGTACCACTAGTGGTACGCAGACTCCCTCTAGTGGTACGCAGAGGAATCACTGATCACAAAATCACAAATTTCGCACGTAAGATCAAACCGGTGTGATCAGTCTTGCACCCTGGAGCGTACGATACGATTACATTACACCGGTGTGAGTAGAACAGCCAGTGCATCACGTGATCAACTGCTAAATTCAAATGTGCTTTCGCGCAGTTGGCTGGCGCTGAGCCAGAGACGGACGCGCGCCACTCAGACGCATTAAATATCACAATTATTCAGTGTTTTTAACCACATAATGTTTATTTTAGGATTCAGACATTTAAATTCACATAAGTAATAATAAAAAAAAAACATTTAGAATTTGTAAAATACACTATGGAAGCGGAAATAATAATAATTTCCATTAGCCTATAATTAGACAACACGTTTTATTCATATCAGATACACAAGTGTCAGTAACTTTAAAGTTAACTCTATTCTTCTCCCAGTTCACCGGCCGCTTACTTTCATGTATTTCGGGAGAAGGGATGAATTCACGTCCTGTAACGTTAAATCCAACAGATCCGATTCTCTGAACCGTGGCACAAACTAACATGGCGGCGCATATAGCTCAACTAACACGATAACTTCCACTTGCATATTTGACAATCGGAATATCCGGTATTTCATGCCATAGCTAACAAATTTGTGAATATTTTGAATAAAAAAGGGAAATAAAAGCAGATCATCAGTCATTCAGCGTGGCTGCGGTGTGTCACGGGACAAGCAATGACGCGTCCGTCACCATGGAATCAATAAAGTGGTACATTCTAAAAATAATGGTCGACTTGAAAAACTCACGGGGGTCAGCCAGAATATTTAAAAATTTTAAAAAGGTTAAATATGAATACACAGCTTGTGTTTTTTTTTTATTAAGTACAGTACTTTATTTTTTTTACTTAATATTTTAAGTACAGTAGGCTACAGTGTTTATTTTACTTTTAGGTGCAATACATTTGAATTTAATCATTATTTAAGTTTTTTATTTAACCTGTATGTAAGCTGCACAGTGCCGTGTTAATGTTCAAACTGTGTTTTTACAATGTTTAAAGTGACAATAATACATATTCTTATTAGAAATTAAACCGCCTTATTTTTGAGCTGTGCATAACTGTAGCTGAATAGATAGGCCTACTACGCTACTGTATTTTCATATTGGTCATTATGGTGGTACTTGGAGAGCCAAATATTTTCTGAGGTGGTACTTGGTGTAAAAAGTTTGAGAACCTCTGTACTAGAGAAAATAGTGCTCAAACTGCTAGTCATTTCCTCTAGTTCATCTTATTGTTTGGGTTCACTGAGCAGCTGAGATAGATCAGGTAAGCTATTTGAGAATCCAATGAAGCCAGGGATGATCGCGTCCTGGTTGCTCGGGACCTGTGCAGAGAAACACACGGAGTAGACGAGGTCGGAGTAAAAAAATTAATCAATAAATTCAAGCGCGGACCGTCGATCTCGCAGCTCGGCCTGTCTCTCCAGCAGCTCGCGGATCTGCCTCTCGACGGATTCGAGCTCCAACTGCACCAAATGCAGCTTGAAGGTGTCTTCACCTGCACTCAGAGGTAGCGTTAGACACACATCCGATATATTCGCCATTATAGCAGATGTGCTATAGTGGCGATTTATAGCTTTCAGTTATACGGGTGTAAATAAGACGATCGATAGGCGAGAGACCACGCGTGCAGTGCTAGCGGGCTAAGGCTAGTAGCAGAAGTTCGGAAAGTTGGATATAAGTAGCGATATCAAAGCAATCTGATTGTTTTTTATAAAGAATAATATCAGCGATATGTTCACACATTTGTAAAATTGGTAAATTTAGGTTTATAACTAAATGTGAAAGAAGAAAATCAAGGATTAGGAATCAATTCGACGGAGTTGTCTCAGTAAGCTTGTGTTAGGGTTAACGCATGCGCATTCCGTCCCTGATGTACATACTTATTATTTGTTCAGTCTATAATGTTTCATCACCATATAATGGCCTGGCAGCAGAATACAGTGTTTTTAGTCGTTTTTGCAGATCCGTGTGAATGGGGATCGTTATGACAATGGTGCCGTCTGTATGTTTTGGAGGCACTGCCTCTTGCCTTGCTGGACAATCCCCACTCATCTGCTCTTTCTCACTCATCAAACTCATTCATGCTATTTATTTATTTTAAATCCAGCTGTATGCTTTTAATAACTGGGAGCAAAACAATGATATTCAGTGCCAGTTTGTACTTTTACTTTTAAGTCCTGGTGCAATCCTAAAGATTTCTTTGCAACCGAGACGCATATTTGAGTATGTTGATGTTAAAATAAGTGCTTCAAGGCGTCAGATGGAGGCTCCCTCTGGTGAAGCACTTCTCATTATCATTATGTGATAAGCACAAAATAATTGGACTTTATTGCCTTTTATTACCACATCTATGAGCTGAATGGCATATAACTGGCGAATAACAATTATAACATGCCAGAAGTGTTTCTGTAGTTCATGTAGACTTTGTACGAATGTTTTGGAATCATCTCAAGATTTCTTCATAATGGTATGGACAAAATGCTGAAATGCCAACAGCTCTATAGATAGATATAAGAAATTAAAGAACATAATAAATCACTACCGCCAAGGGTGTCACCTATATAGAATTTCACGTACAATGAATCAATTGGCAGACAACAAAGGGCCTTTCTGACTTTTGTGTTGTTATATATATGACCCACCCAAGAACTCATCGGTTTGGTCCCCCACCCTTGTTGTGTCAACGTGTCACAAAGATATGCCTCACTGGTACCACATCAACCCTTATGCAGGTGTCTTGTCACACCCTCTGAACCCTGTGGCTTGACCTATGACCCCCAACACCTGGAAGAAGCCCAATTCCTTATAACCTTTGACCCTGCTGTTTTCATCACTGCTGGCACCTGTTGAATACATCAGAGAGCTCTTCTTTTCACATAAGAAATTTTCAACGTGAGGTCAGCAGGTTGTGAGGGAAAGAACTTTCAAGTAATATGTCATATTTAGCATCTCAAAATGACAGATCAAAGCTTCACCTGCAAAATGATTATCATCACACACAGGACAAATATTTTATTTGATTTCAAGTCAGACAGAAGTTGGTAGTCCATCCACATAGCTTCTCGTATACTATACACAGTGAACCCAAATTTGGATAGTTAAGGCAAACTTGCATATCTATAAATGTGATTACATTAGATGTTTGTTAGGTGAATTTAAACATATTTGGATATTTTCTGGCTGTCAAACTTAGTGGCGTGCTAAAACTGTGTAAACTTGTAACTCAATTAATAAAAGGGATAGTTCAAGCAAAACTGAAACTTCATACAAGTTTGGAAAGTTTTTAAGTATACTATCCCTTTAAATTTGACAACATTTAGTTTTGGTCCTAGAATCTGATTGGTTAAGCAGCATTCCAAGAATGCTGATATAACTGTCCAAAAGCACTGGGATCTCTGCGCAAATTCCAATCTGAAGTGAACATATCTATGCCCTACTCACTCCGAAGGACAGAGTGGGGACTTTGGTGGGGCAGGGCACTTGTGTATCATAATAAAAACAATTGGGACACACTTGGAGGACTTGTCACCCTGTTTCACATGACCAAAAATGTTCAAATTACTTCCTTCAAGTGACCATCGTATGCATCCTTCACTAATGGACTTGTAGAAGGCCCCTTCATGAAAAGGAATCAGTTGTTCACTTTCATTTGGAATGCCCCTACAATTGGCATCCCCTTACTTCAAGGCTGCAAAACCTTTTTTAATTCGCCCTCTGTATCACTGTGCTTGTCGTTGTTTGGCATTGAGACAGACTGCTTCCTTCATCCCTTCTGAAACTTAAAATGACAAATGGGACACCCAGTGCCAACTACCATGTGCCGCTTAGAGATATGCAACAGTTCAGCTGAATGCGTGCGCATGTTTGTTAAGTCCACAAAACTGTTGCATGTCCTGTTTGTCATTTTAAGTTTAAGAAGGGTGCTCATGAGCGACCTCTTTGTGGCCTATGTTCACCTTGAATGTGCACTTTTGCCAAACGCACACTGAGACGAGCTTCACAACAGACTTCTTCCCAACAGTCAAATCAGCATTATGTCACAAAAGTGTGGACCCAGAGGAAGAACTCAAGGGCTTAGGGTTCCATTTGGGACAGGGCATATATCGCTGGTGACGCAAAAACAGATTAAATAACTGTGTCTGTGTCTACAGTGTAAGTTACTCAATTTTACCTTGTTATTTACTGAACTGTTATAAAGCAATGCCACTGTCATGCTAAGTGTCCAAAGATGATGAAGAAATCCACAAAGCTAAAAATAAAACAAGGTTTATAAAATAACTCAGAGGTAGGTAAATCCAAGAACGAGTAAGCTACACGAAACGGTGTTCACAGCACAAATTAAAGATTCAATTAATCTTCATAGCAACTCATAAATGGCGGGAAACTGCAAAGGAAAACAGGAACTAATGAATACAAACTAAAACACATGCACATGACTGACAATTTGTGACAGTTACACTTGCAATGGTGTTGTTTACGGTTGTGGTCCACCCATAGCGAGAGGTCAGTGAAACAACACCATTTTTGCTTGTGTGGTATTGCTTAGAAATATTCATTAAATCTTTGGGAGAAGCTTGTTAAATCTAATTCCAAAGATGGCTCCGAAAATTAAAGTTAGTTCTGATATCTATGCAAAGATGTTAATTTGGTGGGTGGCATCACATCAATCTTAGAACCGCACACTGTGACAATCCAGGAGTTTAGCATCGCCTCTGCATGATAACACACTCGCTCAACTACCAGGATTATGTTTAATTGCGTTATCATGATGAACAGGCTCTGATGTTTGGCAGGTAGTCAAAGGCAGATAATGCTTACTGGTCTTTATACCCACCCAGTGATTTGCAGCGATGCACTTGACAAATCCAAACAGCTTTAACACAGTGAAATGCATCCTGAAACTGCTGTTGCTCCTCTGCACTGATTGTGTCATTGTGAATAAAAAAGGTGCTGTGGTTGAAATGCCTCACATGCTTTTAAACATTGCCATATAAGACTGATTTGAGGTCTGCCTTAAGGGTGAGTCAAGTGCAGTAATCTCATAATTAGCATGGTGCTCCGCCCCATATACGTGTACTCATTCTTTGGAAAAAATAGTAATTTCTTTAGGGTACATACTGTACGTGTTGGAGCTATATTAGTCCTAGCGGGTTTTTGTCGTTTACTTTGCAAGATGTCTTCTGTTTAGGACAACATTGTTCTCTCTTTGGCTAATTGGCCTCTTTGTTTGATTCAAAGAAGAAGAAAGCAATGTGGAATGCTTTATTTTTCCTTAAAACTACACTCTAAAAAATAATTCAGGGGCTTAGTAAATATCACAGTAATAATTAACTGTATTAACTTAATAAAATCTCTGAATATCATTTACTTGATTGTTTGAGTTGAACATACCAAAATAATTGACTAAAAATCCAACAGTTAATTTTGTCTAGAATTTACAGTTATATATAAGTTTTTTTCACTAAAAGAATTTAGTATTTGACTAACCAATTGTTTCTTTTAAATAAACTTAATATATTTGTGAAATTTCTATCAAAATATCTGAGAATTGAGAATTAAACAGATCTGTTTCAAGAACCACAAAAATTACTTAATTTAAGTCAATATTATTAATATATTTAACACACTTAAGAAATTGAGTAAGTTTACTCAATTAAAACAACCCCTCCCCCACCCTCTGACGTGACGACAGCTCAACGGTTGAGTGAGCGCGGGCTGTTTGAACTCCAGTCTCCAGAAGAACAGTTCTCCTCTTTTCTTCTCAGTCTCGCCGAATTGGTGCATTTCCTCTGCGAAATTCAGGTTTGTGTGTTTTATTTTATCTATAAAATCATTACTGTGCTTTAAATCATTTTATTTAATGCAAAACAACATACAAAGTCTAATGTGAAACCTAAACATTCGAGAGTCGCGCGGCTCGCGCCTGTTTTTTCCGCGTGATTGAAACGCCTTGCATAAAACACACGAGTTTATTCCTAATGATAATGAATATAATTAATTTGGATGATAAAATGTCGCCAGAACTTTACACTGTTTGTTTATTGGCAGGTTATGGAGTCAGTCGTGTCGCAGCATCTTTCGGCTATGAGTGAAACGCAAGACGGCGGTCTGGAGTCCGAAGTTCACCCGCAGAGCGCGAGTCCATCTCCGGCACGAGGACCAGCGCTGATACGGGGGATATAGGGATGTTCGCCGGAGTCAAATGTGACGTCACGATATGGGCGTGGCCGCGAACTGGTTGGCAGAAAGAACCAAACTCAATACAGAAGGCCTGTGAAGAGAATGAAGATGAACTTCTCTAGTCGTGCATTGTGTACGTAATTTGATTTTTTGATCCAGCCACTTTTTATTTTACCCTTTTGTCTTGTTTCAGCCCCAAACCCCATCTCTGCAATACAAATTAATAAAGGCTGGTTTGGTTTCTAAAGTACTTCTTCCAGCCTCCATGTATTAATGTTCATATAGCCTGAATGGGTTCCGTTCAGACCTTAACATTAGGTATTTTACTGTAAGGTGTCAACAAGATTCAACAAGACATTTTCACCTGGCTATACCCAATGTTTAGATCTGTTTGGGTATTTATGCAAATTAGCACATACGTAATTAGATTATGCACAGTTTGTCTATGTTAACAACAAATGTTAATAATGTTAATAACTGTTAACAACAAATGTTAATAATGTTAATAACAAATGTTAATAACAAACAATTTCAAAAAAACTTGTAATACATTTTTTGTTTGTCTTGATGTAATCAACTCAGTACTTATCATGGTGATATCTGGGTTTAAATGTGTACCCTATTCTAGACGCCTAATTGCAGAAATCCACAGCTATCTTCTTGATTCAAGCTGTTTAGGTACACGGTAGAAGGTTACTCTTATCGAACCTCTTAACACAGCCGATCTCACTGCACGATACAACCATTTGTCTTCTGTGTTCGCGCTGCGCAGCAAGCCATTACTTTTCTTTTTGCCAACCAGAGCGCATCGTGACGTCACGGCGAAGATCCCTATAGGATAACAGGCCTGTTGATTACCCTTGAATTAGGCTACCTAAATGTTTAATGTTTAATTTTTACTTCTAAAATGTTTGTTAAATGAGTTTAAATGTAGGCAATATTGTATGTTAAAACAGTGTAAAATATGCTGTATTGCTGTACTCATTGACAATAAAGGCCAATGTCATGTATACTGGTGGTTGTATGGAATACTATTTTACAAAGGTTTTTTAGAGGAAATAAAAAAGTTAATATTTCTCATAAATAAAAACAGCTAATATTACTCATAAATATTGGTTTTTAAATGTTTAAATATTAAATTATTTCTACTCAATTTTATTTGTTGATATACCAGATGCATTTACTCAGATTTACTTAATTTTTTTACTTGCATTTACTCAATTCATACAGTATATTTCATTGATTTCACAGCTTTAAAATGTACTCAATTTGTTTAAGTGTAAAAATGTTTCACCAAAAAAATTGAGTAAATCATGGTTAGACTTTTTAGAGTGTAAGCAGACTTCCTTCTTAACTTAAAAGTGCATTCAACATTGTTTGTTTACGTTTAGCCAAGTCTTATTTGTACTAGCAGTACAACAGACAGTGGTTTTGAACTTTGTACTGACACCTACTGATGTGGATGTATGAGTTTGAAGTTTGAATGTTGGCTTAAGTTTAAAGGTTGAAGGTTAACAGTCTTGAAAGACTTTTAAGGTTATTAGGCCTGATATATATGTTTGAGGAATAAAATAGTATTATATGTCAGGAAAAAAATACTAATTAGTTTATTTCACTTGGAATGTATGTATATTTCACTTTGTTTCCTAGAATTACAGTTCAGTAAATTCCTTTTCCTGTCATTCCAATTCAAATTCAAATTCAAATTTATCTTTGTGGCCAATACGATTTACACCAATGAACTAAAGTGAGCCATTTCTGAATTTTACATAGCTCTGTTGTTTATCTTTTTGTTTTGTTCCTTTTCTCAGTCTCACAGTACAAAACATACATGAGCTCTCTTCCAGCAGCGAATGTGTGTTGGACAGAGCCAATTTGCTGTGTGTCATGTGTTTGGATTCACTATTGTTTGGACGTTCTATTTTTCCACTCATACTGTTTGGACCACTGAATTGCACACATGGTAATCCATGCCATCACTCTGGACTATGTTGCAGGCTGTAGTATATAGTTTTTGGTGTATTGTTTATATTGTTAATGCATTGTAAATTGCCTTGTATAAAGAAACCATATTATTATTAGTAACTGGTGAATTGCACGAAATGGCTAGTCATGTGGTGTCATTCGCTCCACGTAGAATAAAACAACCTTCTCTAGAAGAACAATTGAGCAAGTGTCTTCCTCAGGTCTGTCACCATCTAAGGGGTACATTTTGTGATGCAAGGGGGTCTGCAAATTATTATTTGATCTCAAACAAATTTTTGTTATATGTGAAACAAAAATACAATGTTGTTATTTTCAATAAAATCTAAAGAAGTCACACTGTAATGGTATTTTTATTTTTACGTATGACAATATGAGATATGCTGACATATTTCAGATGGCGAACCTAACAGACTGACCGTCTTCAGTTCCGCACACATTTCAGGACACAGTTGCTTCCCACCACACAGAGTCTCCTTTCATCTGCACGCAGGTGACATGACCTGTCTACACTTGCACACAAGCGCACACAATTCCCATCTATTTGTCAGGTATTTATCAGGGACTTTCCTTTGTCACGTCTGACACAAAGGAATCTTCTTCTAGTCAGTAAAACAGCTGCAAGGGAAGTGCTTTTCAATGTCTACTGAAATAAAATATTATGTCTAACTTGACTTGATATGATGCCATTTAAAAGCTGTTTGAAGGGTCGTATCCGTCAACAAATCTTCATAATTGGACTTCTCTTTGTAGTTCCTGACGTGTCTATGGCCATTGCCAACAGGTAAGTAGAAATAAAATAAAAAATATTTCACCAAAAAATTGTTTATTGATGCTTGCATGACTATGCAAGCCTACAATCCTACATGACTATGCATGTATATCTATGCAAACAAAAAAAGTTTTTTTTTTTACTTTTCATAATTTTACAGCTATTTTTCGGTGCTAAGTACAACCTGTTTTTCATAAGCTGTTTATTGAAGATTCCATTATTATCGTTAACAGTTGATATGTGGATATTCTACATTAAATACAAGTTTCTAGCATGCTGATTTTGAATATATCTGAATGTCATCTCGATCCACACTGATAAAAAGATGAAAACTTGTTGAGGTTTTCTATGCCAAAACAAAGATCTTGAGTAAATTTTTTTTTAAAATAATTGGATAAAGTAATGTAAAATATATGAATGTTAAAATAGATGGTATTTTCAAGTGCTCAACCAAAATGGATGGATGTGACTTGGATTGTAATTAGTGATTAACTTAATTTTAAGCAAGAGGTATTATTTTCCTGCAGTCTGCCCCTTTTGGAAAATAAAGAAAATGTTTGACTGAAAACATTTCTTACTAAGGTTTGGATTGTGTGTGCCCTGTATGGAACATTACTGTCCTTTGTTAGTCATAAGATCATAAGGTCAGTCAATACTGCCATACTTAAGTGATGAACTGCATTATTTGTGATTGTTTTCAGAGATGGTAACACCAGTGCTATGTGCAAAAAAAGGTTAACATACAGCCCTGTTCTAGATTACTTTCATTTAGAAACTGACAACATTCAATCTTCTGACAGACTCCAGACAAAGACAGACCTGTCAGCAGAACAAAGAAAACCAGGGCTCTGTGTGTTAGAGCCATCTATGTCCTGCTGCTATGGATGGAGGAACATTAATGGTGTTTGCCAACGTGAGCAATATAATTATTCTGATTATTATTAGCCTATACCTGTATTTTTGACTAACAAGCTAAATACTCATAAGATACTTACAAGCCTTAGAATAGTCCAATGATATAGATTATGTAGATTATAATTATAATCTCTAACAATTCAATAGTGCTGATGGAAAATATATTTAAAAAAAAGGTTTTATCAGTGACTTAATTAAACCTATTATGTAATTTTAGCGACATGTAAAAAGCCCTGTGAAAATGGATTCTGTGTTGGGCCTAACCGGTGCTCATGCATGAAGGGTTACAAGGGCAAATACTGCAATGAAGGTAAGTTAACTAGTATAATGTTTCAAATAGCATTGATTTTAAAGGGTGATCTTATGAGGAATATGCTTTATTTTTAAACTAAACATTATGCTTTTATTGGCTATGTGTAGCACCTATCTCTCTGCATATCTTGCAGAATCCCAATCTTACAGGAAATTAGTGAATATAGTGGCATTTTTAAGGGGCCGCTCACACGGAACGCTTTTTTCCATTCCAATGCGCTACTTTTCCATTGTTTTTCTATGCAAACACGCGCTAGACTGACGTGTATCACATGTCTTTTGTAGCATCTCGTACATGAGCAAAGTTAAAAGAACGTCTCAGTTTACGCATGTAACCATGGTTCCCTGAGAAGGGGAACAAAACGCTGCATCTCCTAGAGGGCGCTATGGGGCAATCCCTATGACATGACCGGTGTCTGAAGCATGATTCTAAACATGACAATGAACTTGACATTGGCAGGTGGCAGCCTATGACGGCACCACTGAATATAAAAGGGGGACCGTGAAATATGTCATCCACTTCTTATCTGAAGAAGACGTGCAAGGAGGCTCACAGAGAACCTCCAACTCACAATTGCTATCCTGGCAGAGCTCTGGAGAGCGGAGGCCTCAATAAGATAACTCTCTCTAGAGAGAGGAGGCCAAACAATGCTTACAGTAGCCAAGGAGGCTCACAGAGAGCCTAACCCCTTAGCCTATGCCTGAACTCATAGGATGAATACACTACGCCCTACGACTGTGAAGGAAGCAACATAACAGGGCTAGCAGCCTTACACAATAATGAGCAGTCCTTAGAGGATAGGAGGCCTCTAAAAGAACGACTCTCTATAGCAAAAGGAGGCCTAATAACGCTTTAGACCCAGGCCCTAACAACTTAGACCCAGGCTGCTCAGGGGAGCGAACAAACAATGGTAAAAAGTACTCACAACTAGATGCACCAGAGGAAGCTCAGGGAAGGAGAGCCAACAACTTAGTGCTGCTGCTAGCCTACAACTCGGAATTGCATAAAGGGTGGAGCTCCGGGGGAGCCGAGGCCTAAATGTATAACTATCTTAGAAAGGAGAAGGCCTAGCAACGATTCATCAAAAGAGCAGTTGAGAAGGCTCACGAGAGCCTAGCAACTCAGCATTGTTACCCTGTTAAGCTCCCATCAAGGAGGCACATAGTGTGCCTAACAACTCGATGCTGTCCAAGGTGGAGCACTGAGGAGCAGTTTCAATAAAAAGCAGTAGCCAAGGAGGCTCAAAGAGGGGGAGTGAGGGAAAGAGGCAGATGTTATTTAGCCTCTGGGACCCTAGAACGTTTGGCGTGTTTATTTTGGGTCATTTCCCTGAGGTCTTTCCTTCTCCCTGTGGCTTAACGCATCCTCCGTGCTGTCCTTGAAGGAGGAGGCGCACGAGAGGATGCTAGCCTTCTGGTCTTGTCTTTGGTCCTGAGACAGGGACGAGCCAGACCCCTTCGCAGACTAAGGTATGGACCTGGACCGGCACTGTGATGGCCGACAACGTGGCCCCACAGCAAGGCGGTAACTAACCCATGCAAAAACACATTTTTTCCTTTTTTTGTTTGTTTATATTATTTTTGGTTACCTTTTAGTACATTGCATTATTCAATATTTTGTTACAGATCACTTTAATATACATTTCATAATAACGACAGACACAGATTTGGTTCAATACATTCACTTTATTTATCATTTACACCTTTATCATACATGACTGGGTTGGGTGCACACTATCCAGTTGTCCTTGGTATATTGTGTTAATGTTTATTTCTTTTGAGTTTAAGTTACCTGCATGTGGAAAGTGGAGGTTTGGTGCTGCCTGGGACGCAGAGCTCCGGTGGAGGTCCATTCCATTAAAGGAAGGGCTGGCGTCAGTGGCGGCCATTTTATGCTGTTGGGTTAATCCATTTTGCTAATTATTAGGGGGGGATATGATTGATTATGTTAGTTTCGTTCATCATTCTATTTATATTTTGTTTATTATAATTATTTGAGTAAGTTATTTTATGACCTCTTTATTGATAATTTTGGAGTCAATTACTTTATTTTATTGTAATTGTGTTAAGTGATTGTGGTGTCCCCTGTGTGTGTTTAATGGACTAGTCCTTTGTATATATAAGTTCCCCATGTGTGTCATTAGGAGGTCATGTTGGTTTGGTTGGTTTTGATTTCATTTCTGTTAAGTCTGGTTCTGTTCAGTTGACCTTTTTTCCTTTATGGGCCCAAGACCTGACTTTATTTTCATTCAGTTTTTCAATTATTTGATTTTGTAAACTTTATTTTTTGTAGTTAATAAATGACTTTTGGTTGGAAATCCTGTGTCCTTTGCCCTTGACTGCTTGGTCCCTCACATATGGTGTCAGAAGTGGGATCCGCAGAGGGCGCAGGTTTCCTATTTTTTTTTGGTTTTTCCCCGTTTGATCCTCCCTGGTCTTTTGAGCCATGAGTCGGCCTGGAAAAAGAGGGGCCCAAAGGATGATACCAAAGGATGGACAAGGAGAGGTGGAGGCCATAGAGAATGGTGAGGAGATTGTCCCAGAGGAGTCTGGAGGGCAGGAGCCAACCCTGGCAGATTTGACGAGTTTGTTCCGGGCCCACATGGCGCAGATGGATGCTCGGGAGGCCGGGAGGGCCCAAGAACAAAAGGATCAAGAACGACGATTTAAGGCATTGCAGCACCAGTTTGGCTTACTTCAGATGGAGGTACAAGCTCGTACTCATGCTCCACCCACCCCTGATCCACGTTCGATGAATCCAAGTCCAGAGGAAAGTCAGGATGGTGACCCTGATCTTGATCGGGCATTTCCTGTAAGGAGGGAAAGAGTACTTCACCACGTGGACCAAGACAGAGGTCAGTCCTGGATTAAAGAACCCAGATTAGAAAAGTTAAGTGACTCTGATGACATAGAACATTTCCTGATAACCTTTGAGAGGATTGCTGCAGCATGTAGTTGGCCTAAGGCTGACTGGGCGTTCCGCCTGATTCCTCTACTGACCGGTAAGGCCAGAGCGGCATATGTGCTTATGGACATTGATGATTCGCTGGATTATGAGAGGGTCAAGTCGGCTATTCTGAGAAAGTACGATATTAATTCAGAGACTTATCGACAAAGATTCCGTTCTCTGGAGGTTGAATCATCTGAGAGTCCCAATGAACTGTATGCCAGGCTGAAGGAGCTGTATGGGAAGTGGATTCGACCGAAAGGTAAAACTATTGAGGAAATTGGAGAAATAATTATT
The DNA here is from genome assembly GCA_031834385.1 of Semotilus atromaculatus. Classification (NCBI taxonomy): domain Eukaryota; kingdom Metazoa; phylum Chordata; class Actinopteri; order Cypriniformes; family Leuciscidae; genus Semotilus; species Semotilus atromaculatus. The sequence continues at coordinate 12,827,996 of JAULUF010000038.1, read as the reverse complement.
CTTGAGCAGTATCTGCGAATGCTCTCTCCTGAGCTTCAGGTATGGATCCGGGAGCGGGGACCTGATACTGCTGCTGAGGCTGCATCACTGGCAAACGTGTTCGTTGCTGCTCGAGGAAGGAACCAGCCATGGAGTTGGCGGAGTGGGAGAGATTCTCGAAAACCCCAGGTCTTTCATCCGCCCCAGCACTACCACTCTGGTAAGCCTCCTGTAGCAGGAAAACCTGAAGCGGTGTTTCTCAAATCACCTAAGAAAGTGCCTATTTGTTACCTGTGTGGCCAAGAGGGTCATACCAAACCTGTTTGCCCGAAGAACGTTGTTAAGCTCTCTCAAGTCTGTTATGTGCCCAGAAGTAATGCAGCTCCGGTGAAGACCGGACGGTCCGTAAAGATGATCACGGTGGAAGTGAACGGTAAAGAACTTCATGCTTTGGTTGATACTGGCAGTGACCAGACGTTGGTACACCGACGGTTTGTTTCACCTTCCTTGATTAACTCTACTGACCAAAGACTGATATGCTGTGTCCACGGCGATGAGAAACTGTTACCTACCGCGGGTCTTTACATCAAAGTACAGGGACAGACTTATCTCATGGACGTGGGGGTTGCAGATAATTTGCCGTATCCTGTGATTCTGGGGCATGACCTACCCATACTTTTGGATTTACTGCAGTCAGAACAGCTTTGTAATGTTGTGGTAACCAGGGCCAAAAAGAAACAGGAAGAGGAACAGACACAAACACTTAGTACTTTGCCTTTCTTTGATGTGGATATTGAGGTGGAACCTTCAAAGTCACGGAAGTCCCGTGGGGAAAAACGACGAGACAAACTTGCATATAATGTTTCCAAGACACCGACTAACCCCTCGTGTGACTTGTTTCAAAGTTTCCAGGTGCCTACTGACATGGTCCAGTTACAGCAGGAGGACGTCAGTCTAGCTCCGTACCTCAAGAAAGGGGAACAGGAAGCTACAGCCAATGCGGATGACACTGACTCTGCCGAAAGGTATGTGTTTCAAAAAGGTATTCTGTATCGTCAGTTTGAGTCAACAAACCAGCTTGTCGTGCCACAAGGTGTCCGAGAGGTAATCCTCCAGTTGGGTCATTCGATTCCCTGGGCTGGCCACCTAGGGAAACACAAGACCTTGGCCCGCATCAAGAGACACTTCTGTTGGCCAGGATTAAGGAGGGATGTGACTCGATACTGTCAAAGTTGTCCTGAGTGTCAGAAAGTCTCCATGAGAAGTCCTTCCAGAGCTCCATTACAACCTCTACCTGTTGTGGGTACACCCTTTGAGAGACTGGGGATGGATATTGTAGGTCCTGTAGAGAGGAGTCGAACTGGAAATAGATTTATGCTGGTTATCACTGATTATGCAACCAGATATCCTGAGGTGTTCCCAATGAAGTCCATTAAAGCCAAGTACGTAGCAACATGCTTAATACAACTCTTTTCCCGGGTTGGATTCCCCTGTCAGATCCTTACTGATCAGGGCACTAACTTTATGTCAACTCTCTTAAAGCAGGTATATCAGCTTTTGGGAATCGAGAGCTTACGTTCCACTCCTTATCATCCGCAAACCGATGGCCTCACAGAGCGTTTCAATCAAACACTCAAGCAAATGCTTCGCAAGTTCGTCAGCGAGTCCGGCAAAGACTGGGACCAGTGGTTGCCATATCTCTTGTTCGCATACCGAGAAGTTCCCCAGGCCTCGACGGGGTTCTCTCCCTTCGAGCTATTATATGGACGTGAGGTGAGGGGCCCTTTGACCTTGCTTCGGGAGCTGTGGGAAGGAACACCAGGTAACGAGGATTCGGTAAACGTGATCTCTTATGTGCTGCAGATGAGGGAACGGTTGGCAACGATGGCAAAACTGGCTCAAAGTCACCTGGCTGAGGCACAGAGATCTCAGAAGTCATGGTATGATCGATCTGCATGTGAACGAAGTTTTAACCCTGGCCAGCAGGTGTTGGTGATGTTACCAAGTCAGGAAAGCAAATTACTGGCAAAATGGCAAGGTCCATTTGAGATCCAACGGAAGCTGGGACGCACCACCTATGAAATTTCCACACCCGGCTTGGGACAGCCTAGTAAAGTCTTGCACATTAATTTGCTGAAGGAGTGGATTCCTCGTCCTGAAAAGGAGTCACAAGTCTTGATGATTCAACAAGTGAGGGAGGAGGAGGAACTGGAGGAGCAATATTTGCCTCAACCGGTCACGGAATGTGTTGATCTGGAGCATTTGCCCAAGGATCGCCAATCCCAAGTGAGAGCCATTTGTCACTCTGATCTTTTTTCTGAGTATCCGGGAGCCACAACATTGATTGAACATGAGATTGTGTTGAAAAATGATGCTGTTGTCAAAAGAATGAGTTATCGAATACCTGAGCGATTACAAGTCTCTTTGAGGGAAGAAGTTGATTTGATGCTGACGTTGGGAATCATCGAACCGTCTAAGAGTGAGTGGTGCCACCCAGTGGTTTTAGTCCCCAAAAAGGATGGAACCTTACGGTTCTGCATTGATTTCCGATACTTGAACTCTGTTTCCAAGTTTGATTCTTATCCAACGCCCCGTATAAGCGACCTCATTGACCGTTTAGGTCGAAGCCAGTATCTGACCACCATCGACCTCGCCAAAGGATATTGGCAAATTCCTCTCACTCCTCAATCCAGAGAGTTGACTGCCTTTAGAACACCCTGGGGACTATTCCATTTTAAGGTTCTTCCTTTTGGCCTGCATGGGGCTCCAGCCACTTTTCAGAGGCTCATGGACCAGATATTACATGGTTTGTCTTTTACGGCCGCTTATCTAGATGACATTGTTATCTATAGTGATACTTGGGAACAGCACCTACAACATCTACAAGAGGTTCTGCGGCGACTACAGCAAGCTGGTCTTACCATCAATCCACTCAAATGTGCTATAGCACGGACTGAAATTGAATATCTGGGCTATGTCATTGGTGAAGGGGTGGTCAGACCCCAGGTAAAAAAGATTCAAGTGATTCAACAGTGTCCTCTACCCCAAACACGGAAACAATTGAGATCGTTCCTTGGTATGGCAGGGTTTTATAACCGATTCATTCCTAATTTCTCTGGCAGAGCGGCAGCCTTGACGGATATGGTGGGTTCCAGATGCCCTAGTCAACTCCAGTGGTCAGAGGGAGCAAAGATGGCTTTCCAAGACATCCAGACTGCCCTGGGTGAGGACCCTGTGTTGCATAATCCTGATTTTAATGAACCCTTTATTGTGCAAACAGATGCTTCTGAACGAGGCATTGGAGCAGTGCTACTGCAAGGGACAGGTGACAGACGACAATTGGTGGCTTGCATTAGCCGTAAACTTTTCCCAAGAGAGGTCCGGTATTCTACCATCGAAAAGGAGTGCTTGGCTGTGAAATGGGCTCTGGATTCCCTGAAATATTATCTGCTGGGGAGAGAGTTTATTGTGGAAACTGACCATAAGGCTCTACAGTGGTTGAAAAGGATGAAGGACACTAACAGCAGGATTACTCGGTGGTACCTGGCCATGCAGCCCTTCCGATTTATCGTCCAGTATGTTCCTGGAAAGGACAATGTCACAGCTGACTTCCTCTCTCGCTGTGTTGGGGAGATTTCTGAAGTGGGGGGGAATGTGATGGCCGACAACGTGGCCCCACAGCAAGGCGGTAACTAACCCATGCAAAAACACATTTTTTCCTTTTTTTGTTTGTTTATATTATTTTTGGTTACCTTTTAGTACATTGCATTATTCAATATTTTGTTACAGATCACTTTAATATACATTTCATAATAACGACAGACACAGATTTGGTTCAATACATTCACTTTATTTATCATTTACACCTTTATCATACATGACTGGGTTGGGTGCACACTATCCAGTTGTCCTTGGTATATTGTGTTAATGTTTATTTCTTTTGAGTTTAAGTTACCTGCATGTGGAAAGTGGAGGTTTGGTGCTGCCTGGGACGCAGAGCTCCGGTGGAGGTCCATTCCATTAAAGGAAGGGCTGGCGTCAGTGGCGGCCATTTTATGCTGTTGGGTTAATCCATTTTGCTAATTATTAGGGGGGGATATGATTGATTATGTTAGTTTCGTTCATCATTCTATTTATATTTTGTTTATTATAATTATTTGAGTAAGTTATTTTATGACCTCTTTATTGATAATTTTGGAGTCAATTACTTTATTTTATTGTAATTGTGTTAAGTGATTGTGGTGTCCCCTGTGTGTGTTTAATGGACTAGTCCTTTGTATATATAAGTTCCCCATGTGTGTCATTAGGAGGTCATGTTGGTTTGGTTGGTTTTGATTTCATTTCTGTTAAGTCTGGTTCTGTTCAGTTGACCTTTTTTCCTTTATGGGCCCAAGACCTGACTTTATTTTCATTCAGTTTTTCAATTATTTGATTTTGTAAACTTTATTTTTTGTAGTTAATAAATGACTTTTGGTTGGAAATCCTGTGTCCTTTGCCCTTGACTGCTTGGTCCCTCACAGGCACGATATAGGTCTTGAAAGTTGCGGAGCACGCCTTCGCCTCTCCAAACTTCCTGACCACTGTCTCAATAGATGTGCCGAAAAATTCAGAGGGCGAAACCGGCACATCTAGGAGAACTTTTCTCTCTCTCCCCGATGTCGGCCAGGTTCACCTGAGATGCCCCTCCGTAGACACCATGGATTGACCAATCACAGCGGCAGTCTGTTTTGTGGCACGGAGAGCCAAATCTGTGCGGTGCACCTCCTCTACTGCCTCAGGGGGAGCAGCAGGTTGGCCTGGTAGGCCTGCAGCACAGCCATAGTGTGCAGCGCCACACCTATGCCATGAAGGCTCAATGAGACGCAGCAGTTTAGAAGGCAGAGACGGAGCCTTCAATGCGCATGTCTCAACCATCGAGAGATAGCAAGCCAACGTCTCTTTGATTGAGGCATCGACACATACCCATATTCCCGCATCCCCTCTACATTAGCATAATTAGCTTGAGTGTGATGGATGCAGGCTGAATACGGCTTTCCCCAAGATCTCTCCACCTCTGCATGTAGATATGGGAGAATGGGAAGGCTCGTATGAGCTGGATGGTTGTCCTGACAAAAAAAATTTCATCCAAGTGACTATGAGCGAACTCATGCTTCACGCTGGACATGACTTTCAGTAACTCATCTTATGCAGGACAGGTGGGCTGAGAGCACTAAGAAAGCTCATTAGCCTCTCCCTTTTTGTCTTAACTCGTGGTAACTGTTTTATTTGACAGCGTCAGAGGACGGGGTGAACCCAAACAAATCTCTGTCCTGTCATTCTCTGAGCAGCTACACAATTTTTTATCAAGGTCAAATGCCATAGCTAGTGCTATTATTTTCTTTTTATTTCATGCCAAAAATAGTAGCTATCTATTCTGCTGTTTGGCTATTTCTGTAATTTACATTATTGCATCACATCTCAAAAGTGCGTCTCGAGACCCTCGCGTTCTGTGCTGTGATTTAAAAAAACATTCCTGAGCGTTTTTAGATGCAAAGATGTGTTCTATGTGAACGACCCCTTACAGTGTCCCTGATCATTTTAGAGGGTAAAATTTTTATCAAAAACAAAATTATTGTTTTAGGTGCCAATATGTATGCAATATGACCCATTTGAAGTATGGAAAGCATAACAATTCATTGCTTTATTATGATTAGTTTGTAGTATACAGATAATATAATTTTTTTTGCATATTCTTTTTACTACAGATATCAATGAATGTGGGCTACCTATAAGGCCCTGTTCCCACAGATGCATGAACACTATAGGGAGTTACCGTTGTTTCTGCAATCATGGATACATGCTGGACACTGATGGAAAATCCTGCATCAGTAAGGAAAATTGGTTGATAAAAGTGAAAATATTATCTCAATACAATCTATATTTACATGTGTCCTAATTTTAGGTACTGTAGGTACAGTACCAAGGTACTTTATCAGAGTGTGTATGTGCGTTACATATTCCATTCCAAATTTTTTTTTTATTTGCTCTCCAGAGGAACTGGACTGCACCTCTCTTCGCTGCCAGTTTGGTTGCCAGATTGAGAGAGAAGGTGAAGTGGGCTGTTTGTGTCCTCCAGGGCTCCACTTGGCTTCAGACAACAGAACGTGCAAAGGTGATCCCTGATTTGTAGTGCTGCCTTATCCCAACTTCCAATGTGTTAAACTTAGTTTGAACCTTTTTTTTTTACTTGTTGTAGGTAGACTTATTATGAAATTTTAATTATTGGACACATTTAATGTAATGATTAAACCTAAGGTCAGTGAGTCCTACATGGACAATGATTGGATAGGCCTATAAAAAAGCATAAATGGCACTGTTACAAAAATGTGCCATTTTTACTTGGAGGGGGAGAAATCAAAATGCACATTGTTGCTAGGTAAGGGATGGTGTAGGAAACAGCCTCCTTTGAACTGTCAGAATTGCTGGAGTGAGGTGAAGCAAAATATGCCAAAAAAATATCTTTTTGGCATCCGCTGAGAACAGGTGGGGAGACAGCTTCCCATGCAGCATACAGGACATTTCAGCAACCCCCACATAGCAAGCTAATGGCTCCTACTTACACAGCCAGAAAGTCTGTCATTAGCAAACCCTCAGTCTAATGTTCATGATACTCTTCTCCAGCCCAGAACATTTATCAGTTGTTCAGAAGGTCCTAAAGTTGTACCGCGACCCCGTAGATAACAATAGTAAGAAGTCCTCATCCAAATGAAATGTAGAATATGATAAGGAAGATCATTGTTCATTCAGCATGGAGTTGGGCTTGTTAGAGACTTTTACACCTTTTATGTCACTGTAGAGCCACTTTCAACTTTGTTCTTTTCCTTACGGAAATTACTAGCCACTGTGTTTATGACCCTATAGATGACAGTCTAAATGTAAAGGTCACAAATTAACATTGAGCAAAGAACATTGCAACAAATTCGAGTAATGTTGCTGCAGTCTTTCAGGGAGCCTTTTATTTACTTGCTTAAAAAGCAAAAATACTTTAAAAAAAAAACTGAGTTGCATCATTTCAGTGGTTTAAGTGATCATTTGTTCTCTCCTCTGTCTTATCCCTAATGGAGGATAAGGATTTTTACACAAGGGGTTGTATTAGCATAGAGTCTGTTGGAATCTTTTACCGAAAATTTTTGACTATGTGTTTTGCTTGATCATATGGACACTTTTCACATTTCCAGGGATCTCGCAAAGGGGAAGTCGTCATAGTTACGAACGAAAACTAAAACAAACATGATTTTTTTATTTTAATTTGCACCAATAGCAAAAGCATTTCTATGACTTTACAAAAGAGGAAAAATATACTGAGAGAATTATTCTCACGGAGCAGTGTTAACTAGTTTTTTTGTAATTTAATGCCAAGGTAATAAAATACAAAATATAGTGTTATAAACATACATTAAATTTGCAGTGAAAAGGGTACATTGTTGTATGAGCATTCAAATTGTTCCTATGAAAGAACTGAACCACAGTGGCATATAATTGAAATGATAATTTTATCTTCTGATTTTCATATACCATCTACTAATCAGTTATGTCTTTTGTAGACATAAATGAGTGTGACGGTCTCTCCCACACTTGCACAGAACGCCAGTCCTGCAGGAACACTTTTGGGAGTTTCATTTGTGTCTGTAAGGATGGATATATCTTGGGAACACTTCAGGATACAGTCACATGTCGAGGTATCCTCATCTACAAAGGCCTAAAGTTATTCATAAATAAACTAGTAGACTGCACTGAACACTGTAAAAAAATATTGATCGTTTAACTTAAAAAATCAATTTACTTTGCCTTAAAATTTTTAGTTCATTGAGACTAAAATTTAAAACAAAGAATTAGATTGGTTTACAGTTGTTCTTGATTGTTTACACACATTTTCTGAAAGCATGCCTCATACTCTCAGAACTCTACACACAAATCAAAAAACACACACACAATGGGCAAAAATCCTCAATTATATTGCAAAATGAAACTTTACATTCAAAATAATGTTATTTCTTCTCAAAATGGTATTTTGGTTTCAAATGACACACACAAACAATAATATGAATAGACATTTACAAGAACCAGTTGAACACTGATGTGCTCAATGTAAAACACTATGATGAATGGGAAACACTTCTTCTCCATTTATCTTAACGACTTAGGCCTTTTTTGGTTCAGTGTTACACTTACTACAGACAGTACATACATAACTGTGTTCTAAAATATTTGAGAGTATTGTTTTTATACTGAGAACACACAAATACACGGTAACAAATATTTTATTTTTCCCACAAAAACAATGTACACAGTGTACATCCCAACCAACACAAAGTTGATCTAGATACAAAACAACAGAATAATTGACTGTATACAGTTACAGTAAAAAAATCATCCTCTCTTCTGTTTCTGTCTGGCCACAGCACCTCATCCACATCAGAAGCAATGTTTTCCCTGGCCGATTAGGGTTAGAAGGAGAGAGAACACGTTCCCAACCACCTTGTGTTGGTAATCTTTCAGTTCTGCCAAACAGAACACAATTCAAAGGCATACAAAGTAGGAAAACATTTCCCAAATACTTGAAACATACTTTATGTTTACAGTCCTACAGAACAGTCCACAGGCAATGCTGTACTACTGTACTCATTGAGTACTGTATTGATATGCAGTACTGCAATTTTCTAGTGAGAGTAGATTTCTTACCTATTCTCATTTCGGAAAGTCCAGATGATGGATGCTGTAGTATACCTGCTCAAATTTGGCTGTATACTCTTTGCCCAGCCTCCCTCATTGTTAGACCACGGTTGACCAAAGTGGCTCGGATCTCATCAGAGATTACGGTCCTTGCCCTTCCTCGTCCTCCTCCTCTTACTCTCTCTCCTCGGGCTCTGACTCTGCCTCTGTTTCCAATGTTGGCATCCATTGCTCCAAAACAGAAGAACTCACCTTTTGCCCTTTAATGCTAAAGCTCTGTTTGCTAATTGTAAAACTGTGTGACCGGTGTTTGCCCATGTGATGAGTCAGTGTGCATATTTGAATGGCAGTGTGTTCCTTGTGAAAAGTGAGATTTTCTGCATGAAAATTGTGCTAAAATGCAGAGAATTGTGTGTAGTGTTTTGAAAAAAGTGTGTTTTAGAACTGCAATTTGAGTGTAAAGCATTGTGCTTGTAGTTTAGCAGAATTGGTTCAGGGTTGGTGCATGTGTAACATGTTGTGGCCATTGTGTCTCAAGTATTTGTGTGTAAACAACTGAGAAAAACTGTAATCGACAGAAACTCAAATTATTATGTTATCTGAACAACATTAGTGAATCTAAGTTGATTTAACAAAAAAAAAATACATATATATATAGCTAAGTGTCTACACAAATGAACAATAATGTTCTGTTATTCTAAGCATGCATTTCAAGTCGGATGAGTTTTGATTGGCAGTATATTTTTTGTCATTCATCAGCAGGAAGAAAAAAGTTCTGAAATTGATACCAATTATATATTTTAAATTTCCTTTTTTTTTTTGTACTATATGGTTATAGATTTTGTTACAGTTATCATTCATGTTATATGAATGGGCCTTTAGTCACAATAAATGATGCATAAGTTCTGCCAGCCCAAACAGTTTGATTGTCCCCACACAACACTGATTCACGTGAGGTTATGCTTACCATGTGTAGCAACTGTTTGTTTGTTTGTTTGTTTGTGTGTGTGTGTGTGTGTGTGTGTGTGTGCGTGCGTGCGTGCGTGCGTGCGTGCGTGCGTGTGTGTGTGTGTGTGTGCGCGCGCATGCTTAGAAATTCTCTGTCATTACTCAATTCACCATTTCTGGGCCAAATTTAGCTCTTGATAATTAATTTTCTGACTGTGTCTTTGGGACAAAACAAGCTACACATTTTAAAATAAAAGTTTGTATCAAGGAATAATTTTTTTATTAATTTGTTCAGCATATTCAGTTGTGTTAACCATTGAGTGCAATCTCCTGCTGCATGCTTCTAGTTTTTCACCAAAATGTGTTTGACTGCCTATCAATTAATATGGATCAACACCATCAGATACAACAATAATATGTCAAATGTTGATTATACTGTAACTATAAACAAATATATCATTCAATTCAAAGAGTGAATAAACTGAAACTACAGGATGAATAATTGAGTAATATCTACTATGATAATCAATATAACTGTTACCACAATCAGACCGAAAATATTACATTGTTTATAAAACATGATGTTGACAAAATAACCATATTTTGCATGCATAAGTCATTTTGGGTGTTGCTAGCTTCTAACATGACTTTAAAATTAGGGAAATGATCTCAAAATCACACACAAAAAAAAAATTTGCAGTTTGTGCTGAAAGAGCTGACAATATTTTGGTTTTGTCAGAAAAAAAAAAGATTTTGGCAAGTGAAAATATGGACTAACTTTGAAACTGCTATTATCAAATAAGAAAGTTTAAAACTACCTTATGGTGTTAAGTATAGTGAGCTATATTGTAAATATCATTTGGTAATATGAAAAGATTATAATAATTATATGTTCTATTTATTTAATCAAAATAGCATTATCATTTTAATACTGTGTCATAATTTCGATAATATAAATGAGAGAAAATCAAATTTTTGTTAAGAACATTCTAGTCACCATCTCTGATTAATTTTATAGTGTAAATGTTGACATTTTAATTAATGACAGTAATTTTAGCTAATGACAGCTGAAGTTGTGAGACACTTAAAGACACAGGAGTTGAAGTGATTTAGAAAAAGTGACCACATTGAGTACTTTTTACCGGTTTCATTTTATATCTAACGGCTTTATTTAGGCTTCAAAATGTGTAAATTTTGGATTCTACATTTTACAAAATTCATTTCCAGAAAAGGAGCCTGATTCGTCAGTCTGATTTTTAAAAAAATCTGTAGACGTATTTTCGGTCTAAAATACATTAATAAACCAGTCCTTATTGTTACAGACAGGCGTTCTCATCAACAGCTCTCACCTGAGTTTTCCTCTCTTATGCATTACAGATAAAGATGAGTGTCTGACAGGCAACCATCGCTGCAGCCACCAAGCCAGCTGTGTGAACACAGAAGGCTCATACACTTGCCAGTGTGAGAAGGGCTACGCTGGAGATGGCTTCAGATGCTGGAAGAAGAGCAATGGACTGTCATGGGCTGCTATGTACTTCCAGTATAAATCCTCCAAACTGAGGCCAGTAAATAAACCACTTTAACAAAAACACTATATCAATGAAGTATGGGTCTTTTAGCTTAGTGTTTATTGGTTTAAAGGTTGTATCAGTCATTTCAGGCCCAAAAAAGGCCGAAACATGATCACATTCATCTAATCTTTCCTAACAATCCGCTAGCTGCCCGCCCCATAAGCATGCCGTCCAAAAACCGCGTCTCTGTATGCAGCCTATGCTCTGACATCTGCACACAAAAACAAAGCCCCTGTCGGTGATTTGTTGAAACACTGTTTATTTTGGTTTTGAGTGGTGGTGTACCCATTTGGTTTTGTGTGCAGATCTCAGAGCCTAGGCTGCATACAGAGACGCGTTTTTTGAACGGCATGCTTTTGGGGCGGGCAGCTAGCGAATCGTTAGGAAAGATTAGGTGAATGTGATCATTTATGTTTCGGCCTTTTTTGGGCCTGAAATGACTGATACAACATTTAACTAAAATCATGAAATGAAGCCAAAACACCTAAGGGGGTCTGTTATAATGGTTATTTGGATGTACTGGTGCCTCACACAAAAACTTTCAGTATGTTTTATCTATAGATTTATACTATTTATGTATTTGAAAAAAATATATATTATTGTAATAATTTTATTATGAGTAGAATTTAAAAAAAAAAAATTTCTTTGAATATATACAGGTGAAACTAAAAAAATTAGAATATCGTGCAAAAGTTAATATTTTGATGATTATGGCTTACAGCTTATGAAAACCCCAAATTCAAAATCTCAGAAAATTCAATAAAAAAAAAAAGGATTTTAAAAACAGAAATGTCGACCCTCTGAAAATAATCATGCATGTATATATAGTTATATATACTAAATATATTATTTTCACCTTTTAATTTGAATTACTGAAATACATGAACTTTTGCACGATATTCTAATTTTTCGAGTTTCACCTGTATGTATGTATGTAGCCTATATATATATATATATATATACACTACCGGTCAAAAGTTTTAGATCAGTAAGATTTTTTATGTTTTTAAATGAAGGCTGCTTTATTTGAAAAAAAAAAAAATGACAAACAGTAATATTGTGAAATATTATGACAATTTAAAATGACTGTTTTCTATTTTAATATATTTTTAAAATGTAATTTGAAAGCTGAATTTTCAACATCATTACTCCAGTTTTCAGTGTCACATGATCCTTCAGAAATCATTCTAATATGCTGATTTTATGCTCAAAAAACATAAATTATTATTTTCAATGTTGAAAACAGTCGTGTACCATTTTTTCCCCCAAAATTCTATGATGAATAGAAAGTTCAAAAGAACAGCATTTATTTAAAATATAATATTTTCTAACATTATAAATGTCTTTACTGTAACTTTTGATCAATTTAACTCATCCTTGATGAATAAAAGTATTTTCTAATTTCTTTCCCCAAAAAATAAAAAATCAATTCTTACTGACCCAAAACTTTTGAATGGTAGTGATTAATGTTACAAAAGCTTTCCATTTCAAATCAATTCTGTTCTTTTGAACTTTCTATTCATCAAAGAATCCTGAAATAAAAATTTTAAAAACGGTTTTCAACATATAACATCATAAATGTTTCTTGAGAATCATATTATAATAATTTCTGTAGGATCATGTGACACTGAAGACTGGAGTAATGATGCTGTAAATTCAGCTTTGATTACAGGAATAAATTACACTTCACTATATATTCACATAGAAAACCGCTGTTTTAAATTGTAATAATATTTCACAATATTACTGTTTTTTTTTTTTTTTTATCAAATAATTGCAGCCTTGGTGAGCAGAAGAGACTTCATTTAAAAACATAAAAAATCTTACTGATCTAAAACTTTTGACCGGTAGTGTGTATATATATATATATATATATATATATATATATATATATATATATAATTAGAATTTTAAGGGGATGGCCATCATTACTTAAAACGTTTTACTTTATAAAAGTACTTCATACTGTAATGCCTCAGTAATTCCTGACATCAGTACTTCTTAATAAAATACTGACCTCTGGTGGACAGATGTGTTTTATAGCCCTTGACCAGCTGGGGGCTTCATAGAATTCCTTTATCTCATAGTTCTTCGATATGTTCACTCAAGTTCTCTGTTATATGTTATATTCAAGAGTACAGATTGTGGAAAAGCTGACTAAAATAATATAAGAGGAAGCAGTGCAAATGCAAGTGCGCTGTAGCTCAGGTCCAGCACTTGCTGGTACTTCCGAGACCACTGGCAGTGGTGGGAATGGGCAGCTGCATCCAGACTCCCTTACTCCATTCATGTTCACCACAGCAGGTGTCACATTGGACCTTCACAGAGAAAGAGAGAGCACTCGAAACCCTGGAACTACTTACGGGACAGCCGAGAACAAAGGAACGAAATGGGGGAACATACAGCCTCATCGAATAACTCAGACCACAATGCCTGGAGAGGGGAAAAATTCCACAAACTCACCACAAGAAACACGATAAAACCTGCTCTTTTTCATTCGAAGCTGTCAGAAAGCATCTATACAAAGGACACAAACAGAAAACATTTCAGATAAAAGGTTCCAGGCCCCTTTTTACGAAGCAGACCTCACACCAAGTTGCATGTAATTCCTACCAGAAACCGGTTTATTTACCGAAAAATAAGATTTAACGCCAAGCTTGGCACTACAAATAAAAAGCAAACAAGTGGAGAAAGCTTAGAGAGGAGAGGAGGGAGTGAAAATGAACTTAGGGGGAAAAGGAAACTCACACAGCAGTGGAAAGTTTCTCTCTGTCTTTCTAGTTATTGTTATCAGTTCTGTTTATGTGTCACTCTGAGTGCCTTTGCAGATGACACCGAAAGGGCCGGACACTTGTGCTAATGTAACACCGCTGCTGCTATTGGTGTTAAGTGAAAATGTAAATCTAATTTGGATATCTGCTGTTACAACAACTCTATGTCTATCTATTTAGAAATTCAGACTTTTATTTTAAAAATATTACCATTTAGGGCTGCAAAGAGCCAATGACAATACAGAGCTGAGGGGAGTTGGAGGGTGGAGGGATGATAGTGTAACCCGCCACCCACGTTGCTGAAAAGAGCGCACGCTCAGAACACAGGCACTGAACTATAAAACCACACAGACCCCTGTATTACCCGTGCTGTCCCTTTCACTTAGGGTGATTTCAAACAGGCTTTTTCATCCACAAGTCTTTCCATGATTATTGCTGCAAGTCTCCCGGTGGGGACCGTGCTCCGGCACGCACCCACTCTGTGAGATGTAACACGCTGTTTCCAAGAGCTTAGCACGGTGACTGAAGCGGCCACCTGCCCAATTATACAAGAAAGTGATACAGGTCTTAAACATTTCCTGAAAGTCCTGAACGTACATACTGTTTTGAAACTAAGGCATTTAAGTTGGACATTTAACCGTAGTACGTATGGCTCAAACACCCACAAGAATGCATGGGTCAAAATGACATTGGATTCCATGGTTTTCTTCAAATGCAATGCTCAATAGTGTACAATATTAATTAGGGCCCGAGCACCGATGGTGTGAGGACCCTCTTGGAATTGCTCTGTTTATTAGGGCCCGAGCACCGATGGTGTGAGGACCCTCTTGGAATTGCTCTGTTTATTAGGGCCCGAGCACCGATGGTGTGAGGACCCTCTTGGAATTGCTCTGTTTATTAGGGCCCAAGCCTGAAAAGGCGAAGGCCCTATTGTTTTCCTAAGGATTATTATTTAGGATTATTATTAGGGCCCAAGCCTGAAAAGGCGAAGGCCCTATTGTTTTCCTAAGGATTATTATTTAGGATTATTATTATTATTATTAGGGCCCAAGCCTGAAAAGGCGAAGGCCCTATTGTTTTCCTAAGGATTATTTATTATTCTTTTTATTAGGGCCCAAGCCTGAAAAGGCGAAGGCCCTATTGTTTTCCTAAGGATTATTATTTAGGATTATTATTAGGGCCCAAGCCTGAAAAGGCGAAGGCCCTATTGTTTTCCTAAGGATTATTATTTAGGATTATTATTATTATTATTAGGGCCCAAGCCTGAAAAGGCGAAGGCCCTATTGTTTTCCTAAGGATTATTAGGGCCCAAGCCTGAAAAGGCGAAGGCCCTATTGTTTTCCTAAGGATTATTTATTATTCTTTTTATTATTATTATTCTTATTATTTTACTACCTTTTTGGCACTTTTGGGGCCCTTAACGTGCTCGAAAACTCTGGAAACTTTGCACACAGATCAGAACCCGCGGCCATCAGGGCCGGGCTGAAGCTGGTACCCGGGCGTGGCAGGGGGGCTCGACAGCGCCCCCTGGAACGGGTTTTGAACACTTGTCCATATATCAAACACGCTTGCATGTAATAATCTGAAACTCGGTACACTTATAGATCTCATCGGGCCGAACAACTTTCGCGCTCTAAGTTTTACGTCAGCCCAACAGGAAGTCGGTTATTATGGGTTTGGAAAGTCATTTTCTATATTTTTCTTACGACTATTTGGGCAATTTTGGGGCCCTTAACATGCTCAAAAACTCTTGAAACTTTGCACATGGGTCAGAACCCGTGGCCATCAGGGCTGGGCTGAAGCTGGTACCTGGGCGTGGCAGGGGGGCTCGACAGCGCCCCCTGGAACGGGGTCCGAAAACTTGGTCCATAAATCAAACACGCTTGCATGTAATAATATGAAACTCGGTACACATATAGATCTCATCGGTTCATATATCCTTTGTACTTTTACTTTTTACCCCAGCCCAACAGGAAGTCGTCTATTAAGGGTTGTTTGGAAAACGCATGCAATGGAATTCGATATACTCCTCCTAGAGAATTCAACCAATCGCCACGAAACTCGGTCAGCATGAAGTCAAGAGATTGACGATGAAAAGTTGCGAGGGGATTTTTGATATCTCGAACGGTTTGGCCGTGGCGAGGAAACGAATTTATGGCGAATAATGGAAACAGGAAGTGTGTTATAACTTCTGCATACATTAACTGATCTTGATGAAACTTCAGCAGTGTGTTTGTTGTAAGAGTCCGATCACATGGATGTGACTATTGTGAGTCAATGTTATAGCGCCACCAACTGGCAGCAGGAAGTGTGTCACTTTCAAAATGCTTTGAAATCACCCTCTTATTTTTACCCGATTTGCTTCAAACTTTATGTGTATAATGTAAACACACGCCAGATGTAGACTTGTGAAAGGATTATTGATATCTAAGATACTGTTGCCGTGACAACGCATCAAACCCATCAAACTTTAATATTCTTTTTGGATGCTTTTGAGACTCTTAGCATGCCTGAAATTGCTTAAAATTGCATGAAACTCGACAGACAGATCACATTTATTAGCCAGTAGACATGTGCAAAGTTTCAGAAACGGGCGTGGTGCAGGGGCTCAGTAGCGCCACCTTTTGACAAAAGTGGGGGTGTTAGTTATATAGTTTTACCTACAATCATAAAACTCGGTACGCATATTGTTCAGATCAAGCCGGACAACTTTCAAATTAACTGTCATTAGCTCCAAACAACAGCAAGTCAGATATTTAAGTTTGAATGTGGATGTATCTGAGGATTTTCTCTCCCTCTCTCTCTGTCTCTGTGTGTGAGGGATTTGTCTATTGCTTTTAATGGATTTCAAGGTTTCAGGGGCTTTTGGGCCTCTTAACGTGCTCAAAAACTCTTGAAATTTTGCACACAGGTCAGAACCCACGGCCATCAGGGCCGGGCTGAAGCTGGTACCCGGGCGTGGCAGGGGGGCTCAACAGCGCCCTCTTGAACGGGGTCCGACAATTTGGTCCATATATCCAACACGCTTGCATGAATTAATATGAAACTCAGTACACATATAGATCTCATCGGGCCGAACATCTTACCCCCGGTCAAGTTTTACGCCAGCCCAACAGGAAGTCGGCTATTATGGGTTGTTTGGAAAACGCTTGCTGTGGAATTTGAAGTACTACTCCTAGGCAATTCATTCAATCATCGCCAAACTCGGTGTGCATGATGTCAAGACTTTGAGGATGCTAAATTGCGGACGGACTTTTGATATCTCGAACGGTTTGGCCGTGGCGAGGAAATGAATTTTCATGGCTTAATAAGGACATATAAAGTGTGTTATAACTTAGTTAGTTTTACCTACAGTTACAAAACTCAGCGTGTATATTCTTCTCCTCAAGCCGAACAACTTTCTAATTTACAGTTATTAGCTCCGAACAACAGAAAGTCAGATATTTTGGTTTGAATATGGTCATTTTCTCTCTCTCTCTCTCTCTGAGCCAATATGGCAAGCCGTCTTAACATTTAATCATTTTAACCTACTAGTCTCTATTTTCATGCTACTAGTACTTATTTTTTAGATACTAGTATCTATTCCATTAAGTACTAGTACTTATTTATTAGCGACTAGTGCTTATTCTTTAGGTACTAGTGCCTATTCTTTAGATACTAGTGCTTATTCCTTAGGAACTAGTACCTTTTAAAAGATACTAGTACTTATTCATTAGATACTATATTAGTATCTAAAAATACTAGTATCTAAAAAATAAGTACTAGTAGCATGAAAATAGAGACTAGTGGGTTTAAATGATTAAATGTTAAAACGGCTTGCCATAAGCCTACGTCTCTGTGTCTGTGCCTGTCTGTGTGTGTGTGTGTGTGTGTGTAGGGGGAGGAGGGCTAGATTAACCATTTCACTGCTGTGTGGTTTGGCCTGCATTAAAAAGGAAAATAAATGTCTTAAGCCTTGTATTTTTTTAAATAAGTTTTATTAATAAAGTAAAGGAATCACAGACTGTTTTTAAATGGGGTTGGATAAATATTTTTTTGTTTTTAAACTGTGTGTGCGTGCGTGCGTGCATGTGTGTGATTGTGCCTTGGTGTCTGTTACAGTTACAAGAGTTTAATCCTTGTTCAAGTTTAAGTTTAAGGCCTTGTCTTTTTGAATCCATTTGCAGCTTTTTATTAAGAATGGTCAAGACAGGCAGGGTGAACAATGGCAAACAGGGCAGAACAGAAAAGGTAGAGACAAACCAGGTTGACAGGCAAAGGACAAAGACCTCCAGATAAATACTAGGCTTCTGGATTTACACATTTAAGTGCTACAAAACATATTGACATATGACATCCTATGACATTAAAAATGATTCTAAATTTAAATTATCTCATATATGTGGCTATTGTGGTTCACGACCATAGGCCCTGTCCCAAATGGCACACTTCATTTGAATTTTCGGTCTTGTGTACTTATTTCATGTGTCCGTTAAATCCATGAGACCGTAGGGTGTCTCATTTTTCATTTTAGGTTTCAGAAGGTTGCTCACGCATACTTTGTGGTTGATATGTGCCCTTGATGCGCACTTTTGCAGAGCCCACACTGATGCAAGCTCTACAGCACACTTCTTTTCGACAGTCAAAGCGGGGTTACGTTTTTGCAGGTAGTGCACAATAACCCCAAAGGCACCGGGGTGGCGGTGCCACCGGGCCGTTTATATATATGTATATATATATATATATATATATAAATATAGCTGCGAGCAGCGATGAAGGGCCAAAGCTGGCGGAACCGCCACCCCGGTGCCTTTAGGTACTAAAGGCACCGGGGTTGCGGTGCCACCGGCTTGGGCCCGTAATCGCTGCTCGCAGCTATATTTTATTATTCTTTTTATTATTCTTCTTCTTATTATTTTACTACCTTTTTGGCACTTTTGGGGCCCTTAACGTGCTCGAAAACTCTGGAAACTTTGCACACAGATCAGAACCCGCGGCCATCAGGGCCGGGCTGAAGCTGGTACCCGGGCGTGGCAGGGGGGCTCGACAGCGCCCCCTGGAACGGGTTTTGAACACTTGTCCATATATCAAACACGCTTGCATGTAATAATCTGAAACTCGGTACACTTATAGATCTCATCGGGCCGAACAACTTTCGCGCTCTAAGTTTTACGTCAGCCCAACAGGAAGTCGGTTATTATGGGTTTGGAAAGTCATTTTCTATATTTTTCTTATGACTATTTGGGCAATTTTGGGGCCCTTAACATGCTCAAAAACTCTTGAAACTTTGCACATGGGTCAGAACCCGTGGCCATCAGGGCTGGGCTGAAGCTGGTACCTGGGCGTGGCAGGGGGGCTCGACAGCGCCCCCTGGTACGGGGTCCGAAAACTTGGTCCATAAATCAAACACGCTTGCATGTAATAATATGAAACTCGGTACACATATAGATCTCATCGGTTCATATATCCTTTGTACTTTTACTTTTTACCCCAGCCCAACAGGAAGTCGTCTATTAAGGGTTGTTTGGAAAACGCATGCAATGGAATTCGATATACTCCTCCTAGAGAATTCAACCAATCGCCACGAAACTCGGTCAGCATGAAGTCAAGAGATTGACGATGAAAAGTTGCGAGGGGATTTTTGATATCTCGAACGGTTTGGCCGTGGCGAGGAAACGAATTTATGGCGAATAATGGAAACAGGAAGTGTGTTATAACTTCTGCATACATTAACTGATCTTGATGAAACTTCAGCAGTGTGTTTGTTGTAAGAGTCCGATCACATGGATGTGACTATTGTGAGTCAATGTTATAGCGCCACCAACTGGCAGCAGGAAGTGTGTCACTTTCAAAATGCTTTGAAATCACCCTCTTATTTTTACCCGATTTGCTTCAAACTTTATGTGTATAATGTAAACACACGCCAGATGTAGACTTGTGAAAGGATTATTGATATGGATGTTTCTGAGAATTTTCTCTCCCTCTCTCTCTGTCTCTGTGTGTGAGGGATTTGTCTATTGCTTTTAATGGATTTCAAGGTTTCAAGGGCTTTTGGGGCTCTTAACGTGCTCAAAAACGCTTGAAATTTTGCACACAGGTCAGAACCCACGGCCATCAGGGCCGGGCTGAAGCTGGTACCCGGGCGTGGCAGGGGGGCTCAACAGCGCCCCCTTGAACGGGGTCCGACAATTTGGTCCATATATCCAACACGCTTGCATGAATTAATATGAAACTCAGTACACATATAGATCTCATCGGGTTGAACATCTTACCCCCGGTCAAGTTTTACGCCAGTCCAACAGGAAGTCGGCTATTATGGGTTGTTTGGAAAACGCTTGCTGTGGAATGTGAAGTACTACTCCTAGGCAATTCATTCAATCATCGCCAAACTCGGTGTGCATGAAGTCAAGACATTGAGGATGCTAAATTGCGGACGGATTTTTGATATCTCGAACGGTTTGGCCGTGGCGAGGAAATGAATTTTCATGACTAAAAAAGGACATATAAAGTGTGTTATAACTTAGTTAGTTTCACCTACAGTTACAAAACTCAGCGTGTATATTCTTCTCTTCAAGCCAAACAACTTTCTAATTTAAAGTCATTATCTCCGACCCTCAGAAAGTCAGATATTGTGGTTTGAATGTGGATTTCTTGAAATGGTATCTCTCTCTGTCTCTCTCTGACAGAGAGAGGGCCTCCTCCCATTCTGTGTGTGTGTGTGTGTGTGTGTGGCTGTCTGTGTGGGGAGGGAGGGAGGGGGAGGGAGGGAGGGGTGGTGTCTGTGTTTATGTGTGTGTGTATGTGTGTGGCTGTCTGTCTGTTACAGTGACAAGAGATTAAGCCTTTCATTGCTGTGTGATTTTTCCTGCATTAAAGGATAAATAAATCTCTAAGGCCTTGTCTTTTTGCATAACAATTTTATATTTTTATAAATTACAAAATATGCATAGAACTCAGATCTTTTAAATGTATAGTTTGCTTTAAATAAAATTAAGATTGTATTGGTAATTGAAGCTGTATGAATTTAAAATGAATGTGCTATATTTCAGAACAATAGATTTGTTTTCCTTAAAATTGTAAAACACTAACTTTATTCTCATCTGAATTACAAATAATTTATTTCTGTATAAAATAATACTATGACTCAAAACACATTTGATGTTTCTTTTTTAATAAATGTAGAATGTTTAACTTAAAAATAAACAGATTAGTGCTCTGTTTGAGGACAAGAAATGAAAACCAATGCAATATGATGAATGTCCAAAAGATGGCACTCACAGACTGTTTTTAAATGAGGTTGGATAAATATTTTTTTGTTTTTAAACTGCGTGCGTGTGTGTGTGTGTGTGTGTGTGTGTGTGTGTGTGTGTCTTGGTGTCTGTTACAGTTACAAGAGTTTAATCCTTGTTCAAGTTTAAGGCCTTGTCTTTTTGAATCCATTTGCAGCTTTTTATTAAGAATGGTCAAGACAGGCAGGGTGAACAATGGCAAACAGGGCAGAACAGAAAAGGCAGAGACAAATCAGGTTGACAGGCAAAGGACAAAGACCTCCAGATAAATACTAGGCTTCTGGATTTACACATTTAAGTGCTACAAAACATATTAACATATGACATCCTATGACATTACAGTTTTTCTCGATTGCTAAGACACATTTCTTGAAAGCTGCTCTCCTTTTCTCTAAACTGTGAACACAAAACCCAATTTTCAAGCTACATTCACAAAACCTCAGACTCTACTTGCAAAACCAAACTTTCACCTCAAAACAGTTCAATCTGTGCTCAAAACTGAACTATGTTGTCAAATCGTGCCCCGAGTCAATCAAAATTAAAAACACTACTGAACAGTCACTAAACACTACGTAGAAAAATAGAAAACACAATGCTCAGGACATGAAGCTTGAGAAATAAATGTTTATTGTTCACTGTAGGCTAAATGCATGTTGCAAAACAAAAAAAACCTGTGCATTTAGCACTTGTACATTTAGACAAAACAGAAATCTTGTGCATTTACACGTAGCACTTGTAAAAACAAACAGAAATCTAATGCGTTTGCCACTTGTGTACAGTAAGCCCAAACCAGTGCTCTCTGAACTGGCTTACTGTATATGTTCCCTCACATCATTAGCCACAAGTGTGATCAATTTTGAGTTGTTGTGTTCAAGTGGTGACGCCTGTGCTTTAATTGTGTTTGACTTTTGTCACCTGTGCTCACCATTATGCAGCACGTGTGCATCACAATGAAAATGTGTTGACAAGTTGTGTCTAAACAGGTGAAAAGTGCTTATGGTTTTGCCAAAAGAGTGATTGATTCAATCAGTGGGTTCAGGCAACTGAGCATTTGGTTCAGACAATAGGGTTTAGTGTTTTAGCAATTGAGAAAAACTGTAAAAATTATTCTAAATTTAAATTATCTCATATATGTGGCTATTGTGGTTCACAATCATAGGCCCTGTCCCAAATGGCACACTTCATATGAATTTTCGGTCTTGTGTACTTATTTCATGTGTCTGTTAAATCCATGAGACCGTAGGGTGTCTCATTTTCCATTTTAGGTTTCAGAAGGTTGCTCACGCATACTTTGTGGTTGATATGTGCCCTCGATGCGGACTTTTGCAGAGCCCACACTGATGCAAGCTCTACAGCACACTTCTTTTCGACAGTCAAAGCGGGGTTACGTTTTTGCACGTTGTGCACAATAACCCCAAAGGCACCGGGGTGGCGGTGCCACCGGGCTGTTTATATATATATATATATAAATATAGCTGCGAGCAGCGATGAAGGGCCAAAGCCGGTGGAACCGCCACCCCGGTGCCTTTAGGTACTAAAGGCACCGGGGTTGCGGTGCCACCGGCTTGGGCCCGTAATCGCTGCTCGCAGCTATATTTATTATTATTCTTCTTATTATTTTACTACCTTTTTGGCACTTTTGGGGCCCTTAACGTGCTCGAAAACTCTGGAAACTTTGCACACAGATCAGAACCCGCGGCCATCAGGGCCGGGCTGAAGCTGGTACCCGGGCGTGGCAGGGGGGCTCGACAGCGCCCCCTGGAACGGGTTTTGAACACTTGTCCATATATCAAACACGCTTGCATGTAATAATCTGAAACTCGGTACACTTATAGATCTCATCGGGCCGAACAACTTTCGCGCTCTAAGTTTTACGTCAGCCCAACAGGAAGTCGGTTATTATGGGTTTGGAAAGTCATTTTCTATATTTTTCTTACGACTATTTGGGCAATTTTGGGGCCCTTAACATGCTCAAAAACTCTTGAAACTTTGCACATGGGTCAGAACCCGTGGCCATCAGGGCCGGGCTGAAGCTGGTACCTGGGCGTGGCAGGGGGGCTCGACAGCGCCCCCTGGAACGGGGTCCGAAAACTTGGTCCATAAATCAAACACGCTTGCATGTAATAATATGAAACTCGGTACACATATAGATCTCATCGGTTCATATATCCTTTGTACTTTTACTTTTTACCCCAGCCCAACAGGAAGTCGTCTATTAAGGGTTGTTTGGAAAACGCATGCAATGGAATTCGATATACTCCTCCTAGAGAATTCAACCAATCGCCACGAAACTCGGTCAGCATGAAGTCAAGAGATTGACGATGAAAAGTTGCGAGGGGATTTTTGATATCTCGAACGGTTTGGCCGTGGCGAGGAAACGAATTTATGGCGAATAATGGAAACAGGAAGTGTGTTATAACTTCTGCATACATTAACTGATCTTGATGAAACTTCAGCAGTGTGTTTGTTGTAAGAGTCCGATCACATGGATGTGACTATTGTGAGTCAATGTTATAGCGCCACCAACTGGCAGCAGGAAGTGTGTCACTTTCAAAATGCTTTGAAATCACCCTCTTATTTTTACCCGATTTGCTTCAAACTTTATGTGTATAATGTAAACACACGCCAGATGTAGACTTGTGAAAGGATTATTGATATCTAAGATACTGTTGCCGTGACAACGCATCAAACGCATCAAACTTTAATATTCTTTTTGGATGCTTTTGAGACTCTTAGCATGCCTGAAATTGCTTAAAATTGCATGAAACTCGACAGACAGATCACATTTATTAGCCAGTAGACATGTGCAAAGTTTCAGAAACGGGCGTGGTGCAGGGGCTCAGTAGCGCCACCTTTTGACAAAAGTGGGCGTGTTAGCTATATAGTTTTACCTACAATCATAAAACTCGGTACGCATATTGTTCAGATCAAGCCGGACAACTTTCTAATTAACTGTCATTAGCTCCAAACAACAGCAAGTCAGATATTTAAGTTTGAATGTGGATGTATCTGAGAATTTTCTCTCCCTCTCTCTCTGTCTCTGTGTGTGAGGGATTTGTCTATTGCTTTTAATGGATTTCAAGGTTTCAGGGGCTTTTGGGGCTCTTAACGTGCTCAAAAACTCTTGAAATTTTGCACACAGATCAGAACCCACAGCCATCAGGGCCGGGCTGAAGCTGGTACCCGGGCGTGGCAGGGGGGCTCAACAGCGCCCTCTTGAACGGGGTCCGACAATTTGGTCCATATATCCAACACGCTTGCATGAATTAATATGAAACTCAGTACACATATAGATCTCATCGGGCCGAACATCTTACCCCCGGTCAAGTTTTACGCCAGCCCAACAGGAAGTCGGCTATTATGGGTTGTTTGGAAAACGCTTGCTGTGGAATTTGAAGTACTACTCCTAGGCAATTCATTCAATCATCGCCAAACTCGGTGTGCATGATGTCAAGACTTTGAGGATGCTAAATTGCGGACGGACTTTTGATATCTCGAACGGTTTGGCCGTGGCGAGGAAATGAATTTTCATGGCTTAATAAGGACATATAAAGTGTGTTATAACTTAGTTAGTTTTACCTACAGTTACAAAACTCAGCGTGTATATTCTTCTCCTCAAGCCGAACAACTTTCTAATTTACAGTTATTAGCTCCGAACAACAGAAAGTCAGATATTTTGGTTTGAATATGGTCATTTTCTCTCTCTCTCTCTCTGAGCCAATATGGCAAGCCGTCTTAACATTTAATCATTTTAACCTACTAGTCTCTATTTTCATGCTACTAGTACTTATTTTTTAGATACTAGTATCTATTCCATTAAGTACTAGTACTTATTCATTAGCGACTAGTGCTTATTCTTTAGGTACTAGTGCCTATTCTTTAGATACTAGTGCTTATTCCTTAGGGACTAGTACCTTTTAAAAGATACTAGTACTTATTCATTAGAAACTATATTAGTATCTAAAAATACTAGTATCTAAAAAATAAGTACTAGTAGCATGAAAATAGAGACTAGTGGGTTTAAATGATTAAATGTTAAAACGGCTTGCCATAAGCCTACGTCTCTGTGTCTGTGCCTGTCTGTGTGTGTGTGTGTGTGTGTGTGTGTAGGGGGAGGAGGGCTAGATTAACCATTTCACTGCTGTGTGGTTTGGCCTGCATTAAAAAGGAAAATAAATGTCTTAATGTTTATTAATAAAGTAAAGGAATCACAGACTGTTTTTAAATGGGGTTGGATAAATATTTTTTTGTTTTTAAACTGTGTGTGCGTGCGTGCGTGCATGTGTGTGATTGTGCCTTGGTGTCTGTTACAGTTACAAGAGTTTAATCCTTGTTCAAATTTAAGTTTAAGGCCTTGTCTTTTTGAATCCATTTGCAGCTTTTTATTAAGAATGGTCAAGACAGGCAGGGTGAACAATGGCAAACAGGGCAGAACAGAAAAGGCAGAGACAAACCAGGTTGACAGGCAAAGGACAAAGACCTCCAGATAAATACTAGGCTTCTGGATTTACACATTTAAGTGCTACAAAACATATTGACATATGACATCCTATGCCATTAAAAATGATTCTAAATTTAAATTATCTCATATATGTGGCTATTGTGGTTCACAATCATAGGCCCTGTCCCAAATGGCACACTTCATATGAATTTTCGGTCTTGTGTACTTATTTCATGTGTCTGTTAAATCCATGAGACCGTAGGGTGTCTCATTTTCCATTTTAGGTTTCAGAAGGTTGCTCACGCATACTTTGTGGTTGATATGTGCCCTCGATGCGGACTTTTGCAGAGCCCACACTGATGCAAGCTCTACAGCACACTTCTTTTCGACAGTCAAAGCGGGGTTACGTTTTTGCACGTTGTGCACAATAACCCCAAAGGCACCGGGGTGGCGGTGCCACCGGGCTGTTTATATATATATATATATAAATATAGCTGCGAGCAGCGATGAAGGGCCAAAGCCGGTGGAACCGCCACCCCGGTGCCTTTAGGTACTAAAGGCACCGGGGTTGCGGTGCCACCGGCTTGGGCCCGTAATCGCTGCTCGCAGCTATATTTATTATTATTCTTCTTATTATTTTACTACCTTTTTGGCACTTTTGGGGCCCTTAACGTGCTCGAAAACTCTGGAAACTTTGCACACAGATCAGAACCCGCGGCCATCAGGGCCGGGCTGAAGCTGGTACCCGGGCGTGGCAGGGGGGCTCGACAGCGCCCCCTGGAACGGGTTTTGAACACTTGTCCATATATCAAACACGCTTGCATGTAATAATCTGAAACTCGGTACACTTATAGATCTCATCGGGCCGAACAACTTTCGCGCTCTAAGTTTTACGTCAGCCCAACAGGAAGTCGGTTATTATGGGTTTGGAAAGTCATTTTCTATATTTTTCTTACGACTATTTGGGCAATTTTGGGGCCCTTAACATGCTCAAAAACTCTTGAAACTTTGCACATGGGTCAGAACCCGTGGCCATCAGGGCCGGGCTGAAGCTGGTACCTGGGCGTGGCAGGGGGGCTCGACAGCGCCCCCTGGAACGGGGTCCGAAAACTTGGTCCATAAATCAAACACGCTTGCATGTAATAATATGAAACTCGGTACACATATAGATCTCATCGGTTCATATATCCTTTGTACTTTTACTTTTTACCCCAGCCCAACAGGAAGTCGTCTATTAAGGGTTGTTTGGAAAACGCATGCAATGGAATTCGATATACTCCTCCTAGAGAATTCAACCAATCGCCACGAAACTCGGTCAGCATGAAGTCAAGAGATTGACGATGAAAAGTTGCGAGGGGATTTTTGATATCTCGAACGGTTTGGCCGTGGCGAGGAAACGAATTTATGGCGAATAATGGAAACAGGAAGTGTGTTATAACTTCTGCATACATTAACTGATCTTGATGAAACTTCAGCAGTGTGTTTGTTGTAAGAGTCCGATCACATGGATGTGACTATTGTGAGTCAATGTTATAGCGCCACCAACTGGCAGCAGGAAGTGTGTCACTTTCAAAATGCTTTGAAATCACCCTCTTATTTTTACCCGATTTGCTTCAAACTTTATGTGTATAATGTAAACACACGCCAGATGTAGACTTGTGAAAGGATTATTGATATCTAAGATACTGTTGCCGTGACAACGCATCAAACGCATCAAACTTTAATATTCTTTTTGGATGCTTTTGAGACTCTTAGCATGCCTGAAATTGCTTAAAATTGCATGAAACTCGACAGACAGATCACATTTATTAGCCAGTAGACATGTGCAAAGTTTCAGAAACGGGCGTGGTGCAGGGGCTCAGTAGCGCCACCTTTTGACAAAAGTGGGCGTGTTAGCTATATAGTTTTACCTACAATCATAAAACTCGGTACGCATATTGTTCAGATCAAGCCGGACAACTTTCTAATTAACTGTCATTAGCTCCAAACAACAGCAAGTCAGATATTTAAGTTTGAATGTGGATGTATCTGAGAATTTTCTCTCCCTCTCTCTCTGTCTCTGTGTGTGAGGGATTTGTCTATTGCTTTTAATGGATTTCAAGGTTTCAGGGGCTTTTGGGGCTCTTAACGTGCTCAAAAACTCTTGAAATTTTGCACACAGATCAGAACCCACAGCCATCAGGGCCGGGCTGAAGCTGGTACCCGGGCGTGGCAGGGGGGCTCAACAGCGCCCTCTTGAACGGGGTCCGACAATTTGGTCCATATATCCAACACGCTTGCATGAATTAATATGAAACTCAGTACACATATAGATCTCATCGGGCCGAACATCTTACCCCCGGTCAAGTTTTACGCCAGCCCAACAGGAAGTCGGCTATTATGGGTTGTTTGGAAAACGCTTGCTGTGGAATTTGAAGTACTACTCCTAGGCAATTCATTCAATCATCGCCAAACTCGGTGTGCATGATGTCAAGACTTTGAGGATGCTAAATTGCGGACGGACTTTTGATATCTCGAACGGTTTGGCCGTGGCGAGGAAATGAATTTTCATGGCTTAATAAGGACATATAAAGTGTGTTATAACTTAGTTAGTTTTACCTACAGTTACAAAACTCAGCGTGTATATTCTTCTCCTCAAGCCGAACAACTTTCTAATTTACAGTTATTAGCTCCGAACAACAGAAAGTCAGATATTTTGGTTTGAATATGGTCATTTTCTCTCTCTCTCTCTCTGAGCCAATATGGCAAGCCGTCTTAACATTTAATCATTTTAACCTACTAGTCTCTATTTTCATGCTACTAGTACTTATTTTTTAGATACTAGTATCTATTCCATTAAGTACTAGTACTTATTCATTAGCGACTAGTGCTTATTCTTTAGGTACTAGTGCCTATTCTTTAGATACTAGTGCTTATTCCTTAGGGACTAGTACCTTTTAAAAGATACTAGTACTTATTCATTAGAAACTATATTAGTATCTAAAAATACTAGTATCTAAAAAATAAGTACTAGTAGCATGAAAATAGAGACTAGTGGGTTTAAATGATTAAATGTTAAAACGGCTTGCCATAAGCCTACGTCTCTGTGTCTGTGCCTGTCTGTCTGTGTGTGTGTGTGTGTGTGTGTGTGTGTGTGTAGGGGGAGGAGGGCTAGATTAACCATTTCACTGCTGTGTGGTTTGGCCTGCATTAAAAAGGAAAATAAATGTCTTAAGCCTTGTATTTTTTAAATAAGTTTTATTAATAAAGTAAAGGAATCACAGACTGTTTTTAAATGGGGTTGGATAAATATTTTTTTGTTTTTAAACTGTGTGTGCGTGCGTGCGTGCGTGTGTGTGATTGTGCCTTGGTGTCTGTTACAGTTACAAGAGTTTAATCCTTGTTCAAGTTCAAGTTTAAGGCCTTGTCTTTTTGAATCCATTTGCAGCTTTTTATTAAGAATGGTCAAGACAGGCAGGGTGAACAATGGCAAACAGGGCAGAACAGAAAAGGCAGAGACAAACCAGGTTGACAGGCAAAGGACAAAGACCTCCAGATAAATACTAGGCTTCTGGATTTACACATTTAAGTGCTACAAAACATATTGACATATGACATCCTATGACATTAAAAATGATTCTAAATTTAAATTATCTCATATATGTGGCTATTGTGGTTCACGATCATAGGCCCTGTCCCAAATGGCACACTTCATATGAATTTTCGGTCTTGTGTACTTATTTCATGTGTCCGTTAAATCCATGAGACCGTAGGGTGTCTCATTTTTCATTTTAGGTTTCAGAAGGTTGCTCACGCATACTTTGTGGTTGATATGTGCCCTCGATGCGCACTTTTGCAGAGCCCACACTGATGCAAGCTCTACAGCACACTTCTTTTCGACAGTCAAAGCGGGGTTACGTTTTTGCACGTCGTGCACAATAACCCCAAAGGCACCGGGGTGGCGGTGCCACCGGGCCGTTTAAATATATATATATATATAAATATAGCTGCGAGCAGCGATGAAGGGCCAAAGCTGGCGGAACCGCCACCCCGGTGCCTTTAGGTACTAAAGGCACCGGGGTTGCGGTGCCACCGGCTTGGGCCCGTAATCGCTGCTCGCAGCTATATTTATTATTATTATTATTATTATTATTATTATTATTATTTTACTACCTTTTGGGCACTTTTGGGGGCCTTAACGTGCTCGAAAACTCTTGAAACTTTGCACACATCTCAGAACCCGCGGCCATCAGGGCCGGGCTGAAGCTGGTACCCGGGCGTGGCAGGGGGGCTCGACAGCGCCCCCTGGAACGGGGTTTGAACACTTGGTCCATAAATCAAACACGCTTGCATGTAATAATATGAAACTCAGTACACATATAGATCTCATCGGTTCATATATACTTCATGCTCTTACTTTTTACCCCAGCCCAACAGGAAGTCGGCTATTAAGGGTTGTTTGGAAAACGCATGCAATGGAATGTGAAATACTCCTCCTAGAGAATTCAAACACACGGCACGAAACTCGGTCAGCATGAAGTCAAGACACTGAGGATGAAAAGTTGCCAGGGGATTTTTGATATCTCGAACGGTTTGGCCGTGGCGAGGAAACAAAATTATGGCGAGAAACGTGAAACAGGAAGTGTGTTATAACTACTGCATACATTAACTAATCTTGATGAAACTTCAGCAGTGTGTTCGTTGTAAGAGCCCGATCACATGGATGTGACTATTGTGAGTCAAAGTTATAGCGCCACCAACTGGCAGCAGGAAGTGTGTCACTTTCAAAATGCTTTTAAATCACCCTCTTATTTTTACCCGATTTGCTTCAAACTTCATGTGCATAATGTAGACACACGCCAGATGTAGACCTGTGAAAGGATTATTGATATCTTAGATACTGTTGCCATGGCAATGCATCAAACATTAATATTCCTTTTTTTAAGCTTTTTCATGCTTTTTTATGCTTTCGGGCACTTTTGGGGTTCTTAACGTGCTCGAAAACTCTTGAAACTTTGCACACGGGACAAAACCCGCGGCCATCAGGGCCAGGCTGAAGCTGGTACCCGGGCGTGGCAGGGGGGCTCGACAGCGCCCCCTTGAACGGGTCCGACAATTTGGTCCATATATCCAACACGCTTTACCCTATTTGCTTCAAACTTGATGTGTATAATGTAGACACAAGCCAGATGTAGACCTGTGAAAGGATTGTTGATATCTTAGATGCTGTTGCCGTGACAACGCATCAAACTTTAATATTCTTTTTGGATACTTTTGAGATTCTTAGCGCACTTTTGGGGCCCTTAACATGCTCAAAAACTCTTGAAACTTTGCACACGGGTCAGAAACCGCGGCCATCAGGGCCGGGCTGAAGCTGGTACCCGGGCGTGGCAGGGGGGCTCGACAGCGCCCCCTGGAACGGGGTCCGAAAACTTGGTCCATAAATCAAACAGGCTTTACCCGATTTGCTTCAAACTTGATGTGTATAATGTAGACACACTCCAGATGTAGACCTGTGAAAGGATTGTTGATATCTTAGATGCTGTTGCCGTGACAATGCATCAAACTTTAATATTCTTTTTGGATGCTTTTGAGACTCTCAGCGCACTTTTGGGCCCCTTAACGTGCTCAAAAACTCTTGAAACTTTGCACACAGGTCAGAACCGGCGACCATCAGGGCCGGGCTGAAGCTGGTACCCGGGCGTGGCAGGGGGGTTTGACAGCGCCCCCTGGAACGGGGTCCAAAAACTTGGTTCATAAATCAAACACGCTTGCATGTAATAATATGAAACTCGGTACACATATAGATCTCATCGGTTCATATATCCTTTGTACTTTTACTTTTTACCCCAGCCCAACAGGAAGTCGGCTATTAAGGCTTGTTTGGAAAACGCATGCAATGGAATTCGATATACTCCTCCTAGAGAATTCAACCAATCGCCACGAAACTCGGTCAGAATGAAGTCAAGAGATTGACGATGAAAAGTTGCCAGGGGATTTTTGATATCTCGAACGGTTTGGCCGTGGCGAGGAAACGAATTTATGGCGAATAATGGAAACAGGAAGTGTGTTATAACTTCTGCATACATTAACTGATCTTGATGAAACTTCAGCAGTGTGTTCGTTGTAAGAGTCCGATCACATGGATGTGACTATTGTGAGTCAATGTTAAAGCGCCACCAACTGGCAGCAGGAAGTGTGTCACTTTCAAAATGCTTTGAAATCACCCTCTTATTTTTATCCGATTTGCTTCAAACTTTATGTGTATAATGTAAACACACGCCAGATGTAGACTTGTGAAAGGATTATTGATATCTAAGATACTGTTGCCGTGACAACGCATCAAACGCATCAAACTTTAATATTCTTTGTGGATGCTTTTGAGACTCTTAGCATGCCTGAAAATTGCTTAAAATTGCATGAAACTCGACAGACAGATCACATTTATTAGCCAGTAGACATGTGCAAAGTTTCAGAAACGGGCGTGGTGCAGGGGCTCAGTAGCGCCACCTTTTGACAAAAGTGGGGGTGTTAGTTATATAGTTTTACCTACAATCATAAAACTCGGTACGCATATTGTTCAGATCAAGCCGGACAACTTTCTAATTAACTGTCATTAGCTCCAAACAACAGCAAGTCAGATATTTAAGTTTGAATGTGGATGTATCTGAGAATTTTCTCTCCCTCTCTCTCTGTCTCTGTGTGTGAGGGATTTGTCTATTGCTTTTAATGGATTTCAAGGTTTCAGGGGCTTTTGGGGCTCTTAACGTGCTCAAAAACTCTTGAAATTTTGCACACAGGTCAGAACCCACGGCCATCAGGGCCGGGCTGAAGCTGGTACCCGGGCGTGGCAGGGGGGCTCAACAGCGCCCTCTTGAACGGGGTCCGACAATTTGGTCCATAGATCCAACACGCTTGCATGAATTAATATGAAACTCAGTACACATATTGTAACTACTCGCTGGTTATAAAACAGTCCACGCTTCCGAAGTACTGATGTCCATTTCTTTTATTTTTGATCCAGAGACACCGTGAAAACTAGACAAGAGAAAACCAAACCATAATTTCACACACAACACCACTACGAACACAAACCAAACATAATATACAAAATATTAATAATTTTACCGTATTCGCCTGGTAACCAACAGTAGATTAAGTCGGGAGCACTAACATGGATATCTGAGTTTCACATCTCACGATCCCATTGACGCTAACACGTCCAGGTGAAATAATCAGAACGGGTCACATGACACTAAACTTAAACAAACTGAATAATAATACAATACAAAAAGCAACCAAATTATGAATTTATCACAATACAGAAATATACATTTAAACCATAAAGTCAAAAAATAAACTATAAAATCAAAAAATAAACATTAACCACCAAAAATCACCAAGATGTCATAACCCACAGCTGACCTTCCAGCGTCAGCTACACTCCCACCAAATTACCATTGAGTAATAAAAAAAAACATCGAAAGAAAACAAAAACACCTACAAGGATACAACCAATCAAATAATCAATGGTAATTTCCAGGCTCCAACAGGAAACACGAAATCAACAACAATTCAAAACAAAACATATTTCATAATTACACATTCTTCTGCTAAAATGAACAAATTGTTCACCATACTTCACATTCTAATATTTACCAACATTAAACAGTACAAATCAACATCCAAAATACCACCTAGTACCAACATGGTACTAATATGACTCACTAACTTCTAATAAGTGATAGGCGATATTAATTTTCAACTTTTAGCTACAAGAACCACCAACTTTTGGATAGGGCGTTCAATAATAGAAGGTTTAGTGAGGCGTTCACCCCTTTTCCCCAACTTCCGATCCCCAATCTGTATTGTAACTTTCCGTACCAGTCCATCATCAGCCTTACAAACTTCAATGACCCTGGCCAACCTCCATTCGTTGCGGGGAATTTCCTCTTCCTTGACAATGACAATGTCCCCCACTTGCACATTCCGCCTTGGTGTATGCCATCTTTGCCTGAGAGAGATATTAGCAAGATATTCTATCCTCCATCTACTCCAAAACTGTTCACTCAAATACTGCACCTGCCTCCAACGTTTCTTTGCATAAAGATCTTCCTTAACAAACATACCCGGTGGAGGAAGTGGAACAGACGACTTCATGGTAAGCAGGTGGTTGGGAGTTAGAGGCTCTAGGCTTGTAGGATCACTGAGACCATCCACTGTCAATGGGCGGTTATTGACTATAGACATAGCTTCATAGAAGAACGTACGTAAAGAGGCATCATTAAGTCTTCCAGTACTCCGTGCCAAAACTGAACTCATTACCCCCTTTATGGTTCGAATCTGCCGTTCCCAGACCCCTCCAGCATGACTCGAACTGGGTGCATTCAGACAGAAATCGCACTGCTTCGCTGCCAGATATGCTGCCACTCTCTCTTTACTCACTTCTTTTAAGGCATTCCTCAACTCATTCCTTGCCCCCATGAAGTTAGTTCCTTGGTCTGATCTGATATGTCTGACAGCTCCACGGATGGCTATGAAACACCGTAATGCGTTGATGAATGCATCAGTCGTCATATCCTCCAACATCTCTACGTGAACAGCTCTGGAACAAAGACAAGTAAAAAGAAGGCCATATCGTTTATATGTCTTGCGACCTTGCTTGGTGTAAAAAGGCCCAAAACAGTCCATGCCACAATAAGTAAATGGCGGGGAAGGATCAGTGCGGTCACGGGGCAAGTCCGCCATCCGTTGTTGCTCTGGCAGCCTACGAGCTCTCCTACAAGGAACACACTGTCGTATGTAGTGTGCTACCACCTTACTGCCACCCATGATCCAAAGGCCATTGGCTCGCAATTCATTCAGAGTCTGTCCCCTGCCTTGATGTTGAATTTTTTGATGATGGTGTGCTAAAATAAGGTGTGTGACAATGCCGTCACTTGGAAGGATTGCTGGGTACCGCAATTCAAGAGGTGCACATGCTCTCCTCAATCGTCCTCCCACCCTCATTATTCCATCCTGCATGAATGGATCAAGCTGATACAGAGGATGGTTAGAAGGCAGCATACCAGAGTCCTGACTGAGTACATTCAACTCTTCTTTGAAGGCATCCCGTTGTGCAAGCTGAATGAGAGTAAATGAGGCCCTCCTCCTTTCCTCCACACTTAAAGATTCTGGTGTCTTCATCTTCTTTGCTAATCTTTGGATCCGGGCAATGACATTCACAGCTGTAGTCCATTTTGATAGTCGTGATAGGTGCTGTTGAAAATCCACTTGCATCATGATCTCGGTCCTCAATACCTGGACAGCCTTAACCTCCGGGTCTCCCACCAACAGCTCCAACGTTCCTTGTTTAGCAAATACCTCTTTCTCCCAGAGGAATCTGGGTCCTGTAAACCAGTTTGAACTGATCAACTCCTCTACAGTGAGGCCCCTCGAGGCATGGTCAGCGGGATTCTCTTCCGTATTGATATAATACCACTGTCTTGGATCTGTGGCCTCCCGAATTCTCTGGACCCGATTAGCAACAAAGACATGAAATCTTCTTGCTTCATTGTTAATATAACCAAGGACCACTTGAGAATCTGTCCAAAAATATTCTCTATCAACTCTGAGTGCCAACTCCTCCTTCAGCATACTACTTACAGCAGCAGAAATGACAGCTGCAGTTAACTCTAATCTTGGTATAGTGACAACCTTTATGGGAGCAACTCTCGCTTTACCCATAACTAAGGTACAATGTATCTTACTTTCACTCACCAATCTGATATAGGAGCACTGTCCATAACCTTGACTGCTAGCATCAGAAAAGTGATGCAATTCAATTCTCAGAATCGGTCCAAAATTTGGAGGGGTGAAGCATCTTGGAATTTGTACCTTTCCTAGGTTGGACAGATCATTCAGCCAACTCCCCCACCTTGGTCTCAGCTCAGAAGGTAACGGTTCATCCCAACTGATGCCCTTATGGCACATCTCCTGCAGGACCTTCTTGCCAGATATAACAAATGGGGCCAAAAAACCCAATGGGTCATAGACTGAAGCCACCATGGACAGAATTCCACGTCGTGTTGCAGGTTTCTCATCAAGAACAACATTAAAGGTGAGTACATCATTCTCTACATCCCACCTTACGCCCAAGACATTTTGTACTGGAAGAAAGTCATGATGGAAATCAACGTTCTTTACTTCAGCCGCATGATCACACGGACTAATAGACTCCAACACTTCTCGGTTGTTGGAAATAAATTTGTGAAGATGCAGCTTTCCTTTAGCACACACAGCTTGAGCTTCCTTCACCAGTTTGATTGCTACCTCAACAGATTCCAGGCTTACGAGGCCGTCGTCCACATAGAAATGGTTTCTGATAAACCCAGCTGCCAAAGGATACTCACTCTCATTCATACTGGCGAGATACTTCAGGCCATAATTGGCGCAGCCTGGAGAAGATGATGCTCCAAAAAGGTGTACTTTCATGCGATATTCTCTGGGTTCTGTGTCGGTATCTCCATTTGCCCACCATAGAAAACGCAGATAGTCCCGATCTTCCTTAATAACATGAAATCTATGAAACATTTTCTCAATGTCGCACATGACAGCGATAGGGTGTTTACGGAAACGGCAAAGCACTCCAGTCAATCCATTGGTAAGGTCAGGCCCAGACAATAGATGGTCATTTAAGGCGGTACCTTCATACTTAGCTGCACAGTCAAAGACTATCCTGATCTTATTTGGTTTCCTATGGTGATAGACGCCTTGGTGAGGAATATACCACACATTTCCCATGTCTGGTTGCTCATTTGCTATTTCCGCATCTCCATCTCTGAAGACACCTTCCATGAACGTCATATAATCATGTCTGAATTGAGGATTCTTGTCCAATTTCCTCTTAAGATGCTTCAGCCGTCCTAATGCAAGCCTCCTATTATTTGGAAGATGAGGCCGTATTTTGAAAGGAAGGGGCATCTCAAGATGGCCATATTCATTCTGATAGACACCCTTTTTTACTACCTGCAGGAACTGAACATCATCTTGTGATTTACTCTTTTCACCGGATGGAGTATCTACAAAATCCAGCTCAAGTGCT
Source organism: Semotilus atromaculatus (assembly GCA_031834385.1). Classification (NCBI taxonomy): domain Eukaryota; kingdom Metazoa; phylum Chordata; class Actinopteri; order Cypriniformes; family Leuciscidae; genus Semotilus; species Semotilus atromaculatus. The sequence goes on along the minus strand of JAULUF010000038.1, from coordinate 12,791,244 downwards.
CTGATAACAGCGGCGGGTGTCACGGAGGGGAGCTCTCTGACTGATATGCGGTGGCATAAACCAGTCCCAAACTTGGAGTTTACACATTGTGGAGTTCCTCCTATGATGCTCCAGCCAAGGTCCGTCTTGATGGCGTAAGGCTCTTCATCACCACCAGTGATGACCTGTCGTGGCGCCAGTGCTCTGGAGCAATCATAGCCGATCAAAAGACCAACTCCACAATCCATCCGTGCGGGCATTTCCTTTGCGATCACCTCTAGATGTCTCCACCGTTTAGCTGTTTCACAGGTGGGAATGTGTGTGCGCACAAAGGGAATGAAGTCTCTCGTATAAACAGGAGGCAGGCAGATAGGGCTGTCCGAAGAAAATCCTCTAACCCGAAGTCCACTAACTTTGTGACTCAACACAACAGAGTCTTTTCCCATCATGGTAGAAAGCTTTAGTTTTACCGGTTCCATTAATGCCTGCAAGCTTTCACACACTTCCTGGTCGACAAATGTGTGACTACTCTGGGTGTCTAATAAAGCATATACGCAGACTTCAGACTCTGAGTTAGATGAAGACAGCCATACTGGGACAATCATAGATGTTATATCACCTTCTCCTCCATTCGTACAGCATGTTAGAGAGAATGCATTCTCTTCAGTCTGCAAAGCTGTCCGTGGAGGTGACTGCTCTCCTGGCTGACGATCTTCATGTAACGAAGTTGGGTGGCGCTTCTTGCATACCACACACACAGCCCTATTTCTGCAGTCTTTGGAGCCATGTCCTTTTCTCAAACATGCAAAGCACAACTTATTCTCCATGACAAACTTTCTCTTTTCCTCTGCTGCTCTTTCCATTAGTTTTCGACATTCCTGAATAGAATGACGATCATCACAGAACATACATTTAACTGAATTTATGCTGCACGCAAATGAGGTTTTCTTTCTACAAGTCTCTTCAGTCTCACGGTCGGAAATGTTACTGAATTCGGCCGTAGCACATGCTGCATCTAAAGTCTTTGCAGTGGTTGCAAACGTGTTTACTCTTGAACGCTTTATTTCCTTAGACGGCTTCTCTTCAACGATCTTTAGTGCATACAATGATGACACAGGATTGCACGCTATACGTGCTTCTTTTGATACAAATGAGGCAAACTGATTAAAGCTTGGATAATCTTTGTCTTTGTCCAGCTGTTCTGTGACATAACGGTTCCACCTGCTTGTCACCCAGAAAGGAAGCTTGGCCAGTATCCTCTGATTTTCCTCGCAGTCATTCAGCACCTGAAGACCCTTAATATGCGGCAAAGCATCACTACATGATTGTAGGAAGTCACTGAACTCTCTTAACTTGACGTACTCGGCTGCACCAATCTTAGGCCACCTATTAAGTTTCTCTCTAAAGGCACGTTGCACCACAAAGGAGTGACCATATCTGGCATTCAACTTCTCCCACGCTTGCTGATAGGCCTGTTCATCTTTCCTGTAGAAGCTGCCTTCCAGAGCCGATCTGGCCTCACCATCAACATACTTCTGTAAGTAGAAGAGCTTATCTGCAGGATTTGAGCACCGTCCCTCTATAAGAGCTTTAAAGGTGGTACTCCATTCTATAAATTTTAGTGAGTCGCCAGAGAATACAAAAGGTTCTGGAGCGGGAAGTCGAGATAGGGCCATGGACCCTTGTAACGCCTGTACTAAGGATACTTCACTTTTTGTAACTTGCTGATTCAAAATTGTGTTAGGAACCAAAGGACTGTGGTTACTCACGTTACCGCTTGCTGAACCACACTGCTGACTTTTTACCCTTGACTCCTCCTCAGTATACACTCGGAGTCTTGCTTCCATAACCTCAATGTCTCTACGATCTTCAAGCTTCTTCAGTTGCTGCCTTTGTGCCTCGATGTCAGCTTCCATTTCCACTTCAGCTTTTTTTGCAGCTAACAGCGCGGCAGCCTCTGCTCTCTTAGCTGAAATGCTTGCAGACTCCGATGCAGGTTTAGAATGGTTGCTAACGGCCGTGGCTCTAGAAGCCGTGGATCCATATATGGACCTAGCGTACTCACAGTCCAGCAGCATACGCAACCTTGCTCTCTCAGCGTCAACATCAAATTCCATGCCATCCTCCACCAGGCGTACCCTCATTAATTTCAACAAGTCTGCCGTTACAGCCGAACATGCATCAATTTTTCTCCTAGTTTCTTGGCTTGGAGGTGCTTGGAATCGCATGTTATCATATAACTCTTTCAATTCAAACTCTTGCCTCTCAACCTTATCCATCATGTCACACAAGTCACTTTCAGAGCACTCATGTTTTAACTTTAAACGAACATCTCTGACTTGAGACTTCCATTTCTCATATGCAGATTTAAACTTCCTCTCCTTTTGAGTCAATTCTTGCTCTTTTAACTCCTGCATCTTTGGTGTTAAACGTTTATCACGGGAGGATTTTCGGATTTCAGTTGTCTCCAATAAAACAGAATTAAGCTCTTTACGTCTTGCCTCAGATTTCTCTGCGCATGATGCACATGATACATGTCGATCCCTCACAACACCATCCATATACTCATTCTCTGCAGATAAGACTCCTTGCTCTTGTGATGGAGAATCATTTTGCTCAGCTAAATCACCCTGGACTGACATTTTTCTCTAAAGGATTTGCACTTTAACAAATAGTACACAATATGTAATATATAATCACAATAGATAGCAGTAAAACGATCTTAGACTGAGTAACCACTTAACTTAAATCAATGCCCTCAACACTTGAATATTTAGCTACTTTAAAAACCTTAAACACATTACAATCACAGCAGTTAAGAACCAGTTACCTCCAGGACATTTTTTCTCTCTCTAGTCCTGGGCATCTTTATCTTATAACAAATGTACATTGATTTGTAAAACCATCCATCGTTTACAAAAAAAAAGATAATTTAATATTGTGCATCTAACCTGCTGATGCACAGCTGACACAACGTTGCGTGAGAAGATCCTCCATTGACGATCATGTAGCAGATTTGCACACTAAAGCTCGCAACAGTCCATCACAGAAGGCAACCACTGCACGCCAAAACCTTTTAGTTCACCACGGGACAGTTGAACGGCACGCGAAGTCCAAGGAAAGGCGCAACAGAGCCGCGCGCTGAAGACAGCAGCATCAATCACCACGGGAAACAGTCAACCCGCGTGCAGAGACCCAGAAGTGGCAGGCTGCACGCCGAAGCTGGAGGATCACCGCCACAGCACATCTCGTAGTCGGTAGGATGGAATTAGGAAACGTTTTCACTGTAACTACTCGCTGGTTATAAAACAGTCCACGCTTCCGAAGTACTGATGTCCATTTCTTTTATTTTTGATCCAGAGACACCGTGAAAACTAGACAAGAGAAAACCAAACCATAATTTCACACACAACACCACTACGAACACAAACCAAACATAATATACAAAATATTAATAATTTTACCGTATTCGCCTGGTAACCAACAGTAGATTAAGTCGGGAGCACTAACATGGATATCTGAGTTTCACATCTCACGATCCCATTGACGCTAACACGTCCAGGTGAAATAATCAGAACGGGTCACATGACACTAAACTTAAACAAACTGAATAATAATACAATACAAAAAGCAACCAAATTATGAATTTATCACAATACAGAAATATACATTTAAACCATAAAGTCAAAAAATAAACTATAAAATCAAAAAATAAACATTAACCACCAAAAATCACCAAGATGTCATAACCCACAGCTGACCTTCCAGCGTCAGCTACACATATAGATCTCATCGGGCCGAACATCTTACCCCCGGTCAAGTTTTACGCCAGCCCAACAGGAAGTCGGCTATTATGGGTTGTTTGGAAAACGCTTGCTGTGGAATTTGAAGTACTACTCCTAGGCAATTCATTCAATCATCGCCAAACTCGGTGTGCATGATGTCAAGACTTTGAGGATGCTAAATTGCGGACGGACTTTTGATATCTCGAACGGTTTGGCCGTGGCGAGGAAATGAATTTTCATGGCTTAATAAGGACATATAAAGTGTGTTATAATTTAGTTAGTTTTACCTACAGTTACAAAACTCAGCGTGTATATTCTTCTCCTCAAGCCGAACAACTTTCTAATTTACAGTTATTAGCTCCGAACAACAGAAAGTCAGATATTTTGGTTTGAATATGGTCATTTTCTCTCTCTCTCTCTCTGAGCCAATATGGCAAGCCGTCTTAACATTTAATCATTTTAACCTACTAGTCTCTATTTTCATGCTACTAGTACTTATTTTTTAGATACTAGTATCTATTCCATTAAGTACTATTACTTATTCATTAGCGACTAGTGCTTATTCTTTAGGTACTAGTGCCTATTCTTTAGATACTAGTGCTTATTCCTTAGGGACTAGTACCTTTTAAAAGATACTAGTACTTATTCATTAGATACTATATTAGTATCTAAAAATACTAGTATCTAAAAAATAAGTACTAGTAGCATGAAAATAGAGACTAGTGGGTTTAAATGATTAAATGTTAAAACGGCTTGCCATAAGCCTACGTCTCTGTGTCTGTGCCTGTCTGTGTGTGTGTGTGTGTGTGTGGGGGGGGGAGGAGGGCTAGATTAACCATTTCACTGCTGTGTGGTTTGGCCTGCATTAAAAAGGAAAATAAATGTCTTAAGCCTTGTATTTTTTAAATAAGTTTTATTAATAAAGTAAAGGAATCACAGACTGTTTTTAAATGGGGTTGGATAAATATTTTTTTGTTTTTAAACTGTGTGTGCGAGCGTGCGTGCATGTGTGTGATTGTGCCTTGGTGTCTGTTACAGTTACAAGAGTTTAATCCTTGTTCAAGTTTAAGTTTAAGGCCTTGTCTTTTTGGATCCATTTGCAGCTTTTTATTAAGAATGGTCAAGACAGGCAGGGTGAACAATGGCAAACAGGGCAGAACAGAAAAGGCAGAGACAAACCAGGTTGACAGGCAAAGGACAAAGACCTCCAGATAAATACTAGGCTTCTGGATTTACACATTTAAGTGCTACAAAACATATTGACATATGACTTCCTATGACATTAAAAATGATTCTAAATTTAAATTATCTCATATATGTGGCTATTGTCGTTCACGATCATAGGCCCTGTCCCAAATGGCACACTTCATATGAATTTTCGGTCTTGTGTACTTATTTCATGTGTCCGTTAAATCCACGAGACCGTAGGGTGTCTCATTTTTCATTTTAGGTTTCAGAAGGTTGCTCACGCATACTTTGTGGTTGATATGTGCCCTCGATGCGCACTTTTGCAGAGCCCACACTGATGCAAGCTCTACAGCACACTTCTTTTCGACAGTCAAAGCGGGGTTACGTTTTTGCACGTCGTGCACAATAACCCCAAAGGCACCGGGCCGTTTATATATATATATATATATAAATATAGCTGCGAGCAGCGATGAAGGGCCAAAGCTGGCGGAACCGCCACCCCGGTGCCTTTAGGTACTAAAGGCACCGGGGTTGCGGTGCCACCGGCTTGGGCCCGTAATCGCTGCTCGCAGCTATATTTATTATTTTTCTTTTCTCTTTTATTTTTCTTACGACTATTCGGGCACTTTTGGGGCTCTTAACGTGCACGAAAACTCTTGAAACTTTGCACACGGGTCAGAACCCGCGGCCATCAGGGCCGGGCTGAAGATCGTACCCGGGCGTGGCAGGGGGGCTCGACAGCGCCCCCTGGAACGGGGTCCGAAAACTTGGTCCATAAATCAAACACGCTTGCATGTAAGAATATGAAACTCGGTACACATATAGATCTCATCGGTTCATATATACTTCATGCTCTTACTTTTTACCTCAGCCCAACAGGAAGTCGGCTATTTAGGGTTGTTTGTAAAACGCATGCAATGGAATTTAAAGTACTTCTCCTAGAGAATTCAAAGAAATGCTACGAAACTCGGTCAGCATGAAGTCAAGACATTGAGGATGAAAAATTGCCAGCGGATTTTTGATATCTCGAACGGTTTGGCCGTGGCGAGGAAATGAAATTATGGCGAGAAACGTGAAACAGGAAGTGTGTTATAACTGCTGCATACATTAACTAATCTTGATGAAACTTCAGCAGTGTGTTCGTTGTAAGAGCCCGATCACATGGATGTGACTATTGTGAGTCAAAGTTATAGCGCCACCAACTGGCAGCAGGAAGTGTGTCACTTTCAAAATGCTTTTAAATCACCCTCTTATTTTTACCCGATTTGCTTCAAACTTCATGTGCATAATGTAGACACACGCCAGATGTAGACCTGTGAAAGGATTATTGATATCTTTGATACTGTTGCCATGGCAATGCATCAAACATTAATATTCCTTTTTTTAAGCTTTTTCGTGCTTTTTTATGCTTTCGGGCACTTTTGGGGTTCTTAACGTGCTCGAAAACTCTTGAAACTTTGCACACGGGACAAAACCCACGGCCATCAGGGCCAGGCTGAAGCTGGTACCCGGGCGTGGCAGGGGGGCTCGACAGCGCCCCCTTGAACGGGTCCGACAATTTGGTCCATATATCCAACACGCTTTACCCTATTTGCTTCAAACTTGATGTGTATAATGTAGACACAAGCCAGATGTAGACCTGTGAAAGGATTGTTGATATCTTAGATGCTGTTGCCGTGACAACGCATCAAACTTTAATATTCTTTTTGGATACTTTTGAGATTCTTAGCGCACTTTTGGGGCCCTTAACATGCTCAAAAACTCTTGAAACTTTGCACACGGGTCAGAAACCGCGGCCATCAGGGCCGGGCTGAAGCTGGTACCCGGGCGTGGCAGGGGGGCTCGACAGCGCCCCCTGGAACGGGGTCCGAAAACTTGGTCCATAAATCAAACAGGCTTTACCCGATTTGTTCCAAACTTGATGTGTATAATGTAGACACACGCCAGATGTAGACCTGTGAAAGGATTGTTGATATCTTAGATGCTGTTGCCGTGACAATGCATCAAACTTTAATATTCTTTTTGGATGCTTTTGAGACTCTCAGCGCACTTTTGGGCCCCTTAACGTGCTCAAAAACTCTTGAAACTTTGCACACGGGTCAGAACCGGCGGCCATCAGGGCCGGGCTGAAGCTGGTACCCGGGCGTGGCAGGGGGGTTTGACAGCGCCCCCTGGAACGGGGTCCAAAAACTTGGTTCATAAATCAAACACGCTTGCATGTAATAATATGAAACTCGGTACACATATAGATCTCATCGGTTCATATATCCTTTGTACTTTTACTTTTTACCCCAGCCCAACAGGAAGTCGGCTATTAAGGCTTGTTTGGAAAACGCATGCAATGGAATTCGATATACTCCTCCTAGAGAATTCAACCAATCGCCACGAAACTCAGTCAGCATGAAGTCAAGAGATTGACGATGAAAAGTTGCCAGGGGATTTTTGATATCTCGAACGGTTTGGCCGTGGCGAGGAAACGAATTTATGGCGAATAATGGAAACAGGAAGTGTGTTATAACTTCTGCATACATTAACTGATCTTGATGAAACTTCAGCAGTGTGTTCGTTGTAAGAGTCCGATCACATGGATGTGACTATTGTGAGTCAATGTTATAGCGCCACCAACTGGCAGCAGGAAGTGTGTCACTTTCAAAATGCTTTGAAATCACCCTCTTATTTTTACCCGATTTGCTTCAAACTTTATGTGTATAATGTAAACACACGCCAGATGTAGACTTGTGAAAGGATTATTGATATCTAAGATACTGTTGCCGTGACAACGCATCAAACGCATCAAACTTTAATATTCTTTTTGGATGCTTTTGAGACTCTTAGCATGCCTGAAATTGCTTAAAATTGCATGAAACTCGACAGACAGATCACATTTATTAGCCAGTAGACATGTGCAAAGTTTCAGAAACGGGCGTGGTGCAGGGGCTCAGTAGCGCCACCTTTTGACAAAAGTGGGGGTGTTAGTTATATAGTTTTACCTACAATCATAAAACTCGGTACGCATATTGTTCAGATCAAGCCGGACAACTTTCTAATTAACTGTCATTAGCTCCAAACAACAGCAAGTCAGATATTTAAGTTTGAATGTGGATGTATCTGAGAATTTTCTCTCCCTCTCTCTCTGTCTCTGTGTGTGAGGGATTTGTCTATTGCTTTTAATGGATTTCAAGGTTTCAGGGGCTTTTGGGGCTCTTAACGTGCTCAAAAACTCTTGAAATTTTGCACACAGGTCAGAACCCACGGCCATCAGGGCCGGGCTGAAGCTGGTACCCGGGCGTGGCAGGGGGGCTCAACAGCGCCCTCTTGAACGGGGTCCGACAATTTGGTCCATATATCCAACACGCTTGCATGAATTAATATGAAACTCAGTACACATATAGATCTCATCGGGCCGAACATCTTACCCCCGGTCAAGTTTTACGCCAGCCCAACAGGAAGTCGGCTATTATGGGTTGTTTGGAAAACGCTTGCTGTGGAATTTGAAGTACTACTCCTAGGCAATTCATTCAATCATCGCCAAACTCGGTGTGCATGATGTCAAGACTTTGAGGATGCTAAATTGCGGACGGACTTTTGATATCTCGAACGGTTTGGCCGTGGCGAGGAAATGAATTTTCATGGCTTAATAAGGACATATAAAGTGTGTTATAACTTAGTTGGTTTTACCTACAGTTACAAAACTCAGCGTGTATATTCTTCTCCTCAAGCCGAACAACTTTCTAATTTACAGTTATTAGCTCCGAACAACAGAAAGTCAGATATTTTGGTTTGAATATGGTCATTTTCTCTCTCTCTCTCTCTGAGCCAATATGGGAAGCCGTCTTAACATTTAATCATTTTAACCTACTAGTCTCTATTTTCATGCTACTAGTACTTATTTTTTAGATACTAGTATCTATTCCATTAAGTACTAGTACTTATTCATTAGCGACTAGTGCTTATTCTTTAGGTACTAGTGCCTATTCTTTAGATACTAGTGCTTATTCCTTAGGGACTAGTACCTTTTAAAAGATACTAGTACTTATTCATTAGATACTATATTAGTATCTAAAAATACTAGTATCTAAAAAATAAGTACTAGTAGCATGAAAATAGAGACTAGTGGGTTTAAATGATTAAATGTTAAAACGGCTTGCCATAAGCCTACGTCTCTGTGTCTGTGCCTGTCTGTGTGTGTGTGTGTGTGTGTGTGTGTAGGGGGAGGAGGGCTAGATTAACCATTTCACTGCTGTGTGGTTTGGCCTGCATTAAAAAGGAAAATAAATGTCTTAAGCCTTGTATTTTTTAAATAAGTTTTATTAATAAAGTAAAGGAATCACAGACTGTTTTTAAATGGGGTTGGATAAATATTTTTTTGTTTTTAAACTGTGTGTGCGTGCGTGCGTGCATGTGTGTGATTGTGCCTTGGTGTCTGTTACAGTTACAAGAGTTTAATCCTTGTTCAAGATTAAGTTTAAGGCCTTGTCTTTTTGAATCCATTTGCAGCTTTTTATTAAGAATGGTCAAGACAGGCAGGGTGAACAATGGCAAACAGGGCAGAACAGAAAAGGCAGAGACAAACCAGGTTGACAGGCAAAGGACAAAGACCTCCAGATAAATACTAGGCTTCTGGATTTACACATTTAAGTGCTACAAAACATATTGACATATGACATCCTATGACATTAAAAATGATTCTAAATGTAAATTATCTCATATATGTGGCTATTGTGGTTCACGATCATAGGCCCTGTCCCAAATGGCACACTTCATATGAATTTTCGGTCTTGTGTACTTATTTCATGTGTCCGTTAAATCCATGAGACCGTAGGGTGTCTCATTTTTCATTTTAGGTTTCAGAAGGTTGCTCACGCATACTTTGTGGTTGATATGTGCCCTCGATGCGCACTTTTGCAGAGCCCACACTGATGCTAGCTCTACAGCACACTTCTTTTCGACAGTCAAAGCGGGGTTACGTTTTTGCACGTCGTGCACAATAACCCCAAAGGCACCAGGGTGGCGGTGCCACCGGGCCGTTTATATATATATATATATATATATATATATATATAAATATAGCTGCGAGCAGCGATGAAGGGCCAAAGCTGGCGGAACCGCCACCCCGGTGCCTTTAGGTACTAAAGGCACCGGGGTTGCGGTGCCACCGGCTTGGGCCCGTAATCGCTGCTCGCAGCTATATTTAGGGCCCGAGCATCGATGGTGAGAGGACCCTATTGTTTTTGCTCTGTTTATTATTATTCTTCTCTAATAAGAATCGCTTTTTAGAGGGCCTAAACATGCTCAAAAACTCATGAAACTTTGCACACGCTTCAGAAGTGGTGAAAATTTACGTGTGATGTGGTTTTCAAAATTGGGTGGGGCAAATTCGGTAAATTATTGCCCCCACATTTTGCCCCGGCTCTACGTTTCACGTACAGGTATGAAATTTGGTACATACATGTAATGACCCAATACCTACAAAAAAGTCTCTTGGAGCATAGCCCTAAACACAACAGGAAGTGAGCTATTTTGAACTTCCTCCTAGATTTTGTGCATTTTTCGTAATTTCCTGATGTTGTACTTCAACGAACTCCTCCTAGAGATTTAATCAGTTCCACATCATATTTTGTCAGTCTAATCTTAAGGCCTTTGCGACGTTAAATTGCGAAGATCTAGAGTTTTCGTCGAAGGATGTGACCTCGGCGGCCTGACAAAAATGTAGAAGTGCAAATCCAATTTCAGCCTCTGGGTGAAATATGCATCATCAGATAACTTCTGTGTAAATGTTGAATGCAGTTCCGGTGTTGCTAGGCAACCACAGACAGCCTGCAGTAACTCAGCCATACAATGTCCGATCTGCCCCAAACTTCACATGTTTGATAAGAGTCCTGTCCTGAACACATGACCATGCTCATATTTGGTTATAGCAATAGCGCCACCTGCTGGTAGCAGGAAGTGTGGCAAATACAAATACTTTTGTGTTTGTATTTTTTGTGTTACAACCACAGACAGTCTGCAGTAACTCAGGCATACAAGATCCGATCTGCCCCAAACTTCACATGTTTGATAAGAGTCCTGTCCTGAACACATGACCATGCTCATATTAGATTATTGTAATAGCGCCACCTGCTGGTAGCAGGAAGTGTGGCAAATACAAATACTTTTGTGTTTGTATTTTTTGTGTTACAACCACAGACAGTCTGCAGTAACTCAGGCATACAATGTCCGATCTGCCCCAAACTTCACATGTTTGATAAGAGTCCTGTCCTGAACACATGCCCATGCTCATATTTGGTTATAGCAATAGCGCCACCTGCTGGTAGCAGGAAGTGTGGCAAATACAAATACTTTGGCATAGTCCTCCTGTATTTATTATCATTACATACTGCCCACCGTGCTCTGTCTTCCTAAAGCCACTGGGTGGGGATGGCACGGGTGCGAGGGCCCTTTCATCGCTGCTTGCAGCTTTAATTAGGGCCCGAGCACCGATGGTGAGAGGACCCTATTGTTTTTGCTCCGTTTATTATTATTCTTCTCTAATAAGAATCGCTTTTTAGAGGGCCTAAACATGCTCAAAAACTCATGAAACTTTGCACACGCTTCAGAAGTGGTGAAAATTTACGTGTGATGTGGTTTTCAAAATTGGGTGGGGCAAATTCGGTAAATTATTGCCCCCACATTTTGCCCCGGCTCTACGTTTCACGTACAGGTATGAAATTTGGTACATACATGTAATGACCCAATACCTACAAAAAAGTCTCTTGGAGCATAGCCCTAAACACAACAGGAAGTGAGCTATTTTGAACTTCCTCCTAGATTTTGTGCATTTTTCGTAATTTCCTGATGTTGTACTTCAACGAACTCCTCCTAGAGATTTAATCAGTTCCACATCATATTTTGTCAGTCTAATCTTAAGGCCTTTGCGACGTTAAATTGCGAAGATCTAGAGTTTTCGTCGAAGGATGTGACCTCGGCGGCCTGACAAAAATGTAGAAGTGCAAATCCAATTTCAGCCTCTGGGTGAAATATGCATCATCAGATAACTTCTGTGTAAATGTTGAATGCAGTTCCGGTGCTGCTAGGCAACCACAGACAGCCTGCAGTAACTCAGCCATACAATGTCCGATCTGCCCCAAACTTCACATGTTTGATAAGAGTCCTGTCCTGAACACATGACCATGCTCATATTTGGTTATAGCAATAGCGCCACCTGCTGGTAGCAGGAAGTGTGGCAAATACAAATACTTTTGTGTTTGTATTTTTTGTGTTACAACCACAGACAGTCTGCAGTAACTCAGGCATACAAGATCCGATCTGCCCCAAACTTCACATGTTTGATAAGAGTCCTGTCCTGAACACATGACCATGCTCATATTAGATTATTGTAATAGCGCCACCTGCTGGTAGCAGGAAGTGTGGCAAATACAAATACTTTTGTGTTTGTATTTTTTGTGTTACAACCACAGACAGTCTGCAGTAACTCAGGCATACAATGTCCGATCTGCCCCAAACTTCACATGTTTGATAAGAGTCCTGTCCTGAACACATGCCCATGCTCATATTTGGTTATAGCAATAGCGCCACCTGCTGGTAGCAGGAAGTGTGGCAAATACAAATACTTTGACATAGTCCTCCTGTATTTATTATCACTACATACTGCCCACCGTGCTCTGTCTTCCTAAAACGGCCGGGTGGCGGCGGCACGGGTGTGAGGGCCCGCTTCATCGCTGCTTGCAGCTTTAATTAGGGCCCGAGCACCGATGGTGAGAGGACCCTATTGTTTTTGCTCCGTTTATTATTATTCTTCTCTAATAAGAATCGCTTTTTAGAGGGCCTAAACATGCTCAAAAACTCATGAAACTTTGCACACGCTTCAGAAGTGGTGAAAATTTACGTGTGATGTGGTTTTCAAAATTGGGTGGGGCAAATTCGGTAAATTATTGCCCCCACATTTTGCCCCGGCTCTACGTTTCACGTACAGGTATGAAATTTGGTACATACATGTAATGACCCAATACCTACAAAAAAGTCTCTTGGAGCATAGCCCTAAACACAACAGGAAGTGAGCTATTTTGAACTTCCTCCTAGATTTTGTGCATTTTTCGTAATTTCCTGATGTTGTACTTCAACGAACTCCTCCTAGAGATTTAATCAGTTCCACATCATATTTTGTCAGTCTAATCTTAAGGCCTTTGCGACGTTAAATTGCGAAGATCTAGAGTTTTCGTCGAAGGATGTGACCTCGGCGGCCTGACAAAAATGTAGATGTGCAAATCCAATTTCAGCCTCTGGGTGAAATATGCATCATCAGATAACTTCTGTGTAAATCTTGCACGCAGTTCCGGTGTTGCTAGGCAACCACAGACAGCCTGCAGTAACTCAGCCATACAATGTCCGATCTGCCCCAAACTTCACATGTTTGATAAGAGTCCTGTCCTGAACACATGACCATGCTCATATTTGGTTATAGCAATAGCGCCACCTGCTGGTAGCAGGAAGTGTGGCAAATACAAATACTTTGACATAGTCCTCCTGTATTTATTATCATTACATACTGCCCACCGTGCTCTGTCTTCCTAAAACGGCCGGGTGGCGGCGGCACGGGTGCGAGGGCCCGCTTCATCGCTGCTTGCAGCTTTAATTATTATTATTCTTCTTCTTCTTCTCCGCAATGAATCGCATTTTTGAGGGCCTAAACATGCACGAAAACTCACGAAAATTTGCACACGCGTCAGAACTGGCGAAAATTTACATCTGATATGCGTTTCAAAATTGGGCGGGGCAAAATGGCTCGATAGCGCCACCTATAAAGGTTCAACGGAGTGCGCCTCGCGTTACGTTTCACGTACGTGTACGAAATTCGGTACATACCTGTAATGGCCCAATACCTACTAAAAAGTCTCTTGGAGCGTAGCCCTAAACACAACAGGAAGTCAGCCATTTTGAACTTCCTCTCAGATTTTTGTGCAGTTTTTGCCATTTTCAGGCCTCGTACTTTAACGAACTCCTCCTACAGTTTTAATCTGATCATCTTCAAATTTGGTGAGTCTAATCTTAAGGCCTTTGCGACGTTAAATTGCGAAGATCTTGAGTTTTCGTCGAAGGGCGTGTCCTCGGCGGCCTGACAAATTTTGATGTTTCGCCATGAAACAGGAAGTTGCTGTAACTCAGGCAAACAATGTCCAATCTGCCCCAAACTTCACACGTTTGATAAGAGTTATGTCCTGAACACATGTCCATGCTCATATTCAGTTACAGTCATAGCGCCACCTGCTGGCAACAGGAAGTGACATGTTTAACACTGTTGTGGACTCCTGATAACATATAAAAAAGTGCCAGCAAGTGTTAAACATGCTAACAACATACTTGAAACATGCTAAAACATGCTAGCAAGCACTTAGCTAAGTGCTAAAGCATGCTATTACTGCAATTCAATAGGAATTTGCTGTAACTCAGGTATGGAATGTCCAATCTGCCCCAAACTTCACACGTTTGATAAGAGTCATGGCCTGAACACATCTACATGAGAATATTCAGTTATAGTAATAGCGCCACCTACTGGCAACAGGAAGTGACATGTTTAACACTGTGATGCAGTACTAGCAACATATTAATTATGCCAATGAGTTATAAACATGTTAGAAACATGTTAAAACATGCTAGCAATTCTTAGCTAAGTGCTAAAGCATGCTAATACAATGAAACAGGAAGTTTTTGTTACTCAGGAAGGCAATGTCCAATCTGCCCCAAACTTCACACGTTTGATAAGAGTCCTGCCCTGAACACATGTCCATGCTCATATTCAGTTACAGTCATAGCACCAGCTGCTGGCAACAAGAAGTGACATGTTTAACACTGTTGAGGACTCCTAATAATATATAAAAAAGTGCCAGCAAGTGCTAAACATGCTAACCTCATACTAGAAACATGTTAAAACATGCTAGCAAACACTTAGCTAAGTGCTAAAGTATGCTATTACTGCAATTAAATAGGAATTTGCTGTAATAGCGCTGCCTACTGTCAACAGGAAGTGACATGTTTTACACTGTGATGCAGTACTAGCAACATATTAAATATGCCATTGAGTTCCAAACATGCTAGAAAAATGCTAAAGCATGATAGCAACACTTCCTCTTAGATTTTTGTGCAGTTTTTGCCATTTTCAGGCCTCGTACTTTGACAAACTCCTCCTACAGTTTTAATCTGATCATCTTCAAATTTGGTGAGTCTAACCTTAAGGCCTTCGCGACAGTAAATTGCGAAGATCTTGAGTTTTCGTCAAAGGGCGTGTCCTCGGCGGCCTGACAAATTTCGATGTTTCGCCATGAAACAGGAAGTTGCTGTAACTCAGGCAAACAATGTCCAATCTGCCTCAAACTTCACACGTTTGATAAGAGTTCTGTCCTGAACACATGTCCATGCTCAAATTCAGTTACAGTCATAGCGCCACCTGCTGGCAACCGGAAGTGACATGTTTAACACTGTTGTGGACTCCTAATAATAGATAAAAAAGTGCCAGCAAGTGTTAAACATGCTATCAACATACTAGAAACATGCTAAAACATGCTAGCAAACACTTAGCTAAATGTTAAATTATGTTATTACTGCAATTAAATAGGAATTTGCTGTAACTCAGGCATGGAATGTCAAATCTGCCCCAAACTTCACACATTTGATAAGAGTCATGGCCTGAACACATCTACGTGACAATTTTCAGTTATAGTAATAGCGCCACCTACTAGCAACAGGAAGTGTCATGTTTAACACTGTGATGCAATACTGGCAACACATTAAATATGCCATTGAGTTATAAACATGTTATAAACATGTTAAAACATGCTAGCAATTCTTAGCTAAGTGCTAAAGCATGTTAATACAATGAAACAGGAAGTTGCTGTTACTCAAGAAGGCAATGTCCAATCTGCCCCAAACTTCACACGTTTCATAAGAGTTCTGTCCTGAACACATGTCCATGCTCAAATTCAGTTACAGTCATAGCGCCACCTGCTGGCAACAGGAAGTGACATGTTTAACACTGTTGTGGACTCCTAATAATAGATAAAAAAGTGCCAGCAAGTGTTAAACATGCTATCAACATACTAGAAACATGCTAAAACATGCTAGCAAACACTTAGCTAAATGTTAAATTATGTTATTACTGCAATTAAATAGGAATTTGCTGTAACTCAGGCATGGAATGTCAAATCTGCCCCAAACTTCACACATTTGATAAGAGTCATGGCCTGAACACATCTACGTGACAATTTTCAGTTATAGTAATAGCGCCACCTACTAGCAACAGGAAGTGTCATGTTTAACACTGTGATGCAATACTGGCAACACATTAAATATGCCATTGAGTTATAAACATGTTATAAACATGTTAAAACATACTAGCAATTCTTAGCTAAGTGCTAAAGCATGTTAATGCAATGAAACAGGAAGTTGTTGTTACTCAAGAAGGCAATGTCCAATCTGCGCCAAACTTCACACATTTGATAAGAGTTCTGCCCTGAACACATGTCCATGACAATTTTCAGTTATAGTAATAGCGCCACCTACTGTCGACAGGAAGTGACATGTTTTACATTGTGATGCAGTACTAGCAACATATTAATTAAATATGCCATTGAGTTCTAAACATGCTAGAAACATGCTAAAACATGCTAGCAACACTTATCTGAGTGATAACGCATGCTACTATCCCCATAATAAAGGACATTTTTGTAACTGACTTTGACATACTCCTCCTATATTTACCTACTTAAATGCACATTGCCCACCGTGCTCTGTCTTCCTGAAGCCACCGGGTGGCGGTGGCACGGGTGCGAGGGCCCTTTCATCGCTGCTTGCAGCTTTAATTATTATTATTCTTCTTCTTCTTCTCCGCAATGAATCACATTTTTGAGGGCCTAAACATGCACGAAAACTCACGAAAATTTGCACACGCGTCAGAACTGGCGAAAATTTACATCTGATATGCGTTTCAAAATTGGGCGGGGCAAAATGGCTCGATAGCGCCACCTATAAAGGTTCAACGGAGTGCGCCTCGCGTTACGTTTCACGTACGTGTACGAAATTCGGTACATACCTGTAATGGCCCAATACCTACTAAAAAGTCTCTTGGAGCGTAGCCCTAAACACAACAGGAAGTCAGCCATTTTGAACTTCCTCTCAGATTTTTGTGCAGTTTTTGCCATTTTCAGGCCTCGTACTTTAACGAACTCCTCCTACAGTTTTAATCTGATCATCTTCAAATTTGGTGAGTCTAATCTTAAGGCCTTTGCGACGTTAAATTGCGAAGATCTTGAGTTTTCGTCGAAGGGCGTGTCCTCGGCGGCCTGACAAATTTTGATGTTTCGCCATGAAACAGGAAGTTGCTGTAACTCAGGCAAACAATGTCCAATCTGCCCCAAACTTCACACGTTTGATAAGAGTTCTGTCCTGAACACATGTCCATGCTCATATTCAGTTACAGTCATAGCGCCACCTGCTGGCAACAGGAAGTGACATGTTTAACACTGTTGTGGACTCCTGATAACATAAAAAAGTTCCAGCAAGTGTTAAACATGCTAACAACATACTTGAAACATGCTAAAACATGCTAGCAAGCACTTAGCTAAGTGCTAAAGCATGCTATTACTGCAATTCAATAGGAATTTGCTGTAACTCAGGTATGGAATGTCCAATCTGCCCCAAACTTCACACGTTTGATAAGAGTCATGGCCTGAACACATCTACATGAGAATATTCAGTTATAGTAATAGCGCCACCTACTGGCAACAGGAAGTGACATGTTTAACACTGTGATGCAGTACTAGCAACATATTAATTATGCCAATGAGTTATAAACATGTTAGAAACATGTTAAAACATGCTAGCAATTCTTAGCTAAGTGCTAAAGCATGCTAATACAATGAAACAGGAAGTTGCTGTAACTCAGGCAAACAATGTCCAATCTGCCCCAAACTTCACATGTTTGATAAGAGTTCTGTCCTGAACACATGTCCATGCTCATATTCAGTTACAGTCATAGCGCCACCTGCTGGCAACAGGAAGTGACATGTTTAACACTGTTGTGGACTACTAATAACATATAAAAAAGTGCCAGCAAGTGCTAAACATGCTAGCAACATACTAGAAACATGCTAAAACATGCTAGCAAACACTTAGCTAAGTGCTAAAGCATGCCAATGCAATGAAAGAGGAAGTTGTTGTTACTCAAGAAGGCAATGTCCAATCTGCCCCAAACTTCACACGTTTGATAAGAGTCATGGCCTGAACACATCTACATGATAATTTTCTGTTAATTTTCTGTTATAGTAATAGCGCCACCTACTGTCAACAGGAAGTGACATGTTTTACACTGTGATGCAGTACTAGCAACATAGTAAAATATGCCATTGAGTGTTCAACATGTTAGAAACATGTTAAAACATGCTAACAATTCTTAGCTAAGTGCTAAGGCATGCTAATGCAATGAAAGAGGAAGTTGTTGTTACTCAAGAAGGCAATGTCCAATCTGCCCCAAACTTCACATGTTTGATAAGAGTCATGGCCTGAACACATCTACATGATAATTTTCTGTTAATTTTCTGTTATAGTATTAGCGCCACCTACTGTCAACAGGAAGTGACATGTTTTACACTGTGATGCAGTACTAGCAACATAGTAAAATATGCCATTGAGTGTTAAACATGTTAGAAACATGCTAAAGCATGCTAGCAATACTTAGTTAAGTGTTAAATCATGCTATTAATGCCATGAAACAGGAAGTTGTTTTAACTCAGGCAAGGAATGTCCAATCTGCCCCAAACGTCACACTTTTGATAAAAGTCCTGCCCTGAACACATCTACATGACAATTTTCACTTATAGTAATAGCGCCACCTACTGTCAACAGTAAGTGACATCTACAATGTGATGCAGTACTAGCAACAAATTTAGATATACCATTGAGTTCCAAGCATGCTAGAAACATGCTAAAACATGCTAGCAACACTTATCTGAGTGAAAACACATTGTATAATCCCCATAATAAAGGACATTTTTGTAACTGACATTGACATACTCCTCCTATATTTACCTACATAAATGCACATTCCCCTCCGTGCACGTTTTACACTGTGATGCAGTACTAGCAACATAGTAAATATGCCATTGAGTTATACACATGTTAGAAACATGTTAAAACATGCTAGCAATTCTTAGCTAAGTGCTAAAGCATGCTAATGCAATGAAACAGGAAGTTGTTGTTACTTAAGAAGGCAATGTCCAATCTGCCCCAAACTTCACACATTTGATAAGAGTCCTGCCCTGAACACATCTACATGACAATTTTCAGCTATAGTAATAGCGCCACCTACTGGCAACAGGAAGTGACATGTTTAACAGTGTGATGCAGTACTGGCAACATAGTAAATATGCCATTGAGTTATAAACATGCTAGCAATTCTTAGCTAAGTGCTAAAGCATGCTAATGCTATGAAACAGGAAGTTGTTTTTACTTAAGAAGGCAATGTCCAATCTGCCCAAAACTTCACAAGTTTAATAAGAGTTCTGTCCTGAACACATGTGCATGCTCATATTCAGTTACAGTCATAGCGCCACCTGCTGGCAACAGGAAGTGACATGTTTAACACTGTTGTGGACTTCTAATAATATATAAAAAAGTGCCAGCAAGTGTTAAACATGCTAGCAACATACTAGAAACATTCTAGCAAACACTTAACTAAGTGCCAATGCATGCTATTACTGCAATTAAATAGGAATTTGCTGTAACTGAGGCATGGAATGTCAAATCTGCCCCAAACTTCACACGTTTGATAAGAGTCATGGCCTGAACAAATCCGCATTACAATTTTAAGTTAAAGTAATAGCGCCACCTACTGTCAAAAGGAAGTGACATATTTGACACTGTGATGCAGTACTAGCAACATAGTAAATATGCCATTGAGTTCTAAACATGCTAAAAACATGCTAGCAACACTTATCTGAGTGATAACGCATGCTATTATCCCCACAATAAAGGACATTTTTGTAACTGACTTTGACATACTCCCACTATATTTATCTACTTAAATGCACATTGCCCACCGTGCTCTGTCTTCCTAAAGCCACCGGGTGGCGATGGCACGTGTGCGAGGGCCGTTTCAATGCTGCTTGCAGCTTTAATTATTATTATTCTTCTTCTCCGCAATGAATCGCATTTTTGAGGGCCTAAACATGCACGAAAACTCACGAAAATTTGCACACGCGTCAGAACTGGCGAAAATTTACATCTGATATGCGTTTCAAAATTGGGCGGGGCAAAATGGCTCGATAGCGCCACCTATAAAGGTTCAACGGAGTGCGCCTCGCGTTACGTTTCACGTACGTGTACGAAATTCGGTACATACCTGTAATGGCCCAATATCTACAAAAAAGTCTCTTGGAGCATAGCCCTAAACACAACAGGAAGTCAGCCATTTTGAACTTCCTCTCAGATTTTTGTGCAGTTTTTGCCATTTTCAGGCCTCGTACTTTAACGAACTCCTCCTACAGTTTTAATCTGATCATCTTCAAATTTGGTGAGTCTAATCTTAAGGCCTTTGCGACGTTAAATTGCGAAGATCTTGAGTTTTCGTCGAAGGGCGTGTCCTCGGCGGCCTGACAAATTTTGATGTTTCGCCATGAAACAGGAAGTTGCTGTAACTCAGGCAAACAATGTCCAATCTGCCCCAAACTTCACACGTTTGATAAGAGTTATGTCCTGAACACATGTCCATGCTCATATTCAGTTACAGTCATAGCGCCACCTGCTGGCAACAGGAAGTGACATGTTTAACACTGTTGTGGACTCCTGATAACATATAAAAAAGTGCCAGCAAGTGTTAAACATGCTAACAACATACTTGAAACATGCTAAAACATGCTAGCAAGCACTTAGCTAAGTGCTAAAGCATGCTATTACTGCAATTCAATAGGAATTTGCTGTAACTCAGGTATGGAATGTCCAATCTGCCCCAAACTTCACACGTTTGATAAGAGTCATGGCCTGAACACATCTACATGAGAATATTCAGTTATAGTAATAGCGCCACCTACTGGCAACAGGAAGTGACATGTTTAACACTGTGATGCAGTACTAGCAACATATTAATTATGCCAATGAGTTATAATTTTATATAAAATTTTGCACATAAACACACACACACATGCTTCCATGTTTTATGGGGACTTTCCATAGACATAATGATTTTCATACTAACTGTATATTCTATCCCCTTACACCAACCCTACCCCTAAACCTACTCATAAGTCAAGTCAAGTCACCTTCATTTATATTGCGCTTTTTACAATACAGATTGTTAAAAAGCAGCTTTACAGTTATAATAAGACAATAATGGAAGAGATTGTTTACAGCAGCTCTAGCAGAAAGTCATTGTCTAGCTTAAGTGAGTTTTTAATTGATTCATTTCCATTGTAAAAATCATTAGTTATTAACTTGGGGGCAGCTTATACAACGCTGTTTTCAACCGAAAACTTTTAATGCGTCCAGTCCGTTTCTTTACACGACAACTGCGTTTTTGGTGGCCTGAGAACGCAGTTCAAGTTTTTGAAAACGAGTTTTGAAAGCAATACCGTTATCATCTCTGTGTAAACTTCAAAAACGGGAATGTGTGAAAACGATGCACGCACATGCGTATTATATGTTTAGTCCAGGCATGCGCGTTTGAATGCGTATGTGCATGGGCGCGTAGTCTTTCTCTACAATGTGACATTACCAATTACTTGTCTGACATGCATAATACAGCATTTTTAGTCGTTTCCTCTGATCCGTGTGAATGGGAATCATTTTGATAACATTTTCATCTGTACCAAGGAAAAACGTTTGTCGTGAAAAAACGAAAAAATGTCGTGATTTTTACATTTTAAAAAAAGCATCACTAGTATACTTTATAATTGATATTGCCATCTTTGACATTTTGTCCAAAAAATGAAGGGTTTATCAGGCCACACACACACAGCTTGTAAATCATACTAAGTGATGTTTTTTGAAAATGTAGGAAGTTTTCTATGATGGGTAGGTTTAGGGGTAGGGTTAGTGTAGGATATAATATACAGTTTGTACAGTATAAAATCATTATGTCTATGGAAAGTCCCCATAAGACACAACACAACATTCTCTGTTTTCTCTAGTCAGGTATCATCGATTTCAAAAATGTTATAGCCTATCTACTGTATAGGCAGCCAAGTATTGAAAGACCATTTTTCCAGGGTGAAGTGTCCCTTTAAATATTATTGCTAAAATAAAATAAAATAAAATAAAAAGTCAATTTGGCCCTCTTTACAAAGTACAAGATCTTTGTGGAATAAATTACTTTAATGAAAGAATATATATTTTTAAATCACAGCCTATTGGGTAATTTTAACCCCATTTATGCATGTTCATCCATAATAAAAACAAGAGACCAGGGCATACTCCTCTGAAAGACAGATTTGAACTGACTGATTACTTTTTCCCTCACATTTTTGTCATCAAATGTACATATTTTAGTGACTACATATGGATGTATCCCTATAGTGGGTCAGGTGAGGTCTGGACTGCATTTCTTGAATTGACTTTAGACCTCATACTGTAAAATTCATATGATCTTCAGGGAGGATTCAACTGTTGAAAATTGGGTGGCACCGGAACAAGAGAAGTTTAGCTTTAGGAAAAGTTGTTTTAATGTCTAAGATTCTAATATAAATAGTGCAAAAAGTATTCAAGAGGAAATCTCAACATCCACAAAGTCTCCCACTGGGCTTATCCTCTCTTAAAAGCTCCTAGAAAGCACAGACGTACTGGAAATACTGGGCCAAACTGGACAGAATATGAAGGCTGTTATGATGCAAGATATGTTCACAGAGCACCCTGCTGCAAGGATTATCCTGCAAGAGCAGGAAAGATTATGAAACTAATCTAGAACGGTATGCTTCTCTGATGTTCAATTCACTCTTATGTGCCAGGATGTACAGGGGTGAAGAATGAGATCAGAGGAGATCAGGAAGGAAACTTTTTTTTTTTTTTTGTCAGGAATTACCACAGGCTCTTCAGAAACAGGGCCAACAACTGCTGCATAAAAGCTGCATCTGCAGAAGTTTACAGCTTGTCACTTTATGTGGTTTTACTTATCAGATTGCTATCATGAAAACACCAAGAGTAAATTCCCTCTAAAACCATGAAATGGAGGTTCTCAGGAGGTTGTTTGATACGCATAACAAGATGCAACTCTGTTCAAGCTATGTATAAATCTCTGAAATGGAACTAGGCCAGCACTGCAATCCTCAGACGTGGGTCTCTTTTCATCAAGAGAATGTGCAAGCTGGCGCAAATGTTCATTAAATGCTCATTCAGCATCCTGAAGTTGGATGCAAGTCATTCTCAGGATTAAAGGTGACCAAATGTAATAATGTAAAGGGAAAGGAATCTCACACTTGTTGCTCCAAACTCAATAGGCTTTTGTTCTGTAACACAAATGAAGATATTTTTAAAGAAATCTGAGAGATTTCTGTCCCTCCATTGAAAGACCGTTTCACCAAAACTTTCAAGCTTCAAAAGGTTCATAAAGACATTAAATGTGTTTGTGGATTGTTCTGCTGACGAAACCATGCAAAAATATGTTTCTGAGAAATTCCAGTAGACCAAATAATCCAGACAATATGATCTGTTTAAAATTATAAGTGATCTAGGAGCTTTATACAGCTTTTTACAGCGGATCCCATTGAAAACACAGTAATGGCGCTTTTCCACTGCATGGTACGGTTCGGTTCGGCTCGGTACGGTTCGACTCGGCGCGGAACGGTTCGGCTCGCTTTGCTTTTCCACTGCGTGGTACGACTCGACTCGGTACGGCACGGTTCGGTTCGCTTTAGCTCGGTTGCTTTTCCACTGCAGTTAGTACCGCTTCAAGTGGGTGGGACTGATCGTTATAGTTGCGCGACTCCTCGGCAACCAACGAGAGGAACATCTGCACCTCGCTGACCACGCTTCAGCCATTGCAAAGTTTTCATCTTCTTTTTTCAAGCAAGTACTTTAAAAACAGACGCTACAGCATTGGCTGTTGTCTACTGGCTATTTAAATCTAGCGGGTTTAGTGTCTCGTCTCGTGTCGCAAATACAATGACGCTGGTAGTGACGATTCTGTCTGACCAATCAGTGATCTGCAGTGTTTGCACGTCACATTTTAGTACCGGTACGGTACGCTTGGAACCTCAACAGACCAGGTACCATTTAAAGCGAGCCGAAGCGAGCCGTACCGTACCGTACCATGCAGTGGAAATGCGCCATAAGTGAGCCGTACTGAACCGAGCCGTACCGTACCATGCAGTGGAAAAGCGCCAAAGCGTGCCGTACCGAACCGAACCGTACCGTACCATGCAGTGGAAAAGCGCCATAAGTCTATCCCTCACAGCCTCACTTTCATACCTGTCATGGCGCTGGTCTGAATAAGGTCTATAAGGCTTTTGTTAGGAAATATCAGCCTCTTGTGGTCATTGAGTTAAATGACATCTAAAATGTGTTTTTAAAATGTGTTTGTTTAATAATGTATCAATTACACTCTGAGAAGCTGCTTTCTGTAAAAGTCCAACAGCTAAAAGGGCAGTGTGCATTTATTGCTAAATTGTAACATATTTAGAGATAACTTACAGGAGCCAACCAGTATGGTGCACCATACAACATATTATTACGCTAAATAAATGCAGACATTTGCCAATTTAGTTGTTAGAGGGCAAAAAGATTTATTGACATGATTACTTGATTGTTTTACATTTTTGGGGGGGTACGTTATGAAAGCAAAATTAAAATTAAATTAAACTTGTCCATTTTGACATTTAACTTGAATGAAAAACTGAATAATGACACAAATCCCAATCATATACTGAATTGCTGACAGTCTGAATTTCACTATATTTTTCTTAGTATCAGGCTATATGTCAATATTTTATATTGTTATACTATAACTTAAATGTCCTTAAAGCCTTCTGCCCCAATTCGTTTCACTTATTATTTATTTCTCTACAAATCTGAATTACTATCTGATATCTGTCAATTTCCACATATAACAAAATCTTTAGTCTATCTATATCAAGCGGCAACATTCTAACATGAAAACTGAAGCCTACTCGGAAGTGCTGGTAAAAAGAAGTGGTAAAAAACTGCAATACATCGAAAATCCGCTAGGGGCAGGTCCCAAAAGGGAGCAAATGTCCATAGACCCCATGTTAAAATGTCCGTTTTCACAGCATAAATTCATGTTTTTACAGGTTGGTCCCATGAACTTTTATTGTATTTTTCGATAGGTTCCGAGTCCCTGACAACTGTGAGGGGGGTGATTTTTTTTTTCTAACTCGTTAGTTTAGATCGTATTTAGATATTTATTTATTTATTTAGATAGATATGACAAATAAGGGCGTGGTTAACTTTGATTGACAGTTGAGAACGGGCTGCGCTGGAGATTTGACGTCTCGGCCATGATCTGACAACACATCATACCACCTCTGGATCCTTTCTGAACATTTGTATTGAAATATCGTACATAAAATGGGTTGCTCTAAACTGCACTAACTGACACTGTAGGATTAACTTCGCTCCATTTTTTTTCCCGGTAAGTGACATTCCACTACTATTTCACGTAGTTAGCGCTATTTAGCATCAATGTTTGTGGGCAGTGGCACTGCAACAGTTAGCATTAAATCGCCTCATATAAGTTAGGGTCCGAGGTACTTTACCTATGGTTATAGTAACTGACGTTTGAAACACTGTAAATGCGCCTGCTATGCATATCGCAACGGCTTGCAATAACTGGGGTCCATGAACAAAGGACAGAGAGAAAATCACTCACTGCTCTTGGCTGAATAACTTTTGTAACTTTAATAAGAATCAGTATATTTAATTCATACAGTGAAAACTAAACAGTGTTTTATTTTTACATTTGATTATTCAGTTTGTGTTGTTAAATAAACCTAATGTAGGATAACCTGAAACCTTAAACGCTGTGCTTTACACTGATGTTAAAATAACACGTCTTATGCTACAGTGTTCACTTTCAGAAGTTGTAGAGATGTTTTCTCTGTGTCACAAAAATAATGTGAAACACGCATGTAATTTAAAATTCTTGGTTGTACTCTTCTTCGGCAGCTTTGCAGTAGCTAATGTAGTAACTTAGCTAGCCTGCCTAGTCTGCCAGTCGATTTATAACGTTCCAGAGAGCTGCCGCTGCTTGGCTGAAGAGGCGCGTCCACCGGCCGGCTCTCAGTCTCACACAAAGCCCGCCCTTTTACCCATATATGGATTGGCCGGAAGGTGGGCGGGGTTAGGATTTCCCAAGAATTTCAAACATGGCGCCGCCCATACCGTCCATAAACGGCTTCAAAACCGTTATTCAGAAAGTCTATGGGTGACGTCACAGACGCTTTGTCCATTTTTTTTACAGTCTATGGTCTATATCCAAATGAAAAGTAATATAAAATAAAATAAATAGAAATTTAACCTCAAAACTTCACAATATTTTAAGCAAAACCATTCAATAAATCTGTTGAGATGATAATCAGTGACGTATAAGGGAACATCTTACCTGAATCTTTTAAGGAAAATTCCCAGTCTTTGCTGCCATCTAGATGCAGGATTGCTGTGATTTCAAACTTCTCAACAAACGTCCTGCATCTCACCTTAATGTTGATGTCAGCAGCAAACCTGTGATTTCTATCTGTGAGTTAATTATATTTGTGCCTTTTACAATGAACTTATTGTGGACATAGATGTTTAATTACATTGTCTACTTTTTTTTTTTTAAATACCTGCATGTAATTACAGCTGTAATTAATTTACATGTTGACCCTTCCCTTACACCCAACCCACCCTTAAGGATTAGTTCACCCAAAAAATGAAAGTTCTGCCATTAATTACTCACCCTGTCACTCACGAGGTTCACAAATCTTCTGAGAGCTTTCTGACCCACAATTGACAGTCTAACTCAATTTAAATATTTAAGTAATATATATATATATATACATACATATATATATATATATATACTTTAATGATGTATTTACTACCTTTCTGGGGCTTGAAAGTGGTAATTGCATAGACTGTCAATGGAGAGACATAAAGCTCTCAGATTTCATTAAAAAGATCTTAATTTGTGTTCGGGTTTTGGAGCGACATGAGGGTGAGAAATGAATGACAGAATTTAAATTTTTGGTCGAATTAACCCTTTAAATCTACACATGCCACCAAACCTGTCCCCAACCTTATCCATATCCCCTGTGTTTTTGTCCAGGTTTTTACCTTATTGTAATTAGTAATAGCCTATTGATTCTGAGGAGCTTAGCTCATGGTTACACTCCACCTGTCAATCTGCTATAAATAGTGTTGCTCCATTAAAACTCAGGCAACCAAAAACAAAAATTGAACCATGGCTAAATGACACGGTGCGTGCTGTCAGACGCAAGTGCCGTCAAGTCGAGCGCAAATGGAAAAAGGATAAGCTGCAAGTGCAAATGCTAAGGGACTGCTGGCGTCACTATCAGACAATGGTGAAAGAAGCTAAAAGAATGTATATTTCTGAGATCATTCTTTTGAACAGTAATAAGCCTCGCATTCTGTTTGAAACTATTGATTCAGTTATTAATATTCCACAAACTGGCTGTGTTGATGACCCCCCGGGCTGTTTGTGAATTTTTTTTCTCACTTTTTTAATGATAGAATTACTTCCATTAGAGATCTAATTTCACCTTCGGCCTGTGACCCCTCAGTCTCTGTTAGCTGCTCTTCTGTATTTGATAAGTTTGATCCTGTGACTTTGTGTATAGTTACAAAAGATTGTTGGTAATTTAAAGCCCTCAGGTTCACCACAAGATGCTATTCCTCCTCGACTCTTTAAGGAGGTTTTTTCTACTATAGGACCGTCTGTTCTTGCAGTTGCTAATAGCAGTCTGTCCTCTGGTGTGGTTCCTAAAAGTTTTAAACATGCTGTAGTGCAACCTCTACTCAAAAAACCTGGTTTTGATCCGACAGATAAAATTTTAGGCCTATTTCAAAATGACCTTTTATCTCTAAAATCCTTGAAAAGATAGTTTGCAATCAAATAATGTTTTTTTTTAATGACAACAATATCCTTGAGGTATTCCAGTGTGGCTTCAAATCTTTACACAGTACGGAATCTGCTCTTTTAAAAGTTTTTAATGATATTTATTTAGCTACAGATTCTGGTAATTATGTTGTTCTTGTGCTTCTTGACCTGACGGGTGCATTTGATACTGTGGACCATGAAATTTTGATTTCTCGTTTGGAGCATTGGGTGGGCATAAAAGTCACAGCGCTTGAATGGTTTAGGTCATACCTGGTAGGTCGGACTCTCTGCATCAGCTGCGGAAATTCTGAGTCCTCTTCTGCACCTCTCTCTTGTGGGGTCCCCCAGGGCTCAATTCTGGGTCCCCCTCTTTTTTCACTGTATTTGCTACCGCTGGGCTCAGTAATTAGGAAACATGGCATATCTTTTCACTGTTACACTGATGATAATCAGATGTACATGCCGATAAAAAAGAATGGCACTATCAGTTCGCTAATAGAGTGTCTTGATGATGTTAAAGCCTGGATGGCTATTAATTTTTTAAGTTTCAATGCTAATAAAACGGAAGTGATGATCTTTGGTGGTACTAATGGGACTTGTTCCGTTGAGTTAGGTGCTTTGGCCCAATATAATAAACCAGTTATCACTAACCTAGGGGTTAAAATAGATGCTGATCTTAACTTCGACAGCCAGATCAGAGCAGTAGTCAAAACAGGCTTTTTTCAGCTGAGGAATTTGGCCAAAGTAAAGCCTTTCTTAGAAAGACGTCAATTTGAGACAGTAATCCATGCCTTTATCACTAGTCGGCTGGATTACTGTAGTGCACTATTTGTGGGGGTTAGTGGGTCTTCTTTAGCTCGTCTTCAAATGGTGCAAAACGCAGCAGCACGTCTCTTGACAGGAGTACGTAAATGTATCAAAGACGTGACGCTTGCTTTTTCTGTCCGACTGAACTTTTTACCAATTAATAAACATTAAAATGAATAAAATTATAACATGTATGTCTACCACCTTCCTTATTCATATGCCCACTCTTATTTCTTTAAAAATAATTGGCTTATTGGCCATTTTCTGCCACCTGAAGTGTGAAAACATCATGTGGGGGCGACCGTCCGGCCTTGACTTCTGTTTGGACAACTGGTTTTAAATCAAACTAAAATAATTTAAATATAATCCTTACCCTATTTGGCATAATTTTAAACTTGTTTTCCATCGATTGACAAAGTTATGAAACATTTGTACACACATTTCAATCATAATAAACAAACAAATCTTGTCCGAAGATGTTCATTGTCTGAAATATCATCTGGGGCGACCATCAAGAAAATACAATTAAGGGACTTTTATTTTGACAATCATCTCAAAGAGGATGTTGCATCAGCCAGCCTCATGGTGAGGGTCCCACAGAGACAACTAGCAGGTGAGTAGTCACTCTCATTTTTACAAACAAATCCTCTTTAAAACTGCTGCAGTGTATACGTCACATTTTGATATCATGTGGGGCGACCAACCTTAAACTGTAAATAATAAGTTTTATACGCAAATCTTTATTTTTAATGTAAATTTGTCAGTGATATGTGGTGAGAAGAAGCTAGCTTGGGTTCTATAGCTAAGCATTAGCCTGTTATACTTGATTAAACTTGAAACCATCATCTGGGGTGACCGAGCATCATGTGGGGCGACCGCCACTGATTGCTTAAATGATAGAAAACACATATCATGTATCTGTAGTTTCTGTATGCAAATGTTTTCATTCATTATATGCATTTAGTTGTTTTAAATAACTTTCTACATTTCACCACATATTTTTTCTAAATTTCAATAATTTCCATCCTACTTCAGAGAGGACTAAGCTTACTTCTTTTTGATTACTTTTTGATTATTATGTTTTTATCAGAGAAATGTGTGAATATTAAGCATTCATTCTACTTTTTCCAATTCCTTTTCTAACTCTGTGTATGTTTAAATATACTTTTTTTCTAGATGGCCCCACTAACAAGCAAAGAAAAGACTGCTCGCTACAGGCAGCGGATCAATGCAGATCCTGTAGCAAGAGCTGACTATCTTACCAGGAAAAAAGAAAGGAATAGGTATAAATAGTAATGAAAAGGCAAACATTGTATGTTTAAGTGATTAATGAAATGAAAAATGAAAATGCTGTTCAATGTTATGTCCAAGCGTTTAATGCATTAGTATTGAAAATATTAATATGATGGTTATGTCTCAAATGAAATAGCGAGGAAACTGTTAATGTTATGAAATGTGTCAAATGAAATGGAAATGTACAGGGGTGAAGAATGAGATCAGAGGAGATCAGGAAGGAAACTTTTTTTTTTTTTTTTGTCAGGAATTACCACAGGCTCTTCAGAAACAGGGCCAACAACTGCTGCATAAAAGCTGCATCTGCAGAAGTTTACAGCTTGTCACTTTATGTGGTTTTACTTATCAGATTGCTATCATGAAAACACCAAGAGTAAATGCCCTCTAAAACCATGAAATGGAGGTTCTCAGGAGGTTGTTTGATACGCATAACAAGATGCAACTCTGTTCAAGCTATGTATAAATCTCTGAAATGGAACTAGGCCAGCACTGCAATCCTCAGACGTGGGTCTCTTTTCATCAAGAGAATGTGCAAGCTGGCGCAAATGTTCATTAAATGCTCATTCAGCATCCTGAAGTTGGATGCAAGTCATTCTCAGGATTAAAGGTGACCAAATGTAATAATGTAAAGGGAAAGGAATCTCACACACTTGTTGCTCCAAACTCAATAGGCTTTTGTTCTGTAACACAAATGAAGATATTTTTAAAGAAATCTGAGAGATTTCTGTCCCTCCAATGAAAGACCATTTCACCAAAACTTTCAAGCTTCAAAAGGTTCATAAAGACATTGTAAAAGTAAATCCATATAAATCGGTTGAATCTAAGTCTTCTGAAGAGACGATTTAAATGATAAACAGATTTTATCTAGGCTTTTATTCACATATAAAAAATTTTCAGTGTAATAACCAATGAGGTTTGTTCTCACGCGTCAAGTATGGTCGAGCTATCGTAAAATGTGTCAATTGTGTCAAAGTTAAATACAGAGTGGAGGCCTAAATGCCATAAATTTAGCTCTGAAAAGAATTGTCCAGTTACTCTATTCAAATATGCAGTCTCATGCAGCAGTTATTGGTGCGGATGGGGGTCAAAGGGTGGGCCCTTTCTGGCAACAATTGTGATGGCGTATTAGAACGTACCCGTAATAGAAGTGGAACAATGGGAGTGTTGTGAAGCATGACAGAACAGCTGTGGCCCGATTCTGAAGTGGCTTGCAACATCTAATAGACTGTTTCTTGTGGTAAAGGTGTGGTTTTGTAGAGCCTGTGATACACACTATACAAACAGATATACCACAACATAAACACACATGCTGGAATCACTTGACTTTAACTATAGCAGCAGCCAAGTTTGTGTCACTCAGATACCTGGAAAAACAAGGCCAAACTACCAATGACAAAACAAACCGAAACTCATCTTTTCAAAAACTGCTGCTGTGTAAAAAATAGATATGCTATCTCCTGTGGTTCTGACTAACTGTTTTTTAATGTAAGGAATTAATGCACGTTCACATAGCTAGATAAAAAACTAAATTTCCAGTTATCAGGACAAAACCTCAAAGAGAGAAATTAAATTGGAGAATCAGTCCATAAAATCACACGTTGTGTATTGGTTTCTCAGTTTCTGCAGTGAATGCTAATGATATTCCGCAATAGACCTTATTCACAGCAGCGCCATCTTTGATTTTTAACAGGAATGAAAGCGAGGCTGTGAGGGATACCTCCATCTCTTCAGCGGGTTGTACTGCTATTAAATGTGTTTGTGGATTGTTCTGCTGACGAAACCATGCAAAAATATGTTTCTGAGAAATTCCAGTAGACCAAATAATCCAGACAATATGATCTGTTTAAAATTATAAGTGATCTAGGAGCTTTATACAGCTTTTTACAGCGGATCCCATTGAAAACACAGTAAGTCTATCCCTCACAGCCTCACTTGCATACCTGTCATGGCGCTGGTCTGAATAAGGTCTATAAGGCTTTTGTTAGGAAATATCAGCCTCTTGTGGTCATTGAGTTAAATGACATCTAAAATGTGTTTTTAAAATGTGTTTGTTTAATAATGTATCAATTACACTCTGAGAAGCTGCTTTCTGTAAAAGTCCAACAGCTAAAAGGGCAGTGTGCATTTATTGCTAAATTGTAACATATTTAGAGATAACTTACAGGAGCCAACCAGGATGGTGCACCATACAACATATTATTACGCTAAATAAATGCAGACATTTGCCAATTTAGTTGTTAGAGGGCAAAAAGATTTATTGACATGATTACTGGATTGTTTTACATTTTTGGGGGGGGTACGTTATAAATGCAAAATTAAAATTAAATTAAACTTGTCCATTTTGACATTTAACTTGAATGAAAAACTGAATAATGACACAAATCCCAATCATATACTGAATTGCTGACAGTCTGAATTTCACTATATTTTTCTTAGTATCAGGCTATATGTCAATATTTTATATTGTTATACTATAACTTAAATGTCCTTAAAGCCTTCTGCCCCAATTCGTTTCACTTATTATTTATTTCTCTACAAATCTGAATTACTATCTGATATCTGTCAATTTCCACATATAACAAAATCTTTAGTCTATCTATATCAAGCGGCAACATTCTAACATGAAAACTGAAGCCTACTCGGAAGTGCTGGTAAAAAGAAGTGGTAAAAAACTGCAATACATCGAAAATCCGCTAGGGGCAGGTCCCAAAAGGGAGCAAATGTCCATAGACCCCATGTTAAAATGTCCGTTCTCTTACGAGAGGTTCTCTCGTATTGCGTAAGCTAGCTTACGCTACGGGAAAGATTCATCTTTTCTGAGAAATTGAAGCCAAAAAATTATCCTATAATTTTGTATCCATTGTCAACGCAGTTCAACTGCAGCAGAGCATGAGCGGGCTAACTAGCAGCTCATTGGCTCGCTCACAGGGAACTGCTTAAGCCTATGAGGAGACGCGATTGAACTCTCGTCCAATGAGAGTCGACATGCTCTCATTGCGTCATAGCCCGCCTAAGCGGGCGTGGTCAGAGAGTATAATAATGGCGTCGTAGGCTGAAACTCTGATTTTCATCTCTTCAGCGAGGCTACACGCATCTGCTGATCCTGAGAGAAGCCGCCGTCGTCGACAAGGCAACTTAGCGAGCATCTAGGAGACTGAAGAAGCCGGCCGTCTTCGCCACCTTCAGCCGTCCTGCAAGCTACCGCCATCCGACGGAATATATCCTTTTTTCTCTCTTGCATATTACTGTATCCTTATTACTAAAAGAGCCGAGCGTCTTTTTCAAGATGTCTCGTACCATTTCCTGCGGTTCTTGCCGCGCTCCCCTCGAGACTGGAGACCGCCATGTCATCTGTGCTCTCTGTCTCGGATTGGAGCACGCCGAGCTCGCCCTCGCTGATGGCGGCTGCGAGCTCTGCGAGAGTATGCCGCTGTCGACCCTGCGGGCTCGACTTCAGGCCGTAAAAGAAGCTTCCGCGCCGCCTCTGACTTCGCCGCGGAAGAAGAAACGCCGCTCACAGAGGCCGCCGGAACCCCAGCTTGAAGCGTTCATTCCGCCGGAGCCCGTCGCCTCCCGCTCTCCATCTCCGCCGCTACCGGACATACAGCTGCCGCCGAGTGGCCGCTCTGTTGCCTCCGAGGACGCCGCGGACATTAAGGAGACATGTTCGCTTCTCGCTTCAGACAGTGAGGAATGGTCCGGTTCTCGCGCTTCTTCGGCCCGTGAATCCACCGCGACCCGCGCGGGCATCGAGGACGAATTATGCGCCTCCTGTCTCAGGCCGTCGAACGCCTCGGGCTCGAGTGGTCCCCTCCCCCCGAGCAGACCACCAACCGCATGGACGGCAGTTACTTCCGCCAGCGTTCGACTCCCGCCACCAAGCGGGCCGCGCCCTTCCTCCCTGAACTACACGCGGAGCTCTCTAAGTCCTGGAATGCCCCGCTCTCTGCCAGAACTCGCTCTGATTCTTCCACCCCGCTTCGCGTTGTGGACGGAGCCGCTGAGAAGGGCTATCTCTCCATTCCCCCTGTAGAGGACCTGGTCGCTGCACACTTGTGCCCGCCCTCCGCGAGATGGCGTTCATCACCTGTGCTTCCCTCTAAAGCCTGCAGAGCGACTTCGAGTTTTCATACCCGCGCTTATTCAGCCGCCGGTCAAGCAGCCTCTGCATTGCACTCCATGTCTGTTTTACAGATTCTACAGGGTGACATACTCCGCGAATGGGATGAGAACGGAAGAGATCCCCCTAAAGTCGCGGATTTGAGGAGCGCCACGGACCTCGCCCTTCGCGCTACAAAATCTGCCGCTCAAGCCCTGGGGAAATGTATGGCCGCCATTTGTGTGTCTGAAAGACATTTGTGGCTCACACTCGCCGACATGGGAGATTCTGAGCGCGCCGCTTTTCTAAATGCCCCGCTCTCTCCATCCGGCCTCTTCGGATCTGCCGTCACAGGTATTGTTGACCGTTTCTCCGAAGTTCAGAAAGCTTCCCAGGCCATGAACCTCTTCCTGCCTCGTCGCGCTAGCTCCTCTGCAGGCCGCTCACGTGACCAGCCTCCTGCACGAGCCCCACCTCAGCGCCCAGCTCAGCACAGCCAGACTTCGCAGCGACGCCAGGGCCGCGGCCTAGGATCACGCCGAAACCTGATCACTCGAAGTCTGCCTAGCACAGCTGAGAAAAAGACGGCGCTCTCCCGCTGCGGCCGGACCGCCGTCAAAATACCGCCCTCTGCTAGTCCCCGCGCACGCGGCTACTGCAGTAGTGTATCCCGCCATTACCAAGCCGGTTTCCCTTCCCGCTTGCATGAGCACAAACGCCGTTTTCACGGCGACCCAAATAAATCTCAAAAAGAGCAAAAAGACACCTTGTGTAATAAATGTGCCCACAACACTGTGTTCACTCATACACAAAAGCACGTCTGTTCCCGTGTCCCACACAGAGCACACTCTCATAAAGCGGCCCCAATCCGCTCGAGTTTCAGAGTACATAAAAGCGCCCACGAACCCGTGCGCGCTTCCCCCCTCTGTTCACTCTGTTACACGGCCCATAAACTCCTCTCTGAGTGTAAGTCCCGTTGTTATAAACAATATGAGCGCGCGCACACAGCCCGCCATGTGCAGCGACGAGGACCGGGTAGCCATTCACCCCCTAACATTGCGCTGCAAAGCGTGGGAAGCTATTACGGGAATTTCCCAGTGGGTGCTAAACACAATAAGGCTGGGCTATCGCTTACAGTTTCGCCGCCGCCCTCCAAGCTTTCGAGCGCGGCTAGAAACTACTGTGAACCTAGAAGCGGCGACGCTGCTCCGTTCAGAGATAGCAAAACTATTGTGCAAAAGGGCTATAGAGAGAGTGCCTCTGTCTATGAGCGAGTCGGGGTTTTACAGCCGCTATTTTCTTGTTCCAAAGAAAGACGGCGGCCTCAGACCAATATTAGACCTCAGAGTGCTGAACAAAGCTCTCATGAAGAGACCGTTCAAAATGCTCACTATCAGAAAACTCCTCGCGCACGTGCGCCAGGGGGACTGGTTCATTTCACTAGATCTGAAAGATGCTTATTTTCAGATTCAGATAAATCCCCTTCACAGGCCATTCTTACGTTTCGCCTTCGAAGGCCAGGTTTATCAATACACAGTCCTTCCGTTCGGCCTATCCTTAGCACCTCGTACGTTCACGAAGTGCATGGATGCGGCGCTCGCCCCCCTGCGGAGTCAGGGGCTGCGAATACTGAACTATTTGGACGACTGGCTGATTTTGGCACAATCACAGAGGGAGATACTGTCTCATCGTACAGTTCTCCTCGACCATCTGAAAGCTTTGGGCCTCTCTGTCAACTGGACAAAGAGCGCACTTCAACCCAGTCAGACTATTTCCTTCTTGGGTATAGAGCTAGACTCGGTCACGATGACGGCTCGTCTGTCAACACAGCGCGCGCGCCGTGTTCAGCGTCTCGCCGCATCTTTTCAGATGAACAGACTCACACCTCTGAAAACTTTTCAGAAGGCGTTGGGCTATATGGCCTCAGCCTCCGCGGTGCTCCAACTGGGGTTACTGCGCATGCGCCCGCTTCAGCTCTGGTTGAAGAGCCGTGTGTCTCACCGTGCGTGGACCACGGGCTGCCAGCTGATAAAGGTAACGCAGACCTGTATTATAGCTCTGCAACCATGGACCGTGACAGAATGGTTTCAGCGGGGCGTTTCCATGGGGACTTGTTCTCGCCGAAAAGTCATCTCGACAGACGCATCCAACACGGGTTGGGGTGCGGTCTGCGAGGGCTCACCGGCCTTCGGCCCCTGGTCAGCTCAAGAGAGCCTCCTTCACATAAACTGTTTGGAGATGTTAGCGGTCGAGAACGCGCTCACGCGTTTTCTCCCGCGCGTTCACGGTCACCACGTGCTGATCCGTTCGGACAATATAGCCGTGGTCTCCTACCTAAACCGTCAGGGCGGAGTCAGATCCAGAAATCTTTTCAGACTGACAGAACGCATATTAGTTTGGTCGCAGTGTCACCTGCTATCGCTCAGAGCGACGCACGTGCCGGGCCATCTGAACGACGGTCCAGACAGTCTGTCCAGGAACCCCATTCCCCCCGGGGAATGGTCCCTGCACACTCTTACAGTCCAAAAGCTGTGGCGAATATTCGGCAGAGCAGAGGTGGACCTCTTCGCCTCAGAAGAGAACACCCAGTGCCCAATATTTTTCTCGAAGAGCGACGACGCGCTAGCCCAGACCTGGCCCAGCCGCCCGCTTTATGCATTCCCTCCGGTTTCTCTGCTACCACAGGTGCTTCAGAGAATCAGGGAAACACGCCACTCGGTGCTTCTCATAGCCCCGCGTTGGGAGGGTCAGACTTGGTTTCCGGAGCTCACTCAGCTGTCACAGACAGCCCCGTGGCCCATTCCAGTCAGAGCAGATCTCCTCTCTCAAGCTCGCGGCACGATCTGGCACCCCCACCCAGAGCGCTGGGCGCTACACGCGTGGGTGATCAACAACTACCCGTTGCTTTGCCAGAGGGAGTGTTAAACACGATCATGCAGGCTAGAGCGGCCTCTACGAGAAGGCTCTATGCGTCTAAATGGTCTGTGTTCTCAAAATGGTGCACCGACAGAAATTTGGACCCACGGTCATGCGAGGTTCCTTCCTTGCTAAGTTTTCTCCAAGAGATGCTGGACAAGGGCAGGTCCCCGTCCACTCTCAAGGTGTATGTGGCAGCCGTCGCAGCGTTCGTTGAACCCCGGCGCGGCCAGTCACTGGGCAAAGACGGTTTGGTCATCCGCTTCCTCAGGGGAGCTAGAAGGATGAACCCCTCACGCCCCCCTTCGGTGCCGATTTGGGATCTTTCCATAGTTCTCGAAGCTATGAAAGCCCCCCCATTCGAACCACTAAACACCGTGGACCTCAAATACCTCTCGTTCAAAGCCGTTTTTCTGCTTGCGCTCGCATCAGTAAAACGTGTGGGAGACCTTCACGCGCTGTCAACTAGCGCTTCCTGTCTTGAGTTTGGGCCCAATGACTCCTTAGTCGTTCTCAAACCTAGACATGGTTATGTCCCAAAAGCGATTGGTACCCCATTCAGGGCACAAGTTATTTCCTTATCGGCTCTGCCTGCA
The DNA here is from genome assembly GCA_031834385.1 of Semotilus atromaculatus. Lineage (NCBI taxonomy): Eukaryota > Metazoa > Chordata > Actinopteri > Cypriniformes > Leuciscidae > Semotilus > Semotilus atromaculatus. The sequence continues at coordinate 12,753,492 of JAULUF010000038.1, read as the reverse complement.
TCCGATAACGAATCTGACTCTAATCTCCTGTGTCCGGTCAGGGCCCTGAGATTATACGTTTCCCGCACTGCTCCGGTCAGACGATCTGAGCAGCTGTTTGTTTCGTTTGGTGGGCTCACCAAAGGGTTGGCCGCCTCGAAACAGACACTATCCAGATGGATAGTTGATGCCATTGCAGCCGCATACGCGTCGAAAGACCTGCCATGCCCTCTGGGCATTAGGGCTCATTCCACTAGAGGCATGGCCTCATCGTGGGCATGGTCCAGCGGAATTTCCATTCACGACATTTGTGTGGCAGCAGGATGGTCTTCCCCTTCCACTTTTGTCAGATTTTACAATCTCGAAGTTCCCGCCTTGCAGGCTAAACTACTAGCTATCTAGTATGTTACAGATTCTCTGGTGAGCTGCACTAAAAAGAGTTATTCACACAGACCAGTTCCCGCTCTGTCTCTCTTATCAAGTGCTTAGTACTACACAATCACCGGCCCGCTCTGCTGGCCCTGTCTCATGTACATATGTTCATTCCCACTATCAAGGGTTCCCCCGGGTCTCCCCTGGGACTTGTAAGTGGATGCTTAGCACGCACGGCGTTGACCAGGTGTTCCCGTAGCGTAAGCTAGCTTACGCAATACGAGAGAACCTCTCGTAAGAGAACGAATCGGTTACCTAACGTAACCTCGGTTCTCTCTAGATGAGGGAACGAGTATTGCGTTCCTGGCCGTGCTTGTGCTACTAGCGTTTCTCGCTTCATTCTATGAAAACCAGAGTTTCAGCCTACGACGCCATTATTATACTCTCTGACCACGCCCGCTTAGGCGGGCTATGACGCAATGAGAGCATGTCGACTCTCATTGGACGAGAGTTCAATCGCGTCTCCTCATAGGCTTAAGCAGTTCCCTGTGAGCGAGCCAATGAGCTGCTAGTTAGCCCGCTCATGCTCTGCTGCAGTTGAACTGCGTTGACAATGGATACAAAATTATAGGATAATTTTTTGGCTTCAATTTCTCAGAAAAGATGAATCTTTCCCGTAGCGTAAGCTAGCTTACGCAATACTCGTTCCCTCATCTAGAGAGAACCGAGGTTACGTTAGGTAACCGATTCGTTTTCACAGCATAAATTCATGTTTTTACAGGTTGGTCCCATGAACTTTTATTGTATTTTTCGATAGGTTCCGAGTCCCTGACAACTGTGAGGGGGGTGATTTTTTTTTCTAACTCGTTAGTTTAGATCGTATTTAGATATAAAATGTATGACAAATAAGGGCGTGGTTAACTTTGATTGACAGTTGAGAACGGGCTGCGCTGGAGATTTGACGTCTCGGCCATGATCTGACAACACATCATACCACCTCTGGATCCTTTCTGAACATTTGTATTGAAATATCGTACATAAAATGGGTTGCTCTGCTATAAACTGCACTAACTGACACTGTAGGATTAACTTCGCTCCATTTTTTTTCCCGGTAAGTGACATTCCACTACTATTTCACGTAGTTAGCGCTATTTAGCATCAATGTTTGTGGGCAGTGGCACTGCAACAGTTAGCATTAAATCGCCTCATATAAGTTAGGGTCCGAGGTACTTTACCTATGGTTATAGTAACTGACGTTTGAAACACTGTAAATGCGCCTGCTATGCATATCGCAACGGCTTGCAATAACTGGGGTCCATGAACAAAGGACAGAGAGAAAATCACTCACTGCTCTTGGCTGAATAACTTTTGTAACTTTAATAAGAATCAGTATATTTAATTCATACAGTGAAAACTAAACAGTGTTTTATTTTTACATTTGATTATTCAGTTTGTGTTGTTAAATAAACCTAATGTAGGATAACCTGAAACCTTAAACGCTGTGCTTTACACTGATGTTAAAATAACATGTCTTATGCTACAGTGTTCACTTTCAGAAGTTGTAGAGATGTTTTCTCTGTGTCACAAAAATAATGTGAAACACGCATGTAATTTAAAATTCTTGGTTGTACTCTTCTTCGGCAGCTTTGCAGTAGCTAATGTAGTAACTTAGCTAGCCTGCCTAGTCTGCCAGTCGATTTATAACGTTCCAGAGAGCTGCCGCTGCTTGGCTGAAGAGGCGCGTCCACCGGCCGGCTCAGTCTCACACAAAGCCCGCCCTTTTACCCATATATGGATTGGCCGGAAGGTGGGCGGGGTTAGGATTTCCCAAGAATTTCAAACATGGCGCCGCCCATACCGTCCATAAACGGCTTCAAAACCGTTATTCAGAAAGTCTATGGGTGACGTCACAGACGCTTTGTCCATTTTTTTTACAGTCTATGGTCTATATCCAAATGAAAAGTAATATAAAATAAAATAAATAGAAATTTAACCTCAAAACTTCACAATATTTTAAGCAAAACCATTCAATAAATCTGTTGAGATGATAATCAGTGACGTATAAGGGAACATCTTACCTGAATCTTTTAAGGAAAATTCCCAGTCTTTGCTGCCATCTAGATGCAGGATTGCTGTGATTTCAAACTTCTCAACAAACGTCCTGCATCTCACCTTAATGTTGATGTCAGCAGCAAACCTGTGATTTCTATCTGTGAGTTAATTATATTTGTGCCTTTTACAATGAACTTATTGTGGACATAGATGTTTAATTACATTGTCTACTTTTTTTTTTTAAATACCTGCATGTAATTACAGCTGTAATTAATTTACATGTTGACCCTTCCCTTACACCCAACCCACCCTTAAGGATTAGTTCACCCAAAAAATGAAAGTTCTGCCATTAATTACTCACCCTGTCACTCACGAGGTTCACAAATCTTCTGAGAGCTTTCTGACCCACAATTGACAGTCTAACTCAATTTAAATATTTAAGTTATATATATATATATACATATATATATATATATATATATATATATATATATATATACTTTAATGATGTATTTACTACCTTTCTGGGGCTTGAAAGTGGTAATTGCATAGACTGTCAATGGAGAGACATAAAGCTCTCAGATTTCATTAAAAAGATCTTAATTTGTGTTCGGGTTTTGGAGCGACATGAGGGTGAGAAATGAATGACAGAATTTAAATTTTTGGTCGAATTAACCCTTTAAATCTACACATGCCACCAAACCTGTCCCCAACCTTATCCATATCCCCTGTGTTTTTGTCCAGGTTTTTACCTTATTGTAATTAGTAATAGCCTATTGATTCTGAAGAGCTTAGCTCATGGTTACACTCCACCTGTCAATCTGCTATAAATAGTGTTGCTCCATTAAAACTCAGGCAACCAAAAACAAAAATTGAACCATGGCTAAATGACACGGTGCGTGCTGTCAGACGCAAGTGCCGTCAAGTCGAGCGCAAATGGAAAAAGGATAAGCTGCAAGTGCAAATGCTAAGGGACTGCTGGCGTCACTATCAGACAATGGTGAAAGAAGCTAAAAGAATGTATATTTCTGAGATCATTCTTTTGAACAGTAATAAGCCTCGCATTCTGTTTGAAACTATTGATTCAGTTATTAATATTCCACAAACTGGCTGTGTTGATGACCCCCCGGGCTGTTTGTGAATTTTTTTTCTCACTTTTTTAATGATAGAATTACTTCCATTAGAGATCTAATTTCACCTTCGGCCTGTGACCCCTCAGTCTCTGTTAGCTGCTCTTCTGTATTTGATAAGTTTGATCCTGTGACTTTGTGTATAGTTACAAAAGATTGTTGGTAATTTAAAGCCCTCAGGTTCACCACAAGATGCTATTCCTCCTCGACTCTTTAAGGAGGTTTTTTCTACTATAGGACCGTCTGTTCTTGCAGTTGCTAATAGCAGTCTGTCCTCTGGTGTGGTTCCTAAAATTTTTAAACATGCTGTAGTGCAACCTCTACTCAAAAAACCTGGTTTTGATCCGACAGATAAAATTTTAGGCCTATTTCAAAATGACCTTTTATCTCTAAAATCCTTGAAAAGATAGTTTGCAATCAAATAATGTTTTTTTTTAATGACAACAATATCCTTGAGGTATTCCAGTGTGGCTTCAAATCTTTACACAGTACGGAATCTGCTCTTTTAAAAGTTTTTAATGATATTTATTTAGCTACAGATTCTGGTAATTATGTTGTTCTTGTGCTTCTTGACCTGACGGGTGCATTTGATACTGTGGACCATGAAATTTTGATTTCTCGTTTGGAGCATTGGTTGGGCATAAAAGTCACAGCGCTTGAATGGTTTAGGTCATACCTGGTAGGTCGGACTCTCTGCATCAGCTGCGGAAATTCTGAGTCCTCTTCTGCACCTCTCTCTTGTGGGGTCCCCCAGGGCTCAATTCTGGGTCCCCCTCTTTTTTCACTGTATTTGCTACCGCTGGGCTCAGTAATTAGGAAACATGGCATATCTTTTCACTGTTACACTGATGATAATCAGATGTACATGCCGATAAAAAAGAATGGCACTATCAGTTCGCTAATAGAGTGTCTTGATGATGTTAAAGCCTGGATGGCTATTCATTTTTTAAGTTTCAATGCTAATAAAACGGAAGTGATGATCTTTGGTGGTACTAATGGGACTTGTTCCGTTGAGTTAGGTGCTTTGGCCCAATATAATAAACCAGTTATCACTAACCTAGGGGTTAAAATAGATGCTGATCTTAACTTCGACAGCCAGATCAGAGCAGTAGTCAAAACAGGCTTTTTTCAGCTGAGGAATTTGGCCAAAGTAAAGCCTTTCTTAGAAAGACGTCAATTTGAGACAGTAATCCATGCCTTTATCACTAGTCGGCTGGATTACTGTAATGCACTATTTGTGGGGGTTAGTGGGTCTTCTTTAGCTCGTCTTCAAATGGTGCAAAACGCAGCAGCACGTCTCTTGACAGGAGTACGTAAATGTATCAAAGACGTGACGCTTGCTTTTTCTGTCCGACTGAACTTTTTACCAATTAATAAACATTAAAATGAATAAAATTATAACATGTATGTCTACCACCTTCCTTATTCATATGCCCACTCTTATTTCTTTAAAAATAATTGGCTTATTGGCCATTTTCTGCCACCTGAAGTGTGAAAACATCATGTGGGGGCGACCGTCCGGCCTTGACTTCTGTTTGGACAACTGGTTTTAAATCAAACTAAAATAATTTAAATATAATCCTTACCCTATTTGGCATAATTTTAAACTTGTTTTCCATCGATTGACAAAGTTATGAAACATTTGTACACACATTTCAATCATAATAAACAAACAAATCTTGTCCGAAGATGTTCATTGTCTGAAATATCATCTGGGGCGACCATCAAGAAAATACAATTAAGGGACTTTTATTTTGACAATCATCTCAAAGAGGATGTTGCATCAGCCAGCCTCATGGTGAGGGTCCCACAGAGACAACTAGCAGGTGAGTAGTCACTCTCATTTTTACAAACAAATCCTCTTTAAAACTGCTGCAGTGTATACGTCACATTTTGATATCATGTGGGGCGACCAACCTTAAACTGTAAATAATAAGTTTTATACGCAAATCTTTATTTTTAATGTAAATTTGTCAGTGATATGTGGTGAGAAGAAGCTAGCTTGGGTTCTATAGCTAAGCATTAGCCTGTTATACTTGATTAAACTTGAAACCATCATCTGGGGTGACCGAGCATCATGTGGGGCGACCGCCACTGATTGCTTAAATGATAGAAAACACATATCATGTATCTGTAGTTTCTGTATGCAAATGTTTTCATTCATTATATGCATTTAGTTGTTTTAAATAACTTTCTACATTTCACCACATATTTTTTCTAAATTTCAATAATTTCCATCCTACTTCAGAGAGGACTAAGCTTACTTCTTTTTGATTACTTTTTGATTATTATGTTTTTATCAGAGAAATGTGTGAATATTAAGCATTCATTCTACTTTTTCCAATTCCTTTTCTAACTCTGTGTATGTTTAAATATACTTTTTTTCTAGATGGCCCCACTAACAAGCAAAGAAAAGACTGCTCGCTACAGGCAGCGGATCAATGCAGATCCTGTAGCAAGAGCTGACTATCTTACCAGGAAAAAAGAAAGGAATAGGTATAAATAGTAATGAAAAGGCAAACATTGTATGTTTAAGTGATTAATGAAATGAAAAATGAAAATGCTGTTCAATGTTATGTCCAAGCGTTTAATGCATTAGTATTGAAAATATTAATATGATGGTTATGTCTCAAATGAAATAGCGAGGAAACTGTTAATGTTATGAAATGTGTCAAATGAAATGGAAATGCTGATTCTTCATAAAATTTCATTAAATGTGTTTTAACTATCAAAATCATTGAATAGTCTTAATTGCATGCTGTTTTTCATCATGTGGGGCGACCACTTGTCATGTGGGGTAACCAACCATATTCAGTTCTGTAGTAAATTAAAAAAATAATGTCTGTCCATTTTGGTTGAAATATAATTCATTGGTATAACATCAATAAGTGGATACTATATCTACACATTTTAAATCAGTTTTATGGATTATATGAGTACAAAAAATACGTAATTGCTTTATGAGGGTGACACTGCCATTATAGATAAAAATTTATTTAACATCATTTGCAATAAATGAAAGGACACATGAGTATATCTTTCTTAAACAGTTCAATTAATTACTGATACTTCTTAAAATATAACTTATGTAAAGGAAATCTATTAATTTTAAGACAAATTACGGTCGCCCCAAATGACTTTTTTAAGGTCGTTGCCCTATTCATTTGAGTTTAAAAGCACTAAAATATCTTTGTTTGAAGTTTTCACACACATGTGTAGACTACACTCCAAATGTTTAGAAAATAGCCAAATATATTATTATTTCAAGTATTTTAAAAATGGGCCTCTCAAAGGCTTTATACGTCATTGACCCAAATACGAACACATTACACCCGTCTTAGCATCACTTCACTGGCTGCCTGTACAGTACAGGATTAATTTTAAAATGATTTTATTTGTTTTTAAATCATTAAATGGTCTTGCCCCGTCTTATATCTCCGAGTTATTACATCTCCACACACTCACTCGTGCTCTTAGGTCAGCTGATAAACTGCTCCTACATGTACCAAAAACAAAACGTAAACTTAGAGGGGACCGTGCTTTTGCAGTAGCAGCTCCAAAACTGTGGAATGACCTGCCTCAGTCTGTAAAACAGGCCACTTCAATCACTCATTTTAAATCTCTTTTAAAAACGTATCTATTTTCTTTGGCCTTTAACACCAGGAGTTGATATTTTGCTTTGTATTTTATGCTGTATGAGTTGTGTTGTTTTTGTATATTTGTTTATTCTTGTGTACAGCACTTTGGTCTACCTTGGTCGTTGTAAAGTGCTTTATAAATAAAGTTTGTAAGTTTGTATTGTCTTTTTTAAGTCACTTTTTATACATTTACATTCATTTTTATGTATATTTAGCCTACGGTAAATGTCTGCTTGTCAGTATCTATTTTTCTTTCTCATAGATACCGGTAACCAGCTATTTAGTTGGGTAAATCCACTCATGTGTCATTATGTCTGTAAAAGTATGATGCATGGTGGTTTAACATACATACAAATAATATTTTTACCAGAAAAATTTGACTCTGCGCGACTGAACTAAATATTAATTCACATTCAAATCATGATACAGAAATGTGAGGCATATTCACCTACAACAGCAACCCAGTAGTTTGCAAACCTTTCTACACAATGGTCAGATTATGACACTAGAGGGAGCCGTTTTCTTTTTATATGACAGAGATCGGATGAATTAAACTAGTGTTGTTGTCCAGTGTATCTGACATTTAATAATCCTGAAATCTGTCCTGTAAATTTAAGCTAGTACAATAGTTTTACCTTAAGCCTTTACCTTCAGTTATCATAATCTTAGGCCTACAGTACTTTACAGGTCTGTTTAGAGACAGTTCTTTAATTTCCATACCATTTACATTTCAACATTATAAAACATTATATAATGTATTAAATTTGTGTCATATCTGATAACAGGTTACACATTGAATTTGACACTGTAAAATAGTGATTCGTTTGCCTTAAAAATTCCTAAACACCAAGAGACAAGAAGACAGTAATAATGAAACAATTTTATTGAATCTTCCAGTAGAGACTTTGATATTCATAGAATAAAACTGCTTTCTGAGAGTACAAGTAAGCAAGAACAGCACAAAAATAAAAGGACAGAGACAAGAAGCCACTTATGAAAGTGCAGATATGAAGGAACAACATTATATATTTTCTTCAAAAAATACAAAAATGTTTACATTTTAACAGTGGATGGGATTTCACTATGAATAAAAAACTCAGAGCAAGTTAATAAAATAAAAAAATGACCTACTTTTAAAAAAAACAATATCTAGTGCCATTTAGAATTGTCAACAAAAAAGGTAACTATTTTACTCGAAAAATGCTGGAAATGCACAGGCATTACGTATATTTTTTCTCTTACTTTTCTAAAGGTGTTTTATTAAAACAGATTATTCATGGCATTTCAGGAATAAAAAAGAACAGTGAAAGGAGGACGTTCTTCCGTGCAGCACAGTGGTGCAGTGCACAACATAGGGACAAAGTAAACGATGCCTGCCTCTGCTCTCGTAGACATCATAGATTTACAATCCTGGGGATCAAACCACACTTGCAAAAAAAACAGACTGCACAGCACTTTCTCTACTAATAAGTACATTTACACACCCATTTTTTAAAATCAGTCAAACACAACTGCGGTAAAATTAGCGCAACATACGCATGAGTTTGCTCATGCATCCCTACCCACTACTAACATGCCCTAACACCCCATAAGTGTATCCCATTCAAAAGTTAAGTATTCAAATATATGTATTTTTCATTCGACATTTTTGTCCATTTTTGCTACATTTATTATTCTTTCCAGCTGTGAGAAATGTTGCATTAATAACCTCATTATCTTCTCACAGCTTCATGCCATTCAGTTCATTTAAAGCATTATATTTCTGCTATGTTATCTTACTCTTTTTGTCTACCAGACGTGTTCACGCTATACTACTCTGTACAACACTGTACTACTCTCTAAGCTATGATGCAGATCTTTTTTTCGCCAATGGAATACTGATTTGTAAACTGGAAAAAGGAGAAGAAATGCAAAAGGATAAGAAAACAAACAAAAGTTGGCTTAAAACCCAACTTCACTCACAAACAGGAGCAAAGGAGGATACTTGCCCCAAGTATGATGGCCTCATCATTTAACATGCTTGGTCACACATAAGTTGTCAAGTATCTTCCAGATTCTCACGGGCTGAGAACTGAGGACTCTTCAGTCAAATGTTATGCCCCCAAACAAACTGCCTTCAAGTAGAATACAACCCCCACCCTCCAGCCTTCTCCCACATCTCCCTCAAACAAATCAGCTTCTGCATGGGAACCCAGATTGACAGGGTTACATCAGCAGTTGCCTTATGATCAGCTCTGTCTAGGACACAGAAGAAATGGGGTTGTGAGGAGAGCCCATCTGGGTAAGGACTTTATCCAGCCACTGCAGGGGCCCGTGAAGATGAATCTCAATCCAGCATGGGGTGCTTGTCACATCCTGTCGATGGTACTCCGCACCCCAACCCTGAAACACAAGTACAATTATGTCTATAGTTCTCTTTAAAATTGTGTGCTACATGAAGGGAAAGTTCACTCAAAAACAAAAATTCTAATTGAATTCTGCTTTTTACTCACACGCACGTGGTTACAAACAGGTATGCATTTCTTACAGTGTCTGAGTTGGTGAAGTCAGTCGGGCCCAAAACGCGTGTGTGTGTGTATACATACAGTATCTCACGAAAGTGAGTACACCCCTCACATTTCAGCAAACATTTTAGTATGTCTTCTCAGGGGACAATACTATAGAAATGAAACCTGGATATATTTTAGAGTAGTCAATGTGCTGCTTGTATAGCAGTATATATTTACTGTACTCTGAAAATAACTCAACATACACCCATTATTGTCAAAATAGCTGGCAACAAAAGTGAGTACACCCTACGTGATAATAGCTGTACGTTGTTTAACCATGCAAAGCCACATGTCCTATTCATCATGTTCTTGTTTTTGTCTGCTTGACAGGACCATACAAATGTGTGTATCTTGTATTAGAGCAGTTAGAATTTGTGCTTTGAGTACAATTCTCTCATACTGACCACTGGATGTTCAACATGGCACCTCATGGCAAATAACTCTCTAATGATTTGAGAATTAGAATTGTTGCTCTCCACAAAGTTGACCTAGGCTATAAGAAGATTGGTAACACCCTGAAACTGAGCCAGGGTGTGAGCCAGACGCATGATCGTGCCAGCATTGCTAGTTTGCATAAACGGAAGGTCGGCTTGTCAGTGCTCAGACCATACGCTGCACACTGCAACAAGTCAGTTTGCATGGCTGTCGTCCCAGAAGGAAGCCTCTTCTGAAGCTGGCTCGCAAGAAAGCCTGCAAACAGTTTGCTGAAAGCAACCTGTCCAAGAGCATGAATTACTGGAACCATGTCCTGTGGTCTGATGAGACTAAGATAAACTTGTGTGGCTCAGATGGTGTCCAGCATATGTGGTGATGCCCTGGTGAGGATGCCCTACAGTCAAGCATGGTGGGGGTAGCATCATGGTCTGGGGCTGCATGAGTGCTGCTGGTACTGGGAGCTGCGCTTCATTGGGGGAAACATGGATTTCAACATGTACTGCGACATTCTGAAGCATAACATGATGCCCTCCCTTCAGAAACTGAGCCGAACGGCATGATAACGACCCCAAACACACCTTCAAGATGACAACTGGCTTGCTGAGGAAGCTGAAGGTGAAGGTGATGGAGTGGCCAAGTATGTCTCCAGACCTGAACCCTATTGAGCACCTGTGGGGCATCGTCAAGCGGAAGGTGGAGAAGCGCCACATGTCTAACATCCAGCAGCTCCATGATGTCATTATGGAGGAGTGGAAGAGGGTCCCAGCAACAACCTGTGCAGCTCTGGTAAATTCCATGCCTAGGATGATTAAGCCAGTGCTAGATAATGTTGCTCACACAAAATATTGACACTTTGGGCACAGTTTTGACATGTTCACTTAGGGTGTACTCACTTTTGTTTCCAGCTATTTTGACAATAATGGCTGTATATTGAGTTATTTTCAGAGGACAATAAATATATATTGCTATACAAGCAGCACATTGACTACTCTAAAATATACCCAAGTTTCATTTCTATAGTATTGTCTCATGAGAAGATATACTAAAATGTTTGCTGAAATGTGAGGGGTGTACTCACTTTTGTGAGATACTGTGTATATATATATATATATATATATTAGGGCTGCAACTAACAACTATTTTAATAGTCGACTAGTCACCGACTATTGAAACGATTAGTCGACTAATCGAATAATTATTAAATTTTTCTAAAATTTAGCATGAGATTGCTTTAATTCTGTGGAAAATGATAGTAAACACAAGAAAGAAGGGGGTACTTCAATGAAAAATGCATATTTTATTGAACTTTGCTGCTGATAGGCCGATTCATACTAAAAGTAAATAAAAATGCCCTGTCTAAAACCAATTAGGCACAGTGCTCGGTCAGTATAAACATAAATACATAAATAAAGAAACTCTATAATTTTAATAAAGGACAGGCACATTTGTTTTATAAGAAAAAATAAATTAAAATCAAGTAAACATTTTCTTCCTGTAAACCAGGGGCAGGCACATTAGCAGCAATAAAACAGTAAACAAAAATATTAAGTGCATTTTGTGAGATACATTCAGTGGTTAATCAATGGTGGCTCTCTTCTTCAGACTGCATGCATTTAAGTTAAAATACTTTTGTCAGGCACAGTCGGGCATAACGTTAAATCCTTTTTTTTTTGTTTTGTTTTTTTTACAGAAAATACGCTTATAAAATGTACAATGTACATCCAAAACAAAACGTATTGGCTTCCATGTTATTTAAATCTTACCGAGGCGAGTCAAACTCTGTTTCATTCAACTGTCCGACGTGAATGTTCGTGCATCACCGAGGTGCTGCCGTGATACGCAAGGACTGCTTTGCAAACCATGCAGGTAATCTTTTTATTCGCTGTATCCAGGCTAAAATGCTCCCAAACTTTAGATGTTTTGGTACGCGCAGCTGCTGCGTTGGACGCCGCCATTTCTGTATGTTATCGCTCAGCAGAGAAGCTAATGCGCGTGTGCGACTCTCGGCAGAGATTGTAATGAAGAGAGATGCCTCGGTCGGAAAAAAACATGTCTGGCGACAAAATCTATTTCTATTATCGATTTTTGTCGACAACGTCGACGAATCGTTGCAGCCCTAATATATATATATATATATATATATATATATATATACACACACACACTCCTGAGCAAAAAAAAAAATATATATATATTTTAATGGTCTATATATGCAGGGCCTAAAACTAACTTTTTGCCACAGCTGCCAATGGCCAGTAAAAATGTATTTGGCATAATTCTTTTTTTTTTTTTTTTACCAGCCATGAATCCTTGTTAAAGTTACAAAAGTTATTCAGTCAAGAACACTGAGTGATTGTTCTTTGCCATTTGATGTTTAATTAACATTAAAAACACAGAGAGCAGCAGGAATATTAGGCTGCTGTCATTTTAAGATCTAATGCACGAAACCATTATACTGTTACACATGCATTTTATTTGTCAACTGTTTACGTTCAGTTAAGACATAACTGACTAGTATGTTTACAAGGATACTTGCCAAGGTGGGCAGTTTGACAATTTTGTTTGAATATGTTCAAGCACAAGAAGATGTGAAAGAGAGAAGTATTCAGTATTTGTGTGCTGTCTGGACGGGGATGTCTTCAGATGTTTGAGCACAACTTCCCACACAGCACGGGTAACTAATTGAGTTCCCTTTCGTGTCTTCTTGAGCTTGAATATTTAAATTGGTGAGGCTTAAAGGGATCAATTTAACCCTTGTGCTGCATTAGATTTTTGACACCGTTGAGTGCATTAATGGACAAAAATGGCCACATATTAAACATTGCCTAAAATATTATATATTATTATTATTTTCCACTTTTACCAAGTTAAATCTTTTAACCAGCATCAGTCCTCGTCATAACTACCAAATATTTATTTAATTTCAGGATTTTAACCCTTTAAATACCAGTTTTGGTGGCGATACCATCAATTTGTATAAGAGGAAAAAACACAAAAATGCAATTATTTTCCATATACTAAATGCAAAGTGAAAACCTTGGATTTGGATTATCACAGTCTTGAATATGTCAAAGATTAGCGGCAACATTATTTCTGGTGCATTTAAAGATTTTGTGTTATGTCAGATTTAAAAAAAAAATCCCACTTAGCGCGTTAATGGACAAAAATGGTCACATATTAAACATTGCCTAAAATATTATATATTATTATTATTTTCCACTTTTACCAAGTTAAATCTTTTAACCAGCATCAGTCCTCATCATAACTACCAAATATTTATTTAATTTCAGGATTTTAACCCTTTAAATACCAGTTTTGGTGGTGATGCTATCAATTTGTATAAGAGGAAAAAACACAAAAATTTAATTATTTTCCATATACTAAATGCAAAGTGAAAACCTTGGATTTGGATTATCACAGTCTTGAATATGTCAAAGATTAGCAGCAACATTATTTTTGGTGCATTTTTATTTTTTTGTGATATGTAAGATTTTTTTTTAAAAATCACACATAGCGCGTTAAGGACAAATTTGGTCCTATTTGAACCCATTAAAATATCAATTTTTTAACCCACTGTCATAATATCATAATATCATAATTTCTATTCAAATACCCTGTCATTACCAAGCCTTGGGGTAAAATATTTACTTTTTACTGTTTTCCACCAGTTGGTACCATTTTTCATATAATTGACATACTGCAAACATCTGTAGTACTGCAAACATTTTCCTGATTTCTACTAGGTGATTATAACCTGTGCCTGTCTCACTACACATCAAAATTTGCTATAGAAAGAAAGCAAAACTACAAGATCACCATGAACATGAATTTTAATTTTTTCTATAAACAATTTAATTCTATAAACATAAAATTAGTGAGGCCAGCAGGGGGTGCTCTCCCTGTGCTCTGTGTGGGTCCTAACATAGTGGGACACTATACTGTCAAAGAGCACTGTCCTTCGGATGAGACGTTAAACCGAGGTCCTGACTCTCTGTGGTCACAAAAAATCCCAGGATGTCTTTCGAAAGAGTAGGGGTGTAAACCCGGCATCCTGGCCAAATTTGCTGTATGGCTGCCGTCGCATCATCCAGGTGATGCTGCACATTGGTGGTGGTTGAGGAGATTCCCCCTTCTATGTAAAGCACTTTGAGTGCAGAGAAAAGCGCTATATAAAATGTAATGAATTATTATTATTATTATTATTAAAACATATCAAAACAAAATGGGTTCATTCTTCAGCTCATTTGCAGGAGCTGCAGAATTGCAATGCATGCTCCTTACAGATGTAAATGCCACATTTTGAGCAGGTGGTGGAGATTTTTCTTTTTTTGTTAGGGCAGAAACTGCACCCCCTCCTCTTGTCATGGGTGTCTGCAGACCCACTTTCCTCTGAATTTTCTGCTCAGTTTGAAATTGCCGCACCAAAGATGTGCACAGCTTTATAACTTTTGCATCAACCGCACTTTTATGATTTCTCAACAAGTCTAATCCAAAACAAAGGCAGACTTTGTTTTGGATCCCTCGCAGCTACATCTTTGTGTTGCCGCAAGATGAAAGGTGTTATTATTGTCTAAGGACTGACTGCATGGCTGTGTTTGTGCCTCTACGTATGTGAGAAATTATCAATTAACTTTGAAACATAGACTGCTAAAAAAAAAACAAAGCTGTGTCAAAGGTTCATGTCTGTGCGTAAAATACGCATGAATCAAACCGAAAGAAAACAATGCAGTGAGAAGCGCTTTCTCTTGCTAAATGCACACACACACACACACACAGACACGCCTACACACACATCATACACCACTGACACACACACACAGAGAGAGAGAGAGAGAGAGAGAGAGAGAGAGAGAGAGAGTAGGCAGAAAGGGTAAAATATGACCTTCAGGATATTGTGATTTGTCACTCGCCTAAACACCATGTATTATATTTAGGCCCTACACACACACACTTTTGTCAACGCAGACACACATTGCTCTCAGACATCCACACATACTCAGAAACATAATTTTAGATCATTGAGCCATTAAAATGCTTCATAACAGTCAATAGTGCCCCTAGTGGAAACCAGGAAAATAACATGCAATTCCACCCATAGGGAATACCTATGTAGTGACGTCATCTGGTGGAATACACTATATAATGCAAATATAATGCTTTTGCTTCAAAATGAAAGGATGTTTCAACATAAATCATGATTTGTGTATTAATGACGGCCCCGGCTTTAAACGAGGTTTTAATGGGTTTCAATGGGACATTTTTGTCCATTATGGTGCTGAGTGTTACTATTTGTTCTACACAAAGTGTGTTATACATATTTTGCAAAATGGGATAATTTTTTTTACATTTATCCCAAAAGTCACAATTTTGACAAATGACATATCATTTGCATTAAAACAGCCAAAATGGTCAAAGAAATTAAACTGCAAAAGACCAAAAATGTCCCTAATGCAGCACAAGGGTTAAATTAGCCCATGATTTATTCACCCTGAAGCCAAGTGTATGAAATTTTTTAACTTGAACCTTGAACTTGATGTATAACGTAATGATGGAAATTGACGTCTCTCCCGCATCGCTTCATTTCAAAAGGCCTTTATTAACCCCCGGAGACACGTGGATTACTTTTATCAGGAAAAGAAGCGCTTTGATGGACTTCCAAAGACATATAGCCACTCACTCCCATTATCAAGTTTGGAAGAGCCAGGACATTTTTTTATATAACTTTATAATACGATTGTATTCGTCTGAAAGAAGAACGTCATATACAGGTGAAACTTGAAAAATTTGAATATTGTGCAAAAATTATCATTTTGATGATTATGGCTTACAGCTTATGAAAAGCCCAAATTCAAAAGATCAGAAAATTTGAATATTACATTAAATCAATAAAAAAAAGGATTTTAAATACAGAAATGTCGGCCCTCTGAAAAGTATAATCATGCATATGTATATAGGTCCAGTATATATACTAAATATATTAGTTTCACCTTTTAATTTGAATTACTGAAATACACAAACTTTTGCACGATATTAAAATTTTACCTACTATTTACCTTTACAAACTATACCTTTAACCTTTTATGACAATGCAGCACTGCCCTGTCAACTGTCCAGAGCGCCGTTCACATTTATTCACGTTCATGTTCTCACAATTTTGCAATGTTAGAATTTATAAAAATGTTACCGGCCAACTGGCGATTGACACTGTTTCATATACTGAAACCAACAGATTTTTACTCACATTTGGAGATATATATATATATATATATACACTACCGGTCAAAAGTTCGGGGTCAGTAAGATTTTTTATGTTTTTAAAAGAAGTCTCTTCTGCTCACCAAGGCTACAATTATTTGATAAAAAATACCAAAAAAACAGTAATATTGTGAAATATTATTACAATTTAAAACAGCGGTTTTCTATGTGAATATATAGTAAAGTGTAATTTATTCGTGTGATCAAAGCTGAATTTACAGCATCATTACTCCAGTCTTCAGTGTCACATTTTTAAAATTATTATAATATGAAATTATTATAATATGATGCTCAAGAAACATTTATGATTATTATCCATGTTGAAAACAGTTTTTTACATTTTTATTTCAGGATTCTTTGACGAATAGAAAGTTCAAAAGAACAGCATTTATTTAAAATATAATCTTTTCTAACATTATAAATGTCTTTACTGTATAACTTTTGATCAATTTAACTCATCCTTGATGAATAAAAGTATTTTCTAATTTCTTTCCCCCAAAAATAAAAAATAAATTTTTACTGACCCCAAACTTTTGAATGGTAGTGATTAATGTTACAAAAGCTTTCCATTTCAGATCAATGCTGTTCTTTTGAACTTTCTATTCATCAAAGAATCCTGAAATAAAAATGTAAAAAACTGTTTTCAACATGGATAATAATCATAAATGTTTCTTGAGCATCATATTATAATAATTTCATATTATAATAATTTAAAAAATGTGACACTGAAGACTGGAGTAATGATGCTGTAAATTCAGCTTTGATCACAGGAATAAATTACACTTCACTATATATTCACATAGAAAACTGCTGTTTTAAATTGTAATAATATTTCACAATATTACTGTTTTTTTTATTTTTTTTTTATCAAATAATTGCAGCCTTGGTGAGCAGAAGAGACTTCATTTAAAAACATAAAAAATCTTACTGACCCCGAACTTTTGACCGGTAGTGTGTATATATATTTATATATATATATATATATATATATATATATATATATATATATATATATACCAATGAAAATAATAATTTAGCAAGAAATCTGCATATTATAATTATTTCTGAAGGATCATGTGACACTGAAGACTGGAGTAATGATGCTGAAAATTCAGCTTTACCATCACATGAATAAATTACATTTTAAAATATACTGCAATAGAAAACAGTTATTTTAAATTATAATAATAGTTCATAGTATTACTATTTTTACTGTATTTTTTCTTTAAATAAATGCAGTCTTGGTGAGCATAAGAGACTTCTTTCAAAAAAATATATCATTCCTATATATATGGAGAAAAACAGATAATATGCTGACATTCAGAAAAAAATCTTCAAAATACTGTATCTTCTTTTGCTTTTCACAGAAGAAGGAAATGCATACAGGTTCAGAACCACATTAGGGTGAGTAAATGATCAGTTTATCTAGTTTATAGCTTACCTTTACAAAGCTCATGCGGATGGTGCACATCTTGGTGAGTTCATAGACGGCTTCAAAACCGTGATTGACGGACTGAGCCAAGAGCTCAGCAAACTCCTGGTTGTTGAAGATCTTTAGGCTGCAGCGACTGGGGATCTTGCATACGGTGGTGGGGTGGAAACCATGGTGGTAGTTGCAGTTGCGGCTCTGGACAAAGATGCTGCTGTCGCTCAAACATTCGGCGTACACCTCTCCTCCCACATAGTACAAATGGACTCCTGCAAAATGTATACAAAAAAGTGATTGTGAGTTTACATTATAAAGTATATATAGCTTACAGCGATTTGTCATCAATATCATATTACTATCGCCATGTCCATGTCATATTTTAATGCTATATAATTGCGCTAATCAATAATCACCCAATTACATATGCAATGTATCCTAGAATAGTTGATTTATACAGTCATTTCAGTGTCAAGTCAAACCTTTTCCGATGTGGCGTCGGGTGTTCTCGATGGTCGAGTTGCGGTTGACATTCGACAGCAGACCCAGGCAGAAGCGGTTGCGGTTGTTCGAGGGGTCGGTAAAACCGTCCACCAGTACGCTGGTGGAGGACGCCTGGAAGGCCTCTCCCACACGATTATTCAGCTCATAGTACACAATTGAGCACCAGTGCTTGGGTTCCTCATAGGCCACAGGCTGAACATCTGCACAAAACGTTATGAACTCAATGAATGCAAGCACACATGCAATTAACATAGCAAACCATAGTAGTAAGGTGCAAAGATTTTAATATTATTAACTTATATGCTAAGACTGCATTAATTTGATCAAACAGTAAAACAGTAATATAGTTATAGTTAAATATCATTTCAATTTAAAATAACTCTTTTCTATTTTAATATATTTAAAAATGTAATTTATTCTTGTGAAGGCAAAGTCGTTACTCCAGTCTTCAGTGATATTTTTTTTCCAGGATACTTTGATGAATAGAAAGATCAAAAGAACAGCATTTATCTCAAATAGAAATCTTCTGTAACATTGTAAATGTCTTTACTGTCACTTTTGATCAATGTAATGCATCCTTGCTGAATAAAAGTATACATAAGTATACAAACCTCACCTCAAACATTTGCACAGTAGTCTCAACCCCCAAAACATTTTATTTTTCAATATATTAATGCACCTTTAGTGCTGGACTGTGTCTTTGAAAGTGATTTAGCAATATGATTAACATATTTAGACTTGCATCTCATCTATTACAGCCGAGGGCATATCGATTTTACTAGGGTATTTATATGATGTCACTGTTGCTAGGCTATTAATGGTAACACTTTAGTAACAGGCAGCAGCAATTCACTATTCAAGGGCCTACAAAATACAACCAAATCAGCATAATACATCCCAGCAAGCAATTTTGCGTATAAAAGATGTCCAATAGCCGTCCAAACTCAGCCCTGATGTCTAGGCTAAAACAAGGCAAAATTTAGGCTGTCAGTGAAAATTTAATAGACGTCTAACCATAGCCCAAGAATAGACGCACAGGCTACGCATAGAACACGTCTAATAAATGAAACCAAACACCTTGTAATCACTGTTGACTTTGCTTACATGATGGAATATCACACATCTCACAAGTTATCATCTCACATCTCACAAGGTTATTTGGCTAGAAATGGGTTACTCATAGCCGGGTCTATGGTTAACCTAGATGGTGAAATGCCGGCTATTGCTTGCTGGGAAGTGACATAGCTGTCCGTATCAAATCCCACCACAGTGCAAGTTAACTTGTTTTGGGTTCCATAACATACCAATCACTCAAATGCCCTCTTTCTGATATCCATAGCTCATCTGTTCCTACTGGGCTAATCCCCAAAGGGAGTTAAATCTGTTTATCTATAGCATATTTCTATTCAGCTTCCTCTGGTCTGTGACACTGGGCCACAGGTGTGTTTTGTCTACTCTTTTCCCATTAGCCTATCACAATGGAAGTGTGCACTACAGCACTGCACAGGATGCAGCTTGAGCGCGCATCCCCAATTTCCACAAATATTTCAACACCTTGCACACACCCCTCACCTCCTGTAGAACTCTGGGTTTCACTAGTGCTGGGTATCGAGTTTGACGCTTTTTAGGCACCGACCGAATTGCCTTGATACCATTGAGTATCATAAAATGTCTTGTCGTTCAGTACCAAATTTCGATACTTAAGGGGTTAATCTTGTCAACGTCAATGAGCCAATAAGCATGCAAGCATGATTGGCTGTGGCAAGGCATCAAGAAAAAAATAAACACTAGTTTACACCGGTTACGCTCAGAGACGTGGCTCACAAGTGATAGATGTAGTCCCATAGATGGAAAAGATCAAAAGTGTGGCTACATTTCATCAGGCTCAATGCCAACAGCACACGATGCAATATTTGATAAGATAATTGCTGCCAAGACTGGCAACACGACTTTTGATTTGATTTGATTTATTAGACAAAGAAAGTAGTGAAATACACTCATTGTTCAAAACTTGTTTCCATTGACGTAAAGCACAGACTTCACTCATAGTGACAGGTTAATTTGGCATTGCATACTATTATAAATACAAAGCTACAATAAGGTTTCACATTTACAAAGTTCACAATTAAACATCCACACAATACACTAATACAGATTAATCCCTAAAACAACCTATCCAATAACCAACTTTTAACATTCACACTCAAACCAACCGTATTAGAATTACTTTTGATATCCAGAGGCAACGAATTCCACAATTGAGCCCCTGAGTACTCAAAAGAACAATGACCATACATGGTTTTAAAACGATATAATGTAATACCCGAGATTTTGCCTAGTATAATAAAGATGTCTCTCACTTACCCTACAGAAATATGTGTTAAAATATGTAAGAGCTCTTTTATATATTATCTTGTGTACCATTTTAGTTAGGTAAACTAAACAATTGATCCATTGAGTTCCATAGTATGGCAAAAAAAATAAATAAAAATACTATGGAAGTCAATAGGGTCCATCAACTGTTTGGTGAACACAAAATATTATTTTGTGTTCAGCAGAATAAATACATTTATAAAGATTTGGAACAACATGAGGGTGAGTAAATGGTGACAGAATTTTCATTTTTGGATGAACTATCCCTTTAAGTGACAAAAAGTCGACTGTCTGTGTGTGTGTGTGTGTGTGTGTGTGTGTGTGTGTGTGCGTGTGTGTGTGTGTATGAGAGTATGTTTGTGTGTGGACTTCCTGCACCTGCAGTGTGGGCAGGCAGCTGCTGATAGTTTTAAGCAGCCCATGTCAGCCTGTAAGGAAGAGGCAATATCTTTGCTGGAGTGACTGAAGCTTAGTGTGCTGTCTTATTTTATGGGGGGGTTTATGATGCAAATGGAGTGTACCTGGTCGGTTGCTGATCTCCAATGGCAGGTTGGGAACTAGCAGGTTAGTGTCCATTGGCTGTGGACAGTCCTGTGTCATTGGCTCCTCTGGGGGCATATAAGCAGGTGGAGGGGTTTCTTTTGAAGCAACACCCAAAAACATAGGAAAACAGATGTAAATAAATAAATATGATCCCACAGAATCCACCCAACAATTATAACTTATATACAATATAAACAGACCTACAATGAACTTTTTTCCCCTTAAAAGTACATGGCAGACTACAGAAAGTCATATATTTGTGCTAAAAAAAAATCAATATTTGACAATCTTCCAAATGGAGCACAGGATTCAGAAGAGAGAAACATACTATGTTAAAATTATTAGAAACCCAATTGCAGCCGTGTGGACTAGTGTTGTCCTTTTTAATGTCAGAAAAATAATAACGAAGTATAGTGTTATTACTGTACCTTAATTAAATAAGAAATGTCTTGCTCTGTCAATGTCAGAGTCCATAATAAGTATCTTTATCAAACATTCTTCTGCCATTAAAATTAATTTGACATGGTTCAAGGTAACTCAGTTAGCAAACAATGAGTCTGCTGCCCCTTAAAAAAATATCATTGTATTATTTGAAGTACCTTACAGTATCATTTCAATATTATTCTATATGTATATGGTAATCACACAAGTATCAAAGTACCATATAATTACAATTTACACATTTGACAGGCACTTCAAACCTTTCAATCAAACCCATGACCTTGTCTTGCTAGTGCCGTGCTCTATGGTTCTGTCTCAAAACAAACATAGAAATCTCCTAAGTATGGAACCCCTAAAGGGACATGATGAAGAGAAAAAAAAATGAGATGGGAGGAAAAATTGTCTCAATGCTTTTGTGGTCTCTTGCAAATTTTCTCAGAGGAATGCAAAACTTTAGGGGCACCGTGCTACCATTTAAATGTTTTGGGTCAGTAAGACTTTTTTAAAAGAATTAATACTTTTATTCACCAAGGATGCATTAAATTAATCAAAAGTGACAATAAATACATTTATAACGTTACAAACGTTTTCTGTTTCAAATAAACGCTGATCTTTTCGGTATTAATAATAAATGTTTCTTGAGCAGCAAATCAGCATATTAGAATGATTACTGAAAGATCATGTAACACTGAAAAGTAACGATGCTGACAATTCAGTTTTGCTAACACTACATTTTTAAAACGCATTATAATAGAAATTAGTTATTTCAAATTGTAATATTTCACAATACCTTTTTACTTTATTTTTGATCAAATAAATGCAGCTTTCGTGTGCATAAAAGACATGCCTTTAAAAACCTTACCAACCCAAAACCCTAGACTGGTAGTGTATATTTTTTCTACTACAGTAGAAAGCAAGACATTAAAGAATAAATAGCATGCGTGCAGCTCACCTGGCATCTGAAAAGGGCTGCCTGCGTCCGAGCTGGATGGTGAGTGGGGGAAGGTGGCTGTACTGCCTGTGCCACTGTTGGGCGAGCTGGGGTAGCTGTTGGTTGGAGAGTTTGGGGTGAAGGGTAGGGCGTTTGCTGGCTGCTGGGGAAAGGAGTCAGGGAAGGTGGCGTTCTGAGGCATTGGTGGCTCTGTCTGGTGAAGTGGGTTACGAAAGCGTGGCAGCATAGAGAGTTTCGCATTGAACTCACTGTTTCGTGGTACCAGCACGGGCGGCAGAACTAGGAATAGAGAAGAAATATGCCAATCATAAGCAATTAGAATGGAGAAGGTGACACAAGAATCCGTCACACTTTTGAGATATGAATGAGACATGAATTCATCTGCCACTACTGGCTCAATTTTCTTTTCTTTGTTTATGGACACGACGTGAACACACAAGTATGAATTCTGGAAATGTGCTGCCAAAAACCCAACAGCTCTGAATATTAATCATTATACTGTAGTGATTTGGAGGATATTTATGTACTGGCTAAATAATTCATTTCAAACAAATATTCTGTATATGAAGAATTGCACACTTGAAAACCACAAATAAACATTCACCCAAATATGAATATTCTGTGATAATTTACTCACCCTCATATAGTTCCAAACCTTTATGACTTACTTTCTTCTGTGGAACACAAAAGAAGATATTTTGAAAAATGTTTGTGTCCATCCAATTAAAGTCAGTGGGGTGTAAAACAACTTTCATTGTATGGACAAAAACATATACCTTCAAACAACATATCTTCTGTGTTTCACAGAATTAATAAATTAATACAGATTTGAAATGCCATGATAGCAGAATATTCATGTTAGAGTGAACACTCCATTTAATTATTTATGTTTTGTTGTCCGTCATTTTCTGTATTTCTGTAATATACAAAATAACCATCACATCCAAGAGTCTACAACTAACTCATCCAAGAGTCATATTCACAGTTGTCACACACAGACAGACATGCTCTCTAAAAATAGTAGAGCAATAAAATGTGGTAACTGGTGTTTTGAGGTGGATTTTCAGCTATAAATGTCTCACCATTTATGTTGCCCGCATGCTTTTTCATTCAGACAGGCTTAATAGTTTTAAACTGTCAAGTTTTTTCCAGTGAGACTGGAAACTTGTATTTTAGAGATATAGCAATGAGTACTGTTAAACAATGGATGTGGCCAGAATACTGGTGTTCTGGAGGGGAGGGGAAAGACAGGTGTCCAGATATCCACAGGCCTGCAGGCGTGTGCAAGGCAGGCATCCTCTCTTTCCTGCTATTGTCTGGGTGTGGGTGACAGGAGTTCCTGTAAAACTCTTTCTCTTTACAGCCACATGTTTGCATGTTTCAGCCGCCACACACACACACACACAAAAGTGTACACAGACCCTGAACAAAGCCCTCATTCTGCCTCCGCCTGGAATTTCCTGCTCCTGCTCTCATAATGTGCACAGACATATATACACACACACATACTGTGGACAGCTGTTTCTGTGTTGTCAGCTGACCCTCATCTTCTGCTTAGCCAACAAAAAGGGGGCTGTGCATTTGAAGTCCATTCTTTCACCATAAGCAGAGGTAAAGTAAATGTACTCGTTTCCCATTAAGACACACGCACGCACGCACGCACACACACACACCCACACACAGAAGGTTTTAGACTCCACGTTTTCAGTACTACCAGATTCTCTCAAGTGGTATCAGGATCAAACAAATGAGAAAAGCACCTGGCAGAGGCTGGAGAGAGATATGGAAGGGGAAGGACAGAAAAAGAAAGAGACCATCTGCAGGAACCACGAGAAAGGAAAACTCAGGAACATGCATGGGAAAGGTACATATGGGCTATATAATCCATATGGGATTCACTGAAAGAGTGCTTTTACTCACTTGTTCTTTTAAAGGTAAATATTAACAACAGGAAAGAGAAAATCTGTGTGGACATTTTCAGTGATTTGCAATTCTTACAAACTGCAGTTCAACAGAAAAACTGTACACCAAGATGAACTGATAATAATACTTTTGGGATAGTTCACCCAAAAAATGAAAATTCTGTCATAATTTACTCACCCTCACGTTGTTCCAAACCTGTATGAGTTCCTTTCCTCTGTTGAACACAAAATAAGTTATTTTGAAGAATTTTGGTAAACAGCCATTGATTTTTTTTCCTATTATAGAAGCCAATGTCTACCTTCAACTGTCTGGTTACCAACATTCTTCAAAATAACGTCTTTTGTGAAGAACAGAAGAAAGGAACTCGCAGATTTGCAACAACTTGAGGCTGAGAAACTGATGACAACACTTTTATTTTTGAGTTAACTATCCCTTTAAATTATTTAAAACAAAATATTCCAAAAGGACAAAATATCTTTGCTTTAACAACTGACTCACTAAAAAAGTCCAGTTTAGCTGTGTTTACAGGATCCCACATCTTTTAGCCAATAAATATCCATGACTTTTCCATGATTTTTCAGTGACATTTCTAGCTGATCGTGACTACTAAGTAAGGATTTTCACAAATATGTTATAGAGATTAAAATCACTAAGAGTTACCTAAAGTGGAAGAATATTACAGAAATATTACTATTATAGATTTCTATGACTTTTCAGCATTCAACCCCTGGAAATTAAAATTACTTGATATTTACAGGTTTTCCATGACAGTGGGAATCCTGTGTTTAGATTGTGAATGAATGCATTTTTTTTGGAACGTATTTGTAAAGAGAAAGAATCCTTCTTGTTTCTTTCCATGCACTGACTCATAATTTTTGTTCACTGAAGTCTTGCCCTTTTAAAGCACATGACTGCTTATGAGAACACGCATTTAAGTGAGGACTGTCAAGGAGAATTTCATTAGTTGGACCTTCTCTGAACGAGTCTTTGTTTTCACAAAATAGTTTTGACAAAATGGAAGAGATTTATAGATAATAAATTAACGACCTGATGTTATCATTTGTGGGGTAACTGCTTATGATGCTTAAACACTCTTTCTAGAGTCTCTTGGAAGATTTTGTGGAAACACATTTGTTAATAAAGGATAACTATAATATTGTCCTCACCAATGGACAGTAACATTCTGTTTATTATAAGAGTGTGCTGCAGTTATATTCTCTGTCACTTTAAATGCTTGAGCTCTTTAAAGTCGAGCTGATGCTGATTGGCTGTCAATTATTTTGTCATTCATTAGCTCTGATTCCAACGATATTGTTCCTGTAGTTATCGTTATAGTTGTGGTGTGGACTTCCCTATTATTAAAACACTTATATAGTAGTTATCACCCTTGGTGTAAATGTGCCTTAAGTGTTGGTAGTAAATGCCTGTTGTTAATCATTTATTAATTAATAAACTGATTAATACTGCTCATGATCAATCTCAGTCACTCACCTGGACTGTCCACCCTCTTGTAGTGGTAGGGGTTGATGCACACATCCTTCTGCTTAGACCCAAAGGGGAACTCGCAACACTCCAGGGCCTTGAGCTCATGGTGCGACTGTAGGTCGGGCCAACGCCACACTCGGCAGTAGATTACATGAGGCAGCCCCTTCCGGTGTGACACCTGGAGCCTCCCATCTAGTGAGCGAGGGATAGTGACACAGTTGCTTGGCTGACCGGGACAGCTGAGTGCCCTCTCCAGCTCCTCCATAGCACCCTTCTTCTTCTTCAGCTTCTTGACCAGTGCATCCACTGCCTTTTCTGCCCACTTCTCTTCTTCGTCACCTTGCTTCCAGCCCAGCAGTCGCTTGACTGCCGGGCTGGTGAAGGAGAAGAGCGAGATGACGCTCATTGTGGCGCCACGTGCGCCCCAGCCAACGTTGTCACACTTACTCCGTAGGAGTCCACCACACAGGAACAAGGACTCTCTGCTCTACCTCCTCAAAGAGAATCAAGAACTCAACCACAGCGACACATGAACAAGGGTATTGTTGAAAGTTGTGTTGTTTCACAGTTAGGTCAGATTGTCAAGTGCACCTGTAAAGAGACAGACAACGCAGTCAGACATTACTTCGGGATCCGTTTAAGAGATTCCAGTATTTTTGCCCTGATTTGCAATCTGCACTAGTCAACACTAGTTGCCAGATCCAGCCTGCAGATATTGGGTTGTCAGAGTTAACAGATTTACAGAAAATCACATACAGATGGTAATAACTCATCCATTTAAATTATATTAAACCCATAAAGTTCTGCCTAATTAAGGGCGTGGCCTAGGCCTGTCACGATAACAAATTTTGCTGGACGATAAATTGTCCAAGAAACGATTATATTGTCGTTCTGAGACAGTATCTAAAATCTAAAATAATGATAATGGCATAATAATGTATTTACACCTTTTCAAAGATCTATAAACTTTTATTTCTAAAGACTATTTAACACTGAAAATGAAAAAACATTTTAATATCCACAATAAAATGAACAAAACAACCAAAAACAATAAAAGCAATGGACTCTCAGACTCTGTTAACAAAAAATGCACTTGAATAAATACCAAAAACAATAAATAAAATGGATGTAAACAAAATTGCACTTCAAAAAATATTAAACATTAGGCTCAGACATAAACAGTGATACATTCTAGGGCTGTCAATCTTCCTCTATAATACCATTCGAATTTCATTCCTTATTTTATTTAATATTCAAATAATATTCTAATATTAAATGCTCAAATTCATCCTATTATTAATATTTATGACATTACACAGGCTTATGGATCGCCCATGCCACTATAGCATGTGGTTGTTGTTACACGTTCTGTCCACTAGAGGGACATCTATTTTTTTTCGTGCTGAATATGGTTGAAGCGCTTCCGATGGTTTTCGGCTAATATCTCTGTGAAAACACCACCAAAAATTCTGAAACTTATATAGTTATTTTCAGTTCGACTAGACGGTTCCAACGAGCTCAGTGCTCGCCGAATCCGTTGAGTTTATTTTGCGTTTTTCGCTTCACGGGTGCTTTGGGGGGGCGCTTTTTACGTCGTTAAACATTTTCCATTTTTTACAATATTGTTATGATGATACAACGTGGATAACGTCAAAGTCCTTTTAGTCATTACTAAGGAACCGAGAGTTGTCATCCAGTCTCTTTGGTAGAGAGAGAGATAGACGAGGAAAACAAACAAGCATGCAAATGGAAATATCTAGCAATGAGCCACATGTTTCTACATGAGATTGTTGTGTTCGGAACAACCAGGGAGTCTGGTAGTGTCATATTTTTTTTTTTGGCCAGTTTCTCTGTAACCAAAGTTGGTAAGCGTATGATAGTGTTCAGATTTTAAAAGTCGTATAGTGTATTCCAGTCTTAATTCCACAAATCCAGAACAAATTACGCAATACATCTTCTACCCTGACAACACTGATGATGACATCATTATGTTACAGCTTCTCAGAATGGCTGCCTTTGGAGTCACAGCACAGAGCTTCCAATTACATCTGCTCTACGGTAAGTTCTCGAAATGGCTTTCAGAATATGGGAAGTGGGATGTGTTCATACGGCACGCTAAACGATACTGCCGTGACACACTGCTGAGTGATGCTGTATAGCACTGAACAATGTCCTCCTGACTCGTATCAGTTTCCACATATGTAAAGATGCAGCTTATTACAGGATGCTATTCAAGACACCGCTGTAGGCTTTGGAACATATTCTAGGTTCTAGTTAACTGTTTAAGTGGTCAATAGGCAAAAAGTGCAGACAATTTAATTAAGGGAGCCTTTCAACATTCAAGGAATAGAGAAGAAATGCATTTGAGATAAGAATAAAAGTGTCCATTCAGAAGGATCCCAAGGCAGCCATTCACTAACCAGCATTCATGATATGGGGAAGGGAAATAAGAGTGCACAATGCAAGACTGCACACTTCTTTTGAAGTTACCAGATGGTTCAGCATAGCATCCTCACTGGAATAAAGCAAGAGGTCTGAAATAGGCAATTTCTTTTTAAGATTCAGACGCTTTCACTTCAAGGAGGATAACTGAACCACTTCTAAGTTGCAAAACACTATTCTAGCTCTTTCTAGACAATACCTATAGGTTCCTTTTTTCCCCCCATCACCTTCCACACATAAAGACTACAGTTATTTACATATTTTTTTGCCAAGGACTTGCCTGTGGTTGATATTAATCCACTTTAGGTTGTATCAGAGTCTGAGTGGCAGGTAAGTGTTATCCATTGACTCTATTCTGGCCCATCAACACTAGATAAGAAAGGTGACATCAGAGAGCAGCTATTTGAGTGCTAAGAATAATGTTGTCCTCAGTGAGTATGACTGCCCTCAGCTACTGTTTCACTTTAGAAAGCTTGTCTGATGTAGGTTACAATCAGGGCAACTTATCACAACACAAATGCCTCTATAGAACTGACCAGTTTCGACAATAATATTCTAATTCAATAGCCTAAACGTTTTACAGCAAAAGTCTTTTATCAGTAAAATGTTCTTAACAAAAATCACAAAATGTCTTTGGCTAATAAACTTGCATGAATTCTGCACATTGGAGTGAGAGTCATTCAATGAAAACAGGTGCTTTTTATGAACTGGGAAGGAGAGAGTCGTAACTGTTATCATGGACCACAGCGACAGGGAGGCTAAAAAGTTGCTCCTATAATTAGCATCATCTCCCAGCCAAAAGCTCATTTAAAAGCCTGGGACCTTCTGCTGTTGTCAGGGAGGAGATGAGCAAAGGGTTGAAAGTGCATCCCCAACTAACCAGCAAGATCTTTTTTTTTTTCTGGTTGGTTTTTGGGTTGTCTTTTTTAACACAAGGGATCCTAATAGTACTTAAAATTTCTAGCAGACATTCATGACAAGTTCTTTCCTCAGAGCTTCTTCTTAAGACAAGTGAAGGAAGATAACAGATGGGTAAAAGAAGAATATGTGAGGAATTTTCCATCTGTTCTTGTGGAATAAGGTGAGCTTGCAAATACTTCATAGCATAAAAGATCTGCCAAAGCATCAAATTGTGTGGAATCTTCTATTGCTTAATCCTTTTTTTAGATCAATGTGATTGATGCATGTAGATTTTTTTAACAATCCAATTATCAGCTTAGGGTCATAATGTTCATAGGACTAATTTACAACAAAAGAAGAAGAAGAAGAAGAAGAAGAAGAAGTAATTAACCTTAATAACTGATTCTGGACCATTTTGACCTGGAAGATCATCATCATTTTTTCTTTTTTTCTTTTCTTAAAAAGATACAACTATTAAAAAAAGTTCAATTTGATCCGCGGATCAAGTGAGGCTTTAGATACAATGTTATGCAGACTTTTTTTATGAGATAGATTTGTCTAAAAAACACTTTTTATTTATCCCCTTGCCATATGCCACACACACTTTTGAGACTGAAAAACATGATGAACAGGAATATGCACACCTACTGATGGACCATTGCAACATGAAAGTTTAAGCAAGCAAAATTAATTTTGTTTGAAAACATTGCTGCTGTTTTGATTCAAAATTAAATACAAAAGCTTGCATAAATTTGGACTGTTTTAGAGTTGATAATGGTAATTCTTAAAGTATATGATCTTATAAATTTCAAATAATTATTATAATATAGAATTATATAATTTCTCATGAATTTTGAAAAAAATAATTTTTTTGTATTTTCTTTTTTTCTGCAGTTCATGTAAAATTTGAAATGTCGAATAATAAGAATCGGTAAATATAGTAATAACATGGTAATAACACTTAAAGGGCACCTATTATGCAAAATTCACTTTTACGTTTGAACATAAATATGTGTTGGCAGTGTGTGTACACAACCACCCTATAATGATAAAAAAATCGACCCAGTGATACAGTCCTCCCCATAAATCATAAGCAGTGTCTCAGAACAAGCCGTATTCAGATGCAATGTGACGTTCTTTTTCACAAGCCCCGCCCACGACTGTTGACTGACACTGCCGTATTAGCATAGACCCGCCCTGAGTGAGCTGTACACAGTTCAGTCCAGTACACAGGTGATTTAAGAATGAACACAGTCGTCATTTACTCCCCGACATCTGAGCTTTTGAAGAGTGGATTACTTTTGTTTTTGAAGGGAATGAGCCCTCAATCTACCTAAATGCGTTTATGTTTGAGCGAATCATTTTTACACCAGACTGCTTTGTGAACGAAGGTCTGTACAAAGCAGTCTTGCTAAAAAAAAAGTTGTTACCCGAGGATGGATCTGTACCAAATGTTTTTGTACCAACTGTGTTTGTGCTCCAGCTTACCGTCTCCGGAGTGATACTGGTCACGGAAGTAATGAAAGGGAGAGCGCGCACTTTATTACAGGTCATCAGAGTTGTTTTACGGATATAAAGTTTACCAGTTTATTAAGCACCCACCGAAAAGGTCTGTCTATATTTGTTTACAGTTAGTTGTAACGAGTGTTTTATTTGTGTAATTCGCTATGTTGATGATAATGCAAGGGAGAGAGAGAGTTTATAGATACGACTTTAATGCACACTTTTTGTACTTTTTTACTCGGCTCTTACGGTGATTTTCTGGACTAAAACAAATGCTTCATCTTTTGTGTGAAGTACAATAAACTTCATAAAAACATCAGTACATTTTTGGCCATCATTCGGACAAGGTCCGCTACAACAGGCTTGAACTAATAGTTGCAGCTCATTTGCATTTATAGGGACACACACACAAATGGCGCGTTTTTCCTCACCCCCAAAAAGTAGCAATTTTAAAATGCTGTAAAAATAATATGTGGGGTATTTTCAGTTAAAACTTCACATACATACTCTGGGGACATCAGAGACTTCTTTTACATCTTGTAAAAAGGGGCATAATAGGTGCCCTTTAAAGTGAAATGAGAAATAATACAATATAACACCATTAATAACAAACATAAACATTATGAGAAAAAAATGACAAACTTAGTGGTTGAAAAAAGTGAAATTATGTCACAAAGCAACATTGAGCTTATGATATCAAACAATGCAATATAACAAGGTACATATTATGATGACTCATTCGATTTTCTCTGATGACAAGACTTTGTTGGACTCTTCAACACCTGTGTGGGACAAGTATCTCCCTGACACATCAAGAGCCTCTTTATCTTTACATATCACAGGCAGCCCAAGCTTCTCATTGTCAAAGGCTGCAGTGCAGGCCACTTCAAACTCAAACACACATGCAGCTGTTCCCTTAGGGAAGCTGTCATACATGTTGAAAGAACCCTTCCCAAACCCAAACACCACACAGATTGGGTATTCCTACAGCATGTGCTGGTTAAACAACCGTAGACACTGTTCTCAGACCAGGCCCATTGGGTTTGGTAAGATCTTCTTGTCTCTCTGGTTAGATCCATGATTTGATGACTACCGACAGGTCTTAGAGTTGCCAGCCAACTGTTTTGTTTCATTCAATTCCATGTCATTTTGAGAGGAATTCCACAGTCCTAAACTCAAGGCAACAGCATACAAAGGCTGTCGGAGTGATGGGAATTGATACATTTTATTGAGGATTCATAAAATCTAGACCACTAGTCTGACCACACACTTACATAAAAGGTCAATATACCATTGTATTGACTCAGACAATGTTAATTTTGGCTGTTTGGAGCCCAGTCAAAACAACCAATGCTTAAAAGCAAGTTCACTGTGTGGGCCAACTGCCTAGTGCATGGCCATAGGATGGAAAATTTAGTTGGATACTAAATGAGCACAGGGTGAGATGAGCGTAAAGGGGTCTTGTCAGTAAACTGTGAGCTTAGTGCTTGAAAAATTGCACAAATGGACCAAAACGGCAGTTTCGGTTTCTACATTTGCAATGCAGGACGGCCATTAAAATGCAATCATTGCACGTTTCAGCTAGTGCACTTCAGGCCTGAGTGCATGTAAATATTAGCATTAGCTTGAGGGGTTGGTGCAGCAGGCAGAGCTAATGTGGCTCCCATCACGCAATTTTGACAGCCCTGACCCCCCGCATCATATCCATGTATCATTTTGCGCTGGTTCAGTGCCGTTAATCAATTTAGGAGGCAGTAATGATGCTCTCTCGGCCCTCCCAGGGGACTCTGCATTATAAAGAACTTACATTATTTATCAAGGGCTGGATCTTGGGCCCTCCATTAAGCGCCAGCTCAATTGCGATGTTCTCCAATAAAAAAAAATAAAAAAGGTTGGACAAATGGAAAAGGAGGGATAAAGAGAAAAGCGAGAGTGAGAGAGACAGACTCTCAGACCAAGAGCAAGTGTGCTTCAAACTCCCTGTGATGCCACATTTAAATCAAACTGGCCAAAGGTTCATGTAAACTGATGGCTAATCATTTGTTCTCAGTATGTTGTGAACCACTGCAGAGTTTTGCAGAGCCAAGAAACCACCAAGATTATTCAAAGATGGTTAACCTGTTACACTTACGGAAAACAAATGATTGGAAAGGCATGTAGATCTTCATATTTAGCTACATAAATACATTAAATACATACTTATGGTATGTCCATATACAGACCTGAGCAAGATATGGATACATTCACTTTACATTTTGCAAACAGAAAGCAAGGACACTATGATGGTCTGTGAACAAAATGCCTGTCAGATGTCTTATATTATGATATACATTATTCAATTGTGTGATGGATTCTAACTATAGGCCCAGTGGATAGATAGGATACTGTTTTTTATTTGTTATTTATTTATGGGATATCTGCCTCCTCATAAGAATAAAAACAGCAACAACAACAACAACAATTCTAATAATAATTAAAACATCTTTTAGGGTCTGTGATGAAATATATTGGTACACATAATGTGATGTTTTAACTAGTGGATAGGTAGAATAATAATATTATTATATTATTATTATTATTTGAAACAACAACAATAATAATAATGAAAACAACTTTTTAAACAAAAGATTAATTTGTTTATGTAAAAATGTAAAGTAAGTACAAACCTGTCATTTAAGGTTTGGTTTTCAGAATTGGGTAGATCAGGAGTCTCTGTATTTACTGTTTGATTTCAAACAAAATTTTTTATGGAATTTCTTTTTTTAATAAAAGCTAACATTAAGATACCAAAGTTCAGCTTAATGTTTTATTGTCTCACCTGTTTTTTTTTTTTTTAATGTAATGTACAAGTATAATGTACTAAGTAATTGGCAGACCCACTGCTCTACCCAATTTTAAGCTGTTTTCATTATTATTATTATTATTATTATTATTATTATTGTTGCTGTAATGTATATGAATGTAATGTAAAAGTATAATGTATCTGTACATTTAATTATTTTAATGGATTTGCAGTGTACTGTATCTGAATATTCGGCCAGCCAGCAACACTTAATTGTATACAATGTAACAGAGGTTCATTGCTCATCTCTGTCCACCAAGTGGTCTATGTCGAAAGACAACTCCCCCAAACATTACAGTAAGTTAAGCTGATATTAGACAATCACACACACTCATTTTCTATGTCTGTCACACACATAATGTGTCAGAATAAAACAATCCAAGCAAATCATGGACAAGGACAAATTCTTGTCCTTTGAGTAATCTGATATGTCATCTTCAATGATGTCAGGAAATCTGGCTCAGGTCTCACAGTCTCTGCATGCATCATGTACGGGGGCAAATATTCACTGTAAATGATGTGTATGATTTGCCATTTTTGAGCACTCAAAAAAATATCCCCTCCAACTGCACAATAAACAGAAGTGGGTGGTAAAGCACGAAATGAGTATAATGAATAAATAATGTATAAATAAATTACTAAACAAATTTAACACATTTGATTTGTGTGGATTTAATCATCAAGATCAATGATTGAATTATTATCCTGGTTGGAAAACAAAACATCAACAACAGCACCATGTGACAGTCAACCAAAATATTGTAGGCTACTTTATGCATTACAAACAGCATAACTGTGAGAACAACAGGCTGATGTGCAGACACAGGACATGAACCATAGCAAACACAGTGATTTACTCTCTTGAGTTGTTATGAAGAACAACCAAGTTGGATGCTTCATTACTGATCTCAATGCGCGAGGTAAGAAGTTATAAATTGCGCGTTGCTCTAAGCAGCATTCACAAACGTGCCGTTCATATTTTCACAGTTTGTTGACGCGTTTAAATACAAAAGTAAAGTTTACTGTAGCCTACCTTGTGCGCCACCTCGACGCGATCCTTCACAGCATTCATACAACAAGACTCGCTGTGCTCTCGCCTGGCGTCAGTATGTCGCGGACCGCCGCACCCTCCGCGCTTAACTCGTATCACGCCGCGGGATGTAGTGAGGGGCGCAGCGCAAGTCCTAACAAGTCCTACTTTTTTACACATTCAACGTTTTCAAAGTACTGTGGAATGAATTATGTAACATTGTAACAATGTAGCCCACTCTTGCTATGGCCTGAAGAGGCTAGTCCGCGGTGCATCATGGCACTGTCCTGGATAAGACCATGGGAAAACCATGCAATGAGCGTATCAATGTGATGCTGTTAATT
Organism: Semotilus atromaculatus; assembly: GCA_031834385.1. Taxonomy (NCBI): domain Eukaryota; kingdom Metazoa; phylum Chordata; class Actinopteri; order Cypriniformes; family Leuciscidae; genus Semotilus; species Semotilus atromaculatus. The sequence continues at coordinate 12,718,374 of JAULUF010000038.1, read as the reverse complement.
CAAGCACAGCATAGCCTACTTATACATGACCTGATGGAAATGATCACTGTGCAGTAGTCTGCAGTAAGGGGGATACAGATAGTGTGACAACTTGTAAAAATTCCTCTCCATTACTAAAAATCAGCATTAAGTAATCCCATTTTGACACAGACAGATGTCATTTAAATGTGGATATTTTGAAGGCAACATTAGGCCTACGACTTATAATCAGAAAGTATCCCATCTGTATTTACCCTTTATGCTTTATGTATAGTGTTGACTGATTTACATGGTGTCTTTATAAGTGACTTAAAAATCTAAAATCTGTTTATGTGTTATATTTTGCCAATGTTTTATTGATAACACAATTATAAATTTTTTTTTTACTTTTATTCATTTAAACACTTGTGAAAAAATAGATTGAAAAAACTAAAAGCAACACATGAATCAGATCTTCAGTCACTGTGCTGAAGTCTTCTAACCTCTCCCAAAAAAAATGCACATAACTGTAAGAACTTCTTGCATACACTGTAAGAATCTTATATTCTTATAAAACTCATTATATTTTTTACAATATATATTTTATTAGAGTTTTACTTACTCCAAAACAACCTTTTCACAAAATAACCTACATTGGTCAAATCACTTGGAAAAACAGTAGCCTAAATTAAGTTTCGTGTACAAAAAAAAAAAAAGAAAAAAAAAAGAGGATTTTTACAGTGTAGAGACAATCATTCACAAACTCTGGCTTACAAGATGAAAAACAAAATGAGAAAATGACAATCCACCAAGTCAATTAGCCTGTATTTTCTACAAACAAAATGCACAACTAAATCAATGAATGCTATTCAAGACAGTCTTCATGAAACTCCTCAAGGTTAGGTTGACAGTTAATGTCAAGAATCAATCTAAGCAGTCATTTATTCATGTAAAACAATTTATTCCTCATTAACAATACAGGTTTATTATGTTTCTGAGTGGAACTATAATATCTGTGTCGGCGGCGGCGGAAGGAGACTATCGAGAGTAGGAGTGCTGCTAGCGCAGATTACGTCACGCGGTTGGCGACAGAATGTCTGAGTGAGGCGCGAGTAAGCTGCACGTGAATGTGAAATCTGGGAAAACACTGCTAGCCGAAAGTGCGTTTCAAAAAGTGTGCAGAATTCTAAAATAGTTATTATATGTCCAAAATTGGTCGCATAATTGCTTTAATTTATGAATTGCTGTTGGTTAATGATCATCCTTATTAGGCTATCTTTTGTTTTACTTAGTTTTTTTCTTTTTCTTTTGTGAGATGGGAAATATTTGTGAATTGCAAGGGTCATATTAAAGAAGCTGCAGCCTAGACATTACTTGTTCTCACTTTATTTGCATAGCTTCTTATAGCAGATTTTATTTTCAGTTTTCTTCAGGCTACAAATATATGGATGTAAAATTCAATGAGACTAACTCAAAAGAACACATTTTAAGCTTTCCAATCACAGCATGCTACAATATCAAAGCATATCTAGCAGCTGAGCATATTAGTTAAATCACGAAAAGGACTAGACAGACACTAATGTATTTTCAAACACTATGATGTCTTATGAGATTTGTTTTGCTTAATGGCATACAGCTAACTTTTAGGATAAAGTCACCTCCTTAATGAGCGAGAAAACTACAATGCTCATCTTGTCTCCCACTGGGCTGCTGTCAGGTGCACTTTCGATTTGAGTCCTTTTGTCTTAAAGTATCACCCACTGCTGAGGAGGGAGGAGAGGTCGTAGGAGGGCCTCTCACCTCTGCCACTGAGTCTCCATTCACCCTCATCACAATGGAGCCGGACGCTTGTGCCATAGGAATGTGAGGTAGTGCTGAAAAACGATGCCCACATAATGCTTATCGAAGAACAGTATACAAATCCTGAGGCTCGACCTAAAAAAAAAAACGGTCTAAATCAGTAGTATTTTCATTTCTTTTTGGGGAGCCAAGCTGTGCGCTTGCTTGTATGCGACTCATTTGTGCTTCATGCCATCAGCGGTCTTTGGCACCGCACTGGTGTTTTCAGTAATGCTAAGCATGATGGCAGAGAATCAGGCAGCTCACATTTCAAACAGGCGCCTCCATTGACACCGTGCTTCTAGAAATAATGTCTGAGTGGTAATATTTAAATACTGTCTCCAAGGGCTTTTATTTTATTTATCCTGCAAACCTTCATACGCCACGGACCATAAAGACACCTGCATGAGTACATGTACATTTTTTGCTTGTGTTAGTCAAGTCACAAGTTTGATTATATAGGCTAGTTCTTTATACAATACAGATTGTTTCAAAGAAGCCACACACAAATAAAGGACCCAAAAGGAGGGTTTTGCAGCAATGCCATAGAAGAACCATGTTTGGTTCCCCAAATAATCTTTCAGTGACCAGTTCTTTTATTTATTATTATTAAAAAAATAAAATAAATATTTTTCCAGAAATATCCAACTGAGATTAAAAGAAATCTCTTCTTCTAGGGAGTCCTGGCCAAGATGGCCGTACTAAAATTTCACATCAAATTTCACATAAACATAACACACAAAACTAATTCTAAACAGTCAAAACGAGAAAAAAAACTTGAATCATAAATCAACAAATTAATTAAAACAGCAACATTCATTCATTTTACACTTTTAGTTTTTTGTGTTTTTTTTGCGCTTAGCTACTTTTGATCGGGAATATTCCTTTAAGTTTTTATTCCTTGAATGCCTTAACTAAACTAAATATACCTTTTCCAGCTCTCTCTGCAGATTTGGAGTTCCTAAAGAACACCAGTAGTTCTGAAGGTTAAGAGATGAGAGAGCACAGCGGCCTCGACAGCTGACCATGCCTCCCATTTTCCTCCCTGATAGGATAACAACTTTGTTGACTGGCATTTGTTCAAATGGACATTATGTTATTTGTAAATGGGCGGTGTGTATGAAGCCCCTCACCCTGGCCTGGCTAGAATTAACCCCTTTCTCCACCATCAGCAATCCCCATGGCTGCTAGGAGGGTGGTCTGCCTTACCCCAGGGTGGAGAGAGGAATAAGAGGACAATTGTGGGGCTTTGCACAAGGCTCAAGAGGCTGGAACAGCTGCCATGGTCACTTGGTGAAGGGCTTGCATACTGAAGACCACGCTAGTGTAAAAGTATTTGCCAAGGTTGTCCATGTCATTTCAGTGACAAAAAGCCCATTGAGCATGATTTTGCAAACACATCATTGATATGTTGTTGCAGTATTCAGATTTGTTATCCAAAGTAAAAGGTTATCACATATTTGATTATTTAACAATACATTATAGTGTGTTACCCTGATGGTGTTTTGTCTTTGTGTGTAATCCTCTCTACAAGTATTGGCCAGGCTTTATGGACAGCTCACTTATAATGAGCTGTGATTCATCATATAGCTTTCTCTAGTAACTTTATTATAATGGTAGGTATAGTTACCACATTTAATGAAGATTAATATTGTAAAGTAGAATGATATTAACATTATTTCTGACAACAACGACTGGTTTATTACTGTAAACTTAACCGTTTTTTAAAAATTGACCGTTTTTTTTACGTAGGAAGTTTACATAAAGGCATCTTGAGACACGTGCTTTCTGATATGATGGCTCATGGTGTTTATGTAGTTCAAGAAGATCTGTTAAAGGCAGGGTAGGCAGGTTTTTTCTAAAAAACTTTTTTCCAGATTTGTTTAAACTGTCTTTATATACCAATACATGATTAAAATGTAAGTACTCTGAAAAAGAGAGTATAAAAATCGAGTGTCTGTAGTCCTCTCAGGGCTGCAAAAAACACAGCTACTTATTCCGTTAACTCCCACCCCCTCCCGTCTGGGCTCCTTCCAAAGCCACGCCCCCAAAACACATGAACGCGCGATGCCGCCCGCTCTCAGCTGGAGGACGAGTTAACCAGCGCCGAGTGGAGACGAGCAGTGCATGGAGTGACATAATTTCAGAATCACATGTAATAAAATACCTAACTTTATCATTATGAATATAAACAACTAACATGGCTGCTAGTATCCACTATCAAGCCAGCATATCGATACTGGTAAAGTTTAAAATATATTGAGTTTGATCCGGTAACGAGCTAGTAACATAAGGCAAAGCTAAAAACAGGTTGCATTATACACGTTTTACCATCACTATGATGAAGGTGAATTTTGTGTAAGATTCTAGCCTGGCTAAGGCCAGACCACGTATCATTGAGAATGATACGTGGTCTGGAAACCACATGTTCATTTTCTGGTATTTGAGGCGTGGGTTACGAATGCCCAGAGCCGTTTTATTGGGTGCTACGAATATCTATCAAATGCGCCTGTACGTAGATCATAGCCAATCGTTTCAATTATACCAGATGACGTGTGTAAAAACGCAGTTTAGACAAGAAATTAAACTTATTTGAACCTTACAAAAAAAACATCAATATTTAAAACAGTTTATTTAGACTTACATGATACTGTGTGTGTCATTTTTCATTTTAATTGTGCAACATTATCTGAATGAGGCGATCGCCTGTACAATCACAGCTGTGATCAGTCATGAGATGAAGAGCGTGTGCTGCTTTGCCACAGGAATAATGGGAATACACTTTTTATTGTTTTAAATGTTGAATGTTTTTATTGTTTCAGCATGTTTATTAATCTCCCATTTCTGTTAATATAGCCATTGCACGCCATAACCTTAAACCCCGATGATCGATGATGTGACTTGTTTAACATGATCAACCCAGTTATTTTTGTATGATCAGCTCTGGAAATATTCCTTCATTCAAAAAACGTAATTTGAACTAAGTCTGGAGATTGCATAGGAAAGTAAAGTGAGTGAGTGAAAGCAATTGGGACTGCTTAATTTGTATCATCTTTAGGCTATACTCTTAATCTGGTGTCGTGCTACAGACCTAATTTAAATATTATGCAGAAACAGAAATCCGATCGGTTATCCAGATACAAGGGCTACTTATTGTGAACAAATGTAAACACACCGTGTCCTGATCTGCTTGATCGGATCATGGTGATCGCATGTTAATGCCAAGTGTAAACGCAGAGATTAATGGCGAGAGACAACCATAACGACGGGGGTCTCGCTAGCCTAAGCCCCACTGCCACTAACGGGGCTAACGTTAGTTGATATATGAGGCTTTTGCCAAAGCCTGTTGGTAGCAGGGAAAAAGCATCCTTCTTGGTTATGAAATGGTTTAACACCAAAAGTTGCTATTTTTTCTAAATAAACTTGAAAGGTAACTTCGCGTCTGCTGCCGTGTTGGATCCATAGATATAAACAAACTGCTTCGGTGAGTCGCATAGACGTCGTCATCGCCTTGCTGCTCCCTCCCCGTTCTGTGATTGGTTCCCTATCTGAGGGGAAGATTTGGTCCATGGTGTCCATACTGCCTAGCAGCGTGAATAAAATCATTTTAAAATCACAAGGAAGGATGGGGAAACCCAGGCTAGTAAGATTCATAACATATACGGTGTTTTGCATGTAAGAGCTTCCACAATGAAAGCACTGTTGGCTCTGATGAGGACTACACTCCGGAGACAAGTAGGCTACCGCATCGTAGGCTCAACTGTTGGCTTTTTTTGCCTCGTTTGCCTTCGCTGACTGTATATGCGCGTACTGGGAATTTTGACTGGTCTTTCTCTGCCATAATTGTGACTCTTCCTAGCTTCTGTGCCTCTCCCCCTCCTCTACTCAAACGGGTGCACGCATGATTGATAAATAAATAAATAGAAATCAGGTCGACACTGTCTGTCCTGCAGTTTGCTAGCTGGCTAGTTCCCCCCGACAGTAAAAGAAAGGTTCCCCCCTACGACGCTAGCCTAGCCTATTGTATGAATGAATGAATAACAAACTATCTAAAAAATAGATTTTAAACTCGACGGAGGAAATGTGGGAATTAGGTTAAACTAAAACAATGACCGTGGTGTAGAATTGTGTGAAATTATGAAAATTGGCTAGCAATTTTGCCAAGCAAATATCAAGAAATAGGTTACAGCAGTTTGTCTTTCGACTACACTTGAAAACACAATAGTATATAATTGACCATTAATGTTTTGACATTATAGCTTCCCTTGCAGTCTTAAATAAATCCCCACGGATGTATTGGTATATAAAGACAGTTTAAACAAAATTGGGAAAATGTTTTTTTAGAAAAAACCTGCCTACCCTGCCTTTAACTAGTCTTGTTTGTCCACTGACTATTTGTACATGCATACCATTCTCTATGGTTACAGACAGACAGACGCACGCATGCACGCACACACACACACACACACACAACTGAGCAGTTGACATTTCCCCTTATTCTGAGCTTTAATGATGGTCTTTTTGAAGGAATAAAGACATTACGTCAGATAGTAGAGCAGATCAATGGGTCAGTTTCTCAACCAGTTAATTGACTCATCTGGAACCACAAGACCCCAGACAGGACAAATCAACTCTTATGAGCAATGTCATAATAGTGTAGACTAATAAAAATGCAAAACATGAACTCACATAATTTATACTTTAAAATGCTATAGACGTGAATAACATCACCAAAGCTACAAAAATGACACTAACACTAACACAGGTTAGTGGTGCTATTCTTTGCATGATCAGCAAATACAATTCCTGCATTACATCATGCAACTTTGAAGATGAAGATATTTTTATTCCCATCTCACAGATGTTCCTTCAATTCAACATTGTAAGGTTTCTCAAGAGACAAGAGCCGCGGTGCTGCGTCCATCTGGAGATATTGTAAGCGATAGTCCTCTGACATCATCCTTTCCTGTGGCGTATTCTAAACAGAGACCTGTGTGGTGAAAATAGCTCCGGCTGTAAACAAAGCTTCCATGTCTGATTTGCTTTTCTTAGAACAGAATAATAGTATATGCACTTTAATGCCAAATAAAACAGAAGAGAAGACTTGAACAGTTAGCAAGAGAATAACTCCGCATTCACACCATGAAGCTTATATTACAACAAAAACCAGATCCACTCTAAACTCATTTCCATCATTTGCACACCATGTTAAACACAGGACTTCTACAGTGCAAATATGTGCGCTATAAACTTGAGCTAATAACATAAAGAAACAGTGAATCCCACCAGCCCATTAAAAACACACAGATACTAAATATTGCAAAAAATCTATAACACTGTATTTTATTGTGTCTTTGTTACACTTTACAACTTTTTAGAGTAACAGTACATTGTGCAAAATTATATGCAACTAACCCTAACCCTAAACCAAACCCTAATCCTAACCTTAATAGTAAGTACTTACCTGTATAGTTACATTGTAATAAGGACACAATAAAATAGTGGCTTACTTTATTTTAAGGTATCCGAGTTACAGTGTAATTGTGCGTTTAAGTACTGTGTAATAATGATTAAATACATGTACTTATGTTAGGGTTAGGATTGGGGTTTGGTTTAGGGTTAGTTGCATGTTATTACAACACGTCATTATAACGTGTATGACACTAAAATAAAGTGTTACCAAAGAGTGTAACCAAAAAAATCAAAGCATAGAAACCACAACTTAAAGATACACATAAGGCTGTTACAATCTTAGTGACAGGGTTTTCCTTTGATTCATCAATTGAGAGCACGTACTGTAAGACATTGCAATGATGTCATCCTCATGGCTTTATTGATCATAGCTGTCATGGCTACCACAGTGCTGTAACTGTAGCAGTGGTGGGTCAAAGGTCACGAAGATAGCCCAGCAATTGAATTTATGGTATGGCTTGTAGGTATCTGGTTTTCCCATTCACCCCCACAGCACTTTGTTGATGCTGAAGCTGCCTTTCCCTTGCGATCCTTCTCGCTCTCTCCATCCTTATCCAATCAGAGGCAATTAACCACAGGACCCTGAGTACACTGAAACAAAGCACACAAGCAAAAGCCCCGACCAGATACCTTTCCAATGATAACATCTGCCCAATGCAGATCCCTGTGTGCAAACATTTCTGCAGGAAATCTATATGTTTTTGACCACACAATACTGATATTCTACATGATAAACGTTCTGATATATCTTAATTGCAACAATAGATAGATTCCACATTGAAGCAACGACTGCAGAGAACAATGAAAAAGGAAAATTAGCATTCATAACTCATACAGGGTCATTGTATTGTGTAAACATGTTCTGTACCGTACAAATCATCAGTGCTAAAACACTCCCTCAAAATTATGTCAAACATGTAAGTATTATTGGCCTATATGATTACATTTTATAAGTTGTTTTTACAAAAAAATGATTTCCCTATAGAATAGAAGGTTGCTTTTCTCAGTTAAACCACATACTGTTTGTGAAAGAACATGTGAATAAAAATATGCAATACTGATTCAATATGCCCTTGCATTTATTCTGAATGAACTGTATATATAGCATCTTGATTCTTTAGTAAGATCAGTGGAGTATTGTTATTTATGTGAACCAATAGGGGGAGACCGGTAGTTGTAACACTTTTTGCTTTAACATCAGGAACTCACAGAACTTTTGAGCTCAAACATTTATACAAAGTAACCACATTTGTTCAAGGCAGCAATTCAAACCTATGCAAGAATATCACAGCCCTTATGAGTTGATGTCAAATACATGGTGTGCCTTTGTTTCAAATCCACTTACTGTTTGACCATGAGTCAAAGTACAGATACTGTACCTTACAGCAAAAACGACTCCATTACAAGTTACAAGTCACCAATTCCTATACAGTAACTAATTATATTTACTCAAATACCACTGATTTGTCTGTACATTAGTCTAGAACAAACTCCCCTATAGTGGTATTTATGCTTAAAGAACACAACTGCAGTGGACCTGTAGATCTAACTTTAATTTTACATTTTTTTTGTGTGTCTGTGAATATTCTCAAAATGACAAATGAATGTTGTTAACCATGGAGTGCAGGCTTGGTGGGCCTAGAAAAGGGCACATTTTACCCACATTTTCTTTGGCTTTGAGTTGCCAAATAGTTCCATACAGACAACATAACATTTTTCATTGTCTGACTTCTCAGAAACCTCACCACTGGCTTTCAACATTGTCTTTGCAACTGATCTGACTCATCTGCCCTTCTGACTCGGTTCCGTAAAAAAAAAAAAAAAAAAGCCAGCACACATCTATCTGTCTTTTCCACTGTCTAGACATTCTGTAAGATTACTAAAAAAAGAAACTGTTCTTGTTGTATGTTAGAGGATGGTTTTAAATCTTGTGTTACAACCCCTGTCAGCCATTGTGTATCTAGCAATATCAGCATTATGGTTTGAAATTAGCAGGTTAAATATGCATCATATTTTGCCTGAGAAAATGCAATTTAATCTAATATAAGTTATATGATTTTATATGCAAAAGTTGAAGTATTAAACAAAATTTAGTTTTTAATTAAAAAATAATAATTACATTCTTACCCACCAAAACAAACAAAAAAACAGTTTTCTTCATAAAATCTGCATGTACCTATTTAAAGCCTTGACAAGCATGGGATCTGAGAGGAAAAATGAAATTAGCTTATCCCCGATTGGTGGTGTTACAGCTCTCCCCTTGCTACAACCATACCCGGTCTTCCCTATATTTAAAGCAGTAAATATGCATATTGCATGGCTTCCGTATGTGCATCTTTTCCTGGCCTTTTACAACTCTCAACCTGGTTTTATCATAAAATGTCTTATAAAACTATTGTCTTGTCGATAATGTAAAAAGAACATTCTGCATATTTATTAACTGTAAACTGTAAAGCATATGAATCACTTTATAATACCTTAGCCTATATTAGCATTCAACACATTTACAGCATCACATACAAGAAGTTCTAAACCTATAGCCTACTAGACTGTGTGAGCAGCTCCCTCTAGTGTCAAGGGATAATCAGTTCATACATTTTATGAACTGTAATAAGTCAAATCTACAATTAGTATTGAAAAGTTTGTAATTTACTCATTTCTTGCAACAATAACTGAATTCTCTACACATTGGTGTACCATGTGTGTAAGTAATGTACTGTATTACATACAGTGTAATTAATAGGCAGTTCTACTTTAAACAGCCACCTGTTGAATGCAAGCAGGTTCTCTACATATTGGAATTGTGGGAGTGTCAAAAAAATATTCCAGATGGTCTGTATAGGAAACCTGAAGCATTATGTTATTCATCTACAATTTATGAGCAGGAATAACAAATTATATTACAATAGAAATATGTTTCAGTTTTACTCTGTTTAATGTATTAATTGTGTCACATTTAATACTACTTTTATTGTTGTTTGGATGTTTGTTTCTCTGTTTTTGCACATGCAGTAAGAAGATCCATTCAAACCCCTAAAATGGTCTAAATTCCACTGCATTTGACAGCACAGAATCTGTGCCACAGATAAGATGAGATAGTTAAGACAGCACAGCTCTTGTAAGTGTGGAAGTTTCATTAACTTGAGATACTGGTTACTGATCTAGTTACACAAATACAGATTTCTGTAACCAGTTTTTTCTCTCAAGCACTTGCTCTAATTGTGGTAAATGAATAAATAATTGTGGGGATCCTTTTTTAATGTAGTGTTTTTGCTCCTATATAATGTTTATTGTTCTTAATCTTTTAAATTATATAGTTTTTTTGTGGTCATATATAGTGAGAGATGGCAGATGACAGTAGATGCTTGGTCAGAGTTCATGACAGGGAGCCATGGGGCCACAGCAGGAGCCTGTCAGAGAAGGTCAAAGGGCGGCGATGTCAGAGAAATGTACTATGAAACTCTACAAGGGAACAGTGTAATATAAATATGCATTTATTATACATTTTCTGACTAATTTTCTTACAAAATGTCTTACATATTTTCTTACAGAATGTCTCACACATTTTCTTATGATATGTCTTGTACATTTTCCTTCAAATGTTCTTATAAATTGTCTTGTAAAATTAAAATTATTGTACAAATATTCTTATGAATAAAAAAAAATCTTTTATATATTTTCTTACAAAATGTCTTTATTTATTAGACATTTTTTGTGAAAATGTATAAGATATTTGCAATAGTTGCATCTGGTGGTATTGCAAATTTGACTTGCAATACCACCGGACGCACATACTGCTGCCAAGACTGAGGCCTAAGTGGAGGGATGGAAAGGTCACTCATGTCAGCAGTCAGAGGCAAAGCTGACTAAGGACAGAGAACAACAGGGTTGCCATGACAGGAGTTGTTTGCTGATGTTCTCAGTCTTACTCCATGACCTGAAACAAAAACATAAATCAGTATTATTTCTCTAAATGCATTACATCTAAGCGTTACATTTACGAGGTCCTGGCTCTCTGTGGTCATTAAAAATCCCAGGATGTCTTTCGAAAGAGTAGGGGTGTAACCCCGGTGTCCTGTCCAATAACTGCCCCTTGGCCTCTGTCCATCATGGCCTCCTAATCATCCCCGTATACTGATTGGCTTCATCACTGCCTCCTCTCCACCAGTAAGCTGGTGTGTGGTGGGCGTACTGGCGCACTATGGCTGCCTTCGCATCATCCAGATGGATGCTGCACATTGGTGGTGGTTGAGGAGATTCCCCCCTTCCTTGTAAAGCGCTTTGATGTCCCAGATAAAGCGCTATATAAATGTAACGAATTATTATTATTATTATTATTATTATTAAGCGCAAATGTCACAACATTCTGTGCAAAAAGACAAGACAGATGTCTGATTCAAATTCAAATGGTCCATCTTTGTTTTTTGATGAAGATCTCACCTCTGGTGACAGGCCAGGACTGGTCCAGATGTTCGCACAGATGGTGAACAGGTCGTGGGCTGTGGGATAATCCTCGCAATAATCTCGAATGGGAGGATCCCTAGTGACCATTAGGTAGACTTTGGTAGGTAGGTCAGCTTTGTGTGGTACTTGCCGTTAAATTTGATCTCTGGAGGACTGCTTTAGTGCCTAGAGAAAAGAGTTGTCTGATGATTAATATATTTCCACAGCATGTTGACTATATATAGGATGCATTTCTGTGATCTAATTAAAGCGGTTCATAACACATACCACAGAAGACTTTGAAGGCAGATTTCCTCATGAGCGTACTGCACCCGAAGTCAATCAATTTGACCTACATGGTGTTCTGGTTCACCAGCAGGTTCTCTGATTTGATGTCCCGGTGGAAGACGCCGCGCTCACTCACAGCAAATGTTATCAGCATCCTGCCGCATAACATGTCGCGCAGTCTTCTCGTCGAGGGTTCCTCCATGGAAGTCCATGAAACTCAACAGGTCCATGCAAGCTGAGGGACCCGCAGGTCTGATGGATTCCCTGTAAGACATGTTCTTCCCTCCTTCATTCAAACAGCCTTTAGAAATGTTCTCAGAATTGATATTAGTAAATGTCATATGTCACAAAGGCAGGTGTGATTTGCTGTGGTTTCTAGGTTGTCATCAAGTACGTCTCTAAAGGCAAGACACACAAGAGGCTGAAAGTTGTAAGTACCAGCGTGAATCAGTTCTGTTTCACATCTGTTTGCACACACGCACATATCCGCATTCAGCCCTGGATGTATTGCAGAATTTGTCATTGCAGGAAGGCCAAGGTCTGCTGCTGCTGGAGTTCGCATTGATGACCCGGGTCAATTCAGCTCATGCCTGCCCTAGCTCGTGGAGACACAGAAGAGAAGAAATTGTTGAAAAAAGTCGTTGTTTTGTTTTGATTTTGGTGCACAAAAAATATTCTTGTCACTTCATAACACTAAGGTTGACCCACTGTCACATGGACTATTTTAACGATGATTTTACTACCTTTCTTGGCCTTAAAAGTGGTGATTACATTGCAGTCTATGGGGAGTCAGAAAGTTTTATTACTGTCGTATGTTATGTGCGCTAACAGCTTTAATGAGGAACTTTATTGAAAGGTCAATAACAGAAATAGTAGCAATAACACAACTATGCTACAAAAGAGAAAACTAAACCATTGTCATTTAGGCTAGTTGTTTTTAAGTACAACCAACTTCTCCAATAATTCAGGAGTTAATCCACTTTTATGAGGGGACGGTAGACCATGGTGATTTTTCTTAAGTATTTAAGTATTTGAAATACTCTAAATACACTCCGTCAAAATATTTTGTTACAAAATACATTTTATTTTTTCCACACCTGCAAAAATACAAATAACAAAATACACTAAAGTAATTAAATACGTATTTAAAATACATTTAATTGAAATACTGCCCATGTCTGGATGTGACATTTATCGTTTCATTATGCTTTATATTAACATTTTAATACTTTCAAAATTAAAATTTTTACCCAAATAATTTATCATTATTAAAAGAGTCTTCATTATTGGAGATCTGTTAAAGGTACAAATCTTTTCTTTTCAGTAAAACTGCTTCCTTCTGGAGTTTTTCCAGTTATTCTGGGGCCTGAGGCTGCATAGAGTACTGGCTCTGACTGATACCATAAAAGGCACTTCTGGGACCAAGACATGGAGCTCTAGGAACTAATCAGCCATGATGGGTAGCTTGGAATCCAGGTTGTCCAAGACAGGAACTTTTGTAGAAGGAACATCTGGGACAACAAGCTCTGCGACCACAACAGGAATATAAGTAGTAGATGACAGAAATTTCTGGAATGGCAAAGGGAACTCTGGAATCAGGGTGGCCTTGAAAAAGACAGGAACCACTGGACAGAAACTATTGGGGTGCCTGTGAAACTGTCGTAAGCCAGTAAGAACTGTGCGTGTAAACCTCACACCCCTGAACTCAAGAGGCACTCTAGAGGCTGCGGTTTTTAGCCTCCTTGTTAGCACCCGCATCCCACGGTTCGAATCCCGCTTGGAGCGGGTCAGGTAGATCTGGTTACACCTGTGCAGAAGTACTCCCTTGTGCCTGGTGGAAAAAGATTTGTAAGTTTGAATTGCTAGAGCATGTGCAACACGACACTAAGTCCCAAACTACAGCTTTATAATACATACCACTAAAGATGTTGCACAGTGTTTCATACAGCTGGTCCCTACAGCCAAAATCAATTTGCATCACATCCAGGGTGTCTGTGCTCACTTACAAGTTTTCCAGTTTGATGTCTCTATGGAGAACTCTGCGGCTACAGCACTTGTCAGCGGCCTCAATGACCTGCAGCATCACATGCCGTGCAAACTCTTCATTAAGAAATGCTCCCACAGCTCGCTGAAAAGATTAAGAGATTCTTGCAGATTCTTCCTCAGACTGTTGTCAGGTAGCTTGTCAATTGAAAAATAATTAGCTGTCTATGATTAACATTATACAATTGAAAACAGAGACTGAGAGGAGACATACTGTAGAAAGCAGTCTACAATGTGTTGTCTGTGTTTCCTTGGCAAATTTCAGTGCCACCTAATCAACTAAATAAAACATTTGAATTAATGTCATATCACCTCAACAGACAATTAAATTTTTGTGAATGTATGTTGGTCCCCCCCTTTGCAGCTAAAACGAAAATTTTCGAACTTCTGTGAGAATTTTTGCCCATTCATCCAGTAGAGCGAATCTCCGTTCCAGTTCATTCCAAAGGTGTTTGATGGGGTTGAAGTCAGGGTTCTGTGTGGGGCAGTCATGTTCTTCCACACCAAACTCATCCAACCATGTCTTAATGGACCTTGCTTTGTACACTGGGGGCACAGTCATGCTGGAATAGAAAAGGGCCTTCCCCAAACTGTTTCCCCAAATATGGAAGCATATTATAATATTAAGTGGAAGTTTGGATCTCTTCAGCTATGGAATCAGCAGAGCATTGGCAGAGCATAGGGATGAAATTTCACAAACTGACTTGTTGCAAAGGTGGCATCCTATCACCACACTCTGAATTTACTGAGCTCTTCAGAATGACAAATTTTTTCCACAAATGATTGTAAATGCAGACTGCATGGCTTGGCTAGGGTTTTGATTTTATACTTGTAACAATGGGTCTGATTGAAACACCTGATTTCAACAATTAAGAGGCGTGTCCCAATACTTTTGTCCATATAGTGTATACTGGAACAAACTGCATATATGGCACCAAAACTTCCTTCTCCCAGTTTATTGGCGATGTTGTAGGGACCAAGGCAGAAAGTAGGAAAAAACACTAACCCCTGGTTTCACATACAAGGTTTAGGTCTAGTCACAGACTAAAATGCATTGAGCTGTTTTAACTGACAGCAACTTGAACTGACATATCTTAAAATGTGTCAGTGCCATTTTGTCTCAAGATGCACACCAGTAATGTTTTTTTTTTCTTTTTTTCTGAGGCATGTTTATAAAAGCTACTTAATTGTCCTAATTGAACTAAGGCCTAATCCTGGCTTAATCTACACCCTGTCTGTGAAACCAAGCCTTAATGTCTAAATGTCATTGCATAATAAATTACATGAATGGTTATTCTAAGGCACTTACCCAAAAATGATGGTTAGTAACTCGTGGTTTAACTGACCTTCAATTTTAGCTCTCTTTTATAGGCTATAAAATATTAATTAAACACCATTTTAAGACACTGGACAAATTATTTAAAAATAGAAACCTTTTTCTTTCAACAAAAATAATAAATGCTTTAAGATAATGAAGCTTATGATATTTCCCTGAATTCCTGAAAGGAGTGTTAAATAGTCCTTACAACAGCAGTTTGGTGTTTCAAACAAAACCACTGCTTATGAAAACCAAAAATAAAGCATTTTTGTCTATTTAATTTAACAATTTAATTATAGGTGTCAGTTTGAGTCCATGACAATCTGTAATTATATCCTAATCTCTAATAATAATTTATCTTGTACTATACTGGGTTTCTCAAATTTTAATGGATATAATTTTTCTAACAGTCCTCAAAAGTACATGATAATGTTACATTATTAGATATTGGATGTGTTTTTCCTCTCACGGCCACATGAGGGCGGAAGACATCTTAACTGATCATACATTATTATTTATTTTAATAATATTTTATATTATGTTCTTCTTAAATATAAATGACAAATCAATCATTGGATTTGATGGATATGTATATTTGTTTTTGAGTGAAATTAATGATTTGGTAATGATTTGGGCAATTATTCCAATAAGAGTTAGACTTAGTTAAGAGCCATGCTCTAATACTAAATAAATATAGCATAACACCATAACATCAGCCCTTCCTGCCATCACTGCAAAGATAAAGATGTCAATTGTCATTCATGGGCTACTGCTTATTTACCACTTAAAATACTTTTCTCACATTGTAAGCTGAGCTCATTGTTGAATAAATCACAGCAAATAGAAAATGTTTATAAACCATTTTTTGTTTAATGTCACTTCAGATGTGTGTCACTGTATGCGGACATCATGCAGACTTCTGATGATCCTTCAGCATTGCTAAAATGGAATCGAAGTGTTTACGCAAGCTCAGTTAGGCTACAAGCAGTTTCTGATATTTGATAAAGTTTCTCCTGCAGTTTATTATGAAACACAGGCATATGATAATTTGTTTGACTCTTTGTAAAAACAATTTTCTGTACAGAGGTAGATAGGTAGACAGGAGTCATAAAATCATTAAGTAATATGAACCATCACAGCAGTGACCTTAAGTCTTTGCATAGCCTACCCAAACTACAGTGATGGTCATGCCACTTATGATGTAACTTTCTGGAGCATCTGATGTATTTAAATAAAAAAACATTTTTAAAAAATACGTCAGATAAAACTTTATTATAACCTTTTCACAACTCAAAAAAAGGCTTTTACAACCTAGTTGTTTTTGTCGGGTTGATCAAACTCTAACACAGATAATAATATATAATAATAATAATAATAATAACATAATCACACCTTTCCATTGCAAAAATCACAGCTGAGTACAAATCACTGATGTCACAAATTATTATGCAAATTATCCAAAGACAACATCATCATCCATTATGTTTTTTTTAAAGAAGATGGGAATATTTTTAGGCTCGTTTTATCCCAAAGCGAATAAGGACTTTTATTTTGAAGAGGGAAACTTTTATTTGAAAGAACATTGACGTCCCTCACTTACACGACCTCAGTGTCAACTGGTTTTGGGAATCTATGAGATACATGACTAAAGATTACCATTTGTAAGCGATTTGTTTAAATGACAATAAACAGACGGTTCCAGAAAACTTGGTGAGATTTGATCGATGCTGTTTTGCATTTCAGATGGTCAGTTTTGTCTTGTCTGATTTCCATGATCGGTTTGAAATGTATTATGAAATGATGTGATCTATCTACTGCTAAGCGGATAAGAGATCAGCTGCTCCGATAAAATAAGTTATATTATTTACCATATTATGATCTTGGTTACTACAGTTTTTCTTATCACTGGGAAATCATTATGAACTAATATTGCATTTCCACATTGCCATAAGCTTTCAGAATATATCATTTTGTTTAATCTGTATATCTGTGGTGGCTACCAAATAGCAAGCTTACTAAAGTAACTATTAAAATGTTAATTAATTAAAATGACCAAACAAACATTTCTCTTGAGCTTATGCTGTATAAATTGATCAGTAAACATTGGTCTCAAACTTGCCTAAGGCAAAATTTGGGCAACTCTGTTATTTTTTTTTATATTATATATATTTTTTGTATATATATATATATATATATATATAGAGAGAGAGAGAGAGAGAGAGAGAGAGAGAGAGAGAGAATAATAATGATAATAGAAAATAATGCAATTAAGTATTTTAAACTATTTCCTATATTTGGTTAACCAAATATAGGAAATAGTTTAAAATACTTAATTGAATTAAACCGTTACCGTGTATAAAAGTAGCTTATGATATAGGCTAGTTACTTAATTTACTTAGGGTTAAACACTGCCTTTCAATGAACATTTATTGATAAAAAAAAGAAGGAATTTTTTTTTTTAAGAGTTTCAAGAGAAGAATTTCTCGTTTTTTAAGAATTTTTTAAATGGAAATTAGGCTATATTTTGCATAGACTATGGTCAATTTTAATAAGGCTGTAATGTTCACCAATTGTAAGAAGGTAAGGTTTACATTTGAAAGCTATTCACATAGATATTCTTTGCTGTTTTTACAGAATGAGTTCTATTCAACAGGAAAAGGAAGATGGGTCCGACTAGAGTTTTTCATATTCTTCATCATGCTGCTGTTCTTTTTCCTATACACAGTACAATGGCTTTAAGACATTCCCTTTGTAAGCGTACTGCAAAACTGTGCTATGCCTCCCTCTGCACCCTCCAACAGATGAGATCTGTTTCAGCTGAGACTGCCATAAGCCATCACATTTCAAACTTGACTGACAAGGAGAAAAGACTACTGACCAAGCTTTATGATGGACTTATCGGGGGTCAAAGGGCAGCTCTCGCGGAATCGATAACCCTTGTAGAAACCCAGCATCCGAGGAAGAAAGAGTTAGCCCAGGTTCTGCTTCAAAGAGTGCTGGCCTTTCGTCAGGAGCAGGAGAGATGCAATGGTGGAAAGCCAGCGGCCTTCAGAGTTGGTCAGTAAGGTGATGTGAACTATACGAGTGAAAATGAACCGTGTTGCTGTTTGCATGAATGCCCTCAATCCTCAATCACCTCTCTGTACGTGTGACTTCAGGACTGTCTGGTCCCCCTGGTGCTGGAAAATCTTCATTCATTGAGGTTGTTGGGAAGATGCTGACTGGAAGAGAACATAAAGTGTCCGTTCTGGCTGTGGATCCTTCCTCATGCACAACTGGAGGTGAACAGGCACTCAAATGTCTGAAAAACATTTTACCTACAGATGATGGTGCCAATTTTAGATTGGTGCTTTAGATATTTGCTTGTTTAATCTGCACAAACTCAGTACATGCATTTCTAAGTCACTTTAGTCATTTAAAATGTAAAAACCCTTTTTCTGTTTTAATGTATTTTAATATATAATTTATTCCTGTGATAGCAAAGCTGAATTTTCAGAAGTCATTACTCCAGTCTTCAGTGTGTCACATGCTCCTCCAGAAATCATTCTAATATGCTGATTTATTATCAATGTTGGAAACATTGGACAGGATTCTTTGAGTAAAAAATTTAAAAAAGAACAGCACTTATTTTAAATAGACAATATACACTACCATTCAAAAGTTAGGGTTTAGTCTTTTTTTTTTTAAAGAATCTTTTATTCTGCAAGGATGTGTTAAATTGATTTAGAGTGATTGCAAATATTTCTATTGTTAGGAAAGATTTATTTTATGAATAAACGCTGTTCTTTTGAACTTCTTAATCATCACTGAATTCTAAAAAAAATTATCACAGGTACCAAAAAAATATTACACAACTTTTTCAACATTGATAATAACGGAGTATCAAATCAGCAAAATAATTTCTGAAGGATCATGTAACTGAAGACTGGCGTAATGCTGATTAAAATTCAGCTTTGCATCACAGAAATAACTTCTAATCTATTAATATAGAAAACCATTATTTTAAATTTTAATCATATTTCACAATACTACAGTTTTTCTTTTTCTATATTTGGATCAAATAAATGCAGGCTTGATGAGCATGAATGCTCATCTTCAAAAACATTAAAAATAGTAATGTTTCCAAACTTATATTCTAATCTCTGCTAACCTTTAATGCAGGTTCACTGATGGGAGACAAAACACGAATGACAGAACTCTCCAGAGACATGAGCGCTTACATCCGACCATCTCCCACATCAGGAACCCTCGGTGGTGTGACGAGAACCACCAACGAAGCCATAGTCCTCTGTGAGGGTGCAGGCTATGACATTGTATTAGTGGAGACCGTAGGTAAGCCTTTGTTCCAGGTTTTCATCGTATTTTCAGTTTTGAGAAAAGCTCATCTTAAAAATAATGGTGTATATGCAATGTAACTTAAGTTTAAATGTTTACACAGGTGTTGGTCAGTCTGAGTTTGCTGTGGCTGACATGGTGGATATGTTTGTGCTGTTGATCCCACCAGCAGGGGGCGATGAACTACAGGTAATATACACACTTCCTTTACTTGATCCCTGTTGATTTTTTATTTTAATATTTATTTTATTTTTTATTTGAATTAAATTTAAGTGTTATTTATAGACCTGGGTAAATATTCTAAAATGCTTTTTCTTGTAAATTAATTAAATCTTTATACTCAAATGGCATTTTATAAAGAATTAGAGTCAAAAAAAGTTAGAGAACCACTGCCATTGAACATTATCAGAGTTATCTGAACTGATTGTTTTATATTATAGGAGATTCTTATTTTTTTAAAGAAATTTGATTAAATTCTATTTTCAAAAAGGGAATCAAAAGAGGAATTATTGAGATGGCTGACTTGGTGGTGGTTACAAAATCAGATGGTGAATTGGTTGCTCCCGCACGGAAGATACAGGCAGAATACACAAGTGCCCTGAAGTTACTTCGAAAGAAGTCCAAAGTCTGGAAACCAAAGGTGTGTGACTATAATCATGCTTTACATTTCTATCTTGCACATATAGTACAAAAAAACAAAACAATTGTAATTTATTGTAATGAAATATACGATACAACGGTTTTGTTGTATACTAAATTAGTTTTTTTTTAATGCTTGAACGTTCAAAAATAAATTCTTTTTCACATTACATTGTTGCAGCACCACTCTTCCCAGTCTGTCACGCTCTGTTTATTTCCCATCTCTACGAAGCCCCTCCTTTCGAAAAGCGCAATGTGATTTTATTGGTCGGCTGGACCAGTGCGTTGTGATTGGTCGACCGCTTTGAGCGTGTTTCTGAAATGTCACGGCCCTTACCACAACGAGTTTCAACACACAACTAACATAACTAGTTAGTTAACACAACTAAAACCAGGCCTCTCCACTTTTTTTTTTTCTTTTTCGCGTATTCTTTGGGTGGGAATTATTTACATTTGGAATACGTCTTTCCTCTTTGTCCCCTCACCCCCAGTATTACTTCTACCCAGAGGGCACAGAGCCAGCATAGGCAGCCCTTTGAATGGCCAAATGCTGCCTCATGCATTTGACTGATTAGAGGCCACCCACATGGATGAGAACCGCTAAAGCCTTTGTTTCCTCTGAGCAGCATGATTTCTGAGCTTCATCCCTGTACTAGAGGATGCGACAGTCATATTGATTTTTTTTCCGCCCTCCTAAAGGTCGTATATAGGTCTTTCACAGAAACAAGGAGGGAGTGACGTGTGTGGGCGAACACCCTTTACATTTCTGCATTGTGGCTGCTCATATGTAAAGCAACTGCCTGCTTCCATTGTCTCTTACTTTCTTCCTCTGCTTGATATTTTTATCTTTCTATTTAATCTAAAGTTATCCACACCAACACATTTTATACTTTCTCTTTCCCATGTGTGGTCAGGTGGTCCGCATATCTTCTCAGACAGGGCAGGGTGTGCCTGAGCTGTGGGATACCATGCTACAGTTCCGGGATGCAATGCTGAGCAGCGGGGAGCTCCGAGCCCGACGGCAAACTCAGCAGAAGGTGTGGTTGTGGAATCTGATCCAGGAGAACGCTCTACGCCACTTCCAGCAGCATCCAGCAGTGCGTGCCGAGCTCCCGGAGCTGGAACGAAGGGTCACGTGTGGAGATATCTCACCCGGTCTTGCTGCTGACCTCCTTCTGAAAGTCTTCACCACCACACTGTAATGGAAGGCCCTTCTGTGGGAAACCAATAAGCCAAGGTGTAATGGAAAGGAAATGATTGAGTCTTGCAACCTTCGATTTCTAATTATTGTGTTTCACCTGGTTTTAAAGGATTTTAATAACTGATGACATTTGATAATTATTGTTGGGGAGATAACCATTGTTCATTGTCCCTGTATTATCTCACATAGGTGGGGAAATTGTATTTAAAGAAAAATAAATGAAATGATTAATAATTGTTACACCCTATGAACTGAAATCTGTTACTTTTACAGCACTCAACAATAAAATGGTATTTTCTTCGGACCCATTTGCGACACTTGGAAGTGAATTTTTATTAGATTTTTACTTGCCTGCAAACATTTACACTGATCGCATAAAATAAATACAATTAGAAAGATTTTTCTTAATACAGTAATAATTATATTATAAAAAATATACAATTCTTTTAGCTTTTTTTAAAATAAATGTTTTTTTTATTATTATTATTCTGAAAAGCTATAATGTATAAACACTTGTTGGAAAATGGCATTTGTTTAAATACATTAGGTTACTGTTTTGGTTAATATTTTTTTATATATAATTATCACCATTAAAAATATATTATAGCCATATAGGTAATGTTATCCGGGTCACCTATTTAAATGAGAAGACTTTGCTACAGTCGTGTTCAATACATTACAGAAAACTAAATGTTTAAAGTCACCATGAAATCAAAATAGATGATTATTATTTTTGTAGAATATTGCAGTATGTATTATAAATGTGTCCTCGTAATCTTTAAACAAAATAAATTCCACTGTGTTTACTGGCATGAGGGCGGGGGCAACCTGTCACTCATGTGACATCACAACAATAGCAAACCACAACCATCCAATCAATTCCTGAAGGACAAAATCAAGTCCCACCCAACATTTTTTTTTTCTTGTTTGAGAAGCCGTTTCATGGAAGAAAAGAATTTCCTGCACTAAGGCTAAATTGTTTTATATTTGTGTACAACATTTAAATAGGAGCCCTAACTGTACATAGTTGCTATGTAAACTACTAACATTACTTGATGAGTAATGTTACTCTTACTGATTGTTAAATGTTTCCCTGTAAAAAAAACACACAAAAAAAAACATTAAAACCGTGCTGATGTTCACCTTTTATTAATCTTGGGGCGGTTGTTCTGAATCATCCAGAAGCAGAGTTATTTTTACAATTACATTCTCTGCAAGTCAGCTAGAGATATTGCTGATCTTACATCATTGCTCCAAAACATGAATTTAAATGAGCTCATACAGTAGAATGTTTTCCAGTATTTTATGTTCTCTTGGGCTGACACTAGATGGACCTGTAGACCTGGAAAGATCTTTGTCCATTATGTAAATAAGCTCCTCTGCATGCCAGTGCTGTTTGTCTCAACCTACAATAGTGTGTCGTTGGCCTGTCCCTTACAGACTCCGAATATGCTGACTGTGATTCCAGTATAGTTGATTCCTGTCCTGATGCTGTACAACTGAGATTTACAAACTCTTGCGAGAATATGCCATGTTGAACAACACTGCCATGTTGTAACCCAGCATTGTTCTGTTCAATAAATTTCAAGTTCATGTGACCTCATCTCATCGCTATTGTCCTGCAAGCTGTGTGTGTTTGCGTACAGACACGTTCTGCCTCCTGTGCACATGCTTTCTAGTCATTATGCCTTGTGCTTCTGTCTTATGACTCAGACTGGAATGCTTTGTGAATACTGATGAACTCCAAAGACCTGAGGGCCGCCCTCTCCATCAATCACGAATAAAAGCTCTTGGCCCTTCTCTGTAAGCGGAGATACTTTAGATCTGAGCGTCTGCACTGTACCCACAGAGTACAGAACTGTGGTTTGTCTGGAGGAAACCTTCAGTCTATGATATCATGTTGCAGCCTAAACAGTGCTTACATACACATTTAACATTTACTGTAGACAGGTTTTGAGTGAGCACATGCAGGACCCAAAGTCTCTAATATGTGCTTGGAAGCTCTGCTTGGAAATGTTCTGCCTTCTGCAGTTGTTTTGTGTTTGTTTGTTTTTTTTGTTTCGAGTCTCTCTTGCCCACCAAAGCTGCATGTATTTGATAAAAAATACAGTAATATTATAAAATAGTATTACCATTCATAAATAACTTTTTTTTTATTTTATAGATTTTCTTTGTAACATTGTTGAAATCCTTACTGTCACTTTTGATCAATGTAATGGTAATGTTTTTCAAGGTATATATATCACATGACTTAATTGATCACACTTCATCACTTGAGCATGATCATAACTTCATGATGTTATCAAATAGTACAAAGCAGTGAATCAGTTTTGTTACAATATTATCTTTTTTCTAAAAAAAATTGTGATATCAGAACAGTGGTTTAACCATAACTTTGGGCTTTACAAAAAATGTTCTAAATATTTTTTTAATAATTTACTTTTAAAAATGCTTATAGGATAAAAGAGATTAAAAAAAGTCTGAATTGGGATAAACTTTAATGTATTTTCGAATAAATTAATAGGTAAAAATAAATGTCATAAAGCCACATTTTGTGAAGGCATTCACAGCCAAGCATGCTGAGATAATGTTGGCATTCGAATTAAAAAGAATAACAAACTGAACAATGCCATGCTATTTCAGCCCCATTGAAAAGAAATGTAACCTTAGCCCACCTATAAAGCAACAGTTGTTTGTAGTTTCGCCAGTCACAGTCTCTGTCTGATGCATTTATGCTATTAGCCTCCCTAACATCCACACACATGTGCACAGCTGGCTGCCTCGCCGTCTCTCTAGTGACTGATGAGAGTATAAGGCATTTCCTTCAGGGCTGTGAGCTCGGTTTCTGCAAAACGATCCTGTGAGTGACAAACTAATGGGTCAAGACTGGAAGTGTGGAAGGGGGGAAGGGGTGGGGGGAAGGGGGGGGGAAGGGGGGAAGGGGGGGGGGGGAAGGGGGGAAGGGGGGGGGAAAGGGAAGGGGGGAGGGGGGAAGGGGGGGGTAATACAAACTCCTGTTGGCACACTAAGACTAGCAGTCCTTTCAACTGCAACTGAAGTGATTTCAGCCCTGTTGCGATAAGCCTTTTGTATTTCCGGTGGCCATATCTGCAAATTACAGTATCGTTCTGCAGGGTGCTCTGTATTGTTGTAGAATAAGTATTATATTTACAGTTTACCTCAAAGTGATAGTTTACCCAAAAATGAAAATTCCAAACCTGTCATTCCAAGCTTGACTTTCTTTTCTTTTCTGTGGAACACAAAAGAAACATTTGAAGGATGTTTAAACTTAAAATGAAAGTCAATGGGGTCCAAAACAACACTGGACAAAAATAAATAAATAAATTGTGTTCTACAGAAATGCATGCAGGTTTGGAATGACATGAGCATGAGTAAATGATGACAGTTTAATTTTTTTGGTGAAATATCCCTTTAAGACTGTAAGGGGTCAGTTTTTTTGTTTTTGTTTTAGATTTATGGAATGACAAATCAACAATATAATATTACAGATATTGTTTTGTGCGTGCAAATGGACAGCTCCCTAGGCTACCACTCTTTTAAAAAGAAGATTTCTGCTTCAAAAATGAGAGGAGAGGAACTCAATTGACCTGTGGTAATATATTTCAGTGAATAATTATTCTTCTACTACTGAATGATGGTATCGAGTAGAGATGAATTCCTTTGAATAACTTGGTGAAAGGCAGGCTGCCGCCAGTGTTCGCTTAATGAATTCCACCTGGTCTCTGTCCCAAAATCAAGGTTTGATCAGGCTACGGTCCCACTGGTTATAACCTACTATTGCCTCCACAATGTTGACGTCAAAATCAAGCTCTTTACATACAAATGTATTTTCTGGCAGTGCCGAGTGGCTTTTTTCCTGCCTAGCCTCAAGCAGTAACTCAGCATGGCTTGTGTTCTTGATGGTAATGGAGTGTCTCGAGATGGCAGGAAAATTCTCCTCAGGCCTCTAAATTCAATCCTTTTTAATCCCAGGTCTAATTGCTCGCTTTGCCAGCCAAAGTGAATTCAGCTGCTGGCTGTCTGTGAGACCAACAGTCCCTCTAGAGCACAAAGTAATAACATCATAGATTTACAGAAATTTTACATTTAAACAAAAGACAGGAAAGTGGCAGCTTCAGCTTGCCTGTCAAAGGGGCCAACGGCCTTCGTACTCATGTTAAGACAAAGGAAAAAAGACATCAAGAGCTGTGTACCATCCTACATTGACCGTTAGAGAAAGGAGTGGGTATGAATATGAAAGGAACAAACACACAAATAACTCCTTACACCTTTCTTAACTGAACAGCTGGCCCATTTTACCTGAATGTTGTGCCATGGTGGCTCTAGGCTACCTGCTGATACTCTCATAACTCTCATAATTTTAAAACAATTATACTTTTTCCTCATATATATATATGAGACCCATGCTGATTTATATATCATTAGATCTCATGCATAACTTATTTGATGGTATTATAACTCATTTAAATGTGGCCCATTTTAGCTGACTTCACCCTACAGTCTTTAGTAGACCTGTTGTGCTGTTGAATTTACTTAATTTAAATCGACTTAAATTTGGAAACAATTCATATTTGAGCAATTGACCCCCAAGAGAATTTCGTTGTTGAGTGTTTTGGTTTAAACTAAATTACATACAGTAGCCTATTCCCACAAACGTAAATTATGAGCACATTTCTGTGAGCATAAGCGATTAATTGAAATGGATACGCTCAAAAGAATGGTTCCTTCGTCACAGCAGACTAATCAGCCACACCTGGAGTCTTAGAGATGATCGAGTTCATTAAAACATTCGCACACCCAGCCGGTGACGTAGCCAAAGTCCAAAATTTCACAAGCGTTACATACTTTTGTTTAGAGCAGATCGCTGCGTTCTCGTACTGACTTTTTCCCTTTTCATCCTCTCAAAAAACTTTTCTCAAAAAAATGTCACAGATGCTTAGCCCCACAAGAGATAGAGAAATTGCGTTATACTGACAATTAACAGTGCACAGAATAAACTGGTGGGGTGTTCTTTTGCGTGCGGACAGCTGTATGTTTCCTTCAACATCTCTCTTCGATGAAATAGATTGTCCCCTTTTCCGATGGGGACGATGCAAGCGGCCTTATTGTGTGTACAATCACGGCAACGACAGTTCGTCTGGCGTGATGACTTCGACAGGTATGAATCATATTTTTAATTAAGGTCTGGAAACTGTAGTAGCCTATGCATGCACTACGCACTGACACATGTGGGCTGCGTTAAGTCATAACTATGTCCTTTAAAAAGGTCTTTGAGTCTGTGGGTCAAGGTCACAAACAAGATCTATACGGTCTGAATCGGTGAGGTGCTTGTTGTTGATTAAACCGTTGACTCGAGATCCGAATCATTGAAATTTACCGGTAAACTGTTGAAACGGACATCTCAGCTTCGGTTTGCCTTATCGTGATTGATGAGGCGAAAGTTGCCTTAAAGGGATAGTTCACCCTAAAATGAAAATTCTGTAATTTACTCAGCAAGTTATTTCAAACTTGTATGAATTACTTATGCTGAAATCAAAAGAAGTTATTCAAAACAGTTGATGGGCCTCCTTGACTTGAATAGTAGGCCTATATGCCTAAAAAACTTTGTAAGTCAATGGGGCCCAATGGCTCATCAACGGTTCGGGTTCTGCCTTAAAAAAAAAAAAATAGTTTGTGTTCAACAGAAGAAAGAAATGTATACAGGTTTGGAACAACTTGATGAGTAAATAAATAATGTCAGGTTTGATTTTTTTGTGTGAACTATCCCTTTAATGGTGTAGGCCTAATAGCTGTAATGTTAGCTATGGTGATGGTTTTATTAACATGGGCAGGAATCAAAAGTTGGTTTTTAATAACTATTAGATTTGTATTAGTTGTAAATCATGTAACATTTACAATAATGCAACTGCCTCATCATGCCCAATAATTGCTTAATAATTTTAATTGGTTCTTAAAAATAAAGAAATTAATGGGATTAACTAGGCCTATTAGGCCTATATGTTGATCTATAAGGTCTACCTGCATATATTCACAGTTGATTCTCACTTCATTTTATTAAACTGACATTTTGATAAAATTAGTTTTTTTTTTCTCGTTTGTTTTCTCCTTTCATTAATGTTTTTCTTACCTAAAACCACTGTGTTACAAGATTTGAAAACAATTGTGCACTTCAAATCTTTTTTTGTGTGTATTTATCCTCTACTTCACATTGATCTTGCAGATCCCAAAGTGACTCTTGCCAATGGAGCTTCTCACACCACTGAGGACAATTATGCTTGTCTTGAGGAACTGGAGAGGATCAACAAAGAAATAGAGGCAGTAAGGAGTGAGGTGGAAAAAGAACAAAAAAGACTGTCACAGTATCAGACATCGCAGACCCTCACACAGACAGATAACGCAGGTCTTCGCTCTGAGAAATATTTAAGAACCACCAACAATCAGGCTAAAGACCAGAATGGAAACCATTTGAAATACAAAAAGCCTGTTTCCTCAAACAGTAGTTGTAAGTATGTGGTTGATCGTGCCAGACCCAAGACTGATTTGGAATATGACCCTTGTTCCAATTTCTCTGCAGACTTGCTATCCAGCAGCTCGGTAGACTGTAAGTTAAAGTCAACTGATAAAGCGGATATTGAACATTGCCTGAAGAATGACCGAACAGGAAAAAAATTTCAGCACATGTCCTCTCATTTTGACAACTCTGATGATGAAGGTACCTTGGTCATTGATATTCCACCCTCAAATAATCAGGTAAAACGTAGGCCCAAACAGAAAGGCAAGAGTACAATGATTAAACCACTGCATTCACTTGAGGGGAATTGTGTAGCTAATAATGGCCAAACAAAGCCCAGGCAGCACAAAGAAAAGGTTTCTTCTGATGGAATTCCAAGTCATGAAATTAAACGTATTGTGAGTGACCAGGAGAAAGAAAGGACCTCAGTGAAACCTGTGATAACTCAGGAACAAGAGTCTTCTGAGGGGGAACTTGTCATCGATGTGTCACCTATTGAAGATGAACACAAGCTTTCAAAGCAGTGTGGAACTATAACCAAGGAACTACTTGACTCACCCAAATTATGTCCTATTAGCGATGCCCCAGCTGAGGATGGTAATGAGGCTAATGAAGGGGCCTTAAATAAACGGCTAACAATTGCAAAGCACTCTGTAAAAGAAACCAAACCTTTTCTGGAGGATCTAAGAGAAGAACCTGTGACTGAACCAATTAACTTTACAAATCTCAAAATGGATGCTTTTGTTACACAAAAAGAGCAAAACGTCCTGGATGACATTTCCACGTGTCTAGACAATCTGAGAAGTGAAAGTGAGCGGATCAAATGCATTCAAGATGTTAAGATTTTTCCTGTTAGTTCAGTTTATGGAGATGAAGATCTTTCCTCACAATCTCCTGCAAGTGTAGGACAAAATGCAACTTTTAGGGCAGAACCACAAATTGACTGCCTCTCAAGTTATACTCAAAAGTCAGAAATTGTATCTTCTAAGATCCTCTCCCAAGAGCAAGCACATCAGCGGTACTTCCCCATGGTCTCGTCTCAGTCCTTTCCTTCATCCTTACATAAGGTAGAAGAGCGTGGATGTGGTCCACTCTCTCAAAGCCTGGCTGAAACATATTGGCCAACTATTCAAAAAAGTCCCGTCAATACATTTGCTCAGAACATACCTGCCTATGTTTCAGAGATTGACACCAGAACTCTTTCAGCACCATCAACTAGTCAACTCAACCTGAAAACAACGGTGGCCTTTGAAAGATTTCCTACATCAGATGCATCATTCCCCGTTCCCTGTGACATGCCTCTTCCACAGACCTTTGCATCTGCAGCGATGACAGGAAGTAATAATGAAGCCATTGTAGTTGACTCTAGTTCTGATGAGGAGCTTAGGTATTCAGACCTAGATCTTTCAGAAACTGACCCAATGGAAGAGTGCTATAGAATCTTCATGGAAGCCAACCAAAATGAAGCTCCTGTTGTTCAATGTGATCCATCTGTAAGTAAATTCATCCAATGTCATTTTGTATTTAGATCTACTGGTGGGTGACCATATGCATTACTGTTCAAAAGTTTGGGATCATAACAAAGTCTCTTATGCTTATCAAAGCTGCATATGTTTGATAAATACAGTAAAAAAGTATATTGTGAAAATACAGTATATTAAGAAATATTAATATAACTTAAAACAACAATGTATTCCTGTATTGGCAAATTCTTTCCTGACATCAAACTTTTGAGCAGTAGTGTACACACCTCATATTTTTTAGGAAGAAGTATTAGAGAGCCAAGAAACTGAGATAAAGTCCAATCCAACAGCTGTGCTGAAGAAAAGGGTGGCACATGTGGCAAGGTTTGAGGTATGAGATGATTTATCCTCTTATTTGTAATATGAAAGTACATATTGTATTCCTTTGAAAAACATTTACTTTATTTAACAAATATTCCATCAGCAATTATTTCCTCTCTAAAGCAGTTCCAAACCAGTGTTTCTTTTTCTTTTGTTGAACAAATAATGATGGAAGTTTAATTCAAAGTTCAACAAAGGTGTTTTCTGATTTCATCAATCTTTTTTATTTAACAGCCATCAAGTACAAGTGCAAGTAAAAGCAAAGCACAGATTATTGTCCCTCTTCGAGAGGGAGGCTCCCATTTGACCATTCCCTCCAGAACTCAATTATGCCAAAGAAGAGCAGCCATTTTGACTACTGCCATAAAAGGGTGTCAGTCCCAAGTCATAAGTAGTGCTCCAAAAAAAGTTTATATACCCAATGTCATTCATTCAAGCACCGTGCAAAACCGTAAGCATCATGTACAGTTTTTTTATAAGATTGCTTATTATATTTTAGGGAACTGTCATTTACTTCTGTTTTTTAATTTTTTTTATAGCCTTTAATAGTCTTGGTATCTTACCAGTTGGTGCTGCTGTACAACTGGGGACAAATCTGCACTTCATCGTACCTGAAGGAAATTGTGCTTTACCTCTGACACTGATTCCAACCACAATGTCCGTCCAACGGACACCTCAGCCTAGCCCATCTGTTCAGTTTTCACAAACTCCACATCCTCCACAACCAGCCAACTACACACCAGCTAAGGTTTGCTTTGTACTTTAATCTACTAGTCTATCAGTGTTTTTTTTTTTTTTTTGAAACAATTTTCTGTTGGCTATTTGTCTTTTTGTAGTCTATTTGTGGGGTTAAAGTTGACATGCAATGATATTTCACCCTATCTGTTTTAATCTACAATCAAAAAGATCTCACTACTTCAGTTTTATTGACTTTAAGATGAAGTGATAGGAATTTCATGAACTTCTGTAGGCAATGGGCATCAAAAGAAAGGCAAAAGTACATCACGAGGTTGGGGCAAAGGTACCACATGATGTTCGTCAACGTTATGTGAACCTCTTTGTGGAGGAGTTCCTGAGATCATCTGTAACGGTCCAAGATGCATTTGAGAAGGTCTGTGTTTGAGAGCTCAAATTTACACTTCTTATTCATTTAATTCTCTTATGTTGTTTTTTAATGTGTTTCTTTCCCAACATATCTATTTAAATGCTCTAGGCTCTGGCAGAAGAAAAACTAGTTTATGACCGCAGTATCAATAAGCTCAAGTATCTAAGCATAGCCGTCAATGCACTTAAGAGACTTAAAAACCAAAACGTCTTGCCTGCCAAAGGTAGGTTTGGTATATTTATACATGATGTGCTTTTGTTCAAATTACTGCAGCCACTTTTGTTTACTGCACCGTACACTCCTATCAGGTCACCCTCCTTATATGTACTTACAGCTCCCAGTGAGAGAGATCAGCATGTGTCTAGAGGCAATGTACCACTAAATACTCAAGCACTTCAGGGCCCCGGTAAGAGCTGGCTCTCGTTTCAGGGTCAATCTAGAGTATTCACCTCTGTAACTATAATTGTATTTATTTATTTAATTATAGGTGTAGTTTATTAAAATGCACAGTAGGCAGTACTCTATCTTCATATGGTAAAGTTTATATGTAGTAGTAATTAACTGTATTTTTACATTTTCTAAATCCATGCAAAACACGGATGGTGTGCGTCAAGTTGTTGTTAGTAGTAGTTCTGTTGATAATAATATTTATCAACACTGGGTATATATATATATATCCATACCTACCCAGTGTTGATAAATATTATTTTATTTTGAAATTATTTTTATTTTATTTTTTTCTACCGTTCAAAAGTTTTGGGG
Source organism: Semotilus atromaculatus (assembly GCA_031834385.1). Classification (NCBI taxonomy): domain Eukaryota; kingdom Metazoa; phylum Chordata; class Actinopteri; order Cypriniformes; family Leuciscidae; genus Semotilus; species Semotilus atromaculatus. The sequence continues at coordinate 12,686,595 of JAULUF010000038.1, read as the reverse complement.
TAAGATTTTTAAAAACGTTTTCGATAGAAGTCTCTTATGCACACACGCATTAAAAAATACCTTCAAAAGAGAAATATTGTGAAATATTTTTACAATTTAAACTTTTTTTTTTCTGTGAAACTTGGCAGTCGTCTTCAGGGCTCTTCAGTTTCACATTGTTTTTTTTTTCTAATATGCTAATTTGGTGCTCAAGTAACATTTTCTTATCATTGTTGAAAATTGTTGTGCTGCTGCTTTTTATGCAACATTCTATTCATCACAGAATCCTGGGGGGGGGGAACATTCAGAAGAACATGTAAAAGTCTTTACTGTCACTTATTACTTTAGTGCATCCTTGCTATCGATCAAATGTATTCATTGCTATTCATTTCTTTCAAAAGTATATTATGTACAGTATGTGCCCAACATATAGGTGTTGTCATTGCAGATGTAGTTATGATTATACGTAAATATCATTTTTACTGATGCAGGAGATTTTACACTTTATGAGCAACTGAAGGAGCATGTTCTGTCTGAGGACATGCTGCAAGTAAACAACTTCCCTCGTAAGCATCAGGATAAAGCTGATTTTGCCATCCAGTATGGAGATACCAAGAAGGGCATAAGTGACCGTGAGTAGACTTTCCAGTCACCGCAGGACTTTATTTTAGTGTTACAATCATGTTTAATTGGAACCAATATTTAATATAATGATGAAGCTATTAGGATTCGAAGCCTTTTAAATAATTAGGAATACAATGGTAACAGCTTTAAAGAGAATCTGCTGTCGATGTGGAGCGACGTTCTCTGTTGACAAAAGTGGAAAGCACACCCGCAGAGAGGAGTGTAACTACCATTATGGAAAAGTCATAGAGAATCGAGGTAAGAATGGCTTAGAATGTCTCAAATTGTGTATATATATATATATATATATAAAAGATTTATTTATTTATTTTCTATGAATACTCATTATCTACTCTGTATGTCTTCTCTCATAGTGCCGGGAGGTGTTGAGACGCGCTATAGTTGTTGTGAGAATGCTGTTGGGTCACCTGGATGCCAAGTGTTCAATGTATTATGATTCAAGAATTACACTCCTACAACTACGGCCACTCAATGCCATGATATTTCCTTGAACTTAATTTTCAATGGCAATATTGTGGTGTTTCACCAAACATAATAATCCTCTTTTTTTCAGTTACTTAAGTTGAGACTTCCATTTTTATTTTCTAATGTACATGTTTACAGCTTCATGTCCATGATGCAGTAAGTCTTTGGGGCTTTGTTAGCAGTCTCCCTCAATCTTCGGTGGGCAAAACATGTCCAGGAGTCTTTGCTGTTGACACACAAACAGTAAGGGTTATGTATTAATCATAATTTGAATAAAACAAACAAACAAACAAAAAAAGAACAGAGGGACATTAATGTGACCTTTTTATTAATTTGAACTTGTGTGTTTTACCAGTGCTACACGACTCAAGGTCTGGAACTAGCAAGAGTGACTGTAGTCAACAGCAGTTTGCAAGTCATCTTTGACTCCTTTGTCAAGCCTGGTAATGATGTCATTGACTATAACACCAGGTGGGATGTTAATTTAATATGTTAATTTGTTTCTGTGGATATGTTGAAAGTCATAACTTTTTATCCTGCTCAGATTCTCAGGGATCAGTGAGGATGATGTGAAGGGTAGCAGCTCATCTTTGCCCGATGTACAAGCACTGCTTTTGAGCTTTATTAATGCGGACACGATTCTGATTGGCCATGGCTTGGAGAATGACTTAGCTTCTCTCAAAGTGAGTTCTAACGCCATGCTCTAACGCCAGGCTCTCAAGATTTTTTGGCCATTTTTGTAACCGGAATTACAATATAACCTTTCAACATTATGAACTAGGCATTGGCTTTTATCCTCAAGTTTGTAGTTTTAATTGGAGCCTCTTAAGAATTACATTGTGGTTGTTCTGCCATCTTCAGATTATTCACAACAATGTGATTGACACTTCAGTGGTGTTTCCCCATCGTCTGGGTCTGCCACACAAAAGAGAACTTAACAGTCTGACTGCAGACTACCTCCGGAGAATTATCCAAGAGAGTGGTATGTTGGCCTGTTAAACAAATTCGTAAGCAATGACCACGATCACACCTCGCCGAATCAGAAACCGTAGCTTTTTACTGGACTCCAGCTGTATATTGTTTCATGGCACATTATCCAAACACTCAGAAGTAGGGATAGTGTACAGTACACAGGGCTCATTCAGATGTGTTGATAACTCTTCCATGAAATTGCTGCTGGAGAAGTAATTGAGTTAGTACTGAAGAGAAATTGAGCACACCTACAAACATGACTTGCATACAATTCAACAGCGCTTGCTTGCTTGCTTAAAAAGAAAACAAACAAAAAAAATAAATGTCTTATTTGCCACAGTGGCGGGTCATGATACACGCGAGGATGCCACTGCATGCATGGAGCTCATGCTTTGGAGGGTGAAAGAAGACTCCAAAGTGAAGAGATGGTGACTTTCAATAAAGTTTATTCGTTTTTCTTTGTTCATTCAGGCCACGCACCAGTGTATTTGGGGCTTTTGCTTGCATACAAACCCGTGTGGAGTGTTGGGTATTCACTGATTATTTAATTATTATATAAATCGGAATATGATACATTTGTATCTGGCCATAACTTTTTTTGTGTGTTTTTTTTGTTTCACACTATTGATTGTGTATTTGTAACAATTAATAGGCACATTTTTTTTGTGGACTTCTAATGCACTGTGGGAGTACTGTGAATCTTTAAAATCTGGTAAGAGGGAATTAAATTAAAGGCATTGACAAGAAATAACTATTGTTTGATTTTACTTTAATCATATATCCTGAAGTGTTCCTGTATAAGTGTATATCCAGGTGTGTGTGTAATCATGTGTAATCGGTCATTTCCCTCCCATTTGAGCCAATAAGAGTCTGCTGCTTATCAGCTCCACATGCATCAAATCTAGTTAATCAGATAATGAGAAGGTAAGTGTCTCAGGAAGTCTTTTATTTTAAAAGCTTTGAAATTAAACGTACACATCTAACTTTTAAGTGTTTAACTACTTTATCTTAATATGCAGAGAATATCAGTAAAAAAAGGGGTGGGAAATTCTGTGTCATACGTGGGAAACATTGGTGTTTTTGAAACATTGCTGGGATCAGTAGTCAGGATATTTCAGTTGGTGACGCTAGTGGCACAGAAGTTGTGAGTCACACTCGACAAAGTAAAATAATTCATTTTAAAAGAAACATTTTCATCACATTTTCAATAAGGAATTTTATTAAATAAAATGTAAAATTATAAGGACAACCAGTGAATCAGGTAAATATTAAAATTGTAATGACAAATATGTTTCAAGATATAATTATTTTTCTATCTAGATAATAATCAAAGCCAAAGTAGTGTATCTAACAGATGAAGTTTGTCAAGATAAGAGTGTAGAGAAAGAAAGGTCCAAAAGAAGTAAAATATTTGCAGAATGAACAATGAAGGCCAGAGTCTTCTGAAACTAAACATTTTATATGATGTACTTATAGGAAGGGACTAGGGAAAGTACTTATTAAAGTTCTTGGTATTTCTCTGTGTACCTTGATTCCAAGAAAGACAATGAATTATGCAAACACATTTGACATGAGATGGGGTACTATAGCTAGAAGGATCAACATAGAAAAAGAGTAAATATCAAATTTTGGAAATGTGGTACTAAAAAAAAAAACATGTCTTTGATTACATCTTTTAAATAGATGTCTGAATAGGGCATATGAACAATTAGTATATGAACTGAATATATGACATCGAAATGTATATTGATAAAAAAGAACACTCATGAAAACAAAATTTTAATACATTCAAATATGAAAGACTTACCAGTTTTGAAAAAAAAAAGTTACCTTAATATTGAGAAATGTCCAAGACTATGAAATATGTAAACACTATAATTATAAATCAAAACACTATCCACACTAACTTTTGTTTATACCAATTCAGATAATAATTTGCCAGCTCTAATTCGTAATGCCAGTGGTAGTAATTTTAAACCTGAAGGGCTGTTACCTGGCCTCAGTCTATATGTATCACGACCGCTCATTCTCTGACCCAAAATCAGAATCCCTTTAATTCATTCTGATGGGACTGAACCCTAGAAAAGAAATGAACTGAACAAGGCTACTGCTCTGAATTGACTTTTAAATGGCTCCTGGTGGAGTTTTACCTGCTTGTTTGACTCTTTCCACTCTTTTGACAGGTGTTTGAGGTCCGTGGCTGCAGTGAAAAGCCAGTGTGAGGGCTGGTGAAACAGTGGGCTGACATGCCCGGGAGCAGTGCCAGGGCGCTGTTGGTGCTGCCCGTTTGGGCTCATGCTGTACAAGCTGTGTGAGCGTGGCCCAACTGGCTGCTGGGAATGCCTCCGCGACAGCACTGGACTACTGTGGCAGCATCCACATGAACACACTGCTTTTGGCACAGAGTGAAAGAATCCAGATGCTCGCCCTTACAGCCGGGAATGTAGGAAAATCTGTTTGCGTGGAGATTAATGATTCGTTTACAGAATATTTTGAAAGATGTATAATCAATGTAATATTTGTATGATTGGGTTTATTTTATTCCAGCTTCTAACAAAACCCAAAGATATTTATTATGTTAGGATGATAAACTGGTTTATTAGTAGGCTTATCCATTACTTATAATAGTAGGCTACAGGTTGGTTCACAGGGGCATAGCATATATTTAGATTTGTATATGTATCTTTTTTTCCCCCCAATTTGTTTGACAAGATCTTCCCTCAAAACAGAATTGATGACTTGCTACCCAGTGTCTTAATTGTATGACAAATGACCATGTGGCACTATGCTAATTGATTGAAGACAGGAATTCAGTTGGGCTAATTGAATGGCACAGGAAAAAAATCATTCAATCTAAAGTGTGTTGCATTCCTAGAAAACTCACCGAAGGTTAATTAGTTTTTACCTTTGAATCAATAAAATCAATATGAAAGAAAAACCAACCTTGTAACCTTTTGGTTGTTTCTATTCACATGGTACGCAAAGTGGAAAGATACATTTTAGATGTGGGGTGCCACGATCCAGCGTTAAGTAGAAAATGTATCAAACAGAATGTGTGCAGAATCCTTGACTGTTAACTTTCAGCACAAAGCTACAAAAATAAGGCCGCTCACCCCCAAACCAGACACTGAAACATCCGAAAATTGGTAGCAATTTCAAACATTCCTTATTTGCTCTGAACCCAGCATCCTGCTGCTAGCATGCAGCCTGCTGAGTGCAGGAGATAAACCAGTGTCACAAAGTTAATTGCATTACTTAAAACTGGCATTATCAACTGGATGGGCAAATTTATGATGGATATGGTCTTTGGACATAATTTCAACATGGTTGGTGTGATAGTAATATAATATTTATTTGATTCTCATTTGTGTACAAAAGCAGAAATTGTTCCCCCCTGTATAAGTCATGTCGTCTTGCTATCATAATATACTGCAAAAAAAAAAAAAAAAAAAACACGTGCATTTTAGCAATATAGCTAGCAATAACAAACAATAAACATGCAACAAAAAAAAGGTGCATTTTAGCAATATAGCTAGCAATAACAAACAATATAGTGCAATATTAATTGTCATTGTAAATGCTTTTCTACTTTTCTATTTATATTATTGTCAGGGAGGAGATTTTGCCATTTTGAGTGAGAGTTGTCATAAGAGCAGTGATATATCTATTTATATATTAACATATAATATTGAATATTAAGAAAGAAGATAACCATATGTGGCTTAGATTTTTTTTCTTTTTCTTTTTTATTAATATTGTTTATCTAAAATCAATTGAAACATCGGTTTGAAACATATTTTGGATAAGACAAGTCAAGATTACTTTTTCCCTGAAGAAAACTGAAGGTCCATAATATTTTAGGATAGGGGCATTACATTGTAAACAATTTCTCCATAAAAAGTAAACCAGAGGTTTAGTTTGTTTGTTAGTCATATGTGTTAAGGACCATCAGTGACTCAATTTCTAGTAAAAAATAGGTTACAAGATTATTTATGACCCAATCACATTTTAGCCAATGAGGTCATCAAATTGTTTTTGGAAAGACCATCCCATAAAAATTAATAAGTAGCCTACAATACATGTTGCACATGCAACACCTGTTGCAAAATTGTCTGACTTCTCTAATAAAACAGCATTTTTTATTTTATTTTTTGATTGTATACAAATATAAATCACTCAGATAGTTGAAGTCTAACTGGTTTCTAGCTACTAGACAAACACTGCCCTTTTCTGGAGAGGCCAGCTTGCCAAAGGCTTGTCTATAATCCCTCTTCCCAATGAGTGTCCCCTGTCGTGCCTCCAGATTGTCAGGATTCCCACTGAGCTCCCGTGTGCTGCACCCCTGGTTTTATCTGACATGGGATCATGCTATGGGTGGCTGTGGCCTGTGTGCTCATCGATAGATGGAACATTAATGCACACGGCAAATGTAAAAAGTATTCAGTCTGTGAGATTGAGAGCTTTTTTGCAACCCAGACTGATTGGGAAACATGCTTCTAACAACATTTCTGTAATATATTATGTTACTTGCATTTTTTGCATCAAAATAATGTACCACCTATCCTAAACCTAACCAATGGTGTTAACAAAAGCAAATGTGAAAAAAAAACAACCTTATTTGCTGAAGCAACCATGGCATTTTATCTTGCTTCTATAAGTCTTTGAGCTCTTTTATCATGACTTGTGTTTCATGTGACTTGAAATGTGCTCAGCATTGCTAAGTGTGCAGGTGAGCTACCGAGCAAGATTACTTAAAAAAAAAAAAACGTATATCAAGCTGGTTTTGATGCAAACATCAAAGTTACTGATTTATAGATTATGCACTATGGTAAAAGCATTTTGAGATCATTACGCACTGTAGTATTTTGCAAAGACCTTCACAAAAACAAGTTTTTATTAATCAGAAGAATAAAAAGTTGTTGGTGTTTTACAGCCACAAGTGTTCATTTCAGTTGGAAACGGCAATGCATGTAGTTTTTCAAAAATGTAGAGGCAAGTTTTTTTTCTTCCAGTGAGCCTCTGTTGCTTTTTTAATCTAAAGCTGATTCTAATTTGAGGATCATTGATTTTACATCATGCAAAATTAAAGTCAACCAGTAAGTTAATCAACCAGTCGACCAGCCTTGCATGCCTCCACACAGCAATTCCAGGTCTTTCCGTGCCCCTGCTCTGTTTGTTTTCTCATCCCCGACCTGAACTGGGATCTCTCTTCACTTGGCTTGCTGTGTCTCCCTAACGCCCTCAAATCCAGCCATCTGACAGGGGTGAAGTGAGGGAGCCTGGGAAATATTGATGTTAAGACAACTTGGGAAGAGAATGAGAAGGTAGAAGAGAGCAAGGCGAAGGAATGAGTAAGCAGAGAGAAGGAAGGTGGGGTGGTGGAGGGGGGGTCTTCCTGCAGACAGGCACTCCTCTAAGCAGCTTTTCCTCTGGAGGCAGGGTTATGTGAGGTCACAGAGGGATTACACTTTTGGCAAACAGGAGGGAGCTCCTCTCACTCAGGCTTTTGCAGCAGCCAAAGACTGCAACTCCCCCATGACTCGAACCCGGCTGTAATAAAGCCAAGGCCGGCTTGAACCTACAAACAAAAAAGCCAACAGCCTATCGATTGCCTGCCGCCAACTTTCACACGCTTGTGTCGAAAGGTCGGTTCGGAGTAGACAGGCTCCAAGCAAGCCTGAGTAAAAAACCCTTTTCTGTTTCAAACTAGACACATCTTGGGTTTGAACACTACATTTTTTTAAATAATAATCCCTGACCCTATTATACAATTATTCAAGAGGATTACGGTTACTCTCTGCTTTTCTGTTTTCACTCTCTCAGCTCGCTGGCAGAAATAGATACAGCCTTAAAATAAAATAAAAATTGGATTTCTGTATTCAAGTGTCTGTATGACTAAATTAGCCGGTATCTGGCAGAGAGATACAGTGTGACCTCATCACCCTAGAGACCCACTTAATCAACTTTCCCTTTCCAGCAGAGGTCAAGCTAAGCAGAGGCTCTCGCTGGCCTCCAGCCCTGCTTTGATGTTAATTAAGATGCGATAGAACATGGAGAGGATTCATTAAAGCCGGAGTCAATCTAGTGGCACAAAGCTCCAACATGGTGGACTTAAACCACCTCGAAGGTGACATCCTCCAGACTCGGACGCACATCAAACCACAGCTTGTCGTTCGTCTCGGTATGGTGACCCGTGGTTCAACGCGTGATTGGACGTTTGGAGTTACCTGCAGGGGTGTTGAGAGCATAGGAGCACATGCCCCACCTTGGTCATAGTAGCTATTTTAGTAAATAATGATAAAGTACAGTCAGTGTGCTGGTCATTCTTGTAAAATAAACAAATATATTGTTTATTGAGTTGACAAATTATTTTACCATTTTATCTGTGTATTACATTTGGCAGACACTTACATTGCATTCAAGATAGGCTATACTTTAGTTTTTATCAGTTCATGCATTCTCAGGAAATCAAACCTATGACCTTGAGTTATTACCACAATGATCTATTGTTTGAGCTACAGGAAGTCAGCCTTGCAACAAGCAATAATACTACAGTAATATTAATACTTAAGACCTCTGCGGTCATTTTCATTATAATCAACTTTGCGTTTGTATGAGTACAACAGTCGGGTTCCAGAATTAAAAAATCATTTTCTCCATAGGGAAATTTATTTTTAACAATAACTTATAGACGGACCAACTGTGAGGTACAAAGTTGTTAATTAATCATATATGCAATTGTTGAAGCTGTCAGTCTGCATTATATCAACCTACTTTTAAATCATTTAAAAATAATGTTAAAATTCCTTGTAATACCTGGTAAAAAATACATTACCCCTGATTCTGAAAAAAAACCCCTGATAATTTAAATCATGCCAAAATAACTTAGCACTTGCCCACTATGAAGTTAAACTCCCTACGCTCTCAAACGATGTTGTTTATATATACACAGGCAACATATTTAAACCAATGATAAGTTGTATACTAGTTATGTTTTAATTTGGTTGTGTCATTTTCAATGCTTCATGGGATAAAAAAATGAAAGCTGTTAAATACACAACCTTGTACCTTTGTCTTCCTTTCCAATTTGTACAAAACTTTTTTTTTCACCTGTTATTGTGATTCAACTCTATTGGTTTATAGCTTATAACTCTTAAACAGAGAATTGTAAAATCCCTGGGAAAATATTTCCAGAGCCAAGGTTGCTGAAAAAGTGGGTATAGCACTTTATAAGACTCTATATCAACCTTTTTACAGTTTATTCTGCAGACTTTTCTTTTTTGAAATTTTTGCTATTCATTTGTCAAATGGAATATAAATGAACCTCATGACAGAGTGACTCATAATTAATCAATCAAACCTCTAGCTGTATACATGAACGTAAGGGAGGAAATCTATACAGACTGCCTGCCTCCAACCTGAAATGGAGAGATGCCGTCCAAGGTGCTCCATAGCTCCGGGGCTAACAGTGATGAATGAAGCCCTTAATGTCAGCAAACACTTTATCTCTGCTTCATCTGTTTTCATTACGCAGGACCAACCTTTGGCTTGGACGGAGCGCTCTAGCACTCCTAGGACTGCTAAAGGCAAAGTTAAGGTGGAGAGCGCTTTGCTGTTTTAGGCACAGTCATCTTCTCTTTTGGATGCCAATGGTTAAGAGTCATGATCCTGCTGTAATCATGAATTCAGGAAGGCTTTGGGACCAAAGAGGAAGTCTAAGAGGTATCTGGGGATTTTAAAATGGGATATTTATGCAACATAATCAATGTAGAAACTTAGGTTGACAAGTTTATTTTTGAACTTGAATTTTAACCAATTTAACACACAGCCAGAAGGAATAATGCAGTGTGGACCAAGTATTTTTGTAGTTTTAATGGAAAATGAATTTCCGTTATAAAAAAAGAAGAAGAAAAAAATCAGGTTCTGTTCAAGAAAAAAAGTCACAATTATCAGACACTAAATCATAATTATGAGGTAAAAAAATTGAATAAGTCATCGATCATTGTGAATTTTATTTAAATTTCATCCTGTCATAATTATTTTTATGTCATAGTTATGATTTATCAAAGCATGCTTTTTTGTGGTGAAAAATGACTTCCATACAAATCCTTGCTTAGAGACAATTTTACCTTGCACCCTTCCTGTGTCCTCATTCTGTGCCACTTTAATATCTTTACGCTGTACCTTAATAGAACAATTGCAGGTTATGAAAGTTGGAGACATCAAAGTAAAACATGCATGCATTGATAAAATGGACAACAAGACCTTTAAGGTAATATGTGATGTAAGCTTTACTTTCAAATCCTGTTACATTTAGAACTGGCAATTTGAACAAAGAATGCAAAAACCAAGAAAACCGAAATACAAAACAAAATAAAAAGTACAAATGATCTAATTACCAGTTATTGTCACAAACAACCCTGTACAGCCTTAAGAATGAAGTAATAAAAAAGCTTTATACAGCACATAACAAGATTACTGGGTGCCAAAAGAGAAACAAAATGATACTTGAGCCTTATTGAGTTGTAGAGTACAGCAAGAGATAAAGCAAACATATTGTGCAGAATAACCCGCAAAGCTAAATGCAAAACGAGTTGGTCTTTTTTTTTTGACCAAAAAAAAAAAAAAAAAAAGAGTAAGTGCTACAAACTAGAGATCAAGAGCAATTTCATGCATCTTTTGAAGTGCTAAAAAGGTAGTCAGTCTTGTTTGATGCGCAATGACGCAAAAAAAAAAAAAAAAATGCTGCTCCTTGCGTTTAGGCAAACAGAACGCCAAGTATTAAGTATTTATAAATACTGGAATTGGAACAGAGAGAGATCCCTCTTGCCCACACAACTTAGCATGAAAGAGCAGCAGCCATGTTCTTCTACATGATGATTACATGGTGTTCCAAGGCAGACGGACAAAAGGATGTTGTCCAATGGACATTCCATTTGAATTCATTCTATCAAAATGGGTCCTGAGGATCAGTTTCACTTCATCTCAGGTTTTCGGGCCACTCCTTGCCACCAAGTGGCACTAGAGCATAAAAGATAATGGGTTGAGCAGGAGCTTTATTAACAAGCTAAGAAGCTCCACTTAAAGTACAACATACCACTAGACTGCATGCTGGGCATTTACATAAAGAAAATTAAAAGATATTATGAGAGCAAAAAATACAAGTAGGCCTATAAAGTAAGGATACTGTGCGGGACCAAGAAAATATACCATATTTTAATGGCTCTATTTCTAGCCTGCATTTCATTTATAAACTGGCCTTAAATATAGATACTTTCACTCAGATCCTCTCAATGGGCAAGTAAGAGGTGAACAAAGTTGGGAGTGAATAATTATCTCTCTGCAGTTCAAGGTTGACCTGCAAAGTGTCCTTTTGAAAGGTCAGCTTTATCCAAAACCTTTTGTCACCTGATGCAATTTATATCTAAACAGGCCACTTTTTTTTATCCAGTATCTACTATCCTTGTATGAATGTAGGTGGGAGAACATTGTACATCTATGATGAACAACATTGAAATTATTGATCAAATCATGTTTGCTGATCAAAAACAGGACCACAGTTTAGTCCTAAAGCATTCTATAGTCAAAGAATAAAGTATTTTAGGACCTCAAGCTTGAGCTTTGCACATGTTTTTCATGACATGCTAAGTAGAATGGGTTTATATAGACCGATATATTGACCAGGCTAATTAATCAACCAATATTTGGCCATATTGAGCTTATGGGCATCAGCTTATTGGTGTTTGGTAACTAAACCAAACACATGCTAAGTTACTCTTTTAGCACCAATTAAAGTTTCCTATATTCAAAATTCTTAAAATAGATCTGTCTATTCAGTAACTAAGCAAAAGTGCTCATCAAAAAAAAAAAAAATCTGTTACTGCAAATGCTACAGTTAATCTATTTAGAACATGAGTTAAACTGTATTTGGACCAAAAATGATCTAGGGGATAGGGGATTAATTCGGAAATCGCCAACATTATGGGCAGTGAATCCTATGAATGTTTTACATTTTAGAGCATTGAATATAATTGCGTTCAGATACTTTGTTTAGAAAAGTGCAATTTTTACAGCACTGTGCAAAACCGCTGTTAAAAATTTAGCCTGGCCCTTTGGTGTCCAGGGGGATTTTGAACTCAGCTGTCCGCATTACACATGACATACGACCCATTTACATTGAGCAGTCAACCATTACTGTTTGGCAAATACCTACAGGTTTAGAATTTGTATTTTCAACCATTGTGGCAGACCAAAAAAACAAACAAACAAACAAACAAAAACAATTACTTAAATAGCATTGAGGCTGTCTGAAGAGGCAGAGGAACTAATTGGCATCAAGAACATTTTCTGTTGGATGTAAGTGCTTTTGTTTAAAACATTTCAAAAGTTTAAGTGCAATTAAAACTCAAAACACGGAGAGGGGAACACAGAATTATGGTACCATGTTTGCCCGCATATGGAAAGCCATGCTTCCACAAAACCTACTCATAATAATGGCTGCCTCCACATTGCACTTGAGAGCCATTTTCCAATGGGGTTCTCATAATAGCTTGTTAGTACAGGATATATATTTGTATTTTACATTTCAAAGGCTCTTTCAAAATAAAAGTAAATAATAAAACAACTAGAAGAACAAAATTTAAGACACAGAAGGCCACTGAGATACCATTGTTTTTCCATGAACTCGCTTACCACCGTCCAGCTACCTCTGTATCACTTTAACATTAACCAACAAAAAGTACATTCATTCAAGTCATTTTGGAACATTTTTTTTTTACACACAAAATTACAAAAAAGCTCCAAAAAGCACCATTGAATCGGCCTTTGTGACAGAATAATCGGTTCTTTCCCAAAATCCTGTCACCTTATACATCTTGTTAATCGTAGGGGTGCGTATTATATACTTTAGCTATGCACAGGGCGCTTGACTGGTCACTTATATCTCATGCCAACTGGATACCACCAGCCCACCTTGGTCAGCTATGGCACAATCTGCAGAGAACAATAGTAGGGTGAGGGATACTGAAGGGCTGCATCATGGGTTGACGACCACTGCGGTGGTGGTAATGATTGCTTTTGCCATTAGCGTGCCCGGAATGGCTTGTATTAAGAAATGCCATCAGCTGTGCCTCGCAGGTGTCATAAAGGGCCTGATGCTTGTTGCTGAGACAAGATTAACATTTGCCAATGGTCTCACCATTTAGCACAACCAGTCAATGCCAACAGACGTGGGGGATAAGAGAAAAGAAAGACTATAAAACTATGTACAGCTTGATAAATTAACTAATCAAGTGCGTGGTCTGAGGCTTCGCTTTGGAAACAAGACTCGAAAGATAGTTATCCGTTTCATTGGTTTTTGTCGTGCCATATACTGTATACCCCAAGATATTTCATACTGAGCCCCTAAATGACTTCAAAAAACAATTGCAACACATAGCGAACATGCTGTCGGATTCCTGACAAAATGCACAAAAAAAGCTTAGCGCCTGCAAGCTTATATATTCTTTGTTTCCTTTCGCCCAATAAAATGAATACAAAACTTGTAATAGATAAAGCACTATTATCGGATTCCAGGTCATTCACAATTTGCAGAGGAAAACAACTGTTATAAGACCTCTTAAAAAAGAGTAAAGATTGGATTGCGATAGAACAGAAAACGAAATGCCTTGAACGTGAATAGCATTTCCTTTGATAAATGGATGTATTACTATCATTACTACTTTTCATGGCAGCACTTTAGCCTGCCTGTGGAACAGTTAGTGATGTTGGTGACCGATGATATGGGGAAACTCAGTGAAGCAGAAGAAGCAAGGACAAGGATGGTCAAATGGTCTTAGCTCTCTCTGTCAGTCCAAGGTATGCCAGGAAGGAGTGTTTAAGTGACGTGGGAGAGGGTGGTGACTGAGAGGATGAGTTGGACCAGAAGGCCGAGAAGGGCGGTGAGGAGTTTGAGGGTGAGGGGCTGTGGAATGTGAAGCGCCGGGCCGTAAAGAGCGTGGTGAGGGGGATGAGGTGAGCCAGGTCACAGTTCCTGTACTGTTCCAAGTAGCGAGCCGCCAGTGTGGAGAACGTGCCGTTGACCGAGAGGTAGCGCGCGGTTGGCGTGCCGTCTTGCTGCTTGCTGGTGATTGACAGGGCGACAGACTGCAAGGCTTGAGAGGCGGACAGGTTCATGAGCGGACTGGTGCTCCCGCTGTCCCCGCTCCCGCTGCTGCTCCCACCTCGCTCCAAAAAGCCCGGACGTGGCGTACCTGGCCGAGCCTCACCTTCCTCGGCGCTCCCCTCCCCGCCTTGGTGCTTTTTAATGTGGCGGCTGTAGACGAACGGGTGAGTGGTGGTGAACGGACACTGGGCGCAACCGAAGGTCTGTCTCGGCGCATGCTTGAGCCGCTTGTGGAGGTTGAGATTGTCCTTGCGTTTGCAGCTGTAGCTGCAGCGGTCGCAGTGGAAAGGCCGCTCGCCGGTGTGCACGCGCACATGCTCGATGAGCTTGTTGGCTGTTTTGGAGAGGTAGCCGCACTGCTCGCACTTGTAGTGGTTGCCCAGGCGGTGAGCACGTGTGTGCCTTTCCAGCTCTGCCTGATTGGCCCACACGGCTTGGCAGATGCGGCAGCGATACTCCATCTTGTAGTGCGTCTTCAGGTGGCCCTCCATGGCGGCTGGCCTGTTAGTGGAGTAGATGCAGAGAGGGCACCTGGTCAAAGAGACAGGAGGAGCAGGGTGTAGGACACAGAGGTGGGAGACATTTAATAATGCACCTCCCGAATGAGAAAAACACACTCTGTTCTCTTAAATGAAATGAAGAACACACAGAATGGACAAAGGGAAGGAATGAAGGAGGCATTTAGTGTGTCTTACCCTCTGTCGTGTATACAAGCTATAGTCTGTGTGTACACTGCTACGTGTTAAGAGGTTGTGTGTGTGTGTGTGTGTGTGTGTGTGTGTGCGTATGGCAGTGTGGTTGCGGACAGGTTGGAACGGGAATCAGATGAAGGTAAATGAATAAATGAGTGGCACTTACATTTAAATAGCACCTTTCATCTGCTCAGGGCCCCAAAGCGCTTCACAAACCCTGCAGAACAGAATGACCTCAGAAAGCACACTGTGAAGGGCGCCTCTCTACCTCAACACTGAACTAGAGCGCTGTGAAACTCTCTCGCCCTGACTAAAAAAGCAGCTGGGCAGCCAGAATACAGCAAGACTCCCATCAGCTGACAGTGAGCAAAATCGTTTTGATCACTACTGGGATTTGTGCTCTTATGTTTTGAATCTTTATTGTGCAATGACTCTGGAGTTTGTCTATATGCCAAAAATTTGTTTATAATTTGTGAAAATTTAGTTGAATCAAGAGCAGCTGCATAGTGCATTATTTTGAGGGATAGTAAAAGTTAACAAATTAATAACAAACAGATTATACAGCCAGTAAAGACGGACAGTAAAGATACAGTAAAACATATTTTTCAGAGAGTAAGCAGACACTGGACCCAGTCCTGTTTTCCAGTTAAAATATCTAAACATACTTAAACCAAAATAAAATTACTTGAGAAGCAACTTTTTTTGTTTTAAACATAAATGCAACACAATTTGATGTAAAAGTGTATGCATCTTACAAAGGAATTGGCAGTAGGGTAACCGTAATACAAGATATTCTCCATTAACTTATCGTAACTCACAAAAAAGTATCTTCTTTAAAGGTATTAGATTTCTTTTTTATAAATTGGAGAACAATACAAAAATACTTTTTTTGTAGTGCAAAATACTACAAGAAAGTATGACATCATACAACATAAACCACGGGTACACCTCAATTACAGACCAACATCTGGCTCAAAACGTTGAATTTTACCCAGAAATGGGATGTAAAAGTGTTGGTTAAAAGAAACTGATTGTGACCAAAAGTTATTTTATCTGAAAAACATGAAGGTCATCTTGAGGACTGTCTCAAAAAAATAAAAAATAAAAAATAATCTTGAATATCATAGCTCTATAATCTTACAGCATGTCTCATTTGGTATATTTTATTCTTTCCTAAGCAATTTTTGGAGAACCATTTGAGACAAGGTTGATACTTCAACAAACCACAACGTAGAATTTGCCTGCATTATGAAAAAGCAACCTCTGAGGAATAACATATTCCTATGGGGTGCATTTATTGCTGCTTTGCTTGGATTTTATATAGGATTATGTAAATAGTATAGAATTAGCAGAGAAACCCCAGAGACTACATGTCTAAGATAAGGACACTTAAGTACAGGTATTTATATACAAAAATATACAGTCCAGTTCCAAACTATGACACCTTGTATGGAATATTCATAAGCAGTATTAATCCAGCCAACTGGAACCCTGCTGTGGGAGAAAGATCCCGTGAAAAAAAACATGCAGTGATTTGTAAGCAGTCAGCTGCTATACATATAATATAACATTAATGTCGACCACACACACACACACACACACTTAAACTCCAGAGTCATTGAACCATTACAGATTCAAAATGTAATTGTTTAAGATACTGACCAACACTTTCTGGGGAAATTTAGAGCACAGAAATTTTTTTTGCTCAAAAACTGAAAATACAAAATATTAAATGAAGGATTTATTTAATTGTTTTTCCAGCCTCTTATATGAGAGCTATCAAATAAAAAGAGAATAATAAACCACAGATTACATGCTGAGTCCCTTTCAAATAAGTTCCCCATTTGATATTTTTTTAAATAAAAGTCAGAATATAGAAGGCCTGCCTTTATTCATTGTCATTATTATCTTAAAATCACAATATTTAAAGGGGTACCATCTTTTCAAACTTTTAAAGGCACATTTGGAATAGTAAATACTCAAATAACACTTCTTCTTATGCGTTTTATCATAAATGCCAAATAAGGCCGCTAGTAAAACACTGTCTGTCCCTCCATGTTAGAAAAGTTTTGCTACTGTTTTAGGTTTATTTTCCTCCTTTACCTGTGGCTTGTAATGGCTAAGCGCTCTAATGAGTGATAACTACAATCTAAAAAAATGTGTCTAGCATGGGAAAGCATAGCCATAAATGACAAGATGAGGCAATGAAATCTGAAATACATGACCTTAAGACATGAATTATGTATGTCAAACAACTAGACAAGTACAACAGAAAATATCAAAGACTGGACTTTGTGTTTTTTTTTCAGTTTCATAAAACAAAAAAACCCCAAACAAAACAAGATATCAACTTGGGGGTCAGTTCGTCTTGTAAGTGTTTGGAAATAGGGTGTCTATTTGCCTTCAGATGAGTATTCATTGTGTTTAAATGTGTTGTTGTAACTGTGGTGGCGGTTATGACAGGCTGAGAAAGAACAGTGTGAACTGTAGCCTAATGGTCTTGGCAGTGGAGCTGCTCAACAGATGGACTAGTGCTGACTGGCTTGTTGTGATTTCTTCTGATATATTTTCACATGCGGGCCCAGACCTTTTGCAGTAATGTCTGCCACAGGCTTTCCAAAGGAAGGGGCTCGTTCATGAAAGTGCCTGTGATTTGTGTGCTTACCTATGTAGAATTGGCATCCCTGACTGTCAATAACACTTGCAAAGTGGAATTACAAATTATATATATGGGGAGCCCTACTTCTCAAACATTGATTAATAAGAGGAAAAAGAACAGGCTTTTATTATTCCTCTTGTAAATTAAAGTGTGATTCAATAAATGTAAGGTTTTACACACCATGTTGTTCCAAACCCATGTTTTTATTCTCTTAAATAGAACACTCGTTAACACTTTCGTTTAGAGACCAATTCTCACTATTAACTAGTTTCTTATTAGGATGCATTTTAGGATATTGGCTATTAGTAAGCACTAATAGCACATATTAATGCCTTATTCTGCATGACTATATTCTTGCTATATATCTTACCCAATTTCCTAAACTTAACATTTACCTTACTAACTATTAATGAGCAGTAATTAGGAGTTTATTGAGGCAAAAGTCATAGTTAATAATTAGTTAATATTGAAAATTGGACCCTAAACTAAAGTGTGACCACATTTTCTTATCTTTGCAACAATGAATAGGCCTGGAACTTTCAAGCTTCAAAAAGGATATTAAAGAACCATAAAGGTGGTCCATATGACTAATGTGCTACATTCTCCTATAGTCTTCTAAAGGTAAGTGATGAACAGACAAATTAGTTATTCATGGAAAATCTTTTCCTTCAATAGGCTGTTAACTTGAGAACTGCTACAACCAGATCATTGAGTCAGTGAGTTGAAACTGAACTGGATCAGTCAAAGGGCCGTGACACATCAAATCGGCTGTCGGCCAACGTCAGGCCATTTGCGGTGTGCTCATTCGGTGAGAGCTGATTGGCTATTCAGTTTCGCGAATAATTTAGTGCACGAGAATAAAACGACAGTGATGCAAGTGAGCAAAGAAATCAAGACGGCACAAACAGAAGGCTGTTCTAATTGTACATAATCTTACATGAGCATTCCAATATGTGAATTTTCATAACAACATGAGCCACCTGGAATGAAGAAAGTGATCAGCATGATTGATATTCACAATGGTAAGCAAGCACTGCTTTGATTAAGGTTAGTATATCTGTAGTATTGTTTCGGATAGATTCCGTTATCTGCTAAAATAATCTGTTATTTCCTTACACGCAGGCACAGAATACACATGCTAGTTGGTAGTCGGTTGTAGTCTTTACGGTGTGTTCAAGCGCAGTTTTTTAGCTCAGACGCTAACACAGTCGGCTCTCCTCTCCGCTAGCTTTTGACACAGACTTGGTGTGTGACGCTTAAAAAATAGAATGAATATTTCTTTTTTTTTTAGATGAACCGATTAATTCACTAGATAAAAACTAGAACTCTCGAACCGGGATTTAGACCACTATTTCTCTCATGAACTCTCGTAATTGCAAGGCTAGGAGATGTATCAAGATCTTCAGTGAATAACCACTGAAATGTTGGTCTGTTCCTTACAAAAAGATAACAAACAGCTTTAAAAGACTTGGGAGAATGTATGGACAACTTATGATACTTTCATATGATACTTTCTGTTTTAGCATTCCTTTTGAAAGCTGAAAGCTCCAGTCCCAATTAATTGCAACTGAATGGAAAAGAGAAAATTGGACTTTCTGCGAAATTTCAGATTTTGTGTTCCATGAACGAAAATCATACAAGTTTGGAACAATATTAATTAATGGGAGAAGTGTTTCTTTAAAAAAACGTATTAGCAGTAAAGTGAGGTTGTAAGTAGTACATTTAAATATCTGACTAATTAGCATTGTGTACTGATATATGTTTTAGGCACATTCAGGAACTCTGTCTAGAACATGCTTCTACTGTACGTGGCTCCACGTAGAGGTTACCCTGAAGCACTGCTCGATGAACTTTGCTCATATCTGGTACAAGCTCTGTTGTGAATCCAGCCTGATCCTCGACCAGTGCTCCTGGATAGACTCTGTTTAAAACTGGGCTGTGTCCTGCCTGAGGGGGTAGGAGCTTAGGTAGGGTGGGAGCGAGGTTTTGTGAGGTTGCGGGGAGGGACGTGCTGTACTTGCTTTCCTTACTTGAGCCCTCCAGCGGGGACGGTGTGGCACTTCTTGTGCTCCAGGAGCTGCTCGGGGGTCTTCATGAACTTGTGGCAGACGTCGCACTCAAACATACGCGTGATCAGGTGGATCTGTAGGTGCCGCTCGTACATGGGCCGAGTTTTACACACAAAGTTGCAGAAAACACATTCAAAGCCTGTGGGATAACAGCAAGGAAGAGAGAAGAAAAATGGCATGCCATTATCATCTCTATACATTATCTTATATTGTGTCAGCATTAGACATTTAATCTATTTTATAGCTCAATGATTCTCTTAAAGGAATAGTTCACCCAAAAATGTATGATCATTTACTCACCCTCAAGTTGTTTCAAACCCGTATAAATTACTTGTTGAAGTCAAACAGTTGATGAGCCGCATTGATTTCCATAGCAGGAAAACAATACTATGGAAGTCAATGGGGCCCATCAACTGTTTGGTTACTGACATTCTTAAAAATATCTTCTTTTGTGTTCAACAGAAGAAAGAAATTCATACAGGATTGGAACAACATGAGGGTGAGTAAATAATGACAGAATTTTCATTTTTGGGTGAACTATCCCTTTAAGGCAGGTTTTCAACATTCATAGACCTAGGGACCTCGCAACTTAGAGACTGCCGGTAATAATAATAAAAAGCTATATTTTCTTATTAACACTTTATAATAACTTTCATAAACATCCCTAACTTCAATTATAAAAATTGCAAGCTTATCAGAATGTTAAAAATAATTAATGTTTTAAAAAATCTGTATTTTCTATATCTACACTACCATTCAAAAGTTCACGGTCAAAACAACTTTTAAAAAATGTTTTTGAAAGAAGTCTCTCTAAAGCTCACCAAGGCTGAATTTTTTTTATCAAAAGTACAGTGTGGTGAGCAGGATGAATCACGACGGTGGCGTGATTACTGATGAGCGACACTTGCGCGACACACTGGTCTCATATCACTCACGGAGGAGCCGAAGCATAAAAGGAGGAGTGACGACAGTGAAGAGCGAGAGAGGAACAGGCCTGGACTTTTGTTTTGTATTTGTTTTTGTTTTTTACTAAAGTTTGTTTGAATGTTCGTCGGTTCCCGCCTCTTTCTTCCCATAACAACAAACTTCATTACATACAGTAAAACCAGTCATACTGTAAAATATTATAACAATTTAAAATAACTGTCTGTTTTAATATATTTTAAAATGTTTTTTTATTCCTGTGATGGCAAAGCTGAATTTGAAGCATCATTACTCCAGTCTTCAGTCACATGATCCATCAGAAATCATTCTAATATGCTGATTTGGTGCTTAAGACACACAGTCAATATTGTTATCAATGTTGAAAACAGTTGTGCTGTTTAATATTTTTGTGGAAACCAAGATAATTTTTTTTTGATACAAAGATTCTTTGATGAATAGAAAGTTCAAAAGAACAGCATTTATTTGTAATAGTAATGCTTTATTGAAACATTTGATCAATTTATTGTCCTTACTGAAAAAAAAGAAAAGAAAATATACTGACCCCAAACTTTTAAACAATACACTGTGAAAAAGTGAGCAATCAGCTGGTCAGGTGATCTCAACATGGCGACCACCATGAAGTGACCTGCTCCATGTAAATTATACCTTTTTTGTAAATCTTTTTTATAAGGCTATTTAAATGACTAGAGTGTACATATTTAAAAAAAAAAAAATAATCAGAATAATTTTTTTTTTTTGATACCTAACATGCCTGAGATCACCTTTAATTAGTTCTGGAATTAAATTAATTTGTGCAACAGATAAAAGTCTCACCTTTCTCTGATTTTTCATCTGTTCCAGGGCCTGAGCTTGATTGGCTGCCCACAGAAGAAGGCGGAGCCAAAAGACTTTTTAGTTCTTCATTACCTTGGGCAACATCTCCACCTTCCGAGCTATTGAGGGAGTCGCTGAGGGCTGAGAGAGAGGAGGAAGTGCTCTTGGTCTCACTGAGTGGGCTTCTGGAATTGAGACCTGTGTGGGATAAAAAAAAAAAAAAAAGATATTGAGGGTCACTTCCTGAATACAAGACAAACTCCGTATTTGAATGACATGAAGGTATCAAAGAATCGGCTTAGCTTAAGCCATCAGAGAATTAGGCGGGAACATATTTTAACACTCAAGGTTTGATAATGAATTCTGTAATGAGTAAAGCAAAAGGGAGAAAAATCCAGACATTGATTGAGAACCACCCAGTGAGCCGTGCTGGAATATGTATGCCTAGAGCAGTGCGGTATTAAGCCTTAAAAGTCAGGGGAGGTGGGCTCTCTTCCCTAAGAGGCACTCTTGTGGGTTTACCCTGACTTCTGTATCCAAGCAGCCAGAACACTCAAGCCTGCGCTCTTATTGATCTACGCTGTGCCTGAGAGCAGCAGGGGAGGGGGGCTGCCTAGGTCAGGGCCGCCACAGCTAAGATGGCGGGAGCATCTCAGGCCATGGCTCTCCCCTAGGGCTCTCAGAGCTCACGAAATGGCCGATACCAGCTCGTACACGCGCTTCGCTCACATGTTAAGACTTCTGTTCCTTTGAAAGAACATGGAAGCGGAATACAGAGTAGGTGGTCATGTTTAATCTTTTGTCAGCTGCAATGACATCTTTGAATACAGATGCGCTGTGTGACTCGTATGCGTTATGAAGAGCAGGACTTCATCTCTGTGAGTGAACTCAATGGCCTCTATAAGGCTACTGTTAGCGGCAGACATGGCTTGAAATACCACAACGAATTAGAGTATGGGTTTAGCTGAACACCTGCTGTAAAAAGAGAAACATGAGGATGTGCCAGGCGGGCACCTCAGTGACAGTCGCAACTCTCTGTCACCTTCCTCAGCAGGAGACAAAGAAGTGCAGTCTGGTAGGCGCTGACCTGAGGTCAGCCAATCTGTAGCAAGAGGTGTCTCTGGCAGGGCGCTAAATCACAATTGACAAACCAACTTGTTCTTTTGCTGTCACTCTCAGAGCTCACTGTCTTCACGAAAGTGGACTCGAGCTCCGTGGCGTGAGGGTGAGCGTGGGAGACGTGGCGGAGTTGGGTTACTTAGATGGTTAGTTGTGAGAGACTAGGGCTATCGATTTTTTCAGCCTCCAGCCTCTGTGAGGCCTGGAGTCTAATAACACCAGGCCTCACAGTTAAATATAAACTCACACACCCACTCAAATGCGAACCCTCAGTCAGTTCCATGACTGACTAAAAACTAAACCCACGCAGAATCCTGATGATTGAGGTGTTTGTCTGTAATAACCCTTGTGAGTTTCTGTGTCAACAACGTCCACCCAGTGATCACTAGCACCACCAAATGGAACTGAAAAAATAACCATGGTTTTCAAACTGGTTTTCCAGACACTCCAACCACTCCATCTACTTCGTAACCTGTTAAATGTTTAGTCAAACTGGATTTCCTGCCGCAACACAACATCTTGCAACCTGACAGACAGATTTTGAGGTTATGCTAAAAGTCCATAATCTTGTAAAACAGAGCAAATGTAAATACTAAAAGGTCTCATGATATTAAATGCTCCTGACACATAGGCCTAAAGACTACACATACAATTATTGCAAATGCAATTTTAATCTGTCTCTTTTGTCCACTTTTGACCACTTCTGTAGTGATTTCTTCGAGGGGAGGGTCTATGGGTGGGTAAATGTATGGGCTTTTTCAGATCTTTCGAACTAATAGACGAAATAAGCTTGCACAATTGACATATAATGTGAAAGGAGATGGCAGAAAAAAATATGAGAGCAGGTTTCATTTCTGCTCTGACAGCCGCAAGACCACAATGAACACTGTGAGCGCATGTAAGAAATCAGGAATGGTGAGAGAACATTGTGCTTGGTAAGTTTTTCATCTTCAAACCAAACTTAAGTCATCTTCAGCCAAAAGTGTGCTTCCTATAATGTTTACACATTAGGTCAGTAGGTGGAGTGTAGCAACATATTCGACAACATGCGTTTACACTACAAAAGCAATCCAATCGAATGCGTTTTCAAATATCCCTGGAAGGGATCGAAAGTATACAAGCTAAAAACATTCTAGACCCCGTTTACATCTGTATTTAGTGCCGTCCACTATTTGCGAAAATGCTTCTTAATACCAGGTGTAAACAGGCCAAAAGGTTCACAAAACAGTCTGAAACTTGCTTGTGGCTTTAAGTTCCCCTGCAGTCAATTTTATCCCTTTAATCTTTAATCACCAAAATTACATTTCAATATTTTTTCCTGGGAAAAATATTTCTTCATGCCTTAAAATAGCTTGAATGTAACTCTAAACCCTTGCTTCATTTAGTATACACGGATCCATAAATATGCAAATTAGTCCCACCTCCATGCATGACATCATACACCTACTATATTGCTAAATGTACACGATTTTTAATATCAACAGAAAAATTTACCAGGATAACCTGCCATCTCTCGAGACTCCCCTGCTAGTTCGCTGTTAATGATATGCTAATGCCCGCTGGCAGCCTGGCATGTTGACGTGATTGTTACAAGATTGTTTGTGATGTCAGAAACCCCAGTGATTTTTTTTGAGACGGTCTTTGGTTCACTGCAGTTGTAAGGAGAAAATACTCAGCAATGGTGTTGACTGATGACTTTGCACATGGTTTGTCTCAAAGCATATTAAAAACACCACATAGACATATAAACAACATTAAATACTTGATTTTCACCACAGGTGGTCTTTAACAGTTTGAAACAGACTCACTCAGTCAGTGAATTCTTCAAAACCATTTCACAAGCTGTGAATCAGTTCACAACGGATTCCTTTATAAAGTACATTCCAAGTAATTGTTCGGTTATGTCCGATTCAAACTGTGTAATTTGTCAACAAAAGTAATTTGGCTCCAAAATGTTTTTAGGAGCCCATGACTCTCGTCATTTTTATTTTTTTTTTGTCTGAAGTTTTATACTCAGAACATACCTAGTTACAACATCAGCAGAATCATTTTCAGTTTCAAAAGAAAAATGCAAATATTATGCTGTACTAGTGCCAAGGTTTACCAAATGTTTAAAACAAAATCAGAGAGAATGTTGGACACCATGTAGAAAAGAACAGGCTGGTTTATCCTGGTTAGATGCTGGTCTAGCTGGAGAACCAGCATTGTCAAGATATTCACTAGTAAAACTGGTTAACCAGCATGGTCTTTCTGGAAAAGATGGTTGAGCAAGATAGTCATGCTAGATGAGCTAGTTGAGAAGCCAGGTGTACACACCAGCATCCAAAACACAAGATTTCAAAAGGTAATGTCTACAATGTAAGAATAGCGCGATCTTACCTGCGTGCCCTGCACTGATGTGAGCTTTCATCTCGGCCTCGTCCACACCCACATACTCACAGGTGCTACAGCAGAGAGAGAACATCCACTGCTCTTTGTCCACATGAAGAGACATGTGACTAACAAACTGAGCGTTAAACTCGGTTTGGAAGCCGCAGACGTGGCAGCTGTAGTAGTAGGGGCAGTTTTTGAGCTCTGGGCCATCGTTGGTCACAGCGGTAACAATCTGCTCAGCATCTGTGTTCACCAGTTTGACTGAGTGGATGGTGAGGTGCTGGTTGAGGTTGGCTCTGCACTTAGCTGCGTATGGACACAAATGACACTTATACTTCCTCTCTTCTGAAAACAAAAGAAGAAAAAACAGAAGAGCTCTTATAAAGCAAACAAACAGATAGATTGATCGATGTTAATAGATGATGTTTATAAGGTGTCCCTATTTTAAGATCAGAAGATCTCCACTCTTGAGGTTCACCATCCCTACAGGACTTTATATTTATTTATTTGTTTTGTAGTCCAGACTGATATGTATTTGGATGGACCGTGATCAGACTGCTTATTGTTGCTCCTAAGGGACCTGCGGGATGTGATTGTTTAAGGATCAGGCGAGGCTGGTCATGGTTGTGTTGTGCTCCAGGGGAGCTTAGAGCTCAGGGAGACTTCCTTATAGCATAGTAATTACTTGGGTACTTTTCCCACCAGGACTAATCAGTAGCCTAATCTCTTTAAAAGAAGGGTAATCTAGTCCAGTGAACCTTATTTACTTACCTACGGTATTACTTGTCCTAATGACAACATACACTGTTGTTGGACACGTATGTGAAGTGTGAAAATATAACACATCAACAAAGCTTGATTTTCAGCAACTCAATCTAAATGTTGTTGTAAACCGGCTGATGCCCTTAATCTGGTAAACTGGTAAAGGCTGTTAGCCAAGTAAATTGTAGTTGTGATTACAAACGTATGTATAAATGTAGTACTAAAATGGTCACTTGCTCACTGTGCAAGTCCTGCTGAAAACACCAGCTCATACCAGCATAGATGGTGGACCAGAAAAATGTAGCTAATATAGTTGGTTAACCGGCTTAGCCAAACTGGTTGAACATTGTTTGTGAGCATGAATACTCACCTGTGTGTAGGGAGAGATGCCTGGAGAGAGTCTGTTGGCGACCAAACACTTTGCCACATACAGGGCAGGGAAAGAGCTGTTCATTGAGTCTCCATTGGGTGAGTCCATTTCCTGGCTCACTACCCACCTTGTCTGGATCTGCATACATTAAAAAAAAAACAATCTGATCAAATCTAACAGTTAGTTCTGGTTCTCAAATTTAGTCCGACATCACTGGGATGTTTCACAGTATCACTCTGCTTGTCTGCACTCCCTGTGTTCCAGTTTAGACTATTGCTCTTGTGATACTTCTTAAGCGATTTATTTGGTCTCATTCCAGTTTGAAATCTTACAATGTTGTAGCTAAAATTGCTAGAGACATTGTAGCAGTGATTGCTCTAGACATCCTTGAGATCACAATACACATGCTATACGAGAACATTTACTTCCTTTTGAATTTGTCTGAAATTCTTGAAATATCCTACTCTTGTGAGAAATGGGGACTAGTAATTGCAGATACAACCGAGAAACCAAGAGACAATGAGGTTGGCAAGAGGTCATTGTGTGTTCTGCCACTGTGTTGGATAATATGTTGATGAGTCTATACATCCAGATCAGGGAGCCAACAAGGTGTTTTTTTTTATCTTGACATTGGACTGTGTGCTCCTTTTTCACCTTTCATTAGAAGAGCGAGAGAGGGGGAGAAAGAGAGAGAGAGAGAGCATGCCACACAAGTGGAGGAGACCAGCTGAATTAACCTTCTGATGAAGGTGGTTGGCTCGGCATCAAATTAAAATGCAGCGCCACACCTTTTCTCTCCCCGGAAGGAGGGAGAGAGAGAGAGAGAGAGAGAGATAAATAAATGAATAGATAAATAAATATATAAACTGAAGAGAAATTCCGTCATCATGCAACACAGTCCCTTCAAATAATGTCTGGTGCAATATGAACGCCTGCCTGTCCATTATTCTGTATGGAATGAGAGGCAGAGAGGATGCCAAATGTTAAGCAATGTTTCTTTACAAGCCAAAACAAAACAGAAATATGTATACTTATTTAAAAAAAAAGTCTGTGATTTACAACAAAAAGGGTCTTTAATCATGTCAAGGTATTCAGAGATGCATGTTTTGGGTTTGTAGGTCATATCAAAGACTCAAGGGTTTTTAAGTTCTGCATGTACCGCAGCATTCTGATCCCTTCAATAAACATGCAAGGGGCTTTTGGATATGCAGCGGGTGTGTGCCCGTCCCTTTGGACTTGTGGTTTGCTCATAAATAGGCACATTTTTTACAAATGCTGTCATAAGCAATGCAGCCTCAGGATTGATGGGGGCATGGCGAGGAAAAGGGGGGCAAGTGGTTGGGGAGAAACGGCATTTTTTTGGCATATCTGAGAGGATTTAATGGTGGCAATTAAAGAGCAGATGCACTGGCCTTGGACGCAAGACCTGAAGGGCATTTTCATGGGGCTGCTCGTATCTGCAAGAGACTAAACCAAAAGTCCTGGCGGGAATAGTGGCATAAAGTGGCCCAATGGGAGGGGTTGTCTGACTTGTCAGCACGTTTCCTCAAGAAGTCACAGGGAACGAAGCTAAAAGTGACCCTTTACTCCTCATACCGATCTTGGTTGAAAGACACGTCTCAGGTAAATATATACGTCTACAGGGCAATCTAATGTCAGGGTGTCAATTTCATTGTTATCATGCACAGAGATGCCAAGGTTTTTATTGGTCCTAGAGAACCCGTTAAAACTAATGTAAGCCATCTATCCTATGTTAAGTTCTGAAATCCATCATTATTTTAAAAGACATAAGGATAAGTGATGTCTTGCTTGCCTGCTCAATTTTACTGCTGATGTATTAATTACCTCTGAAAAAGGAGGCACTTCACTTCAATTTTAAGCCAACAGAGCAAAAGTAGGAAAATTATGTCCCAGAATAAAATTCTATTGCTCAGACGCTACTCTTTCATAGATCAATGGAGTTCTTAGTTATGTTTTAAATAAGCAACAATTTCTAAAATTCCTTAGGTGAAATAAAAATAGACACACATGAGACAATTGTTGATACACAGTAAAAGTATAGCACTTGTATAGCAATGTGAATATTATAGCTCAGATCATTTGGCCTTGAAAGAATTTGATGAGAAATATTTCAATACACCACTGTAGTGTGTAGCTACTGCTCCCACAAAGGTGAAAGCGAGACTGCCTACATTAGAAAAATTCTTCAGTTAAAAAAATATTCCAGATTGGTTATAAGCTCTCTCTATGCCTCCCTATACTTGTGTTTTCAGTGTGATTAATAGGCTTTATGACGAACATCAGAGCAGGTCTCATTACATCCACTTGTCTGAGAACGTGTTGACGGTGATATCTATGGACATGTAAGGTAATCAGCTTAACTAGCTAGTTATTTTTATTGTTGGCCTTTTATTCAATATAAATATGTAAATGTAATTGAAAAGAAGAAAATTAAATCAATCTGCATATGCGATGGACATCTTTGCTCGCTCCTTTGACAGCATCTTGAGTAAAACTACACATACAAAAGACCTGAACCGAAAGCAATGCAGCATGTTTTACAGAATACAGATGTTAGTCAACATAGTTAGATTGTCCATTTCTTCAAAATCACTTGAAATCCTATTCATAACCCACTTACAGCCACTGAGTTAGAAGCACTGAAATGAAAATTAAGCCATTTAATCATCTGTGGAACGGGCAGGACTCGAAAAACTCCAGCCAATCATTTCCAAGACCGTCTAGAATCATTGGACAGTAAGTCCGTCAATCAAACGGTCGTACCATACCCCCCCTCCCCCCCATCCACCTCGCGTGCGTGCCGTGACCCCTTCGTGTGCATACTCAAAGCACATTGCTATGAATCCTGCTTTGAATAAAGACCGCTGTACAGACGCCAGGGCTGAGTCTCGCGCATCTGAGTTTTCGCTCGTGCATGATTGCGCGTCCATGTTCTTCAAATGGGTGGAGTCAGGGCCAGCGTTAGAGGAAAGAAGGTAGGACCTTTTGAGTTGTGTATTTTCAAAATCTACTGGCCGTTTTGGAAATCACATACCCCACCTTTAAGAGATTTATTTTCTTAGTGTGCTGAGTATTAAACCATCTTTTCCTCCTTTGACTTAAATAGATAGTGCACCCAAAAAAAAATAAAAAATTTGTCAAAATCATTTACTCACTCTCATGTCATTCCAAACCTGTATGACTACTTTCTTTTGTGTTACACCGAAAAAGACTTTCAACCAACAGTGGTCACAGATATTTCTCAACATATCTTCTTTTGTGTTCCAAGAATGGAAAAAAAGCCATTCAGGTTTGGAACAAAATGAGGATCCTCCTCGCAGAGCTGCACTACATAAGAGATAAAATAGATTTTTTTTTTTATCTTGTCTTTTTTATCCAATAAATGTAGCATTGCTTAGCGTAAGAGATTTTCAAACACATTACAAAAATATTAACACATCCCAAACTTTTAAATGGTATAGGGTATATTTTGAAAAACATCAGGGTCCAATCAACAGTGGTCACAGATATTTTTCACTATATCTTATTTTATGTTCCACAAATGCAAGAAAGTCATACAAACATTTTTAATCAAAATGAGGATGAGTAAATTACAACAGGATTTACATTTTTGCATAATTTATACTTACATCTCCTTACACCTCTGACACCTTTGACCACTTGTTGATATCAAACTTAATATTACCGGATGATGTTTTTACCATATTTCAATCTTAAAGATTCAACTTGATTAGTATTGCCACACTACCAGCATGAATTAGCATCGCTAAACTGCATAATTAAATAACGATGCCATGTGTGTGCCGTCTCCCAGCCGTCCCCTGCGCTGACCTGCACTGCATAAGAGCTTTAATTAAAACTACAGTGGGTGTTTTGCCCTCTGCTTCAATCTATGAGCGAGTTTAGAAAAGGCAACACACAATCAGACACAGGGCACTGAATCAGCATCGTCACCCCGGGGCCCACGGTTCCACTGAGTCACACCGCTCATATGAACCTGTGCGTCTGACTCAAGTTCCACCAAGCGGCAGTGCGGCGTGATGTGATGCTGACAGCTCTGGTGTGACACAGAGCCTGGGAGCTGCCAGGGAAAAGATGGCACCTTCCCACAATGCCTCAGTGGGGGAGACATGAGCGAACGGATGCCTGTGCCATGCTTATGACTCTCACCTAATACCTTCATTTTCTTGTTGGTGATTCATTTTTCTCAATCTATCTCCCTACTTCCCTGTTGAAAATACCAGCATTGCTGGGTGCCAATATATGCGTTTTTGGAACGCAGGGGACAACCAGGCTTCTTAACAAGCTTAAAGCATTAGTTCCCCCAAAAATTAAAGCGTCATTTATTCACCCTCATGTCTTTACAAACCTGAATGACTTTCTGCAGAAAACAAAGATATCTTACCATTTAAGTTTGTGTTCAATAAGTATTAGGTTCAGTACATTAAATTAATGTAATATTAATTCACTACATGTACTTACTATAGAGTAACAAGTCAAAGGCAGCACCATTTATACAGACAAGCTGACCAATGTGCTTTACTAAGTAATATAATATCACACAACAGACCAAACAAGAAAATTAAAATACAGATTACACGATATTAAAAGCAATTGAATAAAAGTGTGTTTTCAAGCGTGATTTGAAAACTGACAGGTCATTTGCAGAACGAACATGCATAGGCAAGCTGTTCCATAATGTCGGGCCCGCAATGGCAAAGGCACGATGACCTCTTGTGTTTTAACCTGTACCGTGGTATAGATAAAAGTTTCTGTGTACCTGACCTAAGTTCTCTGGAAGGATTGTATTGCTCTAAGAGCTCAGATAGATAGAGAGGAGCCAAGGTTATTTAAGCACTTATAGACAAATAAAATATTTTTGAAATCAACCCTAAAACGAACCGGCAACCAGTGAAGGGATGCTAAAATCGGGGTAATATGTTCCCGTTTGCGAATGCCTTTTCAAAGTCTCGCTGCTGCACTTTGGACTATTTGAAGACGTGTTAGAGTAGTTGAATTTATTCCATAATATAAAGAATTACAATAGTCCAGTCGAGATGACAGGAAAGCATGTATCACCCATTCAAAAGCTTGGGGACATAGAAAAGGCTAACAGTTTTGGTTAGGGTTTGTATTAGGGTTAGTTACTTGTAATTATGCATAATGTAGTACATGTAGTGACGTTTAACTACATCACCTTAAAATATAGTGCTACCCTTTTCTTTAAATAAATTAATATTTTTATTTTGCATTTAAGGATGCATTAAATTGACCAAAAGTGAATTTTGTTTAACGTTACAAAGATTTCTATTTAAAATAAATGCTGTTCTTTCTGTTTATCAGTAAATATATTTTACTGTTTTTTTTTAAATAATTGCAGCCTTAGTGAACATAAGAGACTAATTTCAACAACATTTTAAAAATCGTAAAGATACAAATCTTTCGAACAGTAGTGTATTTTGAAACAAGATACTTTAAAGAATGTTTCAAAGGTTCTTCTCCATATAATGAAAGTCAATGGGGTCCAAATTGTTGTTTTGGACCCCACTGACTTTCATAGTATTGACAAAAACCTTTGAGGCATTCTTTAAAATATCTGTTCTGGGTGAGTAAATGATAATATAATTAACTATCCGAGCTAGCTCCTCGTTCAGCCAGCTGGATGCAGGTTAGCAAAACGTTTGGGGTGAAATGTACAGAATTCATGATCCTGCAACAAAAAAATTAAGGCATTGATGCTTAATTGCCTTGAAGTGCTTAATGATTTAATTAATGTTATTAGAGAGAGACGAGACTGTTGAAGATGACTTGGGGCAAGAGGCAAGGATAGAAGAGCATTGTTACGCACAAACACACACACACACACACACACACACACACACACACACACACACAGACCCAATTAACTTAAGTATACCCATGCAAGTAAGTGAAAAATATAAAATTAAGATGTAAAAGCAGACAATGATATTCATCTGATGCATATAAGTGCAACATAAAGGCTATTTTTATACAAAAATTATCAAATTGGCCATACAGACACACACGAACAAACATTAAGTTTATCTTTGGCATAAATACAAAACTATTTTAGAGCAATTCATTATTTTTCCACCACGGATTGTGCTGTTAAAAATAAAAAATTAGAGCTCTTTGTCTTAACTAAGGAGTGGGAGTTACTTCCCACACCGGGTCATAAGGTGTTAAGACTCTTAGCAATGAAAACGCCAAAGAAAGATGGAGTAACAGAAAGAATTATAAAGAAAAAAGAGAGATGAAAAAAGATGGGCATGGGTCAGAGCCGCTCTTATGTGATTTGTGTACGTCTGCTTTGTGTCTGCGCGCAAGAATGAACGCATGCCTGAGTGTGTAGTGAATTAACTTTCACGCACCCTGGACACGAAAAACCCAATCATTTTTTCATTAACTGGTGTAGGGAATCGGGCCAGGCGAGCGCAAACTAATTACCCTTTGCCAGAGGGGCCAGTAGAGGGAGGCAGGGAGTGCCAGCTGCCCAGTGCAGCGGCCTCAAAGCTGGGTGGGAGCACGAGGGGCCTCTGTAGCCTCGCATTAGATGAGAGGGGCGGCTTGTGTGCATAGATCTATGTAGATGTGAGCAGGGTCCAAAATGAGCACCAAATCCACATAAAAATTACTTGTTAATGGAGAGTAGCTTTAAAAAATTATATAGGGCCTACATCAAACTGTACAAATCAGTGATGCCAGACACATACAAATACTTACTAAAAACATGTTGCGATTTAGATGTTTTGTTTATTTTGCTTTTACCTGCAAACCTTTAGTTTGCTTTTGAACTCCATTGAATTATCCATCTGGAATTCTTGAACTCCAGAAGTTGTTGAATATTCTTCACACTGAGGCTCCAAAACATATTAGGAATAAATATCATATGACATGCAATTTTTGTCAATGTGACAAGCAGTGAAGGGCCGAGAGCCGTTGGAATGGAGTGAGGCCGGTCTCGCACCGCAGGAACTAGGAACGATTTTAGTTCTAGGAACTCCTTTTGGAGGAACTAAATTAGCTCCTAGCCTCCTAATTCAGAGTAGCGTCTAAACCAGCACTATAGTAACTACCAGTGAAGTTAGTGTATGCCGATTGGCGTATGCGAAGGTATGCGAAACACCAGCGCCCATAATTTTAAAACAAGCTATGTACACCCACAGATTATAGCCTATTATTTACTGTTTGAACGTGGAAAACAGTGATGGATGGGCCTCTTAATCTTTATGCTGAGGAGAAAATCCAACGCAACTTTGAGGGGACCAAGCCAAACATGATTATGTATTTCTGCTCTGCTAGCGAGACTGGACATCAGCCACGCGGCAAACGCTAATACTTTTTCATATTGTGTTTACTTTCTTTGTGTAACAGATTTATCTAATAACGGATCATAAACTAATGGAGAATGGGAGCGCTGTGTGCTCAGGCACTGGCGTTCTCAGCGCCGTCAAAATAAAGGTCTGCCGCGCCGTCAAAATAAAAGTCACAACAACAAGCGCGGCTTACGCCACTTCACAGTTCCTACTGGCGGAGCGAATGTCCCTATCGGAACCTTTAGTACTTGGAGAACCACCCTGGTGGCCAGTTCCTAGAACTAAATTCCTAGAACTACCCAGTGCGAAAGCCCCTATGGGCAGTAAGAAATATTTATGACCGGTTACTAGGTGTCAATTATGTACGCTGAATGAGTGAGGTAAGGTTCTTGGCTGGTGTGGAGGAGAGGTTTTTACCTTGCTGGGAAACCCTGCTTGAAGATCCGGCTTCAGCTGGGGAAGAGCTCTTGGAGCGAGTGCTGAAAGGTGATTGTCTAAAGCGGTCGTCTAGGAAAGGGCTGTAAAATCACAAGCTACCATTAGATTCACTAAATGTGCGAAGCTAAATTCCGGAAGCATAACAGGCGCACAACAGTAAACCTACCTGTGTATGCCGAATGATGCATTGTCTTTGTTTTCGTTTGCTTTACTTACTTTTTCTGAAAAAGAACAACACAATGGAATTAAACTCAGAACCGGTTTTGTAATGTTGTACTTAAAAAAAATAATTTACCACAAGTAGGTGTAAATATGATGAATTTCTTTTTATGACTATTCATTAATAAAGCTGACCCAATTATCCATCCCTGATGAAAAAAAAAACAATCATTGTTTTTGCTGGTAGACCAACATGCAGTTTCACCAATATTGCTATAAAATAGTTTTTTTCCCAATAAAATGTTTTTGTTCATTTTAATCTTATAAGAGTCAATAGCTGCTAATAAATTCAATGATTTCAATAATTTTATAATACATTTTTTTTATTTTATAGTCACAATTTCAGTTGATTTTATATTGTCAACCAGCTAGACCAGTATAACATTCCTGTTTTCCAGTAAAAATAGAAACATTTTCAAAACAAGATACGTTTACTTGAAACTGCATAAATATATTCAGAACATATATTGAATTCTCATTTCCAACAGTTTTTTTTTTCTTGCTTTAAGAAAAAAAATCTAGCAAAACTCAATACATTTAAGATAATCTGAAAAGAAGTCTTAGTATATCACACAATTTTATTCACATTATTTTTATTTTGTTTTAAGGATGTTTAGATATTTCCAAATTTTGAATATGCATACTGATTTTTTGACAGTCTTTTCAGCAGGGATTGCAGTGGTTAGGTTTTAAAAAGACAAACTGCATTTAAAATATCAAAAGACAGAGGGCAAAAGAGAACAGTATCTCATGTCTGTCTGTCTATCTGCCTGTCTTTCTCTCTTCTGGTGGTCTGGTAATGACCTTGCTCCCTGGGTGGCACTTCCTAAGCCCCCTCTCCCTGACACCCTCTCGGTCACACAGCTCACAGAGGATGGAAGGGCTCTCTGCGTTGCCATGACGATGCTGCACAGGAGCAAGAGGGAGAGAGAGAGAGAGAGAGAAAGAGAGAGACAAGGGAAGTGTGTGCAACCGAGTGTGCTTGAGCCAGAATGTTTGAGAACAATCTGAGGGAGTCGAGGGTTGAGGGGTTATACATACACACTGTGCAGCTACACACCACTCCCATGGGGTAGGGGGGGAGGTGGTAGGGTGCGAATGGCGTGCATGTGAGGTTTGTACATGTATATATATATATATATGTGTATGTGTGTGTGTGTGTATATGTGAGTATGTGTGTGTGTGTGTGTGTGTGTGTGTGGGGGGGGGGGTTGTGATCAGCTTCCGAGGTGCTAGATGGCATTTAAAGAGAGCCGTAGCTGGCAGCAAGGAGCGCTGTGGGCAGGTTTGTCTCTGCTAATCCTCAGAACGCTCTTGGAAGAAAAGCTCAATCCTGCCATCATTTAACACCACAAATATCCCTCTACTCTCTAGTGTGTCAGTGCAGCAATCAGAGAGGACGATGAAGAAGAAAACATGAAGACTGTTGCTGCAGAGAGCTCTTATTAAAACGTACAGTCCACCCTGTTTCTTATTTCATAGAGACTTACCAGACAATTTGAAAAGCAGCTCAGAGGCCATTTTGACTGATATGTCTTGGGAGAAGAGGTCATTTTGTGGGCGGGGCAAGGGATCTGGGAGGTTGACCATTGGTTCCTTCTTCTCACATACCCCTGAAGTGCCAAAGCCCAGCAGATGAGAGGAGGGTGGGGCCAATTCTAGGGGCGGGTCTACTTCCATAGGCTCCGCCTTCACTATGACATTCTGGATGCAAGCGTCTTTGTTATTCTCTGAAAACGCAAATTAAAAAGAATGTTATTCCATTTGCAAAAGACCATCATAACACTGATATAATTAGCATTGCATGCTTAGAGATTTCAACAAACAAAACTGTTAACCTTCAGCTTCAGACAAAGATTTCAAGTAATGAAAGCTTTCTGCAAAAGTGGCAGAACAATGAGTAGCCTATATTTGGCAACTGCATCACTGGTGCAGAGTGGTGTCATTTGCGCATGTGATAGTCAGTGGCAGTCCTGAGGCGAGATCGGACAGAAGGTGCTCGGATGCCTCTGGATGCTCCTTGAAAAAAGTTACCACTAAGGTCTCAAGTCATTTTGAATGAGACACAACACAATCCCATGAAATTGCAGCCGATCCACCACAGGTGATCATATTTATTTATTTTACTTTCTGTTTTTTATTGTGATATACAGTACTTTAAGATGTACTTTACTCCAGTGATTGTAAATCTGAGTTTTCAGCATTACTCTTAATGTCTTTGTCAGTGTCACCTGATCCTTCAAACATCATTCTAATATGATCACTCAACTCAAGAAACAATTCTTATTAAAAATCAATTTTGAAAACAGAAGCACAAAGAATGGATTAAGTGGGTCAAATTGACCCGACATACTGTGGTTTTTGAAATATTAATCAATAATAAACCCTCATCAATGTAATTTTGATATTTCATGGTCATAGGATGGGACATATATTTCAATTTTTACACAAAATTATAAATAAATTAAGCATTCCATTTCCTATGGAATTTTGACTCAACACAATATGTTTTTATAAATTTTTCGGCAATAATATATATTTTTTTCTTGAAATTTTTATGAATTACTTCTACAAAAAAAGAAGAAGAAGAAGAAGAAGAAGAACAAAACACTAAACTTGGTTAAGGTATGGTATTTATCTGATAAAATGTTTGGGAAAAAATGAAAACAACAGGTTTGGTAACACTTTAGTTTAGGGTCCAATTCTCACTATTAGCTTGTTGCTTATTATCATGATTATTAATATGATTTGGGCTGATTATTAATTTAAAGCACATATTAATGCCTTATTCTACATCCCTTAATCCTCCTAACCAGGGTGGGAAATTAACTTTTTTGCCCACCAGCCACAGTGGGCAATTTTACAATTTTCACAATTTTACCAGCCACTTATATTTTTTTACCAGCCACTTTTTCCGGAATTCAAATTTATAAAAGAAAGTGCACTAGCATATTTTAATTGCTTCAATAATTTATTATTATTATTATTAATACAAAATTAATACATAATAAATCAATAAAAAGTGATGTGTCTTCTTCAGAGTCATCATCATCTTCAGATGTCTCCTTCTCATCTTCAAGTTGGCTCTTCTTGGCTCCTCTTTCCATTAAATTTGGCCTCCTCGCTCCTCTAACAAACGAATTGTTTGCATTTTCGGACGACGCCTAGGTTCGACATTAAGTACAGTGCATGGACTGTTCGACGGGAAGGTAGGCTAACCATTCCCTCGTTACAAGAAATGTTTTAAGTAGTAACCAATAAAAATGTTTTACAATCTACCCGCCACTGTGGCTGGTATACAAGGCAAAGTCATATTTTTTCCCACCCTGAAGGAAGTGTCATGCTAATTTCCCACCCTGCTCCTAACCAATACCTAATCTTAACTATTAATAAGCAGTAATTAGGAGTTTATTGAGGCAAATGTCATAGTTAATAGTTAGTTTATAGTGAGAATTGGACCCTACTCTAAAGTGTGACCACAGAGTTTATTTAACTAAGCTCGCATGAAAAAGAGTACATTGACTACAACATAATCAGTTATTACTATTTAATTGAATATCTCTTGTTTTTTCATGTGTTCATAATTTCAATGTCATTGCATGATGAAATATCCCATAGAAAGTCCTATAGACATACAGTTAAGGAAGAACCTGTGCCATAACTAGGCTCTTTAATTGGGCCAGTAAACACCCTGGCAATAGCATAGCAATGTCCTGGTAATCACCCACATTTTCTGTATTGTGCTAAACCTAGAAGCAAGATTTTGTAACATTTAAGCCCCCTGGCCAAAGGAAGCATAGACATCAAACCACTGTCATGTGCAACATATTTAAATTTGAGCCTGGTTGTCCGATTTGTGACTCATTTAATTTTTAAACTGCTACAGAGACAAGGGCATCATTGAGATAAGGCTTTTACCAAAGACGGGTCAAGCTGAAGCAGATGTCTATAATTTGGCTTAAAAAAGGGGGTTTAAAATCTGGTCAAAATGACTCAGAATGTTTTTTTCTTACTCGCTGCTCAAGTCTAAGCCAAAGCCAAAAAGAAAGAGAACAACAAAGTACCTCCTTCAAATACAACCAATTCCTTGAAACAAGAAGATACATAGTGCCAATCCAAAAAATGCCAAACTTTGTCTGGATACCTGATGCTTTGTGTTTTATTTGTGTACATTTTAAGTCATAAAGTCCAGTGGTTTCAAGCAGAACACGACAATGGGTTGAACTTGACAGCATATTTTCAAACTTCTAAAGGTTTCCAGAATGTTCTATGGTAAGCCAAAAAACAAACAAAAAAAAACATGCAAGCGCCACGACAGGGCAAACAAGACAGACAGTCAGTGAGCTCATAGGAACTCCACAGTTCTTTTAATCAAAACCAGCTCTTTGTAAACTCACTCAGCCTTTCTGATATAGAAAACAAAGAGGTCTGCTCCCTGTGTTCAAATCTGAAAAAGGAGGGTAGAAAAAGGTTTAGCCTGTTCTTCTTATCAGATCAGACGTCTGACAGTATGTACAGCTGAGCGGTAGATGGCATATGCTTCTCAGGGTTGACCACACTCGATAAGACAGCTGGGGAGGGAAGCTGAGGGGGCATAATCATATGAAATTTGTCTGGGCGGAGATGAGGGAGCAAGAGATTGTGGGTAGGCCGGGTGACCTCCACCCCTCCCGTTAACAGCGAGCGTTATTGGGCAGGGTCTGTCGGAGTGATGTTGTCTGGCTCTGACCTAGATAGTGAGTGAGTACAGTGTATGTTTACAGTTTCTGAGCCTGTGCAAGAGTCTGTATGGGTTTGTGTGTGTGTGTGTGTGTAGGGGGGGGGGGGGGTCAGTAGTGTGCCCAGGTGTCAGGAGCTGGAGGAGGCAATGGCACACGGGGACACTGACAACCACTAGCCCGTTAATCCCTTAATAAAGTGCCTAGAGCCAGATTGAAGGCCGGGGTCACATAGGGGACACGCAGTCTCACAACACACACACACACAGCAATGCACTCTCGAACTGGGTTCAGTGACGTCAGTAACTGCTTTCAAATGCATTTTTACACATGTACTGTACGTAGAAAGAGTGATGTGGAGAGCGGGTCACTAAGAGGAAGAGAGCACAACCCTGATCGGCAGTGTTTTGAAAGCATCTAAAATAGCCAGTGTGTTAGATATGCAAAATTATCATGAGTAAATAAATGTGCAGGAAAATACAAACAAACACGCACTGAAAGCGCACTAGTGAAGAGAGGTTATACCAAGGCTGACCAGTGTCAACTATCTGTTTAGCCATCTGGTCTATCAAAGATTCCTGCCTGTTAAATCTCTCCTGTGAGCTCTGACAGTCTTACACCCAGTGCAGATTCATGGAAAACAAATTCTGTGGACAAGTGGTTAGCACATGTGCTACAGACCTGTTGAGTTTGGCTGCTCATGTGCTTATTCCCCAGTAGCGACATCACAATGAAATTGGTGCAGTGTTAAATAAAGCCTTAAAACCTCCAAAACTCATATTCTCATATTAACAACTGTACCATGTGTCTTTTGGTTGCACGGGATGATAACACTTTTTTATTTATTTCTTGGGTCAAGAAAAAGGCGGAGTGTACAATATGCGCTTGAATCCGAAGTAAAGGATGCTTTCCGGTTACATATCACAGATGCGCACTTCAATAAGCCAAAAGAGTGCAGGTTAAGGTGTTTACATGCCAGGGAATCAGGGTAATGGACAAAAATCTAGCTGTGTCGATCGGTTTATGCTTAAGCCATTTATGACCCAACGCCGATAAAGGAAAATGGTTTCATGCATTTACATGACCACACGTATTGTAGGCTTAAGCATAATAGGTTTAAGTTAAAGAATGTGTGTGTAAATGCATGATTTTCCTGTCTCTGACAACAAAAGGTGGAAGGACAAATTAATACAAGTAGCCTAATGTACCTACAGCTGTCTGTGTCCTTATTGTTAATCAAACAACAAAAGACAAAGAGAAAATCAATTACTGCTCTTGACTGAATAACTTTTGTAGCTTTAATAAGAATCATTGTATATTAATTCATTCAGCGAAGACTATGCAACATTTTATTTTTACATTTAAATATTACTATTTCTGTAGTAGTACGTTTCTTACTTGAATGGAACTGATAGACCTATTATACCTGAAAAAGTACGGTTTATTTTATTTGCATCTTTGTTGTACTGCATTTGTCTCATTGTTTGTAATTTGCTTCTTTTTTACTTTAAAAAAAAAAAATATATATATATTGTTACGATATAAATTT
Source organism: Semotilus atromaculatus (assembly GCA_031834385.1). Taxonomy (NCBI): domain Eukaryota; kingdom Metazoa; phylum Chordata; class Actinopteri; order Cypriniformes; family Leuciscidae; genus Semotilus; species Semotilus atromaculatus. Next base: position 12,646,287 of record JAULUF010000038.1, on the reverse strand, counting down.
ACTCAAATATGAATTCGGTCATATTTCCATACTGGTCACCCCTCTAAAGTCATCGATACATTGCAAAATCTAAACTGTAGTTTCTAACTGATGCAGTTCTAAACTGTCTGTAATTGATGTTAAAAAAAAAAAAAATCAGCATCTAGATGTTAGGTTAACATTAATATGACTTCACATTTCTGTCACGTTCAAGGCAATGATCGCATGACACAGGAAATTCAATAACAAAGTCTTTACTTGGAAACACCCAGGAGAATACAGGAATCAATCTGATATAACATTACCACACAAACACAAACAATACTGTACTGACTGAGGACTAAAGGGCTTAAATACCGGTAAATAGTTAACAAAGGAACTCAATGAATCACAGGTGAATGTAATCAGTCACTAAAGAACTAACTACCAAACAGAACTTCGGTAGAGCAGAACAGGGAACAGAATGCAAAAAATGAAACCAAAACCGAATGAGAGATGAGACTGTTACAATTTCCATTAAGTCAGCTTTTTGCTATTACTCTTCATTTTAAATAATACTTCATTGTTAATTTTTACATGCAATTTCTCAGTTCATTTGGGTTGTATAATAAAAGTTATCAATAAAATTATGAAAAGGAAAATTAGGAAAATGCTGCTAAAAATAGCCTTAGACAGCATTTAGCATGTCACACCACAGGACATGTAAACTTGAAAAGGGGATTTCATGTCAACTACCTATAATTATATTATGTGTCTTTTTTCACCCACCAGTATTTGTATGTCAAACATTTCAGAGGCGTCATATAAAAAAGCGATGAAGGTTGGTGACAAAGACATGCGTCGCAAACTTCATCACCCTCATTTAGACAATGAAGGCATGAATCAACCATCGTTGGCACCGCATCCGTTTGGCATACTAAACAATCTGACAGCCTCAAAGCATTAGTCATTCAACACATGCAAACCCCACTTGTCACATGCACTTTGATGCACTGTACAGTAGCCTGAGAATATGAATTTGGAGATGAGACCGTGAGAGAGAGAAAGGGAATTGATGCACACAGAAGAGATGCAAATAGGGAAAGGAGGTGGAATCGCGATGAAGCAGGTGAAATAAAGATAGAAAAACAGGATTGGTTACAATGTTTGACAAGTGAACAGTCAATTAGGCAGTTTATTCTTGGAAATTAAAATTTATTCCATTTTACAGTACCACTGGCCTTTAAGGCAGATTAGTTGGCTAGTCGATGAAGCATCAGAGGTGCAGACACAGAAAAGAAAAGAAAAAACGAGAGTTAAAGAGGAAGAAAGAGACTGAGAGGGTGAGACGGAGGTGGAGGAGGATAGAGAATGAGGTTGTCAGTCTGCACTACGTCTCCTCTGGCCCGACGGAAAGGATGACCTGCTTAGACACGAGGTGAAAAGTTCAGTCGCTTCAAAGAGGTCCAGAGCAACCGCAACCCGCAAAGAGACAAGGGAGAGCTGATCCCAGACCAGCGGCCGAACAGCCTCTCAATAATTCAGCACATCATGATGCAACACTCACCTCAGCTCGGCCGGAGAGAGAAAGCAAGAGAGAATCAGTGCTCCACATGCCCCTGAAGAGGCTACTGGATGGATGCCGGGATGTGCGTGATGCAGGAAATGGTCAAATGGTTGTGCGGGCTTCACAGTGGTTTCATTTCATGTAGAGGTGTATCTTCACTCTAGATGGTCTTTTTGCAGTCGTAAAATACATGCGGGGTAATCTTTTGAGCTGGGGATGGGTAAAGGTGGTCTACTAGTCATGATCCAACAACCAGGTAGTCAATTGTTTGAGGTTTTTTTTTTTATGGAGCATTTAACGGTCATGGTTCAAGAGATGAATTTGGAAGTAGTTTGTTATGCTAGTTAGATGTTTGACAATTTGTATGGTAAAAGCCTCTTTCAGACATTGTGTCACTAAATGCATCTTTTGTAACAAAACCAACAAATCCAACCTTCAACAATACATTTCAATATAATTACTGTTGGATTTCCAATCACCTGCTGTAAGCAATGTTTTTATTATTAAGTATAATCCATAGGTATTCATGTTTTACTATTATGGGCTAAATCTAGCCATTTGTAAAAAGGTTGAATATTTGTCAGTTACTCTGTTAGAGAGTAATTATGTGTTTTTGCATTCAACCTATGCCATTTCTTAATAATGAATGAACTATACATGCAAACGAATGTCTTTGGCCATTCTGTAACTGCTGATTTGTCAGTGTTTCATGCCATAACTTCCTTTAAATCAACTAATCCAGAGGTTCTGAAACTCTTCAGGCCAAGTGTCACCAAACAGGTACCACCTAGTCACCATCAATGATCACCCTAAAAATATTTCAGCATTGGTCTATATGAGATCTTTCATAAAGGCATATTCTAATTAATATCAATATTCCTGTATTTCTGACAAATAATCATCTCATCTTTTGACTGGCTCTTTGCAATGGATGAGCCCTGAAAAAAACACTTGCACATTTCTAAGTGTTGCAATCCAATTCAAACACACGTAATACCTGATAATTAAATGTAATCTTTAAACTGCTCTGTCTGGCTTCATTATTGATGTCCTGGTCAAAACAGTGCCGAATCCAGAGTTTTTCAGTGAGTTAAAAGGCCGTAGGACCGCTCTTTAAACTCACCAGCTCACAGAGTTTAAGGTCAAACAATAATATTTCACCTTTTTGTCCATTGCCTCACTTTTTGGCTTTTTCCTATTTTTGCACAATAATAAAATAGACAATATACTGTGCAAATTTGCAGGATTATGTTGTGTACTACCTGATGGCATTCCACCATTTGAGACCCATTGTATTCATCAATAAGATGTTTTTCACATTCCTTTTTCAAACTACACTCTTAGATGCTGCTTTTTACAATGCTAAAAAAAAAAATCGCTGTCAAAATAAATTTCTTGAGTAATCAGTTCTACATTTCCGTTCATTGGATTCCAGCTCAACTAATTCCAATTTTGAGGTGGGATTTGTGAGGTCACGGCCACTGATCAGACTACCGCAATATCTCTAGATGGCAAGGCTCCTGTTGTTTTACTGCTGAGCTCTGTATGATGCCTCTAATTGGCTTTCGGTATAATAACAAAGGCCAAGAACCTGGCAGAAAAGATGAAGAGATGACCAGGTCAAGACACAATTCCCTTGAGAAAAAGCTGCAATTGTATGTATCTCTACCCATAGGGAAAAATACAGGTTGCGTTGTGGAGGATGAGAGGATGGCAGTCCTCACTTAGGTCCTGTGTGCCCCCCTGGTGCAGCACCACATCATGGTCCATCTGTTGAAACCCAGGAACCATCAGTGCAGAGGGACTAACACGGCAGTGGTAATTAGCCCCAGGATGCAAACAGCTACCCTCAAACAGATGTGGGGGAAGTCTACACATTGTTAACTGGTTTTAATGGGGGGTGGGTGGGGGAGGTGACCTACTTTTAATCGTGTGATGCAACACCTAAAAACGGGAAAGCTGCTATCTACACTATTACCCCCCCCCCCCCCCCCCCCCAAAAAAAAAACCCTTGTGTCTTACTCATGTCTTGTCAGTGCTTACATTCAAATCCACTTTAACTTTCCCCTCGTTTTTTGTTAATCACTACAAGTCAACCAGGGTCCACCTTTCAGATGATGCGACCATGAACTTAACACGTGAACAATCCCCTTGGAGCAACCTGAGAATAAGTTTTGTGATGGTATTTTGCCTTGAAAACCAATCACATTGCAGCCTTGACATCATTGAATTTCTATTGTGCGATAGTCATTCGCTGTTTGCAGATACCAAAAGGAATGAGAAGTGCCGTTAACTGAATCCCAACGTTGCAAAATTGTCTGTGATTTCTCTTATTAAACAGCATTTCTATCCAAAGTAATTTCTAAAAATAGATCAATCCAAACTTAATGTTTAATGGTAAACATTTGGCAATAGGCTGTTGATTAATTAAATGATAAGGCTTTTCCCCACAAAAGCAGCATAGTGAAGCCTCTCTTCCATTGACTTTTATTTAAAAATAATTCTGCATACCAGTGTTGTGCTTTTTTTGCTAACCTTGGGAGACTTGCCTTAAAGCGGCTTTGATTTAGTCCACCTGTTGAGTTGAGTATACATAGGACCCCAGTGGGGAGCCATTTGTAATACCCTATCAAACAAGAATGAATATGTATAAAAATGTGTCATTGAGTTATGTAGGGTAAAGACTAAGCTAGTAGGCTAATCAGCAGGCGGTGTGCTAAGCTAGAATGCAGAGCAGTTAGCTTGCAAAACTAGATAACTAAAAAAAGATAACTAAAAAAAAATCTTCACAAAGAACAAGAAATTTCACATCAATACACAAGAGTACGGGGGAAATCATGGAAGAAAAAATAGATATCATGGCCATGAATTTCTTCCCTCATTTTAGTTCAATCATGGCTGCGTTGTCCTAATTCATTTTCTCGCTTTTGTTAAATCATGGGCATGCTGTTCTCGTTCTCTTGTTTTAGTTGAAGCATGACCACATAGTACTAATTTGTTCTAATTTCTACTCATTCACTTTCCCCATCACATATCAGATCAGAAAAGCACTTATTTTAAATAAAAAGGGGAAATAAAGTGTCTACCGTGTGTCTAATAATTGAAAAAAAAAAGTGTTTATCGGTTAGGATCAGGTGTTGGCTAGGGTGGGGGTAGGTAGGGTAGGGGTAGGATCAGGTGTAGGTATTGGGGCTTTATTGTCCCAATAAGGCGGTCTCCATTTAATAATTTTAATAAAAATAATCATTTGCACTCAATATTATTATTGCATACAGTTTAATGTACAACAAAACTTAGGTGCAAATAGTATCTGCCACTATTTATAAGTATAAATAGCATCTACTCTGTACACTTATTGTAAAGAAAATACTCCTATTTTTACAGCATAAATAGAATCTATCGCTATTTTTACTTAGTGCAAATACCTGCAGCCTTCTTTTATGTTTAGAACGATTTTTAAAACTACTGCTATATCTTTATCGTTATAATTATAGTCCTGTGAATGTTAAAATGTAATTTGAATGTAAAAAATATACTTTTTAAAGTCTTCTAAAATTGACCTCTAAAATATTGAAACAGGTTTCATTTGGTAATATCATGCCCGGGAAGCTAAATGTAAAGTTCTACTTCTCGCTGCCATTTCAGCTGATATTCCACATTGACGTCTGTTGTTTTTAGAACAACGCAGTGGCGAGCAAGTCAAGTATAAACACTTGTGAGTTGAATGCGCAGCCTGAGTTTGCGGAGATTCGCACAACAGTGCGAAATGAAACTATACACAACCACTACAGTACACAACCCGCATTGCATTTCACGTAAAGCCATGCTAGATGGCCTCAAGAAGAGTGAGGGGGTTGCTGAGACATCTTCGGTTAGCAGGGCAGTGTGCTTATGAGCAAATGAGCCAGACGGAGATGACCTTCCCCTAAATGACCTCTCAAGACTGCACCACTGCATCACACACACAAGACCACAGACGATGTCATTGTTTCCATGGCATTGATCCCTAGCCTGCAGCTAGCGGAGCGCAGCTATTTAGATCCACTTGGTTGCATGTCTGCATGCCGCTGTGGCTGCGCTGAGAGAGATCTGTGAGGCCATGTCGTGTAAAACTGCTTCAGCTTGACAACAAACAGGCTAATTGGTCCCTGTTCCTGGCCTCTGGAGACGCAGAGAGAGAGAGAGGCTGAGGAAACACATCCTGGAGGTGGGGTGAGCGGGTAAGAGGCTCTCGCTCGTAGTAGTTCTAATGTGGGAAGTCACGGAGACCTCTCAATGAGCTTTACGCACACACATAATGCTCAAAAACAACGTGAGTGAAGCGTACTCTCTCGCTTTCTCACATCTTAGCGTTTTCCATACTAGTATATGCTTGGTTCTCTAGTTCACGCGCACACTTTCACTCACTCTCAGGGGAAACGTGACCTGGGGCTGTGCAGTCAGGAAGCACACGTGTTAAAACCAGCTCTCTCTTGGCACGGCTGAGTCACGCTGAAGTGTAAGGCATCATGGGGAGGGAGCAGCAGCAGCTGGTGTGTGGTGCCCGTCAAATACGCTGCTTTAGAGTGAATCACTCCCTGTCATCCTCTGTAATGGACTACTCTAGATCTCTCTCTCTCTTTCTTTTTGGCAAGTGCTTTTCTCACTCAGTTTCTGTTTGTTTCTCTCTTTCTCAAGCCCTTTTATTACTTTACAATCACGTCTAAAACCCCACCTCTGTGATCTCACAATTATTGTTTCGCAAGACCTGATGTATAAAGAACTATAGGCTTACGCAAAAAAGGAAGATGTGGTTAATTACAAAAACTTTAAAATGGACAGTTTTTATTGAATACTGCACACAATTATATTGTTATTATAAATGACTGATCATTGCGTAATATCGTTTATTTTATTTTTTATAAACATAAATAACTAAAATAATAATAATAATAAATAAAGTTCACCCAAAAATGTTAATTACCCCATGATTTGCACACCCTCAAGCCATCCTAGGTGTATATGACAATCTTCTTTTAGACAAATACAATCAGAGATATATCAAAAAAATATCCTGACTCTTCCAGGAATGGTACCATTATACCATGTTTAGGAAGAGCAATGATATTTTTAATATAACACTGATTGTGTTCATCTGAAAGAAGATTGTCATATACACCTAGGATGTCTAGAGGGTGACTAAATAATGGGGTAATTTTACATTTTGGGTGAACTATCCATTTAACATCCCTCCCCCTTGTGAAGACATCTCTTCTCTGATGATGTTTACACTGGCAAGTATTTTTTTTACTCAAATTGATGTCTCATTAGGGGGGAAAAAACTATATATATATTTTTTTTTTGTCGAAAGAAAAAGGTTTCCTGTCGATTTTAAGGCTATCAATATTAGGTGAGGGAATCTCTCATGATTCAATTCTGGATTCTGATTCATGGAGTCACTCAAATAAATAATTTTTTGGAGCTGTGGCTTAGTGGTACATATGGTCTGACACAGTGCTCATGTGAGTGACGCATGTTTAATTATGGCTGGCAACGCTATCATGTTCTATCACACTACCCTCTCTGTACTTTGTTATCAATAAAGCATTTTTTCCACAAATAATCACTCCAAAATGTCCATCTTCCAGAGTCCATTTCAACCACATTTATACACAAAGTATATGTGACAAGAAAATACTTTTTAGTCCTGAACTTTTTTTCAATCCCCTTGTATTGTAGAGTTCAAATAAAGATTGGACCAGCGGCCCAAAACAGCAATCAATGGGTTTATTTTGGCAGAGGACTGACCAGGATAAAAAGCACATTGACTGAACAACATGAAAAGGAATTGACCCTCTTCCTTCTGCCCAGAAAACATGAGTGGAATGGACAGCAGCAAGTCAGATAGGGAAGAAAAGAAAGAAAGAAAGAAAGAAAGAAAGAAAGAAAGAAAGAAAGAAAGAAAGAAAGAAAGAAAGAAAGAAAGAAAGACAGAAATACAAACTAAAGACAAAATTTACCGACAAACAAGAGCACATTTAAACGAATGCTGGATTTTATGATGACCTGACAGTGTTTTACATAATTTTACATAATTACTCTATAACCTTTGTTGTACTGTTGCATTAAGGTTATTCTAAATATGACCTAAGCAATGTGTCAAAGAAAAGATACAGAGAATGTAAAGCACACACATCTCTCGCGCACACATCTCTCACACACACCCACTCCTATGGCCTTTGAGTTTCCTCAACAGAATTTGTGAATTCAACCACTGATAAAGCATGCCTGAAAATACACACATGAGCACATGAACTGAAATACATCTGCTGACCTGAGAGCTTCATAAGCAGTTCAGAAGCCACTTTGACGTTGATGTCCTGGCTGAGTAGGATGCTCTTGCCCAACATCGGGCTCCCCTCCTCTCGCTGCTTGATGGCCCCTGGGGGTCCTTCTTGGCAGAAGCTGTAGCTGGGTCCTCTCTGAGAGCTCAGGGGCTCTTCCGCCTGGGGCTCCTCCTTGACATAGAACGAACCCTTTAGGGCCTCCTTCTGGTTCGCTGCTGTGGGGCAAAAAAAAGAGAAGCGAGGGTTTTAGAGAACTACGCCACTGTTTTTGTTGACATTTGAATGTGAAGGGTTAAAGGATATCATCCAAAAACGTGACTATATTCCTTGTCTTCTGAAGTCATATGATAGCGTTCTGTAAAGAACAGACCCAAAAAGTGTGTTCTGTGGTAGAAATGAAACCATACAGGTTTGGAACAATATGAGTGTAAAAAAAATAACATGACATAAATTGACATTTCCTTTTTTGGGCAACTCACCATTTAAAACAAGTTATCTGACCACTGTCATTTATTAGTTAGTCAAGTTTAAGCATCAATGCAGAAGATGATTTTAAGGTTTTTATATATATTCGCTTCCATTAATAATCCTTTTTAGCAGTCTGTCTTTAGCTTCTCAGAAAGGATGCCTTCTGAGAAGACAAGATAAATAGTCTTTTCAGATTGCATGGACATGATCTAGAATAGGCCCAGCAGAAACATTTTTTTCAGGCATTTTTAAAATGAAATGTTCTTTCTGAATCATCAAACAGTGGGAACATCTAAAAGTGTGTTTAAGCTGACAGTCTGTAATTGTAAAGAAAATGATTAGTAGTGATATATTTCTTCTATATATCTGGCCAGTTTAGATGAAAGTAAGACACATTTCTTTTCTCACTCAATATGCTATAAAAGTGGGCCATTTCTAATCAGGCTTTAATGAATAATTAATATTAAGACATGGAGCCCATTCTTATCAGTGCCAAGAACAGAACACAGGCCATTGGTTCTTTCTGACACTTTTTTTAAATGAATCCAATGACTTATTTTGTTTTTATACTCATCTATATTTTCTTTCCCTTAGATTATTGCTGACCTTTTTGCAATTTCTTTTTACCCAAAAAAAAAAAAAAGGAGTAATGCATTTCTTCCATGCTAAAACCATGCATTACCGTTCTGTAGTCAATAAGACTTTTTAAATGTTTTTAATCTTTATTTTTATTTTATGCTCACCAAGACTGCATAATTTAATGAAAAAAATCAATTAAATGCATCTTTGGTGAAGAATTCATTTCTTTCCAAATGTTTGTTCCAAAACAGTTGGGTTTAGGGGGGAAAACAATGAAATCCACACATCTATTATATGCAAAACACTTGTACAAGGAACAATCAAACAGTCAAAGATCCAGGTTAAATGAGTTTAAGTGAAGGGTTACAGTACAAAATGTGCACTGCGATAAACCAGAAAGTGTTCATGGTGCACAGAAAAAAAGTGAAAGTGCACAATGGATCAGACTAAAAGCCTTTGAATTTGCAATGTGACTAGGTGTGCGCCTGTGCGGACTCCTTTCTGTTTCTGATTTAGATTTTAATTAAAACATGATTTAGTAAATTCATTAAACGTTTTCCTTGTGGATATTGTTGGCTGGTACCCACAATGCATGTGATTTCAGGCTGTAATATCCTTTTAGGGACATTTGTTCCCCACAACTTACACAACACAACCACACACACGCTTGTTTTGTATCTTCGTGGGGACTTTCCTTCGACTTCTATTGTTTTTATACTGAGCTGATGATACTTTCTATTGATTAAATATTTTATTTATCCTATAGAAAACAATTGTAGAACTAGTATGTAACACTATAAAAGCCAGATGTATTTTTAGGCCTCATGTCTACGTGACTGTGACAAGGATCAAGCGTATCTGAGAAGTTCATGTGGCCACTGAGCAGTTTTTGCTTCGTGTGGGATTTTTAGTAAACCACAGGTGGCTGTGAAAGAATAAAACCACTATTATGAGGTGAAATAATGTCATGTCATGTGGAGGCTTCTCGCATCTGGGAGGGAGTATATTGTCCTTGGAAAATGCTATATCTTGCTTCTGATAAAGGGTTGACCATCAATTGGCAGGCTTCCACAATTAGTGAGAAAGGCGAGAGATGAAAGACTTAATTGTATAAAACAGGAGGGGTGAATCTGGCCAGAGAATTAAGTCAGTTGGTTACTGCGAAATAAAAGATAAGAAAAAGGTAGAGACAACTTCAGATGTGGCGGCCATCATTTCAGATATGTTGCTTTGCTCATGACAAAGCAATATATTTGTTCATTTGTTCAAGTCTTATTTTGACGTCTGAAATTCTGCCTCTTGAGCCTCATTTGCAAGAAAAAGAAGATATATTTCCACAACACTATCCCCTACTTTAACCGTACCCCAATATCTAACCCTCTCACAAACCATTTAGTATTTTTACGAATAAATTAAAACATCATTTAATTGTTAAAGGTGCAGTATGGAAGGCTGCTGAGAACATTGCTTTGGTAATTGTGTGAGTTGGGTGTAATGGCAAATTTAAAATTTTCATTGATACATGTTTGTGAACAGGATGTATGCATGTGTGGGTATCTGGGGATGTGGCTGGGTGTGACACTTTAGGAACATATGGGACATGACCTTTGACCCTAGACCTTTGGTGGTCTTAAGTGATAACTAAGATAAACAGAAACCTACGTAACAGTGGGTCTCTTAACTGTGGAAGGCAGGCAGAAGCCTGCTGAAGAAAGACCTTGAAAATGGTATAAAGGCTGCCCATGTCTTCCTGTCTAATGTCTCACTCACTCCACAGGGTAATTGCGGTGTTGTGCTGTGTTAATTATAAGCTGTTTTTCTCTTGAAGACCAAAAATATTCCCCACAAGGACAAGGATTTCAGATATAACATCTTTGTGCCCATAACGTATGGAATACCAGGACCACACGCACGCACACACAGACACACACACACACACACACACACACACACACACACACTCCACAGTTTTAAAAATCTTTCATTAAGACACACTCTACATTTACTACATGATTTGACACACATTCACAATGTCACTATCCTCTCCTGTTCTGTCAGTCTTTTCCACTTAAGCGCCTGCCCATTCTTTTCCCTCCCTTCCTCCCTCCCTCTCTCGCCGTTCCTCCTTTCATCTCCCTTACAGATCAGCAGTGATCACTCACCCCTTCTGTCTCTACCACACTCCCCTCAGCAGTCATCTGATCTCCCCCCACCCCCAAATCCGAGTACATACACCATCCACAACAGCGCTGACCCTTCTCATCAATCTCCACGAGTTGACCACCACCTCACTCCGATGACTCTGATTAATGGTGACGTGGATCTGCGAAAGCACCAAAGGTACAGTCAGGTTAGGGGACAGGACACGACTATGAGCTAAAGATCGTCAGGAGCCATTGGGAGAGTTTGTGACCTTCACGTGAAGAGTGCAGGCGGTGAACGAGGTGGTGGCGGGGGTGGTGTATGTGGTGGCACCGGCTGGAAATGCCACCAGTCAGATGTCAGCGGACGGACTTAGCGTGGTTCGGTCAGCACCTGGAAGGGCATCCTCTAATTAAGAGCGTGTCGGGTCGCGTGTCCTATCAGACAGGGACAGTGCGTGCGGCACGCGCACAAGCACCCTCTCTTTCGAAGACATGCAGAAAAGTACAAGCTGGAGACGTGAGCGCGGAGATACAAAGTCACACCACTCCGGTGACCTTTCGGTTTGCAGCTAAAAATAGAGCAAAATTTCCATTCGAATTCATGTTACAGTGAGCGTTGAATAATTTATCAGCTTAATCCGCCAGCCAAGTTTGGTTTTTTTCCTCATAAGGCATGAATATCTCCAAAATACCAAAATTAAGCTAAACAGAAACGAGCACTCTCCGTTTACTGATTGTTTTATTAGACTTTCATAAAGGGGTAATCCCCAGTGCCTATCTTGATATGTCAAATTCTGTTCTGTCATCACATCATCTTTGGCATAATTTTCTCTCATATAGGAGGTCTTGAGTGGAAGCTGCCATCTCTCTAGATCTATTCACATGGTCAAAGTATTTACAAACAGGTGTGACTCTCGAATTATGATCGTTCAACAGCTTTTAGGAGAGGCTCAAAAAGCTCAAAAAGGCTCAAAAAGTGTGTCGGGGACACACATAACGACTGTAAGGCTGATTATGAATGTAATTAGATACTTATGACTGATCATGCCCAAACGCAGCGAGTCAGGGACAGTTGCGTTCAGTCTGTGTTTAAAATCTTCTCCAGTTGTTGGAAACACTCTGTAAGTGTGTTCAGTACAGCCTTAGGTGGCTTTTACACTGGGCTCGTTTGCTGCGGTCCGAGCCCGAACGCGATTGTTCCCGGCGCCCCACGCAGCATTGGTCTGGTTTCACACTCAACTTGATTCAATCGAACCCTGGTGCGTTTGCGTGCATCTTACGTCATCACAAACGTGAACGACGCATGATAGAAAACAGAACGTGGGTCAATATATTGTGTTTTTTATAAATTTGGTGCTATTATGCGCAGTTGAGTGAACAATACATGTTTACTGTGTGTGTTTGTCACATAAGCTGGCATTCTGCTGCTTGCAAACGGACTCTTTTGAGGAGACAGTGGATTTAAAAATGTGTTGCCCTGATTCCACGCGATATGCGCAAATACAATGCAGGCTCAGTGTATCCAAGGTAAATCAACAACACTATCATCCCTTACATGAGTTTTATTGAACTAAATGCATCACAATCAGCTAAAACGCATGCGCAGGTCACTTTACTTCCTGAACAAGTGCGCACCCGAGTCCGTGTTGCCTGCACATTCACGCGAGACGCGGCGCGGTTCGGGAGCAACCGAACTCAGACCACCTCCTCCAGGTAATCTCGGGTTCGGTTCCCCAGTGCGCACCCGAGTCCCATGACAGCATTCACATTAGCGATTTTTCATGCGAACCGTGCCCCGTTCCGAACTAAACTGCCAGTGTGAAAGCCCCCTTAGAATGTTTCAGCTAGTCATGAAGTGTGTCTCTGGCATTAAGTGGACTCAAAATAAAGTGTAACCAGAAACTCATACAGGTTTGGAAGGACATTTTGGGTTAACTATTCCCTTAAGTTTTACAGATCCCTTTTAGACTTAATTATGCAATGTAACAAAGATTTAAAAAATGTTTTAAACTAATCAAATTAAATAATAAAAATGATTAATTAATTAGTTAAGGAAACATAGCTTCAAGTTCTACAATGTGATCAACTGAACCAAATCATTGTCAATTAGAGCTGAATGATAAATGTAAAAAAAATAAATAAAAATAAGCCAGATATTTCTGGTCTTTGAATGACGCTAAATGTTTTGAAATTGCTCAATGACACATTGCTCAGGGTGATTTTTTTCAGTGGAGCCATAATTTGTATACCAGATTATATAATATAATATAATATAATATACGGTATTATATACATTAAAAAAATCCAGTTAAAATAATAAAGGCATGTTTTTCAAAATTTTCACTAAGTTAGTTCATGGTTAAGGTTTTATTTTAATAATTGATGTTTAATTATTTTTCAATTTTCACTAATAAACCGCAAAAAAAAAAGAAAAAAAAAAAAGAAGCCGTACAGGACTTATGTGAACCCATCTGAATGATGGTGAAAACCAATTACTGACGATTCATTCAAATGTGCAAACAAAAGAACTTAAGACCTCAACAAATTAAATGCATGACTTCATTAAGAAATTTCGTTATGCCATTCAATTTTGAAAAGTGAATTCCAAGACACTTTTTAACATTTAAATGAGTCACTTTGGTTATAGAATGCGGTTTTGTCACTTTCATTCATATCGGAAATGAACATAACCATATTTTGTGCTCTGAACAGCACTGACAATCATATTCCGCTTCTGTCTGAATACAGCCTCTCTCTCACCGTCTCTACTCTCTCGCTCTCTCTCTCTCTCTCTCTGTGACTGGAGTGAAGCCCCCGGTCAGTGTTACATCAACACTGGGGCTATCTCTGCTCTCGCCGGTGAGGCTGTCATCTGCCGTTGCTGTCACCTGGCCTCATTTTTAATTTTTTTTGCCTCCTCCTCTCTGCGGGCTGATTCGTTTCTCTGCTGGGCGCTTGTCCAGTACCCTGTCACCTCTCACTCTGTTGCGGCGGCCCACTATTGGACCACTTCATTAGCTTTCCACCTCTGTCATGCAGCTCTGCTCCCAGCTCTGACAATTGGTCATCACCCCTGCCGAGGATGGCTTAACGTGGCAGGTTAAGGGGCCAACAACAGCCAACAGCCTGCTACGGTAGAAAGGCTTTGCTACATGAAGCAGCAAGGGTGCAACTACACATTGCTGGACGCCGGATGCGGCAGGGGTCACTTACGAAAGCAAGTGCCACATGGTGAATGTGAGAAATGGCAGGCAAACCTCCATGATGCTGGGACTTCGAGGAACAAATGAATGGAGAGCATACAAAAACAATGGCGATTGAAAGCAAACTCCAGTTTCCGCTCGTTCTTTGGATTCGCCAATCACAATCAACACCTCTCACAATTGTTTTAGGCAGTTATTCGCCCGTGACCAGACTCACACCCAGAGTCACTTTCTCAGAGAGAAAGAGACAACGTGTGAACTGTCATTATTGAATTAGGTCCAGCAAGCACATGCAGGGGCCTGCATTTCAAAGCGCTTCCCTGGCTTTCATCTCCAAATCAAAATGTGTATCGCAACTGGATGGCTGACAGTCGTGTCATCGTGCAGGGAAATCAAAGCGGATTGGTCTGAAACAAAGAGGAGAACCAGGCAGTCCAAAGAAATGATAGGCCAATTATGTCAGAGGTCAGTGAGAGTTCACCTCATGTGTGCGTGAGCATGTGTGTTTCGCCTGGGGAACTCTAAAAGCAGTAGTCTGCTATTTTACACTTATTCTAATCTATAGTCTATCTATAGTTAATTCCCTTCCCATTTTTATTTCTTTTGTGTCTCTCTCACACACACACACACACACACACATAATATACACATATTAGCCTTTTTTTATCCGAAAACACAGATCCTGCTCAATACTGCTCCAAATTATGTATATATTAATGCACACTAAAGTTATTTTTTATTTAAGTCATTAGCATTTAAATATAAACCACAGCTTTACATTTTACACCCAAAAAAAGATATATATCTATAGTTTTAAAGACGGAGCTTAACAGCTTTGTGACTGTGAGAAGCAAAAAAAGGAAGTATGTCCATTTGCAAAAAGGACATACAGTGAGTGAAAAGTATATACTTATCAAATTCAAATTATGCACAGAGGAAAAAAGGCATCAAAGGGAATTAAACAGCACCTGACCAGGCAACTCACACGAAACTATGTACTTATGACAACTTGGTCTGAGCACATTTCCTGCAACAGTTCTGTGACCACTGCCATTTGTCCCATAGAAATCTATGTGTTATTACTGTAAAGTGACATCAATAACAGATCAGACTAATCGATGATACAATTTTTAATTTTTTTAACATGACAAGCATGTTTGTTGCTTGTCAAAACATGATTGTTGCTCACAGCAACTTGAAATTTATTGAAATGTATTATTTAAAGGCAGTGAACATGTTACTAAAGCTGTGTTTTGATAGCTGCACCGGAGCTCCTTTAGAGATGATGACTTACGCGATGCAATTTCTCAGAGACATTTTCAGCATCCTGACAGTTTCAGCACAACACATGAGAAGTGGCTCTTAGATCATCCTTGTTAAAGTACCACTGCACAAATTATTAAAGGTAAAACTAAAATTAGAAAAAATAAATCTAGATAAACTACTCAACTGAGGCCTATCTGACCCAGAAGTTTTGCTTCTGTAGAGGAGCATCCAGCCAACAAAGAGCAACAGTGAACTTCTAGAAGGGAAATTTTCTCCATAGGGAAATAGATTTTTAATGATAACTTACAAATGTTTAAAGTCAGATCAACTGTGAGTTCAGAGGTTGTTAATTGATGGTACATACTTTTGTTGAAGGCATCTGTTTGCATTATCTCAACTTAATTCAAATAATTGTGTTTAACAGCGGAATTCGTAAGGAAAATCTACATTAACCCGTGATACCCGTGATGCTGTACAGAAAATTACACCAATCAGAGTTGCAAAAAGCAAACCCCACCAAAAGAGGTTCACTCCCAATTGAGTTAGTCTCCCTATGCTAGTAATCTACATATAAAAAAGTGTACATTAGGGTTCAATTCTCACTATTAACTAATGGCTTATTATCATGCATATTACTAGGATATTGGCTGTTTATTAGTACTAATAAAGCACATATTAATGCTTTATTCTGCATGATGACCCTATTCTACATCCCTTAATCGGACCCAACACCTAAACTTAACAACCATACTAACTAATAACCAGCAATTAGGGGTTTATTATTAGGGGTACTAAAGTGTGACTATCCTATCGAACCGAACTTGTGTCGAACCGTGACCCCAAAACCGAGGTACGTTCAAACAGTGTAATTATATTTATGTATATGCATCTTTTGCATTCATCTTAAAAATATATTGTTTCTACAGATATAATCAACAACTTTCCTATTTTTCCTAAAAATTTCTCCATAATTTTTAATTCGATGATGTTGTCTTTAATGGTTTATGAGGAATGTAGTCCTTTCCCTCATTAAAGTCTTGTACTTTTGTCTTTTTGTCAGATTTTCAAGTACTGTTTTAGCTTCAAATAAATCTTTGTAATGTTGTGATTCACCTTGTAGCTGGTTGGCTTGGTTCATGGCTTTTAACACTTTAACAAAGACTTACGGGAAAAATTAATGGGGAAAAAAAAATCTTCTGGAACCAACACCGCTGAAAAAGTGGGCTGTCTAGAGTGCACTAATGCTCCATCTCCTACATGGAACATCTTGCCCCTTTCTAGCAGGACATGTCCACTATGTTTCAACTCCTAGCTTTGCAATGTTGAGGAGTCTATCTGGTCCTCTGGGTCCAGGAACACAGTGCCATGGGCGACAAGGGGTCAATGCAATGAACGCAGACTCGGCACGTTCCACCAAGACCGAGATGAAGTTAACTAAGCTGGAACAGTCCCTACGCATCCAGGCAAGAGGTCACGCGATGGAGCTGAGGGCGCTAATCATTTCCAATTACGGATTCCTTTTTAATTATGAATTATGCATGAATTTTTAATTAATCTAATGTTCCGATGGTTTTCATTTTTTTCTGTGCCGAGATCTCAATCTAATTACTCTGCATTAAGCGAGGGAGCAGCGACCCTGTTGCCAACCTTCTGGGTAACCCTTGGTCAGCCCTTTCGGATCAATCTTGCAGCTGTCTCACAATTACCTATACTTTCAGCGACAACAACATGTATTTAATGGTCTAAAGTTTTGAGTTCTATTACATTAACAAGTGTAATTGTGAGTTTAGCATTTTTACAGCTAGATTTCACCTTTGCCCCCAAACAGCTTATTAATTTATATGCTCAATATTAGCCTGAGCATTAACAGATTATGATATTGTCTATAACACTCTTCATTTAGGTTTAATTCATCAAGTTAGTTAGTTAATACATTAGGTAGCATGAAGTAACAATGAACAATACAGCATTGCAACAACAATACAACAAAGCAACACCCACATTTATTTATGTAGATTAATAACGATAATAATAATGATAATAATTGATGTATATATTAATATATTTTTAACATTTCAGGTTGTATAAATTAACATTAACACACACTACTGTTCCAAAGTTTGGCATCCTTAAGGTTTTTTTATGTCTTTGAAAGAGGTCTCTTATGCTCACCAAGTGTACATTTACTATTTGATGACAAATACAGTAAACATTAATTGTAAAATATTATTAAAATAACTGCTTTCTATTTTGATATATTGTAAACTGTAATTTATTCCTGTGATGGCAAAGCTGAATTTTCGGCATCATTACACCAGTCTTCAGTGTCACATGATCCTTCAGAAATCATTCTAATATTGGTTTGACTGATTTTGTGCTCAAGAAACAATTCCTAATTATTATCTTGAAAACAGTTGTGCTGCTCAATATTTTTTGGGGGAACCATGATACATTTATAGTACAGCAAAAATAAATAGGCTCTCCATGGTAGAGTGGTAACTAGGATAAATAATTATTCATGCAGACACAGTCCTGCAGGATCTTGGCTTTGGATTCCCATCAAGCAAGCTGAATTCTACTTCTCGCCTTTGCCAACCCATTATATTACCACTTCATTAATCCTAAATGCAAGAAATTATGGATAAATCATTCACTATCAAGCATCTAATGCCATTACATTTTACATTGTGGTTGTGGTTAACTGTGATGTCTTACCTGAGAGCTTCATGAGGAGGTCCGTAGCCGTTTTGGTGGTGATATCTGGGCTGAAAAGCGAGGCAGCTGTAGGTCCAGGCCCTGGTGGACTGGATTTGAGCCCCGACAGATCCAGAGAACTACTGCTGCTACTGGGTCGCTCCCTACACAGGGCAAAGGGAGACATCACAGACACATCCCTCTCTTGGGGTTCCTCCTTGATCTGGACGTGGTTCGAGGGTTCATTGGGGGAGGCCAGCAAACGACCGTCAGGTTGGCTCACAGTGGGAGACGTGGAAGCATCTGTGTTCATGACCTGCTCGCCACCGTCCCCCATGAGCAAGCCCTCGCCCTCCTCCGTGTCTGTGCCGGGTTCTTCTTTGACTTTGAGGTCAGGACGAGGGAAGTGCTGATGGCAACGCATGTGCAGCTTGAGGCTAAAGTGGCGGGAGGATGTGAAGGGGCACAGCTCACACTGGAAGGTCTCCCCTCGGTCTTGGTGCTGATGGACCTGAGATAAACAACAGGAAAAATAAGAAGGAAGTGTGGAAATGATGAGAAGGAAGCATAGCAAACATGAATCCTCATCCTCTCTATCAATTGATTTGAGTGACAGTGAAATATAGCCTATATAATTTTTTATTATTTAAATAAATTTTTTTTATGTATTAAGCATGATTTATTTTTTTTATGAAAAATAATGCAATAACACTTCAAAAGCAAAGAAAAAAGACTGTGTCCAGTGTGAATGGCCTCTCGCTGCCTCTGATTACTGTGGGCTATAAGCCAATGATAGGCTTAGATTCAATGATATCAAAATAAATAATTTGTTGACTTCTAAAGCCAATTTTCATAATGTCTATTCAATGTTTTCAATCTACTGCAATAATATATTTCCTTTGAATTACCTTAATTCAGGGACTTTTCTCTGCAAATATTTATAAATGTGATTAATTGCGATTAATTATATTATTTGCCACATCATGTAATTAATTTGATTAAAAATATGAATTGACAGCCCTAATAATTTTGCATCATAAAAAATGCATCATAAAAAAAAAATCTGCACCTAGAGACGTTATGATATTTTGTCATGATTTATGGCACAAGCATTTCTGCTCTCAACGATTGAAGTCACCTTCATGTGGGATTTGAGATTGTCTTTACGAGCACAGCGAAAGGGACAGAGGGGACACTGGTGGCTTTTTAAGCCCGTGTGGATCACCATATGTCTCTTCCAGTAGCTCTTTCTCTTGATCACCAGACCGCATACCGGACACTGAAAGGGCTTTCCTCCATCCTCAGGAGAACCTGCAAAAATAAATAAATAAATATAATTTTAATTTATACTAAATGTCTTTATTCAGTCTAGTTGCAAACAAAGAAATGGGTATTGTAGTGCAATATTCTAGTGTTAACATAGAATCATTAGCACATTATTATATAGCCCTTTGGCATCAAATAGCATGTAGGCTAAATAGCCTTTCACTCTTGTCACCCTTGCATCTATTCGTGTGAATGAGATAAAAATTGTGAGTTATGATTGCAACGATCAATGCCAAAGACTCCTCACAAAGGAAGCCAAACACAAGGATGTTTTTAGTAAGCCGATTATTGTTGTTGGCTCCATATCCGGTGTCCATTAGGGCTTAATTGGTCTTATTAGAAGCTGGCATGATTGCATTACAAATTCTATGAGGGCCTGTCAGGATGGCTTCATAAGTATTCCAGTCGTGTTCCTCGAAAAACATCTGGTAATCAGTGTTTGGTGAAATTACCGCGCTCAGGCATTCATTGACCCAGGGTGTAAAACTTCGAGACTGCCTATTTGCAACAATAAACCACCATCTGTGGCTCAACCTCTCCCGGCGAGATCACTGTGGAAACCACTCGTGAGGTAAAATGACTGAAGGTCTTTGGTATCAAGGGAGAGGAATAAGAGCCGTTAGCTGGTGTAACAAATTTTAATGTCCATTTGGTATTGTTTCATTACAGAATAGATCCTCTTTGTGTGACCATCTAACAGATTTCACATACAAAAACACAAGCCAGGTGACCCTCAATTATGATTTTAATTGAGGTGTACTTATTTCCTATTTAAAATGTATACTTCGTAATCTGTCATATTATAGGCGTTTTACAACATATTTAACTCTCTTGTGATTGTGACTTTGACATTATTCTCTGTGTCTGCAGCTCCTTTCAGTCAATCGTGATTCCAAGCCACATAAATTCAAAAAATTAGTAAAAGATCAGCCATATCTCTTAGGCGCTCAACCCAGAGCCTGTGCTGAATGGAAACTCTGATGGTCGTGCCGCCTCTGGAGCCTGACCTAAATTCCGGGGGAATCTGCTGAGATGGTCTCCGACTGTTCGGGCTATGGGGAGCACACACACTGCCGGCCTCCGTTTGGCAAGCTGCACATCCGTGGGAGATGAGCTAGGTCTGAGAACGTGCCGCCAACTCCAGCAAACCCCCACTGTGCTAACAGACCTTTCCCAGATTCTCCAGCCAACCTCTTGCAGACGAAGCATGACCTTATGGCACTACTAAATCACTACACAGTGCATTCTTCAGCGGTGCAATAATCAAACATTTAGGCACTGTTACCTTGAAAAATAAATACGGTTAAGGAATTTTTAAATGTAAAAAAGTAAGATAGTAGGTTTAAGATGATTAATGATGATTCAGATTTGTCTTATGATAAATTTTCACGGTTCACTTTACTGTTACTTATTTTCAACATTTTTGTGCAGTTAACAGTAGGAATAGTAGGAATCATATATAGATATATATATATATTTTTTTTTCTTCCCCATTTCGATGTTCAAATGCGATTTATCTGTTCAGACTAATGCATAAGAAATGCTAGACAGGCTAAATGAAAATGCAAAATCACTCTTTAAAAGTAGTTGGTGCTTATAGAAAAGCAGCTGGTTTCTCCGGTTCCGATTTTTGATTCGTTATGGTGTTTATCAAACATCACTAAATACCGAGACCAAGAGAATCGGTTCTAGATTATTCCTCTGCTATTCACTTTCACTTAGCAAAAATTATGTTTGTGAGTGCCACCAAGTCTTAGTTTTATGTAACAGCGTCTCTAGGCATGTGAACAAAACTTATTGGTTGTCCAGTTTTCTTCGCAGTACGAAAAGAGATTAGAACACCTCTTCGTAAAAAAAAAAAAAACGTGTTAACAGCATGCAAATGTTAATTTCGGTTTGAACAGTCAGATTAACAGATGTATTTAAATAAAAATGTTTGTCGCAACAAATTTTCCCACAGAATATTCGCCATGTTGTGGACAGTCCCAAGTAGAGACGTGGGCCCAGCTGTCTGGCGTTCTCCCTTCCCGGTCCGAGGCACGAGGAGTGGTGTTTTGTGGGCATGGTGGCCAATTAGCTGTGACACATGCTTTCTGATATGGTGGGTGCTGGACTTGGTGGGTGAGGACACCATTGCTCATCCATAAGACTGGTCTGATGTGGGAAGGTGAACTTTGCATTTAATAGCTTCAGGTGTGCCTCATCAGGAGAGCCTGGCTGCTGGGTGGCATAAGAGGAGGTAGCGTTCCGTCATAATGAATAAAACCTTTAACCCTCTTGACAATGACTACAGGAATACAAATTTTAGCTTGTGTGGTTTTTAGTGTGATTTATCCTACAGGAATGCAAACACATGTATGGTCAAAAAAGAGAGAGGTAATCGAAGCACTCGCCCCGCGGCAAATATCCAGATACGTACATTGCCACCAACCCCTGCCATCCCCGGCCCACCCCTAGGCACATATATAGTACGATTAAATTAAAATAAAGTTGACAAAAAAAGTTTTATAAAAAGATAAATCGCACATTTTTCAGCCTTTAAATAATTTTTCACACAAAAGGTTTTATAAAAAGATAAACCTGGCATATTTCAGCCTTTAAATAATTTTTATAAAAAGAATGAGTCAAAAAAGATAAATTACTTGACATTTACATTAATGCACATTAGCTTATCTTTTATTATTAATAGTAAAATTCGGTCTGATTTTCCCATGGCGCCTGCCGTTGCTATGCAACCATGCACTGCGCTCTCCACAACGACAAAGTTTTAGTAGCTAATGGATTTCCACCACAGAAAAACGCTTGCTGTAGGTCTGCTACAAGGTTTATTTACGGAGAAGAGAAAAACACCCGTAGTGTTTGGGTGCACCCCCATCCTTCATGTTGACTGAGCTTTCAATGTTGTTACGGAAAGGGTGAAGCTAATTGGTTGGTTCTTGTCATGTGAACTGCGGTGTGCTTGTGGCATTCTGAAAAGTTTAGGTGTTTTTATCTCGCTGCGCCTGAGAAAAAATTAGCGCGTCGCTTCAATTATGAGCACGCTTTCCGCGCGCCTACATTTGAAATAACGAACTTGAGAGCGCAAAAGACACGATATGTGAACGGCCCCTTGCTGAGCTCACGAGCGATGTGTTAGAGACCCCAGTAAAAGATAGCAGCGAGAAAAAACACTAGTGGCTCACGCTTGCGCGCATACTGCGGTTTTGCCACGCAGTGTTCTGATTAGCTTATTTCCTATTTACGTGTTTGGTGGAGTAAATACCAGCCCTCCAACAGATATAAAAAAAAAACTCTTCGGATCTGCAGGATTCACATAAGTCACCCAAACTGATGTGAAAAAAGCGGGAGGCGCCGAAAAGCGCGCTGTTTGCATCCCTGATCCTACAAAAATATCCTGCAAATCCCTCTCAAAAGCACAAAGACACAACCTAACAAAATGGCATGTATCTATTTTAGAAACAAACTGTTACCTGCTTGACTGCTGGGCTTGGCCCTTCCCTTGGGGATTGTTGGCAGCAGAAGATCCATGGCCTGGGTTGGGGTGGGCACCTTCTGGTTCCTGTCTAACAGGGGCTTGACATCTTCGGAGGCTCCCAGTACTAAAGCTGACTCTTTCTTATCAGCTAGAAGGTTCCCTGCTGCTCGCGCAGCCACCTCCTTTAGCAGAGCTGCTGAGGAGGTCATGGAAACCAGAGAGAGAAAGGAGCCAGCTGAGGGTTGATGCTCTGATGAGCCCACCTGCTGCTGACTTCTTTCAGACACTTTCTTTGAGAGGGCAGCAAGCGTGGAGCTAGCTGACTGTGGACTGAAGGGTGAAGCAAACGGTTCAAAGCGCACCGCATCATCAGAGCGAGTGCCCAGGGCTGCCATTGAGGAGGAGGTGACCGAAGAGGATGAGGAGGAGGAAGAGGAGGATGAAGACGCAGAAGTGGAGGATGCCACCGTGCTCTTGTCTTGCAGCACGGCGTTGGCGGCTGCCTTTAACTTTTGGATAGCCGAGTCTGGTGATAGGCTGCTGCCGCTGGGTGCCGAGCAACTAGCCGATGGCCATTTATCTGCAACGCCTACCCATACAAAGCCACTGCTGCCCGAGTTAGGTCCGTTGCTGGGGCCGTACGGGTCACAGGGCTCTTGCTTGACAGTTGCTACAGACGCAGGTGATGCAGAGTTCGAGTTACCGCTGTTGTTGCTGCTGTTAGCCAGCCTCCTCGCCAAGGCACTCAGCTGTTGTGCGTGATGCGAAGATGCAGATAGTACCAAGCTGACCGGAGGTGACTCTGGTCCTCTGCCCGTTCCACGCCCGGTCAGCTCCCCTCCCTCTAGCTTCAGTGAGCCAGCCTCCAGGAGACGCCGCAGGTTGCTGCTGAGGGGCTTGCCCAGGGTCTGGTTAGAGTCTCCGTAAAGAGAGGACACCATTGAGGACAGCGTGTCCTGGGTCGAGAGGACCCCACTGTCCAGCCCCAGAAGCTCCAGGGAGGCCCGCTGAACTGGTGTCGGGCAGCCCAGGGAGCTCTCTGCTGAGGTGTCGTGGTCTGGTTGGGGAACATTATCCGGGGAAACCCGCAGCTCATCTTGCACATCACCGTAGGACGATTCAGAGGGGCTGTCTGAGGTATTTCCAAACCAGCTGTCCTCCTCCACTGACCCACCCTCTGGCCCTCCATCCTCTACCGTGTCCACATCTGTGAAACAGAAATAAACATGACTTATTCAAATGCTTTTTCATCAAGACAACTGATAATATTTCATTATCTTTTTTTCTTTTTTTTAAACAAGCATCTTTAAAAAAAGATTTTTTATATATATATATATATATATATATATATATATATATATTTATATATATATATATATATATTTATATATATATAATTAAATTAAATTAAATATAATGGCACAATTATTATAAATTCTGGCAGTACTGTCCTTTCAGCTATCAATTGACCTTTTCCAACTGACTTCTCTCATTAGGCCCAAAATGGATGGTCTAAAAAATATGTTCTGAACATATGACCAATATTATACAATCAAGAGTTGTTCTGATGAGTATCTGAGGCATCCCTCACAAGGCATGCTGGAATAACTTTCTTTCTAATCTTTTTGCAACCATATTTTTTTTTCTAGGGTCTAAAGGAGTCTAGTAAAAGGGTTACCATGGTGACAGGCCCTTCCGGGAGGCTAGACGGCAAAGATTAGGGTAATGGAGGTTACACAACTGGATTAATATTCATGAGCCAGCAGATACCACAAGGGAGCCAATAAGGATAGGGTTAAGGTCACCAAGGGTCATTAATATACACGTCATGTATCAATATTCATAAGCAAAACATTACAGCTTGCCAGACAAGGGCGAACAAAGAATGTGAATATTCCTGATACATATTAACAATCCCTCCACAAGAGCATGTCAGAAAGCCTAGATGAGGAAGGATGTCAAAACTTATCAAGTGAGGTTTTTTTTCTTTCCGTTCACTTGACCAAATTAAATCCTCACACTTCGGTGAGAGTGTGAGAGAACCAGTCCCGGAGACAGCAGAAAAAAGGGCTGGGGGCTTGTGACATAGGAATACGATCTGTAAAAAAAATTCATTTGAGCATCTTTTCTTCGCCTTTTGCAAGCACACATAAAGGCTGGTCTCACCTTGCCGACCCCGACATAAGCCTGGCGAGTAAGCTTTCTGTTTACAGGGGAAAGAAAAAGCCGTTGCTTGGCAACGGTATCCCGTCGACCCGTAGGGATCATTACAGTGAACACACATCTGGCCAGCACTGCTTACTTTAGTTCAGAGGGGTGGCAACCGCCACAACCCTGTGCTACCATGCACCACGATACCAAGAATGCAGCAAAGCATGCTTTAAATAAAAATAAAATAAAAAACAGACAAACACACCTTGCTGTGCATGTCAGTGTCTGCAAGTATCCTTCTGACTTCCCGTACCTCATTGCTAAAGGTTTGAGCGCTTGAAGCACATCATTGGGGCGTCTCACTGACTGAGCTCTCAGTCACCTGAGCAAAACAGTGAAGTATGTGAGGCATGACCCATTTCCATGTGACACCAGGGACGACGGGCAGTAATGGCCATAATGTTGTTAGTGAGAAATGGCTAGATTGCTGACCAGAGGTCTCTGAGGCAGTGGCAGAAACTCGGACTGAACTCTGCACTCACCACGCTAGGTTAAGCTAGGTTGTGCTACGCCCCGCCACTTTTGTTCCTAGCTGCACTAGAGCGGCAGACGCAGGCAAGGCACTCCGTGGGCGGCCTGACATTTCCCAAGGTCACGGATCGGGCCCCAGTTCCACATGGCTATGTCTGAAACAACCCCCTGCCACTGAAATGCACACACGCACATACGCACTCATATGTGGCTTGAAAAAGCGGAACAAAACCCTGGTAGTTAGCTGCAACGGCAACAATGCTATCGCATAGCAACAAGCCTGACAGTTTGGGACAAGGGACAAGATACTGGCCGTCTGCCTTTGAGAGGTTCATTTAATGGCATAATGGTGAGCATGAATTTGTGTGGCCAGAAAAACAGCTGTGGGAGGCACTGTGGTCCAGATCTGTTATCAGTCACTCACACTGAGACTTGGTGCTCGTCTCTCTTGAGGCTAAACTGTGCTCATGATTGTTTGCTGCTGCGGACATGACCCTACAACCCTACAACCACAAGTGCTAAATGCAAATCATAACCTCAACAAAACACAGAAAGAAAGAAAAATTTTACATTCAGGCTCGGAAATTAACTTTTTAGCCTACCAGCCAGTCAGATTTCTCATAGCAAATTTAGTAAATATAAATAATATAAAATTAAAAAATGATTGCATTCTCTAGAATAATGGTTTAAAACGGAAATGTTATTAGATAAAGGTTAAGATATATACATGCTGCAGTGTAATCTGCATGTAGCGTTATCACATTATTAAAAAATAACAGGGGAAACCAGTTTGTTCACCACTTAAAAGCTGCAGGGAGGCTTAAAATCACCAGATTATAGATGACAAAGAAAACCACAATCTAAGTGTTAACAGGAATGTTCTGTAGAAATTCATACAAGTTCCCTCCTTTGGACATAGTAACTGTAGTATAATTATAATTATAATTATAATTATTATTATTATTATTAGGAGTGCACCGATTTTAAAACTTTGGTCGATGCCGATAACTGATAATTCTTTATATTTGAAAGCCGATAACCGATATATTGGCAGATACATTTTTTGAGAGCCTGATTACAAAAACGAAAGTCTCACCATTAAATCCATGTACCAAACACACAATTATAATGATGTTCTCATTCTAATTTTATGTAGCCTATATGACAGACATGCGCTGCCCAATTGCACTTAACCATATTTTCTGTTGAAGGGAAAAAAAATCCATTATTTAATCACTGACTTTAATATATCGGCCAAATTTTCTTATTGGGGCGATAACGATAACATTGAAAATGAACATATATCGGCCGATACCGATATGGTGGCTGATATATCATGCATCCCTAATTATTATTATTATTTTCTGTAAATGTAAGGGACTTAATACTTCTATTCAGAAATGATGCATTAAATTCAAGCATTCAATTGATTAAAGTGACAGTGAAGACATTTACACTGTTGCATATTTTTAATAAATAAATGCTGTTATTTTTAAATGCTGTCTTTCAACAAAGGATAAATGTACAATGTTTTCCACAAAAATATTAAGAAGAAATATAAAATATTTTGAAATATTCAAAATTGATAATAATAAGAAATGTTTCTTGAAAATCAAATCAGCATATTCAGCTTTGCTGTCACAGGAATAAATTACCTTTTAAAATATATTCAAATAAAAAAAGTTATTTAAATTCTATGGTAATAATATTTCTGTATATACTGTACTGTATTACTCTATTTTTTATTCAATAAATGCAGCCTTGGTGAGCATAAGAAAATTATTTTAAAAACATTTAGACATTTGTCAATTGTATATAGGCTACTGAAAAGAAAGACCAAACTTTAAAATTTCTAATTTCCTTTTTTCAAAAATAAATAAAATACAATCCTTTTTAGAATGACGTGAGTGTGAATTATCCTTATCTCTTTAAGGAATATGTTTTTTGTTTTTTTTTAACCATATTTCTTCTATATATAGAATTTTGTTCAGAATATTACACTTCATTCTCTGTAATGTTCATTCTAACTAGACTTGGAAAACATCTTAAGGACCTTGTTAATTCTGTTGTGTTCTTTACCACAATACAGAGATCTTGTGTAATTGTAGCCTATATTTTTCGAGATGGACATGAACAACAGCCGTTGGCAGCTATACAGTTAATTCCACATCCACAACATATCAGTTGTGTGATGCAAAAAGCCAAAAGCCAGAGGAGGACGCTGGGAGTGTTCTCTATTAGGGCCAGCAGCCACATGACTTGCGTAAGGTTGCCTACGAATACACTGAGGCTATTCTGCGACTCAGTCGGGCATAAAAATCTGCCTGCCTGACCCAGAGGTCGCAGAAAGGGCACAGAAAGGCTGTGCTGGGTGGGAGGGTGGCGTTTGCTTCAGCAGAGTGAAGGAGAGAGGGAGAGGCCATTAGTCGATTAAGCCTGGGTGGAGTCATCAATATTCCACTGATGCCAATGAAAAGACACACTCGCGCAGTCTCGCATGAGAGGCTCGGGTCGAATGGCTTTAACTCTATCAGAGATATTGCAGTGCCTCCACAGCGAGCGCTGCTATTGAATGTTACGAGCTAACTAACCACCACTTTGGCATCTATAGTTTCCCAGCATTCTCTGTGGATTGCAGAAGCAAGTGCCAGTGGCGTTCAAGGGGTGGGGGGCTGGGTTTTGTAGGGGAGATAAAAAGTGGTGGCGGTAATTAAGTGTCCGACTGGGCCCTGGCGGGGGTTGCCACGGCCGCAGGCGATGCTAATGAGCCCGTCCGCTGGTCAGTGCTACCTTATTAGCCGCCGGCCGACAATATGGTGGGAAGGACGCACTGCTACCGGCACCAGCCACACATTGTCACGAGTGACTAACACCAAAACCAGAGGTGGGATGTAATTCTGTTAATTAGGGGGCTCTCATGATGACCAGTCTACGCCTTTAAGAAAATGGGCAATCAGTCAAGGCAAAATTAAGATTCTACAAATACAATCGTTTATCGATATGGTGCAATTCATTTTCCCATGATATAGCATGATACTTAAGTTTCTCGTATCGATCCTTGTTCATTCATTTCAATTTCTACAGTTCAATTAAGTAAGAAGCAGGAAGTCTAAATAAGCACAAACTGGCAACGTTTCTCAGTGCGGTCTGAGCCACTTCTATGGTAATGGAGAAAAGTGAAGGGAACCACACGAAAGATTAAAACTGACCCCACAGATTTATTCTGTGTCACTGAAATGCTGAGTCTCTCTCTCTCAATTGCAATACAGTTATGATATCATGGAGCAACACAATGTATTGAATCGTGACCAATGTGTCACATTGTTAGTGCTGGGCGGTATACCGGTGCATACCGAAAACCGGTGTATATTTTCGTTATGATATTAATTTTTAATATACCGCCATACCGATGTATTTAATTACACAACGTTCGGAACGAACATTACGCTGTGCCGCGCGACACTGTTTCAGACGGGGCCTTTACAATGTTGCACTTCTAAGCAGCGACTGCGAGGCGAGGGTAAACCAAAGTAAGGATGTTGGATGTTGGAAAATAACAATGTCTTTTTGTTTACAAAATGCTTATTAATATTCGTTATTGCTTCAATGCAAGTGAACAAGCGCGCCGTTATTTGTTGCAAGTGACGTGTGTGTTCAAGCATGCCAGAAATGTGCAGATTCTGCGCAATACGCTGTATTTAATATATCAAGAGGAATCACGAGTTGCGTATTTGCGCCTAATCCGCGCAGCTTTGGCCACACGAACTTCCCCAGCAAAGTGAGTAAACCTAGAAACACGTCAAATTGGCTCGTGATTTGACAGCGTTACCCGCCAAAGTTCATTTTTACCCGCATTTGGCGGGTGTTAATTTCAATCCCTGAATGTTGCACTCCTGTTTGTCATTGTGCACGAAACTTCACGCCACTAAATCATCAGAAATATTGCTGACTTGTGCGCGTCCCAAGCGCCCTCTTTACGTTCGTCCTAATGCCTGTTAGTTGTCCCTGGATTTGCCTATATTTGGTGTTGAAAATTGAAACGTCGACTCTTTAGACATGGAAAATCCATTTTACAATCGATTCAATGAACACTTATGTCTCAAAAATCGAACAGGATTTTTTCACAAAAGTGACAGCCCTAATCATGACTGGCTCTTATTTGTAAACAACAGCATAATTTTCTAGGGCCATGCAAACCTGTATTACTAGTGTGGAATTATTCGACAATATTCACTAATGACAGTAAAATAGACCATCCTAAGTCAATTTACTGCAGTAATTCCTCTCTCAACCAGTAGAAAATGCTTTGAACACCTGATTATGCATGAAGAAAAAAAAAGAAAAAAAACGTCATAAACCGGAAACCGAAATAATTGTGAAAAATTTTTGGTCAAACCGCTCAGCACTACACTGTATACCCAAACCTTATCTAACTGTAAGGTTAGAGTATCTAACTCATAAGACATATCATGAATATGATCACATAGGACGTGAAATTTAGACATCAATCCAATCGCATAAAACACAAAACAAGAGAAAAAAACTTAACATGTAGCCTATGTGTGAGAGTTTGAATGAATATGCTCTGTAGTAAAACAAAGTTTTTATTGACTAGGGCTGAGCATCATCAACTACCTCACGATACGACATACTTGCTGACACACTTGTTAGATGAATTAAACTAAGGTGAGGTTGGATGTTTCACGTAAGGGCGAAACATTTACGCCGCAGATTTCACAGGTTTTTCACACAAAAATTCACATGTGAGCAATAAAATGCTGGTTGGTTTGAAACTGACTTCTGTTTTAGCAGTGTTTGTGCATCACTAAACTATAGACATTGTGGACAATGGACCTTTTTTGCCTGCAAATGTTTGCTCAACTGTGCCTTTTATATTACTGCATTTCAAATACAAAGTGAAGTTCTCCACGCGGCTGACATTATTTGTCCATGGACTGCTTTATATCTGTAATATTTGCTGACTCCTAGGAAATTATATATTGTAATTTAGAGATGAAAGCCTTACTTGCAACAGTCAAAATAAAAATGAAACAGATGAAAACACACTACAATGTATTACACTACCAACAAAAAATATTATACTTTATCTGTGATTTCAATCCCATGTATCCGACACTCATATATATCAGTTGCCTACGGTATTCCACATTAGCACAGGCATTCATCAGCATGTATTAGCAAAGTATACTACATATTACCATCTGTGTTTTTCGCATGGCCTCAGCGGTCTGTGGGCATGATGGGCAAGCTGCCAGAGGTGAAACAGGAAGGAGATATGTTCTTGGAAGAGATTGAGACAGTGTTGGCTTCCAGACCTCTGAAATTCCTCTTTGTAGATGAAGCGCCCTTTTGCACTCTTGTTTATTTCCCCCAACTTCCATTTATAGAGACACACACGCACAAAAAAAAAAGACACAGCCTGAACTAGAAATCTCAGAAGTACCATCAAAAAGTTGGAAGATCTAGGTGTTCATAGTCAACCGTATGCTAATTAATGGGATCCACTGTACACTTCGGTGATGTTTCTTTAAGGGCATAAAAGTGGGGCATGGAGCCCTGAGCTCAACTGGCTTGAAGATCTTATATTTACAGCAGCAAAACAAATCGCTGGAATATAAGGAAAATGGGTGGCTCACTGTGCCCGCACAGTCACAAAAACATAAGATAATAAGTAAGGCTCTGTGTACGTTCCACGGGGACAGGAAGCAGGGGTGGATTCAACTAGGTGCTATGACGCTTACAACACAATATGCTGTTGCTACAGCATTACTGCCGCCTACTCAGATAGACAGCGTGCACACAGGTTAGAGCTGACAGGGAAACTCTCCAAATACTGTAAATCACACTTTGTCCCAGTAGCTCAGGCAAGGGATGCAGCCAAGCTTGACTAGCCAGCCACCCAGAAAGACAGAGAGAGAGAGAGAGAGAGAATATGAGGGGGTGTGAGAGAGAGTGGAGGAGGTATGTGTGCGGCTGGGGGGGTTGAAGAAAAGGAATGGCTTTTTTACAGTGATACCGGGTTGACAGCAGCTTGGCAGTGGCGCCCACGGCACTGCCTGCTTGGATCCAAGCCTGTCACTCAAGACAAGGGCACTAATCAGGATTGGTCCCGGTTTCTTCCTGAAGAATGGGGGTGGCAGTTTTGCAGCCATTATAGCTGGAGAGGAGAGTGGGGGATAGAGCGGTGGCACAGCAGGAGAGGCTAACCTCATTTACATGCAGGTCCTGGAGGAGAGGGAGCTGATTCCTTTTCCAATCTCCATGTTAAACGGTGGCCGGGGCGGCCGATGGTTAGCGTTGCATTGTTCGGTCTTAGTGCTCTTTGTCACAGCGATAGCCATCTCGCTTTTCCGAAGGTAGAGACGAATGAGCGAGATAACGTCGACGGCACCCACGTATGACTGAAAATGTGCCGTGTCAAAAGACTAAACGGGAACGGGAATAGTTGTTCACCTCTCCCCTTTCATTCACTTCACGTCAGTGTAACCAGGTGCTTCTACTTCAACCCTACAGTATCTAGGTGACAAATGATTGCAAAAAATATGATCACTATGACAACCATAACTGTGACTTTGGAGAGCACATCGAGCCAACATTTTGTGCATAACCTTAGTGCTTCATTTAAAGGTCTCTGCATAGAAGACGACTAAATGACGACAAGGGTAAACTGTGCCCGCACGAGTGTAAGTGAGAGAGGAATAGTGAAAGCACAGTCCACTGTGCATGCCAAACGAGAACTTCTTTATAGAGAGTATTTGGGCTAATCTATAAAACCATAATGAAGAAATGCATAAATATCTGCAGCTGAGCAAACAGCAGATTTATAGTCTGAATCAACAGCATGATCCAGTAAAACAACTCATTCACAATACAGCACAGCCAATCAATAGATTCATAAAATGAGGACTGCACCAATATTGAAATTGTACTACTGATACTGATAAGCAAACAATAACCGATAAAGGGCTGATATAAATATAAAAGTATTAGATGATAAAATTACTAACTGAAACACAACTTACTTATAAATAACTTAAATAAAATATGTTTATGTTGACGTCCTAAAATAACTAAAAAAAATAAAATAAAATAAAATGAAAGATAATTAAAAAAAAAAAAAAAAAACTAAATATTAAACTTAAGCTAAAATAAAATAAATAAAAAAAAGTATTCAAAATATGAATACATACTATAATAGTAGCCTATATAATACTAAAATAACACTGAAACACACTATAAAAATGTGCAGGGATAATTATTGTAATGTTATTGCCAATAAATGGCCAATATTATTACAAATGGGTGGATGCAATGAGTGCATGATAAAGAAATATCAACAACACTGACTGAACATAAACCAACCTGATCAATATTTTGCATCATTATAGAGCAATGCAGGGATTCCCAAACTTTCTTGTCAGTTGAACCCCTTTGACCAAAATATTTAGGCTATCTGAAGTATTTCCTGAGACTTTGAGTTAATATTTTAATAATTAAAGTTTCATGGCCCCCGGAATATTTTTTTTGTATTGATATGTGAATATGCACTATATCAAAAGAAAGAACAGACCCTCTAAAAAAAAAAAAAAAAAAAAAGACAAGTTTTTGAATGTCTTTATGCATTCCTTTTTTATCAACACTTGAATGTGGGTAAGTTTAATAAAAAATAAAATAAAACATTTTGAGCAAAAAGCTGAGAATATCACGTTTTTGTCAAAGACTACATCTGGATGGGATTAAGAACGATGATCAAAACATATGTAGTAAATCGAGTCCATCAACACCCCTGATGCTTGCACAGTCCTATAGCCCGTCCTGGGTCGACATTTCATTCAGTAACATTAGGCAGTGTTGATTTACATGCTGTTTAATGTTGATGATTGCGTTATTTTCTATATGCATATGATTACATATTATATCGCTTGTTTCTGCTTCTTCTTTGTCAGTATATCAGGAGATTCAGTAGGCTACTCTTTCAGAAGACGCCTTTCCGTCAATACGCTTATTTCACACAGCCGGCATTTTGAAATCGAAAGTGAGGCTCCGGGTGGGAAGAACCCCGGAAGTAAAGATAAACAACAATGCCTCGGACTACCAACCAGAAGCTGCTGCCGCGATTTACACTATAGAGTGCCGAAGTTATGACGTCACTTTGTAGGACAACTCGGAAGCTAGCGGCACATGGGTTCCCTCGATCGGAAAGCTATGCATTTTCCCCATAGACTTTTGGAAAATCGCAAAAAATAAGTGTTTTGACCCTTACACGTTTTGTCAATCAAGATAATCTTTACAAGTTAATCCAAAATTTATACATTTTGAAGCCTAAATAAAGCCGTTAGATATACAATGATAACGGTAAATAGTTAAAAAAAATCACAAGCAGGTTATAACTAGTGTGTTTTATGTCATAGATCAAAACGTGAAAATATTTAGAGGCTTTGTTAACCACAGACCTTATTTCAGGCGATTTAGCAAAAACCCATTCAAAAAACCCATAGACTTTAGGGCGAGGGAACCGGAAGTGCTAAATGCTAACTCACTTCCGCGTTTTGGCCTACAAAGTGGCGTCATAACTTCGGCACTCTATTGAATGTTAATATCCAATGTAGGATATGTATATAGTTCGTTCCTGCTTCTTTTTTTTACTTTATGAATTATATATAAAAAATGGTTTTATTTATAAATGAATTTCACTGTCTAAAGTATGAAAGAAATTTATGTAGAGTTTTAGAATAACTCATTTCTACATTAAACACATCAATACACCATCGCGACTCTCCAGTGATTAAAGGCGACACTTCCGGTTTTCTTCCCACCGGCCTCGCTTTCGATTTCAAAATAACGGCTGCGTGATATCAGCATATGGCGGGGAAAGAGGTATTTCTTTATTTAAATTTTCTTTATTCTATTTTATTTAATTATTAGATATGTATAATCTCATCAACCCCCTGCAGTTCCCTCACAAATCCCAGTTTAGGAAACCCTGATGTACAGTATGAATAACGGATAATCTTTATGAGATTTGCTAAAGATTAAATTTAGCCATGTTATTACAGAACTAGTGTTTTTAAGATAAAGTGAGGTAATTTAAGTGTTAAAATAGAGAGATTAGCATGCAACATTAAATATAGAATATGGGCCAATATTGATACATTTAAAAACAAAATTGCTGATATGTTACTGATAAATTGTGTATCATTACTTGCACACAATAACTAACTTTGGCATGCATTCAAACACTGTTAATAGACAGTGCTCTTTAAGTGTTACATAACAAAATCACTGAAACTTAATCATAAAAATTTTTTTTTATAATTGTATCATTTGTACAAGCTGTATATGGTTGAAATGACAAAGCCACTAGTCATGTAGCTGATGCGAATTTACCTTTGAAGTATGTACAAAACATTTTTCAGTGTACAAATCTGCATCCTTTCAGTTGCCAACCCAGATTTTTAGATTTTTAGCTGTGCTGCCTGTGCACTCCCCAAACTAATACTAAAAAGCTACCGACCTCGTCATTACAACTAAACATGAATACCGGAACTTTGCATCAAGGTCGGGAGTAATCAAACATACTGTGAAGTCATCTACAAATGCGAAGGACATTTTTTACATGAGGGGCTGGGCAGGTCTCAGACACTCACCTACGTTTTAAGCCTTGTAAATCAGCGTAAGACACAGTGACAATAGCTTTCACAGAGATGACTTCACATCATGAATATAATATCTCGCCTTTGTAAAGCAGCCAAACACCTCTACACTTGCCGATGATATACCGTTTCCCTTGGAGGCTGTCAATACCTCAGGGTGCCACTACTCTGTGTCTGTTTCCTTCCTGGCACTTTTAATCTTCTCAGCTATAAAACAGTCCAGTCTCCAGAAAAACCCTTGGAGCACAGCTGCTAGTCTGATAGTTAAACTCATTAACATGCTTAAGTTCTCTGTGCTGGACAGTGTAGTCTATCTTAGAGACGTGATAGAGGTGAAGTTAGCCTTGTGTTCGGAGAATACCTAAAGTTCAAACCCTCATCAAGCACACTTTCCTGGGAATGGAGATAGAATTTGACAGAATTTGTAATATTAACATATTTTTTGCATTAAAAGTTTGCGTACTGAGCTCAACGAAATCCCGACAAGCATATAAATATAACAAGTTCCGTTAAAAATACATTGGTATCCCAATGTCTCTCGATGCTAATGATCACAATGATAGTAATTACCATCATTAATTTTGTTTTGTAATTACTATGATAATGATCGCCACATAATTGTGAGTAAATTGTCTAGTTGAGTCAAACTTGGCATTGTTGCCACTTTGGCACTACTTTCTGTGGAATCGGCAGAAACTTTCTAATCACAGCAAGAAAAAAAAAAATCAAGTAGCCCTAATGGTAACAGAACTGATTGGGATTGGGGACAATCTATTAAAGTTGAACACACTATATAATAAAGGTGGCCATATTTAGTCCATTTCAAGGTATATTAAAAAAACTACTTTTCTTGGTATAACCAACCTCATAGCTTCAGGACCTGTGCTAAAAATATTGGCTGCAAAGTTCAAACTAATCAATGACCAAAAAAGGCTGTTTATGGTCTGTATGCGCTATGATTCAAAATGAATAAATTTCACTTTATTTTATCTCTTCTACTACACATGGAGCACACATGGGGCTTATAGCCCCCCTGTAGTCAATCATTTTATCCCTAAAAACTCCTCTTTGATCAACGTTTTTTCCTTGAAAATAAAATTCTTCATTCCTTAAAATAGCTTGAATGTAACTACACCCTTGCCTTTAGTATACACGGTTCTATGAATATGCAAATTAGCCCCGCCTCCACTCACTCACACCAGCTCAGAGATCCACTCGTTGACGATTGGTTACAAGGTAGTTTGTAGAAGATATGAAGATAAACATTTATGTATATTATTTTTTTGGTGTTTCTGCAACTATTGTTAAAATAACGCGTCATCTACAGCTTTACATCTTCAGTGGGAGAGAGAAGCCACGCACACGGAGCGGAAAGGGCTGGAATGGATCAAGTTTGGCTCTAGATAAAAATATCAGAGGATATAGCGCCGCTGCGCTGCTCTATTGGGTCATGGGATGCTTGAGCCTTAGTAATATATTTCTCCTAATTTATTAATAATATAATATGGCCTTAACTATGTATTTAAACATTTGAAACAATACTTATTAAATATGTACATGTTGGTGCATGATAATTACATTTAAAGTACTTCCATTAAATTAACTTTTGTTGTTACACTGTTAACTTTACCCCTAACTGTAACCCAAAACCAAACTCGCATGCCAGCCGAGCAGCAGCCATTTAGATGAATGGGAATGCTAACGTATAACTTTCTCCAGTTATTATTGACCTCCTCGCTTCCAAGGCCTCGTCTAAGTTATGACAATTGAAAACCAGTTTTAAAAAATGACAGCGGCTTGCCTCTTCTCATTCCCTGTCAACTGAACAGACTGCTCTTTGATTCTGCCAAGTAAGCCTCATCTCATCTTAAGACAGACCCAGAGTACTGACTCATAAATCAAATCAGTTTGGCATAGCTCTGCAGCCCGGGCCTCCATCGGACCTGTCTGTTCGATCCCTTGTGTGGTGTGGCCCAGTGTTAGCAGCCTGTTAAAGGTCTGTCCTGGAGGGGATGGATGCACTTGTGTGGTACAACAACACAGGAAAGTGCCTAGAGCTCTCCAGCAGCTCCCCCCACCCTTTCCCCAGATGAACCAGCGAGCTGTTCCTTATGAACCACTGCCAACAGAATGCCTGCTATGAGCTGGTTATTACTCAGTGCTGGGCCGCCACTAGCCAAAGGGCTGCTCTCCTAGCTGTAGATCTCCATGTTGTGACTTGTCAACATGCGGAAAATCGTTACCCAGCTCAGGCTCTTGTATTCCACACAGGCTTTGATTGAGACTTGGGTGGGTAAAACATTGTGTTCGGAACTTGAGACCTTTTTCATTCACAGTCTATAGTGCTTCATGTAGCATACGGACAAAAGGTGTGTCCCATAGTTATGGGAAAAAATATTACCAAGTGAGCATGTTGTACTATGGGCTTAGAAAGAAAAGATGGCCAGGTTCAGGGTACAAAAGTAAGGTTGTTGTTTTTCTCTGCTTACACTACCAATGTTTTCAAACACAAAATAAATTATATTTACAAATGTATACATTTTAAATGTACATTATGAACTACTATCGCTACTACTATTGTTATTATTGTTGAAAATTGTTATTAGTATGTTTACTACTTCCACTACAACTGTCATATTATGATTGTCTTAACTTGCCTCTATCTATGTCACTAAAATATCTCATTACTTACCAATGTACCTGCATACAGCATTATGTCGTTATCTATATTTAGCTTTCCATTTCTCTCTTTGTTTTCATTTTGTTTTTGTTTTTCACTCTTCTGTATGTGAGTCATTGATTTTGTGTAAGCTACTGTTTGGTTAATTTGCAATAATAAAAAAATTTGAAATCACTGAATTGCATCCTTGCTGAATAAAAGTTTTAATTTCTTTAATGTCTAAATAAAACTTTTGAACGGCATGCTATTTAAAGAAAACATTTCAATATTCGATTTTTCCACACATACGAAATGCATTGAATATAAGGAGATATACAGTATATGCATTCTTCAATAAAAGCTGGAAATTATACAGTTAATATAATTATAAAAGAAATACCAAGAATTCCTAAACACCAATGATGAAAAACTTTACTGAGTGGTTGGTTTCTAATTTTAAACCTATTCTTACTGATGCTACCCTGACTATCCAAGTAATTTGCGTAATGTAAATTTGTAAAATTTAAAAAATAAAAAAGTAAGATATTTCTCTGGCCCACTAGAGTTGGTGATCCTCCCATTGTCTGTTAGCTCTCAAAAATATACAATGCTATCACAGGCGATACCAGGCTACCACGTGGCTGGTCATTTTAAAAATGCAAATTCTTTAATGATACATTACACACGAATCTTCCACTTGATGAGCCTAGTCCGTCACAATCATCGAGCCGAGTACAAAAATTGTCTTAATTATGTCACCACAGTACCTTTGACTGAGCACTCACAGCTAGACTACACCTGTGATGAAAGCCAGGCGATCCAGCTAGCCAAATTAATCTAAATGTTCTGGTTCAGCATGCCTGGCTGAAGCCCCTTTCTGTATAAGCACTTGTTCAGGAGAGCATCCACCACCCTTCCCCTGCCCTTTAATTCATTTCTGAGAGGAAAGCCTGTGTATCATTATTCGCTTGAGCTCAAATGGGCAG
Source organism: Semotilus atromaculatus (assembly GCA_031834385.1). Classification (NCBI taxonomy): domain Eukaryota; kingdom Metazoa; phylum Chordata; class Actinopteri; order Cypriniformes; family Leuciscidae; genus Semotilus; species Semotilus atromaculatus. The sequence goes on along the minus strand of JAULUF010000038.1, from coordinate 12,607,280 downwards.
ACACCGGTGAGAGAGTCTGATCAAGTTGGTGGGGCACAGTGAAGAAAGAAGAGGAGGAGTAGGAGAAGGAGGGGGAATTCTTGGCAGATTTTCCCTACAAATCAGATGCCAAGAGCGAAATGGAAACCTCCCCTCATTTTCCTTTCCCCTTAATCCAATGTTTTCAAGCCCAGGCCCAGCCAAGGTCATTATAATCATAGATGAGTGGAAAGGAGCCAGTGACCCACCATTACGGTAAGGTAGAGAGCCACCCAGTTGCACACACTCTGCCATCGGTCTGTAATGGAGAGTTGAAATCTGTGCAATGCTCCAATTCCTCCATTTGCAAATGCAGATAACCTTAAAGATCATGTGTGTATAATGGAAATGGCCGGCTCCCACAGGGAGACATTTTAGCTGATGGCAAAGGTCAGGGTGAAAGAATGATACAGGCTATATACTTGCACAAAATGGAAGCCTGCGAGTAAGACAAAGAACAGCAGAAAAGGAGAAAAAGAGGTAACCTCAGTCGACCTCTACACCTCGGAGTGGAAATCCGATGAAAACTGCTTAACGAGGCAGGAGCGTTTTAACCTAGGCTCCCTCCTAGCGATTAATTTACGGGAAGTATGGTGAACTGTGACCTGCGGTTTGAACAAAATGTATGAATTCTGGGAAAAGGAGTCTGCATCAGTGTTATAAAGGCCGTGGTTTTGTAATCCCAGTGGTTTTCATTGTAGCATTCAAGCCAAGGGTCACATTAACTGTCAAGAAGATCATCTGACTGCATCAAGGCCTTAATGCCCCCTTGCAAGTCTTGACCCACGCACATGTGACGAAAGCACTCCTGAACTCAGAGATGTATTCTTAAGAAAGGGAAGTGAAAGATACACTTGCAAAACAATATGTCATAGCCTTTACATTCGCAGAAAAGAAAAACACCAGATGCCAGGCACATTGAAAGAGCAAACAAGCAGTTTCAGCACAACAATTCCACTGTCCAGGACTCATATTTTTAACTTTTAAAGGAAGTATACAGCCAGGTAATCATGAGCAAATGAGATCAATTTAGATCAAGAATTGTTCTGGTCATAAGCCTATCTGCTCACAGGTGTTAAATCACAGTGAACGCAAACAGAAAGTAATGAAATGTGACATCACTCCTCCATGGCTGAATGAGAGGGCTGTGTGGGGCGCCGCCAAACTTCACATGAGCTTTTGCTGAGTGCGTGATTTTGATACGACATTAATGGCTGTAGATATAACGTAGGCCTAGGTCATAATGACTGAGAGATTATAAATGTTATGTTATGAAAAGAAAAGCAGCAATTAGATATAATATATTGTTATTATAGTTTTATATAACATTTCCTGAGTTTCAATTAAGAAACTTTTCCTCACAGTTGAATTTTGTGAAACATCCAAATTATTTCATTAATAATCCAACATAACTGCCAAGTACATTTGGTTACAATGTAATAAGTAGCCTAATTCACTAAAACAAACAAACAAAAAAGTTTAACTTGCTTTGTTTTTAAGTAAAATCAAAGTAGGTCCAAAGTAACAACTATGAATTGAATTACTGGTGAAGAAAATCGAGTTACTCTTAGAACTGAGCAGACATTATTGAAATGCCTAAGTTAAATGGATGTAAACAAACATGTTATGGCAATAAGAAGAAAACATTTGCAATGTAATGCAGCTAAAATTCAAGCAGAACATTCCAGAGAGCAAAATAAATTATCTCTGACTTTCAAAAAAGTCCCAAAAGGCGCCGTTTCGCTGGTGAATGGCAACACGCATAAAGATGCATTATGAGCGCTTGCTGTCGTGCACTTAAAGCGCCACCGTGCCACATTTCGCCAATTCCTCTGATCGATGTTTTCCACACTCTACACATCATGTCCCCTCTAGCGGCCGGCACACGCAACTACAGCCGTTATTAGCGAGCTGATAAAAGCACAATGTTAACATCCAGCTACACAGGGTCAAATGAATAAATATCACAATTAATTCCAAGCGCAATCCGTGCAAAGCAAAATAAGCAGTAAGGTTTCCGTCACGCGAGCTTCGAAGCGAGAGAAAAACGCGTTTTGCCTTTGTGCGTTATTGATCGCAGATTGTCTGCAATGAATGGCTGCATGAGGAAGGAAAAAACCCTGAACTTCAGGTGACCGACCATGGCTTTGACACAGGCAGCCTGCAGACATGAACCCCACTGAACTGGGAGGGGTGGAAGAAAATACCTCAGATTTAAAAAATCCCACTCGACAAACGAAAGAAAAAGTCGCGCACGCATACACACACTCACATACGACCGCGGAAGGCGGAAAGTTGGACGAACGTGTTTTAGGGCGCATTTTTAAGTTGCGGGCTGCTGCTAGATAGCGCTGGAGCTAAGTAAAGGCAGGGGCACGGATGGAAGGCTGAGTCTGGCTCTCAGTCTGATCCGATTGACCCTTCATTTTATTGCGGCCAGATCCTCAGATCCTCCCCTTTCCCTTCCGCGAGTCTCTGCCTCGCTCGCGCGGACACATATAAGAAAAGACGCGCGACCATAAGCGCCAAATAAGCAGCGATAACGCGAGCTTTACTGGCCGCAACCTTTAGGCGGAACGGGACCTTTATCGATTATCTGCAATTAAAGGCACCGCTAGTGCGCTCGCTCCGCTAGCCCCCTCATCGCCAACATGGCTGCCTAGCACAGACCTAAAAAAGGAGAAATAACCTCCGCCGTGCCTTTGTCTGTTTCACCTCTTTAACCCTAAACTACTGCGCAAAACACACGGAGACGCGCTGAAATCGCGCCGAACGAGAAAATGACTTACGTGAAGGCAGGCGCTTGGGTTGCTCCTGTTTCCTCCTTGGCATTTTCCCCCTTTTATCACATTCTCCTTCTTGTTTAGGGATAAGAAGAAAAAAGGTCTTTCCCCATTGAAATTTAGCGAGGGAGCCTGATGGCAGGGACTTGTCGTGCACCTGGCTGTCCTCGGTTAAGTGTATTGTTGGGAACAGGGAAGAGTAGAGGAGGAGGTGCTGTTGTTGTTGCCGTGTCTTGACTATGGCTGCTCTCTGTAAGTGTGTGTCTCCGAGCCCCTAACTAACACTAATGCAGGGATCAAAGGGCAGCAACAGCAGAGCACACACACACACACTCACTCACTCACACACACACACACACACACACTCGCGCGCACACGCGCACACACACACACACACACTCACTCTCTCACTCACAGAGAGAGGTGCTCGACCGACACAGCGACGAGAAAAGGGACAAGGTGCCCCCAAGCTTTCAGGGTGTATACTTGAATGACCACGAAGGATTTTTTTTATATTATAAAATGGATTCTGACTGATTCTATTTAAATGGCTAAAAAAAAATAAAAAAACACACGCTTTTTTGAACATAATTTAATAATATAGGCTAAATGTAAAATATGATTTCAAATTAATACACATATTTTTTATGTTTATTAATATTTTTTTCATAAATGCTTTTTATACATGTTTGAATGAATCTGAGTTTACAGAAACCCCCAAATCAGAACAATTCGTTTTAAGTTTGATGTAATGCTACAGATTTATTTTCTTTAATTTACAGTAACACTTTACAATAGGGTTCAGTTTGCTGACATTAGTATAACATAAGTTAACGTGTTGTGAACTTACGATGAAAAATAATTGTAATGCCTTTATTAATCTTAGTTATTTATTTATAAAATAAATTACAATTACATTTACTAAAAGTTGAATCTGTTTAAATTATTATTTAATGCTCCTGAGCTAACGTAATAAATGCATTAACTAACATTAAATAATAGGACCTTATTGTAAACTGTTCGAAAATGTTCAGTTAATTATCATATTTTCTCATTTTAAGATTTAAAAAAATATATTATAATGTTATTATACCTTTATTTATAAATGTTACATGTCCTGGCTAGCAATTGAATCATAACAAATATTGTAACAAATGTTATTGGCCATTGTTAGTTCATGTTAGTTAATGCATTAACTAACATTGAATAATATGACCTTATTGCAAAGTGTTACCAGATTTACAATTAATAATACTTTCTAAGATTAAATGTATATATATATATATATATATATTATTATTATTATGTTATCACCAATATAGATTTATTTATACATTTATACATGTCCTGGCTAGCAATTGAATGATAACAAATGTATCAAATGTTATTACCCATTGATAGTTAATGCATTACCTAACATAAACTAATAAGATTTTATTGTAATGTGTTACTGAATTTACAATTAATTATTTATTTATTTATTTAAAAAAAAAAAAAAAAATTGTATTAGTATTAGTATTATTATTATTATGTTATCATTATACTTTCATCTATAAATGATAAATATCCTGGCTAGCAGTTATATACCGAATGAGTTTCTGTACAATTAATTTAGCAATAAATAGGTTATTTATATTGGAATGTCATTTCATTTCATTCTAACAAAAATATATCAAATCAAATAATACAAATAAAAGCTTAAATGTATTTATTTTTTTTCATTACACTTCATTGTATGGTGACTTGATTAAAAACCAGACCCTCCTCCCCCCCCCCCCCCCCCCCCCCCCCCCCCCCACACACACACACACACACACACACACACACACACACACACACAATACTCTGTTCTATGCATAGCACTGAAGCAGCCGGCTGTTCCCCACTCAGGGCTGGACTCCAGCAGGCTGCATGCTGTTGGACAAGTTCGTTCTTTCACACCTCTTTGGTGTTAGGAGGACTGTATCCTCCCTCATGCCATGCTGCCATCCTCCTCACAACCATCCACACGTGCAGCTCGTTACTGTGGCAATTAGCACAGGCCCAAAATTAGCCCACTTCGCCTCTGCACAGGTGACTGACACACACTTTATCCTGCTCATTAGAATATGGCTGCCTCACCATTCCCCTGCCTCATTGTCACCCCTTTAAAGTCCAGAGGCTGTTGAACTGTAAACTTTTGGACCTCGGTGGTAGTGTTTACATTGTGTACCATAATAAAAAGTGATGAGAGGTCGATTCTTCTCATAGTTTTATGTTTTCATTATTCAATTCTGTGCGTTTTATTTGCTGGTCCAACTCGTTCCCATTATGAACTACAGTATATTTGATGTGTAATATAAGGAAACACATTTTATGGTAATCTTACCAAATCTGCCCTGCATGTGTGTGCGCTGCTTGTTATTGTTTAAGATTAGTTTAGTCTCCATGGCGAGGTCACGGTCTGTTCTGTAACCCCGCCGATGCCAGGCAGCTGAGGTAATGCGTGCACGCAGACAATCTGCTGATAGTAGTCATGGCAACAGCAGCATGACCTCACACTCGGTAGCAACCTAAAGGTCACCTAACAGACATCATGTTTTGATGGGAACTGTATCAACTGAACCCTGACAATGACAAACATCTGTGAAAGAAATGAGACCGTTTCCATCGACATATTTGTTTCCATTTGATACTTTTTAACCCTTTTATTCACAATATTTTACAAATTAGACATCAATTTATTCCGCACTAAACTAATCAGCCTCTGTGCAAAAAAAAAAAAATCTAAACTGTTTTAATTATTCTTATTTCTTTTGATTATTTTAATTTCTTCTATGTAAAGCACTTTGAATTAAATGTGCTATATAAATAAACTTGCCTTGCCTTGCCTTGCCTTGCCTTGCCTTGCCTTGCCTTGCCTTGCCTTGCATGTGGTTATAAAGTTACATCCTTTTACATTCATTTGCAATGCAGTTTATGGTATATGAAAAATACTATTTTGCTATTAAAACATTCAATTACTTGCAAAAAAATATATAGTTAGCCCCATACTGTCCGTCTAATTATATTTCTTGTACTGTATTGATAAGCATGATTGTTCTGCTGGTCTTTGAAAGCAACTCATTTTGTCTGTTGGCATTATTACTACTTATTAAAATGGCTCCCCTGCAGCAGTGCAGGCTGTTAGAGAGCTAAATGAATTTCAGGTGCTTCAGTAGCGGATAAAGGAGGTTGGATAAAGAGGTATATCTCTCCCCGAGGCCAAGCATAGTGGTGTGGGTTACCTCTTTTTCAACTCGTTGCTGCCTCTTTCTCTTTGTTAGGATGTTGCAAGATTGTGTTAGGAACACTGAGTGGAGCAGGTCATTAGAGGACTAGTGACATGACAGGATTGTGTGACGGGTGAGAGAGGAAGCTTGAATGACAGAGCTTGAATATTGTCTTTACTACTGGGGTGGGTACTAAAAAATATTTTCTAAGCCCTCTGCCCTGCATATTCATAGATTTATGATGCCATGAAATGAGTGTTGCTTTAAACATTTCACCTTATTGTAATCATTGTATGTTTTTGGATGTGATGACCTGTGTTTCGAAGTATGGGGCATTTTTGCGCCATTAGAAGGTGTTATTTTAAACATTAGACAATAACCAGAACCCTTGATTTATTTAAAGATTGGCGTAATAAAACAATACTAGATTTGAACACTCAGTAACAAAAATATGTTCTAAGGACATTTTGCTGGCGTTTCCATTAAGCAACGAAAAACGTTATTTGTCAGTGTTCTCGGAAACGTTCAAAACATCTAGCTTCTTAAAAAAAAACTGGTTTTGTGAATGTTATCATTTTTCAGATATTATGGGAACGTTACTTTTAAATGTTCTCTGAAACTTCTGAAAAAAGTAGCTTCATTCAGATTTCAGATTTGTGTTCCAAAGAGGAACAAAAGTCTTACTGGTTTGGAACAACATCAGGGTGAGTAGGCTATTTTCATTTTTGGGTGAATTAATAGGCCTTCTGAAGCAAAGCGATGAGTTTTTGTAAGAAAAATATCCATAACTTTATGAACTATAATCACTGTCTTCCAGTAACTGCTGTAAGCGAGTCTAGTTTTGGCGGAAGAGTGACCTCTGACTCGACGCATGATGTATTGACGAACGCGGAAGCGCAGAGGATAGAAAAACCAAAACACCAGTAACGAATTAGAAGTCTAAACCGAGAATTTAGTTTGAACCGCGAGAGGCGTCTACTGTCACCTAATCTTACGCTATTCCTACATCCTACGTCGGGTCAGAGGTCACTCTTCAGCCGGAACTAGACTCTCGTACTGCCGTCACTGGAAGACGGTGATTATAGTTTATAAACTTATAAATATGGATTTTTTTTCTTACAAAAACTTTTATTTAACTTCAGAAGACCTTTATTAACCCTGTGGATTACTTTTATGATGGATGGATGCACTTTTTTGGGCTTCTATTCATTCCCATTATAATGCTTGGAAGAGCCAGGATATTTTTTTAATATAACTCTGATTGTGTTTTGCTGAAATATGAAAGTCATATACACCTATAAATTGTGTTGTATGTTGTGTGTAATGGTGTGTAAATTATGGGGTTAAATTACCATTTTTGGGTGAGCTAACCCTTTAAGGCATGACTTGCATAACAGCGTTGTTTTGTCGTTTTTGCGTATCTGTGTGAGTGGGGATAATTTTGACAACGTTGTTGTCTGTACGTTAAATACACAAAGGAAAAAACGTTTCCGCTTTTAGTACATTCATTGTCGTGTAAACGTACCCCAGTAGACATGTAAATGCATGATTTCTGTCAGACCATTTTAAACATTTAAACGTCAACAATCATGCTTTATTTTATCATGCAACCTAATTATCACAGATTATTTATATATTTTTTGTGTGAAGTTGCATTCAAAATTGGCTCTAAAAACGAAGAGGGCACGTGCTTTTGGATAGTCTATTATTGCCACATGGGACACAAGGTCTTTCACACATATCTAACACCAGTAAACACTTCTTGTATTTTTATTCCCAAGTTATTCCCAATTAGCCTGTGGACACAGTAGATCGTTGACTACAATTTAACATCAGTTATTTGGAGTGTAAGGTATGGCATAGCTCTAGGTCACCATCTTAAGTTTCTAGATGAAGAATTGTTGGTCTGTTCTGACTCAAACTGCCTTTGAAATAGAGATTATTACAGCGGAAAGCTGGTGCCAGCGTTGTCCCCGGCATGCCACCTGTCTCCCTTCCCTCTCTTCTCACTCCCTCTTCCAGCTGTGTGACAGAAGCAGGTGGTTACCCCTGTACTTGCTCTCTAACCTTTCGTACTGGAAAGGATACCTCACAAAAAAAAGTGTCCCGCTCTTCCTCGTCCCGCTGACCACGTTCAAGGACGTTGATTCATTTTGACTCAACCATAAACTGTTAATTATCTACTCGAAGAAAAAAAAAAAAGAGTTGATTCTGTTCCAATTTGGCGGATGTTTACAGGCTTAGTTCACCCAAAAATGAAACTTCTGTCATTATTACTCATCCTCATGTCATTCCAAACCCATAACTTTCAGTTATTCTTGGAACACAAATGAAGATATTTTTTATATTTTTGCATCATTTTCCCATTAAAAGTCCATGCAACCCACATTTTTATGCTTTAAAAAGGTCATAAAGACATTGTAAAAGTAATCATTTTTAATCCAAGTCTTCTAGAGATACAATCACTTTATATGAACAGAATTAATGTAGGCTTCTATTCACATATAAACATTTATCAACACATACACAGAGCACATCAAATATGGTAAACGGACGTTGAAATGTTCTTGCTTGGCTCGCCAGAACCATGAGGTTTGTTCTTACACGTCAAGCAAGTACATTTGAGATGCCATTGACCATATTCTCATGTGACGAGAGAATATAAAAAATATCTTAATTTGTGTTCTGAAGATGAACTTATGGATTTGCAGTAACATGAGAGTGAGTAAATATAAACCCATAACTTGTAATACTATTTGATGGTTGATGAAGAACAAGATCTGCTCTGAGTCTTTCTCCTGATAAAGTGTTAGCCCATTTTTCTTGGCCTTTGACACTTTACCACCTCAGCCCACTAGCACATTGCGTGCTGGTGCTAAGTGTCAAAAATGATTACCTTTATTTGTATGCATGTTGACAGAATATTTAGAGCAAGACATTTTCTGTCTTTGAAAAGTTAAACTTTCAAGATCAACTATTGGTATAATATTTTTTAATGCTTATATATGGAAAGTAGGTTGATTTTTTCAATTACATATGTTATATATTATTATAGAAATAATAATTCTGAGATTAAATTTGACTGTGGATTCACCAGCACATCTAGGGATGAAACTAAGTTAATATCACTACTGTCCATCTAAAAATGACCTTTTAATTTAGTCTAAGGCCTCTCTTTGACCTATTCCTGTTGCTCGTTAAAGCTCTGTGACCAAGAATAATTTTATAAAAGACAATTAGTTTGAAGTCATTTATTCTACCTTATGCAGTGTATAACCCTCATAGACTTTAATTGCCTTAATTATTTGATTACTGTGCTGTATTTCATGCTTCTTTTGTCTTGGAAGCTTTTTTCAGGTGGTTCTTCCCTCGGCTGAAGACCTTTTTTTTTATTTTTTTTTATTTTTTTTATTACAGTATATGCGCATTTAGGGGGCAAAAATTGTTAGAAAGTGATTCTGTCATGACAACTCTCAGTGTGTTGTATGGTAATGGATATGACAATATTTGGTCCTGGCAGAATAGATCTGTTACGCTGCATGCTGCAGATTAAGTTCAGGAGTTCTGCTCATACATACACGACACGCTGTTGTGAGCAGGTAAGTAAATCATGCTGCTGCTGTACAAATAGCATACATGAATTACTCATAGCAGATCTACAGGTGGAGCTGGGGAAGGTGGAGGGTTTCTGAAACTGCTATGCAAATGCTGACCAAGTATTTGAAGGTTGAGCAGCGAGCTCATTGGTTGGTTTGCATGTGAATGATTTCTTTCTTTTTTATTACTTTTTTATTTATTACTTTTTTATTATTTTTTTTTAACAGAGGAACACCTTACTTAACAGAAAAAAAGAAAATGAAGAATAACAAAGGTTGCCATACATTACATATAAACCTTAAGTCATTTATATATATATACACTTCCCAATACAATCATCTAAGCATGATTTCATGTGCTAGAAAAGCTTAACTGCTCACACAATCTGAAGAACGATGTACTGTTGCCTTGTTTTGTGGCAATATGGATTACAGGTAGCATACCCTTTACGAAGATGGAACATAGAATGAATTGCATCTAAATAAGGTTGGAAAATCCCCACTCGCCACTGGTTCACAACTCATTTTACTTCAGTCATGTGACATTTTTCTGAGTGACAAAGGATACTCATACATTAAATAACATGTATGAGCTGAATTGGATGGGAGGAGTTATAAGAGGGCATAGTGACCTCATTCAAAATGAAAAGATGTTTCAGAGGAGAACAATTACGAGTAGTTTAAAAAAAAAAATCATACACTTATGAATCATTCACCATAAGATTATGTGTATAAAGAAAAGATAGAGCTTCTGCTTATTTCATGTTAAATTTTAATTTAAGCATATGTCTTTTATGGTCAGCTCTCAGTTCTCTCTCCCTTATTGCAATCTTCTGTTCATACATTTCTCCTCTTTATAAGTTTAAATCAATCTTGTTATTTTTATACATTTTGATTACATTCTTGAATGCTGGAAGCCTCATTCTGTGGATTCACTAATACTGTAAGAAGCCCATGAAACGCACAACACTGACATTTAGCAGTTGAATAGAGGCTCACTACAGGTAATTATTTTAGCATTTGCTATCCTTGCATCCCTCTGGTTTTACAGTGAATGTACTGCTGAAATGACATAAAATTAATAGTATTTGCAAAATAATGCTGGCATGACATTCTGAACAACTTAGTGCGCAGTGTTTTAATAATGCATTGCAGTGCCATCAATGCTGTGTGTGAATTATAGACTTTCCTACATTTTTTATCTGACCATTTCTCCAACACTTTTTTGGAAGTCACTAACTGTTCTCGTTTTGCATATGGGAAATGCTATCGGTTGAGCCAATGGTGATTACAGTTCTCTTTTGATCCACGCAGTGTAACATGAGCCCTATGTGCTTTTGTGTGGCTATGGCTTTGTCTCTGATGGGATTTCTGCCCTCTCTCCATTTCCCTTTGTTTTTCTCCTTTTCTCTCCCTCTCTTCGAGGCTCCTCCTCCTTTTCATAGGACCCACCAATGAGAGACACTTGAGGTGCTGACCTTATCAGGTGGAGGTCAATGCCAGGTCAGGGATCTGTTGCTAGGCTACCATCAGATAAGTAGCAGGAAGACTGAGCACTGGGTTGCGCTGTCATTCAGTGCTTGTCATGTAATCTCATTCATTTGCTGACAATTGCCTGAACGTCACAGAAGGTTATCGAGCCTATCCTGTCATAATTAAACACATTAAAATATTAAACCAACAAAGCCAAGTGCTGGAAGCTCTTCTTGGCTTATGTGTTATCAAAGATGGCCAGCTGAACAACATAAACATGAAGTTCTTAATTTAGATTTGGATGTGCTGGATTTGAAATGAATGCCATCTGAACCATGAAAATGAACTAGGCATGAAAATGAAGCAGAAAACATGAGGTAATTGCACATGATATTCCATCAAGCAGGACAAATATTGCATCAGCATATAGATCAAAATTGTTGAAATCGAGATTTAAAGGGATAGTTCACCCCAAAAATGAAAAACTTTTTGACTTTGGTTTTCCATGGAACACAAAAGGAGAAATTTTGTTGTGCTTTAACAATAACAACAAATGGGGACTAAGACTGTTAAGTGTCTGAAAGGAATCTAAAGCATGTTAAAGTTCACAGTTATGTTCTATATTACAATTCTGAAGTTATATGACTTTGTGTGATGAAACAGACTGAAAATGAGGTGTTGTTTACTGATAATCTTCCTCACAAGTTTAACTGTTCCAGTCAGATTACTGTATCAGTGGCTGTGTTTGAAATCACCGCTATACACTTATAGGGCACTATTTGAGGGGACAGACATTTGTAGTGGTGTCCGAAACCATAGTGGATGTTATTGATTGCACTCATTCAATCCCATAATGCACCGCAATGATGAGTGCACAACCGATGTACACTCAATGGCTATAATAAAGGGGTAACAACCAGGAGAATTAACAAATTATTTATACTGTTAGTATTATAGAACTCAGGGGTACTTATTCTACTATTATGATACAACAATCTTACATTTGGGAGCAATTTAGCAAGAACATACACTATACCTTTTTGTAATAATGGTTATTTAAAAAAATTACAGGGTACATATCTATGCATTTATACAGTAATCTTACAAAAGTACAAAAAAAATACATAAACACAATCTTATATCACTGACTCGGAAAACTTTATTTGAAAAACAACTGAATTCAAAACAGATTTACAACACTTCTTTTTCGTTTAAAAGTGCTCTTTTAATCAACAATTCTTTTCAAATGCTTATGCCTTGACAGAAAGTAGCACGTTTTGTCCCCCCTTTTTTCTCTTTTTGGTTTCTTCCTTTTGTTCCTCTTCTTCTTTTTATTTATTCCCACTGATGAATCTGAAGAAGAAATGTATAGGTCTTTCCTTCTTCAGATTAACACAAATTAAGGTTTTTAGAAAAATAAAAAATACATATCTGAATACATTTAATGCAAGGTCATGTGTTCCTAAAAGTTGGAGCATCAATCAGCACTTAGGCTACTGCAATAACTGCAGTAATCCATACGACCCCAATGGATGGATCAATGTCTTCTGAAGTTAAACGATAGGTGTTTGTAAGAAAAATTACAATATTTTACACTTTTTAAACTGCAGACTAGCTTCAGACCAACTGTAATAAGTTGTTTTTCAAATAAAGGTTTCCGAGTCAGTGATATAAGATTGTGTTTATGTATATTTATTGTACTTACCCTGTAATTACATGGAACAAGAGGGTAACAAGCACCACTTTAATTTACGGCCCACAATGTCACACTTACCCTGTAACTGCATGGAACAAGAGTATATTTCCCAGTATTTAGAAAACATTGCAAAAGTTTAAGCTTTACTGGCCTTGAAACATGTAAGCCCAAATTTAAACATCTGCACTTTTGCTATATATGTAACAAAAAAAACTGTATAAATGCATATGTCAAATTTAAAAAGCCCATTCAGTATGTATTGGTACACTGCATTATTTCAAAAAGGTATACCTAAATTGCTCCCAAATGTAAGATTGTTGTATCATAATTAGGCTCCCTCTTAGTTCAATACTTACAGTATAAATACATTTTAATTCTCCTGGCTGGTACACCTTTATTCCCCAAACTTTACATATTGTTCCCTCTATACTTACATGCAAATACTTTATAGGTACACTATACTTACCGAAAGTTACGCTGTAATTTCATCTTAACTATGCAGTACTTTCTGTAAATAGGCTGTAATCTAAAGCGTTACCCAATTGATTATTAAATTGTTTAATAAAGGTGTATACATAGTTTCCATGACAGAGTTAATAATTTATTACTGGAGCTGCTATATTTTGCTACATTTCAAATGATTAATAAACAGCAAGCAAAAACTATGCACAAGCGGCACCCCTTCCATTGCGCTCAGTGTCCGAATTCACTCACTTGTTCACATTCACGACTTCATGTGGACTATATTATGGAGTAATGTAGGGAATAGTGAATGAGGGAACGCTATAGGAGGTGGTTTCAAATACAGCTAGTGAGTTGTACTTGAAAACCGAATTAATCTGATTTATGAATGAATCATTCAGACAGGTTTGGACAACTGAATCAACATATTTATTGAATAACTGCCTGAACTGTCATTATCGTGCCAATGATATGGCAGGTGACACTATTATCAGTAAAAAGCAATCACTTTTTTAGTATACATTTAAGTCTGTTTTTCATGCAAGCTATCGTATGCATTTATTAATTGTATTTTCTCTCAAATTTGGTTAGAACATTTTTTTTATTTTTTTTACCAAAAATTAAAGAATGAGAAAAAAATAAAGAGTTTGATATAACATGAGAATGAGTAAATAAATAATAACATAATTTTAGGTGAACTATTCCTTTAAAGAGGGCCTAAAAATAACTTCTAAATAAGAAAAAAAAATTACTTATGCCATTGTGCCATGTGGTACTGTAGAGATATTTGTTCATATCTGACCCCATGTAAATTATGATGCACTAGGCATTCTAAAATCATATCATCTCCGTAGGTCTCAGTAGTCTCTCTGTAGGTCTTCAACATGACAGACTCTTCTGTCACTGTCGCTCTGAGTCCGGCGGGTTAACGGCGGGTCAGAGGATTTGGTGATCAGTGGTTCACTGAGCCGTGAGCCCTGCTGGACAAGCGCTTTGATAAGAGGACTGCTGCTTCTGCGCTTGCCCAATTCTGAAGCTTGGGTGAGACTGGCACGTTCTGAAAGGCTAAGTCTCAATGTCTGGGCTCTTGCCAGCTGACATTCCACTGAGACAAACTAAGGGAGAATGAGAGAGAGAGAGAGAGAGAGAGAGTGAGAGAGGGAGGGAGAGAGAGAGAGAGAGAGAGAGAGAGAGAGAGAGAGTGAGAGAGAGAGAGAGAGTGAGAGAGAGAGAGAGAGAGAGAGAGAGAGAGAGAGAGAGAGAGAGAGAGAGAGAGAGAGAGAGAGAGAGAGAGAGAGAGAGAGAGAGAGAGGGAGGCAGATTTATTGAGGCATCAGACTTGCCTCAGGAATGTTCTGTAAAACGCCATTCCTGTGAAAAGAATAAAGAAAATAATGTCAGACATTGTGCTGAACTGTTTTCTTCTCTTATTTCCTGAAGCCTTACAGTATGTATGCGCATTTCACCTTGTTGAATATATCGCTATATGACATAATTCAGGATCAAGCACAGCATGTCTTCACCCATTCTGATGAATATTCAGCTGTAAAGACCACTATTTGCCTGCCTCTGAGTCACAACTCCTCTATGGTTGGGAACACTATGGTCAAAAGGCAGAGTGGGAGTTTGTGTATGTGTGTGTTTATGTGAGAAGGAGAGATAGAGAGAGAGACAGAGAGAAGAGATCCTCACCCGAGGAGAGAGTGTAGGATTTGAAAGGCTAGCTTCCTGGCAGCCGGGAGTTTTATCTCTTTTTTAGAACAACCACTGAGGTGTTTAGAAAGGAGAAACCAGCAATACCATCCCTATGTAAGACTCCCGGCTACAAAAGCAGAGATTTGTCTTTCTCCTCTGGGCCTAATGCTGGTAATAATTGTTTTAAAACTGTCACAAGAAACTAGTATTCACGTATTGCTGTCATTATTTCATCTCTTAAAGGGATAGTTCACCCAAAAATGAAAATTCTTCGACTACCCATGTCGTTTCAAACTTGAATAACACAAAATGTTAAAGAAGGTTTCTGCCCATACAGTAAAAGTAAGCGGGTTGCAAAACGACAGTTATATGGATATTTTTGCACTCAAAATATATTCTTTTATTTTCCAAAAGAACACAAAGCCATACAGATTTGGGACAGGGTTATTTTAGCGTTTTTAAGTTTTGATTAATATTTAAAATTCGCTTTTATTTGTATATTTGACGTTTTTATTTTTATTTTATTTAATTTTTTAGTATTTCAGTATTGGTTTATTTCCAGATTTTAATTTTAGTGCTTCAGCTTAAACTCATTTCAGTTATTTTCAAAGGCACAATTTCTGAAAGTTTTTATATTGTATTTTATTGCGGCTACAGTTAGTTTTAGTTTAAATTGACAATATTAACCCTGGTTTGAAATGACATGAGGATTAATAAATGATGAACTCTTGCTTTTGTTGTTCTCTGCTTTGCAAATTGGGCAACCCTCTATATGGCTAATAGGCTCTATACAGTATACGTATCTTTAAGAAAGAATATGATACCATATACTGTGTATATATATTTTAACAATAAACATTATTTATTTATTTATTTATTTATTTTGCAAAGTGCAAACCTGGTGAACTGGCAAGACCGCCAGTGAAACTATATGTTAGAGGATGCTAGCTGAACTCATCATGAAAGTAGAAGGAGGGAGCTTTGTTCCAAATGTCACGATGCATATTTATAGATGTGAAGTGCTCCTTTTGTATATGCTCAGCTCCCCTGTCTTCCAGTCGCAAGCACTTCTCCCTACATCACTGTAATGACACATGCAATCAAACCAGAGATACGCTTGTACAGTGACCCAGCCACACTCGCGTGGCCTTTTAAAGAAAAAAAAAAAAAGAGAAATCTCGACCCGCGGGGAATCCTGGTCCAGATTGTTAAAAAAACAAACAAACCTTGACCAAGATTATGGCAAACTATAGAACTATAGGGCAAATGCAGGTGACATGTCGAGTGCCAGGCATTGCTCAACTTATATCCAAAAGGGTTTTTATTTATTAACTCTGCCTGGGATATCCTGGATGTGTTGTCTGGCTTCGGTCCCACTCTCCAAATGGAGCCATGCCTTTTAGGCGAGTTGTGAAGAGTTAGTTCCATGGTCAGTTGGGTGCTGAAGGTGGGCGTATGTAGTGGTCTGAATGTGCTGAACCACTGCTAGGCATCAGTCTTGAACATGAAAAGACTTTCTCTCCCTCTTCCTCTAACATGCACACAGATGAATACGCATTTCCCGCACAAACAGTTCAGCAGGAGTTCAGAGATGTGTTACCATTTCATAGCCTAGATATACAGTGCATCTCATTGTATAGAATCACATCGAAATATAAATAACACAACAAAATGTTCTACTATTAACTGTGCTCTTGTTTATATTAAAACATTTGTAAAATATACCGTAAAAAAAGAAATATACCGTTTGATATTTATTATTTACATTTTAACATTTAACAGAGCCATCTGTTTCAATATAGACAGTAAAAATGTTATCACACTATTATTTAGGTTATAAAACTGAAGGACAGCTATGGAAATTCCAAAGAGGTCAGGGATACAGTAAAGTTAAACAAATGCATAAATTATGAAAAGCTTTACTGGTTTTCAACTTAAGCATTGCTGGTCATCACAACTTTAGAAAAAAAGGTACAAAAACGGTCACTGGGGCGTTACTGTTCCAAAAGGTATCTTTAGAGTTCAAATTAGTCCCTCAAAGATACAAATTGGTAGCAAAAGTACAAATTAGATTCATTTGCTGGTTTGCTGGATACCAGAATGGGATGCTGGTGTGCTGGTGGACCAGCATATGTTGTCTTTGGGTGCTGGTATGGTGTGTTCGTAGTTAAATAAAGACCAGGACAATTTTCCAATTTAATTTGAATAAATTATTTAATAAAGAAAAATGCATGTGGCTGATAACATGTTTACTGGTACACAGTAAAAATATCAGTGTTAAAAATACACTGCTCAGTTTTCATACGGCTCTAATCTATAGAGAGTAAAAGTAACATTGAAGCAATGTTGCAGTTAGTTAAATAAAGAAGATTCACAACACAACAACTAACTGACTTACAGCCACACAGCCTTTGAAATAAACAGCAAATAAAATCAATGTCACCAGAGGATGATTAAACAACTCCAAAAATAGCACACCATATTCACTTATTACAAACCAGTTTGACTTCATTTCTTTCATATGGTACACGTACAAAAGTTGTTGAAGACCTTTAGTTAGGCACTTGGCCATTGACTTGGCACTCGGCTCCTGACTGCAATGACATACCTTTTGCTACGTGCACAGCTGAATTTTGACATGTGAGTTACCAAATGAACAAGAAAGTCTTTAAAAACAGCAACTTTCAGTTTTGAACTTTCATGATCAAGTTAACCATTAAAATAGCTTTTCTCATAACGCCTGTTGTTGAGAAATGTATGATTATTCTTTTATTGGGCATTTGACTTGTTTTTCATTTTATTTTGAAATGTACACTACACAAGCTATTTTTTAACTGATTTTAACTGATTTGTGTACAGATCTTTTGAAACAGGAGACAATTCCCATGATGCTTTGAAATTGAAACGTTTTACCAGTTTACCAGTGACATTAATAATGTACATCAATCATAACTAAAACAATTACGATTTTCAGTTAAACTTTCAGCAGAGGGAGCAAAAGAAACTACAAAGTTATAATCATATAATTAAATAAATGATATGCTTTAACCTTATACTGTTTTTCCTTTATCATTAATGTTAAATATAGCTAGAGATATGCAAGCAAAAACAATGCTTGCCCCCAAACACTGCTTGCACACAGACATCTGGCCAACTGACTCTCATCCAGCTTTACCAGCTCCGGTTTGATTGAGAACAGAATTAATATGCTGGTCCACCAGATAGACCAGTACTATAAACCAGCCTGGACCACCACTATACAAGCACTAATCATTTTTCAGGGCATACAGAACAATATCCAGTATTACAGTGGATCCTGTTTAATTATCAAGAACTATAATCAAACGAGATGAAGCATAGAAAAGTTTGTACCCCATAAACTCTTGCACAAACAAAAAAGTTTGTAAAGCTTAGAATGGAGTAAAGGTGCGCCTGTCAGCCATAATAAAGGGATAGTTCACCCAAAAAAAGGAAAATGATCTCATAATTTGCTCACCCTCACTGTCCCATATGTATATGCATTTATTTTCTTATGTGGAACACAAACAGAGATTTTTAGGAAAATAATCCATCACATAATGTGTGAACTCATGGACCCGTGTTTGACCGCTGGATGGAAGTGATGGTATCGTTTCACTTTAGAAGACATTGATTTATCAGCTGGGGTTAACTGGATTCCTGTTGTGTTTGTTTTCCATGCATGGTTTTTGAAGTGTCAACTTTAAGGGACCCATCTAATTGATTTATATGGATTATAGATGGATTTTTTTTATCTCCTTTTGTGTTCCATAAAAGAAAGTAGGCATACATCTGGGATGGTATTGGGTGAGTATGAGGGAATTATTATTTTTTTGGGTGAAGCATCCCATTAAGAGCAATACAATTTCAGCGTAGAACATGTAGTTCAATAAAATGAGAACATTGGTTAAGGGTCTGAATACTTATGCAAGGCACTGTATATTAACCACGCTCAAAATGGCGGAGTGCAAAGAGAAGCTAGATGAGTGTCATTAGCTTTAATTAGCAATTAGCTGTTTAATTAGCAATTAGCACTTATACAGCAAAGGCAGATATTGCTAATAGTTCACTGTGAACACTTGGGGACTGTCTGTCACTCAAGGTTCAAATATTCTAAGGTAAAAATGACTTTTTCTTTACATCTCAAATGTTGATTTTTTTCAAAAGGTCTGCAGATTTTTTTTTTTTTTCACTGTCAAATATGTCAAAGCAAATACATCTAACAAATTCTTAAATCTCATACATTCGCTTCAGCTCATTTCAAGACCTGTATATAAAAATGTGAATATAAGGCAGCTCTCCTAAATCATTTCAGCTAGGTATTTGACAAAGGTCTAAGGCTGCAGCCAGAGCCTGGAATCGCATTGGATAACCTGGCCTGCAGCGGCTGCACACACACACACACACACACACACACACACACACACACACATATATAGATAGATAGATATATAGATATATATAGATATATAGATATATATAGTGGGCATGAATCTGGGTGTTAGAAGAGGTGACTAGGTTCCACTGCTCATTTTTGATCAAGGCGACACTCCCCCCATCATTTCCACACTATTACCCCCATGCAGTGTGGGGATTAGGGAGCGCGAAGGGGAGGAGAAAAACTACATGCCGGTAGCCAATCTGGATTTCATTTGAAAACTCCCTTGAGGTTTTTCCATTATCCCCCCTCCATATCCAACTTGACCCCGTAGAGAAAGCCCTGGTCCACAAAGGTCAGCCTAGTCTAGACTCTCCTCTCTTCGCCCCTCCATCCTCTTCCTCGAAAAAGCCTGTGGCAACCGAGGGATCCCCCCTCCCCTCGCATCTGACACCCCTCGGTCTGACCCACCCCCCAGCCCTGTTGAAGCTGCCTCTGTAATCTTTTCATTTTTCCTCCACTCCCTCTCAGGTCTTTGGAGGCTTAGAAAGGTGAGGCGGGTTGTACCAGCAAATCAACTGTGCCACTGTCCATCTGAGCTCACCAGCGTCTTGAAGGCAGGGTGAAAACAGTCCCATCTGGCATTGCTGGGCAGCTATTACCAACGCCTTACTGTTTTCGGAGGAGCCGTGGGGTTATTCCAAGGCTCTTGGTGAGAGTGGATTGCCTGCGCTGAGTAAACGGGAAAGATTTTGTGTCCCTATAGATCCAGTCAGCGCTATACAATTAATGCACAATCACGTCAATGCACAAAATATTTAGACAAACACTTTTGAAAGGTCGGTAAGGTTAAATTGTCTTCTTTTGTGATGTAGAGTTGGACAGAAACATTCTGCGTCCTTTGCCAAGCAACAGGCAGAACTGTGAAGAAAAAAGCTTGTGAAATGCTTTCTGTATCTGTCCTGCTTGTTTTTATTCAGTATCACTTAACAAGCCAAGCAATTCGCACTTTTCCAGTAAAGTCAAGTGTGCGTGTGTGCGTATGTCAGCTCTTTGTCATATAATTCTGTATTTATTTACCACAGAATAGGCATGTATTGTGTGCTACTACTGGGAAATCTGGTACCTCGTTAAATTTTTTTTCTTAAATGAATGATTGCTTTGATAGAAAAACACATTAGATCACATTTTTTCCCTCTTAACCCTCCTTAAGGATTTGAACTCAGGCAACAAGGGAAAAAAATACTCATTGAATATTCATTAACTTGTGCCTAGGTGTGTACACGGCTCTTAACCACACTTGTTTATGACTTAAGGACTTGTAGCGCTGACCTTAGTTTAACACGGCACCAGATACCAAATTAACCTCTAGCCTCCTCAGGGCTACCAATGCCCTGCTAACAAGCAAACTGTCTGGATGCGCCAGAAGTGCTTTATGATTCTGTCTCTCAGGTGCATGGCCTCTTCCGCCTGTGAACAAAAGACAGGTTTTTCTTCCCCCATCTTTCTTTTTGGCTACTCAAGATATTTTTTTCCCTATGTGTTATAGTCACACCCCAACTAACAGGGAATGTTCTCGCAACATTTTGGCAAGGTTTTCTCAAAGTCATGAACAAATGTTCTTCTATTGGTCTTTAATAATGTTCTCAAAACTTTAGCAAAAAACATTTATATCATTCATGGAATGCTTTTTTCCCCCCTGAAACATGTTAGTTGGACAGTCGTCATTGTTAAAAATGTTATTGTTTTGTGATAAAATGGAATGTTCCCTTAAAGGGATAGTTCACCCAAAAATGAAAATTCTGTCATTAATTACTCACCCTCATGGAGCTCCAAACCCATAAGACTTTCGTTCCTCTTCGGAACACAACTGAAGATATTTTAATGAAATCTGAGTGTTTTCTGTCTTTCCATTGGCAGCTATGCAACTGACACTTTGACGCTTCAAAAAGATGAACCTCTGCATGTCTTTTGCTTTTGATCAACTTTAAGACTTTTATTTTGGGTTAATTAGTCCCATTGCTGCTTTAGTATTTTATTTTGTGTTTTTTTTATTTTACACATTCATATACTGTTCAGTACTGATATCCCCTCTTTCTGTTTCTCTCTTTGTTCCTTCATTCCTTCACTAATGGCATTCACATGTGCAGCTGAACATCGCCATATAGAGATTGTAAAAACTAATCCATATGAATTGAGCAGTTTAGTCCAAATCTTCTGAAGAGACTCAATCGTTTTATATGAACAGATTGAATTTAGGCTTTTAACACAGAGGTTATTTTTGAGGGGTCCCATCTAAAAATGAGGGGGCCACAATATTATGTATATACAGTATATATATGTTAAGGATTGTCAGACACCACTTTTTCCAGAACAAGTCCAATTCTGACACTTTTATTTTTAGCACGATACCTGTATTTTCATTGCATTTTTCACTTTTAAAAATATTGGGCAGAGAAACCAAAATAATATAAATCAAATGCGTTGGCTTAGCAAATTGATATTTCCTTCAGTTATTTCCATATCTAATTATGCCTGTCAAAATATATTGTAGGAGCTACTGTTACTTTTACTGTTCATATTATTGCTCCATCATATTTTATCTTTATTTTAATAGCACAGTGAATATTTTGAGCTGCTTCAACAGTGCTCAACCAAGAGCAGCGACTGATTTTCTCTGTTTTTGTTAGATTAACATTGAGGACAAAGACAGCAGTAGGTTTGTTAGGCTGCTGTCACTTTAAGAGCTACTCGTATCCAACATTGTTACACACACATTTTTTTTTTAACTGTTTAAGTTAAAACTGTTAACTGACTATGTTTCACAATTAAGGATACTTGCCTATACGGGCATTTTGACATAATTTTGTATGAATTTTTCCGTTAAAGCTCAGGAAACCATGAAAGAGAACTTGATTTAATAGGCTTTTCGTGTGCTGTCTAAGGCAGCTTTAGGGCACACACTTCGGATGCTTGTGCACAGAAAACTTCCTGAAAACATAATTTTATTATTGTACTGCCTTCCTGTAATAATGTAGGCAACCACTCGTTATACATAAATCATGTAGCCTAACAGTTCACGTTTTTGAACAGACATGACAATGTAAATGAGGGGGCGGGGCTTAGGCATAAACATTTATCAGGAGATCAGCGAACATAAACAGAAACTCAACCGAACCTGCTTGACACACGAGAAACCTCATTGGTTCTTGCGGAAGCTCAAAAGTGCGGCGTAACACACTAGAATGAACATCATTGGATCTCGCACGTCAAGCAAACATGCTTGAGCTTAAATTTACTGTTGATGAGATGAGTTGATGAATGTTTATATGTGAATAAATAAATAAATGATATCTGCTTATCATATAAAGCCATCGTGTCTCTTCAGAAAATTTGGATTACTTTTACATCCCTCTATTAAACCTTTGAAGGTAGTTGCGTAGACTGTCAATGGACGGACAGAAATCGCTCAGATTTCATCAAAAAGATCTTCGTGTTCATAAGAAAGGACTGGAATGATATGAGGTTGGTTGAGTAATTAATGACAGAACTTTCATTTCGGGTGAACAATCCCTTTAACATTCGCATAACCGAGAAATTTTTATTTTTTTAAAAATGGATTTTTAAAAAACTGGATGTTTTGAACATTCAAGAAACATTCAGAAATAACGTATTCATAATCTATCTATCTATCTGTCTGTCTGTCTGTCTGTCTACAACAGCACTTCTCAAACTCCGGACTCCGGTCCGGATCCGGACCCGGAGAGAAATCAATCCGGACCCGCCTCAATTTCGTATTTCAAGAGCACGAAGGGATTAAAAGTGTGGATTTCCTACTTTGATAAACGCTTGTTAAAAACATTTGTTTCAGGTTTTTTATGTATTCTTGGAGATGGTCCGAAATGAAAGCGAAAGCGAGATATTTAAAGTTTTCCTCCGTGATTTTGTTGTCATGACATCCAGTGAGCTTATGTTTGACGTAATCGGGCGACAGCTTCACCGCAGTGAGCGTTTAGTTTAGTCAGTTTAAGGGGAAAAATAAATTGACGAAGAAAATAGAGTTTTCAAATATTGGAGCGGACAGAGATCCAGCACAAAGCCATTCTGTTTGATTTGTAACGCGACATTTGGAGTGCACCTGGCCACTTCATGCGTTTTCTGTGATGATATCTGATCGTAAAAAGACCTATGGAAAAGACCAGGTGTAATGCCCTCCGAAACGCATTCGAAACGGATTTAAATCCAATCACTCAAAAACCACTTCAGGAGGAGGTCTGGGCCGCATTCCAGACGAAACTGGACAAGTGTAAATGCATATGGTTGTTGAAAACCACATATGTCAATTTTACTCCTTACAAAAATGCTAAAAAATAAACGTGTGAGAGGCTAAATGACATGTTATAGCTAGATATGACGACGCCACTGCAACAAGCATTAGCCTACCGCAGATGAGCATCTATCAAGCCAACCAGCGAACTATCGCAAATCAAAATGAAAGTAAGTCGCAGACGCTTAACACACAATCAGCTTCATTAAAAGTAAAGAACCGAAATGATCTTACCAGGGCTCTCTTATTGCGGTCTTTGATTTTGAAAAAAAATCTAAATAAAATGCTGATCCTTAAACTAAGTGTTTTGCCACTTTTGTATGTATCTTTAAATGCAAAAGGCACTTTATTTATTTTTTTAATTCGTTGATTTGTTATGCATGTTTATTAAAAACAAGTTTTGTAATAACCAATTATTTCCGGACCTTTGACATTGTTGAAAATTCAGATTTGGACCTTTGAATGTAGACTTTGAGAACCCCTGGTCTACAACAAAAGCGAAGCTTCCCCGTCTTCACGACCCCTGCCTCTGGATCGTTTTCCCCTACGCATTCTTTATCAAAGGGGTTAATAGTTCATCGGCGGCTTCCGTACGCTGGATTTGTATCGAAGCATTTGATTGGCTGCACGGTGTAAACACAGTGGAAATAGAAAAGGCGCTTCAGTTTATTGGTCAACAGTCGCTTAGTCGAAACGTGTGGCAAACGTTCTTAAAACGAATTAGGTGAGTGACTCGTTTATCTTCTTTAAATAGACAATTGTACTTGACCTTTGCGGGGGTTTAAATTATTTGCAGTACTGTAGCGCGTGACATGCACAATGAGTTCCTCGTGTACCACATTTGATTGTAATGCTAGCAGGCTAAGTTAGCCGCTCATGCTAAATTTACACCGGTAATGTCTAGATATTCTAAACAGCCCACACGTCAGCCCACTACAGCGGGTTAACTCATTTGTTGACTGGTTCATTAAAAAATATGTTTAGTATAGTCAGTAAGCGAGAAACTGGTGTTACGATGCTTTTCTTTTTACGGTGTTAACGTTAGCTACACTCATCTTTGCTAACAACGCAGTTAGTGTACAATTTCCTGTATCGATGACAATGCAATGTCAAGTAGTGATTTATAATCTACATTTTCTTTATGTTTTCAGTAAAAATGAGTCTCCGGAAGCAGACACCAAGTGATTTCCTCAAGCAGATCATTGGGAGACCAGTGGTGGTGAAGCTGAACTCTGGTGTTGATTACAGAGGTAACGTTAACTTACAGAAACATCATGTCTTCGTTTTATCAGAGTTATATTTATTTAATCAAGGCTGTATGTTTGGTTTAAAGTTGGTGGGGACATCATGCAAGAGGGCAGGGGCAACTCCTAGATTAAAATGTTAAACAGACCATAATACAGTATGTTGTAGATAATAAAATGCCATTGTGTGCAGGTTAATCTAGTAATATAGGGAGAGAAAGCAACATAATGACCTCATATCAGTGTCATTTCTTATATATTTTCTGTTGCATCATATTAAATATGACTGCTGACATAATCTGTTCTTGATCTGAGGCTTTGTCTGAATTCTCCCTTTACTAGTTGTACAAATCTTTATCCCCCCCCCCCCCCCCCCTTTATTACAGTAGTTAAAACCATTTTTGACTCGACAATATACGAAGGTCCCATGATGTTTCCAGTGATTTTTCTGAATAATGATTATAAGGTTTTACTATACATGACTTTTACAAGTTAGAAATCACTTTTAAAATTAGGCTACCTCATATATCCAGAGGAAACTCTGTTGAAGGGGTTTAATATCAAATGATTTAGTTTTAGCTTATTGTAATGCTGCTTTTGTCTTATTTTAAGTCATCTTGAGCCCCACAGACGTTTTCTGAGAACAATTGCTCTAGTAAGTGGCGGTCATAAATGAGGAAAACATTTTTCATCAAGGAATGCTACTCTACAAATAGCTGTCACAGACACTGCTTGATTTATCCAAAATCCCATTTATATATATATATAAATCTGTCACTGTTACAGATATACATCCACTGAATAACTGATTCAACTTTAATTTCTGTAAAAATGTATGTGTGGTCAAATAAGTTCGACTTCAAATAAGCTCATGACTCGCATCTCTTCAGCCAGGCATTCATATAAATTTTTTTATCTTACAGTTACTGTAAATCCGGCCTCTAGTTCATAAACGCCAGAGGAGAACTGGCCCCCGACTGAGCCTGGGTTCTCCCAAGGTTTTTTTTTTCTCCATTGGGTCACCTGATGGAGTTTTAGGACACCATTAGGTCACTTGATGGAGTTTTTCGGTTCCTTGCCACTGTTGCCTTTGGCTTGCTCAGTTGGGGATATTCAAATTAATTAACCAATCATTAATACCATTGATCAGCCCTACCAAACGTGGATGTTTTTTCTACTAAGAAACGAACATTATGTTGTTTTGATTGATACTGTGAAGCTGCTTTGATACAATCTGTATTGTGAAAAGCGCTATATAAATATACTTGACTTGACTTCTGGCACCTATGGAAATATTTTTTTCCCCTGAGCCACATCAACTCAGTTTAAACCTTTTCTAAACTGGAGTAGGTGCATAAGTGCACCAAGTCCTCCCTGCGCCCCTGATCTTCTGCCAAAATTCTCTAAAAAGGCACATTTGAAGTGACCTCATGTCTTGCCCACAGGAGTCCTGGCCTGCCTTGATGGCTACATGAATATCGCTGTGGAACAGACAGAGGAATATGTCAATGGCCAGCTGAAGAACAAGTACGGAGATGCATTTCTCAGAGGAAACAATGGTATGTAATGTCTGTATGTTTTTCTCGTGTTAGTGCTGTTTCCTTTTTTGTTTTTATAGTGTTTCTGTTATTGAGAGCTACCTAAGGCCGAGTTCAGACTGCACGATTTTCAAAGTAGTCGGGTCACTGTCCTTTTCACACTGCGTGACTATCTGGGGTAACATTCAGTTGCTGCTGTGTTCACACTGAACAATGGATCGGCTACAGGAGGTTTCACACTGGGTGACTTTACAAAAGAAAGAATCGCAGACAACTTCTGTCTGGTCCGCAAACTACGTTTCACAACCAACACACGTGAGAAGTGATAAGGAAAAAATACAAGATCACGCGTGCGTGAGACTCAAATTGTTATTAAAAATGATAGCCTGCAAGAAGCTTGCGATCCCAATTGTCTGTGCGCTGATTTGCAGCGAAAAACAGATTATGCCGGAGGAAATGGTTGGCCAGGATTGTGTGTTCTGCAAAGAGAGTTGGGGAAAAAAAATAATTTTGCAATGTGCTGCTGGTCAAGCAAATGTGTAGACTACTTTGTTTCTGTTTGATATAATTGGAAATATATCTATTCAAATCCTGATATTCTGATCTATAACTCCTCCCCGAACATCCTGCTGTCCTTTAGCTTGCTCTCTCATTGGCTGTTGGTCATCACCGATGAAGTTTTCAGTCAGAACACTTTCACACGGCAGGATTTTGAATCGCCGACAGGTCCAGATATTTAGCATGCCAAATATCTCACAGGCGTCAGCGATTCTCTAAGATCGCGTCTTTGCTCATCCACACTGCGTGATTGTCACTCGCATGAACGAGCACCGATTTGCCTGTGATTTTGGGCATTTTGTCAGCGATTTCTGAAAACCTGTCAGCAAGCCAAAATCGGGGCTAAAATCGTGCAGTCTGAACTCGGCTTAAGCAGGCCCAGTAATGCAGTTTCCAAATCTGTCTGTGAGCACGTTCTCAAAACTTTTACTTTTATAGATGTTTTGTATATTTACCAAAGTTCATGGTTTTCTTTTGTCTTCCAGTGTTATACATCAGCACCCAGAAGAGGAAGATGTGAAGCCATTTTACTTGTTTCTTTATTCATTCTTAGATAAGTGACTTGTTTAATATTCATAGTTCTTTGTTGGCTACCAATAATGTCTAAGTTTGTTTCATGTTTCATAACACAATGTGGTGTGCTGCAGTAAATCATTTGTTTTTCCAACAATAAATTTAGTTTTTTCCTGTTTTATCTGTTCCTGAGATGCTTCTATGTAAATTCAAATAGTGATAATTCAGTTGTAAGGAATTTCTGATTAGGACTTTTCAAGACTGGAGGTTGATCAAGGCACATTTATCTACATATTTCATATTCACTGCTTAAATAAATCTGCTGTTTCACATATGGTCTACAGCCCTCTGTTGCATGGTAATGTTTTCAAATGAATCAAGTTTTTGAACCCTGATCTGCTTCTGCTGGTGTCGTCTGCCCCTTTCGAACCTTTCCGTCTACATTAGGATGACCTGATAAATTTACAAACAATCCTGACACTGTGATACTTCATTAGGCGAGGGTAAAATAATGATAAACGTATGATGATTCGTTAGGTTCCAAATGAGCTGATTGGATTCACTAGTGCTTTATTTTCATGTGGGAGCTGTGTGCTTGGAACCTTATTTCTTTTCTCTGTGTATCCACATGCATGCTCTTTGCCCTCGTTTAGGAGACAAAAGGCTGCCAAGGTCGGCCCTGAATGCAGGATGAAGGACACAGTATTGATTAAACCTTGTCCGTAACCGGAGTGAGCGGGGGCTTTCTAGCAGGAGCTTGGTATCATTATGGCGGCCGCAGCAAATGCTTTCCTATTGTAATCAAAAACCAGAACCCCTCTCGCGACGCTACTCTGCGCTCAGAGATTAATTAGCTCTGTTCACGGTAATGACCCAATGACTAAAGAGTCTGTGTCTTATGAGGGCTGCTCTAATGACCTAGAGCAACAGCCTGCAACATCATAACTGGCAACAAATGCTGGCTGCAAAATCTGTATTGAGGTTATCACCATCATGTTGCAGTTATTGTATGGATGCACAATAATCATATAGATTTAATTGCAGAATTATGGGACATACTGGGAGCTCAGATATTAGAGGTTGTCTATACTTGCACTTTCACATAATGCTATTTTGCTTGTGAAAGGGTAGGCATGTTTGTATTGTAGGCTTTAGCTTTTATTAGACTGGATTATTGCGTTTGTTTATGTGAGTTTAAGGTCTACAGCTCCACCAGCAGTTGGACCCTTACATTGCAGTGGAACAGAGATTTGCCTCAATTCCTAAATATTTCAGTGTACAGTAAAACATATCTATTGTCTTTAACTTATGTTATTGACTGTCAAAAAAAGACTGAATTATCAAAATCTTTTGCAATGCTGGTAATAATAGTTTATTACAGGATGAGGAGCATACACTACTGTTCAAATGTTAAGGACCAGTAAGATTTTTTTTTAAGCATAACATTGGTTAAAAGTGAAAGTACAGACCGTTACATATTAAAAAATTGTATTTGTGCAAAAAGAACTGTGCAAATAAACGATGTTATCAAAAACATTCCATACAACTGTTTCTTGAGCACCAAATCAGTATATTAGAATGATTTCTGAAGGATCATGTGACACTGAAAATGGAAATTCAATTTTGACATTACAGTAATACATTTCCTTTTAAAATATATTTAAATACAAATCTGTTATTTTAAATTGTAATATTTCACAATAGTACTGTTTTTATTGTTGTTTTGATCAAATGAATGCTGGTTAATCTTCTCAAATGTATCTTTATATGGATATAGTTGCATATAGATCGTGGCTTTAAATATTTAGATTTTGTTTGGTAAACAAACGTACACCTTGACTGTAATACGAGTGATTCCATCTGAGGAATGAACCATTTCTCTCTAACCCCTAGAAATAATACAGAGGTTTCCAGTATTTACACAGCAAAGCCAACAGTGTATGTGTCTAAGGCAATGCCATACATCATCACAGTGTGTGAACCTGATCTGGAGAAACTCTGCTCTGCCAGAGAAGATAGAAATGAAGGGATCACCTTTCAGTCAATTCTTACACACCATTTCAGACAACATACTGTTGGAGCTGTTAC
The DNA here is from genome assembly GCA_031834385.1 of Semotilus atromaculatus. Classification (NCBI taxonomy): domain Eukaryota; kingdom Metazoa; phylum Chordata; class Actinopteri; order Cypriniformes; family Leuciscidae; genus Semotilus; species Semotilus atromaculatus. The sequence continues at coordinate 12,577,642 of JAULUF010000038.1, read as the reverse complement.
ATGGGTTATCATTGTATGCAGTTTTTATCTCCAAATTTTTCTGAAACTTTTGACTTACCACAGGGTATCCGCGGGGTCTTAAAGTATTAAAAGGTGATAAATCAATTTTGGGAAAATTAAGACCCTTAAAAAGTATTAAAAAGTCTTATCACGGCTTTATAAAGTCTTAAATTTTGAAAGTATTTTTCCTGAATTAGCTGTCCAACAGTTTGTGTCCCAAAAACATCGTAAAAGTGTGTGAATTTAGTCATTTTTATTAGAAAAAGGAACAGGTACATAAAAAACTAGGCTATTGTGGGTGCGTTCGTATGTTGAAATGTTATAAGAGAAGGTTGGTGAACGCATGACCAGAATGGGGAAGTTTTTTAATAAACTTTGCTTTGATTTACTATCCCAGCCTATTTTATAATTTTTTTATCAGATTGGTCTATAGTCTTTATCACAAACTAAAACTGTTAAGTTAAAAGTATCACTGATTTAAATGGTTACAGCTTGAAGTGGCGGTGAGGTATTAAAAAATATTGAGAAGGTTTTGAAAAAGTCTTGAAAAGGTATTAAAATTAACATCAAGATTCCTGCATATACCCTGTACCATGACAGAGACTCATGTGTATGATATACAGTTGTCTATATTTAAGCTTAAGTGTATTTATAACTGTTTCCCCTAAAGTTTAAATAATGAAAAATAAGGTCCAATGGCTTTATCCTGACACTCTGTGAAAGAATACGTGAGTCATTTAAGCTCATAGGTTGTTGTTCACTAGCATTCTACCACATGCAGACTCTTAATTTAGACTCCAATACTGTCAACCTTGGCCTGGAATGTGCTCCCTGACCTTATTATCTGAAAGGAACTGTTGTGGATGTTTGCAAGAGGGGGTTGAATGATTTATCCGGACTAACCTACAAATGGCAAAGTGAAGTAGCTTGGCTGGAAGAAGTGGCATTCATTTTGGGGAAAAATAAGCCCTGGGGGTATGTTGACCCTGACAGCAGCGCTTGCTAGTGTGTATATCGACCTCTTGTGGCTGTAAATTATACCTCTCTGATGAAAACTGATTACTTCAACTTATGGGATAAAGTGTGCTGAAGCAATGTGAGTCTGTTCATTGATTTTGGAAAAACTAGACATTTCCCTGAATCGCTTAATGGTACAATATGTAAGATTTTTGCATTAAAATATCCAAAAAACACTAGAACAATGTATAATTTATTGACCCATGTACTTACATTTATGCCAAAATTTCCAACAATGTTTAAATCCAGAGAAACCTGCAATTTTAACCAGTGACGGCCCATGTCATTGCATCGCCTATCAATGGCATCATATCCACCCTACCCTCAGCTGTCGGTAGAAACTTTGAACTATGTCGGTAAAAAAAACAGTAGTGTGCTTTCTGAAAAAATGTGGTAGTAGTTGTAGTGTCAAATCCAGCGGTCTCTGGTAATGTCTAGCAAGCCACAGTTGTTTGTTTTGCACATTCGTGATGGACCACAATTATTCATTATCGTTTGCTGTGGGTTCTGTCACCAAAGATAACCCCTTAAAGCGAAGCCGAAGACAACATAAGTAATTCAAATTATTGACAACAGGATAACTCGCATGATCCCACGCTCTGTCACTGCATCATCAAGCTATGTCTTTATTGTCTTGAATAAGTGGCCATTAGCAGTGAAATATACATACTTGGACAATAATTGTGGTCCATTTATGCCAATTAAAGAAACATTCACACTATGGTACCTATACTGACACCGTTTGCAGTATTCCATTATTCAAATCACCTACAGTATACAAATGTTTTTCAGATGTGTCTGTGTGTGTCTTTAATCAAGACCTGTGGTTTTCAAAACCTTTTCAGGTTGGTGATACAGGCCCTTTATACATTTACAAGCTGCTTTTGTTCTTATTTCATTAAAATGAATTAAACTGATACTTTTAACCAATGAATCTAAATGAGCCATTAAAGGGGTTGTGACATGAGAAACCAAATTTGCCTTGATCTTTTGGTATTTAAGAGGTCTTTGTACCATTAAAACCTCCTGCAAGTTTCATAGCTTAAGACGTCCTCCCCATTATAAACGAACCATTTATTTAATCAAGCTCTAAATACAGCTCGTTCTAGATCAGGTATCTCCAACCCTGCTCCTGGAGGGCTACTGTCCTGCAGATTTTAGCTCCAACCCTGTTCCAACACAGCTGCCTGTGATTATCAAGTAACCCTGAACAGCTTGATTAGCTGGTCCAGGTGTGTTTGATTGGGGTTGGAGCTAAAATCTGCAGGACAGTTGTAGCCCTCCAGGAGCAGGGTTGGAGATACCTGTTCTAGATCCTTTGAACTTAGTGACGTCACGGTACGAAGTGATGTACCAGTCGTTTGCATATGACTGCCTCCAGCGCAAGACAACTACGCCTCATTTCGCATCATCGCATCGTTGTCGCGTGGCTCGCGCCCACATGTGTTCAGTAGACGTGCAGCGAGTGGGTCTGTTTACAAGATGACTGCGAGTCTGCGATGCCACTCAGATGTGCTGTTCCTGCTGTGGACAAAAATGTTTGAATACGCTGCCGAACGATCCAGACGTCAGGGAAAGCAGTCGGATGCAGTTTATTTGCAGCATATGCAGCGCGCCAAAGCTTTATTTGATCGGTGAGTGATTAGATGTAGATGAGTGTGACAGGGCGCATGTTACTGAAAGAACGAGCAGAGAGAGAGAGTGAGCGAGCGCCTTCAAACTGTCTTGCTCTCTCTCTCCCTCCCTCGCGCATATGAATCAAAATCAATTGAGAATTGACACGATGGTAAAAGATCGGAAGACCGAAGTTTCACGTGGTGGAGCATTGTGTAGCCTACATGTGATAAAAAAATGATTAATGTTAATAATTTATGCATAAGCAGCACTGACGTTAGCCAATCATAACAGTGGGCGTTAACACTGAACTCTTAAAGGGGAAACATCTCCAAAACAGACTGTTTGAATCAGAGGTTGAGAAATAGGGTGGGAAAAGGTCAGAGATCACTATATTGTTTTTTGTACAAAAAACTATAATAATACTATAATTGCACCTAAGGGAACATAATAATAATAAAAAATAAAAAAACCACTCTTTAAGTCCAACCACTCAAGTGGTTTCATGGTTCATGATGTTTGTCATCTGTATTTCATATTATATATTTTGAAATATATTAGACATCATCAAAACTATAGATTCTGAAATAAAACATTTCTCATTGTTTGTGTTTTTGTTGTTAGCTTGTGTTTTGCAAAGTGTAGAACACGGTGTAGTTGTTAGCATACCAATGACAAATTAGCCTGCTAGCTTAGCATATACCCTATGCAAATGCTTGTTTATTGTATATGTTTCTATATGTATTGTATGTTTGTTTGTTAGCAGGGGGCTCGTTCTGAAGGGAGCTTTTTAAACAGCCAATATGCTTTCATTTACATTGCAGCAGGAACATGATTTAGTACTTGCAATTGCGTCTGTTTTCCTGGAACTATACAGTTTTAAATGTCTATATCTGTTAACAATACATGTTTTGAATGTGAAAGGCTTCCGGTTTCGTCCAATACCAGATATTTTAATATTACAAAAACAGTCCATTATGCTCCTTGATATTTCAAACTGGTATAATCATAACACACTGGCTTGTAGTAATGTTTTACAGCAGTGCAAATAGTTTTACGGCAGTGCACCTTGTTATTCTTGTAGTTATTTACCTATAGCGGCTCATGAATGGTCTTGAGAAATTGTCACTGAAAATAGCTTGCAAAATAAGATGGATGGATGATCTCAGAGCTAATAGTATATTTCACTGGGTCTTTAAGCTCTTGGCTCATAAGCAAAAAGCTAATGAATAACATTCTCCTGCACAAGAAATGTCAGCTCACAACAGCAGTCATCACCAGAGGTGTTCTGGCATTACGTTCATCGCCGCATCTTAGGACACGATAGGCAGTTGGGCCAGCCCATCTCCCTGTGCATTTCGAGTCTCGCATGAAATACAGACTAACCCTGCACTCAAGCAATTAGCCCCCTTCACAACACCATTTTGACTGCCAATTTGTCTACCATGGAACATAATGCAGAGAGTTGTTGGCATGCGCCCAGCATGCTAATGGAATTGCCAGAGTGTTTTGTTTCTCTGCGAGTAACCACGGTGGCTTTGTGCTGTCAAGCCTCAGAGATAGCCAATGGTAATTGAGTGTGTCCTGTAGCTGTCACGTTTAGGAATCACTGAGCACCTTTAGCCTCGCACATTATGACATCAAGGGCACAACTGGGATTCATAGGAGAATGTGTGCAGATGGGACGGACAAAGGGGTGGATTGAGAGAAATAATAATAAATTAAAATCACCTTTAACAGCTGGCATTTTCCTTAATCTTTGTTTGATCTGCAATATCCAAGGGTTTCACTGGTATGAATTGTGACTAGAACAGAGGAGCACAGGATAGCTCCATCAATTTCTCTGCAAATCCATGCACTTTTACTTTATTTGTCCTGGAGTTAATTAGAGTCAAAGGGTACTCAAAGTGCAATAATAGTTCAGTCTGAAGCTGCTGCCACAAATATGTGCAAATGCCAAGTTGCATGCACTCTCGCTGCTGTCAATTACCGTCTCATAAATGTTTGGTTGACATTTTAAATTCACGCTCTTGTGCAGCACCACTTAGCCATTGTATGTTCATAGTTACTAGGGAGATACTTTATTGATCCCTTAGAGTAAGTTTAGTGCAAATCAGCAGCAAAAGCTAGCAGAAACATCACAGCTATAGGCCTATATATGGATGTTTCAACCAATGCATACACTAAATCACTTTCAAAGTTGTCAGGTTGACGTTATTGTCACTTATTTTCTACTGTCCGTCGTCGTTTCGAGTCAAACACCTTTCACTCTGCAGAGCTTGGATTACAGGCATGTCTAGATATTTAACCTGCTATATATATTAAAAAAATTCATATAGTGATTGTCACTCATGTAAACAAGCACCGATTTGCCTCCGAATTTAGGCTTTTGTTGGCAATCTCCATTAACTGTCAACGAGTGGGAAAATCAGGGCTAAAACTGTGTTGTGTGTGGGAGGCATAAGGACACTTTTGGCCCTGTAGCGTTTTAGAAGAAAAAAAAAATCTCTAAAACACACTTTTTACACTCAGACTAGTAATTTTGTTTGTCCACTAACAATTTCAACAGTTGAAATTCATGCATTCATTGTTTTGTTTTTTTGCATCATGAAAACATAGTGTCATTTCAAAAATGTAGTATTTTCTATTTAGTTAAAAAGCATTTTGTGGTGGAAATGACGGCGGTGGAAATGACAGTCTTGCTAAGGATAATTAGAATGAAATTAAATGAAATGCCACACAATAAACATATTCAAGTGATAATTACCTGACTATTCTTGTTTTTGTTTTTTTTTGTCCATAAATCTCATATTTCATCTCAATCACTGACACGGTTGCCTCCTTGTACACTTCAGAAGAAGTGGGCAGATTTGTTTGGTTTAAATTATGCCACAGCTCTAAGTCAACCCTCATTTTTGAAGAATTTATATAAACAATTTTCACAAATTAAATATCAATGTAAATAAAGAAAATATTTATTTTCACTATTGATTTAGATTATGACCGTTTTAAACATGTGAAAATTCATTACGAATGATGGATTGTCATATTTTGAGTCCTGTTAGCCGCCAGCACGAGGATGCCGACGCACTGGATTGTTCTTTGTTTATAGTTCAAAGTTACTATCAGATTTAATGTTATTATACCTTGACAAACTATTCATCATTAAAAAGATATAAGACTAAAGTTTCAGTATTTGACCACTAAATGGCTGGGAAAAGGATACAACTATAAATAAAAGCCATTTAAAAAGTAGCATAAATTATTTATGAGGGCATGGTAAAGCCATTTATATGTGATCTTCATGTAACAAAAATAAGTCAAATTGGAAAAAATAAACCACTAAGTGCCAAAGATGAAGAAACACTTATATACACAAAGTAAATGTGACAGGAAAATGACAAGAAAATAGTAGTGTGGCATGAGTGGCTGAAAACAAGATTGCCTAACCATTCAGACTCTCTCTCTCTCTATATATATTTAAATCATTGATTCCAAAACAGATATTTTTCTGTTTACCTATTCCCTATAGCCAATACTGCTCAAGGGTATAGTGAAGTCAGAGAGCAGAGTTATGACTGGGGAGTGTCACACACACACTATCTCAATCTTGCCATCCCAGGAGACTAGCCAGGGTATTTTCATAAACATAATTAGGCTGAATCAGTAAAGCATTGTCTTGCATGCCAATCGCAGCGTGTTTGCATCATGGCAGAGACACAAAGGCTATGAGATGAGATTGTATACAGTTAGGAGCTGTTAGACTCAAAGTGACATGGCAGGTTGAGCACTTACGTCTGCTCTGCAGTGTCACTTTGAGAATTTTATCGACCGGGATGTCAGAGGAGAAGATAGCTGCTCGCTGCTCTTACTAAAATGGATGCTGTTAGCGAGCTACCAAAACTATGTCGCCATGGCATGCACACTTGGGAAGGGAGGACACTGATAAATTGCATCAATGAGAAATAGTGCTTTTAATGTGTCAATACACAATACACACTATTCTATTACATGGTACCATAGCCTTTTATCTATTAGATATTTATATAAGAATGTCAGGTGCATTTGTTTGCAATTACCCATGGGCTCAATGACAATGAAAAACCTAAAAACCGGTTAACTATTCGGCAGGTTCCCACTTAAAAAGCCAGTCAGGTTCAGAGATGGTTCTTCAAATTGTTGTGGCAACACGGGTGAAAGCATGGTAGAAACTTGTATTTCATCTTTTATATGGACTCAATTTCTCATCATGAACACTACAGAGTCATAAAGAGTTAAAGCGGATACTCATGTTTTCTAGGCATTTATAATAAAATACATATGATGCACTGATGCTATATAATTAGTATTTAATCTGTACGATCTGCCCCTAAGAATGCTATAACTGATCACTTGGAAAGGTTTAGCCTGTAAAATATATCAGGATTAATGGAGATTTCACAAATTTATGCTTGCAGTTTAAGTGTTGACAAATGTATAGACTAAGGAAGGCTTTAGATCGGTGGAAAGAAACCTCAGTGATGGTTGGATGCAGTCCTCAAGATTCACTGCAGTGATTTTCACCAGTGACATCTCATATTGTTCTAGGAATAGCAAGCTGAAATACAGTAGCTCATCATTAGATAAGTCAAGTCAAGTCAAGTCACCTTTATTTATATAGCGCTTTTTACAATTCAAATTGTTTCAAAGCAGCTTTACAGAGATAACAGAAAAACAATGTTGTAATAGTATTGTTAAATTCAAAATTAAATGTTAAATGTCCCCAACTAAGCAAGCCAAAAGCCAATGGCAACAAAGGCGAAGAGAGGCGAAAAAGGCAACAGTGGCAAGGAACCAAAACTCCATCAGGTGACAGAATGGAGAAAAAAACCTTGGGAGAACCCAGGCTCAGTCAGGGGGCCAGTCCTCCTTTGGCCAACAAACGAACAGTGTATGATTATGAGTTAGGCAGCATAACGTCAGGAGTCAGATGTGATCAGAACTTTCATGATATTTATCCAGTTCATCTGGTTGGGTTGGGTCATCCGGCCGGTGAGGAGATGAGTGTGTTGAGGTGTTCATGGGCCTTCACAGTGTTGATGGGCTGGCTCATCAGGGATGCGTTGTCATCGTGTCCATGTGATATGGCCCAGATCTGGATATGGCCTGGATCCGGCGGTTCGCGGTAAACCTCGGGATAAACAGAGACTAATATTAGCGTAGACGCCATCCTTCTTATGATGTACAAAGTACATCAGGAATTATGGGAAGTGTTCCCGGTTCCGGCTGATCTAAACTATGCAGCCTAACATTGAATTATAGAAATCTATAATGTGTTATGTGTATGCTAAGCCAAAGAGATGTGTTTTTAGTCTAGATTTAAACTGACAGACTGTATCTGCTTCCCGGACTGTGTTAGGAAGATTGTTCCAAAGTTTTGGTGCTAAATAGGAAAAGGATCTACCGCCAGCAGTCGATTTTGATATTCTAGGTATTATCAACTGGCCAGAATTTTGAGATCGCAATAGACGTGAAGGACTATAATGCGTTAAGAGCTCGCTCAAGTACTGGGGAGCTAAACCATTTAGTGCTTTGTAAGTAATCAGCAATATTTTAAAATTTATACGATGTTTAATAGGCAGCCAATGCAGTGTTGACAGAACCGGGCTAATATGGTCATACTTCCTGGTTCTGGTAAGAACTCTAGCGGCTGCGTTTTGAACTAGCTGTAGTTTGTTTATTAAGCGTGCAGGGCAACCACCCAGAAGAGCATTACAATAATCTAGCCTGGATGTCATGAATGCATGAACTAATTGTTCCGCATTTGTCAGTGAGAGCATATGACGTAATTTAGATATATTTTTAAGATGGAAAAATGCGGTTTTACAGATACTAGACACGTGACTTTCAAATGAAAGATTGGTATCAAAGAGCACACCCAGGTTCCTAACCGACGACGAAGACTTAACAGAGCAGCCATCAATTGTTAGACAGTATTCTGGGTTATTACGTGTGGCAGTTTTTTGTCCAATGATTAGAATCTCTGTTTTTTCAGAATTTAGTAATAGGAAATTACTGGTCATCCAATTTTTTATATCAGCTATGCATTCCGTTAATTTTAAGAATTGGTAAGTTTCGTTAGGTTTTGAAGAAATATACAGCTGAGTATCATCAGCATAACAGTGGAAGCTAATTCCATATTTCCTAATGATATCTCCTAATGGCAGCATGTACAGAGTGAACAGCAGCGGTCCTAGTACTGAGCCTTGTGGTACGCCGTACTGAACTTGTGATCGATAAGACATCTCTTCATTTACTGCTACAAACTGAAAACGGTCAGATAAGTATGATTTAAACCATGCTAGTGCAATTCCACTAATGCCAACATAGTTTTCTAGTCTATTTAAAAGAATGTTGTGGTCGATAGTATCAAATGCAGCACTAAGATCAAGTAACACTAACAGAGAGATACAACCACGATCGGATGATAAGAGCAAATCATTTGTGACTTTAATGAGAGCAGTCTCAGTACTATGGTACGGTCTAAATCCGGACTGAAAATCCTCGCAGATATTATTTCTTTCTAAAAAGGAACACAGTTGTGATGATACTGCTTTTTCTAGTATCTTTGACAGAAAAGGCAGATTTGAGATTGGCCTGTAATTGACTAATTCTGTAGGATCAAGTTGCGGTTTTTTAACAAGCGGTTTAATCATAGCCAACTTAAAGGTTTTTGGTACGTATCCTAGAGACAAAGATGAATTAATGATATTTAGAAGAGGATCTATGACCTCTGGAAGCATCTCTTTCAGTAGCTTAGTCGGTATAGGGTCTAGCATACAAGTTGTGGATTTAGATGAATTAACAAGTTTGCAAAATTCTTCCTCTCCTATAGCAACAAATGAATCAAAATGTTCCTCACGGAGACTACAATGCACTCCCTGATGCGCTACTGTAGTAGACGGTTGCATAGTTATAATTTTGTCCCTGATATTATAGATCTTATAAGTGAAGAAGTTCATAAAGTCATTACTGCTGTGTTTCTTGGTAACTTCTGGGCTTGAAGCTTTCTTTTTCGTTAGTTTAGCCACTTGTTCAAATAAATACCTAGGATTATGTTTATTTTCTTCTAATAAGGTTGAAAAATAATCCGTTCTAGCATCTTTTAATGCCTCTCTGTAAGCAATCGAGCTCTCCTTCCACGAAATCCGAAATACCTCTAGTTTTGTTTTCTTCCAGTTTCGTTCCATTTTTCTGGCTGCTCTCTTAAGGGCCCGGGTGTGCTCGTTGTACCACGGCGTTGGACTATTTTCTTTAATCTTCTTTAAGCGCAACGGAGCAACTATGTCTAAAGTGCTGGAAAAGAGAGATTTAAACATTTCTGTTGCAATATCAAGTTCTTCTAAGCTATCCGGGATGCTGAGATTATGAAACTGATTAGGAAGATTATTAATAAAGCCATCTTTAGTGGCAGAAGTGATAGGTCTAACATATTTATAACACGGAGTCGGCTTTGCAGCCTTGGCTAAATGTAATTTACACGAGACTAGATAATGATCTGAGATGTCGTCGCTCTGCTGCAGAATTTCAACGGCATCAACATCTATTCCATGAGATAATATTAGATCTAGAGTATGATTACGACAATGAGTAGGTTCTGACACGTGTTGTCTCACTCCAATTGAGTTTATAATGTCTTTAAATGCCAGTCCCAATGCATCTTTTTCATTATCTACATGTATATTAAAATCACCAACAATTAGGACTTTATCGGCAGCCAATACTAATTTTGATAGAAAGTCAGCAAATTCTTTGATAAAATCTTTATGGTGCCCTGGTGGCCTGTATACAGTAGCCAGCAGAATTTTCAAATGTGATTTATTGTTTACACTATGTATTTTTACATTAAGCACCAACACTTCAAAAGAAGTATATTTAAAACTAGATTTCTTAGTGGTTTTGAAAATATTACTATAAATTACAGCAACACCTCCCCCTTTGCCTTTCGGACGAGGCTCATGTTTATAACAGTAATCTTGCGGAGTGGACTCATTTAAAGTAATGTAATCGTTTGGTTTTAGCCAGGTTTCTGTCAAACACAGCACATCTAGGTTATAGTCTGTAATCTTATCATTAACTATGAGCGCTTTTGAATTAAGGGATCGAATATTCAACAACCCAAGCTTTATCGTTTGCTCATCTGTATTATATCTGTTTTTTATTTGTTGAACATCAATTAAACTTTTAACCTTAGAAAGTTTTGGCAGTTTTTTGGATTTCCAAATTCGGGGAACAGACACAGTCTCTATATGATGATATCTAGATGAAAGAGCCTCTATGTGATGGGATTTATCTGACCTTGGTGACGTGAGGCCGCTAGCAGACGGTCGGTTAAGCCAGTCTGTCTGCTTCCTGACCTGAGCCCCAGATTGTCATGTTTTATCTCTAAGACTATGAGCCAAATTACTAGAGAGAAGAGCAGCACCATCCCAGGAGGGATGAATACCATCTCTTTTCAACAGGTCAGGTTTGCCCCAAAAACTTTTCCAATTGTCTATGAATTCTATATTATTTTGCGGACACCAATTAGACAACCAGCCATTGAGTGAACACAATCTACTAACTATCTCATCACTCCTTCGAACAGGAAGGGGATAAGGAGGTCAACCTTGAAGATCTCTGCCACCAAGTGGCCAAACTCCACCATGCACTTTAGGTATAATTCAGACTCCAGGCAATAGTTTGTGAATTATTATGGATAAATATTTAAAGATGTTGTGTTTTAATGTTCACAATGTTTCAATATTAAACGATTTTATCAGTAAATTCATGTCACAAGACTATTTTGTTTAATAGACTTAGTTATTTATTTTGGCAAGGGAGATAGCCTAAATGTTTTTTTGGCGCAGGTATGAAATCACCAGTATTTAACTGTTCACAACTTTTCAGGATTCCCCCCATTTATTTATTTATTTATTTATTACATTTTGTGTGTTTCTATACAATAGTCATTCCCAATCGATCCTGGAATATGATTGATTGAGAGGCGAAGAGGTCAAGAGTGGTGATAAATGTATGTGTTCACATTATGTCGGACATAACTGTAGGCGTTCACATGCTGAGAGATCCGTTTTGTCATTCTGTAATAATAGCAATTCCGACGTGACTTTAAAAAGCACCTTATGGTCCAGAAGCACTGAATGGGATTTTTTTTTAATCATTTGTACTCAGTTTACAGGTTCCAGGTAGATTGGCAGCTATTATTATGAGTGAATCATTGAATTATTGACTCAATGATTCGGTTAAAACACTGATTCATTCAAGAAAGAAACATTAGTGTTGCTCAGAGACTCAGCTTAGCTATGTTTTAAACTAAACTATTCAAATTAGCTTATTTTGTTTTGTTTTATTAACATGAATATTGTAAATACCACAATGGTGTTAAATGCACATCATAAGACAGAGGAACCTTTGACCTTATAATATTTTAATAGCATTTCTGGACAAAGTTAGCAGAGCAGTTCTTTTCACACTCCTGTTTATATCAGGATAATTGTTTCCTAAACTGAATTGAATAGATAAATGACAGATTCTGGCATATACGCAGGCTTAAAGTCACCATGAAATAAAAAATGGACAGTTCTCGTTTTTATTATTATATTATTAGGTTACTTTTTGATTACTTTTAAAATGACTTTTTGTGGAATATTGCAGTATTTGTATTGCACATCTTTTTTTATTTTTTTATTTATTTTTTTTATTCATGTGCCCTAAGAACTTTTAATAAAAATAACTTATGCCTTTTGCAATGACTTTTTTTTCGTATCACCTCCAGCGAGGTTCTGAGCGAGCTGAGGCGATACTAAAATGTGACGTGTAAACACGGCAGACTGCTCACTGCTCACAGAGAATCGTCACTATTCACTGCGTCATCATTGCACGTAGCAGACGGAGTATCCTAAAAACCCCCGCCATTTTTAAATAGTTTGGCCAGAGATTGCGTGATATACCCATTACTACTATTATTATGGCAACTCGGAAGAATACGCCGTGGTCAAACGAGGAGTGTGTGTCGCGGGTGTGTGTCGCGACTCGCATAGAAGATTACATCACGGCAGTTTCCTGCGGTGTCGCTATGACGACCAGGTACTATTGTGGAGGTACTATCTGCAATGGAAAACAGAGCGAAAAGCGAGCCGAGTCGAGTCGAGGCGAGTCGAGTTGAGCTGGTACTGGTAATGGAAAAGCGGCATAAGTGACACGAATGTATGATGCGATGACACTCTTGAATAAAAACATCTTGTGAAATTTTTTTTTTCTTTTCAATCAGTGTATTCATTGTCGGAACGCCATGCTTTTGGAACTCTGAGAGATTAACTTTTTAGAGACTGAATTGTAGTCAGATTGAAAGGCATCAAACTGTCAGAGTGCTTTTAACTACATGCAAACCTAACTTTGGAGAAAGCATAACTAAGGCCATGGGGAGAAAACAGCAAACAGAACATAAGGAAGGAAGAGGACGAAGACCTAAAGTTAGAGGCTGTTCACAAAGAGAAATACAGCGGAAGGTGGAAATTAGCCAAGTTTTAAGAAGAAGAAAACGTAAAGAGAAATCAAATAAATCATACTGCATGAAAACTGTGCTTCATGAGGTTAAAGGGGACTGTGATTAAGACAAAGGGCAAGCATTCTTTGGAGTCATAGATTAAAATATTTGAGGTTGGTGCACAACCTTTCAGATCTTGGAACACGAAAATACTGATGGGACCAGGAAAGAATGTTAAAGGGGTATTTTCTATCTCCACCATCTCCTGTTTTCAACCACTCACGCCACACATATAGAGGAAAATATCTACAGTATGTTGTCCAAAATCTCTTCACACCACTCCCAAGCAGACATGCCATTGAAAAGCTTAACCTCATAGCCAGACTGGATAACATCACAGAATGTCAGTGGCGAGATGAATATCCAGAACCTTTCACAAGCTTAGGTGCGCTGAAAGAGGAATACTGTATTAAGTTACAGCCCAATGCAACACCTTATTCTGTAAATGTAGTGAGATTAACCCCGGTACCTTTAAAGTCAAAGAGGAGTTATCTAGGATGGTGAAGCTTGACACTATCAAGAAGGTCGAAGGACCTAGCGACTGGTGTTCTGGTATGGTTCCGGTTCTTAAGCCTGGTGTCACAGTCAGAATTTGTGCTGGCCTGACGCAATTGAATAACGCTGTTAGATGAGAGCAGTTTATTTGACCCTCAGTAGACCCAAACTAGGCTAGTTAGGGGGAGAAAAAAAGAAAAATCTACACCAAGTTAGATGCCAATTCTAGATTTTGCCTGAAGATTACCAACAGTTACCTTCATTACGCCATTTGGGAGTTATTATTTTAAGAGGCTTCCATTCTGGATATCCAGTGCTCCAGAGATGTTCCAGATTTTGGAATGATTGGATGGAGTCACATGGATGACATCCTCATATATGGAAGGTCTCCTGAGAAACATTACATCAGACTTGATGCCGTATTAAAGAAGCCCCATAGTGCTGGCCTAACACTTAACAAAGAGAAGTGTGAATTTGTGAAGTTCCTAGGCCACAAGCTGTTCGCAGCTATATTAAAGCCCGACCCAGACAAACTGGCTACGGTTCAAAATATGCTAGAGTCTACCAATGTGTATGAGGTGTGCAGCTTTCTTGGAATGATGATCCAATTGGGGAAGTTCATTCCAGACCTGTCTGAGAAAACAAAGCCCTTGCGGAACCTCCTCTCACAGAGAATTCTGGAGTTATTTGCATAAACTAAAAGTCACAGAAACTAAAGTCGCAGCAAATGCAGCATCCTTTGGCCTGGGAGGAGTGATTTTTCAAAAATCCAGTGATGCATGGAGACCAATTGCATATACATCTAGAGCATTAACTCTATCTGAGCACATCTCTGCTCAGTTGGAGAAGGAGACTCTGTCTCTTCCTGTCTCTTCCTCTCAGGTGTCGCTTCCTGCTCTGCTACTGTTCGGACGCTCCTGCTCACTGCTCCGCGCTTTGCTCTATCGCTTTCATATTTTTTGCTCTATCACTTTTATATTTTTATATTTTATCTCCTTTTATCACCTAATTTTAACTTCAGCAAATCGGCACAGTGCTCAAACGCTTGGATTACAACAAAAAAGCTGAATTATTTTATCCGACCAGCCTCCCACTGAAAGCTTACATTCCGGGGAAGAGAAAACACAACAGACTACATTCAATAGGATAAGAGAAAATGCCTCTTCTGGAATCTACTTGCTGCACTAACTGCCACAGACTTTTACAAAGGATTGTAGTTCTTGAAACAAAGTTATTTGTGGGACCACCAAGCCAGACGGAACACACAACAGAGCTTCATCATGGACCTCAGCATACAGCCGGTGAGTCCCCTGAATCTAGTACTCCTCGACAGGCCATACTGAGTGTAGAGAAACAAACCGATCGACTTACACATCGGTGGCACAAACAGGGAGCGAGACCCAAAGGCACTCGAGACATCAGATTGTCACGAGTATCACATATTGCCGCAATAGCATCCTCTACCCCAGATACGGCTATGACAAGGATTGCAAACACTGATCTCCTACCACCGCCTATACATCTTGAGAACAGATTTGAAGTATTAATGAATGTAAATGAGGAATTCCCAAATGTGATGAATGTGATCGAACACAGACTGAATCAGCCAGTAGCTAACACTGATGCTAACGGGCGCCCAAGGTCGAGCAGACAGCGGCTCTCAGCTCAGAGCGCAGCCGAGCACAGGACTCTGATAGTGGGAGACTCTATAATCAGAAACATTAGCAGCAGGGATACAACAACATGCTGCCTTCCACAAGCAACAACTTCTGATGTAAACAGGGAACTTGAGAACATTCTGATGAAACATAAAACTGCAAATCGACTCATCATTCATGTGGGGAAAAATGATATTCATAAAGAGCAGTCAGAACTCCTTAAGAAGGATTTCAATGAACTTTTTGAAACACTTAAAAGACTGAAAGTTCAAACATTCATCAGCGGACCACTCCCAGCAAGAGGAACAAACAGGTTTTCACGGTTGCTTGGGCTAAATACATGGCTCCAAAAAACCTGCAATATAAAAGGAGTAAACTTCATTGACAACTTTAATCTTTTCTGGAGTCAGAGGCCACTGTTTCAACAGGATGGCCACCACCCAAACAAACTTGGTTCAAGAGTGCTAAAGGACAATATCCACTTCTCCCTCACTCATCCTTCAGCAGTGTGTGCCAATCCACTCAACCTGAATGGCACACACACACCTGGACACAGTATGAATGACCACAGGACTTCACTTCAGCACCTGGATGGACATGCGGTTGACACGTCACACAAGGACAATGATAACACCACTCAGCCACAACAACTTCTGCTCACGGACACAATCTTAGCTGAGCCCTCCCCACAGAGCTCACCACAGACAGATTGTGACATACTAGAACCGCTCCAAGATTCAGCACCCAAGGACAACTTTCTGGAAAACCAGGACAGCACATTACAGCCTCTGATAACACCAGAGAAACAGCCCCTCTCCCCAGACACGCTTTCCCTCTCTCCAGCATCTCCACAACATCTTCTGTGCTTCTCAGAGAAAATGGAAAAACTAGTGTTTGCTGGAACCAAACTATCTGCAAGCCCGCAGATATCAACCAAAAAACGTCAGGCCCCAAAACCACCAAAGCCTGCGGGCCCAGCTCGCCCTCCTCCTCCTGTGAGAGCTCTTCGGCCTCTGCCACAACGCCAGGGCCCACACCCTCCTCCATCGGCTCGAGGTGAACCCAAAACAACTGATACCAGCTCTCAGTGATATGTGTCGGGTCCCCGCTATGATAACAGTAACTTTCTCAAATGTTTACAGAACAAGCGGGAACCCAGTGTGCCTGTATCTTTCTCCATTGCTGTTCGATTACATGATAGAAAGTCTAAGGCCTTCAAAAGCCATACAGCAAACCCATCTAATCTGGTGCCTATTACACGCCAAACTAAGACTGCTGTGGGGACAGAAAGTAAGACTGTTAAGTTAGCACTTTTAAACATCCGCTCACTTAAAAACAAATCACTTCTAGTCAACGACTTAATAACCACATACAACCTGGATTTTATGTTTCTAAATGAAACTTGGCTAGAAGACAGCTGCAGTGCAACAATCCTCAATGAAACATCCCCTCCTAACTTTACTTTCATGAGTGTCTGCAGAGCGGGTAGGAAAGGAGGGGGTATAGCTGCTCTCTTTAAAGATGTCTATCAATGTAAGCAAATATCATTTGGTAATTACCCGTCTTTCGAATATCTGGGTATTGTGTTAAAAGGTGCTCCACGCATTTTACTAATCATTGTTTACAGGCCTCCAAAATACTCTTCAGCCTTTGCTGAGGACTTTACAGAACTGCTATCAACAATTTCCTCAGAGTTTGACTGTTTTGCTATTGCTGGAGATTTTAACATTCACATAGATAATGCAGAAACCAATATGGCAAAAGAAATCAAAACTGTTTTAAAAACTTTTGATCTGTTTCAGCATGTACATGGACCGACACACAATCGTGGACACACTCTAGATTTACTTATCAGCAAGGGTCTAAACATTTCATCAATTGTTATTAAGGATGTAGCACTGTCTGATCATTTCTGTATTTTCTTTGATATATTGATCTCTCCTGCAATTGAAGCTAGGTCTGTGTCTGTCAAGAAGAGATGCTTAAATGAGAACACTAGTGTGCTATTTATGAAGGCTATATCTTTAACACCAAGCATATCTGCTGACTCTGTTGATTTTCTCCTTGATTCTTTTAACTCAAAAGTTAAAGGTGTAATTGATGATATTGCTCCTGTGAAAGTCAGGAAGAGTGGTAGACAAAAAGCACCTTGGAGAAACTCAACAGCAGTGCAAAATATGAAAAGAAAATGCAGAAAAACAGAGCGCATGTGGCGGAAGACAAAACTTGTAGTCCATTATAACATCTACAAAGACAGCATTCATGCTTTCAATTTGGAACTAGGCAAAGCTAGACAGACTTTCTTCTCAAATATTATAAACAGCAACTTAAACAACACACGCACTCTTTTTGCTACTGTAGAGAGACTGACAAACCCCCCAAGCCAGATTCCCAGTGAAATGCTCTCAGACAGCAAGTGCAGGGAGTTTGCTTGCTTCTTCTCTGAGAAAATTAATAATATCAGAAAGGTGATCAGCACATCCTTGAATTGCACTGGGGTCAGACAGATCAGACCACAACCTGAGAAAGTAGTTACTATGTCTGATTTTAAAGAAATTGATTGCAAAATTTTTGAAGAAACCGTACAGCACCTTAAAACATCAACCTGCGCCCTTGACGTACTTCCCACATCTTTCTTCAAAAGTGTGTTAAACAGCTTAAAAGCAGATCTTCTAGAAGTGGTTAATGCCTCACTTCTCTCTGGGACTTTTCCAAACTCCCTGAAAACTGCAGTTGTCAAACCCCTCCTAAAAAAGAGTAATCTGGATAAGACTATATTAAGCAACTATAGACCGATCTCAAATCTTCCTTTCATAGGCAAGGTCATTGAAAAAGTTGTCTTCAATCAGCTGAACAAATTCTTAAGCTCGAATGGATACTTTGACAATTTTCAATCTGGTTTCCGATCGCATCACAGCACAGAGACAGCGCTCATAAAGATAATAAACGATATTCGCTTAAATACTGATAAAGGCAAATTATCAGTGCTGGTACTACTCGACCTCAGTGCTGCATTTGACACTGTCGATCACAACATACTTCTTGACAGGCTGGAAAACTGGGTGGGGCTTTCTGGGATAGTCCTAAAATGGTTCAGGTCATACCTAGAAGGGAGAGGTTACTATGTGAGTATAGGAGACCATAAGTCTGAGTGGACGTCCATGACATGCGGAGTCCCTCAAGGCTCAATTCTTGCGCCACTCCTATTCAACCTGTACATGCTCCCAATGAGCCAAATAATGAGAAAGAACCAAATCTCTTACCACAGCTATGCAGATGACACACAGCTCTACTTAGCCCTATCGCCTAACGACTACAGCCCCATTGACTCCCTGTGCCAATGCATTGATGAAGTAAACAATTGGATGTGCCAAAATTTCCTCCAGTTAAACAAAGACAAAACTGAAGTCATTGCGTTTGGAAACAAAGATGAAGTTCTCAAGGTGAATGCATACCTTCACTCTAGGGGTCTAACAACTAAAAATCAAGTCAGGAATCTTGGTGTGTCTCTAGAATCAGACCTTAGTTTCAGTAGTCATGTCAAAGCAATAACTAAATCAGCATATTACCATCTGAAAAATATTGCAAGAATTAGATGCTTTGTTTCCAGTCAAGACTTAGAGAAACTAGTGCATGCTTTCATCACCAGCAGGGTGGATTACTGTAATGGACTCCTCACTGGCCTTCCCAAAAAGACCATAAGACAGTTGCAGCTCATACAGAACGCTGCTGCCAGGATTCTGAGCAGAACAAGAAAATATGAACACATCACACCAGTCCTCAGGTCTTTACACTGGCTCCCAGTTACATTTAGGATTGATTTTAAAGTATTATTACTGGTATATAAATCATTCAATGGCCTAGGACCTCAATATATTGCAGATATGCTCACTGAATATAAACCCAACAGATCACTCAGATCATTAGGATCACGTCAGCTAGAAATACCAAGGGTTCACTCTAAACAAGGAGAGTCCGCTTTTAGCTACTATGCCAGCCACAGCTGGAACCAGCTTCCAGAACAGATCAGATGTGCTCCTACAGTAGTCACATTCAAATCCAGACTGAAAACACATCTGTTTAGCTTTGCATTTACTGAATGAGCTCTGTACCACTGTATGTGTCCGACTGTTTGAACTGTATTTTATTTAATTTTTTATTCTAAACTGTTTTAATTATTCTTATTTCTGTTGATTATTTTAATTTCTTTATTCTAAACTGTTTTAATTATTCATATTTCTTTTGATTATTTTAAATTTCTTCTATGTAAAGCACTTTGAATTACCACTGTGTATGAAATGTGCTATATAAATAAACTTGCCTTGCCTTGCCTTGTCTCCTGTTTGGGCATGTTAGTGTTTCAGGTGCTCTTATTGGAAAGCATTTCTTTCTCTAAATGGACCATAAGCCACTTTGGAGCTTACTGGGCACAAAACATCTGGATGACTTACCACCAAGGTTGCAAAGGTTTAGATTGAGATTTTCCTACGAGATTATCCATGTTCCAGGGAAACAGTTCACAACTTCAGACACGTTGTCAAGGATGCCCCGAGTGAGCAATGTAACGGTTGCTGACTCAACTCTCATATGGAAGACACAAATCTTTACCCAAATTGGGAAAAGCTCCGTTGTTGGCCGAGAACGGTGCTGGTTGGAAAGAGACATGGTTTCCATCCTCGATGGACTGCTTCTACATGGGACAAGGTTGATAATCCCTAACTCTCTCTAAAGTTAAGTTCTTCTTCACATTCATCAGGCACACCAAGGAATTGAAAAATGTCACCAAAGGGCAAGACAGCCTGTGTGGTGACCCGGCCTGAGTTCACTATTGCAAACTGTGGTGCAACAATGTGATGAATGTAGAAAGGCTTCATGACGGCCGTAGAACCACTACAACCCACAGACTTTCCACCGTATCCATGGCAGAGAGTGGCTACAGACTTGTTTGAACTTGGGGCGGCAGTGGCTCAGTGGTTCATGTAGATTGTCTACAAACCGGAAGGTTGGTGGTTCAATCCCCGGTTCCACTTGACCAAGTGTCGAGGTGTCCATGAGCAAGACACCTAACCCCGGCTGCTCCCGACGAGCTGGGTGGCGCCTTGCATGGCTGACACCGCCGTCAGTGTGTGAATGTGTGAGTGAATGGGTGAATGAGAGGCAAAGTTGTAAAGCGCTTTGGTGACCATTGGGTCTATGAAAGCGCTATATAAAATGCAGTCCATTTGAACTAAAGGGACAAAAGTACCTTTTAACAGTTAACTATTTAAGAGATGCTGAAGTGGCCAAATTGGCATCAACCATAATTGAACATCTGAAAGCAGTGTTTGCACAGAATGGGGTGCCTGAGATACTAATATCTGACAATTGGCTGCAGTATAGCAGCGCTGACTTCCAGGAGTTTTTAAAGTATGACTTTAAGCACATAACAAGCAGCCCACTGTGTTCACAAGGAAATTGTGAAGCCGGAAAAGCAGTACAAACAGTCAAAAAGGGGAAAAAATCTGATTCCTTTCAAAGCCTTGCTTGAATACCGCTCTAGACCACTTGCAAACAGCTACAATCCAGCAGAATTGTCAGTGGGCAGTAGACTGAGAACAGGCTTACCAACGCTAGTCTGGCTCCATCCTCCTACATACTTCCGCTCAATTTTCATTTTCCTTCAGATCATCGTCTGGGTTTGCGGCTTATTCGTGAGTTTTCTCTGGACAATTTTTTACCGGTCCAATCAGCGAACAGAGGGAGTGGCTGAGAACGATTATGTTGAGCTTGTGTGCTAGTTTAGTCAAGAACAAACGTTAGCGATTGGTTATGGCAGATCCAGAGTGGCTCTGGGCAGATCCAATAGTTTTAAACTTCAACAGAGTACCCGCCTTCAAGGAAGTTAAAGCTTGTCAATGGGGAGTGGCCAGACTCTATATAAAATGTACGAGAGTCTGGAAGGACCAGGCTGCCGTTACTTCTCACACCAGAACTTCCAGATGCAGACAAACTGAAACAGTTTAAATACAGTCTACATACACGTTCACACTAGAAATTCGCACAACAAGACATATAACTAGATTTGTGTCACCACTAAAGCCTGGGCAGACTTTGGATAAGGGACCATGCCATCACTGGGAAAGTGATCTGACAGCAGGCTCCAAGGTCGTTTGTCTGTAAAACCTCACATGGAAATATTGGATGCAACTCCACCACCCTGAAAAAGAAAATGAGCAAACAGTTGATTTGACATACTTATTTGAGGATAATCACATACCTGAAAGTCAGATGCCAACAGTCCCTCAACCAGCTCCAAGTTCACAGCCTGCCATACCCACCCAACATGGAACTTACACAAGTTTGGGACGTTTGTCTGTTCCACTAAGCGAATAAACCTTTTAGTTCATGGCCGGTGATTACAGAGGCAGATTAATCCTGTCACTGTGCCAGGAGTGCTCAGGTAGTCCACCCTGACTTGACCCTGACAAAACAACAAAGGAGAACATTTATACAACATTATGGTAATGTGAAAGAAAACAAGACAAAAATAAAGGATGTTATTAAAGCAATAATTTTATTTTATATTAGAGAATTGTTTGGGGAAGTGGAGATGTAGTGATATCTGATTGGTGTGAGTGAGCCAAGCCCCTAAGCAGGGGGGGTTTGTACTGTGCAAGTGTTCAATAAAGTTCAGTTACGTACGTGATGTAAAATCAGTACGGTGCCTCGGCCCATTCACGAACACATTAAGTTCTTGTTATCATTAGTGTCTGAGAACAGACACAGGTTTCAATTATCTGCATCTATTATCAATTTTACCTGAAAAGTGTGCACATAGAAATATTGATTTATTCTCACATCTTTACATCATATTTCTTCATACAGAATATCTGTTCTATTCATTTTCCACTGAATTATGTGATTTGGTGAGCTTGAAACAGCATAAAGAGCGCTGTGTGTCTATTTTCTTCTTGGTGTACATGTGAGTCAGAGAGGGCTCATTCGCTCTAGATCTGTCAATCATTATGTGACCATAGGTGTGTTCGACTTGAAGTGGCGTTGCGCAGACCGATGTGTATGACATCAAAGTACAGTGAGAGCGATTCAAAAGCATACAGAGCCATCTGCTCTTTAATCGCTCTCATGCTACTTTCATGTCATACACCAATCGCTCTGCGTAGCCATGTATACATAGTGCCACATTCGACTTCTCCAGACATGTCGATGATCTGCCATCTTGGAATGGTCAACATTTCAGATGCTGTCGTCACTCAGTCAAAAATCAATACGTTTTCCAAGATGCCACAACATTAGGCGGCCTCTGGTTTTAAAAAACGTAGAGATTTAAATTCCTGAAGAAATGGGATAATCTTTCACAGGTGAGAATGCGTTGGTTTCTGATGTTATATGTATTATCACAATATTACAGGCTATTAAACTATGGTCAATTTTTTTATGTTGTGTGCCATCGTCTTCTTGTATTGTGCTAGTTTAGCAAAAGCATCAGCTGAAGTCTATTGCAGATATAGATATTAATATACATATACTTACAGACGCAGTCAACTTGCTCCTGAGTGTTGAGGGCTCGGCTTTGACCATTCCAATATGGCGGCCCATAGAAACAGCTGCTAATGATGCATCAATGTATATATCTAAAAATGCATTCTCGGTTAGCGCCACCTATCGTTAAGGTGTGAATTAACCAGAGGTGATCAATCGTTTCACATTTGTTGTGAAAGCACTGTTCGTGAACGCTTCGCTTTGCTTTATCACATCGTGCTCAGTGTGAAAGGGCCTTAAATCTGTTGATTCACTGATAATTGTTGACATTGTAAATTGCGTCTGTTTTCTGTTTGATTTGCAAAGGATCGAACTGGGCTCCAGAAGTCACTGGACTACTAAGCCTACAACAAAGCAGTGGGCTTAAAGCAATCATCCAAACAACTATTCTGTATTCAATCTGAGCTCTGGCTGAATCATTCTGCTCTGTTTTATTCAGGCCAGGTTTTGCTATGTGCTTTGGGCTGCTGTAAAATGAATCTTCTGCCTAAACAGAGATTTCTTGCTGACTGAAACAGGTTCTCCTTGAGGATTTGCCTGTATTCAGCTCAATCCGCATTGCTCTCGATGCAAAAAAAAAAAAAAAAAGGAAGAGAAACATTTCCTGTTGTTTTCCTGCTGAAGAGTATTATGCTTCTTCAAATTCATGGAAAGAATGGATGTTACCTGAGTGTTGGACTGCATTCAGTTTTTATTGTCATAAAGATTTATTGTCAGAAAGATGAGTGCAATTTTTGTCCGTTTTTAAACAAAACAAAATGTTTTGGGTTTTGACACCTTCAACAAATTCCTTTCTCAAAAAGGAATTTCTTAGCTCTCCCAAAGAGGTATAGAGTCTAAGAAATGCTTAAGACATTGATGTTTGGACAGTAGGTCAGTCCATTTCAATCAAATAACTCTGTCAGTATTGTAACTGGTCTTTTGGTCGCATCACTTAGAATTGCTCTTGTTGCCTTGTTGCTCAGTTTTGTACCACAGCCTGGTCTTAGCAATGTCTGAATTGTGCCGTGTGTTTTTCATTTCGTTACAATGGATACTGTGTAGCTCTTAGAGAGGTTTGAAACTTTGCCAGCTTTTTTTATAACCTTGTCCAGTTCACTATGAAGTTCCCCAAGTGACTGTATTTTTGTACATAACCTTAAGTCATACTGCGTTTAAAACTTTCTCATCATGGGATCATTTTAGAGATTTAGTTTTAATTTATACATTTTTAAAATTTTGGATAAATTTTATCAATTAAACATCTCGTAAACATATACACACTGTTAAACATGAAAGTATCATGTAATCATGTTAGACATTTCTCTTTATATATAATGAATAGGGTTCTAAACCTTTTTTCTATAGCAAAACTGATCTGTTATAAAGTCAGTGATGTTTATGGTCAAGGAAATGAACAAAAAGGTACTTGAATTTAACCTGTTAAGATAATATT
Organism: Semotilus atromaculatus; assembly: GCA_031834385.1. Lineage (NCBI taxonomy): Eukaryota > Metazoa > Chordata > Actinopteri > Cypriniformes > Leuciscidae > Semotilus > Semotilus atromaculatus. The sequence goes on along the minus strand of JAULUF010000038.1, from coordinate 12,553,299 downwards.
TAGTGCTCCATATAACAACACATATTCAACACCCCATTTCTATTGTGGTAAATAATTGTATCATATTTTATTTTCCTTCTAAAGTCATCTAAATGCATTGCATATTATGCACGATCATGTAACATATATTTTCTGTTAGATCAATTTAACCATTTTTCTGCTTATAAGAATCTACTCTTTTTTTTCTACTCAAAAAATCTGGCTTTTGAAATCAAAGGCATATGTATTGAATCATCTTTTGCTGCCATCTTGTGGTTGGCCTTTACACTCAAAAGACATTACAGACATCTCTGATGAGAAAACGTACCCACAACTGACATGATAAATGTTTGTTCTTTGGTAGTCTGACACTTCTCTTAAACCATTTAACGTTGCAGTGAACATGCTTTTGGTGTTGACAATCATGGTTAAAGGGATAATTCACCCAAAAAGGAAAATTCTGTGATCATTTACTCACCCTCAAGTTGTTCCAAACCTGTATGAGTATTTTTGTTCCGTTGAAAACCAAAGAAGATGATTTGAAGAATGTGAATAACCAAACAGTTTCTGGTCCCTATTGACTTCCATAGTATATATGTAAGTCAATGGGGACAAGAAACTGTTTGGACAGACTTTTTATTTTTAGGTGAACTATCCCTTTAAGAAAGGGTCAACACATCCATCACTGCTTCTTCAAAGAAATACCTGCCTTCATCCAATAGCACTCATGATGTGCCTGAGTAGGAGGCTTCTTATCGAAATGGGACTGTTCACCATCAGTGACACCAGGATTTGGGGTTTCTAAGAATGATCCCCAGAACCCTGTGACCTGGACGTGATTGCTCTCCTCGTCGCACAGCTGAGCGACAGAGCGGCCCTCGGGATTAAATGGGGTGAACTTAACAAGGAAGGACTGCAATATGCTAAGAGGCAAAGGGTTTATGGAGGTTGGGGGAGAAGGTCAGATCACCCTGCCTGCCCTGGCCTGCCCTGTCCAGAGCTAAGGCTTGTGCCAGGCTGCCCCAGGCATGGCTCTAGGACAGGGGAAAGGCCAGTCTTAATTTGACGACCATTAGGGGGATGTGCCAGTGTTTACTTGCATGATTCTGCGATACACTGAAAGCAGAAGAAGTGGTTGCGAGTGGGAGTAATTCTCACTGAGTCTCTGCTGTCCTGATCACAGTGGACTTTAAGTTCGGTCTGATAAAGTGGCTGCAAGGCAAGTCTTTCAGGCTGATATTACAGGTTGACGACCATTAGGGGGATGTGCCAGTGTTTACTTGCATGATTCTGCGATACACTGAAAGCAGAAGAAGTGGTTGCGAGTGGGAGTAATTCTCACTGAGTCTCTGCTGTCCTGATCACAGTGGACTTTAAGTTCGGTCTGATAAAGTGGCTGCAAGGCAAGTCTTTCAGGCTGATATTAATTTTACATACACTTAAGAGATCCTATACATCTTTTATCTATTTCATTATCTCTTCTTTCTCTTATTTAGTATAATCTAATTTCATTCTAGATTCATCCAGTGATCAAGCAGACACCATATTAGTAAGGAAAAGTCAGTGTTTCATCTTATTTCTGTCTTTGTCATTTATCTGTATTCTATATCTGTGCACTGGAAATGAGGAAAGCGTATTACCAATTGACTTTGATGATGTTGTAATATCTCTAATGCATGAATAAGGAAATAAATGTAAACCAGTAATAAACAATAGGCTAATTTACATTAATTGCTATACTTTTGAGTATGAGTATGAGGCATAAAAGATTATGTATCCAGGTGTTTATTTACTGTGCATTTTCTTAGTTTTGGATTATACTGTTGTAAGAACGTTTACGTGTTTGGGGTCAGGGAAAAATGTATTATTCGGAAAGGATGCATTACATTGATCAAAAACTGAGAGCAACGACTTTTAAATTGTTACAAAAAAAATAATATTCAAATAAATGTACATTTATTTGAATAATAATGTATATTATTTAATATTTTTTTAAACAAATGTGTGTTTCAAAATGTTTCCACAAAAAATAAAAAATAAATATTAAGCAGCACAACTGTGTTTAACATTGATGAATAATAAGATTTTTTTTTCTTGAGCTCCAAATCAGCATATTATAATGATTTCCGAAGGATCATGTGACACTGAAGAAATGACAGGAATCACAGGAAGACATTAAAATTGTAATAATATTTTATAATATTACTGGTTTAATGTATTTTGACAGCCTTAATTAGCCTTGACGAGACTTTATTCAAAAACATAAAACAAAATCTTACAGACCCCTAACTTTTTAACAGTAAAGTATGTGTTATTTATATGTAAATTATAAAATCCTTTATGAATCCTTTAGGTTGGTTGAATTGACCAAACCTTAATTTGATTTGTCCAGCTGTGAGTCCACAGTAGAACACTAGAGGGCAGGGCTGCACAGTATATCACACATTTCATTGCTTTTGAAGTCATCGCCAGGGCATCCAAACTTTGCACAGATGACCTGGCTTTTACTTCTATAGTGGTATATGTTATTTTTAAAGTTATCACACCCTTATTATATTCAACCTGTTTTAAGTGTTGATCCTCAGAAGCTCAAACAGTGAAGCAGGGTGCTATAACACCAAGGTAATGATTTTGGTTTCCAGGTAATGCACCTGATAAAATGTGTAAAAACATGTTTGTCAAATGCTTAAATAGAGAACAAACACTTCAATTAATAAAGCTTAAATCACTCTAATATTCATATATTGAATTTAGATAAGAGAAACAACAATAACAATGCACAAGCAGAATGTCTGTGACTAGATATTCCTGGATCAATTTATCTGTACTGACTGACAGCAATTCAGTCAATGAGACTGTGAATAATTGGTGTTTTATGGATAGATAGACGTGTGTTATGATGATATTCAGTCAAGTGCAATGTTGTATTCATGTAGTTAATATTTAGCAGAGCTCATCAATTGGTCTCCCAAGTTCTGCTCTCTGAGTTGAGTTGTTGATAAACTGTAAGTAAAAAGCTTTTGTTGCCTAAAGCCATGAAGTGAATCATATGATACTCTCTAGAGAAACTGGATTAAATAGGTTGGACAGGGCAAAGCATCCTGAGGCGATGAGAAAAGATGTATATTATGTATACTAACAGCAAAATATCTTTTGGATTATGCAAAATACTTTTTCATTAGTACAGGCTCTCAAAAAAGAAAGAAAGGACTTTTTTTTTAAAGGAATTCACAAACAGATTTGACAGAAAATTTTCATATATACATAATAATGGTTAATTCTTAACTATATTACATTATATAATGTTAATATACCTACATTATAGCTATTAAATCTGATTGTTTCTGTCAAACGTCCTGATATTTACTCAGTTGGTACAATGGAAGGAATGAAGATGACTTAATCTTCATCAAACTTGGTCTAGCCAGACATTAAGACAGGCATGACACTAATATGAAAAAGAGCATAAACATAGAATAAATAAATAAATAAATAACACAACAAAAACGAATGGAAACAGAAAATAAAATAAGTGTGATGGTTTGCACATATTTTATTTTATATTATACTTTTTACTTATTTTGAAATGCTACTGTTAAATAACATGTGTTTTTAGTACACACACACACACACACACACACACACACACACACACACACACACACACGCATGTCTGGTTCGCTATCTTTGTGGGGACTCTCCATAGGCGTAATGGTTTTTATACTGTACAAACTATATATTCTGTCCCCTTACACTGCCCCTGTCCCTAAACCTACCCATCACAGACATTCTGCATTTTTACATTTTCAAAAAACATTACTTATGTGATTTATACGCTGTTTTCCTCATGGGGACTGCTGACTGGTCCCCACAATGTAGGTGATTTCAGGTTTTACTATACTTGTGGACACACACACACACACTCTTGTTTCTTGTTTTTTTTGCAGCCTTGGTGACCATAAGACATTTTTAACCAACCCCACACTTTTGAATCGTACAACTTGCAGTTCTTCTAAATGTTTTTCCACTGCTATACACAAAATCAGTGTAAATCGGTGTAATGTTTTTCTTGGAGCTTCCTTGTCGATTAAATGGATGAGAGAGTTTCTCTCAAGTAACATGATATGTGTGTAATATGTTTTCAATGCACGTTCCTGTGTTCCTGCATGCTTGTGTTATTTACCAATCATTCTAAAGCAGTCTTACTCTCTTAAGCACTGCATTAGAAGCCATATCCTGCTCAGTTTTTATGTGTGTGCATCATATGTGTGTATGAGTAATGCTCCTGGGCAGTGTGTTTATGGTGCTTCTCTAGTGAGGCCGCCCGGGGGTGTGAGACAAGCAGAGTACTAATGCAAAGCACCATGGGACTTTCAGGAACAACGTGGTGACATTAACAAGCTGTCAAGCCCAGTGACGTTGCTCTGTTTAAAAACAAAAAGTAGGATCACCTCAGGTAGCACACACATTCTCTCTTATATCTAACACGCACACCTTCCCCTTACCCCTGTTTCGTTCTTTTCTCTCTCTGCTGCACACGTTGCACTAATAGAGCATGGTGTTCTAGCCTAATGGAACCTGAACGAAAGAGAGTTTTCTGTTAAGGTATGAAGGGCCCTCAAGGCAAGAAGGCATTAGTCTATTTTGAGAAGGTGAATTCTAAATGATGTTATTAGGGATGAGTCTCGTCACCTTTTGCTCTCTTGCTCAGGGGAGTGAACCACCCCTTTCATTAGATGGGGTTGTAAGGCATTTCTTCTTTGGAAAGGGCTACATAATGGCAACAAAGCCAATTCAGCACATAGACCATCAGCACATTTTTGTGTTGTTTGAGTTAACAAGGTTTGCCTCGAACTTGCAGCAACATTGCAATCAGAAAGGTGTGCATTAGACCGGCTTTTGACCCTACTATAACATTACAGGTGATGTGAAAGTGAAACCTGAGTTAAAAGTCCATTTTTGCTCTGTTAAAATATTGTGGTCTATGTACAGAACTTTCTTTCTCCTGACCTCTATTCAAAGGAATATTTAGGTTCAAAACAAGTTAAGCTCAACCAACAGCATTTGTAATGTTGATAACACATGTTTTTTTTTTTTTTACTTGTCTATCATTTCTTTAGAAAAAGAAAAGAAAAGGTGGTTATGATGGGGCACTTACAATGGAGGCGAATTATATTAATTGTTTTGTTTAATCTTGTGTATTATCTGAACTTTAAAGCTGTTTATGGCAATCATTGTCATACAAGTTGTAAAATATAACTTAGTATAAGGTTGGAAAGTTTGCATACTGTTTCATTCCTTCATTAATCATTTCAGTCATATCCGACTTTTGGTAATTCTATGGGCCATTTTGCCTTTGTCCAATATGGACAATATGGATATTGTCCATTCATTTTCTTGCCGAAGACTTTTCCAGGTTAGGTTGCCAGGTCTTTCTCAACCCTCCCTATTACAAGGCATACTGTTTACATATCTTAAAAATAACTCTTTATTGGCATCTATGGTTCATGAAGAACCTTTCACCTCTAACCTTTTTATTGCACAAAATGCTCTGAAAAAGGGTTCATTAGTGTTTTATTTTTAAGAACTGTTTACTAAAGTTTACTTAATTATTTGGGGAACCCAAAATTGCTCCCAGTTTCACAGACAAGGTTTGAGTCTAGTCCCAGACTAAAATGCATATTTGAGCTGTTTTAACTGAAAGCAACTTGCACTGACATATTTTAAAATATATCAGTGCCATTGTTTTGTCTTAAGAAGCACATCAGTATTGTTTTAAGTTGTATTAAATGTCCTAATTAAACTAAGGCCTAATCATGGCTTAATCTAAGTCCTGTCTGTGAAACCAGGCCTTGATTTTTTTCCCGAGGTCATGCCGAAAGTTTACAGACAACCTTTGTTTCTTTTAAACGTTTCATTTTCTTTTCCTCGCAAGGTGTATCTGCCTTACCAGTGACACTTATTGCTTGACATTATCCCTAGTTTCAGCGCCGTGAGTTTCTCAAATCCATAAATCCTTCCTCTTCTCAATAATTTAGAATGCAGAATTATTTATCTAATATGTATTTATTATTCATATTTAAACAAGGAGGTCGTCTTTTGGGACCAGGTCTCATTTTCAGTCTCTTATTTTGTAAACAGACAGCCACAAAAGCGACAGTTCTGCTGATTTAAAGAGACAAGCGTCTGTTTGCGAGTATGAGGTCTACCTTGAGTTGAAATGGAGTGGGATCAATATTTAATACTAGACATCATTTGCATCAACTCCCTTCAGAATCTGTACCCCAACCCCCCCAAAAAAAGAAAATGGACAATGGACTGGAAGTGGGAAAAGCAGCAAGTAAATGCAGAAAATCCATCAGTATCAGCCGCACTCAGGGAACTTGGCTGTATGCGAGTGAGTAGAAACCCTAGTAGACATTTTACAATAAAATAAGGCAGTTAAACATTTAGTGAGGGCTTTCACCAGGTGGCTTAGAAATGTTCCACCTTATTTTTGGTTTGATGTCATATGTTAAATTTGGAAGTATTTGATTCCGACATGTCATTAAAACCATTTTAGCAATTATTGTGTTATTTATCAACCCGTCAGGGGCATTTGCGCACTTGAGAGCAGCTGTGATGTATCTATAAATTAAAGAGAATGTTCCAAACCAACAGTGCACATGTAAAGCCATGTACAGGCAAATGTAGTGAGCACAGTGTAGACAAAAGAATGATAAATTAAAATGATTTATGACTCGAATTAAAACAATATTGCCATAAAGAATTCAAATACAATAAAAGATGTAAAAGCGAATCCGTCTTTGGGACCAGAACTATGTGTGTTTGTACGCTTTAGTTACATGTTTCATGAGAGAAAGTGTTTTTTGCCGCATCAAAGTATTGAAACATTGTGAAAACTTTTTCTTTCATTGTAGAAGATCCATTGTAGATATTAATGGTGTTGAAATCAAGTGTCAAATGGAATCAACGGCAAGTTGCTGGTATTGGCTGCATTGTTCTGTTAGCTGGTATCACTACTTCACGCCGGTTTTGTCGCAGACAGACTTTTGGCAGGGGATAGATTGGAATTGGATGTGGCATGTATGCGTGAGGTAACCTGTGTCTCCGTGTGCGCCCGTGCCCTCTTGTCACTTATCTCTCAGTATCCTTAATGCAGGAACAGAAGCGTGTTTCAAAGAGAATAATGCGGAGGAACGTCATGTCAACCTTTGATATATTTATATATTTCTTTTGCTCGCATTAAATTTGAAGCCGCATTCTTAAAGAGGATGTCAAAGAAAGGAAAACTGTGCTCCGACTCAAAGCGGGGAAAACAGACAGACAAAAGTTATGCAAATGAAACAAATGCGGAGAATCACAGTGAAGAATTGATGAGGACATGAAATTGACTCTGAATCTGAAGGCGGTGGACACATGTCGCGGTGCCTTTTGGGGTGGGTCTGGTGGGGGGGTTGCTTGCCTTCACAATGTGCTGCAGCTGTGTGTGTGACTTCTGGATTAATTTTAATGCCCCACTCAGCAGGTTCCGTGTCACTCTCCCCTCAGTCTGAGGACCCGTCGAGATGACATCTGAACAGGCACTCACTACGGCGCAGGGAACTCAGAGAAGCCTCGGTGCTGGAGAAAGTGTTTATGAAAGATTCATCACAGATGTCACTCTAATCTGCCATGCATTGTCAGGGAGCTGCTCCAAAGCACACATTGTAAATGGATTCTTCCTCTGACTTAAGTCATCTCTGGCTATGAGTTGTAGATGGTATGGAGATTGTTTGGGGTAGATTGCGGAAGAGAGAGAGAGAGGGAGACAGACAAGTACATTGTGTGAGTGGATGAGTGGATGCGGAGCACTTTGTGGGCTGCATTACCGCATGTCCGTAGAGAGATGGATCTTTAATGTACAGTAGCCTACAGTCGGCCACCATCAACCTCATGCATATATGCCTTGTGGACAGCAAGGAAAAAAACAAAACCTCTTCCATATATGATGTATTATTAACAAAGTTCGGGAGGAGCACGCTCAGATAATTAACACGAGTGGAGAGCACTCAATCAACGATAAGAGGTATATATATATATTTATATTCAGCTGTCTCACCTCAATTTGTTGACAGTTTAGCAGCATCCCTCCACCGCCCCTTCTCCAACACTTCTAGTCCTCACCACATACAGGGGGAGTACTCTGGGTTCGGGCCGAACTCCGAGCTCGGAGCCCTCCCCCCGGACAGCACGCCAAACACGTATTAAACTTTACTCCCTCTAATTGTATGTAAGTGTGAACTCGTGAAATATATATTTCTCCTAGACCGAAATGGTTCACCTAAGAATATAAATTCTGTCATCATTTCCTTAACAGTAATTACCCTCATGTTATTCCATACTCGTTTTACTTTCTTCTGCGGAGCATAAAAGAATATACTTTGAAGAATGTTTCAGCTGTTTTTGTCTGCATTGTGAAAGTCTGTGGTGTAATGAAACATCGATTGGTGCTCATCAAGAAACATTTCTTATTATCAGTGTTGAAAAATTAAAATTCTGCCATCGTTACTCACACTCATGTCATTGCAAACCTGTTTGACTTTCTTTCTTCTATATGGAATAGAAAAGAAGATACTGTTTTGTCTATATTAAGAAAATCAAGTGAGTACAAAACTTGTACAAGCTCCAAAAATGATGTGTGAGAACCAATGAGGTTTGACCTTTGAACTGAAGTTTAGTCAAAATATTTGATGTATTCTGTTTTTACATACACTATATGTTCATGAATGTTTTGATTAATTTTGAGAGTGAATAAAAAGCTTTTTTTTTTTATCTGTTAATCTACAAAGTGATCATATCACTTCAGATGACTCAAACTATACCAGCTGAGGCGTATGAATTCATTTCAGGGAAACAAACAAAGTTCAGGAGGAGCACGTTCAAATAATCAATCCAATAAACTTGTCATCAACAATCATCATGACTATCCCGTCAGCATGAGAGGAAGTATATATAGGCACTCACCTTCATATATATATATATATATATATATATATATATATACACTCACCTAAAGGATTATTAGGAACACCTGTTCAATTTCTCATTAATGCAATTATCTAATCAACCAATCACATGGCAGTTGCTTCAATGCATTTAGGGGTGTGGACCTGGTCAAGACAATCTCCTGAACTCCAAACTGAATGTCAGAATGGGAAATAAAGGTGATTTAAGCAATTTTGAGTGTGGCATGGTTGTTGGTGCCAGACGGGCTGGTCTGAGTATTTCACAATCTGCTCAGTTACTGGGATTTTCACGCACAACCATTTCTAGGGTTTACAAAGAAAAGGGAAAAACATCCAGTATGCGGCAGTCCTGTGGGCGAAAATTCCTTGTTGATGCTAGAGGTCAGAGGAGAATGGGCCGAAAGAAGCTGAAAGAAGCTGAAAGAAGAGCAACTTTGACTGAAATAACCACTCGTTACAACTGAGGTATGCAGCAAAGCATTTGTGAAGCCACAACACGCACAACCTTGAGGCGGATGGGCTACGACAACAGAAGACCCCACCGGGTACCACTCATCTCCACTACAAATAGGAAAAAGAGGCTACAATTTGCAAGAGCTCACTAAAATTGGACAGTTGAAGACTGGAAATTGAAGACTCGATTTCTGTTGAGACATTCAGATGGTAGAGTCAGAATTTGGCGTAAACAGAATGAGAACATGGATCCATTATGCCTTGTTACCACTGTGCAGGCTGGTGGTGGTGGTGTAATGGTGTGGGGGATGTTTTCTTGGCACACTTTAGGCCCGTTAGTGCCAATTGGGCATCGTTTAAATGCCACGGCCTACCTGAGCATTGTTTCTGACCATGTCCATCCCTTTATGGCCACCCTGTACCCATCCTCTGATGGCTACTTCCAGCAGGATAATGCACCATGTCACAAAGCTCGAATCATTTCAAATTGGTTTCTTGAACATGACAATGTGTTCACTGTACTAAAATGGCACCCACAGTCACCAGATCTCAACCCAATAGAGCATCTTTGGGATGTGGTGGAACGGGAGCTTCCTGCCCTGGATGGGCATCCCACAAATCTCCATCAACTGCAAGATGTTATCCTATCAATATGGGCCAAAATTTCTAAAGAATGCTTTCAGCACCTTGTTGAATCAATGCCATGTAGAATTAAGGCAGTTCTGAAGGCGAAAGGGGGTCAAACACAGTGTTAGTATGGTGTTCCTAATAATCCTTTAGGTGAGTGTGTGTATATATATATATATATATAACTCACCTTCATTCCTTGACAGTTTTTCAGCATCCCTCCACCACCGACTCCTCACTCTTGGCACTCTTGGCTTGTTCCTTCCACAGCCAGGAATACAGGGGGAGTACTCTGGGTTCGGGCGAAATACCGAGCCTGGAGCCCTCTCCTCGGACAGCACGCCAAATATGCATTCTATCAGACTTATTTGTAAGTGTGAACTTATATTAGAATGATTTCTGAAGGATCATGCAACACTGAAGACTGGAGTAATGATGCTGAAAATTCAGCTTATCCATCACAGGAATAAATAAATATTTTACAATATATAATAAAATTGAAAAGTTTAAATTGTAATAATATTTTGAGTTTTTAATGTTTTTTTTTTTTTTTTTTTTTTTTACAAATAAATGCACCCCTGTTGAGCATAAGAAACTTCTTTCAAAAACGTACTGACCCCAGACTTTTGAATGGTAGCGCACACTGTAAATCTATATGCATGGGAAAGAAACGAGAATACAAATGGAGTGTGGAAATATTCCACAGTTTATCGGAATATGAGAATAGGATAAGGTTATAAGAATCTATATTGAGTTTGTAGAATCAGCTGTGGGGAACAGCCTTCTACAAGAAACAGTTTTTTCTGATGATTTATAGAGCTACACCTATCAAATGTGCAATGTTTTCAAGCGCTGAAATTCGATTCTGTGCCTCTGCTTAGAAATTTTTGTTTCTTGAAGCATATAGTATATCCTCCGAGTGTATTCAGCAATATAGAGTCTAATCCCTCAACACTACAGCAACATTAGTCTTTCAAGCTTTTAGTGCCACTTTGAAAAATAAAATCTTGTCGAGGGGAAAAAGAAAAAGTCAGAATCACTCCTTTCAAACACTTTGCTTTTAACGTGACACCGTTCTGATTCTGGGGCCTTTCCCTCTCCATTATCGGGGTGACAATATTAAGCATGACTTATTTATATCCTGTTTTGCGGAGGCCCTGGGTGATGAAAGGGATGGAAGTGACAGCGAGGTGAGTCGGACCCGTCCCAGTACCTGGAGTCAACACTCGGCACATTTTGTAACACTTTGATCTAAGGGCCCCTTTGCTCGTCTTCCTCCTTTGCCTTCCCCTCCTGATAAGGATTTACAGTTTCATCTTTTTCTCTTTTCTCTTTCCCTCACTTTTCTCTCCCTTATCACTTTCGTATCGCAGGGGATGTAAACAAGTCATCTTCGCTTCAATGAGTGATACTGACATGCAGTAGTGTTTCCTCACTAAGTGCCTTTAAAGCCAGAAAATATGTAAATGAGTGGACTGGTTTGGGTGTGTGCACACCATTGCAGCCGCTCTATCACATTTCACCTAGCGATTTCAAATAGCAAACACTGTAATGTGGTAGGATGGTAAAATCCTCCATTTTACATTTTTTTTTTAGAGGATTTTACTGTATGCAGTTCATAAATATTTATGAGATTATTGTCAAACCTCTTTTTTTAAAAGCCTTTGGTGATTATTTTAAAACTACAGTGTTCACAAATGTAAAAGTATGCATTCAATTGTAAAAATAACAACTACAATAAAAAAAAAACTTGCTTGTAAAGGTGAGAATCTTTAATGAAGTGTAATTATTATAAAACTACTTTATTGGTTAATTGGCTGTTAGAAACTTGGTTGATTACTGAATCAAGACCAGTTGGATAAAGATACTGGATTAGATTGCCCAATGTTAACTTGAAAAGGAATGACAGTTACATTCATGCTGATCCATAAATTATAGGGTGCTCTTTTCAGCACTGGCACATCTAAAACTACAAGATGTGGTTTGTGCTTTGCACTGAGTGAGTGCCATCTATAAAGTCTTAAGTGTGGAAAGGAAGAGACATGCAGCCAGATGACCCAACCCCTGAAAGTGTACTGCATTTTTGACACAAACGCAATAAAAAGCCAAAACATAGCCCTCATTTTAATGGCCTGATTGAATAGAAATTTTATAGCAAAAGTTTTTTCCGTGTTGAATGGAAAGAATTAAAAGGTCAAAGGGACACAAATAATTATTGGTGTGAATTAAAAATATGATTTTGTCTTTTGTCAAATCATAAATCTGCATTACGGACAGGGATGCACATAACTTTTGGTGTGGTCCTTAAGGACTATTAGGCAGTTGTCACTTTAAGACCGAATGCACTGATCAAATATATTGACACACATCCGGTTTCTTTCTCAACTGTTCACTTTTGACATAACCGAGATAATACTAGCCGAGAATACTAAACGCGAAAGGGGAATCAATCGCTGTCTGAAACTCGCCTCTCTCTCTCTCTCTCTTTCTCTCTCTCTCTCTCTCTCTCTCTACGTGTGGCTTTGCGCACAGATAACAACGAGCGAGTCCCGATTGAATAAAATCGTTTGAATGTGTGAATTGGCAAGAAAAAACACGTCCAAATGATAAACTTTCACTCTATGATGGTTAAACTCCGCGAATATCATGTGTGCCAAACCACGGGGCCTGGTCCATTCGGAACACTGCTCAACTGCGATACGCACCCCTAATATTTAATGAACACACTTATCATCATCCCTGTCTTATTATGACTTATCACTGTCCCCAAAAATGGCAAATAGTTTGGTACTCAAAAGCGCTTCCCTCCACGCTTTCTGCTGCACATCGTTTATTTTGTACCATGCATGCGCACCAGTTATGTGCACCCCTAATTATGGAAACATATTTTTTAAATAGTTTTAAGATACCAGAGCCATTATGTCTGTATATATTGGAATTGAATAGCACAAGAGCTTCACCACCAGATGGACCAGTATGAAACCAGAACTAACCAGCAGCCCGGACCAGCATAAATAAATCATGATGATCTGAGCTTGTCTTCTCAGTAAGCAGTGTGAAGTTTTTTTTCCTTTATTCAGCTCCCGTCAAAAACATCTTCATCATTGCTTTACTTTAAGGCCTAACTGCCACAATGCCAGTTATAATCTATCCTTGCCAAACACTACATGCTCATATTCCCTACTTCGTTATTCTAATACAGAATAGATATTCTTCTCTGTACTTGTTTTCCTGCTGGTCCATGTGGATTTGGTCTCTTGCTGTGCTGCAATTAAACAGGAATGAGCAGGCTGTTGGCTGGAAGGAAAAAAAGAATCAAGCAACAAAAAAAAGTTGACACATAATGTAGTTTGTGTGTCACATCTAATTTACTGCACTCACTGCAACTTAAACAGACTCGATAAATTATTTGAGAGGGAGGGGTAGGATGAAAAAAGCTCGAGAAAATGACATTGTTATTCATCTGTGTCTTTGTCACAGAGTCAAGAATCAAAAGACGTGCAAAGAAAACTTCTCTCCCCAGGGCTCAAGCAACCATAGTTCAAACAAGTAAACAACTGTTTTTTCTCAGATGCTCACATTAGTGTTGCTGCAGGCAAAAGTTGCCTTCCTTTAGCAGCTGGTGCTGTGGCACGTTTAGCCGGGAGGGGGGACCGTGAGATTTTTGCTGGTGTGGCACAATGTTTCCATCCCATGGACATCACAGAGCAATTATATGTGAAATTTCTACTAGTATACTGTAATCATAAAGATGTAGACACAGTCATGCAGGCACATAATGCAAAATGCATGTTTCTGCACGCAGCTCCGTGTCTTTTCACATGTATTTTTCTATATTTTTTGTTGCTTTGCAAATGGACTCTTGCGATGGGCCTTTTATACACCCCGCAGTGCCGAACAGGCTTTCCCAGCATTGCGGGACTTGTTTTGAAATGAATAGGATGGTGGTTGCCTCTGAAATAACAGCTCACTGTACTGTGCACCTTTTCCCATGTGGCATTATTTTCTAATAAGTTTTTGTTTAACACAGAAAACATCAAACTCACACACTCTCAAATTGTGAGAAGACCAGGGAGAGAACAAGAAAAACCGCCCTGGGAAACAATCTCTTTGTCGAAAATGTAAGTCTTTATTCTCTATACCTGGTTGGGAAAGAGAAACTCCCACAAGAAAACACTTCAAACACAGCACACTCTGAGAAAGACTACGTTATTATAAATACTTGTATTGTTTTAGTAATAATGCTTTTCATTCAAGTGATAAACATTATGTACATTATTATTTGTTGTTGTTATAATTCCTTTTGTTTGTTTGTTTTTATCAAGTGTGCCAGTTTATACATTTAGAATGATTCATTTTTCAGCATTTTGTTCTCAAATTTGATTGGTCAAGCACGGTTCTTTCAAGAATATCTTGTTTATAGAACTGTATCCCATGTCTTGTTAAAGGTTAAAGGGTTAGTTTACCCTAAAATGATCCTAAAATGTACTCACCCTCAAGCCATCCTAGGTGTGTATGACTTTCTTCTTTCAGCCAAACACAATCAGAGTTATATTAAATAATATCCTGGCTCTTCCCAGCTTTGTAATGGCATTGAATAGGGTTTTTGAAGCTCCAAAAAGTGCATCCATCCATCATAAAAGTTCCATAATCCATAAGACTCCACTGGGTTCATAAATGTCTTCTGAAGCGAAGCGATGTTTTTTTTTTAAAGAAAAATATCCATATTAAAAACTCATTATAAACTATGATCACTAGCTTCCAGCAATGGCCGTATGCGTGTTCACGAGAGGGTCGAGTTCCATCGGAAGGGTGACCTCTGACCCGACGTATGACGTGGGTGAGGACTGATGAATTCGGAAGCGCAGAGGATAGAGCAAAAATAAAACAGCAGTCACAAATTAGAAGTCTAAAAGGAAAAGTTTCACAGAAAAACTTTGAAGGATTTCGATATAAGAGAAGAGGAGCTACGTTCTACATCAGTCAAAGGTCACCCTTCTGCCGGAACTCGACTCTCATGAACGTGTGTATGGCCGTTGTCGGAAGCCAGTGATGAATTACTTTGCATCATAATTGTAATTCAAGCTGAAAACAAAGTGTTACTGCTAAAACCCCATGTAATTCATGCATATTTTGATTTAGACAAATGCTACAGTTGCATATTTTTTCTTCAAATGTAGATTCTTAGCAAGACGTGCGGAAAACATACCCATTCCCATTGTCACTTTCAAATGCAAATGGGGCCTCATTAAAAAGTTCAAGTGATATTCATTAACACTCGGACCGCCTGATTTTATTGATTTATCTGCTCGCAAACCCTAATGCACCCTATGGGCAAGCGAGGTACAAAGGTTTATCTAAATGCTTATTTAAATTATGTGGCTCACGGGGAGAGGAGAACACTAGCTTTAGGCCCTGGCATCTGGAGAGGTAACATTTACATAAGCCTTTCTGCATGAGGTGCTTCATTATTTCAGTCATAATATCCACGCTTTGAACTACGCCACAAAACAACTAGTTGAGGATGTTTAAGGGAACGACAGAGTCATGGCTGAATCACATAGGCCTTTTGTTTCAATGTTTGGATTTGTTTGAATTTATGGCGTCGCATAAACTCTCTTAAGGTGTCCTGTTACTGAGCTATGTCAGAATATGTCCTGGTCAGTTTTTGTTTTTGTTTTTTTGTAAAGCTCTTATCACAACACTATTGTTCCAAAGTAGCTTTACATAGAATAATGCCATAAACCCCCTACTGAGGCCAAGTTGTTAGTTGTTTGAGGAAAAGAGGAACCAAAACTCGACTTCCCTTTTGTTATATTTATGTAAGTATATAATTTTATATAATTCATATATTGTGACCTTTCTGTCTTGTCCACATTTTGTCTAGCAAGAAAATGTATATTCCGGGCAGAAAAACCTGTAATACAATCTCAAGTCATAATTTTAAGCAATGAGGGAACCAATTAGATCTGACCTTGCTCCCAGATGAACTGTAAATGCATGTCTTTCTGCTCATTCATGAGGATTTAGATCATGAAAAGCTCCTATCAGAGAGATTCCTCCTGATCTCTGCCTCTTTCCTGTTCCTTTTCTCTCCGTTACCATACCCTCCAGTAGAAACAAGGTGCCCCTGTGATTAAGGGCCAGTGTGGTGCCACCCTTGTCATTAGAATAAAAGAAAGTGAGTGTGAGCTCCACAGGGGCTAATGAACGCCATGCATCACGCTAGGCTTAAGGACATATCTGTGGCATCATTAACTAACAGTGCAGAAAGGCCAGGGCGAAGGTTGGCAGCCTGAAGACAGGTCCCTAATCATCAGCCAGAAACCAGTGCGTTTGAACGTGACTCTTCAGCTTTAGTTTTATACTATTTGAGGTAGTTAAATGTATTCCTTTAGTAGATGCTGTTCTGATACATCTTCTTGTTATTGGGTGGGTCACCAATATATTAGATAACTATTAATGTATACAATACTTCTGTTATCATTTGCTTGTATGCAAACCTGTATGACTTTCTTTCTTCTGTGGAACACAAGATAATATATTTTGAATTAGGTGTTTTTTTTTGTTTGTTTTTTTATAGGGGTCCAAAAACAAATTTTTTTTTTCAAAATAGCTTATTTTATGTTCTACAGACATAAATTTAGGATGATGTGTGAGTATGAGTAAATGATAATATAATTTTAATTTTTGGGTGAGCTATATCACTTTTAAGTGCTTTTACATGTACCTTAAAGCTAGATTTCAGTTGAATCTGAAAATTGAGAAACTGAGATTTCAATTTCTTATTATTATCAATGTTGAAAAATAGTTGGGCTGCTTTATATTTTTAATAATTATTAATTAGATAGTTTTTTTTAGGATTCTTTGATAAATAGAGAGTTCAACATTTATTTAAAATATATATATTTTTGTGTAACAATGTAGTTGCAAAAAAGTCTTCACAGTCCAAAAAGTCTTTTGATCAATTCAATAGATTGTTGCTGAATAAAAGTATTAATTCAGATTAATAAAAAATAAAAAAAAAACATAATTTTTTTGAAAAGTAGTTGGTGATATATATTTATTTACTCTTTATAACTGTATACATGTTAATCAGATTACTAATAGCCTCAATTATAACTGGTCATGTAAAAATACTCAATGTAAATTAATTTGATTAAAGATCAGATTAAACTCACAATCCTTCACCAAAATCTCTGGAGAGTGATTTTGTGCCTCTTTGTGTAGGAACAGTGCATATAAAAATAGCTTACCAAAATAGATATATTGCTTAATTATGCATCCAAGTACCAGAGAGATGAGTCTGCCACAAAAAAATAAAATGAAATAATAATTAAAACATTAAACCCTAAGTGAGAATATTCCCTTTCTGGGAATAATTGTGTTTGCTTTTGATATAATTTATATTTTCAGCTGGGAAATTCTGCCCACAACATAAACACATCCTTCTGTCTGCATCACCATGTAACCTCATAGCTACCCCTTTAAATAGGTGTTTTTTTTAAGTCAATGACCTTTCCAGGGCCTCTCTAACAAACCAGTAAAGAAAGAATGGATGGAAACAAAGTCATGTTGGGCTCTCTTTCTCTCTTCCCAGCTCTGCCTGCCCCAGGAGGGTCCTGAGAGGCCCCTGGCACGAGAGCACCGTCTCAGCTCTCATTAGTGCATCATGATGAAACGAGTTGTAACGCATGTCATCAGCATAGGCTACGCTAAGTTAATCCGACGGCCTGCCTTGTGAATCATGCATGACCCCCGTCTGCCTTGGTTCTAGTTGCAGGCCCAGAAGACTATGAGGCGCTCACCTCATAGGAAGCATCAAAGATTTACAGGCCTACATCTCTTCCTGCGAACTCCCCACCTTTCCATCTACTGACCTCTGCTCTCCTCTGGTGTGAGATCTTTGCCACCCTCACTGGGCCACCAGTCTCCAATCTCCTTTCGATTACACATATCTGTGCTCTGCTTTACTCTTTTTTACTATGATCTCTTTTGCCAGGACTGAAAGGAAAAAATATGGCCTGAGAAAGAGAAGAAATGAATGAGAGCATGAAAGAGTCTGAACAAGGGAGCTCATGAGATTACAGGGGTGTTACAGCATGGTGTCATTAACATTTTAGACCCCAGAATCTCTTACCCGTTGGCTCTATGAGTGGAAGCAGAACACATGCTTCAGTCATATGCGTCAGTATTTCCCATGACACTGAAACAGACAGGCGACAAGCATCAAGCCCTTCAGTCAGGTACTGCTGAGATCAACCCCGTTCTGCATGTTACACAAAAGCGAAAACATTTATTTGTTTGTGTTCAAAATATGGGAGTAGTTGTCCTTCAATTTTTTTATATACTTAAAAAAATATGCAATAGCGTTCAAAAGTTTGGGGTTGGTATAAGATTTTTTTATAAAAAAAGTATTTTATGCTAATCAAGTTCAATTCATAAGAAAGGGGAAAAAAGAGTTTAAAAATAGTATAAAAGTTTAATTTACAAATTATGTGTTGGCAAAGCTGAATTTTCAGCAGTCATCACTTCAGTCTTCAAAAATCATTCTAATATAGCCTACTAATTTGGAGATTTTTATTATTATGAATATTGAAAACAGTTCTGCTGCTTTATATTTTTTTGAAAACCGCGATAATCTTTTTTCATGATTCTTTGATGTTAAATGAACAACTTTTATGAAAAAGTAATCTTTTGTAACATCATAAATTTATTTATTGTCACTTTTAATAAATGTAATGCTTACTTATTTGTTTAATATCATTATAGTTATATGTATACAATTTAAACATCTTATCATCATGACATCATACGACAAAAACAATCATTTTTAACAGGAAATAAAATAAATATTTGGTTTCAAGAAATTATAATGCCTCTTCCTGAAGTAAAAAAGGAAACAGCTATGCAGTTTAACCATTAAGATGAATTAAATGCAAATGTATTACTGAAGAATCACACTAGTTATCTGCTCAGCTATAAAGTGCTGTGGTAAGTTCATTAAGATGGTCCTCAGTCATAACATTTAAATATCTTCAGGCAAAACATTTCTCCGTGCGTCTTTTTACACCTTGACTTAAATCCTAATTCTAAGATTAAAGCCAGTTTAAGGAACCCTAATGTTATATTAAAACAGATTTAATCACCGCAACTGCTTTCGAAATCACTTACCATATATTAGCATGCAGGAAAGAATGTCTGAAATATGCTAAAAAGGACAAAAATATATATTTTTGTGGTCTGCTGAGTAGATGTGTACATATATTACTACAGGTTAATGAAACTGCTGATCTCTTAATTTTTCATATGGTTAGTGCACGTGTAAATATTTAATGAAGACTTTATGCTCCAGATATTTTAATAAAAAGGTTGATAAATCTGGATTATAATCAGATGGTTTTCTGGGGTGAATGAAGGAATCTAAATCTCCTGAACGGCAGAATGACCTTCTATTTTTTACAGAAACTTACTGTACACAGTGATGAAAACTTCACAGACTATGTCGGAAGCATGTTTTATCCTATGTTATTATGGCGGCTTCTTTTTATTTCACCCTTGACTAAAATATAGTTTGCAATTCTGACTTCCCTTGATGACTAGAGCATCTAAATGTTAAAGACAGTGTAGTTACTTTTTGGAAACAACGAATCTGCGTGAACTGTGTGACAACGGAAGTGTTGCTCTAATTATCTTCCCCCTGACTGACCTGCCAGAGTAATCTTAAAAACAACAGTCCAGTTTCAGTCTGGCCACTTTTAATTAACACAAAACGATGCATCACATGGTTTAATTAATATTTCAGCACCCACTTCGCTCCCGTTTGCCACTTAGATAAGGCTAATTTGGAAATGACATACCCATAGACCATAAACCCATGAAAAATGCACCAACCACTTAAAACCAATGCATGACCACGAGGAAGACTCTTTACCCCCTCCCTTGATTCCAGCACGAGTTTTGACTTTTACTTATAGTGAAACTGGATCATATTTTCAGAATGAATGCTCCAAACTAATGCAATCGCTTTCTACTTTGGCTCTGAAGACATGACGGAATGGTTGGATGGTGAAACATTATCCTCTTTTGAATATCACGCCTCACAAGTGTTCTTCAAACGTAATGCGTGATGAATAATTTACAGGTCACCCCCCTGCCTCCGTTATGTATCGTCAGGCCGCCTGTCGTCTTCTGAAGTTTCAGGGACACTTTAAAACAGGTCTTATAGCTTTGCACTCAACCCTGATACTCTTTGTTTATGTTGCGAATGAAGAGATGGACCTGACAAAGCTGAAAGGCTACCATTGATGTTGTTTTTAAGTTGAAATTGAAACAGCGCCCTACTAGTTCAACTTGCCTGGCTACAGATTTCACACTGTTATTGAGATATGCAGGACAAGGCTAGAGTGGAAACCTATCTGAATGCTGAGACACTAGATACTGCAAGCAGCATTCACCTCAGCTGAAGTCAGATGTTCCTTAGATACCAATTCAAAAAGCTCAGATGAGCAACGCAGAGGTTAAGCAATTAGTTGTAAATGGAAGGGACCGATAACTGATTTTTGACACTGAACAAAACATTAGGAAGAAGCAGCTTTTAATGTCAGGTACAATCATTTATTTGGACACTGAATGCCCTGAAGTATGGTCTCAATAACTATAGCTTTAAAATGGCTTCATGTGAGAAAAAAATACTACCGATTTTTTTAATGAAATAATAATTAAATAAATACATAAATACAAATTTAAACAAACATATTACCTTTACTTTGGCACTCTTTCCATGATGATGAACAGGTACAAACTTTAATACAACATCATGTTGTATTTATATTATGAAATTGTGACTTTCCTATTGGTGCTTACATTAAGGTTACAAACTGAGGTCTGCAAAAACTTGATTTCATCAGGATGTAGATCCTAACAGGGCTACAACCTTGATCGTTCAGTCAAGAAGGCAGTGCTCAAGATTGTTTTTGTGGCACTTTACCATCTGATTAGCGCCTGGAGGCCAAACTCCAGTGAAAAATGCCATCCAGACGAACTCTAGCTTGAAGTTCTAACAGGCCTCTGAATGAGGCGATGGCTACTCTCCAGGGTGCTTTTCCACAGCAGCTGCTTTCCTCCCCTGGCTCATTGCCCATTACTAGCTGTGCTCATCACACAGACACATAAACATACCAGCATTTAAGAGGGCTTGGTGCTAAAAGGCCTATACAGTTATGCCTATCTCCATAATTGAGAAAGCTTGTGAAATATTAAATGAATAAACAAATACTATCTGATGATAGTGAAAGAGAAAGAAAAAGAAAAGAATTGGGCCAGAGAGAGCCTATATTCAGTAGCTTTCCAGCTACCTTCTCCCCTGGTGGATGGAATTGAAATACAGAGTAAAATATAACTTTTTCTTTTGAGAAATATAGGTATTTATTAGGCAGATATCCTTTTTATTTTATCAATAAGCTTTATAGCCTTTTCTTTATAGCAGTGTTTCCCAACCCTGTTCCTGGAGGCACACCACCAACAGTACTGTAATGATACTCCACTGAAGGCAAGTTTGAAGAGAAACCAAGTGCAGTTTATTTACAAAACGTGATCAAACATAAAATAAAGGCATGACATGGCCTGAACATACACATTGAACTCACCAACAGCAGTTACTAAAAACAATACTTAAGAAACAAGGCAAACATGAGGGTTTAAACACACAAGGACTAATGACAAGACAAGACACCTGTGAACAATGAAACAATTAACTAATGACAACACAGAACACATGGCTGGATCACATGACTAAAACAGGGGATCATATGATCCCGACGCCCAACATGAAACAAAACATTAGGCTTGTTTGAGAAGCGCCTTGCCTCGCCTGAAATGTATGCGAGAGTAGGCGGCTGCAGTGAGGGGAGGAGTGAAAAACGCGCAGGCAAGCCGGACAGATCTCTCCTCTTGCAGTGGATCCATGGATCAGACACCTGCGAGATCAAAGGCGGATATCGCGGGATTCACGGGATTCACGCTCGTGCACGGTGTTGCTAATAAACTGGATGTAATTTAAGTTCTGCTTTTATATGAAAATAAATATAATGAAAAAGACACCCAAAGTACTTGTTATTTAATTCCATTCCAAATACGTGTTTATCAATATTTTGTTCTTTAATACAGACGTGTTTTTATTTTTTAATTTTCTATAAAAATGACATCACATAACCCATATCGCACTGTCAGAGAGTTTATTCACACATGACGTTCGTATACACATAAAACATGATACCAGAGTTTTAAAATAATTTTTTTTAAAAGAGAACAATACATCACGGTTGTTTAAACCAATGGGCATTAAGCTGTGTCGTCAGCAAGTCGTTTCCCATCATTCTTTTGATCAGCGCAGTCGGTGGAGAGCAACTGCGCGCGACTGCAGAATCCGACACATCCGTCTTGCGGTCGCGAGAGTTTTTTGACATACGTCAGCATGACATCAGAACAAGGCGGACTGTCCTCGGACACATTTCTAACCGGCATGCATCTCGCGTTGATCACCGGTGATCGGTTCTGCGCAGTTTTTGCTCATCTCAAACAAACCTATTATAAAGTCCGAGAGGGCGGTCTTGGGGGAGGAATGGCGGGCCAGGCCTGTGCAGGGGAACAGGGCTATAATCGTAGCATGGCGGGGCTGGGTCGTGGAGCGTGGGTGGACCTGGCAGTGCAGGAAGCCAGGGTGGAGCCGGCAGTACAGGGGTACTTAATCAGGTACCTAGTCTCTGGCTCGGCAGGCATGATGTGAAGAGGTTCAGGCTCGGCAGGCATGACGCGAAGAGGCTCAGGTTTGCCAGAACTGACGTGAAGAGGCTCAGGCTTGGCAGGGATGGCGTAAAGAGACTCGGACGTGGCATGCATGACGTGAGGAGACTCAGGGCTGGCGGATACTGTGGGTTTTGCGGAGGAGGAACCCACGAAATGAGGAAACACTCAAAAACAGGGCATAGTCTATGTATTGTGCCAGGGAAAAGTGATTTTTCCCAACTGGCAAACAAGATCGGATAGGTTCCTTGAGACCCACTCTAAAAAATCCCTTGAACGCAACGTCATTAAAAAAATCAACCAAGCAACACAGTCCTCCAGGGGACGTATCTCCTGGCGTAAACATAAGAGGGCAACTACTGGGTTCATTGTTGTTGGGTCAGGTATCCTGTAATGATACTCCACTGGCAAGTTTGAAGAGAACAGAAGAGAAAAGTGCAGATTATTTACAAAACGTGATCAAACATAAAATAAAGGCATGAACGCAAAACAATAACATAGACATAACATGGCCCTCACCAAAAGCGGTTACATGAAACAATACTTGACGAGGAACAAGGCAAACATGAGGGACACCTGTGAACAATGAACCAATGACAACATGACAACACAGAACACATGGCTGGATCACATGACTACAACAGGGGATCACATGACAGACATGAAACAGGAACCTGAAACAAAACCAAATTGTGACAAGTACACATATGTGTCCCAATTCAGGGGATGCATCCTCAGAAGGCCGATTGCGTCACAGCGGTGTGACGAAGGCTGTCCCAAGTCGAAGGATCCTTCTAATGCGGCCCATCGCCAGTGTTGTATGTTGTTGTTACATGTGTGTCCTGTGTTTCCCCCTGCATTGTGTTTTGGTTTAGTCCTGTGTCTCAAGGCTTGTTCGACTTCATGCAGCTCTGCGCAGACCGATCGACGGCTGACTTGAAGCAGTGCATGCCGGTTAGAAATTTTGTCCGACTTGATACAGCGCCGACGCCACGTGACTGTGACGTATGCCATCAAAGTACCGCGAGAGTGATTCGAGAGTAGCCGGAGAACTCAGCCAGCACAGCTTCTGAAGAGCGGCTGCTCTGGGCTGCACAAGCTCTGATGACGACACTGCAGTTCCACGATTGGCCGGATTCACCGCATGACAACGATCACGTGTGTTTCGTGTTTATTCGAACACCTTTAGTTCCTCTACAGCTCACAAATCATTTTTTATAACAGTAAGCACTCTTTTCATGTAGTTGCAATGTTATATTGTGTCATGTTTATCCAAATAAAACGTATTAAAAAACGTCGATTCCACTTCATTGATAGTAGCTGTAACTTTAGGCTTATGGTGAACTTTATTCTTGTTCAAACAGACGCTGTATGAAGTATAAAGTATTGAATGAAAATGTCTCTGAAACATCTGTGTATTTTGCAAATATTGCATTTATTTCACTTCAGCTGTGATAAAGTATGCAAACACCACGTGAGCGGTCACTACGGGAACCAGAAGTGTCCGACTTCACGTCTCCGTTTGCAGCTCCTCCCCGGCTGCACGCGGCTACTCTCGCCGATCGCTTACATCCAGCCGCAGCCGATGTCGAACACACCTAAAGTTTTCCCACTACTCATTAGTTTTCAGTGTATTCACCTGTGTTAAGTACATTTGCCCTAGCTGTGTCTTGTTTCCCTCTTCATTCCTCTGTGTACTTTAGTTCCTCTTGTCAGTGTTCGGTGTCAGTTATTGTGTATTCCATGCCCTTCTGCCTGCATCTGTTTATTGTTTTGTAAGTAAAAGTGATTGTTTGTGGAAATCCTCGTGCTTCCTGCTGAAGAAAAAGCCAGAAGACTGGCCATCCCCTTAATTTCTTTGACATACACATTTGTAGTCCAATTTTAGCAGTTACATACATAGATTCAAGATTTACAGACTCTTTCATCTGTAAAAACAGCAAAAATATTGATAATTAATGTTGCACTCACAGATTGTTGTCCAATCAGATGTTCTCTAAAACTGGTTCTTAACCAGAGCCTTACAAACGTCCAAGAGGACAGTAAGATTTAAAATAAGTTGTATTAAAATAATAATTATATATGATACATTGCTGTAAAATAGCTTTATAAAAAAAATAAAATTAAGACATAATACATAAACTGATATTATGTTTTATTTTTTCTCAACTATAGTTTTTATCAAAGAACATGAAGTTCTTGAAACATGTTTTCAAACTAAAAAAGCTTTAAAAAAGCTTTTCAGTGTTACCAGATTCACTTGTTTGCAGGTATATTTGAAGTATGGCTAGTGGTGCACGATATATCAGTCGCCGATATAAAATCGGCCGATATGGTCAATTATTTACACATCGGTATCGTTCTGATGTCAAAATAGGGTCGATGTCAACAGGCCGATAATCATTCCTGTGTATTTGACATTTGTGTAGGCTTAGATGTGAGTGTGGGGGCGGGGATGTTTGTTTTTGCACGAGCGCATACATTACACGTCACATTGGCCTCGTTTACACTGTAAGCAGGGCTTAATTTGATCCGGAACACGCCGGAACATGTTCCGGCACCTCTGACGTTGGATCCGGAATCTTTTTTATTGGATCCGGCACCTCCTGTCACTATGGAAAATTAGTCGCCTAAATGAAAAAAAATTACTGTTTGTGTTCAATGTTGTTATCTGTCTTGTTAGTCTTTATTCCCCATTGAAGTTCCACAAAAATCTTGTGTTTGCAGTTTCGATGTGTTTTTGAGGTGAACTTTCAGGGTAAAGTGGGTCGCACACCGGACGAGAAGCGTCGCGCGAACACATTATTCTCTATGAGTGTACACAACAGCAGCGCCATTCGGCATCGTTAATGTAACTTATATACTATCTGACTTCACCCTGTGCTGCAATATACATTTAGTTTTACATTAATTTACAGAAATCAGTTGCTTGAATAAAAATTGCTGATGTTATCGGATTTTCATGAATTTTTCTCAGTTCATTCAGTTAACGGATGCTCTGAGCATCCGTTTACTGAGTGAACTGAGAAAAATTCAAAGTGTTCAGAGTCTGCAGACAAGCAACGATTGTATTTCATTGTACAGTACAATCATAACATAATACAGACATTATCTTAATTCCATAATGTCCTTAAACATAACATTATTGCTGGCCATAAACTGAGAAAGTATGCGTCCGGTGAGCGATACCTCGAGTTGTCCTAGACGCAACGCTTCTCAGTGTGCGACGCCCTTTAAACAGAAGCGGGAGAGAGAGCGGAGGCACTTCAAGTGACACATGCATGCGCTTGTAGTGCTGGTTGAGATTGCTGTTAGCCTTGTTTCACTCAGGGGAAAAATGTCATAAAGACAACAAAGTTTGCTTAACTTTTTCCAAATACACTGGTCAGATCCCAAACAAGCAAACATTTCACACCCATGCAGTGCATGTTCTGAAATTAAAATAAACATTGCCTAAACACAGCTACGTAGCTTCTCTGACTAAAAAAAACTTAACAACGCTGTGTGTGTGTGTGTGTGTATGTATGTATTTTTTTTCGAATTTTCGTTCTGTTACCTCCAACCCCCGTTTTGAGTCACCGGATCCACCCCCCCCTCTGCGCTCCGGGACCTCCCACTTTAAAAATTAAGCACTGACTGTAAGTAAAATGTGACCTAATTCCGATTTTTTTGCTCATATGTGACACAGATCGGAAGAGTTCTATGACAGTGTAAACAGGATAAAAACGCATGCATTCAGATATTTCAAGATTGGTT
This sequence comes from Semotilus atromaculatus, assembly GCA_031834385.1. NCBI lineage: Eukaryota > Metazoa > Chordata > Actinopteri > Cypriniformes > Leuciscidae > Semotilus > Semotilus atromaculatus. The sequence goes on along the minus strand of JAULUF010000038.1, from coordinate 12,526,672 downwards.
TCAGGCCTCGTTCATATGTGGAAATAAATCAGATATAAATCAGATGTGTGCCAATGCAACTGTCATGTAAACAGGCAGATTGGATTTTCTGAGGCATTAGGCTACGGGTTTACAGTGCATATTATGCACGCAAAAACTATTTTCTCTCTCGTCTCACACACAATAACTGAAGCATATGCGCAGGCTGCAATGATGGTCCTTTTCGTCCTCCTTCGCCTCAAAATCATGGTGATGTTTGGCGAACTTCGAATATATCGCAAAGCTAGCATCAAGCGTATAACGTGTTCGTCCATCTGTCCAAGAACTCCCTTTAAGCATGCGCGATGTTTCAGATACAGTGAAGAAAATAAGTATTTGAACACCCTGCTATTTTGCAAGTCTGAAACTGTCAACGTAAGTGCATGTCCACTGTGAGAGACATAATCTAAAAAAAAAAATCCAGAAATCACAATGTATGATTTTTTAACAATTTATTTGTAAGATACAGCTGCAAATAAGTATTTGAACACCTGTCTATCAGCCAGAATTCTGACCCTCAAAGACCTGTTAGTCTGCCTTTAAAATGTCCACCTTCACTCCATTTATTATCCTAAATTAGATGCACCTGTTTGAGGTTGTTAGCTGCATAAAGACCCCTGTCCACCCCATACAATCAGTAAGAATCCAACTACTAACATGGCCAAGACCAAAGAGCTGTCCAAAGACACTAGAGACAAAATTGTACACCTCCACAAGGCTGGAAAGGGCTACGGGGAAATTGCCAAGCAGCTTGGTGAAAAAAGGTTCACTGTTGGAGCAATCATTAGAAAATGGAAGAAGCTAAACATGACTGTCAATCTCCCTCGGACTGGGGCTCCATGCAAGATCTCACCTCGTGGGGTCTCAATGATCCTAAGAAAGGTGAGAAATGAGCCCAGAACTACACGGGAAGAGCTGGTCAAAGACCTGAAAAGAGCTGGGACCACCGTTTCCAAGATTACTGTTGGTAATACACTAAGACGTCATGGTTTGAAATCATGCATGGCACGGAAGGTTCCCCTGCTTAAACCAGCACATGTCAAGGCCCGTCTTAAGTTTGCCAATGACCATTTGGATGATCCAGAGGAGTCATGGGAGAAAGTCATGTGGTCAGATGAGACCAAAATAGAACTTTTTGGTCATAATTCCACTAACCGTGTTTGGAGGAAGAAGAATGATGAGTACCATCCCAAGAACACCATCCCTACTGTGAAGCATGGGGGTGGTAGCATCATGCTTTGGGGGTGTTTTTCTGCACATGGGACAGGGCGACTGCACTGTATTAAGGAGAGGATGACCGGGGCCATGTATTGCGAGATTTTGGGGAACAACCTGCTTCCCTCAGTTAGAGCATTGAAGATGGGTCGAGGCTGGGTCTTCCAACATGACAATGACCCAAAGCACACAGCCAGGATAACCAAGGAGTGGCTCTGTAAGAAGCATATCAAGGTTCTGGCGTGGCCTAGCCAGTCTCCAGACCTAGACCCAATAGAGAATCTTTGGAGGGAGCTCAAACTCCGTGTTTCTCAGCGACAGCCCAGAAAGTTGACTGATCTAGAGAAGATCTGTGTGGAGGAGTGGGCCAAAATCCCTCCTGCAGTGTGTGCAAACCTGGTGAAAAACTACAGGAAACGTTTGACCTCTGTAATTGCAAATAAAGGCTACTGTACCAAATATTAACATTGATTTTCTCAGGTGTTCAAATACTTATTTGCAGCTGTATCTTACAAATAAATTGTTAAAAAATCATACATTGTGATTTCTGGATTTTTTTTTTTAGATTATGTCTCTCAGTGGACATGCACCTACGATGCCAATTTCAGACCCCTCCATGATTTCTAAGTGGGAGCACTTGCAAAATAGCAGGGTGTTCAAATACTTATTTTCTTCACTGTATATGTCAAGTGTAAACATATGAATCGGATATGGGTCACAATTGAAAGAACGTGTAAATGGACGATATAAAATAATCAGATATAGGCAACAAATCAAAATTGGGCATCAAGACCTGCAGTGTAAACGAGGCCATAATGTGCTGAAGCAGGTGCTGGAGGCGGCAAAATAAGTCAAAGTCAGTTTGACTTTGGTGAGGGAGCAACAATGTCGTCTCTCTGGTCGTTCTTCAAAGTGTCTGAAGGAGGATCCTCGCTCGCTATGCTGTATGCAATGATTGTGAGGGGGAGTTCATGTCAAATCGTTCAATACAACCAATTTGATCACCCACTTAAAAAACAAGCATCCCGAAGCCTACAAAGAATACGAGAAACTAGCTAACTTAATGCTAACAAGCAGCGACAAAGAATTCCCTTTGTTGAAAAAGTTGTGTTAAGTTACGTATGATGGCTGGCTTTTATGTCAGCTGCAATAGCCTAACGCCTAGCACTGCATATCTCGCGGTAGGCTAAATATAACTGTGTATCAGGCAGAATGTAGTTAATTAGTCGTACTAGAAATTGCAAAGAACAGCAGTCGTCTTGCCAAACATTCCAGTTTGGCTCAATCCATATATTTGGCGACATAGTAGAAATTAACCCTCTCGATTTTTTTTAAATAGCAGCAAAATAGACTTAAAATACTCTGTCATTTTTGGTCATACAGACTTAAGAAATATGACAAAATAAACATAAACATAAAACATTGTGCTTTTGTAAAATAAAGAAAATAAACAGGGTGTGCTTTCTGCCTCTCAGTCTTCGTTAGCTTTTTTTTTTTTCTGGAGCACGTCTCTAAACTTAAACAAAACTCAATGAATACTTTTCACACAGGCATGAACAATCTTTAAAAACATTTAAGTGTGCACTTTTAAATTATCTAATTCAAAACTAAAACAAATATTCTCTGTTTATGTAATCTATATAAAAAGAGAGAGATGTCAGTCGTTCTCATTTCAGCTCATTAGAGCTCGCCCACGGAGAGTGCGCGCTATTCAAATACTTTTGGCTTTGGCCATTTAAGGCCTACTACTGTACTTTAAAGTTTTGAACTGTTGTACAATGTTCACAGAATACAGTGCCTAAGTGAGTTAGATGTTTATTGAGAATAATCATGGTTGGCTTATTCATAGTGTGAATTCAGGACACACTTGTACCCTTTAAAAAAAATTATTATTATATAAATATTAATTTTTTCTTCTGAAAATCTGATTACATATTTTGCACACAGGTAAAGGTGCCAAATATCAGTCATTTCTCTAAATAAATAAATAGCTCTTTTTATTTGATTATGATAAAAATGTGTTTTCTATACAGAGATATCGACATCTGTAAATATCAGTATCGGCCATAACAGCAATATTAATATCGGTTATCGGTACCGGCCACAATTTTCACATCGGTGCATCACTAAGTATGGCATAGCAATGAAGTGTCCCTGAGACGTTCTCTTTTCGAGGGAACATTGACACCATGTCATGGTGTTGACGCGAATGACAAAACCAACGGCACCATACTGAGATGATGCCTGCATCACAGTTTGTAAAGAGTTTGCACAAGCACAAAACTGCAAATACACGAAGGACTCAACCCGAAAAGAACCTGAGACCTTGGGGTTGAGCCCACATCCACACTTTAAAACCTGATGAATGTGTGCAGTAAGGACCAGCCTGCTGCAGCACAAATATCTCACAAAGAGCCTTTGAAGCAGCCACACATTGGCTAGAATGGCCCTTGACACCTAGAGGCAAAGTGACACTGCGCAGCTCATAGGCAAGGGAAACCGCATCCGAAACCCTTTGAGATATAATCTGCTTGGAAGCAGTGGAACCTCGTTGACAAAGAGTTGATCAGATTTACATCTCTGACCTGAGAGAGCGGTGGGCATAAATCCTGAGAGCCCCTACCCTTTTTAGAAAGGCAATCGCAACAAGCAAAACCACCTTGAGAGACAGAAGATTCTCTGAGGCTGAATCTATGGGTTTAAATGGAGCATCTGACAACCCTTCCTATGTGATTGAAAGATCCCATGAAGGAACCAATAAATAGATCTATGTTTCCCCACCAAAGCCAATTCATTCTGATTGTGGCAAGCCAAAATAACTGCCACATACACCTTGAGGGTAGTGGGGGTCAGTCCAGATGCCATTTAAGAGCATATAGCCTTCTTGCTCAGAGAGCCCTAACATTGGGAATTGTATCTATATAACTTCAGTTGACAGACCAGCAAATATGAGCTGGTTACACTAAGGGGCCAGACCCACAGTTTCCAGATCTCTGGTTGGAGGTGAAAGACTGACTGTCCCTCGAACCTGTGACAGACGGTCCCTCCTGGTCGGAATCTTCCAAGGAGAGCCTTTCAGGAGATATACCAAATCCGCAAACCATACTCGGGCTGGAAAGAATGGGGCTACTAATATTACCCTCACCAGAAGTCCGGGGAGTGAAGCGATCAGGGAAAAGGCGTACAGATGCAGCATTGGCCACGTTTGTACCTTTGCATCGAGCCCCAGAAGAGTTGGAGGATTGAGAGAGAACCAGAGGAGACAGTGGGTTGACTCGATGGAGGCAAACAAGTCCACTTCCGCCCGACCGAACATCTGCCATGTGGACTTCCCGGGCCTCAGCCCCTGCATCGATAGGCTGTCTGCTCACATATTGAGCCTAACTTCTTGATATAAGCGAGAATGACATCTTGATGCCAAACTGCCATCTCTTGTGACCGGGCTAGAATGAGCCAGTCATCAATTTAATTTAGTACATGGATGCCCTGGAGTTGCAAAGGTTCCAGAGCTGCATCCATGCGGTGAAGATTTGAGAAGATAAGGCTAGGCCGAATGGAAGAACATGATACTCGTAACATCCCACCCCCCAAAGCGAACCTCAGGAACTTCCTGTGTTATAGGCAGAATCTCTCTGTGAAAGTATGCATCTTTCAAGTCTATCGTGGCAAACCAATCTTCGCGTTGAATTTGAGACACGAGAAGCATTAGTGTCAACATCTTGAATCTGTAAGTCTGCTTTTATATTGAATTCTTTTACCACTTTTTATTGTTCAAAAGAACCCTGGGAAATATGTTTGGCAGAAGTTTCCATGCTGCCAAACTCTCTGAAAGAGGAACTAGTTGTAGACTTTCATTTATAGGGGAGGGGGAACCAACATTGTAAATGAGTGGAGACAGGGCAGAAACCCCGCTAGGAACTGCCGCTGCCAGAAGCACCAGAGGTGGTATGGGTAGTGGGTCGATTCCTTGAAGAGAAAGGAAGAGAGATGATGACAAACTACACCCTTCTCTCCCCCAAGGGAGCACTTGTCATTCATCTTAACTGCACGAGTAGCAATAACTGCTCTAAGTTCAGAGCAAAGCATTTTGGGACTGGGTGCAATGCCCGGACCCCCAATCCTTATGAGGGGGGACATGGGCAGCCACACTTCTGTTCCTCCCTCCTGGAGCTGGACACAGGATGGGAGTTAGAAGGGCCAGCCTGGTGGACCTGGCAGGGGTTTAACTGCTGGAATGCCTTCGACTGTCTCTTCACCACCTTGTGACGGAGCGCATAGCTATCGTCACGGCAGCGATGCGCTACCTATTCTAGTACACTAAGACGGAATACAAAGGTGGACGGTATGTGTGTGTCTAGTGTATCAATGGGTTCTGTTAATATTCATTTTGTTTTAAATCAGCTTACCGCGAAACTTCAGTTATCCCGTAGCTATTGTGTGCACGCTTAACATCTAATACTACGGTGATTTTTATATGCTATAGCTACTATTATCAATACATATCCTGCTGCATTAAACAATCATGTCATTTACTTTACAGTTAGAATAATCACACAACACATGCCTTTGTTAATTATGTATTTGTTTATTTAGTTTAAGAGAAATACAGCTTGTACATACCATCGTTGTCGTACTGGCCTCTCCGGTTTGTTTGAGGAAAGGAAAAGTTGCCGCATTTGGGGGGGTTTAAATGACGCTATGACTTCCGGGTCAATACTAAATGACCCGGAGTTTGAGTTATTTTTATGTAGCTGTTAAATATGACTTGTTGCGTGTCAATTGTTAGTTGAAAATGTAGACTGTAGAATGTAGAAATAATATTCTGTAATTTTTTAGTCTAATAGAAGTAGTATTTAAGCTGTTTTGAAGCATTTATGTCTGTGTCATATCTGAGCCACCCCTGCACTTTAATCATTTGTTGGTATGTTCCAATCCCAGGGGTGACCTCAGGACTATAAAGTCTAGTATTGCCATTCTGTCGGGAGGGCGAGAGTTAAGAGGACATATGTCTATGCTCTAAAAGTGACTTGTGTTAAGGTCAATTTCTGCACAGCTGTAAACATTTGATTGCTGTTGTTTTATTTTTACTCTCATGTCAATTTACTTTATTTACTGAACAGTGTTTTTTTTTTGTTTTGTTAATTTATCTTATTTTTTTTCTTATTATTATTGCCTTTCATTGGCCTTAACTGGGACAAATAAAGAAGATCCCATCTTAACAAACGCATCCAACCTCTCCTGAGTGCTTTCATCTGCTCATGACCATTCAGTCACGTCTACCCATAACACACCTGAAACCAATCGACGACAAAGCTCACTGTTTGAGTAATGACTTCGAACACCTCCTCATGAGGAGGACTGCCTGCCAACTGCACTCCAATCGTATCCTCCCTCAACATCTAGCTCCTCAAAGCTAGACCCCCCTGAAAGTGTTCCACGTCTGGAGGAGAAGAAATTGCGAGCCCCTGATCTCACTCTTTGTGCTGCCTCAGCAGATTCGGGACCAGAACCATGTGGTGCAGAGAGAAAGTTTCTTTCATTATCGAAGAGTGCAAGGTGGGAACGGAGCTTCCTCAATGGTAAATGCTTGCAGTGAGGACAATCAGCTCCCTCAAGACCTTATCGAGTTCGCTCCCAAACAAAGAACACAAAACTTGTGCTCATCACCCCCAGGAATAGATACAGAGATAGACATTTTTGCACATACAGTGACAGACAAATCAGCTTCTGAAGACAAGAAGCTGATGACGCTCTCGCGCAGGTGTTATTTGTAGATTTGATCATCATCACACACAATGTTGCGTCACCTGACTTTATCCTTGGCCAATGGCTTGGATTGTTCTACACGCGACTCAGAAACCGGCTCATGCTCAAGGTGTTCCCATAGCATCAACACCATGACATGGTGTCGATTTTCCCTCAAAGGGAACCGTTTTGTAATTATTTAATTGGAAATACCATAATTACTATAAATATCATAGCTTCCATAGGGGTCCTTCAAATATGATCTTGTACAATATTATCTAGAATCCTTAGAGTCCAAAAGGTTGAGAACAACTGTTCTAGAATGAGACAACTAGCAACTAGCAAGTCCAAACAACTAGCCAGTAGAAAATTATGGTTCATGGCAGTGATGTAAACTTAAGAAATTTGACATTTGAACTTTTTGAAATTTGTTTGCTTTCTTTTTACTTTTTTGTGGTGAGTGTACCTCCTTTTCCCAATTAGGCTCCTAGCGATGCACTAAAGTTAAAAGACTGCTTTACCACAGGAATAAATACACGTCATGGCAAGATTAAAGTAGATGCTGGTTTATAATTAGCTCAGTCGCCCTCAGCAAGAGATCTCTAGTACATCTTTGCCATCTTGATGGAATGTGGATGTCAGCAGGGTTGGCTAGCAAGAACTGAGCAACCTATCAGCTTTAAGAAGAGTAGATTATTCACACACCACCAAGACCACAGCTAGAGCTTTAGAGAAATATTAATGGACTACAAATGTGCAGTTTTACTTAAGTACAGATCCAAATTAAGACCCAAGACTGAGACACACAGCATGACAACAGGTTGCATTCACCACTCATAGCCTGACCAAAGCAAAGTGTCTGCAGAGGGCGATACAGGATACACTGACTGCAGGAGCTCCCTCAGGCCCTGAGCTCCATCAGTCCCACTTACATTCTCTCCATTCCATGCTCTTTCCATCCGTGAGGATCTAACCTCTGTGCCGAGCGGCTCTTAATGAGCTAAAACATTCCTTCAATCATCTCGCAATCAGCCCAGTCAAGCCTCCTTATCCTTGCGCTGTCACACTGCAGCGGTGGCCCCATTAAACCTCCCAGATGTCTCAGCCCCTCTGTTGATTCTAAATGAATTCATGCAATTACCAGAGTACCCCTTTGCGTCGACAAACATTTTTTGAAAGAGGTTTAGGGGAGGAGGGGAACTTGTTGTAGGACAGGGAGGAGGAAGGAGGAAAAAACACCAGCTCTGACATTTCAGGGAATTTCACAGGGATGGCTAATCGAAAGTGATCAGCGGAAGAGTTTAATATTTAACTAGTCAGCGACGCAGCCCAAAGTTTCTAATGAAATTATAACTCATGCTTGAAAAGCAAAAGTGCATGTGTTGTGGGAGCCTAAATTATTCAGCCGCCCCATATCTCTGCATTTCTGTTCACCCACAGACATACGTGGCACTCGCAAGCTTTTAAGAAAGGAGGCAGGCTGTGACGAACGGCATGATTCGAAACAAGAAGATTACATCGGATCCCAAATTAAAGTGACTTGCTTACTGAAGTACATCCAGAAACAATTTAATTGTGTTAATTAATTGATTTCCTCAACTAAGGGACACACGCACAAGACAAATTCACTAAGGATGTGATCTAGCTACAATCTCACAAAGCCATTGTGCCCTTTCAAAATGACTTTTTATGTTTAAAAAAGTATTCAATTATCAAAAAAGTACATTAATTAGCTCTTTTTGAGAAAGAGAGATGAGGGGCCCACAATATCTATGAGGGTCGGTAAAATATTTAGGGCGGCAGCATTCATATTAATGGTAACATTACACATACGTCTCGCAAAATTCAATTAGAATTCAACTCAACATCGATGTCAGGCGCTTGTCAGGCATATAAATGTGCCGTAGCTTCGGGTTATGGTGTCTATTTTCATACATTATTTTTCAGGTAGCTTAGCTTTCGGCCACTCAACCACCCTTGCGGCGTTATTCCAACAGAAAAAGAATTACATACTTGATGGGGACTAATTAGATCAGCCCTCACCTGTGAGTCCTCCAGGCTGTTGTCTCCTGACTTCCCTAAGGTTAATGTGCACCAACTTTTTAAAGGAGAACTGGCTTTTTACACTTTAACTGCTACACTTTATGTGCTTCGAAGCGGATAGAAAAGGGGATGTTTTTTTTCTTCTTCTCACAAATGAGTTCAAAAGAGCATTCAAGTGTCCAAATGTGGTTTAAACCACTACAAACAAATGTAACTTTAAGAGCCTCTTTAGCTCCATGCTTACTTTTACCTCTTTAGCAACTGTTTTTACATTATCTCATTCATCTGTCTTTTTTGAGTTAGGTGTTCAGTGCTTTGTATTTTTTTTTTTTTTTTTTTAACCTTAACAAATTATTATAGGTTTTGCTAATGGGTTAGGTTGAAATGTTTTATTATCTAGTACAGCGTGTGTTAAAAATGGATTCAAAGGGATAGTTTCCCCAAAACTGAACCTTCATTTCCATTCACTTTCGTTCTTTTGTGGAATTTTTGGAGAACCCTTCCTTTAAAACCAAAAGTTAAAATGTGATTTGTGCTCTGCAGTCACACTCATTTAGTGCATTCAACTGTTAATTATGTAAAACATGAGTTGAACAGACTTGGTTTGAAAGGTTTGTAATGATTTCTAAAGCTTTACAAGATTACTTTATAGCGCATCGTCAGCCTAATTTCAGAGAGGACCCATATGTGTGATTAACATACATTTTCCTTCTCTAAAATAAATGCTACTCGCTGTCAATTGCAAAGAGTATCTGAAGCTTTATCAATCTTAATTTTTCTTGTAAATTAAATTATGAGATTTTTTATTCTTTTTTTTAAAATCAATATTTAGCTTTGTGTCATTTTGAACCTCATAAAACTAATATTAAGTCATAAATGCAGGACCACAGAGAAGCCAGCAGACCAGGGGGCCACACATCGATTTATGAGGGCACATTTGATATTTGCTGAGTTTCTAATTGTTCCGATGCTGAGAGAAAAAAGAATACCTTTCAAGAAGCTTCTGTTTCATGCACACTGATTAAAGAATGTGTGAGACTTCAGTGACATGGCGGCTATTATTAATTCATAGCAAACAGTGGAATTTGGGTGTGTTACTTTGAAAAATGTTCAAAACTGCTGGCCTGTAATAAAAAAGCAGCTCATAAAAAAAAAAAAATCGAACTCATTAACATTTCATTGGCGAATTCTCTTTCATATGAAATATCCCCAATATACGGCTGTCACAATCAATCAGGTGTCCAGAAAAGAGAGTCTGACAAGCGAAAAAGGGATGGGGAATATGTCAGCGGTGGCACTCGCTGTTTCTTCTCTCTGTCATGTTGCCAAAGCCTAATGTTAAGCAGACACCACAGCCAAAAGGAAAAGTGAAGCTTGAGATTCTGACAAAAAGAAAGAAAAGAAAAAAGTTCATGCCATCCTTCCCATGACAGAAGTCTCCAGCTAAGGTTATGTTATCTTTAGAGGCAAGAGAATAGTTCAAAAGCAAGGATTTCTCTCGCATTGAGATCTTTTGGGATGTGTTTGGCAAGAAAACCACTTGGCTCATAATTGTGTAATCGTATGCTTAGTCCCCAGCTCTCGCCCCGAATTCTCTTAGTTTCACCTTGAACTCAACTCTTGAAAGCACAAGTGTAGAAGTAAAGGAAAGATATGGTGGAATTTAGGGGGAAAAGTGCATGTGATGCTGCCCCTGAGTGGAATTCGGTACTTGCAAAAAATGTGACAGAATCACAGATTGAAATCCATCAAATGTCAGGCCTTCAAATGAGAGAGTTTACTTAATTACCCTGATGACGAAAAGTTAGTTAGATTGAAGTTCAAACTTATCCATCCTTAACAGAATGATTAGGAAATGACAGCAGGTAGGTTTGATCAGCCGTTTCTTCTTGAACATAATGAACTCCACTTTGACCCTTTGTGGGTAATTTCTGTTTCCTGTGTAAAGTGGAGAAAATTTATGAAAAAATAAAACTAGTCCAAATGGTCAAGTACAAGCTTTCCTTTACCCTCTACACTATTTTTCCATATCATTCTCTTCTGAATTTATTTTTAACATCTTGAGGCCATTATGAGGCCATACACATACAGTAAGAGTGACCAAAAGTTTTCATGGTCAGATTCTGAACCTCAAATTAGAATATTAAAGGGATTTTTAAAGCATAAAAAAAAGTTTTTATTATTATTTAATCACCCTTATTTCGTTAAGGGTGAGACATTTCCCCAGAATCTTCTTTTATGTTCTACAAAAGAAGGAAAGACAAACAGGTTTGGAAACAAATTACCCTGAAAATTTAGAAGCAACGTAAATGTGTAAACCCCAAACTTTTAAAATATCGGAAATTTAAAGGATTTTTTCCTCTTTTCACTTTTGACATTAAGTTTATGTGAGCCCGGTCTCATGAAACTTCGTATCTATACCACAAATTAAATTTCACGTGGCATTTATACGCTAAAAATAGTTTTTGCGTGTATATGATACGCAGTTTTCGCGTGCATATGATACACCTTTTATGGCGTGTAATACGCACACACTCCACACCCTAATCCTACCCATGCGGTTTACAGTGCGTAGCATATGCATGCAAAAAACATTTTGGGCGTATTAATGCTACGAGAAATTAAACTTGTGGTATAGATACGCACTTTCATGAGATCGTGTTGCTTTTTTATGACCCTATGTCTATCTAATTCTCCATCCTCTGACCTTAACTGAAGAATAGGTGTATAGAAGCAGGTATCAAGCGTGCACCAGGAAGTTGATACACTCTCATACCCAGTGGGCAAGTATTATTCCTACTGTATATCATTATGGGTGAGTTGTCCTAATTAGCGCAAGGGCAGAATAATGAATACAGCTCCATTAATCAAAAGGTAATATATGTAAAAGCAGTACTTTTGGCCTTGGGAGAAGCAGCTAAAGGTAGACAAGGATAATAAAATCAAAGGAGAAAAAATGTTCCTCCAGCGGTGAATATTGCTTTAATATTCATTTATACACCATTTCTTGTATTGAATATACACAGCTTACTCTGTGCTGCTTCATTAGGTCGTAGGCAAAATAGAAAAAGTAAACGGAGTATAAAACAAGAGCTCTTTGCTCACCACTGATTTAAAAGTAGGATTGTTTTATATGTCTCAAAACAGTTTTTGAAAGAAGTGCCTTGTGCTTACCAAGGCTGCATTTATTTGATCAGGAATATTATGAAATATGATTATAATTTGAAACAACTGTTTTCTATTTTAATATATTTTAAAATGTAATTTATTCCTGTTGTGGCGAAGCTGAATTTTCAGCATCATTACTCCAGTATTCAGTGTCACATGATCCTTCAGAAGTGAATATGCTGACTGTATTATTGTTACTAATGTTAAAAACAGTTCAGGATTCTTTGATGAATAGAAAGTTCAAATGAAAATGTATTTATTTTTGAATAATGCATCCTTGCGAAATACAATGATAAAACTTTTGAATGTAGCTTGTTCGTTTAAAAAAAGGCTTAATTTTATTAAAATCCTTTGTGTTGTAAAATGTGTGTCTGTCTTTTTATTTCGCCATGCATTATCATAATAATATTTTTTTTTGTTTTTTTTTTGTTTGTTTTTTAGCTCAAGGCATTAGACTTAAAAATATGTGTTTAATCAAATTTAACCTGATTAGCTTGCATCAGAGTGGTAACACAATCTTGTTGAAGTTTTATTTTACCTTTAGTCTTAATTGGTTTGTTACCTGTATGCTTTGAGTGAGATGCTGACTGTTGTAGTGTTGGAGAGGATTTTAAGGCCATGAATACGGTGGCCGAGAAGTGCAAAACAAACCACAATTCCGAAAACAAAACAAAAAATGTATAAATGCAATGGAAAAACACAATAACTTTTCCGAAAACAAAATAATAAATCAGAAACCACAACGACAAACCTGAAAACAAAATAATAAATCAGAAAACACAACCAAAAATCTGAAAACAAATTAACAAGTCAAACACAACGACAAGTCAGACAAAACGGAAAAGATATATGTGGCTAATGGAAAACTGATCGCTGATTAAACCTGAGTTTGAGTCTCCCTCGAGTGACAAAATTAATATCGTGTGTGGAAATATCAGCACTCTTGCTTGTGTGCTTAACTATAGGCTACCATATTATATAAGACAAAAGCTCATGCAGGGGCATTCCCCTATATCTGGAATTTTAGGGGCATTGTAACTGCATTCTAATAGTGTTTATGTTTGTTTTTTTGCAAAGTGAGTGGCATACTCGATAATGTCAGCTCACAGCCTCGCACATAATAAAAAAAAAAAAGATTATCGTAGACGATACAGCTAATATTTACACATGCACACAAGACTTTCTTCTGCCACAGTCTGCTATACTTTCTGCATGTCTTGATTGACAGATGTCTCGTCCAATCAGCGGTCAGTATTCCATTCACCATATATACCTACCTTTTCCGTTTTGTCTGACTTGTCGTTGTTTTCTGATTTGTTATTTTGTTTTCAGATTTGTCGTTGTGCTTTCTGGTTTGTTATTGTGTTTTCTAACTTGTTCATTTGTTTGTAGTCTTTCCATTGCGTTTATAATTTTGTTGTTTTGTTTTCAGAATTGTGGTTTGTTTTGCACTTCTCGGTCACCGTGCATGAAAGATTGTTGTTGTCAGAATATGTTTATTAACTATATTATATTATATTATATTATATTATATTATGCAGAGTGTGCATAAGATGATTTTTGGGGCAACTCTAGATGTATCTATATATTGTCTGATGTCCCCTCCTCTGCAAAAGCTAAATTCAATTGAAAGAAACCTGCAGTTACCAGAATCCTTATCTCAGCCCAAAAGTCTTTTAGACTCATGTGCTGTCACTTAGCTCGCGATTACAGTAGGTGTAGCGCACAGGACAATGCCTCAAATGTAAGCATCAACCAGAAGTCTACCTATGTAGGTCATGAGGCGCAGATGGAGGCAGATGACACAGTGATGGTGGCGGGTAGAAATGTTTGAGAAAGCACTCAAGTGATCTCATTTTCTGAGGCTGCCACAACAATCTTTGCTACAGACTGCTGATTCCTCTAGTCTCCCTTTTTTGATACATTTGCACCTCAGAATCCAAAGTGAACATACTCGCACCCTCTCAGTGTCTTTCCATCTCTCTCTCCTTCACTCAATAGTACACATATACATTATGCTGCTCTGACATGGATGGATGGTTTTAAAATGCTTCTATGGATATAAAAATAAACTTGCGAGTGAAAGCTGCAAATGATTTTATTTTTAAATGAAGACGGAGAGAGACGTGAGAGTTGAAGAACATGTAGCCACTGTTGGAAAAAGTGGCATGAGGTTTTATCGTGAAGTTCAGAGCACTTTCATTGAAAACGTTTAAAGTTCATTAAAACGATAGGAATTATGTCTATATGTATATTGTATATATTGTATGTACATTTGTAGTATATACTATATAAAATATAATTTAACATTTTATTGTCTATCTTTTATTCCAAATTATTAAATTCATATTCTAAAGAATGATTTCAGTTCAATTAAATTTAGACAAGAATTCTCAGCTTTTCAAACCGACAATGTCTTATCTCCATCATAATAAAACATCATGCCATTTTGTTCGTAAATTACCATTAGCAATTCAAAAATAGTCAAAATATTTTTTTGGCCACTTTTGGTGATCCCAAATGTATAACACTTTTTAAAAGAAAAAGAGACAATAATTTTGTTATGTGTGCGTGCATAGACTATCACCATATGATTTTCAATATATTATGGAAAAGGAAATAATGGAAAAGACAGAATAAGGCAAGTGGCTTGTGTTTCAACCTGACACCTCTCTCAGCACTTAAAAGAAGACAGCCCTCTCCGCATCTATTTTCTTATTCTATCTTATCAGTTACATTTAACGCCTTAACGAGAGGAGAAGCTGCACGTATCAAAGTAGCACTTTTGTCATATAGCATTAGAGTCCCTCTTTTCTCTTTTGGATATTTTCCCCCTGATCACAGATTGTTTTCCAGCAGGTAGAATGAAAGACACTGATTAAAATATGAAAGGTGCATGCTTTGTGCATGCTGACGGCTAATTTTTAAAAGTGCGCCACCTTTTCTCTCATTTATACATGGTTGCCATTTTCCCTTCTTTCACTGCTTTTCTCCCTACAAGCTGTCATTCCTATCTGTCTGTCCGTCTGTCTGTTTATCTATCTATCTTTCTATCTATCTATCTATCTATACATACGATACATACATACACACATAGCCTACTGTAGCCTATACATACAGTTCCACCACAGGCTGCTTGCGTAATTAGCAGCCATCACTTTTATGTCTGTCTTGGTAAGAAAAAAAAACATTAGGCTTAGGCTACTGAAAAGTAAGTCATACAAATTAGAAAAATCTATCAGGTCAGTAGTCTACTTTGTGTTGTTCTTCGTTTTTCTTACCTTTTCCCAGTAGCATATGCGTTCTTTTTTGCTGTTGTTGCCACTCAACAGTAATGTAAAATAAAGGTCAGAAGGGCATGATGAGGTGACTCGCGCGAAAGGTTGCCGCGCATGGGAGCGTGACGTCAGTGCACTTTTTTTTTTTATTCCCTCGTAATCAAGTTATGACCATATTATTTAGGCTACAAGTTTATATACGATAACAAATTAAAACTAATAGGCTGTGCGAGAGCACGTGCATTCTTTTATAGACCTCCCTAAATGTTTCCTGAGTTTGAGTCAGTTTATTTATTTATTTTAAGTTAAACGTTAAATAAATCTATATAAATGGTCACATGTGGCGCTTTCTACAACTTACCGTTGT
This sequence comes from Semotilus atromaculatus, assembly GCA_031834385.1. NCBI lineage: Eukaryota > Metazoa > Chordata > Actinopteri > Cypriniformes > Leuciscidae > Semotilus > Semotilus atromaculatus. The sequence continues at coordinate 12,510,838 of JAULUF010000038.1, read as the reverse complement.
TCCGCTCTCAGACATTCTGTCCCAGAGTCAATGCCTGTGCTGTTCCGTAACAGTTCGCTAGATGGGGCTATAAGTCTTTAATTGTTGCTGAATGAAATCGTCAAATGAAGTATAAACGTCACAATACCTCAAGACTTGGTCTGGTCATAACATTCTCCAGTTTTTCCCCTAGTAGGCTACGTTAGTTGTTCATTATGGTTGCAAACTACAACTTTTTAAGCAATGATAAAGATTTTTACTCTTAAGTGATTTCTGAATACGGAGGGATATGGCTGCAGGGACAGTTAGTAGCTAGGCTAAGTGACTGGAAAAAAAAATAGGCTAATAAAAACAATAAAATGCATTGCAAATTGGTCGAAGGGTTAAATCACAATCTTTATCTAAAAGAAAAGCAGCAGTATGCCATCAAAACAGCTGATCTTGAGGTAAAGTTAATATATTTATATTATTCTCTTTGGCAATACAAACTAAAAAAAAGAAAATAAAACTTTTTTTATTATTATTATTGAACGTGCAGTTAATTATTTGAGTTCTAATGTGTGTGCAAATAGCAATACATAATTAGCACATTTAAGGGTTGATACATTCCCATTGACACATGTTAAAAACAAAATTTCTTTCTTTTTATTCTGTGCACATAAAGAGAACAAACACTCTGAAATTCTAATCTAGCAGCATACAGTATGGGTTGCTTTGCTTTTTTGCTCTCTTTCTTTCTTACACATATCATACAAACATAAAATCACTCTACAGATCACTTGGGGATGTTTTCAGAGAGCACTTCACAGTAAGTAGAAGCTGCTGGGTTGAAGGAAACGATAAGAGATCGATATGCACGCACAGTTATATGCCTCAAAGGTGAAATCTTAATGTCTGGGTGAGACTCACACCCATTCATTATACTGAACATCAGAGAGGCTTATATCAAATACAATAAGAGAGGCAGAGACTAACAGATGTGAGAGGCTGTCCGCTGCAACTGAGGCCATCCTTCTCAATATACAAAGGGGGACACGCTTTATCTTCATCAATAGCCTATGCAAGCACATATATAGCACACATGACTCCTCATTCTTCACCATCACAAATGCACAGGATGGATGGATGAGAAGTTTTTCATTATTTCAGAGAAACAGAATCATTCAAATCTCAATCAAAGGACAGCTGATTTTGAAAGACAGCAACAAGCAGAGTCAAACTGCCCACCTGAGGAGGCATGAGCATATCCAAAGCTAGCGCAGACCGCTGTGTTACATAACTTCGTAGACCGAGTGCCCTCAACACGCACTAATCTCCCTGAGCTTCTTAGTGCTCAATTCATATCTTAATAGCACTCTTGACCTTAACAGGTTCCTCAGTGAACCACGTCATTCCCAACTACCCTCTTCATCAATGATTACACATTGACTTGCCGGCTTACAGTTGTTCCATTTATGATCAGATAGCAATTGTACTGTAAGTACTCCTAAACAAAACACCATTATACCCAGCTGACAAATTTGTGCTGTAAGAACGTTTTGAATATGTAAACATTATTTACATTCCTGCAAGAATGTTTTGTTCGTAACATTAGCCAGTTCTGCAAACATTCCTTGTTAGCTGTGATATCTTGTCTGGAGTATTAAAGGGTTAATTGTTCCAAACTCATAAGATTTTTGTTAATGGTATAACTAATAACTAATGGTATTTTAAATATTTTTTCTTGCATGTCAAGCAAGCATGTTTGAGCTTCCATTTACCTGATCAATATGCGTGTGAATAAAAGCCAAAAAAAAAAAAAAAAAAAAACTGTTCATCATTTAAAGTGTTTGCATCTCTTTAAAAGACTTGGATTAAAACCGTTCAATTCAAATGGATTATTTCTTCTATTTGTTTATGAATGAGCGCCAAAGTTTTGGTTGCATGATCTGTCAATGGAGGGAAAAATATCTTCATTTGTGTTTTGAAGATGGACAAAAGCCTTAAGAGTTTGTAACAACAAAAGGATGAGAAACTGATGACAGAACTGAAGTTCTTGAATAAAGTAAGATAAGTTCATACATCAAAGTTCACATGCACTGCACTGATATATAATGCTTACTATTTGACAGTGCTGAGTGTGCTTTAACCCTTACTGTAAGAGGTGTTGTGGCATATTTGGGGGACAGTGCGTCTGGCTAAGTTTGTGTTTTCACACTTAAGAGCCCCCTCTGAGCAGTGAAAGACAGAGATCAGAGGTCAAACCCATTATGGAGTTAGAGAAGGACAGTGACATCCACTCGGCTAGGGATGACAAGGCCTTTGTTGCTATGGGAACAGAGGGTAAGAGGTCTGTCCTTGCTGAACTGTTCCCAGAGCCTGGGGACCTACAAACATGTGGACCACATCCCCTGTCCTTTCAAAATCAAGCTGCCTACTACTCTGATGGACATTTTGAATGTCAGCAAAGGTTTTGAGGTGGACTTTGTCAGCCTGAACACTGTACTAGTCTCACTGGGAAAAAAAGAGTTTGAATTCTACATAGGGATGTACTAAACCTGTATACATTACTCACCCGCTACAGCACATTATAGTCCACAGACGGGCAGATCTTGTTTTCGACGTGTTTCCGTTTAGACATGGTGTAGGATCCGAGACATGGATTGAATCTGTATTACATGTGTAGTGGGCTGAAGTGTTAGTCTGGGCTCAGGCCATCAATTATGAATAGAGATATACAACAGAGGCTGCATGTCACTGGATTTCTCCAAGAAATCAGAAAACAGAAACACAAGTTTGCCATTCGCATAAATGCTTAGAAACACAATCGTCTGGGCACTGCTTTTGTGCTAAACTGCTTTTGGCCTGCCGTTCTTGCTTGAAATATAAAACTCACTGGTGATTTCAAGCTGATAGTAAAGACACATTATCTGATATCAATAACTTCATAGACGTCCCTGCTTTTAGCACATTGTAACAATCCTATTTGAAGGGAGGAGGAAACAGTGAAAGAAAACAATATATGTGTGTGATCTAATTCATTCTTGTGTTTACTCATATATTTGTCTCTTTTGCAAGCAGACATCCTCAGAACAACACAGTAATGACATTATTTTTTATTCAAAACTCCAGTGTATTGGCCTCCAGAGACAAAAATGCAAACAGTCAAGAAAATGTTTATAGTTGTCCCTATCAAATATACCTATGCTGCAGAATAACAATAAAGCATACAGTATGGGTCGTTGAACATAAAGGAGGTTAACCTGCTCTTGAAGCTTTACCCAGGGGAATATACACATCATGGGATTATTTCACTTTGATTTTGATGCACTATTCTTTTGCATTTAAATATATCAGTGAATAGATAGGTGGAAGTGTACGCTACCATTCAAAAGTTTCCGGATGGTACGATTTTTTTATGTTTTTGAAAGAAGCTCACTGAGGCTGCATTTATTTGATCAATGTCGCGAGCAAGGACGAGGTCGAGGGCCATGGGAGGACGGTCTCACATCTCTCACGGAGGAGCTACGACAGTGGAGATCGAGAGAGGCCAGGCCTGGATTTATGTTGTGTTTTGTTATATGTGACAGCAGTCGTCCGTGAGGGGCTGCTGTCTTTATTTTAAGTTTGTATTTGTTTATTTTATTGTTAAAGTATTTAAATGCTCGCCGGTTCCCTCCTCCTTCTTCCCATAACAACAAACTGTTACAATCAAACATGCAGAAAAAACAGTAATACCGTGACATGTTTATTACAATTTAAATAAAATGTTCTTATTTGTATCAATGTTGACAACAGATGCTTAATATTTTTGTGGAAACAATGATGCATTTTTTTTGTAAAAAGCTGAAAAGAAATTGAAAGTAAAAAGAAATTGAATCAAAAATATTTCAAAGATCAGCGTTTATTTGAAATAAAACATGTAAATGTCTTTATTATCGCAATTTAAGGCATGCTTTTTGAATAAAAATAGCTACTATTTAGAGAAATTATTAAAAAAGAAATAGTACTGACCCCAAACATTTGAGTAGTGTATACATTTAAACTATAAATATATGAAAATGATCATTAAAACCACCTCACATGTGGTCTAATAACAGCTTAGTGTATTCATTCGATTGGCCATTGCTACACAGCCAAACATTTTGTATTTAGTACTGTATAATCAAAAAGTCTGATACATAAGTTGATCTACCTGAGAACCGGGTGCTCATGGTCTTCAAACCAGGGGGAGCATATCCCAGTGATATTTCAAAAGGTCACTATCATTATTGTTGCTTAGCAACCTGGAGCACAAACTGTAGATATACACATCAATGGCATAGAGGCTGCTTGATGAAAGTGTTCTAACTGCTTAAACCATTATGTTAATGTTTAGAGTGTGGCAGCACACATTATATACACACATATACTATATATATATATATATATATATATATATATATATATATATATATATACATAAGCTTTAGAGGTTAGAGCTTTAGAGCTTGCATTGCATTGCTATCATAAAACCTCTGATCGTAGTATTACCAGACGTTTTGAATGCATCAAATGTTTGGAATCCTTAGAAGTGTTGTGTTGTTCTCCAAAGTACAGCATCATGGTGTTCTAGTGTCAGTTCTGATCCGTGACTCTCCCCCTGTGCTGAGTATGATGGATCTCCCTGGCTGCTCTGTAGGGGAAGGCAGGTTGGATAAGGTGATTCATCTCAACCTCAAAGTCTCTAATGGATCGACCATCCAGCAGCGCTCAAGAGTTCATTACAGCTTCCTAGCACTGAAGACAAGAAAAGAGGGAAAATAGTTGGATAAGATAAAAGGCACCAGAAATCAGACATTGCAAACCTGTGCAAATTCTCTTATTTTCTCAAATTCTTGGCAGTCGATTGTCTTCGGGACACAACGTGATTCACACTTGATGCTAAGCTTGTAGCCAATCTCCAGTTTAATGCAGTTCTGTCTTTTAGCCAATGATGCGTGGGTGGGATGCTGAGTCCCAATTCATATGCTTGTTTAGTCAATTTAATTAGACAATTAACCCCAGCAGTAGCAGTCATGCTGTTGCTCTCACCGCTGTGTCGAGCTTCTCTGTTTTAGACTACTGGCTATGCAATTGTCCAGGGGAACACAAATCAATACAAGATCAACATGTTTCAACTAATGTTCATAGGGAGGAGTGAATCTCTCAAATCAACTTAGACACTGTTTACTTTAGATAGTTTCCCATGGCACAAAATAAATACCCAGAGCTTTGAGCAGAAGCAATGATTTGGGACAATGTAGGAAATTATACGTGCTCTGTGACTTAATTTGTATACAAAAATGATAAACTAACAAAGTTACCATTCTCTTTTCCTCATTTTAGGTGTGATCTTTTGAAGTTAACCTTTAGTGTCAACATTTTTATTAGATAAATAAATAATTATTATTACATTGATTTATTTTATTTATTTTATTAATGATGACTATGATTATTATTATTATTATATTTATATTGTTATTTTTCTCACGTTTGAATGAACTTGCTAACTGGAGTTTGCTGATGTGGAAAAGGCACTACATTAAACTTATGCAATATGCATTATGATAATGTATGCACTATACTATACTACTGTATGCATTATGCTTAACATACACTATTGTTCAAAAGTGGTTGGTGAGATGTTTTTATGTTTTTGAAAGGAGGCTCACCAAGGCTGCATTTTTTTTATATAAATAATAAAGTAAAAACAGTAATATTGTGAAACATTGTTCTATTTAAATATGTTTTAAAATGTAATTTATTCCTGTGATAGTAAAGCTGAATTGTCATTATCATTACTTCACATGATCCTTCAAAAATGATTCTAATCTGATGATTTCAAGCATCAAGCATCAAGCATCAAGGGGTGGTGATGGCGCAGTGGATAAGACACATGCCTGTGGTGTGAGAGACCCGGGTACGAATCCACTGTGAGACACCAATGTGTCCCTGAGCAAGACACTTAACCCCTAGTTGCTCCAGAGGCGTGCGACCTCTGACATGTATAGCAATTGTAAGTCGCTTTGGATAAAAGCGTCAGCTAAATGAATAAATGTAAATGATTTGCTGCTCAAGAAACATTTCCTCGTATTATTCATTTTGAAAACAGTTATTTTGGAAACATTTTTCAGGATTCATTAATGAATAAAAAGTTCAAAAGAACAGCTTTTATTTGGAGTTGAAATATTTTGTATTATAGTGTAGATATTATTTTAGAGTCACTTTAGATCAATTTAATCACTTTAGATCAAGTACTCACCCCAGACTTGAATGAATGGATTTGCTAAATGTTCAGTACATTTGTCAGTGAATGAAACCAATAACAAACTTACTTTTTCATATTTTTTTTAATGTATAGATGTGAAATTTCTATTCTGTATCAAACATTTTAAAAGCACAGACTTTACCCTGATATTTGATCTGTGCTTCCCAGTCAGCTCACACAGATAAAAGGCTGAAGAGGTGTATATCGCACTCAATGGAAGATAAGGAGGAATGTGTCATACAGTGAAGCCTCTGTGGTTAACTATGGCATTCATCCTTAGAGATGACCTCTCAGCGCCTCCCTCCCGTCCTCATAGCTGTAAAAAGCCGTCTGAGAGAGAGGCTATAAAGGAGGGGCATAGCAAGTGTAGATGCTCCAAAGCATTGATTAGATACCTAGCTAGCTCTTCCATTCAAGGTCCATAAACAGATCTGGATCATCCTCATATTTTCTAATCTCTCATTCTTTTTGCATTCAAACCGTCATGATTTTGCACTTTTTCCTAATTTGGGCTTCATCTGTTGTGCGTCCTTTGATTTGTTATTATATCCAATCTACCAAATGTTTTCTTTCTAATGCTCTCTCAGAGCTGAAGTGACGACCACACTTGTGTCACCAGTCTGCCAAACAGAGGAAACCAGCAGTGATTTAGCAAACAAGCGATCAATCAATGGTGCACTGAAGCATGTAATACATGCCAGTCAAAACCTATTAAGTTCAAAGGGTCCCTTTTAAATTCCACTTGAGTGGGCTGACCATGTGGCAGGCAGCCAGACATGCCAGGGCTCAGAGGACAGTGGCCAGCATGAAGAATAAAAACAAAGATTATGGGCATACCAGATTATCAAGCTTAAACATGGTCTATTATCATATAGAAAACATTGAAAATTCCTCGCAGCATTGTTGAAATAATATACTTTGTTCACTGACAAATAATAATGTTTTATGTATTAAGGATAAGATGATAAAAGGGAGTTGTAAAAACAGTTGTGTGAACAGAAATGTGATCTTTGCATGTTGTTTTCAAACTATTTTTAAAATTGTTTATACCATGTAGGCCAGCATTATCGTCTTTAAAAAATAAAAAATAAACATTTTCAACCAAATTTTATATATATTTTGTATATTCATAATTAATGTTTTTATATATGTATATATATTGTTCAAATTATATATATTTTTGTATTTATATACGTGTACACTTTTGTAAATTTTTTGTACACCTACACATTTGTTGATATTAGCAATGTTATTATTAATGTCTTAAAACAATCTAACTTCACTAATTAAAATGCTAAAACTAACAAGTAATCAAGATACAACTTTTTTCCCCTCAATATCTATTGTTTTTTAACAACAGTTATTTTTTTTCTAAATGAGGTGATACTTACATATACAGTTACATTTAATCATTTAACATTTATCATCTAACAATAGGACAACAATATGCAAGTGCTGTGACCCTTCCCCGTTTAGTCTAATGCAGTATATGTGTTAAAAAAAAGAAAAAGAAAAAAGAAGATGCAAGAAAATAAATTGTTAGTATTAATGGATCATGTGTTGCCCGAAAAATATGTGTCTTCAGCTGTTTCTTGAAAATGGCTACGACTTGCTTGGGTTGAGTCAGGCTGGTCATTCCACCAGCAGGGAACAGTGAAGGTCCTTGAAAGTGATTTTGTGACTATTTAAGATGGCACCACGAGGCGACGTTCACATGCAGAACGCAAGCTTCTGGATGGCACGTAAGTCTGAAGTAATGAGTTTAGGGAGCAGAGCCAGTGGTTGTTCTGTAGGCAAGCATCAGTGCCTTGAATTTGATGCGAGCGGTAATTGGCAACCAGTGCAATTTTGTGAGGAGAGGTGTGATGTGCACTCTCTTCAGTTTGTTAAAGACCACTCTAGCTGCAGCATTCTGGATCAGTTGCAGAGGTTTGACAGTGCAAGCTGGAAGACCTGCCAAGAGTGCTTTACAATAGTCTGGATAGAACAAGCGTTTTGGTCAAGGAGTTGTGTAGCATGCTCTGATAGGAAGGGCCTGATCCTCCTAATGTTGTATAAGGCAAATCTGCAGGACCGGGCAGTTCTAGCAATGTGGTCTGTGAAGTTCAATTGATCATCAGTCACAACTCCAAGGTTCCTGACTGACCTTGGGGGAGTTATGGATGACGAACCTAGCTGAATGGAGAAGTTGTGGTGTAGTGTTGGGTTGGCCGGGACCACAAGCAGATCTGTTGTGAATTAGACACCTCACCCCTCCACTTACCTGAGAGGTAAGACTTGAACCATTGGAGTGTAGTTCCCGAGATGCCCTTCGTCTTTAGGATTGGCAGGAGGATCTGGTTGTCAACTGTGTCAAATGCAGCAGACAGATCCAGCAGGGTGAGAAATGAGGATTTGGAAGCTGCTCCTGCGAGTCTCAGAGCTCCAATAACCGAGAGCAGGGCAGTTTCAGTTGAGTGATCACTTTTGTAACCAGACTTGTTATTGTCCAGGAGGTTGTTCTGTGTAAGAAAGGCAGAGATCTGGTTGAAAACAACTCATTCCAGTGTTTTTGCAATGATGTATAGGTATTATAGGTAACCATAGGAACAAAAGTCATAAATATACATATATACATAAACCTGACATTACACTCCCCTCCCAGAAGTCACATCCTTGCGCTGTAAACAGTCCAAATGTGGAGGGACTGGTGAGAGTTCTGGAGGTTGGCACAAAGCTGGTGACGGACAGCACCCGGGGAGGAGCTGGCAGAGGAAAATCCCATGGTGGAGCCGACAGAGGGAGGAGCCAAAGTGGAGCCTTCACTTACGGTCCGGGCGGAACCTGAGGACTGACTGATGGAAGATGAGCCGGAGGGAAGGAGAAGCCTGGTGGAGCTGATGAGGTGACAGACCGAGGTGGACTCATGGGCTTGGAGACTTGATGTGAACCTGGGGAATCCAAATCATTGTGCCGAGCTGGGGATCAGGAGGTCTGAGGCAGAGTCAAAGAGTTGGACAGAGGTTGCGTAGAGGGTAAAGCCGAGGAGCTGGGCGACACCAGTGGAGACAGCGGATCCAGGGGACTGGACAGGGCCAATGGATAGGATGGGAAGAATGGAGGAGGAAGGACTCTGGACGGGGCCGGATAGTCTAGGACGGGACAGACGGAGGAGAAGGTTTAAGGCTGGGGACTAGGGTAGGAACTGGATCCACCAACCACTAATCAGGCAGTAATCCGCTCAGCTCTAGTATTGACTGGGCAGAGGGCACAAGCTCTGGGACAGCCCTGGAGTCAGGCTTTAGCTCCATGGCAGTTGTGGACTCCAGCACTGGGTCCATTACGGACATAGGCACTGGCTTAGAGTCAGAGAAACCCATCACACACACATAAGCAGACTTCACACAAATAAGGACGTACTCCCTCCAAGTGTACCTCCCCATCTCTGGCAAATCTACCAACTGCCCACTCTACGTGCACTCAATAGATGGTCTTAAGACTTGTGTCATCCAAATTAGACAACTTTAGATAACTCACAAAAGTGAAGGGAATATTCCCATAGAGGAAGTTCTTTATGGTGGTTGGTGAAACCAAGTGAAATAGCCGCTGCTATATCCAGCTTTCCTTTTCTTGTCATACTCATTTGAGGATCGTTTTTTCTGTAGCATGTAGTGTGTTAAGAAACATGCACGAAGAAGGAATACTCTGTATAGTCTTTAATTAAAAAAACTCAAGAATGCAGGAGAACGCTAGGAGCACACATGAGATAAGAAACCACATTAAAAAAAGACGATAGCTGGCAGAGGACTAAACTGAACAGGGAGTAAGTATATATACAAGTGATATATGTGATAATTATAAGTAACCATAGAAACAAATGGAAACATAATTAGTACCCCAGGACTGTGTCCAAAATCGCTCCCTATACTACGGTGGCCGAGAGAGCTCAATGCACTGCAACTGAAGAAAACACATGCAAACAGATCCCTATACCCTACTCCCTTCGAAGGGCAGACGGCAGAGGCCTTGAAGTGGGACTTTGGAGTGAGCAGGGCACTAGTGTGCCATAATTTAGCTGTTTGGAACACACTTGATGAAGGGAGCAACCATAGACATCATATAGACACTAAATGCCCTATTGGCCGCTGGGCACTGAGAAATGCGGCCGCCATCTTAAACCGGTCATAATCCTATTGCGTTGCATAGCAGCAGTAGATGCCAGAGCACTGTGCAGCATATTCCTGCTCAAATCGGCTGCCCATCGCTCGAGGATTACTTTTCACAAGTAAGATTTAAGATTTAACATTACCGTACTATTGTTTGTATTTTGTGAATAAAATATTAAATGTGTCCTGTATCATAGCTACATGTATGACCTTTGCAGCAAAAAAACCCGCGTGAAAATCAGTTCGGTATTCAGTGAGATATGATTATTTAAATGCGCCGACAGCTCATTGCACCTGCCAAACTGATTACACTGAGAGGAGCGGGTGACCGGTTTAAGATGGCGGCGCCGCGGCTCGTCTGTGCCAATAGGAAGTAGCGGTCGATAGGGCGTCTATCTATATGATGTCTATGGGAGCAAAGAAAAACAACGTATTTCCTCATTATTTTCTCCTGGGATGTTCCCATGACAACGCAGCTCGGTGACCATCAACTGAATGCTGCTCTTACGACAGAAATATATTGCTGTTAACATAACGGTTGCAATTATATATATATATATATATATATATATGTGTGTGTGTGTGTGTGTGTGTGTGTGTGGGTTGGTTTATGTGATTTATGAGGACACAAATTTGTATAATGACATGTGCATTACACTGGTATTACAACGTATGGGTGGTGTATGAGGACACTTCAAAAGTCCTCATAAATCAAATGGCTTAAAAAACATAAAAAACAATGTTTTATAAAATTTTTTAAAATGCAGCATGTCTCCTGTGATGGGTAGGTTTAGGGACAGGGGCAGTGTAAGGGGATAGAATATATAGTTTGTACAGTATAAAAACCATTACGCCTATGAGAGTCCTCATAATGCTGTTGCACCAACATGTGTGTGTGTGTGTGTGTGTGTGTGTGTGTGTGTGTGTGTGTGTGTGTGTGTGTGTGTGTTTTACAAAAAAGCTTTTAAAATATGCGTTATATATCTGTGTGTGAGTGTCTCAACTTTAAAACCTACATTAGCCTACCTAATATTTCTTATGAAACTTTTCTTTATGCAAATTTAAACATAACATGAACAAGTTTGTACCGTGTAATTGATGTATAGATTAATATCTTTCCCTCATGTTCTTTTTGTCTATCTTTTTATTTTATTTATTTCAGTTTTCAGCTCATTGTTCTTTTCTCATTTGTATTCTGATGACATTGCCCATATTGTTAATACATTTTGTATATTGTATACAAAGTTGTATGTCATAAAAATTCTCTGTATATTTTGTATAATAGGGAACTATTTGAGGGGACAGACAGTGGTGTCCGAAACCATAGTAGATGTTATCGAGTGTACTCATTCAATCAATGCACCGCAATAATGAGTGCACAACCGATGTACGCTCAATGGCTAGAGAATACCCATAATGCACTGTGAGGGTCGTGCTGAGTGAATTCCCACGTCTGACTAGAAGATGGCCTCCGCAGCTGAATCATCCATCCATCCACTTTCCAAACCGCTGGTACAATATGGCTATAAATTCCTTTTTAATTGATTATTAAATTGTTTAATTAAGGTTTATACGTAGTTTCCATGACATAGTTCAAGATACATCTTTTCATCTTACTACTGGAGCTGCCAGCTTGCTAATTTTCAAATGATTATTAAACAGAAAGCACAAACAATCAGCCCCTTCAGTCGTGCTCAGTGTCTGAATTCGCTTACTCACTTACTCATTTTCAGTGAATGAATAGTGAATGAGTGTATAGGGGTTGATTTTTGACACAGCCAAATGAAACAAAACTAAGCAGAGTAGCGAAACAGGAACCAACGGAAACAAAACAGAATGTCAAAAATAAGAGTCAACAAAACGATCAATATGGCTATATATCAGCTCAGCAGTGATTACCTCCAGCCTTATCACAGCCATGCTTATATAGAGCCATATCGCACTCCATAATCGTGTGATATTGCTTAAATATAGCACTACAGTATATTAACACTAGAACTACCAAGGCGGTCATTTTGACCGTTTTTAAATTTTACAGTGTAATAACTTTGTTAAAATAAAATCAATGTGGCTGTAGGACTCTGACTTTTCCTAAATATGTGTATATTTTATTCTGACACTGTTATTTTATTAAAATCACAAAACAGTTCTGACTATTTCTACCTAGAATGGCCATGGCGGTCATTTTGACCGCACGCATTATAGATATCATAAGTCCGCTACATTTCCCGCCATCAACGCGCACATATTGTTCAAGAAGTGCACAAATGAGCAAGTTTCTCAGAGGGACTTCATCACGCGACTGGCAAGCGAACTTCGCTCCGACCACATGAAATCAAAAGCCCCACGACTGGTGGTGCGATAGCCGGGCCCGGGCAGGAGCAGCAGCTGATGGAGAGAACGATCAGTGCCAAGTAAGGAGGAACTGCGAAAAAATAAAACCCTAGGAGACATGTGCCAAATGTCACAAAGTATAGTGTGTGGGAACTGCACACGAAATGCGGTGTTTGTGTGGACTGCGTACGCGTTAGTGAATGATGCGGGGGGTTTTTTTGCCGTTCAAATTAGCCCTTTATTATTACCTATCGTAACATTGTATATCCATTTATTTTTAGATTTTGTATTGATTATTGAACTTATTTACAAACAGGGCTGTACTAAACGGTATGAAGCTTTGACGTTTCCTAACTTTTTTGCATGTCTATTCACGTGGTGAGTGTGGTGAAAAATATATATTTTTGACGCAAAATTTTCCTTACATTTCCTTAGACCTGTCGGAGCAATCTTTCTTTTGTGCTTGTTTTAAGTGCGATGACGTTATAACATGACGACAGGAATTAAAAGCATCATTGGAAAACTTAAAGAGAAAGGTTCAAATGTAGATATGACATGACAAAAATTATGTTCAGTACGGCCATATGACCGTCAAAGTATGAACGGTCAGAATGACCGCTGTGGTCGTTCTAGTAGTTATGAAATTCCGGTAGTTCTAGTGTTAAAGGTATAGACATATTAGTTCTGCTTCTTTTTTTTCCTTTCTAAATTAAACTCTTAAAATATAATTATCTCTATAATCGTCATGTTTGAAACAAAATCTTATCCACTACTAATAAGGAATTGTTTAAATATGTAAAGTCACAATGAAAAACTCTGCAGTAAAGTTCTGCTTCTATCATATTATATATAGTTGAATATTCGGTAACGCTTTAGATTACAGCCCGGAAAGCACTACGTAATTAAAGCGATTTTACAACCAGGAGAATAAACTTGTTACAGAAGAGGCTCCCGTACCGCCTCCTCTGCACCACCGGAGGGAGCCATCTCCGGAATATTGAACTGTACGAACTCTAAATCCCATCATGCCTCTTACCTGGGACTGATTGCGCACACACCTGCATCTCATACACACACACACACATAAACCACTTCCACGCACCACACCAGTGCGAAGTCTTGATTTGCCCTTGCTATCACTACCGAGCGTTTATTCCTGTGGATTGTTTATTGCCTTTGACCTTGGACTGTGTACCCCGTTTTCTGATCGTTCTCTGCCTACCTTGACCTGGATTGTTTACTGGACCTTGCCTCTCGCCGCCTGCCCCAACCATTGCCTGTTATCTGGTTTGTTCTCTGCCTATTCTCCATTGCCCTGTTTGCTGGTGTTGATCCTTGCCTGTTTGACGATTCTAATAAAAAGCTGCAAATGGATCCCGTTGATTCTGCTGGTTCATTACAGAAGACTTCGCCACAAAGCGATCCAGCGGCCGTCATGCAACTGTCGACTGAATTATCAGCACAAGCGTCACAATTGGCCTTGCATCACCATCAACTAAGTCGACTCACTTCACTCACGGAAGATCTGGTACAGGGTCTTCAACACCTCCGTGCCTCAGCCCCGAATGTTCCCGCTGAACCAGCGCAAAATGTCAGCCCAGTCCCAATGATCTCCTCGAATAATCCCCGACTCGCTCTTCCCGAGAAATTCGATGGCACGCCCACAAAGAGTAAGGGTTTCCTGCTGCAATGCACACTCTTCATGGACCAACAACCATCACTTTACTCAACGGACTCTGCACGCATAGCCTTTATCTGTTCTCTACTCAGGGGGAAAGCATTGGAGTGGGTAACAGCGGTCTCGAGACCAGATGGATTGTCATTTTCCACCTTCAGGTCCTTCCTTCAACAATTTCGCAATGTTTTCGAACATCCTACTGAAGGAGGGGACGCTGGCGAGCAACTGTTGAATCTTACACAGGGCAGGAGACCTGCAGCTGAGTACGCACTAACGTTTCGCACCCTCGCGGCTCAGACTGACTGGGTTGAGAGCACCCTGAAGACCATGTTCAGGAAAGGCTTGACCACAGATCTACAATCCGAATTAGCCTGTCGAGATGAGGGGAGGAGCTTCAACCAGTACGTTGGCTTGGCCATTTCAGTGGATAATCTTATCCGCTCCCGGCGCTCTGCCCACGCAATGTCTCGCCACTTGCTGACCACCACCCATTCACTCGAACCCATGCAGCTGGGGGTTACACATCTCACTCCGGAGGAACGCGCACGCCGCATGTTGAATCGTTTATGTCTCTACTGCGGTCAATCAGGGCACATGAAGATTGCTTGCCCTGTTCGTCCTTCATCTAACTCCCAATCAGTGAGTGCCAACCTCAAAGCTGACACCTCATCCAGCAGCTTCACACTCCCTGTTCAATTACGCATCCAAGACAAGATTATCTCCACTACTGCCCTACTAGATTCGGGGGCAGCGGGGAACTTCATCTCTGATAGATTTGCTTCAGAATGCCAACTAAAACTAACTCCCTGTCATTCATCCCTAACAGTGGAGGCACTAGATGGTCGACCCCTCGGAGAGGGGAGAATTCAACGCATCACAGAGACAGTAAAGATGCACATTGGTTCACTACACACCGAAACTATCCAATTCTACGTCATTCATGTTCCACGCCACTCCATCATCCTTGGTCTTCCCTGGTTACGCACCCATAACCCTCATATCTCCTGGCGAGAGGGTCAGATCATCCAGTGGGATTCCAACTGTAAAGATCTCTGCCTGTCCAAAGTCTCTCGTATTTCCAGATCTATTCCTAACTCCCCTGCACCAAGGGTTTCCACGTCTAAGACCCCCACTACGGTCCCTGAATGCATCAACTTACCCCCTGAATATGCAGATCTCAGCTTGGCTTTCAGCAAGGAACGAGCTTCTCAGCTTCCTGAACATCGCCCAACTGACTGCGCCATAGATCTCATTCCCGGCACCACGCCACCCAAGGGAAGGATCTTTCCATTGTCTCAACCCGAGTCGGAAGCCATGAAACAGTACATCGAAGAGGAACTGGCCAAGGGGTTCATCCGACCTTCAACATCACCTGCTTCAGCCGGCTTCTTCTTTGTAAAGAAAAAGGATGGAGGATTACGTCCCTGCATCGATTACCGTGGACTTAACGACCACACAGTCAAGTTTCGGTACCCGTTACCCCTGGTTCCCGCCGCACTAGAACAGCTCCGCCAGGCCAAGTACTACACAAAACTGGATCTCCGCAACGCCTACAATCTGGTCCGCATCCGCAAGGGTGATGAATGGAAAACAGCATTTTCCACCACTAGTGGGCACTACGAATACCGGGTTATGCCGTTCGGCCTGGCTAACAGTCCATCAGTCTTCCAGTCCTTCATGAACGACATCTTTCGGGACATGCTGGATAGATGGGTGATTGTGTACATTGACGACATCCTTATCTACTCCACCTCATTGGAGGAACACACCCACCATGTCCGGCAGGTCCTAAAACGTCTCATCCAGTACCAACTCTTCGCCAAAGCTGAGAAATGTGAGTTCCATCGCACCAGCACCTCCTTCTTAGGATATATTATCAGCCGGGAGGGGGTAGCCATGGACGAGAGAAAGGTTAAGGCAGTTCTGGATTGGCCACTTCCACAGACAGTGAAGGAACTACAACGCTTCTTAGGATTTGCCAATTTCTATCGACGGTTCGTTAGAGGGTTCAGCACGGTGGCTGCCCCATTAACCACTATGACGAAACGCCAAACGTCCCGTCTGAACTGGTCCACAGATTCCCGTCAAGCCTTCGATAAGCTCAAAACCCTCTTCACATCAGCTCCCATCCTACGACATCCAGATCCGGAACGCCAGTTCATCGTAGAGGTTGATGCCTCCAACACAGGAGTAGGAGCCATTCTATCTCAACGTCAGGGTGATCCAGCAAGAATGTATCCATGCGCTTTCTTCTCCCGAAAGCTGACCCCCGCTGAGCGTAATTACGACGTGGGCAATCGCGAATTACTAGCCATGAAACTAGCTCTCGAAGAGTGGCGGCACTGGCTGGAGGGAGCTACACAACCCTTCATTGTTCTCACTGACCACAAGAACCTTGAGTATCTTCAGTCAGCTAAACGCCTAAACCCACGCCAAGCCAGATGGGCTCTCTTCTTCACCAGGTTCCAGTTCACAGTAACCTACCGACCAGGCACCAAAAACACCAAAGCCGACGCTCTCTCACGTCAGACCGAGGAGACCCTCTCGACCCAGAACCCCGAAACTATCCTTCCCAAAACCCTGCTGGTGGCTCCCGTGCAATGGGACATAATTACCGAGATTGAGCAGGCCAATCAACAAGTGACACCACCCTCCGACTGCCCTGCCAACCTCTTGTTTGTTCCAGAGACTCTACGCCCTCGACTCCTTGAACAAGTACACTCAACACCTAGCTCAGGTCACCCCGGCATCACCGCAACCACTCATCTACTCCGTAATCGCTTCTGGTGGTCCACGTTACTCGCTGATGCCACAAACCATGTTCAGCACTGTACCAACTGCCAGACCACCAAATCTCCCAGACAACTACCCGCTGGTCTCTTGACCCCATTGCCTACACCCCTCCGACCCTGGTCTCACATTGCCATTGACTTCATCACTGACCTACCCAATTCCCAAGGACACACTACCATTCTCACCATCGTTGACCGATTCTCCAAGGCATGTCGCTTAATTCCTCTACCTAAACTTCCCACATCCCTCGAAACAGCTGAACTTCTCTGCAACAATGTTTTCCGGTTTTATGGTCTACCCGATGACATAGTGTCCGACCGAGGCCCTCAGTTCACCTCCAGATTGTGGATTTCCTTCTTCAAGCATCTCAACGTTAACGTCAGTCTCACATCCGGTTATCATCCCCAATCCAACGGCCAGACGGAACGTCTGAACCAGGACGTCATTCGCTTCCTCCGATCGTACTGCCACCAACAACAGACAGAGTGGAGCCGTTTCCTGTTCTGGGCCGAATACGCCCAAAATTCACTGGTCAAACCCGCTACAGGAATCACTCCCTTCAAATGTATCTTGGGCTTCCAACCTCCTCTTTTCCCATGGTCAGGCGAACCCACAGATCTTCCTTCTGTCACGGAGTGGCTACAAAAGAGTGAGGAGGTTTGGGACCAAGCCCACACCCATCTCTTCCATGCTGTCCGACGACAGAAACAACAGGCCAACCGCCACCGCCGCCCTGCTCCTGAGTACCACCCTGGTCAATGGGTTTGGTTGTCCACCAAGGACCTCAGACTCCGACTTCCATGCCGCAAACTCAGTCCCAGGTATGTTGGCCCTTTCCAAATTGTAAGACAAATCACCCCAGTATCTTTTCGATTAGACCTGCCCGCTAATTACCGCATTTCTCCAACTTTTCATGTCTCCCTCCTTAAACCTGCCGGTGGTCCGAGAGGAGAGTCGGAGGAGGGAGCCTCGCCGCAGACTCCCCCACCTATCCTGGTTGACGGCGAGGAGGCGTACCGTGTGCATGAGTTGCTCGACTCCAGACGTCGGGGTAACACGCTTCAGTATCTGGTCGATTGGGAGGGGTTCGGTCCGGAGGAGCGATCCTGGGTCAACTCTGGGGATATACTAGATCCCACACTCACTGAAGAGTTTCACCGGACGCACCCGGGGAAACCGGCCCCTCGCCCTCGTGGGAGACCCCGACGTCGTTTGCCTCCTCGCGTCAGGAGCCACTCGCAGGGGGAGGGCTCTGTTACAGAAGAGGCTCCCGTACCGCCTCCTCTGCACCACCGGAGGGAGCCATCTCCGGAATATTGAACTGTACGAACTCTAAATCCCATCATGCCTCTTACCTGGGACTGATTGCGCACACACCTGCATCTCATACACACACACACACATAAACCACTTCCACGCACCACACCAGTGCGAAGTCTTGATTTGCCCTTGCTATCACTACCGAGCGTTTATTCCTGTGGATTGTTTATTGCCTTTGACCTTGGACTGTGTACCCCGTTTTCTGATCGTTCTCTGCCTACCTTGACCTGGATTGTTTACTGGACCTTGCCTCTCGCCGCCTGCCCCAACCATTGCCTGTTATCTGGTTTGTTCTCTGCCTATTCTCCATTGCCCTGTTTGCTGGTGTTGATCCTTGCCTGTTTGACGATTCTAATAAAAAGCTGCAAATGGATCCCGTTGATTCTGCTGGTTCATTACAAAACTAAATTATTTATACCGTAAGTATTGTAGAACTAAGTGGTTCTTATTCTACAACAATCTTATTTGGGAGCAATTTATCAAGAACATACACTACATACCTTTTTGTAATAATGGTGTGCCAATACATACTGTATAGGCTTTTTAAAAATTACAGGGTACATATCTTTGCATGTATACAGTAATCGTTTTAACAAAAGTGCACTGAAAACTAAAACAATTGCAACTTTTGCTTAAATATTGGGGAAAGATACTCTTGTTTCATGTAGTGGTGCTTGTTACCCTCCTGTTCCATGTAGTTACTGGGTAAGTACAATAAAAATACATAAACAATCTTATATCACTGACTCGGAAACCTTTATTTGAAAAACAACTTAATTCAAAACAGATTTACAACACTTCTTTTTCGTTTGAAAATGCTTTTTTAAATCAACAAATCATTTCAAATATTGACAGAAAGTAACACGTTTTGTCCCCCCTTTTTTCTCTTGCTCGGCTTCTTCCTTTTGTTCCTCTTCTTTTTATTTCTTTATTCCCCAAACTTTAAATAATATTGTTACCTTATACTTACATGCAAGTACTTTACACTATAATAACTTAAAGTTACGCTGTAAATTCGTCTTCGTAATTACGCAGTACTTTCCGGGCTGTAATCTAAACACAGCCGTTACCGAATATTCTTTTGGACAAGGGGAATTCGAGTCAAAAAGGTAAAACGTCCAAAAAGATTATGTCAAACAACTTATGCAAAAAATAAATAAATGATAATAATTCAAGAATTTCATCATTTGATGAGACTTTAAATGTCCATAGAGTTATCGCTTCAATCATTCAATTTACATTTAAATTGAAAAAGGATCTTCATACAAAAGGTGTAATCAAGTTTTATGAATTTAATTTATGCCCAAAGTTTAACAAGCCAAACATTAACCTTCATAATCTGCCATAAAGTACCCCCCACAGTCTGATTAATGCAGAGAACTCCTATTGTGGGTGTACTTTTGTTGTACTTTTTGAACCCTGAGCACTTATCATGCAGTCCATTGTCCTGTGCATGCAGAGAACGCTCACATTTCTTGAAACCCCCACAGGAACGTGAAAAGTGTTCAGTGATTTACATCACATGATACACAAATGCATCACACACTTGTCTTCTTATTGATGCCAATCCCATAAACACATGCAACGCACACACACACACACCCGCAGTGTCACACGCTCGGTGACACAGAATGAGAGGCAGCCCCACTCTGTGTTAGTGGAACACAAGAATGAAGGGAACAGAAGAGAAATGAGCACTTTGAGTCAAAGAGGAGCTTGGGGCGTGCTGCAGGCGAGTGAGCAGTCAGAGAGAGGCTTGGCAGCTCAATGCTCCTTCTGTTGACAGCTCTCAGAGAACAGCTAAACCTAATGGCAAGAGATGGGCCCCGCAACTGCTCACTTCCCCGCATTGGCTTCCTCTATTGCGACATTAGGCTGTGACTTAATTAGTAAATGTGATGCCATTCATATTTAGTACTAGGATTTTAATTACATTTTATTAAAATAAAAGTTGGTGGTTTAAGTTGTCAGGTATGAACATGTAGGAGAGATTTAGGTCAAATTATGTATTGATCATGGAAAAAAAGTTAATTTAAATATGACTTAAAGATGGAATCTGGCCTCTCATATGCACCTGAACAATATTCTTTTTGTGATTCATGGCTGATTTAGGTCAAACTTTTAATGGCACTTCTTAAAGTTGAAATAGATAAAGTCTACAGCAGTCAGAAATATCTCTGTGTATCTCTACAACCGATGATAGATGATAGAATAATATATTATTTCACAAAGTTGAGTAGATACAAATATGCTCATTTTCTTTAGCTATCCACATCTGCATTTTGATGGAAGAAATTATTATTAAACCACAATATATTAAACTAGTGGTTTTCAATCCTGGTTCTTGGGTTCTCCAGCATATCACATTTTGTATGTTTCACTTTCTTTAATACGCCGGATTCAGATCATCAGCTGAATGTCCACACAAAATGTCCAGGACTGAAAACGGCTGTATTAAACCATAACTTTGAGATTAATGTAATTGCACATATTACTGAGTAGACATAAACCCTTCATATAAAGTACATTCATTTTCCCTGAATCAAATCAAATGTTTTGTGCAGCTCATGAGGATCCCCATTTGCCCTATCTACAGGCAACTATGCCTGGCCCAGAAGAGAGAAACAAAGAGCTTGTCCCCCTGTCATCCTCTGGCAGCTGGAGTAAAGGATGACTTTGATGGGGAATGTTGGGAGGCATCCCACCAGTGGGGAAAGAGAGAGGGAGGCTGGGAGAGGAGAGTGCCTCAGTATAGCCAATCCACTGTATTCTACTGCACTAGACCCCCGAATGAGCAATTACACTAAAGTCCCCTCCACCCCTCTTCTTCTTCTCCCCCTTAGGCCATAAGGGGACATATGAGTGGAGGTTGGGAGCTTGTGTTTGAGTGAGTCTGAGGATGTAATGTGTATGACGTGCTATATGGTCTATAGATTGTGATATAGGCAAAAACACCCCACGACCAATTCGTACGAATTCGTATGAGTGAGTACGAGGTTGCTAATTCGTACGAATAGTTTTGTACGCTTTCTCTAAACACCAGTGATGGGTAGGTTTAGGGGTGGGGTCAGGGGCAGTGGCGGATCTAGAGATTTTTTCCTGGGGTGGCAAAAGGGGTGGCATGAGGTTTCAGGAGGGGGGCCATGGACATTATTCATAATTTAAAATACTACGGTTTTCATTGAATGTGTTTTGTTCTCACTACATTACACAGAGTGGGAGTCAAATCAGAGATTTAGCTGGGTTTTTGGATGGTTTGGGTCTTAATTTGTGAATTGTGGACCCTGTGTAATCATTATCAACAGTCTGTGTAAACAGTCTTGTCTCAAAAAATATTAAACATTAGGCTCAGACATAAATAGTGATAGATTCTAGGGCTGTCAATCTTCCTCTATAATACTATTCGAATTCCATTCCTTATTTTATTTAATATTCGAATATTAAATGCTCAAATTCATCCTATTATTAATATTTACGACATTACACTGGTTTATGGATCGCCAATGCCACTATAGCATGTGGTTGTTGTTACACGTTCTGTCCACTAGAGGGACATCTAATAAACATGTTATTCGTGCTGAATATGGTTGAAGCGCTTCCGATGGTTTTCAGCTAACATCTCCGCGAAAACACCACCAAAAATTCTGAAACTTATATCGTTCTTTTCAGTTCGACTAGACGGTCCCAACGAGCTCGCCGAATCCGTTGAGGTTTTTTTTGCGTTTTTCGCTTCACGGTTAAACATTTACCATTTTTGACAGTATTGTTATGATGTTACAACGTGGATTGGAACCGAGAGTTGTCATCCAGTCTCTTTGGTAGAGAGAGAGACGAAGAAATTATGGAAATGGAAAATGGAAATTATCGCGGCTGGAAAAATGGTTGAGCTAATTTTTTTTTTCGTGTGATTAATTTGACTATCGCGACAGGCCTAAGCAGTAGTTTAAACACACACAAGAGCTAGACTAACGTTAGACCCTTATCTGACCTGACGATCATAGAAAAATTCAATCAGACAACAAAGTATTGCGGATGTAATAACGTAACAATGTGGTTGTTGCAGGGTTAACTGTCTGCTATGGACTTTTTCAAACTAATTACCTCTAAACTCACTGCTAACTGCTTATCAGCCTCTCTTCTCCAAGACACTGCGTACTGCAGACAGATACACTGCCTGCTGGCGGCGTGACTGGTGAAATTTCGCGGGGGTCGCTGCCGTTCTGGTGATGGGTGAAACCATTGTGAAGGGGAGGGGATTCTAAATCGGCGATTTCTGTTTTAGAGGAGTTTGGTGCGGGTCTCCTTGGCCTTCAACGTGTAGGCTATGAACATAAAATATACTTATTATTATATACTTAATATTATCTGATGTATAAATGGGGTGGCAACAGGGGTGGCAAGACTGATCCCAGGGGTGGCAGCTGCCACCCTTTGCCACCCCGTAGATCCGCCACTGGTCAGGGGTAGGTCATTTGTACGAATTCATACGAATTGGGCGACTCATAAAATATGTACGATTTAGAAAAGATCGCATGAATTCATACGAATTAGCCACCTCGTAAAATACAAACGAATTACCGTGAGATTGGGTTGGAAACACAGCACCTTCAAATTTTCATCTTTCTCACCTTCAGTCTTTTTCTTTCTCAAACATATATTTGTGTGTGTCCAGTTTATGTAGCCTATAACACGGTGGACCCTAAAAAAATAAATAAAAGGTTGATTTGTAGAATTTATTTTGTCTGTCTGTCTGTCTATCTATCATATTTTTTAAACCCTTTAAAATTGAGCCTGCTCATTTGGTCAGTTTCTGTTCAGTGCTCTTTCATATATTAGGCTACCATTTTATTATTATTTTTAAAGTTTCCTTCTCTGCAATATATATTTTATATTATTATAACATAAATAAATACATTTTTGCAAATTATTCAAACTGACCCGCTAAAACAATTTCATGATTATGGTGCAGGGTTTTTAGAGGGATCATTCAAACCTATAAATCAAGATCTAATAACAATGAGTGTTTGCCACTGACGAGCAATAATACAGTTATATATTTCTTTATGTAATGCTTTTAATAAACATTCTATCAGAGGAAACCAAATCAACGTGGGCAGAAAGAATGAAAGGAAATCAATTAAAACGAAGTCACAGCTCTGGCTAGCGAATTGTCGGTGGCATTTATTTGATATAATATAGTTAATATTCTCGCTGGGTAAATTAACGCAATTTTGTCACAGTAGATGGAGTGCGGTGGAAGTGGGGGAAGTATGCAAGCACCCCCAAGGACGGACTAATAAGCGCTTTTGAGTAAACAATAGTCAGAGGCTCAGAGCTGACCGCTGAGCCATGGAGAGCCACACGGGGCGAAAATAATTAAAGCTTAGCTGCCTCATTGGTGCTAATGCCGGTAGTCTTATAGCTGTATTGTGTGACACGCTTCGTTTTCAAAGAGGTATAGCATCCCTAACCAAAAATCCTTCCTGCTCCACATGTGTATGTGTGTGTGTGTGGGGGGGGGGGGGGGGGGGGGGGGGGGGGGGTTTGTTTATGTGATTTATGAGGACACAAATTTGTATAATGACATGTGTATTACACTGGTATTAGAACTTATGGGTGGTTTATGAGGACATTTCAAAAGTCCTCATAAATCAAATGGCTTAAAAAACATAAACAATGTTTTATAAAAAAATAAAAAATGCAGCATGTCTCCTGTGATGGGTAGGTTTAGGGATAGGGGCAGTGTAAGGGGATAGAATATATAGTTTGTACAGTATAAAAACCATTACGCCTATGGAGAGTCCTCATAATGCTGTCGCACCAACATGTGTGTGTGTGTGTGTGTGTGTGTGTGTGTATGTGTGTGTGTGATGCATGCGCGGTCATTGCTCGTTTGTATTGTGTCACTCTGCTATTGATTCTGAGGCGGCTCTGGCCAGAGAGAGAGAGAGAGAGAGAGAGAGAGAGAGAGAGAGAGAGAGAGAGAGGGGGCGGGGCAAGTGCCAAAAGACAAACTGGGGGGCTGTACTTAAGGTCAAAACATATTGTTCACCCTCGTTCCCAGTCTGCAGGCTGCCTCTGTTTTGCTTGATGGAGGGGAAAAGCGGGATTTTGGAAAAAGGATACAGCAAAATTGCTGGGGAATTACAGGTGAAACTGTACATTTATGGGACTGGTAAAACAAAGGCTTTGTTCTCTGACTATATGGCTATGGTTCAGTATAGTACCTACTGTTCAAAAGTTTCGGGACGGTAAGATTTTTTAAAAGAAATGAATGCTTTTATTTGGCAAGAATATTTTATAAATACAAGTACAATGTTACAAAAGATTTATATTTCAAATAAACACTGTTCCTTTCATAATCCCGAAAATAAGTATTACGTTTTTCCACAAAAATCTTAAATGTAGGGTATGGGATTTGCAAAACGGCCGGCAGATTTTTTAAATACACAATTCAAATGGTCCTACCTTCTTTCCTCCAACGCTGGCCCTGACTCCACCCATTCGAAGAACATGGACACGCGAGGGGGAGGGGGAGGGGGGAATGGTATGACCGTTTGATTGACGGACTTACTGTCCAATGATTCTAGGTGGTCTTGGAAATGATTGGCTGGAGTTTTTCAAGTCCTGCCCGTTCCGCAGATAGTTAAAGGTGCCCTAGAATGGTTTCTATTTTTATTGTATAATGTTTTCTGGGTTGCCCTTATAATGTTAGTATGTTTTTTAGATCAAAAATAGTCATAATTTAGAAATAAAAGGCATTTTTCCAAGCCTGATTTTAGCCTCTGATTTGAAAGCTCTGTTTCAAGGGGCATGTCTGCTGTGTGTAACCGGCCTCTGCTGTGATTGGCTGACATGCTTGCATATGAAATAGCTACGTATTACATGTGAAACTCTCTCGAATACTTTTACTAGATATTATACGTTTTTACTATTACAGCTATCGAGATGAACGAATCGTGAGAAGTTTTTAAAGTATTTAGATCTATTCCCATCACATAAAATGTTGCCGTGATGAGCATTGAGCAAACAGATGACAGTGTGTTTATCGCGAGAATAAAGATCTTATCATTGCAACGCAGTTTCTGCACTCTCTCTAATGCTTTCCCCAATGCAAACATGATGATGTAAATACAGTATTGGCAGAGAAAATAAAATTAACCCATTGTTTCTTGAGAGGCTCGGATGAAGGAACTAAATACTTTTGTGTTCATTTGTACATCCAAACACTGAACAACTGCCATGCTTCGGCTGCGCAGTTCTGCCTGTCATTGAACATAAGGGGGCATATGCAAATTTTTGGAGTCGTACATAGTAATGATCCCGACTGTTGTGTCACAGTCGGTATTATGTGGAGATTCGCCTATTTTTCAGGGGTGTTTTTCAAAAACGAGATTTAAGTAAGAAAGAGAAAACAATGGTGTTTGAGACTCACTGTATGCCATGTCCATGTACTGAACGCTTGTTATTTAACTATGCCAAAATAAATTCAATTTCACATTCTAAGCACCTAGAATAGGGCACCTTTAAATTGCTTAATTTTCATTTCAGTGCTTCTAACTCAGTGGCTGTAAGTGGGTTAGGAATAGGATTTCACGTGATTTTGAAAAAATGGACAAAAAAGAGAATCACATACCCCACCTTTAAGCAGCTCTACTGTTTTCAACATTAATAATGAAAAATGTTTCTTGACCACCAAATCAGCATATTTCTGCAGAAACATGTGACACTGAAACTGGTAATAATGATGAAAATTCAGCTTTGCCATCACAGGACTTTTTAATTAAATTTTTTAATTCAACTTTTTAATAAATAGTAATGCTATTTCAAAATATTTCTCTGTTTACTGTATTTTTACAATATTTTTGGTAAGTGTCACAATTAAAGACTTTTATATTCTGCTTTGTTTCCCTTAGTTCCTGTTTCTCTGCTCTGTTTAGTTTTGGTTACTGATTTGGTTATGTTCAGTCCCTGGTCGGTTCTCATATGTTTATTGCTTTGTAATTCCACCTATGTTTCCCTGTATGGTCCTAAGTATTATAAAGATTCAATAAAAGTCTATTCTTAGTTACTACTTCGTCTCGTCATGCATGCTGTAGACCAGACCGTTACAGCAAGCATACAAGACTTATTTCCCTCCCCCAAAACATTAAAATATCGTAGACACCGAACTTTGTAAAAGTAGTTTACAAGAGACTTTTTGTCTAAAGTTAGCATGCTCTGAAACCAAACAGGAGCGTTGGACCATAATTATGACACTTAAGAAATAGATCACGGTAGGCAGATGGGCTCCTGAACTAAATCCCAACACACTACAGGATGCTTCAAAACTGCCAATGGGACATTTAGTGAAGCAGGCCACATTTTGACAAAGACAGAAGGTAATGTTTTAAAACACAGCTTGCACTAAACTTTTATTGTAATTTATGCCAATTGTGTGATTTGATAACTAATATTCATTATCTAAATACACCCATGACCATTATATGCAATATATTCACAATACAAATTGTGAGTCTTTACCTATCAGTTCCTAACCCCTGTTCTTTTCTGAATAGGTGAAGGTTGCCTACTGAGGGTCTTGGCACATTTCTCTAAAGTTGCCCCATCAGCCTGCCTCGGCAAAACACATCAGAAAGTTATGTAAGTCTTTGCACTCAGGGTGCCTGGAGCTAAGCGCACTGGAATTTCTCAAACGTGTGATGTACAAGTGACGTGCAAACATGAAAAGATGTGGGGGAAAAAAGAGAAAATCGAACAAAAAAAGAACCCAGAATGGGCAATACATAACCACAGGCGATGAGGCAAACCAATATTTTCTACTTACAAATTGTGCTCTCTCCCCCCTCTTGTGGATCCATCCCCGTAAACGTATTGCAGATAGACAGCGTGAGGAGATCGGAGAGAAACAGGAGCAGTGGGAAACAGGTGATGAACAGAATAAAGCATCATCCCAGGAGCACTACACCTCAAAGAAGTGAAAGAGAGAGAAGAGAGACAGACAGTAATGAGTGTAATCTTGTTGAGATTCTTTAATCAAGGTATTTTGTTTACATGCCCTACAGATTTTTTTTTTTTTTTTCAGTATTGACAATAGTTGGAATTTAGTAGCAGCAGGTCCTCAATCTCTTAAACTTAAACATAAAATGAGGCCAAAATGGTTTAATGATTTGCCTTGTAGGAGCTGCATTTCTTGCTTTATATTTCACTCTGACAGTACTGTTCTACAAATAATCAATACTGTGAAACTCTGAATAGAATTTTCTTTTTGCTTGTTTAGACAGAAATAAGTCTTTGGGCCACGCTTTAATGTCAGCCAGTAACTGGCCTTCTGTCTCAGACTTGAAACCATGGCCGAGCTCTCTAATCTCACCCTCAACAATGAGAGCTTGAGTCTTATCTCTGGACAACTTTAGAAGAAAAGCCAAACAGCTAAACGCATTTCCACAATTTCAACAGGATCAGACTGGTTACCAAGCATCAAACACCAGTTACACATCAGTTTGTGAAATATATGTTCTTTGAACTGCATGGTGTAGGTAACAAAATGTGACCTGGTGCCACTTCTGTCCATGACGAGCTGTCAGTCATCATTATCCTCGAGCATGGATCATTTTTATCAAGTGCCAAAACTGTCAAATGGGGCGGTAAAAACCTCTCAGCTTTTGAAATTCCGTGTCCTCTGAAGAAAAAAAATGCCAGAATACACAATGCATTGCAAGTGGTGTGGGTACAATATTAACTTTTTTTTTTCCCATTTAACAAAAACCAATGTAAACCAAACTACCTATAGCAGTATATACGAAATGCAGTGTTATAATAATGATTTACTTTAGAATATTTGTACAGCACAAATCCATCATTTTATGAACACACACAAAAGAGAGAGAGAGAGAGAGAGAGAGAGAGAGAGAGAGAGAGAGAGATTGCCCCAGGGGAGGTCCAGAAATTAAAGCTTATAAAAGGCCTCATTACTGGAACAGTTCTTCTGTCCCCAGCAACCCCCTACCTAACACATACACACAAACACACAAACACTCTTACACCAATCCCTCACGTGTCGTCATGTTCAGATGTTGCAAACGTAAGTCAAGGAAATGCATCACAGTGCCTCAAGAAATATCTCAATCATCAAATTTAAAGGCTTCAGTGGAAAACTAGCCTATATTTCATTCATCAGCCAAGTATCATGGTGGATGCCCTACAATTTTTCAGCACACGCAATTTTTCTCAATTTAATAACCAGCAACGACTTTACTTTGGTATTTGGCTGCTTTAATCAGTGACAAAGTTTGTCTTTCAGACCAATCCATTAGCCACTGGACAATGTAAACATTTTGATGCCAGGGACAATCTCTCTGAAGATTTTGCTTAGTGATAGAGATGGTGAGTAATTTAAAACAAGTACTTACATCCATGTATTAATTGTTAATGAGCAAAAAAAAAAAAAAATCACTTGTTTCCTGTCTGAATTGCCATTGATGTTCAGTGGCACATTATAAGATATACTAGAACTGTTGTTTTTTCTGAGTTGGGAAAAAACTCAGCATATTCACATGGATATTTGGAGAGTTTTTGGAGGTATAGCACATAGGCATACATACTATACACTACCTGTCATAGTTACGGTTAGTTTAGTTTTCAAGGACTTTTAGTATGTTTCTCTTTGTTTCCTGTTTCCTTTGTTCTACTTCCCTATCCTTATTTGTCATGGCAATTCATTATCTTGTATACAATGCCCTCAGTTCTTTCAGTTCATAGGCTGGGGTTATCTCTGTTTAAATACACACTGTTACTTTGATTTTCATTTTATTAAAGCTATGCTATTTTTAACCTCAAACCTTCATCTTCATCATCCTCACCGTGTAAATGTTTGGGGTACGATTTTTTGAAAGATTTTTCTTCTGCTCACCAAGGCTGCATTTATTTGATCACACAAAAAGTAAAAAAAAGTAATTTTGTGAAATATTATTAGAATTTGAAATAACTGTTTTTCTAAAATATAATTTACTTCTTTTTTCAGCAGCCATTATTCCAGTCTTTAGGGTCACATTACCCTTCAGAAATCATACTATGGCCGCATCCACTATTGAGGTCTGGACCTCAGTATTTTTTCCGACGTGCTTGATAAAAGTCACAAAATAATTGCCTAATAACTGTACTTTGGTGCCGCAAAGATATCAACAGCAAAATAACCGACATTCTCACAAGCTCATCTTGTTTTACAAAATTACTGAAACGGCCAATCAAATCAAAGAAGACAGAAATTACTGTTATGCTTTATAGAAGTCAAGTGTAAAGCATGACACTTTAGATTTAATGGTCAAAAAGTGAGATGTACAATGTAAATAGCTACACATTTAATATTTGACAACTGAGTGCATGTTTTGAATGAATATGACATTGTTGACATTTTCCTGATAACCTTTCACTTTTCTTATTCTATGACCTACACTAGAACATGGTAAAACATGTGACTTTGACAAGTGTATTTATAGGTTTTGGTTAGGACAGCCATTTGGCCTTTTAAAATAATAATAATAAAAAAAACAAAATCTAAATTGATAAAATATTACTTTCAAAATACATTCTGGTTCTTTAAAGTCGACATGAAATGGAATTTGTAATCTTTTTTTCTCTATTGTGACATAGCTTTTATCCGAGTGAAGCGGCTTATCGAATGAAAATTTTATTTTGTGCTTTAGGAATGTAATGAATTGGATCATTGGGTCGTTTGTCGATGTCATTGCAAATGGGAGGGGAAGTTATTTTGATTAAAGATTAAAAGGGCACATTAATTTAAAAATAATAATAATAATGATGTGCATGGGTAAATCATTTATAATAAACATCAAGTGTAGCGTTAGTTCTGGCAGGCCACGTTAGTCAAGCTCGAATCAGCTGACTCTCAGCTGATCCACCAATTATAGCAGACTTATAGCTCCTTCAGTATTATCAACAGCTATCTTGTTTCTCAGGAGCTAATTACCCTCCTCCATCCCCAGCTCCTCCTCTCGCCAGTCAGTATTTGGTATTCTGATTCCCCTTTGAATCAGAATAAATGATCAAATTATGGGTTATTGCTGCTCTCCCTGCTCTTATCTATGCTAGACTGCACGGATGCACAGGGAGTTCTCGCCCAGAACAGAACCATGCCGCCAATCCAAACTGTATGATAACTGTCAGTCGTATTTGACAATAGTCCTGACAGAAATTGCAACATTGTCCATTTTGAATTCATGGTGACTTTAACTTTTGTCTTTCGTCTCCTTCTTTATTCCACCCAAACGTCTGCAATCTTTTTATGTTGATATGTCCGTGCTCAAAATTACGTTATCATTTAGCTATTAAAAATTTGTTATTTCAAACCAAAATACTTATTTTCTTTCCATTAATTGGCTATTAACTTATTTTTTTCACTGACAGAAAAGTTAAACAGACTTTATTTTAAAGCAAGTGTTATCCAATGTATCCCCCTCAGATGTCTTAAAATGCACATACAGTTTGTATTTCAGGGTAATCAAATAAATGTCAGGACCCCCAAGCAAGCGCAATGTTTGGACCTCTGAATTTCTATAACCATTCGTACTTCCATGATACTAATGTGCTGATTTGTTGTTCAAATAACATTTCTTATTATCAATGCTGAAAACAGTTGCTTAATATTTGCTTAATATTGATTGTCAATATTTTGATAAAAACCATAATACTTTTTTCTCAGGATTTTGTGATGAATAGAACTTTGTAATAATGCAAGTTTTTACTGTTTCTTATGAACAACTTAATACATTATTGCTTACTGACCTTAAACTATTGAACACCATATATCAAATATTTTATACTGTATAGGCATTTAAATTAACATAAATAGAACAAGAAAGATAGAGAATGTTACATCGATGTAATAACCCCCAAAAACCTTCAGACTTTTTTTTTTAAGTGGCCTGCAGACCAAAACTGAAATCAATACTATTTTATAATGTGTAAATAAATAAATAAATAAATAAATAAATAAAAATCACCTTCAAATGGAGGACAAAAATCTAGAATAAATCTCCTGAAAATCCCTGACACAAATTATTGAGGGCCTTAGTGGGACTTTGTAAAGTGTAAAGTGGAGTGTCAGAGAGACTAGCGAAATGTTTAATCTAAAATCTATTTTAGTAAGATTACCAACTGTGACTCTAAAATACTATTCTATTGTAGACTGCACAGTCTGGTAGCAGGGGAGTTGACCGCACAATTAGGCACTTGTACTCAAGATTCTCTTCAAACTGTTATCATGAAAAATGTTGTCTAATTAATTATATTGTTGAACTGGACATTGAATCAAACATGCTTAAAGGACAGTCGTACATTAAAAAAAAAAAAAAAAAAAAAAAGTACATGTCTGACCATGCTCCATTGACAGAGGACATATAAACAAATGTCAGTTCTAGAATTGTTAATTTATTGCAATTGTGAAACTCTTGCAAGAATAATCTTTAAATTGTATTTCGAGTCCAGGGTTTCCGAAAATAAGATGAAATCAAATTTTCTCATACATATTTTTGTTAAACTAATTCCCCTTAGGTACAGGGTATTTGTGCAAGAGCTCATTCGCAATATGGAGATTATTTCTATAACACTAACGTAGATAAAATACAAAGAAAAGAAAAGAAGGAAAGCCTCTTAAGTCACAACACAACCATGTTTGTACTCTACCTTCACTCAGCTGTAATTGGTGGCATCACTCCAACCACAAAAGAAAGTCTGTACTTGTGAAGAGTTCTGCCAGTGTTGATAAAGCCTTATTTCTGTGAGAATTTGTCACTGTATTCAAACTCCCAAGCCGAGCTTTGCTTAGGGATTGATGGATCAAAGAGACGTCCCACTGCTTTGTTTGTTGAATGTAAACATACTGGAGACTCTCCTTTTCTTTCTATCTTTTTATGTATGTCTGGTGAGAGTCCACTCTTTAAACTCTGAGATGAGGGTTTGATTTAGAAATGATTTCATTGTGTCCTTTGTGTTGCTGGAGTTATCAACCTGACAGTTACCACATCAATTTAATCTTAAGAGATAAGGTTGAATATTTTGATTTGCTTCTTGAACTCTTTCGCATCAGCTGCACTACATTTAAATGCTGAGTTGATGTGTATTAGTGTCTGAAAGAATTTAAAGTCAGCATGAATTGTGATGCGTTTCAAAGTGAAGCTATTGAAAAAGAAAAGAAAAAATCAGTTGTTGACTGTAGTGTGAAAAGTGAGCGGCGTGTACCGGAATGGAGGCAGATCTGAATTTGACTGGCATAGTTGAAGCATGGCCTTGCATTCGCCATAGTATTGTGCCAATTACTTCACATTGAATTTCATTCATTTAGAAATCGAATACATGTTTAATTTCAGAGAAGGAACATGTTAAATGTTGTAGAATTCAAATTATATGGACAATAATGTCTGTTTTATGAGCACTGCTACGTTGCTTCCTCACACTCCCTGCCTGTCAGCAGAGCATTTTCTTCCTTTTGTCTTTCACATTTTAAGGGGGTGCCTGGCTGGCAAACCTGCGACAAGTGTCTCAGATAGTGACGGTGAAGAGAAAAATCCCCCGTGAAAGATCCTGCTCCTGCCCGCCTTGCTTCTGTCAGCACTCATTTGGAGCTCTTGGGCTCAAATTGTGGCAAGGTGAGACAATTCTCTCACTACACATATATTGTTTCTCAGCAGACAGCATTGTGTCCTTGAAGTGTGTCCTCTTAAAACACAGCTCAAAAAACCCTGTTAGCATTGTTGTCTCTTTGGGAGATGCTAATCATCATCTTAGTGGTGACTGTCTATTCTGGCCTTTAACAGACAAAAATGGGAAACACCATCTCGTGGAAGATGTATCAGTCTGAGAGTAATACAATTCCTTTTGGCTTGTGGAAGAGACTGATGCATCTGACGCATATATTGAGAAAATACTTTCTCAATCTGGCAAGGTCTAATCTGATTGGGTGGATTTACGCAACTTCCATCATATCTGCAAACTCGTTGGCTTTAGGCGAAAATCACTGTTTTGACAGTGAAATAGGACATTCACGTGATTCGTGCAAATTCCGTTTTTGTTTTGTTTTACTCCTTTCTTCTCCGTGATAAGTGGGTTTCAGTGGGTTCCTTGTTTTACGTTGAATACACGCAGTGTTGTAAAATTTAACTAGTATTACAAAATGACAGCAAACCATATTATTCTTATATGTACATTTTATGAAACTATTTAATCTGCTGATTCCAATTGCTTTAGAAGAATTCATTAATGATTATTATTTGTATTAATAGAGATGATCTCCCTTCCCCAAACCTGCTTTGAACATCCATCCATCCATCCCTCCATCCATCCATCCACCGGCTTAAGATTTTTTGTGAATTTGACCCAAGACCTTTTGCTGTTTAGTCACACAACTAGTACTTTGAAAACTACGCTCTGATCCAATGATGAGTTTGAAAATGTCAGTCATGGCAGATTCTAGAGAAATGCAAATGACCCAGTTATGAAATGACAGGTGAGCAAAAACTGTATCTTTCATATGACCAGGTCATAGGTCAGCCGTACAGGAAAGGGGTTAAAGCAGGCCAATTAGAATGAACGTGTATATTTGCATACAACACTTCAAGAGTGAGTGGCCTTTAACACGAGGTGTGCTCTAACAAGAGTGCACGTGTGTTGGGGTGAGGGGAGCAAAATAAGCACCAAGTGCAAAAATCCTGGCTGAAACTACACAAGAAGGAGCGAAACATGTCTCTTAATGAAGCAAGGCGCAGTCCTCGGCTATAATTTTCAAAGGCGCGCAAAAAGATTAAAGTCAAAGGAGTCTCCCAATGGCTTCGAGCCTGCGTTTCTTTGAAAAGCACCCCCAGTGCACAGAATCTCGAACCCCCCCCTTCCCCAACACACGCACGACCCACCCCGCTGTCTTCCTTTCTCTTTCTCTCAAATAACTGAAGCTGCACTTTAGCCACCAAATCTCCCCCCTGATCCTATCATTAAAAGAACACTAGTGCGGGGCTTTGCACACAAGTTGGCGAGCCTGTATGGAACAATCGTGGGGCTCAGTGCTAAACAGCCACCTTCTCTCTGTGAAATAGGGGTAACAGCCTTAATGTGTGTGCGGGTACATACACACTTTGATATGCACGCTCTCAAATACGTTTGCGCCCTCCATTTCCAAATCACGAGTTGATAGTGTACTCTATGTGTATGTTTCAGCACACTCACACATACAGGCATGTACAATAGGATGAATAATTGATTGTCATGGGGGCTTCATGTGTTAAGAACAGAGGAGGCGTGCCAGTAGCGTTTTCACTTCAAATTTGTATTGTCTTTAGTCTCCGCCAGTCATCAGCATATCTAACACCTGCCTCAGTCAGATGTCTAGTGGTGCCTAAGCCTGGAACCCGCTTTCATCTCTGCACTGTTACTGAAACACAAAAAAAGAATGCATCGAGAAAAAAAAAAAATTCATTCTACCACACTGTTTCAAGAGATCATTATCTATCAAGGAAACCAGGACACAAGTTTGATAGCTCAGCTCACACCAGCTCACTCTCTCTCTCTCTGTATAATATATATGTGGACTAACCTTTGTTTGATCGTGCAAACGTCTAAAATATTTTTCAAAAACAGAGAAAAGGTTCTTGACAGCTATTGCGAAAAAGGTGAATCAATGTATAAAAGAAAAGCCAAAGATTTCTTACACATCAGTAAAAGTAACTCCAGTATCGTGCACATTTCAAATAAGTAATCATCTTTGTCCGTATGCATTAAACATTAGCAATTAAAAAGTGTAAGTTTCAGGCTATGTGAAAGGCAGACTGTAGGTCTTGATTTTTTTTAAGGAACTGCTCCAACTTCCTTTCCTGTTTAACAGGATAAACAGTCTCGTATTTGTGCGGGAGGGTAACGGCCTACGGTGATGTCAAAATATGCAAAGTATCATGGAGCAAGAAATGTTTTTTTATGCTCTTCTAAATTAGATTAAGGAGAACATAGTTGAAAGTATCATGCATTCACATGGAAGTCTGAAATGTCCTTAATTTCACCTGTTTAAAGGGATAGTTCACCAAAAACTTTCCACACCTGTAAGAATTTCCTTCATCTTCAAAACACAAATTAATATTTTCTTACGTTATCTGAGGGCTTTCTGTCCCTCCTGTGACCATTACACAACTACCACTTTGACGCTTCAAAAAGTTCATAAAGCGATCGTAAAAACGAATCCATATGAATTGAGTTTAGTCCAAATTTTTTGAAGAGACTCGATCGCTTTATATGATGAACAGATGTAATTTAGGCTTTTATTCACACACTGTACACATTCATCAATGCACACATTATTGTGGAAAACGGAAGCTCATTGACATGCGAGAACCAATTAAGCTAATTCGTGTTTTTTTATATTGTGAAATATGTTTTTACTATTTAACTGTTTTCTAATTTAATATATTTTAAAATGTCATTTATTTCTGTGATGGCAAAGCTGAATTTTCAGCAGCATTACTCGAGTCTTCAGTGTCACATGATGCTTCAGAAATCCTTTCTACGACACGGAACGAGCGGTTTGTGAGAAAACGAACAGTATTTATATCATTTTTATCTCTTGTAACCACAGCCACGTCCAAGTGATCTGAGGGCGCGGGCGCTTCGGTCTGCGCAAGCGCCGGAAGTGATCTCTCGCGCGTGTACGTCACAAAACGTACGTCACAAAACATGAAACATTTTACGTCGACAAAATTCAACGTTGTCTGTTGATATATCGAAATCGTCTTCCATTGCGATTTCCTGTATATCTAAATATGTTTAGATCTTCACAGTGAAAGGAAACACTTCCGAAATCTCTGTAAACAATGAATGACGTACACACGCGAGAGGTCACTTCCGGCGCTTGCGCAGACCGAAGCGCCCGCGCCCTCAGATCACTTGGACGTGGTTGTGGTTACAAGAGGTAAAAACGATATAAATACTGTTTGTTTTCTCACACAAACCGCTCATGATTTAATGACTCGTAAATGTAAGTACACATTGATGGCCTAAGACACGAAACGATCGCGATCGTTTCGTGTCTTAGGCCATCAATGTGTACTTACATTTACGAGTCATTAAATCATGTTTAATTTGGACTTCTCTGTGATGCTCTTTGAGGTGGTGACCATAACCCTGCATTTTATGACTGACAGACAAGAACGGTTTGACCTAAAAATATCAAAATGGAAACTACTGCGGAAACAAAGACACCTACATCTGGGATGCCCCTGAGGTAAACTAAAACATACCAAAAATTTATTTCAAAGTGAACTATCCCTGGATGAGCTTCTGTTTATGTTTGCTGATCAATGTTTATATGAATAAAAGTCTACATTCAATCTTTTCATCATATAAAGCAATCGAGTCTCTTCAGAAAATTTGGACTAAACCGCATTAGTTTTATGATCTTTTCATTTCAACTTTTTGAAGCGTCAAAGTGGTAGTTGTGGTAGATTTTTATTAAAACAGATTTTAAACTTTTTATTTTCGTGAAATGAAGACCAATTTAAAGGGTTTTTAAAACGGTTTCACATTTTTTACCCTTGTCCTTTTTACCCTTGTCCTAGACAGACTTTCAATCTTAAAATATAATAACTTAATAAAAATAATTTAAAGAAAGAGCAACTTAAACCATTTCAATATTAATTGTATAATTTTTCATTATTAAAATTATGCAGATTGTGTAAATGTTTTATTTCATTTAACCTACACTTAATTGTATTTAGAAAGCATAAAAGCCTAGCTGTGAAATTAGTCTCAGCAAAAGAGTTAATAAGATTGTATTCAAATGTTATGTACTGTATGTATTATTATGGACATTATTAGTGGACAAATTTACTTGGACTTTATTTTCTCAAACATATTTCTATTGGTCAACACCCAACACCAACACCTTAAAGTTAGCTTTGAAGTTAAACTGTGATATCAAACAATCTGAAACTGCTTCTTGAAACTCTTCTTGAAAGTGCAGTTTGTTAAACATAGTTATGGTAAAACTAAATTAAAATACTAAAACTTTACTCGCATTGTGGCATGACCTCAAACAAACTGAGTGTGCACTCCATGGACTGGAAATGTGGTATAAGTGTAAACAGTGATGCAAAATTGAACAGAGGGGCCATCGTTGGGAGTAAAATTCATCCCGCTCAAGTGTGTAGACATTTCGCCTTGGGCCCCAAGTCCTGCCACTATGACATCACATGGGGCCTGGTAGTCAACTATCAAAGAAGAAGAGTGGGAACGTCTGGAGCCTAACGTATTCATCAATGGCAAAATATTTATACACGCCATTCCCTGAAAGGATATCTCCTTTTAAAACCCACAGCCTATTGGCACCACATGAAGAGCAACAAGCCATCAAAAAGACCAGAGAATTAAAAATACAAAACACGGCGATGTTGGAAAAAACAAGAAACTTCATAAAATGTGCAAATTCTCAAAGATGCCATTGAATGAAGGCGCATAGCTTTTTTGACTAGGCAACCTTAGATTTGATGAAGTGCTGTCTGGCTGATCAATAGGATAGAGCTCCAGGTGGTATTCTTAATTAAGATAATTTATGAAGCTGTTACAATGGGGATGCATTACAAATAGCCCTCCATACAGCTTTATCCTCAGCCTGCGCTACTGTGTACTGGCTTCAGTTTTAGACTTCAACATGTATTTGAATACAAAAAATCACCAATCTCCTGAAGATGGAAGTTCCAGGCATAACACCTCAGATAAATAAGTCTCAATGAAATATAATGCATTTAAAGTGAACGATTTAGTAAAACTTCAAGGACATTGCTGCATCTGTGGTGCCTTTTTGTTACGCGTTGTCTTGTCAAATTGAGTAGGCTATTTCAGCTTTAGAGCATACAACCTAATGAGCATCAGTCAGGGGTGCGTTTCCCGTACAACGACGTAACTCGCTGCTTAACTACCATAGTACCATGCATCGTCGAAGATATCAACTAGCTGGTCACGACTTTTTCCCAAAACCGCACTGTCGCAAATTTGTCGTTCAACCACGTTAGTTAATTATGTCATAAAGTTGGTGAAGTAATAACTTTTTTTAATGAATCAGTTTGAGATCGAATTAATGCTAGATTTTTTTACTATAAATTATGGACATGGGATCTGAGGACTATTCTAAATTTTCTCACTTATTTTGCTTTATCTCCAGATTCAAACATAGGCTCTTTCTTACGTAGCCTACTAGAGCACATACGCACTTCAGAAACGCTGCTTTAAATCTCTTTAAATCTCTAAACTACATTTGTATATATTCTAAATAAAAGATATAGATTTTACTGAATGTCAGCATGCTTGTTTTGCTTCATATAAGGATTTATTGAGTCCACGTCATGCAAACAATAAACTGTTCTTCTAACTACAGGTCGAGAGCTGTCGTTCCAACCACACAACTTTGCAAACTTTGCGAAACACAGACTCGTTGAACTATGCTTAACGACCAAACTTGCGACCATAGTTGGCTAACAATGTTTTCAGGAAACGCACATCAGACCCGCAGAAGGAAAGTCATATTGGCTGGTGATAGAGTCTTCTTCCCTTGGGTTCAGTGACATCACTCTTAGCACTTCTCAAGCTCTATTGGCAGTTCTGACAAAGACACAATTAGCTTGGGAAGTTTCATGGATCTGTGGTCACTGTGAGATCAATGACCCTTGTGTGGAGACAGATCTGTAGTCTTCAGTGTTTTTTTTTTTTGGTTATGAATATTCTGTAAAAGGCACACCATGTGGGCTCTAATTGCCTTTTTGAAACGTTATGAACACTTCCGGCAAGTTTGCATCTAACTTGTCCACCATAAAAAGATTTTCTTTAAAACGTTCTGAGCACGAAATCAGTATATTAGAATGATTTCTGAAGTATCATATGACACTGAGGACTGATGGCAGCTTTGCAATCACAGGACTAAATTACTTTTTAAAATATATTCAAATTAAAAAGTTATTTAGCAATTAATCAATCAAACGTCATATGTAATTTATTCCTCTGATGGCAAAGCTGAATTTCCAGCATCATTACTCCAGTCTTCAGTGTCATATGATGCTTCAGAAATCATTATAATATGCTGATTTGGTTCTCAGGAAATATTTCTTATTATCAGTGCTAAAACGGCTGTGCTGCTTAATATTTGTGTGAAAATATCGTGACTGGTTTTCAGGATTGTTTGATGAATAGAAAGATTAAAAGAACAGCATTTATGCAGAATAAAAGTATTTCTTTAAAAAAAGAGAAGAAAATAAATCTTACTGACCCCAAAAGTTTGAACGGTATAGCCTACGTATATACAGCAAACATTGTAATATCATCATGGTAAAAAAAAAGAAAAA
Organism: Semotilus atromaculatus; assembly: GCA_031834385.1. Lineage (NCBI taxonomy): Eukaryota > Metazoa > Chordata > Actinopteri > Cypriniformes > Leuciscidae > Semotilus > Semotilus atromaculatus. The sequence continues at coordinate 12,470,935 of JAULUF010000038.1, read as the reverse complement.
AAAAAGTTTTAGACTTAAGTGCTAGATTTACAACGAAATATATAAACATTTCTTTGTGTATGCCTCGGAATCACACTCAAATTACACTTGGGTACCACAAACCTGATATCACCTGAATCAGCAGCAGCACAAATAAAGGAAGGCTGTTTTTCTCACATAAAATCTTAACCTGAGTTTTTTCACCCAGTATAAAAAGGTTATTTGAAGAAAAAAAACATCATTTCAGTGCATGACACTCAGAGACATAAGATAGCAGAGTAGGCAAGATGCTAACTGTTAAAAACTGAAAAAGTCAGTTTGGAGCGACAACACTGCATGCTTATGCTAGCAGAAAAACGCTTAAACGCGTCCACATGAATATGTGTTATGCGTGTGAAGAGCCTGACAACAAAGCAACACAGTTTTTTCCCCTTCTTTTTTTGATGAGGAAACACAGCAGCGATAGAGCCCTAACAACAAGGTGTGCCAGGATAAGTGGCTCCCAGAATGCTCCACTGTGATTTTCCCAAATAAGTGTGCACTGTGCGCTGAATGACACCCATGGCATCCTTAGCAGTGAAGAATCTATTCAATTCTATGAACTCATACATTCTCATTGTACATACTGTATAAGCCATATTAGTTTCATCATCTTTAATGCCTAAAAATGTCTCATTCATGTTCATTCAGTATCAGATTATGAACTTAGTCATTATGACCCTGGCATCAGTCCATCCAGGAATCTCTGGCGTTCCAAGAAACAGATCCAGCGATGGCAACACTTAAACACTTCTCCGTAATTGTTCCCCTCTCTTGTAACACTAACATTCCATCACTTGCCATTAGTGCCCGTCACCCAGTAAAATCTAATCTTTTATTCTGTTTTTCAATTATTGTAGAGTGCACACTTAAATAGGGAGGCGGAGATAATGAAATTAACTTCCGAACTTAAAGCAATTCTCTGTGGCACAATGATCAGATATTCTCTCAGCCTGGAAAATATATGCAAATTTTATGCGTCGATCATTTGTTATTACCATTGCAGCAACATAAAACAGAGTTTTCTTGAACAATTAGACTTAAAATAGTGCATATTAATTAGCCAGGGGATTGCAGACATGAATATTAAAATTGTGTAATAGAGCCCTGTACTTTTGACATTACAACAGTGATGTGGGTGTGACGGAATCATGTATTTGTTTGTAATCCGAGGGCCTTGAGATCTCAAAGGCGTTCCATGTACATGAAAAGAAATACGAGCCCAACAGTTTTCATAATGGGTTATAGCTTTTGTCTGCCAAAGGAAGATAATTGCACATAGATGCTCACATTTAAACCTCTCATTTACTTCTGCACTTCTTGTCTTGCTTGTTTGTTTGTGTTCTTTTGTTCTTCAAGCTAAATTCCATTGCATGGAGTGCAAAATATATAGATTCTTTCTTCAATCTTGGTGTGTGTGTGTGTGTGTTTGTGTGTGTAACCCTAACTCTTTTGTAACATTGAAAATAACATTGTCTTACATTTAAAACCTTTTTTTTTTTTTTTTTTTGAATCCTGTACTTATTTAGTATTTTATTATTCACAAAATGCATTGAATCCCTTAAAAATGCTCCTATTTGCATAAAAGTAAATAAGGTAGTTATTGCCATTAGGTTTGGTGACAAATTTGAACAAATCACCCATACCGGGGCCTCCGGCACAAGACAGCGTCCCCGCCCCTCTCATCTGTCACTAGCGGCAATCTCCCCGAGGGGACGCCCTCGTGACACCCATAATGGTTGTTTGATGGCCCCCATAAAAGAAGTCAATGTATTGATGGGAGCCCTTTGAGGACAAACCTTATTTGTATGTGGATCAATCCAGTCAATTCATAGAAGGGAACCATAAGGAAGTGGAAAGCGGACTTCAATGATGACATTACACCTGTGACCTCACAGCTTTCTCTTCGAATTCTGATGACAGAGACAGTCTGTTTTCATGATAGTGTGTTGCATTTTTATTAAATCATGGAATCCCTCACAATCCGATTACCATCTTCCAGATTAAATTGCATTGTCTACAATTTGTCTGTGCAACCTAGGAATGCTTTATCAGCCTGTATTTTTGCTGACACAAATTTGCATCTTGCATTGACGCCAATTCTAAATTCAAAACAGTCTGAAAAGAAAGAAAAATGGTATGAAAAGAGGAATACTCTGAATTAAAAAAAAAGAAATATTATGATCATTTTTCTATTTCCATTTTACCTTGATATATTAATTTAAAAGACCCTTTTCCATGCAAAACATCATCTCAGTAACCGACTGATGTAATACTGTCTATAAATAAATAAATAAGGCCTGTGAAGGAAAGACCCACCAGACAAGCTCCAAAGGGAAGTATCAATACTGCAGAAGTCTTAAAGAGAGAGAAGTCAAAGTTAACGTTTCAGTCAGACTCTACGAACGATGACTCTGTTGCATCACTTTAAAATGAGGGGACAAATCGTGTCTACCTTTATTAAAACCTTCAAACGAAGCCATAATGAGAACGATTTCAAAGACAGCGGATGAATTCAAGTGGACAGTAACAAGTCTGTACAAGCTCAAAGTTTGGATGGAATCTCATGAAATCATGATGCGACACCACGCAACTTAACGCAACATGACATAAAGAACAGGGGCTGGTCAGTTACTTTCTACTCAAAACACATTTGTGATCCACAAGCTGCTATTACAATAATTTCATACAGTACCTGGCTCTGTGATCCTCGGCCTCAGACTGGATATATCTAATGAGACCCCGTGATACCTTGCATAATCTCTTCTCTCACTCCAATCCCAACTTGATGAACAAAGCAGACCCCTACATTTGTATGCACAGAATCTGTAACCCTCTCCGAGGTGGCCACCGACCAAAGGAAAAAATGAAGATATGGAAAGAAAAGAGGAAAAAGGTGTTGTCCTGGACCATTGAAGATTTCAGAATCAGGTTAGTATTCCACAATAGTAAAAAAAAGTATATATATATATAAAAATAACCTAAAACCACAGGATTTCTCAGAGAATAGGGACGCAAATAGTGGGGAGTCTTAGGTGAGGGCAACAGGAAGTTTTGGAGAAAGTTTGAGTGGAGTCCAAAGCGAGGTCCTATGGAAGAGAAGGAAAGAGCCCCAGTGCCTGCCTGCTCCAAAAGAGGATGGGATGAGACTGCATAGCTAATGAGCTCGCCGGCTCCAGAGAACCCCGGCTTTTCTTATTCTCGTTCATCATTAATTCAGCAACGTTGATAATTTCATTAGATTGCCACCATTTTTTTTTTTTTTTTTTTTCAGTTATCAATAATTGATGCACACAGCTCCTGGACCGGGGCAGTCCCTGTGCACGCTTTCACGCATGTGTGTGGTAACTGTGATATGGGCACACCTATACACAGTACCTTTTCCACACACACACACACACACACATGGCCGAGCCCTGCAAAGGCAGCGCAGGGGATAAAACATATGGCAGTCGTCAAAATGAAGCAGCGCTTCAGGTAAATAAAACAGTACCTGGCAAATACTGGAGAGTAATCATCTGGCGCTGTGGCAAAAGCACAGAGAAAACCGCCAGGGCAGTAAAACAAACACACAGAGCCAGACGAGCAGCCAGCCGATCTCCCTTCAAGCTTTCAACAGCCAAGCTGTGGGATTACTCTAATCACATTTATTTATTAACCCTCAATTAAGAATGTAAGTCTTACGGCTCATGTTAGTTTAGGGAGAACACTGGGACTTACAATGCACATAATTGACAGGCAGGGCTTATTCTTAGTTCAAACCGTTTTGGCTGATTAAGTATAAGCCTTTCATCTGTAGATACAATGCTATTAATTAAATCATTAAAAGAATTATTCACTTGTGAGAGGGGGGATTTAAAAAAAAGAAAGAAAGGAACATCAAATGAGAAGCTGCCTTGCAATAACTCCTGAAATATTCATTAATAAAAAAAAGATTGCTTAAATTTAATGGCAGGGATTACATGTGTAGAGACCGTCTCCATTTCGCCAAGCCTGCCCCTTAACACAAACCCTCCTCCCCACGTTTGATTACTTGATAAAGAGATTAAATAAGAGAGAGGAGCGCACACATTGCACACAGGCATTGATGCACAGATTGTGTAGCAAACATTCATAGCTCTACATACAAATATGGTACCGTATCTAACTCGAAGTAAACACTAAAAAGGAGCAGCACAAAGTTTAAGAGACCACCCACAAATGTAAATTCTGTCATCATGTACTCACCCTCATGTTGTTCCAAACCTGTATGATTTTTTTTCTTATTATTTTAATAAATGTTGGTAACCATTGACTTCCATTGTATGGACCCCCCAAAAAACACCCCACAATCGGGTTCCACAATAAAACATTTAAAAAGTGATAACATGGTTACTGTTTTCACACTGGCAATAGCAGTATTTAATTGGGTTTCACATTATTTTGATGAATAGCGTTGCATCTACATGTCTACTATCTCTCATTAGAGTGTTAGTATTAGAAGACTATAGAGTTAGGGTTAGAATAAGTTCACATGTATCTTGAAAAGTTACTTATAGTCAGTAGAATGTCTGTTGGGGAGCATCGCAATAAAGAGTTAACAGAGAGGCTACTAATACTCTAATGAGAGCTAGTTTACATGTAGTTGCAAAGTTGCAATTGCAACAGAATGTTCAAAAGGGACCATTAAAATAAAGTGTTACATTTAATTATGTTGATCAAATGGGATCAGTGTTGTTTTCTGAGAAGTTTCTATGTTATTGTGTGTCTCTACACACTTTCATAGTTTGGAGGCTTTGTTATTGGGTGTAAATAGATGGATCTTGTTTGATCAACTTACTGTTAACATTTTCCTTTTCGATCTTTCACATGGATGTGCATCCTCACACACACATATAAAGTAACTGTTCTTATGGAAAGTGACAGTAGCCTGCCAAGTACACCATATCCAGATCATTACTCTGCTTTGAGTTGGTCTTCTCACCACAGCTTGTAAAGAAAAGAGTTTGAGTGCATATTGATGAACAATGGGCTCCAGAAAAAGGGATTCTGCTTGCTCTGGTTGCCCAAAACAGTGCATTTTATACACCCAAAACTTGACTGAAAAGATTGGTCGGTTCAAAACACCTGCCTCACCTCACACAAAACCAAGCTCTACTTACAAACATGGGCTAAATTAAAATCGCTTTCTGAAGATTTGCTATTAATAACCATCATGAATATATAGAACTTGTTCAGTTGTTCAGAACGCCTGTTTACGCCTCAGAGTAAAAACTAAAAACAATTGTGAGATAAGGTTTACATAAGAAATAATGTGATATATAAAACACAATTGTAAGAAAGTCAAAATTACGAGAAACAATCACACGTGCGAGATATAGTTAATCCATGTGTATAGAAACCATTTCTACTTTAGAGTTAAAAAAATACGAGATAGTTTAAATGAGAAATAAAGTCAGAATTTCAAAATAAAGTATAGTCACAAAGTGAAAAAAGTTGTTGCTGTGAGAAAAAAAGTGCAATTACTAAAACAACAAACTTTGCAGTTGTGATAAATAGTCATAATTGCTAGATCTAAAGTCACATTATGAGGAATGATTTGGGAGATAAAAAGTAACAATTAAGTGAAAGTGAAATTAAGTCACAAAGGCAATTGTGAAATATTAAGTCACAATAATGAGAAATAAAATCACAAACGGGAGTTAAAAAGTTGCAATTATGAGAAACAGTCACAATTGCGAGATATACAGTAGTCACATTATGAGATATAAAGTAGTAAATGTAAAAAAGGACACAATTGTAATTGTGACTTGGCAATTGTTATTGGCAACTATGAGAAAAAAAGTCGCAATTAAGAATTGCAAACCTTTCAGGCCATGTGTTTCTGAATCAAAATATCTATGTGAAACACAACAACAAAAATGACCCATATTCTGCCTCATTGCACAATCCCAAAAGTGTTGCACACTGTCAACAGCACGTACTATTGTTTTTGAGATAGAAGATTGAACTCATTGGTGATTGTAGGATGATTGATGGCTCTGTGCTAAAGCAGATGAGACACACTCCACCCATACTGTAGTGAGACTGTTTGAGAGAGTGCCAGTAGCCCACCCATAGGGGGGCCTTACCGAGTTCTTCAAAAAGCCTGTGTGTGTGTCTGCGTGTGTGTGTGTGTGTGTGTGTGTGTGTGTGTGTCCTCCTCTGTTTGATCCCTTGCAGAGGGTCAGGACACGGGGGATTGGTCTATAGATCAGTTTATGTGTGAATCTGTCTGGTGGTGGGTGGCTGGTGCAAACAATTGATGCTAAAAATAATGTTCAACATAGAGTTACACAGAACTGCTATGATGGATGAATGAAACCAAGAGGAGAAAGTGTGGGTCTGAATGAGTGAAATATACATATATTGTGTGTGTGTACATGCTCTTGAGGCCATTGATGAGGTTTGTAATATTTCACTTTTGCAAATCCTACCAACACCTTTGAGGTTGCCAAGGCCTGGTATACTCGCAGTGTTGGCAGTCTATTTTTCGATCAAATTAGACTATGGGGAGATGAAAACCAAACTTCACAAAGGATAACTTTGGGTAATTGCTATGATGCTCCTGGTAAAAATAAATAAACAAATGGATAAATAACCCCTTTTGTGTATTGTTTTTCATCCACATCTGGTATCAAATAGGCTCCAGCCATACAGATGAAAGCCATAATAGAACAATTATATGCAGTTCAGTAACACGACACAGAGAAGTGTTCTGTATGGGCATTTTCTTTCTTTTCTGATTCATTAACAACATTCCCTGTCAGGTTGGTGGTTAGATGGTTTTCTAATGCTTTCTAGATCTGATTTATCTTAAAAAGGCTTTGTTCATTTTTGATTTGATGTTTGTTCATATTATCATATTCACATATTATATTAATATATGTTTAAATTACATTTCATATTTATGTTTAATCATTTATTTATATATTTTTTTAAATCGTTGAGTCAGTGGTTTTCCTGAAGACATATTCAAGTAGACTAATTGACTTTGGACTGTTGTATGACTGAAATAATGTATTGTGTGTGTGTGTGTGTGTGTGTTTTTTATATGTAAATGTATGCATGTATAAAGTCCAAAGTTGTTTTGATCCACATTGACTTTACTTATTATGCTGTATGGAGAAAAACATCTTTTATCTTATTTTGTATTCCAGAGAATACAGTCAGTCGTATAGGTTATGGCATGACATGGGGCTGAGGATCAGGATCTCCTTATCCTAACTGGACAAAATATGTAGAGGGCTTTTACATAATACATGTTCTTGTGTTCAAAAAACGCAACTCAACAGAATGGCAACTGCCATGATGTCTGCATGTGTATGTCTACAATTCTGGTGCTTTAAAATGGAATGAAATTCAAAAAATGACTTTTCCAAGAGCGCCATGACTAAAAATATGAAAGCTAGCTAAATTTATAACTAAAAAAATCCAAACAAAATACTTCAGCAGTTGACTAGCAGGATGTTTGATGACTAGTCGACCATTGTAACCCATCCCTAAATGAGCAGGCCTTTAGTGTGACAAGGTCAGTGTGAGTTGGAATCATCCAACACTATATAGTCAGTGATCTCTCCGTGCTGCCTCTGAGTGAATGGATCACCCCAGTTTTCCACAGACATCTCTCATACATCCCCACTGAGACTGAAATGTGCAGAAGGAGGCCAGAGATGAGGGGACCAGCGGGTGACTGGAACTAACCTCGCTAACTTCCCCGTAGCCTGTAGGGGGGTCGGGCTCACGAATGGCACTCGGCATGAATCACTCGTCGGGAAATTATGTCCACAACATTTAATATAGCGAATTGCTACTTGCGTTACAGACGGCACGTGATCATTCATCACAACTTCTCGCAGCCGTGGCTGTTTGCCCAATTCGACGCCCTGCCCTTCTATAATGGGTGTACAATTGAATCAGGTGTCTGGTCCTCTTAAAGAAATTAAGTCATGGCTTACGCTGCGGCCACTTAATGAGGGCCGGGCTGCGAGACAGTGACGAATGGGGGGCGACGCTAGGGTAGCGCAATATCTGCATTCCGTCGCGTGTCGATTTTTCACCCTTCCGCCTCCCTGCTGCCATCCCCCTCCTCCCTTGAGAGGGAGAGATATCAGTCACCTGCGCGGTTATTAGAAAGCTCTTATTTGAACATAGATTCCCTTCTGCGATGACAGCTAATAACAGGATTGTCGTTCATGAGAAGTATTTTTACGTAGCCTTTTGATTATGATGGACATTACGAGCTACGGATAGTTCCTCCCAGCACTGCAGGTGCCTATAACTAGTTAATAGTGGTGCTTATGATGTACGGAATTTGTTTAATAATTCAAGATGGTGGGAAAGTCAACTGTGTGGCCCACATTTTGCAGGACTTTTGACAGATCTCTTTCATAATGTACCAGATTTAAATGTTTATTTAATTGAGGTACGGCTTATTGAAGCCTTTTGACGCCTCAGAAAAAAAAAAGAAAAGAAATAAAGACGCATTATGAGATATAAAGACACAGTTATGAGAAATAAAATCACAATTACTAGAAATTAAGTAGCAATTGTGAGAAATAGTCTCATTTGTGAGATATACAGGAAATAAAAGTCACAATTATGAGATATGAAGTCACACTGTGAGATATAAAGTGCAGTTCTATGACCATCGCATTTGTCAGATATAATGTTTCATTTGTAGGATATGAATTCACATTGCAAGATATTAAGTCACATTGTGAGATATAAAGTCGTAATCTCAGGAAATAATCACAACTGTGAGATATTGTCGCATTGTGATATACAAAGAGATATAAAGTTGCAATTGCGAGAAATAATGTCGTATTTGATAGATATAAAGTAAAGTCAAAAACTGTGATATGCAAAGTCACATTGCGAGATATAAAGTTACAGATGTTAGAAAACTGCATTCATGAGATGCAATTGTGAGAAATAGTCTCATCTTTGCGATATGAAGTTGCAGTTAGGAGATACAAGTTGCACTTACGAGTAAAAGTATCATAAAAGATGCAATTATAAGAAATAATATTGCATTTGTGATATAGTTCTAATTGTAAGAAAGTTGCATTTGTCAGATATAGTGTTGAAAGTGTAAGATATAAAGTCACATTGTGAGATAAAGTCATAATTTCAAGAAATAATTGCAATTGTGAGATTTGTCATTTTGTGACATATAAAGAGATATAACATTTACAAGCAATTACAATAAAAAATAATTACGGGAAATAAAGTCACACTTATGAGAAATAGTCTGTGAGATATGAAATCACATTGTGAGACATAAAGTTACAGATGCGATATAAGTAACATTTGTCAGATATAATGTTCTGTTGTAAGATATGAAGTCACACTACAAGATAGAAAGTCCCAATGTATTTTGAGAAATAGTCACAATTATGAGATATTGCAATCAAAATTGACCTGCAAGACATTTTGCTTCCAGGAATTTTTAACAAATGCATCAGTCAACTATTATAGAAAGTTTATTAATACACATTTGAGTGATTCTGAGAAGGTAAAGTTGATGAGAAAAACAATAATAATAATCAAATTAGCCCTAAACGTTTGTGTTCAAAATTATTCAACCCCCAAAAGTAAAAAAACTAATTATTTTATTCTTTATAACCTTAAAAAAACGCTGCCTGTAAGTGCTTAGAAGCTTCGGTCACATCTCTATTGCAATTTTGGCCCCCAGCAAACACAGAACGTTCCCCTCACGTTCCTGAATGGTTCCCATGTGGTTATTTTTTGGGGAACCAAACAAGAACGTTCTAGGAACGTTCCCTGTAGGTTATTTTTAGCTTCAATTTTTATGACCCAAGGAGAACATTCCCAGAACGTTCCCAGAAACTAAAATTGTTAACTGGGCCATTCCTCGCTTGAATAAGCTTCCATATTACTGATAATCGTACTTACTGATAAACGTTACCACTGCTTTCTTCAAATTCCACCAAATATTTTCAATAAGATTTAAATCCGAAGACTCTACAGGCCTGTCAAGAATATTCTACTGATCCCTGAAACAAGCTTAATATAAGTAGATTTGGATGAATAATACTATTGGAATGGCTATCCTGCAATAAAGTCGATTGATCATAAAGCTTCAGTCTCTCAATTCATCACAATTTTTACCAAAATGGCTTGATACTTCAAATAATTTGTGATGTCCTTCATACAGTCAATATTTCCACTTCCTGCAACAGCAAAACACCCCCATAAGAAGACTGGACCACCTCCACGTTCTTCTGCTCATAAAAAAGTTCCAGTTTGGTCATAACTCCACAGGTCTATCCAAATGAATTTGAGCATATTCAAGTAAGCCTTTTATGTTCTTCTTGGTCAAGAGTGAGATTTGCCAACTATTTACCAAAGAGATTTGTCCTAGTCCTAACATGAAGGTCATGCTTGTAGTGTTCTTCTTATATACTCTGCATTTAAATGTTCTCTTACGAGAGTATCTCTCGTACTGCGTAATATCTTCCGCTATGGGGAAAACTCTTTTCCACGAGATATTGAAGCCAAAAAATTATCCTTAATTTTTTAATCAATGTAAAACGCTTTGTGGCAGCAAGCAGACATAGGCGAGACAGCTCGCGCGCCTATTGGCTGACCTGCAACAAAAGCAGCAGCCTATCGGGAGAGGCTCTGCGTGACGCCATGACGAATGAGGGCACTTCGCGCCCATTATCGTCACGTCCCGCCAGAAAGGGCGTGGTCTCGCCCTATAAATAAGCTTGATAGGCTGCTATACACTGATTTTCAACTCTTCAGCGAAGCTCACGCATCGCTGGATCCGGAGTGAGAAGCCGCGCCGTCGACCTGTAGCCTTCAGCGGGACGTGCCCTTGAGTCTGGAGTCGCTGGCCTCGCCGCCTTCAGCTGCCGTACCTGCTGCGCTTTCCGGCGTACTATATCCTTTACTCTGCCTAGAGTGCGTGTTTGCTTACGTCACGCAACACACATCTCTCTCTCTCTAAAAGAGCTGCGTCTTTTTAAAGATGCCATCCTGTGGCTCGTGCCGCTCTCAACTCAGCGACGAGGACCGCCATGTCATCTGCGTGTCCTGCCTGGGTGAGGATCACGCGGCTATCGCGCTCGCTGACGGCGGATGCCCTCATTGCGAGGTATTGCCCATGGCGACTCTGAGGACTCGCCTGGCATCATTCTCCGAGTCCGCATTTCAGCCTACTGTGGTGCCGCGCCGCAAGAAGCGCCGCGCCCAGCGCGCTCCCGAGCTCTCTCCAGCCCGCCAAAGCTCGCCGGTTCGCCCGCCTGCTTCGCCGGCTTCGCTCCAGTCGCTCCCGGACGGACAACGGCCGCCGTCTGCCGCCGCATCCGCCCCCGGTTTTGACGAACCTACTGAGGTATGCTCTCTCGTGGCTTCTGATAGCGAGGATTGGGCGAGCTCCGTGGACCTCCCCTCTGCTAACGTTTCCAGCCAACCCTCTGGGAAGAGAGCCGGCATTGAGGCTGAGCTGATGCGTCTGCTCACCCAGGCCGTGGAAAGCATCGGCCTCGATTGGGAGGCGCCCGCGCTACCACCGCGCAACAGGCTGGACGGACGCTTTCTCGGGAAAGACGAAGCTCCGTCAAAGTCCAGGGCCGCTCCCTTCCTCCCTGAACTTCACGACGAAGTCTCCAAGTCATGGAACGCCCCCTTCTCCGCCAGGCTGCGTACCTCTACCTCCGCGGCATTCTACACCGTCGACGGTGCGGGAGATAGAGGGTACCTCTGCATCCCTCCTGTGGAGGCAGCGGTAGCGTCGCATCTCTGCCCGCCCTCCGCTGGACGGCGCGCGCAGACAACGCTCCCATCTAAAGCCTGCCGGGTGACGTCATCACTGCATGGGCGCGCTTACACCGCCGCCGGGCAAGCAGTTTCAGCGCTGCACACGATGGCTGTCTTGCAGATCTTCCAGGCTGACCTTCTCCATAAACTGGACGAGGAAGGACCCGGAGCTATCTGCGTGGCGGATTTAAGAAGCGCTACAGACCTCGCTCTACGCGCCGCCAAAGCCGCTGCACAGGCCATAGGGCGAAATATGGCCTCTCTCACTGTTGCCGAGAGACATTTGTGGTTGACGCTGTCAGAGATGACGGATGCCGAGCGCTCTGTATTCCTCGACGCGCCCATTTCACCAGCGGGCCTCTTTGGATCTGCCGTCAAGGACTTCGCGGACAGATACACAGAGGTGCAGAAAACTTCGCAGGCTATGAAGCACTTCCTGCCGAAGCGCTCGAGCTCCGCTACAGGTCGCCCTAAACAGCCGCCTGCTCGCAGCTCTCAGCCGCAGCCTGCACCGCCCGCCGCCGCCGCTTCACAGCGCCGCCAGGCCCGGGACCAGAGACCGCGCTCTCGCTCTGCTGGACGCCGCCCCCCTCAGCGTGGGCCCCGGCCGAGGATTGAGATCAAGCCTGAGGCCTCAAAGCCTTCCTAGCAATGCTAAGGAAGCGACGGTGTTCAGATCCCGCTGCGGCCGGATTTCCACCAAAACTTCTCGCTCGTTCAGTTCCATGCGTCGTGACTGTCCCAGTGTATTTAGCAGTGAAGCAGCCGGTGTCTCAGCCGGCTTGCCTGCGCACAAAAGCCGTTTTTACGGCTACCCAGATAAATCCAATAAAGAGTGTATTTTCTGGTGTTCCGGCCATGGCCGATGGTGTTTTGAGTGTTGTAAGAATGCCCACGCCCCAGTGCCCATTCCCACGCCCAGACACAGCCCGCCACGGTGCAGGGCTAGCACACATAAAATCGACTCAGGTCGATTGTGCAGACAATGTAGTGAACGCGCCCATACAATGCCCGCTTACACTACGCGCCGCGTGTCCCTTGGTTTCTGTAAAAACGAAACCAACACACATTCAGTCGGCTCCAGCCGAGAGCGTGTGCAGTGCAGTAAATGTGCCCGTAGTTCTGCGCCCACATTCCCCCACAGACACGCTGAATCCCACGGGATTCCCCCCGCTCACTCTCGCTGCACGTCCCGCCATAGAGAGGTTGAGCGCGGCCAGGCTGCCCGCTGTGATCAGCGCGCCCCCCGCCTCGAACGCTGTAAACACGGCGTCGTGTTCCCAGGACACCGGGGCTCTCGAGCTGCCGTCTTGTCACGGCCAGAGCCCGGTTTTCATTCTACCTCTAGCTATTCACGCAGACGCGTGGTCAAAGCTTCCCGGGGTATCAGAATGGGTGCTGAACACTATAAAGAGAGGCTATTCGCTACAATTCGCTCGACGTCCCCGCCGTTATACGGCGCGTGTCGAGACTACGGTGAAATACGAAGTATCTCATCTACTTTGAGCCGAGATAGCGAAACTACTGAGCAAAGGGGCTATAGAACCCGTCTCTCAGGCTCAGAGCGAAGGGGGCTTATACAGCAGATATTTTCTGGTACCGAAAAAAGATGGGGGTTTCAGACCCATTCTAGATCTGCGGCAGCTGAACAGAGCACTTGTGAAGCGCCAGTTCAGGATGCTTACGACCAGGAAAATCCTCGCGCAAGTGCGCCACGGGGACTGGTTTATGTCAATAGATCTGAAAGACGCCTATTTCCAAATACAAATAGCGTCCCATCACAGGCGATTCTTGAGATTCGCATTCGAGGGCCAGGCATATCAATACACAGTCCTGCCGTTCGGCCTGTCTCTAGCACCCCGTACATTCACGAAGTGCATGGACGCGGCTCTCGCACCCCTGAGACTTCGGGGCATGCGAGTTATGAACTACTTGGACGATTGGCTGATTCTAGCTCGATCACGATCGGAGCTCATAGAACACAGGGCCGCATTACTCGAGCACCTCGAGATGCTGGGCCTTACAGTCAATTGGGCGAAGAGCTCGCTGTTTCCCAGCCAGAAAATTTCTTTTCTGGGAACAGTGTTAGACTCGCTATCCATGACGGCACGCCTGTCACCGGAGCGCGGACTAAACATTCAGCACGTCGCGAAATCCTTCCGCCACGGCTCTATAGTCCCACTCAAAAGGTTTCAGAAAATGCTGGGCCTAATGGCCTCAGCAGCCTCTGTACTCCAGCTGGGCCTGCTTCGCATGCGCCCACTGCAGATGTGGCTAAAAGCACGGGTTCCACCCCGGGCATGGACCAAGGGTCTGCTCCGCCTCAGGGTCGACCTACAGTGCGTTTCAGCTCTGGAACCTTGGAAAGTAACCGACTGGTATCAGTCAGGTGTGTGTCTGGGGACCGCCTCGAGTGTGAAGGTGGTGTCTACGGACGCCTCCACCTCGGGGTGGGGAGCGCTGCTCGAGGGCAGACCGTTGGCTGGCCTGTGGTCAGAACGGGAGAAGCTCCTTCACATAAACTGCTTGGAAATGATAGCAGTCGACAAAGCGCTACAGCGCTTTTGTCCCCAGATAAGAGGCCACCACGTCTTGGTCCGGTCAGACAACATGTCAGTGGTGGCATACATAAATCGCCAGGGCGGCGTCAGGTCCCGAAACCTTTACAGGCTGACAGAACGCCTCCTGGTCTGGGCTCAGCACAACCTGCTCTCGCTGAAAGCAGCGCATGTGCCTGGTCACCTGAATGTGGGACCAGACAGACTGTCCAGAAACAACGTCCCAGCAGGAGAATGGTCGCTGCACCCGCAGACGGTCCAGCTGCTGTGGGAAACGTTCGGCAGAGCGCAGGTGGACCTATTCGCGTCCCACGGAAACGCTCACTGCCCAAAGTTTTTCTCGAAAAGCAAAGACGCGCTGGCCCATGTCTGGCCCCGCTGTCCCCTATATGCTTTTCCCCCTGTCTCGCTCCTACCTCAGGTGCTGGAACGAATCAGGAAAAACGGATGCCCAGTGCTGCTCGTAGCTCCGCTCTGGACGAACCAGACTTGGTTCCCTGTCCTGATGCAGCTGACCAGCGCTGCCCCTTGGCCTGTACCATTGAGGAGAGACCTCCTCTCGCAGGCGGAGGGCTCGATTTGGCATCCTCGCCCGGATCTGTGGTCCCTGCACGCATGGGCCATTCAACGGGTACCCGCTAACCTCCCAGAGGGAGTGCTAAACACGATCGCGCAGGCTAGAGCTCCGTCTACTAGACGGCTCTACTCCTCGAAATGGTCGGTGTTCTCTGCTTGGTGTCAAGCCCAGGGCTTTTCACCCGTAGACTGCGGGGTTATGGAAGTGCTTTCCTTCCTTCAAGAGCTGCTGGATAAGGGCAGGACCCCATCCACGCTCAAAGTATATGTGGCGGCCATAGCAACGTTTGCAAAACCAGTGTCTGGCCAGTCGCTAGGAAGGAACGACTTAGTCGTGCGTTTCCTTAGGGGAGCTCGGAGGCTAAACCCCCCCAGGCCCCCTTCAGTCCCGTCATGGGACCTTTCCACGGTCCTGGAGGCCATGAAGGGTGCCCCATTCGAGCCAATCCAGTTGTCGGACATGAAACACCTGTCTCTCAAGACAGTGTTTCTCATGGCTCTCGCTTCAGTGAAGCGCATAGGGGACTTACAAGCGCTTTCTGTAAGCGCGTCATGTATGGAGTTTGGGCCTAATGACTCAAAGGTCATTCTCAAACCTAAACACGGCTATGTGCCGAAATCCCTCAATACACCGTTTAGGGCCCAGGTAATTTCCCTGTCTGCCCTTCCGGTTCTCAATGAGGAGAAGGACGCAGGTCTCCTTTGCCCCGTTAGGGCATTAAGAGCTTATGTGTCCCGCTCGTCTGGTTTCAGACAGACTGAGCAGCCTTTTGTTTTGTTTGGCGGGCGTTCCAAGGGACTTGCCGCTTCAAAACAGAGCCTATCCAGATGGATAGTTGATGCCATAGCGCTGGCTTACACTTCTAGGGGCCTGCAGTGCCCCTTGGGTGTCAGAGCGCACTCCACGAGGGGCGTGGCCTCGTCGTGGGCATGGTCTAGCGGGGTCTCCCTGCAAGATATCTGTACGGCCGCGGGCTGGGCCTCGCCGTCTACATTTATAAAATACTATAACCTGGAGGTACCCGCCTTACAAGCCAAGCTTTTGGCGGTCTAGACTTCAGCGTTATCTGACATATGTATGGCCACCCAGTTTAGGCTGAAAGCTTTCACCCTAGCTGCGTGGTCTGAGGGTCATATAATTAGCTCCCCTGGATGCTATTTTTATATGGAAAGACGCTTTTTAGCCTCTACTTCTCTACTCCCTGTGGGTTTATCTATAAGGAGTGATGCTTCTAGCCTCTCCTCCTCTACTCTCTGTGATTATGCACTATATGTGCCCCGGGCCTCGGCCCCTGGGACGTTGGTGTTGGATCCCTGTCCGCACGGCGTGTTACACTGTGTTCCCCATAGCGTAAGATATTACGCAGTACGAGAGATACTCTCGTAAGAGAACGTACTCGGTTACTAACGTAACCTCGGTTCTCTCTAGAGAGGGAACGAGTACTGCGTATCTTGCCGTGCTTGGAATACGCGCTGGTTCGCTTCAGCGTTGAAAAATCAGTGTATAGCAGCCTATCAAGCTTATTTATAGGGCGAGACCACGCCCTTTCTGGCGGGACGTGACGATATGGGCGCGAAGTGCCCTCATTCGTCATGGCGTCATGCAGAGCCTCTCCCGATAGGCTGCTGCTTTTGCTGCGGGGCAGCCAATAGGCGCGCGAGCTGTCTCGCCTATGTCTGCTTGCTGCCACAAAGCGTTTTACATTGATTAAAAAATTAAGGATAATTTTTTGGCTTCAATATCTCGTGGAAAAGAGTTTTCCCCATAGCGTAAGATATTACGCAGTACTCGTTCCCTCTCTAGAGAGAACCGAGGTTACGTTAGTAACCGAGTACGTTTTTTCCTCCTTTCATCAGGTCACCTTGCAAGTCTTTGGCAGTAAATTGAGGACTTTTCTCAGTTGCTCTCATCAAACATTTTAATACCCTTAAGGTAGTATGCTTTTTCTTCAACACCCTCAAATGTTTTCTGGTTTTATTAAAAATAACTCAAAAGCATAACATTATATATTGACACTGTCACTTTTAATTTAATTGGCACTAAATTGTTATAGATACAAAAAAAAAAAAATCTGTAGGTTTAGAAAAGCTTACATTTGTAAATTATTACAGTATCCGAGGGTTGAATAATTTTGATTGCAACTGTGCCTTTTTATATTTTACATGTATAAATAAGTACCTCATTTGATTATTATTATTTATTTTACTCTGAGGTGAAAACTGACTTCCATAATGTAATGGTACAATGTAACTCACACATCACTGTGAAGGTCAGGAAAACAGACTACTCTGAACAGACTAGTCTTCAGTGGGACATTTCTAATTCCATGAACAGACACTTCCAGGTTCTTATGTGTGTTTGTCTCCACAATGTACTCTCAAAATGGACGTTTATAAACATCTCAAATTTTGGCTGTGTCAAAATGTCTTATGATAGACTTCTTTTAAGAGCATCATGTGGTGTGAAAGGGTTTCTTTTCTGGACCACAAATCCATGAATGTTTTAAACACACAGAAGGAGTTATCAGAGTGCAGACCATTCAGTCATACCAACTGAAATGTACTATGACATATACTGTATATTATATTTTATATATTGTATATTGTATCACTCCTTCACCACTTTAAAACAATCATTTTTGACTACTGAATTTTTTTACAGCTCCTATATAACTCCATAATTTACATAAATCCCTTCAGAACCACAAGTATCATAACCACTAAAAAGAACATCGCCCACCCTTGAGATTCAGAGCAGAACAAGCTGTGGTTTGATGTGACTACCATCTTAGTGAGGAACTGGAACTGGCAACGGCTATTAATAACCATGACGGGGATCAATGAGAGGAACATCTCAAGATGATCAGAGGAGCATCCCAGAATGAATAATCAGGGCTGGCCTGAGCTGAGTGGAACCTGCTACATGTATGCCCTTTAATAAAGCAGTAAGACATATGGAGCTGCATGGAACTTGGCTCTGCAGTGGTCAAGCTATGTAACAAAGATGACTGTGTGTGAAGCCGAGGACCCTCTCATTCCTCTCTTCCTCTATCCCAATTGAATTGCACTCAGTATGAATTATTGACCCTGTAGTCCGGACCGTCTTCATTACTGGGGAGAATGTCAAGCCTGGTTTGCAGATACGTTGGGTTGGGTTGGCTGACCATGTCGACGTGCTCTATCTTTAATGCCCTGAGCAAACCGGATGGTCTCCGCGTTTCATCAGACTAGCCGTCAGGAAGCATGTTCATGTCCAAGTCTGAGTCCAGAAGCTTGGAGAGCACCACCTGGGAGCCGTCTGTGCCTCAGTATGTTGTCTTAAAGTTCTAGATGGCTGCATGCTTGCAGAAGAGGAGATAGATGTAAAGTTCCCCAAAACTTTCCCCACATTTTCACTGCATCTTGACAAGAAATTGTCAAGTCTCATTGGAAGAATGTGCATTTACACACATTTTTGCAAAATTGTACCTACAGGATGCATACTATCCACTGCAGTGTCCAGAAGAAACAAACATGAGTGCCAGTAAAACACCAACAACTTTTATTTCTTTTCACACAAATTATAATTACAGGGTCATGTTATTGATTAAAGGAATAGTTCACTTAAAAGTTAAAATTCTGTCATCATTTACACTCCCTCAAAAAAATTTTCAAACCTTTATAAATTTCTTTCTTTTGCAGAACACAAAATAATTATTTTGAAGAATGTCAGTAACCAAACAGTGGATGGACCCCATAATATTTTTTTTCCTACTATGGAAGTCAATGGGTCCCGTCATCTGTTTGATTACCGACATTCTTTACACATACCAACAGAAGAAAGAAACTCATACTCACAAGTTTGGAACAACATATGGGTAAGAAAATGATGACAATATTTTCAATTTTTTGGGTGAACTGTTTCTTTAATAAAGGGTTATTTTTGCGCAGTTCCTTGCACAGTTCTTTGTTATGACCTCAAAACGCTTACAAACAAATACATGTTGACGTTTGCATCACGTAACCAGTTCCATATGTATGGTATGGCTTTTGTAATGTAGTAAACTTGCTCGGTAGCATCACAACCTTGCACTTAGCAAAGTGGAGCGTTCAGGTACGAGTCCCTTCACATTATGAAAGAGCTCAAAGACTTGAAGAAGCAAGCTAAAATGGCATGGCTGCTTCAACAACTAGGTTTTTATCTCACATTTGTTTTTTGTTAACACTGTCAGTTTGGTTTGGAGTAGGTGGTATGATATTTCAACGCATTCTCATCCTAACATTTTAGTGCCACTCACTGCTGCAATACGTACAACAATCAACAAAATAAAACATTGCTAGATTCATGTTCATCTGTTTCGGATCAATCTTAACACGCTTTTAGCACATTTCCCTGGACATTTCACTTATAAAATGTCCCAAAACATGCAGGAAGCTATGTAATATCATTTTACAATAATATCACCACAGGTATGTTTTCCAATGAGCCTGGTTTGCATTTCAGTGAATCTTAAAAGGTTATAAAGTTATAGTGATATTAACGATCTCAAAGGGTTGATCCTATTTTCTGGAATATCAATCTTCACTCAAAATAAAGAAATGACGACTGAAAAAACATTGTAACCCTTAAATGGATGGTTGTAAAATAATACAAGTTCTGCATTCCAGCTAAGGAATCATTCCCACCTGTTTTATGTACCCCACACATTACTGAGCTCTGTTGGTGGGGTTTTTCAGGAATAATGCTGAGCTGAGCTGTCAGACATCCCCATCTCTGAAACAAGCTCCTGTCTGAATTGAAAGTGAATTGTAAAAAGAAAAAAATAAAGTTTTAAATATATCTATATATTTTTTGGACCAGCATCCCTCTCATGAATCAGCCTCACGTTTGACGGTTTATTAGTTTGAGGTCGCTGAACACATTAGTCAAGGTATCATGTTAAGCACTGCTTAGAGTCTGTAAATTGCTCTTTTCTGAGATCTTAAGGGTCAGGCCAGTCTGTTGAGATGATCAGTACTGTCATGTTCTCTGTAGCAGGGGTTCAAACTTTTTGATGCCTAGGAAACCCCAAATGCATCGACCCCCTAAAATATGAATAAAGATGTATATATTTTCATGCACAAATATCCTAAAATACTCAGTTTCAAAATCAAATCATTGGCTTTTGTGGTCACTAACGTAGCCAATTAAGTCAAAGAAAATTCATTAAATTATTACATTGATAAAATATTATCTGGAAAAAAAATATTTACCTTTTAGCTGATAGCCCACTATCACAGTTGTAAAACTAAAGAGAAACATTTTCGTTCAATTCAGCTTTATTTGTAAAGCACATTTCACAATAAATATTGTTCAAAAGCAGCATTTCATTCATTTCACGTTTATTGTCATTGTCATTCAGAGAACAGCAACAAAATTGTGTTCGGAGCATACAACAACCGTACATGGTGTATTAAGGTGCACTAACAAATAAATAAGAAATAAAAAAGCATGTTAAATATTTCAAGTTTACACTTTAACAGACCAACAAATACTTAAAAAAACTATTTATTTTCTCTTAAATATGAGGTAAACAAACATTCTGTCTCCATATCCATTTTTCATGTGTCCATTTTTATGTGTTATAAATGGGGTCCTTGATTTAAAAGTCATGATCAAACAGTAGTAGCACTAGATATTTACTTCCGTATTATGACATATATCATACAAGTATGGATTATAAAAAATAAAAATAAAATGCATCAAAATTCTATGCATCAGTTGTTGATTAGATTTTGAGATGGCATTTTTTAGATCTGAATCAAAAATAGAGGCAGACGAACACGAGCTTGTCCTGCATATCACCAAAGAGACATAGGTTGTTTAAGGTTAAAAACTATAAGGTTAAAAAACAAATGCATGGATGAATTGTTCACAATATCAATTTACATCTATAACATGCCTTTAGAAAATAGTTTCAATTTGACATAATGAGAACATTAAAACTTTACTCTGTCACAGTCTCTACCATAAGTTTTGTGCACTCTTTAAAAATAATAAATCCTCAGTAAGCAAATATTTAAATGCACAACAATTATTTGCCTGCAGGACAACACATAAGTGCTTGTGGTTTCTGCATTATCTTGCTAGTAGCTTTTAGATGGTACATCACAAGACCTACTTTGCCACAGTGAAAAGCACCACAACCTACTTGCAGCCTTTTGTTTTTATTTTATTTTCCCTGACAGTCACAGCTAAGTATTTACCTCAGCAATTACCCACTGACATCCTTCATCTCTTTAACAGTGCTGTACAGTCACCCCCAAAAATAGTGAGATACTATAAACATGCTTGCATTCCCACAGAAAAAGCTTACTGTGATTCAAACATGAAAAGGGAGCGTACATGGTCCTATATAAAAAAAAAAAAAAAACATAGAAAATCAATTAAAAAAGTAAACAAACCAAAAAAGAACACCAGCAGCATAAATGCGTGATAAAATGTGTAGATATGTAATGCCGGTGTGTTTGCTTCTGATGAGGGGAGATGAAAAGACATGCATTTTAAAAGGAGACAAGAAGATGTCATCTTCTGTTTGTCTGACATATTTACACAATTACCGCACTATAAGGCTGAGCTTCCTGGATCTCTGTGCTTAAAGGTTTGAAGTTTTTTATTTTTTTCTTCATATTTCTTTGGTGTCAGCAAGATTAGTCTGCAGTGTGGGCAAGGTACAGTATGCTAATAAAACAATATGATTTTGTGGGAAGTGTTCAACAAAATGGGCAGGATGCAAAACAATCACATACACATTCACAGTCTGCCAGACATTTCAATGGCATGGGTAATTAAAACCTATCCTACCTCACCTCACACCCTAATACATATTCACTTACCCCAAATCTACAGGAATTACAGAATCTGTCCGGCTCTCTGAGGTATCCGCACACAATGGTGCTTTTATCATATGCTTATCAGCATGACCTCTTTCTCTCTTTTTAATGCTCAATCTTTTGCCCTTTCAATCAGGAAGCATATTACTCCTCTGTCAGAGCAAAGCACTTCCTAACGACAGCAGAGCCAGCTGGGATAGAGGGCGAGGGCAGGAGGCCCTTCGCATTAACATAATAATCCAGCCATGCTCCCACAGGCCCTGGGGCCAGACAGCATATTAGCTGGGTCCCCTTTGTGACGGTCCTTGCAAAGGAGAAAGAGCCGTCTTATTACTTGCCTGTCAACCTGTGGAACCTTTATTTTTGGCTTTTGGAGCCACTGTTGTTGGTTGTGAGGACAATAATGGGTTTAAACGTTTGTGAATATTTGTCGACATATTCATGCTAAATTTACATATGAAAATGCCTGCTGTCTGCATTGAAACTTCCATGCATCTTCCCAATGACACAAACACCTGAAGGATGGATAACTGAGCACTGTATACTTGGAGAAGATACAATGAAATACACATCACATGCCATTTAGTCTGATAAAGGCTGCCCCAGGCTAAAATATTTTTAAAATCTTATCCAGTTTTCAAAATGTGACTACAAACATGACGATAACAACAAAAACAGTTTTGTTCCTATAGTGTGTGGTGTGTTGTGACCAAGAAAGCCAACCACACACTAATAGATTTAATTCACAAACAACTGGTCCCAACTGTGAACACAAGAAATCTCATTGAATCTTGCAAAATCTCTCATGGTCAAACGTGCATTTAGAGTAAGCAAACATGCCGGACGACGGGCAAGAAGAAATGGTAATAATAGTGTTTGGAGTGCTATTTACAGAAAATTTGCGGGGGAGAAAAAAGAAAAACATTTGGATCAAGTCGTTGTTATGCTTTCGTCTTCCGTCAGCTCGCTTTCTGATTGGATCTCATTTCGGTCCACGTGACAATCTACGGAGTGGGCGCGTGTTTGTCTCAAACAGGATTTCTGATTGCAAATATTCAACATGTTGGATATTTATGATTTGAGATATGTGCTTATTTCGAGCAGATTCAATCGCTCTTAACACCACGGGAAAATCTGATAAGATAATCTGTAGAACTAACAAGATAATCGGGACTTTATAGGGTTGTCGGAAGGGGAGATTGGGAAGATGGGGGGTCTGAGCTACCACTATGTTATCTGAATTTTAGTTTAAAATAGTACAAGCAAACTTTTCCCAGTCATACAAATGCACTGGAAAGGGATTAGCTTTCCATTCCATGTTTTCATTTCTTTCCAAAGGCTTTCACTGACTACTGTTAGCAATATGCACCTGTAACCCTGACTTTATTTCAGGATCAATAATAAGAATTGTATATAGTTTAAATCAATTATAATGCCAATGCTAAATAATACAGACACTTGATTTTGAATCACACAATTTATGTCACCCGCTACACACCGGCCATGCGATCTTATTCATTAATCTCCATGCACACAAATTGTGACTAACCGTCTATTTTCTCAAGAGGCCCTTGTGTGTCAAGTGGCTCTTCACACAAGCGTCTTGAAGTGCCTGAGTCCTTGAAGCTCTTCAAAAACACAAGCACTACGCACAATGTAATATATAACAAAGTGCACAAGAACAAACACTTCCATTGTCCTTCTCACTATAAAGACTCCTTAAATTCAAGATTCATCAGTAGTGTTGAATTTAGATGGGCATCATGGGCTTTAAGCCCAATAGTCAATGAGGAAACATCCATGTAAGGCTGCCGGAGAGAGAGAGAGCAACGGGGAGTCTGTCAGGCCATTTAGTTTTAAAGGACCTCAGATAGTGGATGTGATAGTGTGCGCTGACAGCTCAAGAGCAGAGGAACAGATAGACAGAGGAGGTGGCGGAGAGGTCTCACACTGAAGTCTCCCAACTTTGAGATGTCAGAGTAGGAAGATGAGGAGGCAGCAACTCCACAAACAACCGGATCAAGCCACACCATAGGCCCCCACCAGTCAATGCCCCCTTGGGGGGCAGTGCTCTAATTGGTGGAAAGGGCAGCCCGTCCGCTCTCACACTCAGATCTCTCTGAGGACATCCGAGGCAACGTGCCAATTACTGCCAATTGTTGGCCTCGTCATTGAGATGTGGACAGTTGTCCACATGGAATATGACTGGGGTCGGAGAATATTCCAGTTTTTTTTTTTTTTTTTTGAGGGAGGGTGGACAGATTCACATATGCTGAAAAATCAAACTCAAGCTTATGGCCCCTTCTAGATAGCGTTCATTCATGTTAAATCCACTGAGAAATGCATTCTCTCTACGAATATTTATTGCATACAATAGGGTTCTTAAAAAAAAAAAAAATCTAAATACTTTTGCTTTCTTTTCTGATATATTAAGATCTGGTAAAATGACAGTTTCATATAGAGTTAATGTGAAGTGATTCTAACTGACAAACCCTGCACTTTTCAAACCCACAAGTTCAGACTATGTTTAAAGAGGGAATAGCCCATTATGGACTGCTTGGAGGGAGTTCAGCACACATAGTGGTTCATCCATTATCCATAAGCTGTTCATCATGGTTAGGGTCAGGGGAAGACCACAACCCTTCCCAGCAGGAAAAGAGCATACCGGGGAAGAGGAACTCCACTCTCTGGTGTGTACACTGTATACAAGATAGAAATAACAATGATAATAAAAAAAGAATTAAAATTTCAAAACAAGACTTTGCACAGCTGAAATCTATGCAATCCCTTTTAATTGTTAGCAAAAATCTTGGTAAAAAGAGACCATGGTAATTTTATACAGATAAATTATTCAACACACATTAATAACAGTCCAAGTCCAAGCAGCATAAGAGGAAGCTGTTTTAAGAGTGATGAACGGTTGGTGTTTCCAGAGTTTCTGCATGGCAGTAATTCTTTAGGTTTAAAAAAAAAAAAAATTACATGAGAAAAAAAGCTTATTAAAAAGTTCAAAGGGTGTTTCCAATGCACCTAAATGGTATGGTGCCAAACTGGAACAAGGGCAATATGTAATACATTTGTGCATTAACAAAGCTGCGATATGGCCAATAAAAAGTTTAACATAATTGCGTAAAAATACACAAAACCTTATGCATGATGTTATTTGACAGGAAAATGACCTGCGACATTGGTTCTGAGTACATTTTCCAAACCTTATGACCAAAGTTAAACCAATGATTCAACCATCCACAAAAAGAATGTTCCATATCATACAACAATGGGTTGTTAAGAAATGTGCCAAGAATTACTGCTCATGTTTGCTGTCAGTCACTCTGAGGTTTATGTTTTCAAATAGAAGATGACTGTTAGATTCAAGGCTTAATGCACTCCTTGATATGCATTTCATGTCTGATCAATCACTTCATCAATCTGTTTGCCATCTATGTTCTCCATCGTTTTTTATCTCACCTATAGAATTGAACGGTATTAATATTTAAAGCCTGCTAACTAGATCTAATCACGAGATCCAACCCTCACTACTTCCTCACTGAGCAAAGACAGCATGTCAAGAGATGCCTTGCTCATCTAGATAGGAACCTGCATGATTCGCACATCAACACAGCCACTTAGTTATTCTTTTTCTTATTCATAACTAGGAGGGAGGAGGGACTCCCTCCCATCAGCCATGGACATGAAGCAATACTTTCAATGCTTAATAATGAATAAATGACTGAGTGCATGTGGTACCTCACCTCCAAATGCATACCATATGTACATTAAACAATGGACTTGAAAGTAGACACAGAAATATGCATGAGTTTCTTGGAGATAAAATAGGCCGCATACTTCTGTGAGCGAAAAAGGAAGCAACAATTGCCTTCCCAAAACATGATGCAGAGCCGGTTTTGTTTTCTCTTCCTTAAAGGCAGTGCTCTATGCTAAATATTTACAAACTGAATAGTGCACATGAGATGGAATAAGTAGAGGAACTCAATAAAAGTAGTCCAGGGCCTAAAGGAGAAAACAACAACTTCTTAGAGCTGGTTGAAAGAAACACTGACAATGGAAGAAAAACAAATGTTCAACTTCAAAATAATTCAGAAGCAACTGGAGAACTGAACGTTCTGCCATAGATGTACCCATAGAAGTATAAGAGAAGTGTGTTCATTTACATAGACTGTATAGGGGAGATTATTTTATTCAAACCTTTGAAATGTTGGCCTCAAACATATTTATCATATTAGCAGCAGTAATACATTTAATAGTGATACATGTTAAAACAAACTTTAAACCCCAAATAAACACTTTTCAAATGCATAAATAAGTAGAAGTATTAAATCATTGCAATTTTTAGGCCCAACAACAATACAAAAGAATATAAGTAATTTTTGATTATGAGATTTAATTGGTTTAAATAATTAATTGTTTAGTAAATTGATTTATACAAATGTGTAACATTTTGTTTTTAATTTTTAAGTTAGGTGTTATCCAGTAAGTAAATGTATCGATGTATAGAAGCAGATATTCTGTGTATATTTACTTACAAACAATTTGCTATTTTGTAAACTTATGCAAAAGATGTGAATTGTTTTTATATATATATATAATATTTTTTATATTTATAAACATTTATTTCGTGTAAAGAGTGCTGTGGTGATGGCATATTTTTGTAGGCCAACCCAAAAGTTATCATTCCCCTGGTTCCCTCAACAAAATCCATTGCCTTTTGGATTATTGCAGAAAACAAGCTCTGTGACCAAAGTTTATGATTTTTAAACATTGTATTCATTATGATCATCTTTACAAATTTGAATTTTGAAGCCTAAATACAATCAACAGAAGTAAAGAGCTAAACGTAGGCTCTGACAGCTCTTTAAATTTGTATTTAAATATGTTCCCTGAAAGGTTGAGATCATGAACACAATACGATTATGAGCACAATAAGGTTATAAAAACAGAATGGTGAGTATGAGTTAACATATTTAAAGGGATGACATTCCCATTTTGCCTCTTGTTAGCAACTGCCTTTTTAAAGACTAGACAAATCTATAAAAAAAAAAAGACTGCTGTATTTTATGTTGTGTAATGAAATGTGAAAATCTAACCAAAGACCTTATTTCAAGCATTAAGCAAAAAAAAAAACAAAAAAAAACCATAAAAAACATTTTAAAAAAACATTGACTTCAGGACAATTGACCCGGAAGTGCTAAAATGCTAACTCGTAGGGCTTTGGTATCCCTGCAGCACTCTATTTAGGGTACATAAAATGTTAGCTTGAAATGAGCCAAAGCAGTCCTCCATTTTTTTTTCAAAAAAAAAGTATAACATTTTATTTCCATCCCTGTCATTTAAATCACAGAATGATTTATAAACAATACATTGTGATATGATATTGTGAACATTTCCGATAATGACGTAATTCTCCTGTGATACACTGCTGAACATTGTTAGTGAGAAACTAAATAGTGAGACTGTGAAAAGTGTGTTCTATGAGTGTACATTTTTAGCCTGGGAAAACTTCCGGCAAAACCCAGACAACTAACGGCAAATTTAGATTTGCTCTGAAAGTTAGTCTGGCAAAGAGCTCATTCAAGTCCATTTCCAGTCCGTGGAAATCGAGGCACCAATCAGAAACATTGGGGCGGGCTTTACACGATGACGACAGCTTTTTTGAAGATGGATGCCGTCGTCGAACATCACTCGTTCGAATCAGCTATCGCGTCTATTTTAAGCGAATCGTTAGGAAAGATTAGGTGAATGTGATCATTTATGTTTCGGCATTTTTTGGGCCTGAAATGACTGATACAACCTTTAAAAACCGAGTAAAGAACAACACTCTGAGATGTTTCACCGTCGCTCTGCATACGTCATCTCCTTCATAGCTCTGATTGGTTTTAGGTCTATCCGCGACGTCCGTTGGTGACACCCCTCTGGAAATGATTTGTCTATGACGCTTTGCCAGACCCTAACTCAGTTACAACTGATAATGGTCTGGTTTTAACCAGGCTAGTACATTTTAAGTCAACAGGGCCAAAAGTGCTCATAGTTTGAAGAATAGGCATTTATCACACTTCTGCATTTGAAAAGCAGAATCCTCAAACAGTAGCATAAAATAACTTCTGTTGTAGACTGTATACATGGGATTGTTGTGTTTTATTGATGTACAATCTCAGATACTTCTCCTAAATAGATCAACCACTGTTTACAATCATTAATCGGGTATTATGAAACAAAGAAAAATTGTGTCATGTTCCAACTGATATTTCATGATTTAAAAGTGAACACACAAGCCTACGGTATATTAAAAGTTGTAAAAGAAATGCAAGAAAATAATACAAATAACATATCACATTAAAGAGCATTAGAATTTTATACATATACAGGATATTTATGTTATACATCCCTTAAAATATTAAGTACTGATAAAATCATCAATGGTTAGAAAAAAGAATTCCAGCCCAAAGTTGATTATTTAAAAATAACTGCATTTATTTCATGACTGTGACGACACCAGCAACATTGACAATCACCTCGCTTAGTGTTAGTTGCATGTAATTATGCATAATTTACTGTTATTACTACGGTACATGTAACATATGTAACAAGGACACCACAAAATAAAGTGTTACCATAAAATTTTTAATTTAATACAAAAATCACTGTTGAATCTATTAGCATCTATCTATTAGACATTAATATTTTAAGGTGAATATATTAGCAGGGAGAATAAAATAAAACATGGTGTCATTAATAATCAGGGTTGTTTAATCTCTGTTTTGTTTGTTTGTTGTTTAAAACAGGGGAGGGGGGAAAAAATGCACCATCGGCTGATGTTGCTTCTTCAGAAAGTGCAACATCCGACTTCTGGGTCTTCCTGCTTTTTGCTCACATTGTGAAGAGGCCCCGATAAACCTATATAGCACTTCTGCACCCAAAAGAAAGAGTTAATTAGAAATACAAATTCGCCCAGATTGTTATTAATGGGAACTGTAGAATAAGCAACACATATTTTGTGCCCATAAGTAATCTCAGGTAGCTTTGATCTCGGGCCCATGGCGGATGCTGCAGCGTACCGCTGCCTGGCTTCTGGGACTATGCCAGCACCAGACATCTGGCTACTTTGTTATCATTGGCTGATCGGATCTCGTGAGACCACTCTTGTGACACCAGGCAAGAGAGAAGAGTGGCCTGGCAAGGAGAATTATCAGCACATTTGGAGTGGATTAAAGCTCCAAAGTGGTCCTCAAAGCGCGACGGGGTCTCGCGAGCTGCCCTCCGCTGGGGGTTGGCGAAGGGGCTTGCAGAACAGACTTAAACAAGCCCGTTACGGAGATGTGCAATGCCAAATAGTCTCGCAGAGCCTCAACAGAAAAGAGTCATGGAGAGGGAGAGTCGCTAATTATCTCATCTCGTCAATTCTGCTGCCAGATTGGGAGACGACCAGATCTGGGAGTTGACGGAACCTTTTACACAGGTTCATTACGCGCAGGCGCAAGCACGTTTTGCAAACCTTGTTGATGTTTTTCAGATTTAGCCGTTCATATGGATTAGGTATTTAGAACTGAATGTGAATTATAAAATTTCTATGCTATAAAGTCTCATCAATGATTCCATATTACATAATAAACAGCCGTAGCATGCATTTTTAATGTGACGGTTCACCCCCCAAATGAAAAATCTGTCATCGTTTACTCACCTTCGTGTCATTTCAAACCTGTATTACTTTCTTCTGCCGAACACAAAAGCAGATATTCTGAAAGTAATTTACATGACATGCATGCAAGATGCTTACTTACATTGCATTAAAGCATACATTTTATCAGTTTATGCAAGGGATTCAAACCCTTGACCTTGGCAAGTGCCACGCTCTGCTCTTTGAGCTACAGGGAAGTCAGTATATTATCAATTAAATACTTCCATTGCATGCACAATCACTACATAAATCAACCAACCAATCAATCAATCAATCAATCAATCAAATCAATCACATCACATCAAGACGTCCTCTTTCAAAATATATTATTTTGTGTAAACTTTAAAAGCAATAACTGGTTGCATAGCTCATATGTGTGTGTATTAATGCTCAGTTCTTTTCTCAGAAAGGAGTTTCCTACAATCCTTGTCAAAACTAGCACTTAAAAAAAAAAAAAAGATTTAAACATTTGTTCAGACAATCCTTGTGTCAATCCTCCTCAGCCGTTTCTCTGTCCGTATCTTTATCACGACAGACACACTGTGACCCCTAAATGTTACGTAAGCAAAAGCTCATGTTATATTCATGCTTATTCAGTATGTGGTACTGATGGCAGCCCTCCACGGATTGTGTAGCTGATGACAAGCTGGATATGTAAGACAAACTCCTCTCCTCACTGTACACACACTGTCCATGTGGACCTTGGCTAGGAAAGGTTACTCCCTCCCCCCTGATCTCTCTCTCTCTCTCTCTCTCTTTATTTCCAGATGAATCGAGGGTAAGGGCACCATCTCTAGGTTTAAAGTGATGCTAGCTATCAGATGCTCGTTATCGTTAATCTCCTATTCACCACTACACTGGATGCCAGCCCATGAGATTCAGACCAGCTGTGGTAAGGCTTTGAAGATATGTGCAGCAGACAGTGTTGGTCTTTCGAACACATCACACTGTGCCTTGTTATCTGTATATATTTAATCACTATAGCCTACAGTTTTGCAAACAAGAACATTTGTCATTTCTGGTATTTTAGGTGGAGGGATACACAATATTGATTACACAATACATATCAGTTATCCTCCATATTTACATATATGGACATACAATATATAATTATTTTTACATTTAGATTACTTTTGCTGAAATGTAGGATTATTTTTTAGAAAAAAAATATATATATATATTTCTCGTTTTTGTTTAGTTTAATTTAAAGTACTAAAATTGAAGTACAATGGATAAAAACAATATAGACATGTTATTTACATTTTTTTTTTTTAAATACCGCACAACAAAATTACCAAATATAAATAAAAAAACATTACTAAAATATAAATGCAAATTATAATAGTATTTCAACTATAATAATGCTCACTTAAAGTTCCATTTTTTTAAAATATGAATATTTTAAGAATGGATCAACTTTTTGCCTCAAAATTAATATTTTGATATGAATGAATTTAGACATAGCAAACATTGTAATATACAGTAATTAATAAAAAGTACTGTACATTATAATGATGTGAATTCTAAATTAGGTATTTTAAAAAATAATACATTTTTTGAAAAATATAGTATAGATTATAGAATTTGAAAATCAGCCATTTATCAGTCATCAGCCATAACATCAGCATTTTAATATCAGTGCTCCCCTAGTAAGGCTGCACTTTTTTTGTGAATTTGGACTAAATCAAATGTATCATCGTGAAGATTACGTGTTTGGTAGATTTTCTGAGGACTGTCATCAGCATGTTAGAACAACATCACGTTGTTATATTATCATGCTAATAATGAGCTTATGGAGGGCTGCAAAAGACTCGGCCCTCTGTTCAGTGGGATGAGCTGGGTGAGGAGGGGGCCCTCTGACACCTGTCACCCTACAAGCCAAGCACAATTAAGGCTTCTCTTGGGGGTGGAGGGAGGGACGTGCCTGGAAGTCATGCAGCTCCTGGTGCATTGGGGAAGCGTTTGAAGATCATTAGTGTTACAGACCCTGTCTTCATGGCCCTGACAAATCCACTGAATACAGTGCTTTGATCAGGCCCAGGCATTTTTGTCAATAGCAAGACTACAGTGCATACATTAGAAAGTTACTCACACAAAGTCAGCAGGTAAAGTGTCATGTATAATAAGAGTCCATGCATTGTTCTGATTGGACCTAATTAGCATCTCTGTTTGGACATCCTGGGCAATGAACAAACTCACACGTCGTTGAGTATCAATGCATCAACTCATCAATTACTTATCCAACACAACATGAACTTGAGGAAAATTCTACATTGACTATGATGTCCAATAATTGTGAAGTACTGCATCTGAAATAAAGGCTTATGATCAATAGCAAAGCTTTTGTATGACCTTACATCATTAATACCGCATCACGTTCATTGAGGTTGACCCTGTCGGTGAGTGTGTTGTAAAACACGCTGTTAAAGTTTTTATCTTATGAAATCCTACTCTCTGCCCCAAGAATGAAACAAGCTCAATGCATTTTTGTATAGTTCTGCTCACCTAACTGACATATTAATAAATGTTTCATTTTCCGAGAAATGGGATGGGAGGGGAACTGTCAGAATACACACTGTTATGTGATGTTTCAATGACTAAGAAACCAAGCACTTTGTTACAAAGATGAGATTCATCACAAATAATGAGATGTGAGGGAGAAACATAAGAGACTCATACAACTGTAGCAAAAACTAACAGAGGCTTAAGATGAAAAGAAAGAGCTGTAATTGACCAGTGTAAACTTGTGTGCAAAAGGTATCACCTAAATTTGAATATTTTCAACCATAAAAATATTAAAAGCTACAACTCTACAATGGTGATACCACCATCAGCTATAACCAAATATGTCTGATAATCATTGTTTGTGCTTCAAAATATTTAGTCCTATTTGATTTTGATCTCAATTATGTAGATGTCAGGAACCTGAACAGTTTTAATTTACACTTTTAACATGTTAGCAGTTAACCTGTGCTAGAAACAGCTAGACACCCTTTAAAAAAGTCAGAATCTCTGCAAATTCTCAGATACCATAACATAAGGTACTTCTCAAAATCATGTCACACAAATACAGGCATGTTGCGCGCCTCAGTGTAACTTTAAATAGCGTGTTTGGCAGGCGATTGGATGAAGAGGGGAAAATGTTAATTATGGCTGATGAGCGAGAACCTGCATGCAGTGACAGTGTGACAAGTGAGAGCTCTTTAATTTGTTGGATCATATAGTGACACGCTCTATCAGAGGATGGGGAAAACCTTTTCATTTGTGCGAAAGAGAGGCGGAAAGGGGGTCAATTAGCATCAAGCATTAGACAACCCATGACATGCTATATATTATTACCTGGTACAGTCAGATTAATGAGAGAGGAAGAGAGACTTCTCAGCTGTATTCAGAAGCAGTCCATGAGCAATCATAATGAAAACAGCTGACGTACCTGCACATTCATGATAGCAGATATACATAAATGTGTATATTTGTTTGTGTGTGTGTGTGTGTACACATTTAAAAATAACATGGATGTTATATATGAAGAGTTCAGATGCAAAAGCCTCTAAGTGCCATTTGAAATTTTCTTCTAGAATGATAATTTTTATCAAGCTTGTATTTAAGTTCAGTAATTTCACTTAAATGACAATTGATAGGTCATCTTCATTGCCATTTTAGTGAAATTACTGAACTTAAATATACAAGCTTGATAAAAATCATCATTCTAGAAGAAAATTTCAAATGGCACTTAGAGGCTTTTGCATCTGAACTCTTCATATATATATATATAAATTGTAATTAACTCTGGTGAAAGTTACAGCAACAAAAAAAAACAAAGAATAAAGAAATTACATACATGGATCT
This sequence comes from Semotilus atromaculatus, assembly GCA_031834385.1. Lineage (NCBI taxonomy): Eukaryota > Metazoa > Chordata > Actinopteri > Cypriniformes > Leuciscidae > Semotilus > Semotilus atromaculatus. Next base: position 12,437,581 of record JAULUF010000038.1, on the reverse strand, counting down.
CATCCATTTATTTATTTATTTATTTATTTATTTATTATGGTATATGGTGGCTTGAACTCCTAGATTTACAATTAAATAATGAATAATGCCAAAAGGGAAGTTGATATTTTTCATATCATCCAGTGAGACCAATTCAAAGCCGCGATTCTTTACCAGTGCCTTATTTGATGCAATGACAGGTGCCGTGAACCCCTCTACAGTATATTGATTTGGAGGACCTAGAGGTATGTGACATCATTATGAGGATTGACCTTCTCCTGCTCTGCCCTGAAGTCTTAGAGTAGATGAACATTACTGAGATCGAGACTCTGGCTTTGCTACTATAGGCTGGTATAGTTACTGGTGTCAAAGAAACATGTTTTAGGCATGTAATCTGCTTAGATGACGTCCTGTCTCTCAAACTCAAACTGCCTCCTTTTACTTACATTTGAGGAAATATATCGTTCCAAAGCCTCCAGTTTGTGTGGAAATGTATTACCATTGCCTCTTCCATTTCAAATATTGAAAATCTGTGGGAAAAAGGACAGAGGGAGGTCTAATGTTGCTTATTTGGAGATAATTACTGAAGCCATGCCCTTTTTGCATCCACTGGTTCCTAGTGAGTGTCAACGGCATATTGAGAAAGGTTGCTGCGAATTTAACTCCAGCTACTGAGAACAGGGGGAAAAAAGGAGAATTGTCTCTCTTTCTTACTCTCACACACACAAAAACACATTCTCTGAGTCTTCCACTCAAGCACACATTCTTGATTCCCCCCTCTCTCTCTCTCTCTCTCTAAATATCCTGCACACTCCCACATGCATGGCACATTTGCAATGTTTCTTTTTACTCTTTATCTCTCCTTTACTTTATCTCAAGTTTTCTCTTTCCCTCTCACATTCCGGTGATGCATCCTTTGTCCCTCTGTTCTTAGAGCAAGCTGCAGTGACTGTGTTGGTGGCACAAAGGAGCGGTGGGTATTAAAACAGCTGTCTCTGGTGGTCCGGATGTAATTGGGATTGTTAACGTGCTCGGCTCCTGAGGGATGCTCATGAGAATGTCTTTGTGTAAAGCACACAAGCTCCACAGCGGCATACCTTGATTTTGATGTACGTCAAAAAAAGCAAACAAGTCACCTGAGCTACTGTACATCAAGTCTGGCTGTTATCCCCCCCCCCCCCCCCTCCCTCCCTCCAGTTTTGGGATGTTGCTACTGGTGCACTGTTATTTAAATGTAAAAGAAAATATCTCTGAAGCTCAATTTTAGTCAGAATTCCTATGAGAGCACCCTTTCTTAGTAGGAAAAATAAAAGTGTAGGCCTATTTATGAGGATGCGGACACGGCTTTTGAAGGAGGAGAAAAATCTTTGCAAACCTAGCTGCTAAAAAGCACCTGTCTGGTAATACAAATTGAAGCACAATATCATCAAATAGACACAGAAAGAGACAAAAAAAAAAAGGAAGGGGGTTGAATAAATTGCTATAAAAAGTGATATGTATCTTTTTTCATGTTAAAAGGCTAAACGTCAATGATTACTTGTATGCAATGCAATTTCAAATCGATTTATTAGAGTGTGTACAGAGGGCGCACTCCACGTGCATGTGTAAACGACACATGTGGCTACTGGTACTAAAGTTACGTGTTTTATTAAAATTCAGTAGCCGATTGCATAAACTGTTTGGTCTTACAAGGTAGTCATCTAATTTTTAATTCAAGACTTGTTATTTTTATTATTTTTAAGTCAATTAGATAAAAAGGTAGATTGGTCTAATTTGAATCAGAAATGTAAAAATTATTAGCATTAACTAATTACTAAATGGTCATAGTTCTTAAGACACAGTCTTAACTTAGCGGCAATGTTTATAACTGGCCCTAGATTCCTTTTAACCTGATGTATTAAAGCTGAGCACTTAAATCGCCCTGATAAATACGCTACAGTGAGCAAAAACTACTCCTCAAACTCAATCGCCTCAGAGCGGAGCCCAATTGATTTATTTGACGTTAGATATACTTTTGTGTGCTTCATTGTGAATGAAAATTTCATTTGCCGATTTAGGGGTGGTGAAATATAAATGATTTCGTTAAAGTTTCATCATAAATCAGTCTTTGGGTATATACGAGGAGACATTGATTGGGCCTTGAAGTCTCCTGAGCAGGCGCGTGGGGTGGCCCTCCCTTTGGAGAGGTATACCGTACTTCTGGCTTCTTCACAATCGGCAATGTTGTCATTGCCATGGGACAAATTTCAAATCGACACACATAAGAATCCGTGACAGTGTGTATAATCAATATATATAATAAATATAAATATATCTGAAACTGACTTTTCTTCATTTTTCTTCATTTAGCCCTTTTACATTGTCGGTCGATATATTAATTCTAGACTGATTTATTGAGAAAAACTTATTATCATATAAGTTATTTCTTGTTATAGGCAACGTGCAAGGGTGCGTTTTTCCCAACAGAGACATGATGCAGCACATTCTTTAATTTAATTTCCAAATTACTATACATTTGATGAAAAACAACCCTTTAAGACATGGATAAAGATTCATGCTGGTATATTCAGTATATAGGCTACACTTAAGTGAACAAGTCAAATAATCTCCTAATGCATTTGCGTAATGAGGTAGGCTATTTTAATGTTGGGCATGTGGCATATATGCGACGAATATATTGTTAAGCTATGAATTATCATTATCGTTTATAAAAATGTTCAAAATATGAAATGATAATTGCATACATTTAAATATTTGTAGTTTAAGTTAAAATTTGGATCTCGCGTTAGCAGTGCACTTTTACACGCGAGGCTATAGTCGGTCGCTATGATGCATCAATTACCCCATCCAGTGGACTCGAATAGATTAAACAAATTAGACTTGCCTTGTTAATTAGAACATGATTAAAGGTTTTTAATTAAATCACTGATGAAGTAGTCTAATTAGAACGAAGATATGATAATAGCCCGCTGCGACGAGTATATAATTGTATTGGGTTTGCAATTAAATCCTAAAGAGTTGTAAAAAATCTGCTTTTTAGTGTCATTAATGAAATACTTCACATTCTGTTGAGCCATCAAATTCATAATACACGATCAATAGTAATTCAGATGGCTTTCCTATTTATTATTTCAATAACCGAGAAAACTAATAAATTCGTCAACAGTAGCCTATATTTTCTAAATAAAATCAAAGCAGGTTAATTAGTGAATGGTTCTCGAACAAATACACAAATGAAATTTAAATTCAATATTTCTAAATCCGACTGGACATAATTTGTTTAATGCGTGTCGGTATATCAAATTACCTCGCTATAATGGAATGATAGTCGTGCGTTTTACTTTGATTTATTTCGCCCAACAGGGACAGCAGATGATGAGGCTGTCTGTGGTGATTTCTTCATATTCATCCACGTTTTTCTGAGACCAAAGCTTATATGCTACTTGCGTAATAAAAAATAAAAAATAAAAAAACACACATAATGTTTCGAATAATTTGTATCACAGTGAAAGTTAATCACACATGCAAGTCTGTGCAACATAAACGACAACGTGCAGCTACATTTCTAAATATGGTTTCTTATTATTGTTGAACATGGACGTTGAAAAATAAAATGTTTGATTTTAGAATACAGTTCTGCGTTGACTTTTATTAATTTAAATATTGTGGTTTCCACAATAACTTTGAAGAATCATACAATACCAGCTGCAGTCATTGCAACTGCCCATGCGCAGAGTCCCCAGCGGCGCTGTGGCTAATGAAGAATAATAAATCATGAAAGGTTTTTCAGGTACAGTCGAGAGAGTGTGTAAGAGGAGAGGGAGTGAGAGAATGGGCGAACAAGAGAGAGAGAGAGAGCGAGAGCGAGAGAGAGAGAGAGAGAGAGAGAGAGAGAGAGAGAGAGAGACGCAGCCTGCCCTTCGCCTTGGAGCACAGACAGATCGAGTCCCCGCAGCATTGAATGTAGTCGACTGTCACCTTTATCCCATAATCAAATTCAACAAGATTCGGGATAAAGGTTAACGAGCGATATTGTTTTGAGCAACGTCGTTTTGGAGATTTGTGCGAAGAGAAAAGAGGAGAAACTTTTTTCACTCGTTCTAAAAACGTGAGTAAAGACAAACTCACCAAAGGCATCAGATTCCGCTGTGACAAATGTACGATATTTTGTGAGGGCGGAGGAAAATTCTGTGGAGCGCTTTAATAGAGTTGACGTGATCTTTGAAGGAGTTTACCGACAGGTTGCATGGCTTACTGGTGCTCGCGACACATCTCAAGCCACGGCACGCAACGGAGCGACCAGGAGAGCGTTCTCTGAGCATTAGGCAGCACTAGATGAGCTATCTAGAGACTTGGTGCATCATCCTCTCCACGTTCGTTGCAGCGCCAGAGACTTGAGGCTTCCGCGCAGCGACTGGGCTTGAACTCCAGTCGAAGAAGAAGAAGGCGGAGTCTTAACTTATTAAAAGGAACTCGCCAAGACTCGATCGCAAATATGATGATGATGTCTCTGAACAGCAAGCAGGCTTTCGCCATGACCCACACCAGTTTGGCCGAGGCCAAATACTCCAGTTTGCATTCCTCATCCTCTTCCACTTTGACTTCCAACGCGCCCTCGTCCTGCTCGTCGTCCAGACACAGCAACACGATCAGCAGCGGCAGCTCCGAGGCGATGCGCCGAGCATGTCTCCCAACCCCACCGGTACGTATTCTGCATAATCACCGCTTAAAGGCACATTTTGACAGCCCACTTTTTCTGCTTGATGTTTTTTTCATGCCTGCACAGCAAATCACCCAACACCTCCATTTTCCCCCCCAACTTATGTATTCAGCCGGGTTTGCCTTTCGTATTAATTTTTATGACCTGGGATGTTGCATGTGTCTTGTTTTGTGTGTTCTTTTTTAGGATTTCTTTTTTTTTTTTTTTTACATGCTGGAAATGTTTTAAAAGCTCGGAGTGGAGCGCAAATTCCCTGCTGACAGTTATGTGTGCATTCTATTTGCAATTGCAGAGCAATATATTCGGCGGATTGGATGAGAGTTTGTTGGCCCGCGCGGAAGCTCTGGCGGCGGTGGATATAGTCTCGCAGACCAAAAGCCATCATCACCCTCCTCATCACAGCCCCTACAAGCCGGACGCAACCTACCACACCATGAACACGCTTCCGTGCACCTCCTCGTCTTCCTCGTCGTCCGTGCCCATCTCGCACCCGTCAGCTCTCGGGAGCCATCACCACCACCACCATCATCACCACCATCACCAGCCGCATCAGGGACTGGAGGGCGACCTGCTGGACCACATCACCCCGGGACTGGCACTTGCTGGAGCCATGGCCGGGCCAGACGGCTCGGTGGTCTCCACGCCTGCGCACCCTGCCCACATGGCAGGCATGAACCACATGCACCAAGCTGCCATCAACATGGCTCACGCCCATGGGCTGCAATCCCACATGGGCTGCATGAGCGACGTGGATGCAGATCCCAGAGACTTGGAGGCATTCGCTGAGCGCTTTAAACAGCGTCGGATCAAACTCGGCGTGACCCAAGCGGATGTAGGGTCAGCGCTGGCCAACCTGAAGATTCCTGGCGTAGGTTCTTTAAGCCAGAGTACCATCTGCCGGTTTGAATCTCTCACATTGTCCCACAACAACATGATCGCCCTGAAGCCCATCCTGCAAGCCTGGCTTGAGGAGGCTGAAAAGTCTCACCGGGAGAAACTGAACAAACCCGAGCTCTTCAACGGGGCCGAGAAGAAGAGGAAGCGTACCTCCATCGCGGCCCCCGAGAAAAGGTCCCTCGAAGCTTATTTTGCTATTCAGCCTCGTCCATCCTCAGAGAAAATCGCAGCCATAGCAGAGAAGCTGGACCTCAAAAAGAACGTTGTGCGGGTTTGGTTTTGCAACCAGAGGCAGAAACAAAAACGCATGAAATACTCGGCCTGTGTCTAGCTCGAGCAGAAGACCAACACGACGTGTCGAGAGACTTCTAAAACTGTTTAGAGACGATTTGTAAAATATTTCTTATCTCACACCTTTTTCAATCATCAATAACTTGTGCATTGAACCAGAATTTCATGACATTCAAAAGAGACATTTGAAAATACCAAATCACTGTCACGTATTACGCAAAGGGGATGTGGAATCATTTAAAGGATCGTTTGACTGATCAAGTAAGACCATTCGTTTTTCCTCACTTATTCCAGCACACTTTCTATAGCAGAGGAGCGAGACTCTTTAAGCCTCAATCAGACAGACTGCCTGATGTGAAATAGCATATTTTAGTCATTTACCAGAAAGTGTTCTGTATCAAGCTACACACAACACCAGTAATTATAAACTGACCAACCCTAAGGGGGGAAAAACTTCAGGTCAAAGGGGTGAGAGTGTCTTGTCAATGTTTTTCATTTGAAATATTTATTTTTTATTTATATATCAATCTGGTGTTACTTCAGGGTTCATTAGAAAAAAAGGACATCACGAATTAACTCCACGAACGATTCTGCAACATTATTAGATAATAACCAACAGCTCCTTGTAAATTATTGATTTAGCTGTTACATGCATAATTTTGTCTGTCGTCTTCTTAATTCAACTTCTGTGATTTTAATAATGGTTAAACATAGCCTACAATTAGGCAATTGGCGATGAGAATATCCATGTATTTTTATTGTGAAAGCATATGGATTTAGGACGTACATTTGCTATAACTGACCTCTTAGTTATTAAAATAGAACATACTGGATAAACTGAACACGAGGTGAGGCTCAATTGTTTTTAGTAATGGGATTTGTTCCGCCAAATATTTGTTGCAATACGCCTGCGCTCTGGCTATGTTTCTTATGAACTATTTATCATGTGAGGTAATGTTTACTTCATTACATATTTATTGGGATTCCCTCCACGTTTTTGCTTGAGAAAATCATATTGAGACAACAAGGAAAACGTGGCCCTCTGCAAATGGGGAAACTGCTAGAAACAGGCCACTTTTAATTTTTTTCTTTCGTTGTTTCGAGAAGGCACAATCGAGAGATATATGAGAACATTTTCTTTGAAATTATTTTCATGTATGTTATCTGCTTATTTATTTGTATAAATATACGCGTACAGTTATGGAGTCGTTGCTTGTTAAATTCACCATGTTTAGTAATGTTTTCTTAATGAAAAAGATGAGATTCATGGAAGCATTCACGTAAATGTAAATATCTCATTTGGACATACACATAAAATATCCGTACAGGTATTTGCTGTATTGCTGTTTTAGCTGCGGTAACTGTAATGTCTGTTGCTTTAGGTTTAATTGTCGGATCAATTCATTAATTTATTACATCAATGTATATTTAAGTTACTATTTGATAATTGAATTGAACTATGTGTTTCATTAAAGAACAAAATTTTAACATTTTATGGAACGTTCTCAATGGGTTCATTTATATGCAAAGGCCTAAACGTCCAACGTTTCCATATGTGGACTATATGTTATAAATATGTAAATGTTTGCCTCAGTCTTATGTCGACAAATGTGTGGATTACACGTGTCTTTAACACCAATATGGTTTTTTTTTTCTTTTTTTTTTCTGTTGCAAAACACAAATAAGCACTCAGATTAGTTTAGTATCTTGCTGTTTGCTTAAAAAAGACGTCTTGACATCTTGAGCTGTAGAGCTACGCTTGGTGTATTCACGAACGACTTGCTGCTGCTAGCATTCACAACCCTTAGAAGCCTACCTGAGAGCAAATGCTAATATTCTATTAGAGTCTAATCATGAAGTCTATAGAGATCTGGGGAGGTCCCTCGAGCACAGCGCTGCCAGATGTCAGGCCGCCAGAAAAACACCTCGCCTGCCAACGTGCCGGGCTCCATTTAAATCCACAGTCGATGGTTTTCGTTCTTCTGCCGACATAGGCAGCCCTTTGAAGACTGACTCAGTTCACTGTTAGGCCGTATGAAAAAGGAAAAAATTAAATAAATAAAAAAGAGACGGGAGTGTCATCTCAGTAGCGCCGCTCATGTCATGGCATTCTAGGCGTACCAATTGCTTTCAGCACCACGGACAGCCGCCTGAATAGAGGAGGTTTCGCCATTGATGTTTCCTGCCGATTTTCAAAGGGATTTAACAGATGACGAATGCAATTTGCATTTCGTTTTGTTCTTTTTAAAAAACATGAACGTAATATATTTTAGCAGAATTTTATTTTTCTTTCTTTATTAAATTTTTCAAATCACATTTTTGAACGCCTTTGAAGCATGAACAAGTAGACTTTTGACATAATATGACTTTTTTAAGCTATACTGGGAAAAATACTCTGAAAGCATCCAGTCGAAATAAAATTCGTATTTTTTTCCCCAAACCTCGATAATGTTACATAGAGTATTATAGAGTTCTTTTCCAAACATTTCATTAAATCCGCAGTTATTTTTATTTTTAAATGTAAAGCCTTATAACAATCATAACAGCATTCGATTTATTACTTGGTGCCATGGATATTTTTTAGAAGCTCTCTGACTAAATAGACCCAAAAGTTCTCATCAATTCTAACCTGCTTCAAATGAACAAAATCAGTTCTCCTAAACGAGCTGATCACTTAACACGATAATATGAACGAATTATTAAATTACACATGGAATTATGAAAATCAGATAATTACTAGCACTAAGTAAGTAATCATTAACTGGAGCTGTTAATTACAGTCGGTCATGGAGGGCTGTACATGGAGAGGCTCGTCGGGAATGGAAATCTTGCTTGACACTTGGACGATCCCGAGCCAGCTACTCTTTAACTTTTGCGACAAATATCGATCGGATTTTATTCCTTTTTTAACCAAATCAGTCTGGGAGAAACAGAGAGTTAGACTAAAATATAGGATCATTCAATATACACACGGGTGCGCTTAAATGTACATTTCCAAGAAAATTGAATGTGTCATTTTATTCTACCTTCCTTTAATAGACTGATCCAAGAGGGGGCACTGACCTGTTAGCAGTATCGCATATATGTGATTCTCATGCTTTAAAAACCATGGTGGTCACACTCAAAAACGAAAGGGCAGCGCTGTTTTCCTTTGTTATAATTAGGTCCTCTGTTTTCTATCTCTTTCCCCTGAACATTTCCCCCCTTTCATAGGGATAGTGATGAAAATTTAATGAAGCCAGGGACTGTCGGTGCTCCGCCTGGGGACCTACGAATAGAATATTTTAACTGTACATTTACCCCAAGTGTTTGCCATCAAAGCACGTTAAGACAAACCACAGGCCTCTGACGTGTTGGAGCCCCTTATTTAGCACTTGGACATTTATTCTATTGTCACTGATGTCCATTGCATTTTGATTTTTGGGGGGGGGGGGCAGTGGGATATTATTGGTTTAATTCTAAGAATTTCGTTCGTTTAACTGGGGCAAATATAAGGGATTACATTTTAAATTAAATAGTTTGGCTAGATGCCCCCACATTTTTCACAGAGGTGTAATAATCGTAAAACACCTTCAACAAAACAAATCACAAGTGTAGGCTATATGAACGAATAAGTTCACCACGTCTTGAACTCTTCTCTCACACACACTCGTGCCAAAGGCGACATACAGTTATACGCATAATTGATGACATGGGAAAAACAATAATTGTGTTGATGATAATACGTGAAATAGCCTACTAAATCTAGAATTGTAAAACCATAGTTCAGACCTTTGAAATGATTAACAAATCATATTTGTACAAAAATAAAAAATAACAGCAATACAAAGGGATAAATAACAGTTAAAGGGTGATTAAAAAAATTTCTTTCTCGTCTCACAATATTTTGCCTGTTTTTGTAATTATTATCAATTTTACTCTGAAAAAACAACAACAACGAAACGTTGTCATTTATTTCCAGACTTGCAGAATTTACGTTTTTACCTGTCTTTACGTTCACCTTTGTTAGTTATAAAGCGTATTATATTTTAACACATGCTAAACAATTTAAAAAGATATCCAAATAGATATTTAAGCACACAAGCAATTGCAAAAAAAAGTATAAAAAAACACCCGAAATGTGATAAACATGGGATAACCGCCAACCGACAAATTATTCGCCTCAGGGTTTATTTGATATTGAAATAATAGTATAAAATATAAATCTTATTCGATATATCAAACAACTCAATAACCATCAGCTGGCATCTTTTATATGTGAATGTATATATATTATAGTATATACTATATACTATAAACTGGCAGATCTGCCAATCTGCCAGCTATAGCCTTTATACAATTTTCCAGAAACAGAAATGCACACAACAATTGAACATCATTCTTACTTCACAGCAAACTCAGTTTAGTATTCTTACGCTGTAAGTACAGATTGTGGAATATACTGTTGAAATTTGTGTCTTCAAAAGAGGCCTATGGTGATTAAATATTAAAGAGCCCAGGATGAGCCTGTATGTTTCTCGCCCAGTTCTGGGTTTCTTCCTGCACGTCACGAAATTCATTTAGGCTTTAACGCACAGCACGTTGCGTTCTCTTATTCTCAGACGCTGTTGCGCCGTTCCAAATGAGCAAGTCGCAGTTAGATCGCGCATTTGGCAATAATGAGAAGGTGGTAGAGCTGTCTGCTGGATGTGTGTGTTCATTGAGGTTTGACAGCCGTGCTCCGCTGCAGATCTATTCATCATACCCGCAAGGACTGCCCCTCTCTCTCTCTCTCTCTCTCTCTCTCTCTCTCTCTCTCTCTCTCCTCAGTTTATACAGAACAGAATCATTTACATAAAGTCCTTAAGGCAAATAACTGTTGGGGGCTCTAATTTATATCTGATCGAAAATTAGCCGTCATTATGCGCCCCATTAGCCGCGTCTTTAATGTGCTTCTAAGCACCATTTGTCAAGCAGCTTGTTAATATCCTTCAAGTCTTTAAAGTTGAGAGCTCATTAAAAGACTCTGCGCCCTGGTATTGATGCTATTTTATAAAATTCTCCAAAGCGTGAAGGACCGTTTAAAAGTTTTCTCTTCCTCCTAACTGAATGATGTATGGTTTTCTGAGCAGCAGGATGGATGCACCATTGTTTCCAATCTGAAAGTTATGTTAGAGTAGGTTAGAGTAGGCTAGAGATAGGTCTCGTATCTCGTACTCAACGAGATAGTGGCGGGAAATAACATCTAGCCTAATGTTAAGTAAAATAATGAGGATATCACAAAATCCTATAGGGTAATGGGTTCTGGCAGGTGAATTAAGTTGTAACATGTAATAAAACCGACATGCTGGTTTGCAAAAAATATTTTGAATCTAAATCACGAATTGGATTCAGAAATAATTAAGAAAATCACCTTTTAAAAACACGATACATTCTAAAAGTCGAGCAAATTCACGAGTATATATATTTATTTTTATGGTGGTTGAGGAGATGAGGTTCTAACAAAGTCTAGATTTGTATGCCTATGAAAACCAAAAATATAGCATTTTAAACCTCCGACAAACACAATAACGCGATTTCTGTTCGCTATTTGTCTAAAGAGGTAACTTTAAGATCAGTAGCACGATACATTGTGCTCTCATAGGCCTATATCACACGTATTTCACTAAAATTGTTAAAAGGCATATGCAGCTTTGTCCTTTTCACTGTATTAGGCTACTCGCACATTGTCAATACTATTAGATAATGTGATTCTTATCATGATCTGTCCTCCATAATTAGGGATGTGCTGTCAGCCCGTGGGTGGGACTTAACGGGTCCTTATTATTAGTTAAAAACTCAAGCATCCCGTCGTTGCTTCCATGGACTCCTCCAGGCTAAAGCAATAAAGTGCGTAATTAGAATGCTAAAGACAGATGTAAATAAAAGCAATGAGACAGTGGTGAGAGATGAGGCGCTGGGGTCAGGTTCTCATCAAAAACCCAGTTGGTGTGATGACACGACGGCCGGCCAAGCGCCAGAGGCCCGGGGCTACAGCGACAGACCAAGGCAGAATGTAGCCTACTAAATGACTTCGATGGAGTGCCATAAAAACCTAAAACGTGTTTAAAGCATTTCTGGCTATATTGCATTATGCATGCATGTAATGCGCCGCGCGAATGAAACATTATATAGGGTGAATCCCACCCACCCCCCCCCCCCCCCCCACCCCCCCACCCCATCTCAATGGCAAAAATGTCCCAATCACCATGGAACCGTTTTAATCACACTATAATGACGCTTTGTCACATTGAAAGTGCATTTTTTTGTGTTAATTAGCACAAAATAACCAGCCTATTTACAAACAGTTAGTCTACTTTTAAATATGATTTCGCACCCTTTACTGATGAAATGTAATCATTTTTTATTTAAATGACATTTAACATGCTTATAAATCTACAACTTCGGGACCCTTTTCTCTCTTTTTTTAGAGATTATAGAAGTTTAGAAGTTATATAGGCCTATATTTGCATTCTGTTTAATATCTGTGTGTTTCCCATTTAAGTCAGTTCGGGTACAGCCTATAAATAATAATAAAAATAAAAAACAAAAAACAAAAACAGTTTGGTCACATTTTTATTAAGTTATATTTAGTGAGCTATAATTCCTTCTCAATATAGAGCCTCATTGTAAAGTCACACCCTCAAGTGATGTAATTGTTTAAGACACTGGTGTTGTGTTTTATTCAAGCTCAGAGTGGAGAGATCTAGGCCAATGAAACAGACACAGAGAAAGAAAGAAACACAGAAAGAGAGAGAGTGTGTGTAAGAGCTGCCCTGTTTAAAGAGCTTTAACTTCTCTGTCTGATCCCTCTCTCTACTAATGAGATGTTCAGTAGAGGTTTACCTGGCTACCCATTAGCAGGGCTTTATTGTACCCCAGCCGCCTTTCCCCTTGTTTTCTTTCACTGCTCACATCACTAATCACAGATGCTGGAAATGCTGACTACAGAATACGGAAGGAAAACATGCCACCATTCACTAACTATAGCCTAAGGTACAATATTGTAGCTCTTTGTGAAAACTGTAAACATCTCAGTTATTAAGAGAGGTATATTATTATTATTAACAATTATAATCATAAATAAATTATTAATTACAATATAATAATAATAAAGCAGAACAGTACACTCTTGAGAAAAGGGTTCTAGGGATTCTTTGGCTTGTAACAATAGTAGCATTTTTTTAATGCTAAATATGACCCTTTTTATAGGATTCCATAAAGAACAATGCTTTGAAAATACATTTTTTAAAATTTATTATTATTATTATTTATTACTATTATAATGTAGTCTAGTGGTGTTCTTAAATAAATAAATATTTATTGCAAGTCATGTGAATAAATAAAAAATGTACCTTTATTTTTATTGATTGGAAATTGTAACAAAAATTGCAGTGCTCTAACAGTTTTTTACATTTATAACTGATAATTGTCATTGAACATGATTAAATACATAAAGAAATAAAATCATAGAAAAAAAAGCGTAATAAAGTGCCCATCATTATGTGTGTATTTCAGGGTAACAGTCAGAGGCAGTTTCTCTCTGCAAATGATGTTGTGTTGTGGGGTATGACAGTCACAATGTGTTTCTTTCACTTGTTTATGTAAAATAATTTAAGTTAAAAGGCCAAAAGTAGCCATTGTGACAGTATGTGAGCCTTTCACAATGTTAACAGGAAAAAAGTGATTAAAAAAAAGTAATGGGGTGACTAACATTTTTGGGACTGGGCATGTTTATGCATAAACCCAAACAATAATTGAAAACTTTTACAATATGGTCATAAATTCTACATCTGTCACTTAGTCAAGAAGAAGAGAGGAATGTCCTTAAATGAAGAGAGCTGGTCACAGAGCTGGTTCTGTGAAGGAGAAGAAAAAAAGACGTGATTGATGGGAAACCAGTTACAGTTTGAAAGTTAACATGAATAGAAATTTTAAGAAAAGTACCTGACTGTTGAGAGTGTGCTGACAATCTGTGGTTGAATGATTGAACTCCAGAAAAATCAACAAAAAAGTTGCTTTGAAAGGATTTTTTGCCAGTTCCAGATGGTGGGAATAAAGAACCCTAAACTCTAACACAAAGAACCATTTTAGAATAAAAGCATTCTTCAGGACAATATGGTTCTGAACAGAACTGTTACAATAGATCCTTTAAAGCATTCTTTATTACTAAAGATCTCCTATAGGACTCCATGCACTTTGACAGGTGCTGGAAAAAAGGCTTAGGAAGTAATTAAAAATAAACTAATCTCTATACATGAGGCCGCCGATTATTACGCTGGAATGCAGTTTGTTTACTTCAACGCACAATTACACGAAACACAACAAGGATATGCCTGCATTTTGCATACAACAGGTTTATTTATAAACAGGTAGTTTGAAATGCTTTGCTCCTTGTGGTAAAAAGCAGGATATGTTCTAACATTTGACAGTTATTAACACTTAATAAGTTTGAATCGAAGATAAATAGCCGAATAATTCCTAAATTATGTAAAGCATTGTTTTGAATGTATTACAATACATACTACAGTTAAATGCAATTCCATTTCTCAATTCCACAAATCCACGCAATATTGATAGATTACAATAGATTGCTTCTATTGTTCTCCTCATTTGTAAGTCGCTTTGGATAAAAGTGTATGCTAAATGATTAAATGTAAATGCAATATGTAATTAAATGCATTAAAATATTAGCCTTTTACTCCTTTTAGAGGGGATATTTTAGAAAAAAATACAAATATTTCAGAATGGAGTGTAAATGGAGTAAAATGGAGTGTTTTATACTGAACTACATCCTTGTAGCGGTAAGAGTCTCCAAAGTGTAAAAGGTTGATTACTGTTGTAATACATCAACTGATGGCTGCGGGCAACCAAACCTAGCTCTGCTGACTTGAAGTCAATGAGGTTTTTGCAGTATCATTACATATTTTGGAGCAATTCACTATCATGATGATTGTTATTCCTTGAAAATGAATCACAGACATTTGGAATTTTCTGTCATGTAGAAAGTCCCTGAGAATTATAGTGTCACTTTAATGCCAGTTTATCTGCAGCAATACCACACTAACAATCTTCAAATGAAAAAGACCATTTTGCCAAAGGTCCATTACAGTTTGGAGCACTTGGCCCACTTCATAATGGGGGCCACAAATAATTTTTGCACTTGGGTGCAACATTGCCTTGTTTTGCTGCTAGTTTGAGTCACATGAAGGGACACAAACAGCTGTAAACAACAGAGCAATCAGTGTCCCATCTGCTACTATGGCCCACTTACATGAACGTATGTCGCCACTTCTTTTACCCTGTGCCAAGCAAGTGCCTGAGGACACAAGTCCCCAAGAAAAGGACCCATTTTCCGAGGAAGAAAAATGAAGAGAGAGAAAAGTTGTTACGGCAAGAAAATGGCATGGTAGGCAGCTATCTCAAAGACACGCTAGTTTAGAATTCTGTCTCATTGCCTCACATTCAATTAATGCGTTACACAGAGAAGTAAGTTGAAATGAGAACATCTTCTGTATTATTAAAATCCACATGAAGATATAGGCTACAAACTTTGTTGTCTTTGGCACTGTAAAATCATATCTTCCTTTCAGAAAAACTGTTAACAGGGGAAGCGTTGGTTATCAGTCAACAAGTGTAAGCTGGCAACACAAATATTTTAAGATTGAAAAGTCTTAACATT
The DNA here is from genome assembly GCA_031834385.1 of Semotilus atromaculatus. Classification (NCBI taxonomy): domain Eukaryota; kingdom Metazoa; phylum Chordata; class Actinopteri; order Cypriniformes; family Leuciscidae; genus Semotilus; species Semotilus atromaculatus. The sequence continues at coordinate 12,421,994 of JAULUF010000038.1, read as the reverse complement.
TCTAGGTAGAAGTGGGCAAATATATACCATCATGCCTTTGAAAAAAGACAACAAGGTGCTCCAGAGAGTAACTTTGAATATAGTGTCTGCCAAAGGATACGTAACACATACTTGGGCAAACCATCATCCAAAAACACAATAAATTGTTCTTGTGAACATAATTAAGCACCACTTTGTTATTGCTTCTCAAAATAAACAGTACTTAATTTCAGGGCCGAAAAAAACAAACAGAAATCATTAATTATGAATTGGCAGGATGATGAGCAACCCAAGGAGAGGTAAGCTCTGCTTTCTATTAAACAGCAGCATCCACTGGGAGAGGAGCAGTAGCTCATGGGGGAAAAGATGGGGGAATGCTGCATCAGTTCATCTGCTCTGTTTGCCACTATTTGCATTCAATTACATCACTGATAATCAAGTGCTAATTCTAGATCATTAAGGTGTCAGAGACTAGGTGTGTTAACAAATGACCAATGCTTAACAATGGACAACAATGAGTAATACATTTGGGTAACACTTTATAATAACAGCACGCTATGAATCATTAGTCAAGCATTAGTAAATAGTTAATTAATCATTTATAAAGCATTGTCCCATAAATCCCATAAAACATTGATAAACATTAGTAAGCAGTTTATAAATACAGCTGTAAATGTTTTATTCTTGATTTATGAGCATATATATAATGTAAAACTCTACAATTGATGTAAAATGAAAATAAACCTCTGCAATATCATACAGAATGAACAAAAGCAAGAAAGTGAATATAAATAAATAAGCAACAAAATGAATACACGTCAACAAAATAAGCAAAAACACTATTGAAACTGAAACAAGAAAACCTTACTACACCAAAAAATTTAGCTTATTTTGTACATTTGGTTGATTTTTGTTAGTTTTGTTGCTTATTTTGTTGCTTGTTTTGTTATTTTATTCAATACAATTAGTAAATGTTAAAATTAACATAAACTAAGATAATATATATAAAAAAATGCTTTAAAAGTATTTGTCATTGTTAGTTCATTTTAACTAACTAATATTAACAAAGGGAACCTTAATGTAAAGTGTTACCAAATGACCTGTTTAAGGTGAATCCATGCCAGGTTAATCATCTTTGATAGTGTAGTTAACAAACAGCGACATCTGTTCTAGCGAACAGAGAGATGAGCTTAAAACAATGCTTAGGTTGCAATGAAATGGAAGAAGCTACAGATCTTATCTTCTGTATTTTGACTGAATAACTACATGTAACAGATTATTGGAAAAGCAAAAATTTGGGATTTGCATACAGTACGTCACCAAAGAGAAGCCTGCTATTTTCACTGTAAGCTCCAGTTATGATATTTTGATTAAACATTTCAAGGCCATCAAAAATAATATAAATAAATAAAAATGAAACATATGCATCGATGAGTTGTGGTACTTGATGATGGAACGTTTTCCCCCAAAAAATGCAATAATGTGACTACACCTAAAGAGTGTAATATCTCTGGAAAAATTTATTAAAAACTGTCAAGCCACCATTGGGGTGCCTTGAAACCAATAAGCCACTGCTTAAAAAAATGTTGCTTCCAGATTGATAGACTGCCAACCTGTGCATTAGTGGTGGGGATTTTTAAGTGACTCTTAAATAGATAAATCAGTAGATGGCAACAAGTGACTCTCTTTATGAGTGGGTCTTTGAATCATTCACTCAACTGATTCATTCAAAACAGTGATTCATTCAGGAATGAAACTGAGCCAATAAATAATTTACTCTATAGATTTTATCAAAAACATTGATTCATTTATTTGCACGGAGATCACCCGCAATATGAGCATGGCTGTGATTAACTGCGTCTTCATGCAAATCACACTCTGGGACAGCAGCAGAGACAGTTATGCTTATCTATATAAAGTATCTAAATCCTTTTTTTAATTTTTTTTTTATTAATAACTTCATTGAAAAACTTAAAACAATCAATCTGTTCATAATATTTGTTGAAGAAAAACCTGAAATCCATCAGCCTCATTGTGTCTACCATCAAATTAGCCAAATCTGTCTGGCGACCAATAGGCTCCACACTGTATCACTAATAACCAAATGGATCCCACTTCACAGGAGAAGGATTATTAAAGCAGAGAACTAGTTGAGTAAGCCTAAGGTTTACAATGAAGTGTGGCTTAAGAGTCTGTGCTCGTAATGACAGCTCAAATACGCTTAGTGCCTAAAAAAACATCTGGTTCCATTATTTGAGCAGGGGTCAAAGGGACTTGTAGTCCTCTGGGTGGAATGCTGGGAACTGTGGGATATTTGAATCAGGTAATATCCCCTTTTCTTTCGCAAGGGCCTCAAAGACTCTTGTCTGTTATTCTCGCTCTCTCATTTACTTCTCTGCCGCAACAATGTAATATACATAATTCAAACAACCAGGGAATGGCTGTGGGCTCCCAACCACCTGCTGGCTTTTATTAGCTAATTAATGGTGATTTATCGTAGTTGCTAATTCGAGTGTAGCCGATTGCCTTCAGGAGTCTTTGAACACCATGTGAATTCTGATGGTAATTATGCTTATTTGATGGGCAGTCTACTAAAACAAAAAGTTCTGTATCTCGCGCCCCACAGCAATGAAATTTTTGACTCTTACGAAGATGACCTTGTGCGTTTTTATTTACTTATTTAGTCTCATTAGTACTTTCCTTATGGGTCTGTTTTAATACCTATATATGTGATTTAAAAATCCTACTAATTGTATTTATTTTAAGTTTTTTCATATTTATTTTTATTAATAAAATCTTCATTATGTTGAAAGGTTGCAAATTTTTTTTGGTAAAATTGTGCATTGTGTTTCAGTCATTTCAACTGTAACGGTTATGTTCTGCATATTTCTGTTTGATTATCTTTTTTTAATTTTTTTTATATGTTCCAGTGTGTATGTGTTTCCATTGCTTATTAGTTTTGTTTCAAATTAGTCATGCACCTGTTTAGGTTCTTGTTAATTATCTGTGTATTTATTCCCATAGTTTCCTCAGTTCATTGTTCCGTGTCATCAATGTCAAATGCAGTTGTATTCTCCTGAGTGTTTCCATGGATAAATAATTAAATGCAGTTTATTTCTCTGCATCTCCTGCGTGGTGCACTTCATTACAGCCATCAGTACATGACAGAACATGGAACCGAGACAAAGAATGGACTTACCAGCAAGAGCAGCGTAATCTCTGACAAAACCAAGAACTTCTTAGACCTGGCGTGCCTTACCACCTTCCCTGACCATTTAACTTTTAACCCTGTGTGTGTGTTTTTCTAGCGAGCTTAAGGAGCAAGGCCCTCCTGCCCAGTGTTAACCCTCGGGGGGATTTCACTACATTCGTGGGGTGGGTAGCTGGTCAACAACAACTCCTACATGACCGTTACCCTCGTGGATGAGGACATCACCTGCCCCACTCCAAACCCAGAGCCCACCCAATCACTCTGCACTGAACTAATGACAGAGCCCAGAGCAGACGCCTAAGCCTGTCGCGATGAACGAGCCAGTTGTAAAGACCGAGCCAACCGTTGTCCTGGAGTCTGAGCCCAACCTAAAGTCTGACCAGGTGTGCAAGCTGGCAATATCTGTGCCAGTGAGTGTACTCATGGAGTTTGAGGGGATGGAATGGAGCCCCACCCACACTCTCGCAGCTGAGGGTGAGCTACAGTTGGCCTCTGCATACTGTTATGAAGAATTGAAGGAGTCTTCTCCCGTCCCCGCTGGTTAGTCCCCTGTGTCTCCGCTGGCCCCACCCAGCTCCAAGTCTTCTGTGTCTCCGCTGGATTTGCCCAGCTCCAAGTTTCCTGTGTCTCCGCTGATCCCGCCCAGCCTCCCTCTTCTACCTCCTCTGCATATAAAAGCCATCTCCTTTGGCCCTAGCACCGCTGTTTCCCTTCAGTCCCTCGGCTCCTTTTCGGTTGACTCCACTCTGATACGTGGATCTGCCTTGGGTCTTACTCCTCCAGCTGTTGAGCCTAGCCCTCCACCTTGGCTCATCAAACAGTTGGCTTCACCTTAGCTCCTCCCTCCCACGGCTTCTCCTGAGACCATCTTCCTTATTTATCCATCGGGCACCATTGTCCATCCGGATCAGTCTTGGTAATACGTCGTTCTGTCTGCGGCAAGGACTTCAGAGCTTTTAGCTGAACTTTGTCCCTCCACCCCTTCAGCTCTGTCGTACTCCACCTTCCCTCTGGCTCTGCCTTTGTACTAAGTACCATCGGCTCCTCTGGCACCCTGGCTCCTCAGATGCTCGTTCCTCCAGCACCACCTCAGTCTCCAGAACCATCAATGTTACCAGGTCTCTATGGGTTCTCAGCTCCATCTGGGTCTCCAACTCTCCTGGATCCACCGATGGTGTTCAGATGTCTGACTCCACCCTGGCTCCTCCCACCATTGGATCCACCTTGGGCCTTTATCCTTGCTAGGTTTTGGATCATTCTCCTGTCTGCAACCTGGTTCGTTCCACCTTTTTATCCTCCCTGGTTCCTCTGGTCTTAGTCTCCATGGTGTCTTCCTCAATCTACTCCTCGTCCTTCTCCAGAGCCCCCTCCCTCCCTCCCTCTCTCTCTCCCTCCTCAGTTGGGACTCTCATCTTTTATTATTGTGTTCTATTTCTATTTTCTATATTCTATTTTCCGGTTTGTCTGTGTTCCCAACTTCCCATTGCTATATAGTTTCCATGGTTTCATAGTAGCCTGTTCACCTGTTTTGGTTCTTGTTATTTATCTAGTCTGTGTATTTATACCCTTAGTTTCCTCAGTTCATTGTTCCGTGTCATCAATGTTAAATGTGTTTGTGTTCTCCTGAGTGTTTCTGTGGATATGAGTTAAATAGAGTTTGTTTATCCTTACTAATATCAGGTTAAAATATCTGTAAATATTTTAGGTCAAGTGCTTCGGCTGACAAAAAAGTTTGGGAACCCCTGAATTAATTAATTACCTGAATTGAAGTAAGGAAGATGCTTGGTTTCCCATTTATGTCCTTTGTCACAGGATTTAAAAGCATTCAAACAGCAATAAAGTTATAATCATAGAGGATACCAAACACTTAATTGTGATTTCAATCTCATGTCTTCTGAGAGAGCTATACTGCAAGACATGCATATAAAATGAGGCAAATGTCTTCAGGCTGCTCCTATGAGTCCTTTTGTTGTTTTGGTGAGCTCATGCACAATCAGTGGAAATATGTACTCAAACATCCCCTAATGTTCACAAGACTCACTGCTTTCAACAGGGACAAACGTGGGGTGACTTTATGAAATAGCCTGAAGGGACAGGACTGGTTTCCTCTCAACTAAGGTATATAAGGAACAGTTTTCGAACACAACATATATTGTATTACAATTTAAGTTCACTTGATAATAAATGTTATCACAAAAATGAATTTCCACTTGTCCCCCCACCCCCTTCCGTCTTATTTTAATTAATAGGGCAAATCCATAAACGATAAAATACTCACTGTTTCAAAAGTATAATCAATACATAAACATAAACAATATGTGTTAACATGTTTGTAAGAGTGATAATATTTTTCTTTTGTGTGTGATTTTTGTGATCACCAATAATTGATTCCATTGATACCATTTTATCAACATTATGCCAGAAATGGTGTTGGTCGAGCTTCAGCAACACACAATTCAAACTGGTGGCTACTTTATACGAATTGTACAATCTCATTGGTATGTTTTCATACAAACCTGCTTATACTACTCTGACAGGTTTAGGGGTGGACCATAATAATTCATTTTTTCTTCTTTTTTTTTTAATAATCACACATTTCAGTATGAGTAAAAACATATAAAATTCATATATAAACAAAATAATCACCTCATAAATAGTTTTGTTTTCTCATGAAATCGGGTTGACTTAACCATAACCATTCAACGCATCTCACAACCAATTCGTACATATTTTACGAGGTGCTTAATTTGTCTAAACCCCAGTGACGGGTTTAGGGTAGGTATAGGGGCGGGGTCAGGGGTTCATACGAACTGGGCAACTCGTAAAATATATTATATGCAGCAAAAATACTATGAATTTGTACGAGTGAGGTCGTATTTGTACGAAATAGCCACCTCATAAAATAAGTATGAATTGCAGTGAGATCGAGTTGGAATGTTCCATTAAGAATCACCAACTTCCTTATCACAGTCCTTACTGCTATAGGTGTTATCCTATGTTTTTAGTTCATATTTGTCTTTAAACATGATGTATAGTACTAAAGCGATTCCAGATCCATTTAAAAAAGTCAAAGCTTTTAAAACTCATGAAACACTAACTAATCTGTGTACAGTAAAATTCACCTATACCAGCCCAGGCTTTTGACATCAAATCCACAATACCATTTGACATCAGATCCACAAGGCCTGGGATCTGAATGTTCAAAGTTGGCCTCTTGATGTTTTCCACCCACTTGCATGCATATCCTTGGGGAAAACGCTTTTTTTATATCCTGGCACAGGTTTCCTCCCAAAAGGCTTTCGTGTAATATAAAGCACTGTGTCAAGTCATCTGGCAGCTCTCAAAAGAGAATGTTAGTCGAGGAAACCTGGGGTTAAACAACGACTGCACACACCTTGACTGATCCTTTTCCTCATAATTCAAATTGAAATTCTAAACCATGTGGGGGAAGAAATCTCACAATATCACAATTTTGAGACAGTGCCTCCAGCGTTGCACACTGTTAACAGAATGTTTTTCACAAGACACCTCTGTTCTTTCAAATCATCGTGGGTGATGTTTACACATGGGGAATTGAATTCACCTTCATGTCTGCATTTAAAGGTGTATGAGATGCTTCTCTCTGACTATGTTCACTTGACTGAACATTAAGATAAACACATATATTTTCTGACACCGATATATCCCATTATGCAAATGACACTGTATGCAACCAAACCATAAACACTCAACATCCATCCTTATGAGCATATCTACGCAGATACAGTACAAACAGCCAATGCAAGTTGATAGCTTGTTAAAAACAAGGCTTTTAAGGTTAATTAAGATGTTAACCTACATGATTGGGTCTACTTTGATTCAAGCTGAGAGAGGTCAGTATGTTTACACATCAGAACAATAGAACGTAAGAGGCATTTATTCCCTCAAGGGGAAATGCCCAAACCCGTGTATGCTCAGCAGATCTCAGCGCTGAATAATATCCATGATCCCTTTTTTGGTCAAAGTAAGACTGAGTCTGATGAGGAAATGGATATCTAAGAGTTATTGTCCCCTGAAATTCAGTTATCATTGTGTAGTCTTTGAATGCTCCAGGGAACCCTGAAACGAATAGGCGCAATAAGTTCACTTTGCAGAATTAATGCAGTAATTCTTTATCGTGGGCAAGAGACAGAGAAAGTGAGGCCAGTATTACCTTGGATTTGGAGTTTAATGCAAATGGTGTGAGGCTGATCCTTTTTTTCCCTTCTGTCTCTTTCCTCCTTTTTAATGATGGCCCTAATTTGTTAGCTCCTTCTAAATTATTAATCTCTTTTATATTCATGTAGTTATTACATGTCATAACTGTGTATCTATGGGGTGAAATTTAATAGCATCTGCTGGACCTTCGGAGAGGGCCCAGTGTTAGAAAACGGCATTAAAAATGGATAATTAGCTAAATATTTGCCTTAGCACATTTGCTTAGCAGCTTCTCTAATTAGCTGCTGTGGTCACTTAGCGCAGGCAATATGGTATTTGCATTGAAATACAAGGACAGGGCTGTTTAATTCAATTATGTAGAATTAGGATGCTGACATCAAACAGTCAAATTATGAAATTATGAGCATTGCGAAGAGACAATGCATGAGCAAATCAAACATGGAGGTAACATGGACAGGGAGGAAAGAGGTGGAAAGGAACAGGGAACGGGACAGGGCACATAAATGTCAGATGAGGTGGTGTGTTAACTCGGCAGCAAAAGCACTGACCCTTGAAGTGGTACTGTTGGAGGGGGGCAGGGCAACTCCACTGAGTCAGCCCCCACAGACAGTCTCATGAGTGGGCCATCTGCCAGCCAGCTCTCTCACTCTCTCTCTGGGCTTGGAGCCACCACCAACCAACAGGCTCCTAACATTAATATGGAGGGTGTGTGTGGAGGTTACTCACTAATGATAGCTGGTATTGAAACATAAAATTATGTGCCTCAAAATAACCTCAAGACACTGATGAAACGGGAAAGTAAAATGCTGGACACTATGCAGCATTCAGACAAGATTACACCCTCCTTTTCAGGAGGTATTATTTTCCAACGCTATCTCACGACCAATTCGTACGAGTGAGTAAAAGGTGGCTAATTCGTATGAATTGTCTAAACCCCAGTTATGGGTGGGTTTAGGGGCGGGGTCATGGGTGAGTCATTCATAAAAATGCGTACAAATTGGGCAACTCGTATAATATGTAAGACTTAGGGTAACACTTTATAATAACTGCACTCTATTAATCATTAGTTAAGCATGAGTAAACAGTTAATTAATCATTTATAAAGCATTATTAGACATTAATAAGCAGTTTATATATACAGCTATAAATGCTTTTTTTCTTGATTTATAAGCATATCTATAATGTGTTTAATAATTGTATTTTCATACTTTGTTAACGATCAAATAATAATTTCTAAATAAAGTATAGCATTATTTACAAACCAGTTATTTAGGAGTTGTCAGTGATTCATAAGATCACTTAGAAAGTGTAAGTAAATGGAGTAAATTCAGGTAGTTATAAAGCATTTAGTAGTGGTCAGTTAACTATTTTGTGAGCTCATCTAAAGTGAGGACTAGTTATGCCTTATAAAGCATTTACAAAGCAGATTTAAAGGCTAATTTATCTTCTAAACAGAAAAAAGAAACAAATACAACAGTGATTCTAAATATAGAAATATTAACAGCCTTTAAATCTCCTTTATAAATGCTTTACAAGGCATAACTAGTCCTCACTTTAGATGAGCTCACAAAATAGTTAACTGACCACTACTAAATGCTTTATAACTACCTGAATTAACCCTGAATTACAGTATAACTACATATTAATAAAGCATTTATTAACACACTAAGTAACTATTACTACATGTCTGAATAATAAGATGTATGAATGTACATTTAAATAGTTTATTAATCATTTACTTACACTTTCTAAGTAATATGACAACTCTGACCACTGACAACTCTTAAACTGGTTTATAAATAATGCAATACTTCATTTAGAAATAATAAATTGATCATTAATAAAGTATGAAAATACAATTATTAAACACATTATAGATATGCTTTTAAATCAAGAATAAACTGTATTTATAAACTGCTTATTAATGTCTATTAATGCTTTATAAATTATGAATTAACTGTTTACTAATGCTTAGCTAATGATTAATAGCGTGCAGTTATTATACAGTGGTACCTTATAATTTTATCTCTGGCAAATTCATATGAAGGGGCTTAACATGGTCATTGAAAGACCTAAACTGCTCAAAAGGCTTTTAACAGATCATTCATTATATGTACACATAATTTTAATCCGTTTACACATGTACACATTTAGTGCTGTTATTGCTTTTTGCAACAAAAAAAAAAAAAAAAAAAAAAAAAACATTTAGTAATGTCATTTAAGGTAGTTCTATAAAGTTTTAATAAACTTCAATATCAGCAAAATTCGGTAAGATTCTGTGTTGATTTTAAAATCCTCATGTTAACATAAGGCATTGCATGGTCTTGAGTTATCAGTACCTGGCTGAGCTTTTAACACCTTACAAATCTAGCCCGCAACCTGTAGTCGTTCCTAAAACACGTCTTCGCTCTAGGGGTTACAGGGCTTTCTCATTTTATGCCCCCAAATTGTGGAATTATCTCTCGTCTGACATCAGGGAAACAAATTCATTAGTAATTTATATATATATATATATATATATATATATATATACACTATATATATATATATATATATATATATATATATATATACAGTATATATATATATATATATTATTATTATTTTTTTTATTATTTTATTTCAGAATTGCTTTTGATTGACTTATTTTGTTGTTTATTTATTCAGTGTTATATATTTTTTGCTCTCTGTGATCAATTTCTATTGCTCTTTGTGTTTTAATTTCTATTATTGTGCTTGCTTGTGTTGTAAAGCACTTTGAGAATGCAATTTCAAAAAATGTCCTCTGCTCAACCTCAGGCACTTAAAAGTTCATTCATTCTAACTTAATTGTTTAATGAGCAGGGTGCCTAACAAGATGGAAAATACAATCAAATGTTTATCAGTTAGTTTACATGAGGGTGTACATTTTTTTTTTTTTACCAAGCATATTCCAAAATGTTTATACTATCATTATCAAAGGTAATTTTTTAAAGCAAATTTATCAAAATTAACAGAATGTTTAAAGTGAGTGTCTCAACAATTAATACTACAAAAAAAAAAAAAAAAAAAAAAAAAAAACCAATGCTTATATGTTCTGATGTTGTGTGGTTGTTTCCCTATAAAACATCACTTCTGGGGGACGATGTGGTTGATGTTGATTAGAAAGGGACATTACAAAAGAATTAAATATTAGAAAAATATTTGTTTTGATGAAACACATGGATTTGACACGTCAATTTTCATGTTATAAAAATAGCATCATTCACTCAAACCAAAATTTCACCCCATTCCTTTTCCACTTAATTGTGTTATTGTTATAAAATAAACAAACTTGTATGATTTCCCTGAAAACTAAAGATTTGATATTATTAAATTCAGTATTAAGATATTATTTGATGGGCACATGAAATGTTTAACAGGATTGACCCGCATGTCAGTAGATAACAGATCCGATGATCTAAACCTTATTATTCACATCTATTGCTTCAACATTCAATTAGCACTTCCTCTAGCTGTAATCTGGCCTTCAGAGATCCCGAAGAGGTACCGGCAGGAGCGTATTGATTGGGAGGTGTCATGTGCGAAAGCGTAGGAGAAAGCGTAGGGGTGGACTCTGTCTGCTTAATGGACTGAAATAAAATAGGTGGGAATGGACTTTAATTAGGGAACAGTTGCTCTGTACCCTGCTACCTCTGCTCCGGCACCACACACATTCGAACACAAACAGTTATCTACACTTCATCTTATAGGCCACCAGCTGTTGGACTGTCTGCATTTGCAAATCATTTGCAGCAGTGTGTCTAAAAAATACAAAGGAAACAGAGAAGAGAGTGAGAGAGTCTGTGTGCGAAAGAGAAGAGGGGGAAGAAAAGAGAGCAAGTGGGGCTCCGGGGTCTCAGCTGCTAGGGTACTGCTTGCTCCTTGCAATGAGTTGCAACTGTCAGGTTGTTTTATCTCTGGCTTTTCATCATGATGCAGAGCCCGGCTCGGAGGAAGCCACCTGAGAGTGCAAGGAATTTGTAGGCTACAAGTCATTAGCAAGGCCTGCTGAGAAATCGAGGCCAGAGATCCACTGAATATTGCTTCAGACAAAGTACATCTTAACCCTTGACGGTCTGACAGGTAAGGTGGTTTCTCAGAAGTGGCGGATTTCATATATGCTGGTTGCTGTAATACATACTGTATGATGCTAGGAAAGACCACAACACCTATTGATAGATCTCACAAAAGCTAGAACAGGTTGCTAGGTAGTGAAGAATGCCAGGCTTTGATTTACGAGCAGGGAAAAACAGAGGAACAACAGTCTGATGAAGAATTTCTAATGGGGGAAAGAGTATTTTCTAGCGAGTCGTTTGATACTTAGTGGCTACCACTTTTTAAAGACAGAATGCATCTTTGAAGGAGACTTTTAAATATATATTTATAGTATGCCAAACTTTCAATATAAAATATAAGAGAAGCCCTGTAAAATATCCCAAAATAATCTTGAAACTTACCTAACAATGAGATATTTTAATAGAGCTCATGAGAGCTCATTTAGTGGATGAGAATCTGTAATTCCGTTGATCCTAATAAAAGTGAAAGCTATAACTAAAACTAAAATAAAACCAAAGCTTCTTTTTCGTAGATATCACAATCAGATAAAATAGTCTCAAAGCCACGCATAACATTATTATTTACTGCAGAAAACACTAAAACTGTCACGGCCGACAATATAACACGGAAGCAATAGCAGGTAAACTCAGTTCTTTTATTGAACGAACGAGAGAAACAAAGCAGGGACACGGGCGTGGACAGATGACGCAGGGACCTCAATGGCAAATGACGAACCCGTGAAGTGGAGTGAAGACACAAACGATAATCCAACACCGACACAACGAACCCACAGGAACACGAACACTGGAACGGCAGGAAGACTGGACTGGAACACCACACGGGGAGACATCAACCAACGATCTGACAACGGGAATGAGAAAACAGTGAGAATATGTAGTGTGATGAGATCGGCTGCAGCTGGTGATGAAATGATGATCAGCTGGAGCGGTTCAAGGAATGACACTCACTCACGCCCACTACACACGTGCTCTCATACCACAACATAAACACGAGACGAGAAGGAAGCGATGAACCTGTATACCGTGACAGTACCCCCTCTCCTAAGAACGCCTCCTGGCGTTCCCAGACTCCGTTACCTGTCGATTGTAATCATCGATCAGAGAGTGATCCAGGATGTCTCTAGCAGGAACCCAACTTCTCTCCTCCGGACCGTAACCTTCCCAGTCCACCAAGTACTGAAACCCGCGTCCCCTCCGTCTAGAATCCAGAATACGATTTACCAAATAGGTGGTCTCCCCATCTACGAGACGCGGCGGGTGGGGAACCGGGACTGGCGGATTAATGCGAGCATGAAAAACGGGTTTAATCTTTGAAACATGAAAAACGGAATGAACCCTCCTGTACGCCGGAGGTAGACTAAGGCGGACTGTCACCGGACTAATGATCTTGGTGACAGCGAACGGGCCAATGAATTTGGGAGCAAGCTTGTTAGAAACGGATCGGAGAGGAATGTTCTTAGTAGAAAGCCACACTTTTTGACCAACGACGTATATGGGAGACCTTGACCGGCCTTAGCCTTGGTGCGCGCCCCCACTCGGAGTAGAGTCTCACAGGCTCTAGTCCAAGTGCGGTGACACCTCTGGATAAAGGCGTGGGCGGAGGGGACCGCGACCTCGTATTCCAGACTAGGAAAAATAGGTGGCTGGTAACCTAAACTACACTCAAACGGAGATAGGCCCGTAGCCGACACTGGTAACGTATTGTGGGCGTACTCCACCATGGAAAGCTGTTGACTCCATGAGGAAGGATTCTTGGATACCAAACATCGCAACACCCTTTCCAGATCTTGGTTGGCTCTCTCGGTCTGGCCATTGCTCTGGGGTTGGAACCCTGAGGACAGACTAACCGTCGCTCCCAGTAATTTACAAAATTCCTGCCAAAATTTGGACACAAACTGAGGTCCTCTGTCAGAGACCACATCCATCGGGAGGCCATGTAAGTGAAAGACATGGTCAATGACTGTCAATGCTGTCTCCTTAGCTGAGGGTAATTTGGGTAAGGGAATAAAGTGAGCCGCCTTCGAGAACCGGTCCACCACAGTCAAAACGACTGTGTTGCCCTGGGAGGGCGGGAGGGCGGTGATAAAATCTAGAGCGATATGGGACCAGGGTCTCGAGGGGACAGGCAGCGGTTGAAGGAGCCCATCTGGAGGTCGATTGGAAGTCTTACCAGTGGCACAGACCGAGCAAGCCAAAACAAAATTGTGAATGTCACGAGCCATAAGTGGCCACCTAAATCGTTGCTTGACTAAGAACTTAGTACGATTAACTCCTGGATGACAAGCCACGTTGGAGCAATGACCCCACTGGATGACGTCGGACCGTAATCTCTCCGGCACAAACAAGCGATTCGGTGGGCAACCGGGCGGAGGCATTACCCCTTCTAAGGCCGTCTTGACCTTCGATTCGATCTCCCACACGAGTGTGGAAACAAATAGGGTCTCCGGTAAAATGCACTCGGGAGTAGACGGGCGTTCGGAACGATCAAAAATGCGAGATAAAGAGTCGGGTTTGATGTTCTTAGAACCCGGGCGGTACGAGAGAGAAAAATCAAAACGACCGAAAAAAAGTGCCCACCGAGCCTGCCTGGAGTTCAATCTTTTGGCGGTTCTGATGTACTCTAGGTTCTTGTGATCGGTCCAAACGATAAAAGGAACCCCCCGAACCCTCTAACGAATGACGCCATTCCTCCAACGCTAACTTGACAGCTAACAACTCCCTGTTACCAATGTCGTAGTTGCGTTCAGCTGGGGACAAACGATGAGAAAAAAACGCGCAAGGATGCATCTTATCGTCTGCGGGGGATCGCTGGGACAGAACTGCTCCTACCCCCACCTCTGACGCATCGACCGCCACCACGAACTGACGTGAAGAATCAGGGGCAACGAGGATGGGAGCTGAAACAAAGCGGCTCTTGAGTTTGGCAAACACAGCCTCGGCTGTATCTGACCACCTGAACGGAGCTCTGGGGGAGGTCAAAGCAGTCAGAGGCGAGGCTAGTTGGCTGAAGTTGCGAATAAAACGCCGATAGAAATTGGCGAACCCCAGAAACCTCTGCAGGGCCTTACGGGAATCTGGACTTGGCCACTCTACCACAGCCTTAACCTTCTCAGGGTCCACACGCATTCCCTCAGACGAAATGATGTATCCTAGGAAAGGAACAGAGTGTGCATGAAAATCGCATTTCTCCGCCTTGACAAAAAGCCCATTCTCTAACAACCTCTGAAGCACTCGTCGGACGTGTTGCACATGTTCCTGGAGAGACGAGGAAAATATCAATATGTCATCCAGGTAAACATATATGAACTGGTCTATCATGTCTCGCAACACGTCATTGATCAGTGCCTGGAAGACTGCTGGGGAGTTGGACAGCCCGAAAGGCATGACCAAGTATTCAAAGTGCCCCCTGGGGGTGTTAAAAGCAGTCTTCCATTCATCCCCCTCCCTAATGCGAACCAAATGATAAGCGTTACGCAAGTCCAATTTCGTGAAAACGGACGCTCCCTGCAACCTCTCGAAGGCTGAAGACATCAACGGCAAAGGATAAGTATTCTTTACCGTGATGTTATTCAACCCCCGGTAATCAATACAAGGTCGCAGAGACCCGTCCTTCTTCCCCACAAAAAAGAACCCCGCCCCCGCTGGAGAAGAGGAAGGACGGATGAACCTGGTTGCCAGAGAATCAGAAATATACTTCTCCATAGCCTCCCTCTCCGGAGTGGAAAGCGAATATAACTTAATATAACCTGGCAGTAAATCTATGGCACAGTCATAGGGACGGTGCGGAGGAAGAGAAGCAGCCCGAGACTTACTGAACACTTCCTTCAGATCGTGGTACTCCTCGGGCACGTTAGACAAGTCCCCCGCTTCCTCCTGTAACACAAAAACAGGCACAGACGGACAAGCAGACATCAGACAAGACTTATGACATTCCTTGCTCCACTCCAGAATAGCCTTTTGCTGCCAGTCCACTCGAGGGTTGTGATGGATGAGCCAGGGGTGTCCAAGAACGATGGGTGCCAGGGGTGAATCCAAAAAAAAAAAAAAAAAGATGTCTGCAGTGGTGAATGAAATGATGGGGAGTTCTTGTCCGTTTAATGCGTGAACAGCAATCCTCTGTGTGAGTGGTTTAAGGGGAATCTGAAATCTGTGTGCAAAAGTATTGTACATGAAATTACCCTCAGCCCCGGAGTCCAGAAGTGCTTGACAGTCGTGCTGGTGAATTGACCATCTCAGTCTTACCGGAAGGAGGGTAGATGTGGATGAGGTCTTCTCGGCGGAGATCCCACCCGATAGTAGCCTCATACTTACTATCGGGCTTGGCCTTTTACCGGGCAGTTGTATGCAAAGTGTCCCGAACCTCCACAGTAAAGGCAAAGGCCCTGGGACCTCCGCCTTTCCCTCTCCTCCCGGGAAAGCCGAGCTCGACCCACCTGCATGGGTTCGTGATCAAAGATTGGGCTGACCACGTCCCTGCCACTGGACCGCCGACTCTCAGCTCCTCCTGGGGGTTGAATGGATGAGGCTCTACCCCCGACTCTGGTGATGCGAGCGTCCACCCTCAAAGCCAGCTCGATAAGTCCATTCAGTGTTGGGGGAAGGTCCAGGGCGTAGATCTCCCTCTGGACGCGGTCAGCCAACCCAGGCAGGAACATGTCCCACTGCGCCGCCTCGTTCCACTGGCATTCGGCCGCCAGAGTGCGGAACTCGATGGAAAAGTCTGAGACCGACCTGTCACCCTGACGGAGGTCGGCCAGCACCCTGGCAGCCTCTCTCCCCTCGACGGCTCGATCGAACACCCGTCTCATCTCCGAGGAGAGTGCCTGGAACGAGGCACAGCAAGGGTCTTGATTCTCCCACACCGCCGTTCCCCATAATGCCGCCTTCCCGGTCAACAGGGTTATAACAAACGCCACCTTGGCTGGTTCATTATTAAATGTTCTCGGTTGCAGTGCGAAATGCATGGCGCATCTTGTTAGAAAGGCTCTGCAGTAGGCAGACTCACCCGCATAGGACTCTGGAACCGGTAGGCGTGGCTCTGAGGCAGTAGCGACCTCTGGTGGTGTGGGTGGCGCAGCGGGACCCCGAAGAAGCTGGATGTGTTGGGTGAGCTCTGGACACCTGCGTCACCAAGGCTTGTACCGCACGACCCGTGTCACCTAGATTCCTCTCCTGAGAATCCATTCTTCTTGTGCTGTGTTGAAGGAATTCCTCCAACGTGGTCGACGAACCTCCTGCTGCTTCCATAGCGAGGTCAGATCGTTCTGTCACGGCCGACAATATAACACGGAAGCAATAGCAGGTAAACTCAGTTCTTTTATTGAACGAACGAGAGAAACAAAGCAGGGACACGGGCGTGGACAGATGACACAGGGACCTCAATGGCCAATGACGAACCCGTGAAGTGGAGTGAAGACACAAACGATAATCCAACATCGACACAACGAACCCACAGGAACACGAACACTGGAACGGCAGGAAGACTGGACTGGAACACCACACGGGGAGACATCAACCAACGATCTGACAACGGAAATGAGAAAACTGTGAGAATATGTAGTGTGATGAGATCGGCTGCAGCTGGTGATGAAATGATGATCAGCTGGAGCGGATCAAGGAATGACACTCACTCACGCCCACTACACACGTGCTCTCATACCACAACATAAACACGAGACGAGAAGGAAGCGATGAACCTGTATACCGTGACAAAAACTTGCTTTCAAGATGACATCAATTAAAGCAACTGAGTAAACAATTAAGCGAATCAGATGTTGATTCGGTGAGCGCTCTGAAGACGTCCATAAAGTAAAGGATTCATGAGACTTCGTGAGATTCAAATCGAGTCATTTTTGAAAAACTCATAAGGATCACTTGTTCATGAACCGCATACTACAATGTTTGCTCTGTATTTTCTCAAGAATCATTAGTCTGTGAATCTACTACGTTAGTTATACTGTCTGATTTATTTAAAAAGAACTAGCTCTTCACACCGCCGGACTGGACTACATGAGCTGTTTAAGACTCACCTAAAATTGAGAGAATGTTTCACTTTTGCCATGGCACTGTTGATTTAAACAGTGGAGGAAGGGAAATACCGCATGAGTAACAATGTGCATGCACGAGAACTTTAAAACATGACCATGGGAATGGGCGAGCAGGAAGACAAGTGTGCAGTCTGCGCTTGTGCAGTGTTGAGGAAAAAATGGCGCTTCTTGTTATTGACAACATTTATCTTTTTAAGGTCACTGCCTTATTGTGGCCAATAAATGTTATAAAGTAACTGTAATCTGAATATGTTGACTGAAAACAAAGGCTGAATACAGTTACTTTATTTATTTTCTAAATACATAATGCCTTTGTGACTATATTATGGGGAAGTTTTCAATTGTCAAAAAAACACAAAAACTTTTAGCTCAGGACTAGGCCTCTCTACACCAAGAAACTTGGTTATATATGCAGCAAAGAAATAATGTTATTTTGACACACTGGCAATTTTGCTACCCAGCTTCTTTTTGAACCCTTGAACACATACCTTTTAAAGTTAGACATCAACTTTCTTAGTATTCCTCAATCAATTCATTATAAAAAATATTACAAGAAATTTATTTTTATAAAAATGATAATTTTATTATATTATAAAAGAATGCCTGTTCCTCCATTCATTTTTTTGTAAAAATTGTGTCACTAATGACCCGAGGCGTGTGGCAGTGTAAGTTACTTTTTTCAACACAACTACAATTTAATCTTTGATGACTGAATAAGTGCAATTCACCTTTATTCAGCAAGGTTTCAATGTCTGATACACAATGATGAAGTGATGTTTCACTCATAGTTACCGCAGGCAGAGAACAAAATAATAAGACGTATCAACAGCAAAACTTGAAATGGCTCAGCGATTTATTGCAGAGCAAGTACTGAACACAATCAAATATTAGTGTCACTTGATGGTAGATCTGGTGAAGAAGCCGTCAGCGATCAAACTATTGATTTTGAAGATGTTTAAAATTATAGTTTTGAGAATATGTTTGAGATCGTGATATGAGCCAGATGCTGAATGTACTGGGAATGTACTGTCTCGTCAGTGATGATGATATAAAACATCTGCTCAAACTGATCCCTTCCAAGCTTTAAAAGGTAACAAAACATGCTTTATTTTATTCTTCTGTAATTATTACTCTAATATCAGGAGAGTTTTACATCATTGCGACAGGTAGATATCCATCCTTGTAAGATATAGATCCGGGTCGCTAAAGACCCGAATATGTAATAATGATTGGTGAAACATTCATGCATTTAAGAGTTAAACTGCCCATCTGATTTAAATGATCCATAACATTCAGGACAACCATTCATCAGACCTGCAAAGCACAGAGCAGTTGTGGCATGGCCCTAAAAGAGAAAAGAATCTGCAACATTGGCAAATGTTCTGCTCTAATTTGTGCTGTGAACGGTGACTTGAGGTCTACTTTTGGATCGGTGCACATGTCATTCCCAGTCTTCTTCCATGCCACTGACTGCTGCTTATTGACATGTCCAGTTTTGCCTGTTCGAACATTTCACTATGCACACAGTCACAACTTGAACCAGCGGTCTCTATCTGTCTTTTCTGTCTGGGATTTCTGCTTTTCACATTTACTAAGTGAATCCCTTCCAAAAACCCATCACTGTTTAAGCTCACTAGTATTTGACCACTCTCTGCTATTGATCTGTTTCAGTGTCTTGTTGAGTACAGGCATTAAGAATAGATGTTGTTTAGGGTCAGGATTGTGGCAGCTCCAGCCCTCCCTTTTTCTCAGAGCCTGGCTGACCAATGGAGTATTTGCATTGCGCCGCAGGAGCGTGCACCTTGTAAGTGAATGTTTTTTTTTGTTGTAATGGGTAAGCCCAGGAGTGGAGGCAAGGGTTAGTAAGCGAAGCTGCTGTTTGATTGCCCGAGGAGAGAAAACAGGAAAGCGACCCAGTATGCTTTGGGAATAGCTATAAACAAGCACAACTGTGGGTGTGTGTGTGGGAATCTGGTATTCCAGGTCAGATCTCTGTGTTTGCCAAAAGCCGTGTCAACAGAGAAGACGTGCGTTTATAGAGATATTACACATTGTCAGTGTCTGTTCCCTGGCGTTCCTGTTTGACTGAATGGGATTTTAGGAATGCAGAAGCATAACCGTCGCTCTTGTCCACACATCTCATCAGAGAGCTGATCCAGTGTCAGGTCAGCTCCACACACGTGTTTGTTTTTCATCATTAGAAAGCAAACCAAGGAGATTCTTGGCTTCTATATTAGCAGTGCAAAGTTTACTTTTGCTTGATTAGAGCCTCAGAAGAAAAGCAGCACCATGAATAGCTGCAGTGAGGGTTCTGGAAGATGCCAGTGAGATGCCAACATGATAAAACACTATCATATTTCCTAGTGCAATCTGGGCCTCAAAGGAGCAATGTTTAATCCTTAACCTGTTGTCTCTATTCCACAAAAAAGAGCCATGTGAATATATGCAAGTGTCTGCAGTTGTTCATCAGGAGGGAGGCCCACCTTTTCCCCTGACAACTGCCCAATTATATATCACACTGGTCTACTGTTTGCGCTTGGAGTAATCAATACAGGACGTGCTTGAGCGCACCCAGATTTTGGTCGAACAAATACATGAAAACTTAATCGTGTGCTGCTGCAGAAAGCAGAAACTTGTGTGTTTGTGTCTTGTAAGTGCATCTGAATGTGTGTTTATGGATATCCTGTCTGGATAGATTTTTCATAATTGTGAAAAGTGCCAAGAAATGTGTAGCCAAACATATACCGTACATATAATTACAATTCCAAATTTTGGATCAGTATGATTTTTTTAAAATAAATGAATACCTTTATAAACAAGGATTTGTTCAATTTATCAAAAGTGACAGTAAACACTTTAATATTGCTACACAAAATGAAGCTGTTGTTTTGAACATGATTGTATGAATTTCATTTCTATTTCTTGTTGAATAAAGGGTCACACTTTAGATTAAGGTCCAGTTCTCACAATTAATTAACTATTAACTATGACTTTTGTTTTAATAAACTCATAATTACTGCTTATTAAAAGTCAGTAAGGTAGTTGTTAAATGTAGGTATTGGGAAGGGTTAAGGGATGTAGAATATGGTAATGCAGAATGAGGCGTTAATATGTGCTTTATGAGAACTAATAAACAGCCAATATCCTAGTAATATGCATGCTAATAAGCAACTAGATAATGGTGAGAGTTGGACCCTAAAATAATACATATAAGCGAAAAACATGACCATCGCACCTCACTGGCCCGTGTGTTACACTGACTCCATCTTCAGATTGTGCAGTGCTGGGCTTCTGCCTTGCCAATCAAAAGGGCGACAGGTGGAAGTCTGGCGCGTGGTCTCCTTTTCATGAATGAATATAAACACAATCCATGCAATTACAACGCTGGTCATTTTTAGGGGCCTCCTTCCCCAACCAGACTCTCACAGGTCCAATCAAATGAAAACGCTGAACTTACTGGTGCGTTTAATTGTATATATGGGGAAGCCAAATGCTTCGGCTTCGGATGTGGGGGCATGACGAGACGAAGGCCGCTGGAGTGATGCAGCGAGGGAATGAAAGCAAGCCTGGCCCTACAAGTGGAAAATTTGATTCAGTTTAAACATAGCATTTCATTTATTGATCCATTGTAGAGGAGGGGAACACGGGGTGAGAAGACAAGGAGAGCAGATGGATTCATCTGAACATGTTATGAGGGAACAGGAGTTTGGGGGAGGATATCGAATTGGAAAACCCCAAGATGGCGTAACAGATCAAATGGAAATGGTACTTAAAGTATGATTACATTTCCTGAATGCCACAGGATCTGACTGTCCGCACGTGCCTGCTCACAGATTTAAAGCTGATGAGGAGATCTTGTGTAATATTTGAGATGATGACACATTAATTCGGCTGCATTTAACTGTGGATTTAAATATCAGCAGATATGCAAATAAATAAACTCTACATCAAAAATTTATAAAGCACTTTTTCCATAGGGCTTGTAAGTGCAGAAAATTCCCAGTGGAATCGATTTGCACACTTTTTGCAAAGTAAGCGATCTGAGATTTAAACATACCTAGGGAATTCAATTCACTCAAAATATAACGCAGTGTCACTTTCTGAAAACATCATCTGCATACAATTCTCCATATTCCTCAAATTATTTACCTGTATCGTCATATACATATTTATCCAAAATTTACAGAGAGAGCCACGCTTAATACCCACATAATGATATGGGCATATAGCTGAAAATATATGACATATCTCTTTCTATTATCACAGCAAATCAATAATTCATATGTCTTTACACCAGACACAGAGGAGCGGGAGGAGCCATGCAAACACACACAGGAAGCTGAAATCAAGCCCACAATGCAGCAGCAGCAGCTGAAGTACCAGCAGCTTTGGATGAGAAAACAGAGAGAATGTGAAAAGGAGAGAGAGAGGGAAGGGAAGGCGAGAAAAAGAGGGGGAGAAAGGGAGGGAAATAACATGACGGGCATATTCATTATTCCTGTGACATTCTCATGTTGCTCCTCTGTGAGAGGATAACCTTTCTCTCCTGCAGTCCCAGAGTGCTATTCACACAATCACTTACAACATTAATCAAAGCGTGCCGTCTAATGGTTTTTGACGTGCAGCCCCACTTTATGGGCTGCAGTCCAACCCGCGCCCACTGATGCATCTGTTAACGCTACTCCAGAAACACTTGGCTAATGCTAATGGCAGCACAGACGCTCAGCCATCAAGCACTTAAGGACATGGATGCCATTGTGTGATGCACGAAGAAAGCCATCTTTGATGGCATGCAAATGCAGGGCGGCATTACTTGAGGAGGATTTCAGTGGTTATACTGCAGAGGCTCCACCATGTTATTATAGCTCACGTGATTTGCAAACGTAAGGTAATTATAATATGCTGCTGACTTTTTGTTTTTTATTGTGGATCCTGAACAATATCTGAAAGAAATAGTTCACACAAAACTGAACATTCAGTCATTATTTACAGACCATCATGTTGTTCTAAAACAGGGTCATTTTGAAGGTTGTTCTGGTTGCTCTTTTCTATGCGATTAAAATGGATGGACACTTTTCACATTTCCAGGGATAGTTGGGAAACTTCTATAGCGGTAAACTGAAACTACAACAGATATCATTTTGCCTTTCCATTTTTCCCCTGATGGCAAAAGATGAAAATCCACAATAGTGCTTTTATAACTTTGTATACTGAGAGATTAATAACGGTGGTCAGAAGATAATTATAAAAATATAAAATTCTTTGCTAGATTCACAAATTATGTTAATAACTGCGGAAATGTGAATTACAGTGCGGGAAGAGAGAGCCAATGTATTTGTATCTTCAAAATATGACTTGTGTGCTAAAGTTATACACTGACTGTTTGTTTGAGGAAAACACTGAAAATTAAGTGAATTCCATGAATTGGAATCATTCAGACGTGTTTTAAGAATCTATTTAATTGAATTGAAGTATTTAATTCACAAGTAATAAACTACTGCTCCTGCTGAACCATGATAGCTCCAGTCACATTTCATTTTAATGTGCATTGCTTTTTTGTTATATAAGCCTGCTATATTTAAACTGAATGTGTTTTCTCTGTTGTCATCTGTTCACTCAATATACACATTTGTAGACGAACTTCTTTGTGTGCAAGATAAGTGCTCTTGATGAGATTACACTGGAAAGTGATTAATTTATTTCCCATTTGTTTGTAAACTTCAGGGAATATAATTGAAAGACTAAACATCATTAAGAAAATAAAAAACCCACAGTTTGAATTCTCATTAAATTAATAGTCTATGAAATTTGGACATATTGCCTTTATTGACATTATTGCAGTATGTTTAATTTTAGTAGCACACAATTAAAAGTTATACAAGTAGATGTTATCCTTGAGGTATTTTCTTGGAGGTAATATTTGTTTGCCCTCGTGGATTTCTTTAGATTTACTCAACCTGTTGATGGTTATTGAATCTTATTCTGTAGCACCGTCAGTGTCCTTCTCTTTTTCTGATCACAACCTTTTTTTCCCTCTCAAACTGCTACATGCCACTGCAAATTTGCATCTATGCTTGATTTCAACATCTCTGTTCCTTTTATCTCTCTTATAGAAGGCTTCGATGGGCAAACACGTAAGCACAACCATATTAATAATGCAGTATGGTGATACTGACCTTACACTAAGCCTTTCAACCTCAGCTGGTACCTCACCGAGTGACATCCGACTGATACTCTGCACACCACACGTCACAGCAACTGCTTTAGTCCTGCAACTGGCCAACATGAGAATACTGTCAGAGTATTTCATAATAAACTAATTATGCAACATTAAGAGCTCTCAACTTTTTTCAGCAAAGACAGAGATATTTAGCAACTTCTTTCATAAATGAGCATTTCGTTTTATTAATACTTTCAAATATTTGAATAATTCCTACAGCATTTCCCTGAACTCTGTGGTATGCTAAAAATATTGACAGTTTGTTGAAGCTTGGGAAAACAGCATGACATTTGCACATTGTGTCATGGCTGGTATACTAAATCATCTCATAACTACCCGCTGAACACACACATACTGTACATTGAACCAAGAATGCAGTCATTAAGCTGTGTGAGCACTAACAGCCTTGAAATTATGATTTTTGTTTATTATTATCTAAAGATGGAAAGATGATGTAGATGAGCTTTCTTGTTGGTTAATTATATTAAATAACAATATGCAGCAGAAAAAAACGTGTTGGTATAAAGACATGCTTAATGCTGAGTTGTGTTGCATTTATTGGACTGTTAAACTGAAATTATGAGGAATGCTGCAGATAAATAAAAGTTTTATTATATAATGCACACATTTGAATTTTCTATACATCAAAGAATCCTCAAAAAAAGTATAACTACCCCCCCCCCCCCATAAAAAAAAAAAATATATATATATATGTATAGCAGCAAAAACATTTTCCACATTAATAATAATAAATATGATTTCTGAAGGATCATGTGACACTGAAGACTGGAGACATGATGCTGAAAATTAAGCTTTGCCACAACTGGAATAAATTACACTTTTAAATATGTTAAATTGTAATAACATTTCACAATATTGCTGTTTTTACTGTAGATTTGATCTAATCTAAAAAACCTTGGTGAGAATAAGAGACTTCTTTCAAAAATATTTAAAATACCTTACCAACTATATATTCTTTATAGAGCAGTTCAAATAAATTAACTTAAAATTAAAATAGCTGGAACTGACACAAATTAACATCTGCTAGTTTATGTCAGTCTTTACCCAGTTAATGCCCCTAGTTACTTCATTAATTAATGTAGGTCAATATGTGCAACCTAAAATGTTACAGTCCCCTATCAAAAGTAGCAAATGCCCTCTGATTTATTTTAAGCTCAGGCAGCAGGGCCCAGTTCTTTTTTTGGGGGACGGCCACTGCTGGACTGAAGTCCTGGATTGAAGTTCCAAGTAGTTGGTTGCTGCTGGCAAAGTTCTATGCCTCCATCTGTTCCTCCCAGAATCATATGAAAGGGTTGCAGCAGCATCAACCGTACCCTGCTCATGCATTTTCAACTCAACAAAACAATAACTAACCGCCACACGTCTGCCAAAAGCCCTGATCATGAGCTTTATCACAACCAGTAATACCTGTGAATAATACATGGCCACCAGCTTACAGGGGACCTCGGCGGCACTGCTAAACAATTTAAGGTGCCTGTTGATGGGTGATGTATTTTCTTTAAGAGGAATTCCCTCATGACTCTTCCCAGTCGAGTTTTTTGGCCTGACGATAAACAACAGTTTAATACTTGATCTAATCCCAGCCACGAGGTGAGTCCAAACAGTGCGCGCTGCTGCTTGTGCAGATGTTCACATCCAATAATCTATCCATAATTGATGAAACAGGGAGGTCAGATGTAATGGCTTCTGCCGTTGCGGCAACAAATAAATGATTATTGACAAAACGCAGCCAGTGTGGCACCGAGCGCCTGTGAGACAACAAGCTCGGAAGAGAGCGCCCGTCGTGTAAGGGACTTCCATCGGTCACTGCACAGGACGAAGCTTAAAGTCTGGGACGTGAGAACTACTGCACTGTAAAGAGGGTGTTCCCTTTAAAAGTGACAAAAGGAAGGAGGCAGAGGACACTCGGAGGCGAGAGGTAAGTGAGCTACGGAGAGTGCACCAGGCCAGCTCAGTCTTTTCAGCTTTTATCTGCAGGATGGAGGTTGGATGTAGAATGCATGACATGTATGACAGACTGTCAGACTGAATGCGTGATTAATGCATCCTCCGTCCAGAGCTGTCAGAGGACTATGATGCTCCACAGCTGAAGGAATGCAATGGTCTGCAGAGAGGAATACTTTATAGTATAGCAGTGTTCTCTGTTTGTTAGTTATGTTGACATGCAGGTGAATGACAATTCTGGGTTCATTGCAGTGCTATTGGAGAGGGTTACGCAAATGTAAAACGTCGGTCAATAATAAAATCAGTCAGTCAACTAGTTTTTAATTTTGTAAAGGTCTTTATTAACTTTATACTTGCATTTATATATATATATATATATATATATATATATATATATATATATACACACACACACATACATTATGTCTATGGAATGTCCTCATAAAACATGAAAACCCATTGTGTGTGTGTGTGTGTGGGTGTGGGGGTTTGTTTATGTGATTTATGAGGACACAAATTTGTATAATGACATGTGTATTACACTGGTATGACAACTTATGGGTGGTTTATGAGGACATTTCAAAAGTCCTCATAAATCAAATGGCTTAAAAAAACATAAAAAACAATGTTTTATTAAAAAATTTAAAATGCAGCATGTCTCCTGTGATGGGTAGGTTTAGGGATAGGGGCAGTGTAAGGGGATAGAATATATAGTTTGTACAGTATAAAAACCATTACGCCTATGGAGAGTCCTCATAATGCTGTCGCACCAACATGTGTGTGTGTGTGTGTGTGTGTGTGTAAATCAACTCAAATGTCCATCAGCTCAATTTTAATAATGAAGTTTTTGAATGTAAATATTAAATGTATTAAACTATTAATCATTCTAAATTTAGACATTGTATCAATATTTCATCAATCATAAATTTTTTGTTCAGTCACTCATCCACTCACATACATTCATCTAAAGATACTCAGTCCATCCACTCTCTGATGATGCAAAT
Source organism: Semotilus atromaculatus (assembly GCA_031834385.1). NCBI lineage: Eukaryota > Metazoa > Chordata > Actinopteri > Cypriniformes > Leuciscidae > Semotilus > Semotilus atromaculatus. Next base: position 12,395,274 of record JAULUF010000038.1, on the reverse strand, counting down.
ATTGCCATATTCTAGATTCTATCTATATTCAAGAACTCTGCCTAACTGCTTTTGATTGGGTTTTTACATAACACACACACACACACACACACACACACACACATATATATATATATATATATATATATATATATATATATATATATATATATATATATCATATTAAATATAAGTAAAGCTCTATCGGTTGCATGCTGTTTATCATTACAGAAAATAATTTTTAAAAAATTTAAAAAAGGAAAGGAAAAGAAAAGAAAAGAAAAAAAAGAGCACTTGTCACATAAACTTCTAATGTAAGTGTGCTTCTGTCAACATATTTGTCGTGCCGAGCACAAATAATTTTCTGTGCTGAACAGAATTCCACTTCATTTAACTTGGAATATTTCTTTCAATTCCCAAGAAAGTGGGTGTATCAGCGCGTCTGTTTTATTTAAGAGGGAACGGGTGCCTATTTCAGCCCATTCTGCCTCTGTTTGACTCGCTCTCTCACTGAGTGGCCTGTTAGCTCTTAATTACTGGATGAGATCATAAATATTTTAAGCATATGTTTTCCCGCTTTGTCACTGGAGCTCACAACTAAGAAAAACAAGTTCATCTGCATATTAATTGGGAGAGCGGGGCGGCGGATAGTGTCTGCGTGTGTGAATTAGGGGGGTCTGGTAACCAGAGTGTTGACAGCAGGAGGAAATGGCACTCTTTCATAGCAGCTGCTCTTTTAGACACCCACCCACTTCTCGCTTTTCAGAGGAGGAGGAGGTTAGCCCTGAGGAGACTGGCTCGTGCCACAAAGGGATGAAGGAGAACTTCGGAGGGGTGCGTGAGACTGGGGGACTCGGTCTGGCCTCCCAGCAACACCCACCCTGCATCATCTGGGACCCTGAAGAGCCCCTAACGTGTGTCAGGACCTTCTCGGCATTCTCGATGCCTGCCACTAAACTGGAGCATTAGTGCCGAGAGGCCAAAGGGAGGCTGTTATGGGGACTACGGGTGTGGGTCTGTTCACGGGACGCCCCCTTCTCAGCTATTTCTAATGACTAGCGGATGTCCTGTGGGAGAAGTCTACTGTGATTGCAGTCCTGTTAGCATCTGTGGCCCTTACGCTTGAGAAAGGTGCCATTGAACTGACACTATATATGGAAATCCCAGGCAATATTTCTTCAAAAAGTCCACAAACCTCAGGCTCCCTCCCATCACATGGATCAGTGAATAACACATTAGAGAACAGGATTAAATAGTGTCTAATTGAATTTATGGACCTTTAAACAACCACTTAGAGCTCTTAGCACTCTGTAATGACATGCTTTACTTAACTTATCTAAACAAAAACACTTATGATTCACTGTCGGCCTAATGGCGTTTGTTCATGCCTGATTTCACAGAGTACGATACTTAACACTTTCAAGGGCCACGGAGCTGGCAATTATTTCATTAATATTACTCGTTCAGTGCAAAAGAAATTGATCAAAATGGGACATAATGAAAAAACACTCATTTAGCTTTTTTCTAAATTCTCAAATAAAGCCGCTACATTCAAGTTCAAAAGCAGAGCTAATTAGTTTGACCTCCTCTGTCATAATTAGCATGTATTTGGCAGGAAAACGAGAGGCAGCTCGGCTTCTCCAACTATCTATTATCATGCAAAACCAGGTCACTGAGAGGTTGTGCAGCTTTGTTTGCTATTCCTATACATTTAATGAGTGAAATCACGTATATCTTTAAGATCAAGTGGTTTTGTAAACAAGTTTTGTTGAAAGGAAATAATATATTCAGAGCCAGATTCACTTTTATGGACCTATTGACAAGTGTAATTTACTCTTTAAAGAGATTAATTAAAATGAATTCAACCCCCCCCCCCCCCCCAAAAAAAAAAAAAAAAACAGAAAAGACTTTCTTGTTTCTGTGGAACTCACTTTTTATATACAATTAAGAGTCAATGAGATTATATGTTATTTGTACACCAATATTCGTCGAAAAAAAAAGGAACATTTTTTTTAGTTGAACTTTTTCCCTTCAATGCGCTTTAAATATTATATATTATGTCTAATATATATTCAGCATTAGCCTGGGTTTCCCCATGCTGCCTTGCGCGCAGTGCGATTTTATTCTCGCTGGATTCCATGGACCAGATTTGCGCCTCAGATAGGGAACCAATCACAGAACGGGGAGGGAGCAGCAAAACGATGACGACATCTATGCGACACACCGAAGCAGTTTGTTTATATCTATGGATCCAACATGGCAGCAGACGCGAAGTTACCTTTCGATGCAGCCTTAGATATTGTTCTAAGTAGTTTAGAACGCAAGTTTATTTTGAAAAAAGAGCAACTTTTCTGTCGCTCTACATACGTCATCTGGTATAATTGATACGATTGGCTACGAGCTACCTACAGGCGCATTTGATAGTGGTCAATGGTCTGATGTTAGCCATGGCTAATTCAGCATACCAATAATAGATATTTTAAATAATTTGTAATATAGTTTAAAAGTATAAGGTCAAATATATCCATCAACAACTTTTAGTTGACATTCATTTGTACATTCATCTATAGAGTTTGAATATGTTAAGTAATGCTATAGATTTCTCACAGCTTGTAAAAAAAAAGACAGTTTTAACCATATATCAACATCTGTTGCAAGTACACTTCTGTCAACTTTTTTTTATTTTATTTTTTTTTTATAATCTGTTGTGTAACCAAACACTTTGTAATTTACATCTATTGCAGAAAAAAAGGTTTTGTGATACAGTTCAGAAAAAAAAATATTTTGGATTTTGGAATCTTTTAATATCGATCTCATAAAAAAAAAGAAAAAAAAGAATTAAAAAAAATATATAGATATATATATATATATATATTTATTTATTTATATATATATATATATATATAAGCTAGGCTATATATAAGCTATATATATATAAGCTACAACTGCTTGATTTGAAGGGATGTAATGATATCTGAGACATAATTTCTCCCAGCAGGCAATTGGATGGAGATGGCACACGTTCATTCTCTGCCCTTATTGTGATCTCCAACTCATTTGAAGAACCAAGCCCTATTGATGTATGTTTCCAAACAGAATTCACTCTCAGAAATCCTGTGCTTAAAAGACAAAAGGGGCAATTAGAGAAGGTACTGTTGTTGTGCATTAAAGGCTCTGTCCTCTCTTGCTGTCTGCTTGTGGTTGGATTATTACTCTTTCAGTGAAGGATTTAACCAGAGGCCAGTTGGGCCATTGCCTGAGGGAGGCCCCCCCTGTTCAATGCACTCGAGATGCACTCCACCCCCCCTTTGCTTTTATTGCCTGCCTTTAATTCTGCCAGGCAATCCCTCTGCAGTCAGTAGGCTCACAAGATAACCTGCCTCAGGCGGTCCCCAAAAACCCTAAATCAGCTCGTCTTATATGTATGCAAGCCCAAAATGTGCCTTGCTGCCACCTGAAATAACTCATGCTACAAAGAAACGAGAGTTTGTGTCAGCAAGTGATGTCTGCTGTTCCAGTGGCATAGAAGGAAGTTCAGTGGTTTGGCAAAGGATTTACAAATGTTAGCATGGGACATGACATGTAGTCAAAGAGGTTTTGGGAAAGGTGTGAAGGCTTTTGAATAAAATATTTGGTGAAATATTCCTGTAATGTTAAGCTACAATACAAAACCAATATGTTAATAAATAACCAATATGCAACAAACAAAAAAAAACCGATGAAGGTTTTGAACTCAGACCTGTGATGAACGATTTCAAACATATTGGTTCAGGCCTCTGCATAACAGAGTTGTGCACCAATTCAGAACTGAGAATTTCAGGATGAATGGATGGATTGTATGGAAATCTTCCTGAACCCAAACTTTGAATGGTAGTGTTTATTGTAGATAACACTTCCCAGAGTGCATTTTTTTAATGCAATTCAGTATTCTGATTCGACAATTCAACGAATGAGGGGTTGTGGCCTATTTATTTAAAATTCACTCATGAATTTAAAACAGGCCAATTCTTCAATTCTGAATTTTACACAAGTCTGCTGCATAACAAATATCTGTTAACTATGATCATTTCAGAATTACTTGAGAGAGAGAGAGAGAGAGAGAGAGAGAGAGAGAGAGAGAGAGAGAGAGAGAGAGAGTAGATTAATTGACACATATTGAAATGGTTCTCATCTATAAATAGATACAGAGTGCTTAAACGGTAAATACTAGTCCAAACAAAGGAACTTTTCCAGAAGTTTTGTCAAGTGCAAAGTTGTAATTCAGTCTTTGTGTATCCTGCTCTTAAACTTATAGCATATGAAGTTCCTCAAAACCCCAAACTGCACCCTTTCTCATGAATATCAAATGAGCATAATATATTCATATGTTAAACTTTTAGAATCCACCAACTGTTTCCCCTTTCTTGGGCTTGCGAAAACATCCCTTGTCTGTAAATCTGTAGTACAAGATGGATTGTCAATTCCCAATGTGTTGGAATGGCTGATTTGGGTTGATGGTTCTATTAAAAGCAGTTTTCCAGAGCTGCTGAGTGACAGGTCTCTGCCAAGCTGGCTCGTGTAGAGGGTAAATATTGCAGGAGGCCAGAGTCTCAGGAGCATGTGTGGTCGGGAGCTGTGATCTCTGATCTCAGGGATAGCACACAGCAGGACGTGATTGCTCGCCTCTGCTCAGTCCGACACTCAACGCGCGCGTTTCACACTCTCTCTGCAACCCCAAACCTCTCCAGCTCAGCTTTGAATGTCAGAAACATACTCCAGGCTCCCGTTCAGAGCAGCACATCACAGCTTTTAGCTCAAACAACTGCTTGTTGCTGATCGCTCAACTCTCCCTGGGCTTCAGGTGAAAGTTTCCAGCGGCATGGAGTGCTGCAGTGTATCGCTGGTATTTTGGGGCTTCGTAAGGCAGAGAGCTTTAGAATACTAAATAATGTGTTGAAGCGAGATGTTCGTGAGTCGCTAAGCATGATGACTCGAATTCATTTGTTCCATTTGAGGGATGTATATTTGCTGAAATTGAAAGCTACTTTTGAGCCATGTTTCATGATTGTTGGAACTATATTGCTTTGCTGACATTACAAAGACATACAAACCAAATCAAAATAATATGCACTACTGATCAAACGTTTAGGGTCAGTAAAGGTCCAAAGTGTCCAAAATTCTCGCCCGAAATGTACCCACATAAAAAAAAAAAAAACGTTGTCTCAATTACGTTTACACACTGCCTTCGAAACTTTTGTCCTTCATAAAAATCGGGTTAGATTTTCTGTTTTTTTCGCATCTGTAAAAAAGCATTTTGAGCAGTGTTTTGACAATTCAGAGGCACCAAATGACGAATACGGAAAAATATTCATTGTGCTTTTTTTTTGAGAGAGAGAAATTACTTTTATTTAGCAAGGATGCATGAAATGGATAAAAATAATTACAGTAAATAATTACATTGTTACAAAAAATATATATATTTCAAATAAATGCTGTTTGATTGGTCTCATAAAATAAATCATGAAAAAAATGCATCACTGTTTCCAGAAAAATATTAAGCAGCACAACATTGATAATAAGAAATGTTACTTGAGCACCAAATCAGCCAAAACAGCAGTGGCAACTAAAACATTTTTGTATTTTTATGTATTTTATTCATGTGATGTCAAGCAATTATACTTTTTTTTTAAAATCGAATTAATTATGATGTGCTGATTAATTAGCAAATTAATCACACATCAATTCTGGCTGAGAAATAACCCCCTAAAAGATCATTAAAAGCATCAAATAGACATAACAAAAAGTAGCTTTAGAAAGAAATACTTTGATTCAACATAAAATTTATTACACGTAAAAGTGAGTCATTCAGTCCTTCATTCAACCAATTTACCCAAAGGGCTGATTCATTCAGGAACTAAGCAAGTGACCGTCTTCATCAATGGCTCACTCGATTCATCAAAAAACGTAGATTGCATCATGTTCTCAACTAAACATGCGATAGACATGACATACAGGTCTGAGACGTGGTGGGGATGCTTTAAAAGCGTTGATCATTTTAATGCATTATTTTTTCCATAATTAATTACACCAAATTAACGCATTAATTTGACATCCCTATTTAAAATACATTAAAATAGAAAATTGTAATACTACTTCACAATACTATTTTACTGTATTTTTATCAAATAAATGCAGACTTACTGACCATAAAGCTTTCCTTTAAAAAAAAAAACTATCTTAACCATACATATAATTTACAGCTAAAAAGGACTGCTGTATAGAGGATAAAAGCTAAAGGCGCTGTTAAGAATATACACACATGCTTAAAAACATGAATGCCACAAAAAGGCCTTAAATAGACTATCTGCAAAATTAATATTACTTGGGGTGCCACAGTTAAACTGCTCTGGTGAAAAAATGAGGGGAGTGATTAGGCACAGGAAGAGACATAGAACAAGCCACTTATACTAGCCAAATAGACACTAACAGGGGCTGAGCAGATCGTAAGACTGACATGAAAATAGGGTGAGAATTACTGCTGAATTTCAGCATTTTTGCATCATTTGCTGCTGGCCTTCTGGTAAGACAAAAGCCTTTCATAACATGACGACGGTGGCATTGACAAGCTGCCTGTGTTGCTGCGAAGAACGTCTCACTCTATCACTTTAAACCTTTTTCAAAGAAAAATAAAAGTGGAGAGAGGAGTGCCAGAATTACACAATGAGTTCAAATGCAAACAAGAGAGTCAGGCACAGGAGGTGAGAAAGAAAGACAAAGAGGGCGAGTGAAACATAGCAAATGTATTTCTCCTCCACCCCATATTTTGATGCCCGTTTTTTGAGCGCATAAATATTTGATGAAATGGGCCGAAACCGAAGCCATATAACATTCCTGTATTCCTGAAGCTCGCTACCCCCGTAAGCCATAAACATTAAAGGCATGATTGAGTGCATTAAAATGAACTCATTGGAACAGCACATTGATTACTTGATGGAGAGTCCCACTACTCTAATACAATAAATAGGGCCAGCAGAATATTGCCCATTGCGTTTGCATACGGGGAAGGACATAGTGTGAAATGGGGGGGGGGGGTTCAAACCCCCATGCTTTTTCCTCAGTGTAGGCCCAGGCATCATGCTTTGTCCCTTTCAAATCTATCTTTTTAAATGATGTGTACATTTGGTCTCAGTGGGAAGTTAATTAGGTCCAGAGATTGCTCCAGGTATTGTTCAGGTAATTTAAAATGTCAGAATACGCAGGATGCCTGGTCTGACCCAGGCACTCTCTGTACCTCTGCAATATCAGGAGTAGCTAATTATTTTCCTTCGTTTGGATGGCAGATTTGCTGGTAGAAAGAGAACAGAAAAGGAATAATAATTGGAAATATTAATGAGGTGGGTTTGTTGGACCCAAAAGACTTTTGTAATATCTCACTGCCAGCAGAATGTTTGCACTCATGGTGAAGCTCCAGATATTTTGGCTAAAATGACTGTGGGTGCTGTAAAAGTGTCACTGTTACAATAGTCGTGAATTCTACCGTCACTTGTGGAGTGGAGAGTACAACTATTGTACAACTTCATCCAAAAGGAAAAATCTGTCATGCCTCCATCCTCAGCTTTTTTCTTTTTCTTTTCGATTTTCATACAAAGACACTGCACAGTTTATACTGATCACAGGTTGGCAAGCTCCAAAAAGACACTATAAAGGTACCAAGAGTGCTTTATATTCCAAGTCACCTGAAGTCACATAATAGCTTTGTGTTTTTAAATCTGCAGTGGAGGGGGAAATTATAAGTACTGTAATGGTACAAATTTAACTCTATTCCTTACATAAAACTTTCAAATTACTTCAGAAGACTTGGAACATATAGTATGGGTTACTCTTCCATTCAAAAGTTTGTAATTTCTTTTTGTTTGTTTGTTTTTTAAAACCTTTTATGCTCACCAAGGCTGCATTTACCTTATTAAAAGCAGTAATATTGTGAAATATTATTCCATAATTATTTAATAGTTAATTATTTTAAATGACCATTTCCTATTTTTATATATTTTATTGTAATTTACTGATGTGATGGCATTTTCAGCATCATTACTCCAGTCTTCAGTTTCACATGATCCTTCAGAAATCATTCTAATATGATGATTTGGATTTGGGGCTCAAGAAACATTTCTCATTATTATCAATGTTGAAAACAGCTGTGCTGCTTAATATTATTGTGGAAACCAAAATGAACAGAATCAAAATAACAGTATAAATGTAAAAGTCTTTACTGTCACATTTGATCAGTTTAATGCATTCTTACTGTATATAAAATATTATAAAAAAAAAAAAATGTGTGACAAGTCTAGTGTTTTTATATTGTTTATTGTACCTTTGACAGCACCTGGTCACTATAAACTGTACATGTATGGAAAATATCTTTGTGAAGACATACTGTATATCTGATCACATATGTCTATTTATTTTTTGGGTGAACTTTACCTTTCAAGAGTTGTTTCTTGCTTTGCCTCTTTATCAGTAGCTGTTTAAAGCATCCAGCTACATGCTAAATGCTAATATAATGCTAACACTCAAGGACTTGCATTTTTTGCCCTTCAAGTTCACAGTTTTGTTTCCTTTGGTGATTCTGATTTACATTATGTCTCACAGATAATTATCAAGGCACTGGCCTCTGTCAGCTGTAAGGTGCCTTGTTCTGTGTGTTGCCACCAGAAGCAGACATGAAGCTGTGGCTGGAGGATGAGCCCGAGGCAGTGGACACTCAAAGACACAACAGCTCCTTTAGTTCAGCTCACACTATAGATCTGCACTTACAGAAAGTATAGATTCTAGAATAACTCAGATTTACAAAGAGCTTCCTTATTTAGTCACTTTGGAATCAAAATTGACATTTATTATAAAATGTTTATCTGTGCAGATCATTATTTAAGGCCCAAACACTGAAAGTTTGTGCTGATTTTCTTTGTCGTCTTCTTCCTAATTTTTCTGCTCTAAAAGTGTATGAGCATCAAAGGCGGAAAATGCCTTGACTCCAATCGTCCCAATAGTGCACTGCTACTCAGACGCACAGACACACACAGTGTGACGCTATAATACGGCAATTTGAGTTTTGGATCATAACTTTTCCCCCCGGAATCCTGAAGTCTAGACCTAAAATCGTGATTAATCATTTGACAGCCCTAATATATATATATACAGTATATATATATATATATATATATATATATATATATATATATATATATATATATATATATATATATATTTCTGCCTATAAAATGTTCCTGCCATTTTGGATTTTCTTAAAAGCCTACTTTTTGCCTTTGGTCTGATCTTCACAAAAAATAGGCCCACAGCAACTAGAGATAATGCTCGCAAAAAGTTATAAAAAGAACTTTGATTGATTGAAACATTGCAAAGATATAAGTTAATTAATTGGTGAGCTAACACCCATTTTTATAGTTGACCAATAGCAGCTGAACACAATGTCCAGGAAAGGCACGTCACTGCCTTTTTGCAGTAACATCTTTTCTCTTATTTGATGACAGGGACTTAAAGAGTACCTGAAAACCTTACTTGAGTAAAAGTATTAAAGCAAAAATTACTCCATTACAAATCACAAGTCACAAATACCAATGCGAGTAAAGGACTTAGAGTATCTTTAACAGTAGGCTACTTAAGTATTTTACTCTTACTGAATGTATAGGCTGAAATATGCATTAGTTCTCAAAACCTAATGCAAAAATATAAAGTACCTTTAATGCCCTGTAGATGGCGATATAACTTATTTTGTAGCAGAAATGAACTTCTGCAGACAGAAAAAGTTATGTGCCATGCAAAATGTATAGAGTAATTACATTAATCATCACAAATGTATTGGTGCAAATTCCAATCAGAAGTGAGCTGAGCTATGCCCTACTCACTCCAAATGGAAGAACATGGCCAAAAATGATTCAATTATTTCCTATTACTTCATAGTAACCCGTGGAAGGGCCCTTCATGAAGGGATTATGTTGTTCACTTTCATTTGGAACGCTGTGACCCCTTCCCAAACCCCGCCCTACTGTTTTTCTCGTTCAAACGTCGTTTTCTATGCCAAAACTGAAAAACAAAAAAACACTATTGCAACTTCTGCTTCATGCTGACTTTAATAATCCTTTGTAATTGATAATTTAGACTTTTCTAAACTATTTCTATCCTATTAAATTGTTGACAAAAAACAGCCAGTCAAGGTAAAAACCAAGATAAAAAATTATAACAAAATAAATATATTTTTTTTATAAAATAAATTATATTTAATTTGAACCCAACTAATGACACATTGGAGACTAAATAGTCAAAAGAAAAAGAAAAAACATTTCTTACGAGGTATATTATTTCCGTAGCATTGAGTTAATAAGTGAAACATTTATTTTTAACAGTACTGAATTATAGATCCATTGTGTGGAGTAATGTACATAAACAGAGCAATATTTAAAAACACTACATATCTGTCCATCTTCCTGACCATACTTACTCAAGTACAGCCATTTCTACACACTAAGACTCTATAATGTGGCTTCACAAAAGCTGCCCATTTACCGTAACATAAACCACATGACCAATGTACAATCTCCTTGTTTTAACCTCTTTTTTAGTGTCTGCATGATAATTTCATCGGCATAACAAACAAAAGAGCAGCAGACGGTTAACTCTCCCATTGTCTTCTCTGTTTAGAGAGGGGAATACCTATTTAAGCAGCACATTTTTGATCTACAGGGAGAAAATGGCAAAGATTCTTTTATATTCAAATGAGAACATTATCATAAGGCGCCCGACAATAGAAAAGTCCCCTTCTGTTAGTGTCTCATTTGAATAGCTTATATCTTCAAGACACCTCGTCAGGAGATTCATTTGGGCTTTCGTCCCCGGCACGGGACATCTCCGTAGCTGGGAAGTGTCATGTGTCCAACTGTAATTCATCACGAAAGGGCCCCGTTCAAAGATGAGCGAAATAACTGTCAAGGTGGTAATAAGTGATGTAAACAGGGAAGATTAATTAGGTTAAGTAGGCTCATACTTGTGAGTCAAATCACATCATCGTGCATATGGGGTGCCTTCTGATCGGGTTTTTCTGTCCTGAAAGGGAAAAACTATCCATCTTTTGTCAAATGTTTCAAAATGGGGCTGATCTGAGGGAAGTCTTTTAGTGGCACCTGTGGCAGTCTCTATGAGCGCGTGCGTTAGAGACAGAGACAGAGAAGCCGCCCCCGATTAGAGATGGAGACCAAAAGAGGATCAGACGCAAACATGTCAGCATCTTTTAATGTGTGTATCAAGTCTTTCAGGCATCTCAAGGAAGCCAAACAAAACAGAAATGACAAGCTGGTGTTTGGCAACTCAGAGAGTGAGGAGGCAGGGGTGGGGGGGCTACAGAGAAAACTTTTATTTCTCCAATCATTCTCCGCAGGGAATACATTCACTCCACTGTCATCTTCTCAGTGAATTACAATTAACCTGTCTTTCTTTTGCTTCTTTTCCTTGTACGTCCCCTCCTCCCTCTGTTCGACAGGGGACTCGTTGATGTGTTTCCGTTTGGTAATTTAATTTAAACACTATAATTAATATACATGATTTAAAATCACTAATTATAGTTAAATGACTGCTGCATCTTCACAGCGTGTCTGACCTGAATACTTGACCTGCAGATTGATCATGCAATCAGCAGAAGGAAGAGATGGGGGGAAAAAACTCAGATAATGAACCAACTGAGAAGCTGCATAAAATATCCATGCATGGATACAGTTTCCTAAATTAATACATTCAATTTATCTTCAACATTGGCACCAATTATATTATCAAAAATAATGATTATGTGCTCATTAATGTTTAAAAAAATGTAGAGTCAAAGCATTATATGAATGAAAAAAAATTATACTTGGAAAAGTACTAAAGTTACTAACTTCAAAATTAATCTTTAAAAATTAATTTAAATACGTTTCTCTGACATAATAAAAAAAATGTGCCTACAAAATTTGACAAATTCAGTGCGTTATCAGTTATCACACAACTACGTAATATGCTTACACATTTTTGTACAAATTTTTAACAATTTGAATAAAGGGTGATGTCAATTTTCCTAAGCCGAAAATCACTTTTGGCAACTACTAACCCTAATTTGCCAAACTAATTTTATTTTCATCTGGTTTTAAAAATCAATTTTAAAGTGTGCATATTTATTTATTGACTCTGAATTCTGTTTGCCTGTGTTCCCGACCCATGTTTGTTTCTATGGTTACTGATTACATCCTGCCACAGGAGGTAACATGTGGAAATACACATATGAACTTGGTGGATGACCAGGCAGTACAACATATGGAATGTTACTGTGGTGGCTCCAGCCTATGACAGGGGGAGACTCAACCAGACAGTGACGGCAGAGCAAGACACGGGCTCGCCGCAGGGAGCCGAGCCGTGGAAGAAGACACATATGGGATCGCCGTAGGGATCACAACATATGGACCCAGACTAACACAGGTTCCACCAGTGCATACGAGTGATGTCCGTAGCCGAAGGGTATGGAGGAACTCAACAGGGTTCAGCTAATAAGGAGAACTCTACTGGAGCAAGAATTGCGCACGTATCCAGTCCATAGGAGGGGAATGGCGCAGCAAGCCGACACTTCGAACCGGGCTCACGGTGAAACCGGCTTCATAAGAAGGGTGCCCAAGGGAAGCAGCGGTTCGATTACAGGTGTCGCCCAGCCCCCAACTCAAGAATATATGTCAGCGCCTAGGCAGGAACACACCCTCACTTCAGATGAGCTCACCACCTAAGTGGACACGTGCATCCCGGAATTTTCACCAAGATAAAGCCAACCACTAATTTAGTGGGCCAACCTCGCTTGGAAACAGCCTGGCCTTTTCCGCTGATTTGCTTAACAGACGAGAGATGGTCTTAGGTCCTAAGCTTAATCTCTGTGCACGTACAACTGTAATAACGAACGGACAGAGAAGCCAGGGCTGGGTCTGCCTCCTCCGGGGCAGTGCTTGCAGGCTCAGTACCTCGTCCCACCTTTAGGGAGAGGTAGGAACCTTGGGCACATATCCAGGCCGGGGTCTCAGCTTGTAAGAGGTAGCCAGCCCGAATTCCAGGCACAACTCGTTGACCGAAAGCGAGCAAGCCTCCACCCTCTAGTAGAAACCAGGCGAGCAGGAGAATAGTTTCTTTAAAACTGAATTATTAACTCACTGCCTGCAGTGGCTCAGGGGCGGTCTCTGCAGTGCAGTAGCACCAGAGATAAGGCCCAAGAGGATAAAGAGGGAACCCTCAGGAACCTGACGATCAGGACGTGCTTCCCATGCCACTGCATCATGATGTGTGTCAAAAATAGAGGCAACATCATTTTGAGGGTGGAGGACACAGCCCTCACTCCAACCCATCTTGCAGGAAAGAGAGCACTGAAATGACCGAACGCTTTCAGGATCTCCTCACGGAGAGAAGACTCACTCAACAAATAGGTTCCACTTCTAATTGGCATAAGCACAACTTCCTATCAGGGGGTGCTCTCGCAGAAGTGATGGTGACTACCACACAATCCTGCGGTAGCTACCTGAACCTCCGCGTCTGAACCTCCAGGGGTCTGAACGCGGGTGCCATCATGCCCCGTCCCTGAGAATGTTTTCAGGGGAAGTCAGGAAGGGCTGTTGAGGGGAGAACTAGGTCTGGTTGGGCCAATAAGGGGCAACTATCAAGACCTGCTCCATTTCTGACCTAGCACAGTACGTGCAAGCAATATGTGCGCACAAGACAGGAGCCTTGCTCAACACTAGGTGTGAAGAATATCACTGAGCTTCAGGAGCATTTCTGCTCAACAACTGAGTGTGTTGAAATTCACTGAGCTCCAGGAGCATCCCTGCTCAACACCTGAGTGTGATAAAAATCACTGAACTTGAGAGGGCGCCAAGCGTTAATGAATCGCATTGCCGCTTTAGAAGGCTCACTGGGGAACGCATTTTTTGTGGGGCCCCGGGGTCAGCTGAGAGTCAGAAAAAAATACAACTGGCAGAGGAACGAATCTGGAAAGGCAAACAGATGTAACTTTGCGTCCCCGAAGCCTGGGGATGAAGTCTCCACTCTCCCTGGCCATAGGCTGTCGTGAGGCTCGTTGATGGCACGATTGAACAGGCCGGAAGAAATAGTGGAATGAAGCGACCTCAGAAGCTTCTGACTCCAAGGAGGAGGTGACGGGCTTGTAACATGCGAGGGAAGCGTAGCGCAACGGTCGCAATGTAGACAATGGATGCCAATGCAGTCAGAGGGCCGCCCAGACCTCCGTTACTGTACTGTACTGCTCTCCCTTTGTATGTGGCCCCTCAGCCGGTATTGATGGACACTCGTTCTAAGGACCGTTGGTCCGGAGAACAACAGGCCTGTTACGGACTGAGTGTTTGGCGGCAGTAGAATGGGGCACAGTAATGGGGACTCGTACTTAGCGGACGAAGGCGAGTCTCGATCTCAACACCCCAACAGTCATATTCCCGCAATGGGAACATAAACCGTACACAAAAACTGCTTCAGCGTGCTGTAAGCCTAAACACGTGATGCAACAATTGTGACCGTCATAGAAGAACAGGGAACGACCACATCCAAAAACGCACGGGTGGAATGACATCTTGAAAAGTGCCGGAGCACTTGACATCACCAGTGGCGGAGCACACAGGGGAATGACCGCGGCAACACTGAACAGAGAACTGAAACAGTGAAGCACTCACTTTACCGCCTTCTAACCAACAGTCAACAAACACAAACATTCAGAAATTTGTTGCTGTTAAAACAGCAGTTGAGAGCTCAAAGCTCGCAATCACCGCTGCACTCGCGCTGTAGAAACGACCAGCACTGGGAGAGTCTTCCAGAAGAACACAGACACACTCGCTTGTTGTAAACAACAGCAATCTTCAGAGACATCAAACGATCGGCTCCAAAGCAAAAGGCAACTAGTGCATTCATCCACTTCCGTATTTATACCCGCGCTGCGGAGGCCAATTCCATTGGCTCGTTCAATAGTCAGACGCCAGAGCCTGAGCAAACAAACATTGCTTGCATTCTCCATGTTCATTAGGTTATGATCTGTCTAACAGTCCTGTCTAATATGTTATTAGATATAACTGTTATACAAAGAAAGTAGACAGTAGTGAAAATGTATGCCGTGTGGCTGAGCAGAAATACATAATCATGTTTGGCTTGGTCCCCTCAAAGTTGCGTTGTATTTTCTCCTCAGCGTAAAGGTTAAGAGGCCCATATATCACTGTTTTCCATGTTCGTAGAGTTAGTTTCTAGAGTAAATATATAGGCTATAATCTGTGTGTTTACATAGCTTTTATTTTAAATGGCGGGCGCTGGTGTTTTGCATGCGTTCGGCCAATCAGCGTACACTAACATCATGGATTGTTCCTACTGTGCTGGTTTAAACCCTACTCTGAAGTAGGAGCTAAATTAGTTTCTCCAAAAGAGTTTCCAGAACTAAAATCGTTCCTCGTTCCTGCGGTGCGAACATGCCGACATCAGGGTAATTTCGCCAATAGTTCTAGGAACTATGAAGGTTCCTCCGTGCGAAAGCCCCTTATGTTACACACCTGTTCTGTCTATTAGCCTTCAGGGTTCAGAGACCTCATTTATAACGTGATTTAGAGAACGAACGCACGCACAAAAAACATGCATACGCCTCTCTTCCAGAAGTGAAAGTTATAGATCGCAGATGATCTTGAAATTGTGCGCAGCTGAATGGTTTCCGATGTCCACTTTGTAAACTTGGCCTAATTAATGTCATTAACATTTAACAGAGCACAAGCCAACATTAAAATCCTTAAATTGAGAATGGCGAGCAGCAAGAATTGCTTAGATTTCCAAATACCTGCAGTACTCCATCTTTCTGCCACAAGGAAAAGTGCGTACGTCTTCTCAGACCCTGATGTGACACTAAGAACTTCTCCACATCAAAGACCGTTTAAATAAAAATAAATGTCAGCGTAGGATTTTAGCGTACACACACTCTAAGATCAAATCTGTGCGTACGCAAGTTTTATAAACGAGGGTTCGTCTGTGTTGTACGTGGATGTGCTATGCTTCATTCCTGGTAATATTCTGCAAGCTTTCTTTTTGAGAGCAAACTAATGAAAGAAATTACGTATTTATGAAGTAAAAAAAATATAAAAATATATTTTTAAAGTTTGTTCAGATTAAAATTATTTGAAACATATGAAATCACATGAAAATGTGTCTACTAGGTATGTTTCCTTTCTTGACACTAGAAAGTCCTTTATTTCATCATGTTTCCTTTATTCCTGTTCCTTTGGTTGAGCACACCTTATCGCCCCTGTCTCCCTCTTCCTAACCTGGCTGTCTCCGCCTGTGTTCTGTCTGGGCTGTCCTCTCCATCAGGAAGCGGTGGGTCTGATCCAGCCTCATCAAGCCGCTCCTCCAGGGCTGTCACGGAGGGCGGGGCAGGGCACTCACACCATATGGCTGACCGAAGCCCCGCAGCCTCCCCAGGGGCGATGAGAAAGCTCACTCCTGATCAGAGCTCAAAGAGGGAATCAGAGAGAGAGAGAGAGAGAAAACAAGATGGTAAGAGAAGAAAAACACAGACACAAACTACATGACTCTTCACTGAGGGTTTTCCAAATTTTCAAACACATCCTGATCTGTTTTATTACATTTGGAATGTTTGCTCAGTTTACTAAATGCATTTATTTACTAAACATTACATTCAGAAAAACCCCAGGCTCTTCTGTAATCGCATTAATACACATTTGTGGTGATTGATTTATCCGCACCGATTCAAGCTGTTCCCTCAGAGAGCCATTACGAGTAAAGTTAGGGACCCTTCACCGTCTGGGAGCCACTCAACAGGCAGCGGCCCATCCCACTGAATCCAGCTGTTCAGAGATGAGACACCTTTCCAGAAAATAACCACCCTGACATTTTGAATATACTTCTGTGGGGCTTAGCAGCACACCAAATATTTGCATGCCTTTTGTCTCCAAAGGCAAAGGAGATAGGGGAGAGTCAACAGCATTCTCCTCCTGAGATAGACACGTCTAAATGGAGCTCACCTCCCCACACCCCCGACAGGTCTCTCATCGCCCCGTGAAGCTCACCTCCTGGAGGGCCCAGTGATTGAGAGGAGCCCTTAGCCCAGCTCTTTTATCCTGGGAACGCTGCTCTGACCCCCCTTTCTTACTGCCACCACTGAGAGAGAGGGAGAGGGGGAGAGAGAGAGAGAGAGAGAGAGAGAGAGAGAGAGAGAGAGAGAGAGAGAGAGAGAGAGAGAGAGGAGAGGAGAGAGAGAGAGAGAGAGAGAGAGAGAGAGAGAGAGAGAGAGAGAGAGAGGTGGGATGGAAAACACATTGGATTAAGTGATCAGGATGTTATGAGCTCAGAACAAGAGAAGACTACAAATTAGTATTGTTATTTTTATTCATTTGAATTATTATCATTATTAACATTAAAAATTCTGAATTAAATTATCCTTATTATATACTTCTACAAACTATTATTTTTATTACATACTACTTACAAATTCCTAATAATAATCTGAAAAAGATTATCATTAGTAGTAGTAGTAGTAGTGATAGTAATCAGTTGAATTAGTTTTAATATATATATATTAAATATATACATATATTAAATATATATATTGTGTGTGTGTGTGTTTGTGTGTGTGTGTTGCTAATATATAATAAATATTAATTATATATTATTTATAAAATAATATAAAACTGAAAAATATTATTATCATTTTTATATATATATATATATATATATATGTGTGTGTTGTGTGTGTGTGTGTGTGTGTGTGTGTGTGTGCGCTGCTAATATATAATAAATATTAATTATATATTATTTATAATATAAAACTGAAAAACATTATCATTTATATATATATGAATGTGTTAATATATAATACACAGTACATTGATTATATATAATTTATAATTAGTTATAATATAATAATTAGACTATAAAAACAAGAATTTTTAATTATAATTATACTTTTATTAAACTACTACTATTCTACTAAATACTACGAAAACTAATAATAATATTATTATTAATATTAGTAGTTGTAGTAATATTCAGTGTAATAAGTTAGTTAATTAGTTATTATTATTATTATTATTAATCAGTTTTAAAAAGGCCTATTATTTGTACTGATACTAATCATATTACTAAAAAGGTATTAACTTCTATTTTTTTTTTTATTCCAAATATTAAACAAAACAGTTAATCAAAATACATGTTGACAACTGAAACCAGTTCTTCATCACAGAGGTAGCGTTACCATTTCCAGTTAAATCAGTGTTGGAAGTGAGTATTAACAGGACAGAGATTGGGTGCTAGTATTTGTATGGTTTACAGGGACACCTATTGGCCAGGCTGTAGAAAAATATGCCAAAGTAGACCACATGTCTGTGTCATGAGGGACTAGAGGGAGACAGTATAATATGACTGTGAGAATTTTAGACTGTATTTTGTTCAGCTCAACATGCAGCATTAGACCATCTTAATCCTCATGCCAGATCATTGAATGTTACTAGAGTTTTTGGCAACCCTAATTTGTGCTCTGCTAGTCTATTGACACAAAATATCTCATAGAATTTGCTCGTCTTGATTCAATACTGTCAATTTTTCCTGTAAAACGTACAAGGAACATCATTTGTATTTGTAAGGGGTTAAAATGTTCAAAACTTGTATTCAGTTTCATTACTTCAATGAGCTGGACACAGTCACCTCTGAAAACAGATCACTCTATTGTAATGTAGAAACATGTATTTTCTGTAAAGCTGATTTGGAACGGTATATATTGTAAAAAGCACTATACAAATAAATGTGAATTGAATTAAATTAATTTATTACTATTATTATTTCATTATTTTCATTAGATTTTGATCAGTTTAAATGAATTATTAATTGTTATTTCATTTATTTTTCAAATTTTCAGTTATTACTTTTAGTAACATTTAGATATTCTCGTTGAGTATGCTTAACCATTGTTTGGGGATATCGGGACTAGCTTTAGATCTGATGTTTGTTTGTTTTTCCACTGGAACAAACAAAGCTTTCAGAGAGAGAAGAAACAGGACACTTTTTTTCCAAGACTGTTTATTAAGAATGTTCCTGTTTTTCTCAACAGGTGTCATTTGCCACCTTTTCACCCAACTAAACGTCATAAGACTCTACATGTTTCATCTTCACCTTTCTTGGACGTGCTATACCGCAGAAAACAGTCTATACAATAAATGGAATAATTCATGAGTTGTCATTAAAAATGAAACTTTCTCTCACTCTCTCTCCTTAGACTCGAGATGAGGTTTGGGATTCAACATAATGGACTCGAGATGCTCTGAAGTTTCCTTTCCTGCACCTACTCATCCCCACTAGCAATGATGGAAGAAGCCAATTCCTGTTTGCCTTCCTCAGAAAAAGAAGAGACCTTCACATTAATTGCAGCAAGACATTCTTTCTTTCTGTCTTTCTCGCTCTTACTTTCTCATCTTTTTAGTTTTACACTTTAGTTTCTTGCTCTCCTTCCTCTCTTCCTCCTTGATATTAACTGATACACTACTTGTCCAGTTTTGAAACCATTACTGATAATGTAAGATTTCAAAGCCAAAGAAAAAGTGCAAAACCTTTCCATAAAAAATTTATTAACTAACAATAAGCAATATTTTTGTTTAAGTATTTAGTAATCTTTCTTAATTATGGTTCATAAAAATACAACTGTTCATGCACTGTAAAAAAAGATACATTTTTAAGTACAATCAACTTTGATGTTTAAGTCATTTCAACTCAAATTAAATTAAACTGACTTATAATGAGTTGAATCTTGTATAACTTAACTTATTTTGATGAGTTAAAGCAATGTAAAAACATTTGTTGTCATGACTTATTGATCATATCATTTTCTACAGTGTATTAGCTCAGAAAAATATCAACAGATAGGCCTACAGCTTTCATAAATGTTGAAACTAGTTAATACATATGTATATATATATATATATATATATATATATATATATATATATATATATATATATATATACACACACATTTTTTATTTTTAGTTAATAATAATGTAGTTAACTGATGCTAACAAATGGACCCTCATTGTAAAGTGTTAGTTTGAAAGTTTTCCAACAGCAGTCCAGTCAGTCCCAAGGACACAAACTCTATGCATTTATTGACAATCAAAGCTTTGTAACACAACAGTGATTTAACATCAGCTATTTATTTAAAGAAGAATTTACAGCTGAATGCATGATTTAAATACAGCCTGTGAGTGAAGCCAAATACAATTCACGGCACCTATAATCATAATTAGAAAAGGCAAACATAGGATAGAAGCTCCCAGCCCTGTCAGATATTTCTGCATCTCAATTATTCATTAATGTGAAATTGTGTTTGTCTCAAGTGCAGCTTTGTCATTTTCTCTAGTGACACAGATCCTGGTCGATGTCTGCCGAGCCCCCCTTCACATGTGCCAATTTCCTCAGCAGACAAAAGTTGTTTAGGAATCTATTTTCGCCTGGCAACATGGAAATTTTTGATTTGTCTTTATCCTAAGACCATTTGTATTACAGAAGACTGCAATAAATAATAAATTGTGTATGATGGAGCATGGGAAAAAATACATGGGAAAAAAACAATTGCTTATGTGTTACAAAAAAATGTTGTGCTCTGGCTTTTCGGAAAAAGAAAATAATAATAATAAACATAATAGTCATTATTGTATTAATTTATTATGAAGCATTATTATTATTATTATTATGGTACATGGTACATTGATCTAGATCTATTTAAATCTATTATCCGTTGTTCCTTATGGTGAAGCCTAATTATAATCTGACCTGCAGACATTATTAACAGAGAATCTGCCTTTTTGGTGTCTTTTTAAGATGGCCACTAGGAGAGGCAAATGTGATGTAAAAGATATTTCATGTAAGAGTCAATGAATAAAATAAAAGGGGTATGAAAGACTCTGCAAATGACCCTCAGTGGAAGAAATTTTCTACATACTTTAACCTCTCATTTTAGCTGGCATACTTTAATAAGCTCCTTTTTAAATGTATTCATTAAATACGGTCTGAGGACTTTAATGTATTTTAAATATGGCCTGCAGTTGCTCAAATAAATGACTATTTAGACAAGAGAGTGTCATGTAACATTGTTTTTCAGCAGCATATTTCAAATAGATTATTCCCTAAATTGACTGATAAAATCTGAGAAAAAAAAAAAATCCAGGCCATTTCTCTATAACACTAACATGATTTCTATATTTGAATTTAAATAATAATGAAGGTGCTATTGAGGGTAGCAGTGTCTGTCAGTGATTTTACAGCATGACGTTCTACCCAACAACAATAAAGGACAGTTTAATTACAAACCCCTAATGATGTTCTTTGTGGTTCCTAGTGTACATGAATCATGAGTTATCTGAAAATGCGGCACCGTGTCAATTCATGCATAATTTGTGCTGCATATGTTGCATGCAGGTGAGTGTCTTTTAATGAGAATTCAGCAACACTCAAGGATTGCTACAAAAACCGCTCTTACACATTTTGAAAGC
The DNA here is from genome assembly GCA_031834385.1 of Semotilus atromaculatus. Classification (NCBI taxonomy): domain Eukaryota; kingdom Metazoa; phylum Chordata; class Actinopteri; order Cypriniformes; family Leuciscidae; genus Semotilus; species Semotilus atromaculatus. The sequence goes on along the minus strand of JAULUF010000038.1, from coordinate 12,373,709 downwards.
GCATGCCTTGCCAGATGCTTTTTATAATTAGCCAGCAGTCAATTTTGTTCACATTTCACTCAAATTAAGACAAATATTTCAATAGATGTCAGAAAGTTTCTTTCTGATTTGATGAGTTATTTGGATCTGGTTTTAATCACAAATTCAAAATGTGCTTTATAATCAGGGCCGTCATCACGGTGGAATGTGGTGTAAGGGCCATTTCACGAGCGGGTCCAGTCCATTAAATGTGTCTTTATAGGGGGCTGGGCCATTCTTATTTGTTGCTTATTAGCATGCATATCAGGATATTGGCTGTTTCTTAGTACTAAAGCACATATTAAGAGCTTATTCTGCATGACCATATTCTACATCACTTAATCCTGCCCAATACCTAAACTTAACAACAAAAGTCTTAGTTAATAGTGATAATTGGACCCTAATCTAAAGTGTCACCAAATTACCATATAACTGATGTGCAGTATTTTAAACCAGTAGTAAATGAGTTGTTAATGGTTATTAGAAGTACATTGGATAATATATATATATATACATACACACTGTCAATACTGTATGTTTTTGTGTCTATGCAAGTGTAAGTAATTGGCAAATAATTAGTCATGAGATCACATTCTTTAAATACATAAATTAGGATTAGGGTTAGAATACAAAGCATTAAAAAAAACATTATATAACTGTTTTTACATGAGCTAATTAAACAATAATAATTTCTAAATTACAGTGACAATGAATGAATAACTCTATTTGAATGAATAATTAACTATTTGTATAGACTATTAATATGTTAACAGTTTAGAGACTACAATATAAACTATGAATTAACTCAAAACTAATAGTTTGCAAATTAGTTGTGAGTACTTTATTACTGTATACTTTTATAAAGTTTATAAAAAGAACAGGTTGTTTGGAACATACAATTGTATAGAAACAACAATAGCAATTATGATAGTAATAATTGTTATATAAACTGGTTAAAATTACAAATGAAAGTGATAATAATAATAATAATAATAATGATAATGAAGAGCAGAGAGTATAAATTAAATCATACGGAGAAAACAAAAACAACTTTTGGTCCTTGTGTTGACCAAATTGGTCATTTTCTCTACTCCTCTTTCACTGTTCATCACAGCTGGAGCCAAAGAAAAGTGAACTGGGGAAGATGGGTTAATATATGTTGATGAATAGGGATAAAAGAAAGGCATAATCGTATTCCAGTATATTTAAGACAGTATCTTGGGTTTTTTTTTTTTTTTTAAGGAGCTGGCAACTCTCATCCCCAACGTTTATCAATTATTACTTATCTTGGAGGTTTCCATGCCCAGGGATCTAAGACAGTTCTAAAGGTTTTTTCCCAGCCACTTCACCCCCATTTTTTTCCCTTTTTCTTTTGCACTAAGCTCAGCCCATTAGAGGCGCATACAGCGTCTCTGAGGAAGTGATTGTTTCTGTGACACTTCCAACCTCTCCATATCCACTGGAAAGTGACCCGAGCATGTAGAAACGGGCTTGTTAAAAAAACAAACAAAAAATGTCTCACTCCACTGGACTTTATATTTAAACTAAAAAAAATAAATAATAATAATAATAAAAAATAAAAGTCAAATCATCTAGTACCTCAGATAAAAACAATGAGATCTAATTTCAAATCCCTTAAATTGTTCTGATTATTTTCTGGCAATATTGAAGAGAGATGTCAGGAGTCTTTCTGCAATTCTTCCCAAATACACATTCCTAGAGAAGCTACTTCATAAGCTTATCATAAATGGATTGAGAACAGTAAAAAGAACACTTGTCTACGATTAAGACTTTATTTTTTAAATTAACCTAATTATCATGTAATTACAACTTATTTTGTTCCACTTTCTTTTTCAATTATAGGCAATGAACCGCATATTTACATAAGTACAAGATTCATCCATAATTCATCATAATTAAACCATTTCCCTGTGTTGAACTCTTGACCACCTGTTGGCATTCATTCTAAATATTTAACTGCATTTTTCAGCTCCCTTTTTCTTAGTTCTAGCTCTTTGATGTTTTGTTCCACATTCATCCCTTTTCTTGCATGTACTTGGTGGATAAGCCAATAAATAATCTGCGTCGTCTCTCTCAGACTTGAAACTTTGCATTTTAACTTTTGTCTGGAGATCCCTTTTTTCCCCCCTCAATGTGAAATATCATCTTTAATAAAAGTGGAAGCGGGGAGAGAAACACGATAAATCGGCTCAAACCACACAAAGGCGCAGGTCTCTAGGAGACTGATTATCATCGTACCTCAATGCTAGACTTCTCAATAATTGGAGGATGTGCTGCTTTGCTGCTTTGGCCTTGATTGTTCTCCCAGGCTAGGCGTCAATTACCACGGCCCTTGTCTCTCCCTGTGCTCTCTGCCTTCCGGCTGCCGGAGAGCTTTGCACATGAAAGGTCCATTAATGTCCTGCAATTGCTTCATGGGAATGGAAGGGAAGCAGATTTGGTGAACGGGACGTTGTGCTTGAGCTTGTGTCATCTGCAGCTGTGGGTGATGGACACAGTACATAGCAATGAAAAGGGAAAGAAGGTTAATGTGTGTATGTGTGCATGGTATATTCTACCGTGTCGTTTGAGCACCAAATTGGCATATTAGAATGATTTCTGAAGGATCATGTGACACTGAAGAGTAATGATGATGAAATCAGCTTTGCCACAACAGGAATAAATGTTACATTTTAAAATAGAAAACAATTACATTTTTAAATTGTAACGATTTTTTCCAAAAATAAATACTATTTTACTGTATTTTTGATCAAATAAAAGCAGCCTTGGCGATCATAAGATACTTTCAAAAACCATGAAAACTCGTAATGATGATACTAGACTGAAATCCTCAAAACTCCGAGAGAGAGAGAGAGAGAGAGAGAGAAAGCACTCTCCTAATTGTATAAGTATCTTCCCAGCTGTACATTGTAGATATTTCTATAAAATAAGAATTACCAAAATGTCCACCAAGCAGACCAGTCTTGAAACAATGGTTATTCTTATCCATTCAGTCACAGTCAAATACGGCCAGATTTCCAACTAATTCCAGATAATAACATTGTGTTTAATTAACATTAGACAATTAAAGCAGTAATTATTAATCATAGCTAGCTCCCCACAGGCACAAGACACAAAGACGTTTTAAACTCATTATTGGAGTTCCTCCAGCACTCATTTTGAAGACAATTGTCCTCATAGGCATTGAGTTCAATTACATAATAGAACTCTTGTTTATATCTCAATGGTAAAATGTGTAGTGGTCAGAGTTAAAATAAGATTCTGCACAATAGTGAAAGAGTTTCATTTTTTTCACTCCCAGGAGAAACTCAGAATATCTCCATTACTGTCTTTTCAATTTCAGGACGATTTCTCACTGCAAGTTGTGTACATATAATACTTGCAATGTGATTGCCATCATATCTGTGGCTATCTCTGGATTGCTCTGTATATAAATAGAAATCATTGATTGTTCTGATGATAGCTTTGATTCTTATTAGGGGCTATTCTTTCTTTGTTGTCATGGGAATTATCTGTGAAATGCCACAGTGACAGCTCTTATTTGCCTCAGAGGCTCAATGGGTCTGGCTGGCCCAAGGTTATGTGACCTTCCTCCGCACAGCAGAGAGAAAAAGAGAAATGGCCTGGTAAAAAATGTCAGTGTGAAAAGAGGCTCTGAGTTCACAACTCTGCAACACCACCTGCTGTAGATCATGATTATTAAATGGGCATGTCAGTCATTCATCTGAAAGCAACATTGCTTAATAGACTATGATATTGTAATGAATCAAATCACTGCATTTCAACATTCACAGAAGCTGCCTAATTGTAGTGAGGGCATTTATATACAAAATGATATGACCCTTTAGAAAACTAGTCAAATATATCAATGATTGTTGAAAAATATTCACAAAAAATTCTCAAAATCAGAATAAATGTATTTTACAAGCAACTTGCTCATATGATATGAACAGGAAGTGCACTATTCCTGTGAGGTTAATATAATGTCAAAGTTAGTTATGGTCCTTGAATCTGTTTGGCCAAGCCAAGCAGCATTCCAAGAATGCTAATAGAACAACCCAACAGCACATCTGCTTTGAAAATGTATAGGCCTATATTTTTTTGCATTACTTGGGTTGTCAGTGTTTTTGCAATCTGCACATTACTTTGTGGATTTTTCAGTGAATGTTCCCTTTCGTAGTCACTTCGAGTTGCGTTCAATGACGACGAAATGGGCCTTCGCTTAGAAAGCCAATCAACTTTGAGTATTACAAAACGAGCCAATGGCAAAGAAATGCCATGGGTCTGCGGAATTTGCATAGCGTAACTCCGCCCCACCTCATGGGTATAAAAGGAGGACGCCGGCAACATGCAGATATGTTATCGCTTCGGAGCCAAGTTTATTCTTCACTTCACAAGCCATTCTGAATTTTCACTCTTCGAGACGAGCTACTCTCCAGGTGTTGGTGACGGCGCGAATTCCAGCGAGATTCACATTGCCTGCTGATCTGTGCAGTGATTGCCAGTCGTGTGTTTCTCCCTGGTCGCTTCAGCACCAATGGGGGTTTAATCCTCTCTATTTTGAGTTGCGGGTGGTTTCGTCATCTGATGGGCACAATAGCTGCTTTGCGTGTCTGGGCATTGATCACGCTAAAGCAACTTTTGTGGATGCTTCATGTTCTCATTGTGGGAACATGACCATCGCGACACTGCGGTCGAGACTCCATGAACTCTCTAGAGCGAGAGTCCCCTCATCCAAACCCCGATCTACACCCTCCTCACGAGGTGGTACTTCGGCTGGTGGCCAGGGTGACCTTAGGGTTACAGTGTGGAACAAACTGTAAGCGTCGGCTAGGTGGCTCCGTGTGCATGGTTCCCCTCTGGTGACCCCCACATGTGTATTTCCACTGTAAGCCTCTTTGAGCATGTGTCTTTCCCTTGGCAAGCCACTTTGCCACCCCTGGGGTTGAAACATTCCACCCTGCAGGCTGGACACCCCAGTGTTTTTCCATATGCATCCCTCCGTACATACGTGTATTCTTAAGTCAACCCCCTTCGGGCTGGCACTGATTGCATATTTCCACTGAGATGTGCTTCCCAGTGTACCTTGGTATTTCTGTGTTAAGTAGGAGTCCTTCGTCCGTGCTAGTCTCATGACAGGGATCTCTGACTTATGCAGGGCAATGGAAAACAGCAGAGTGGCGTGATTAGACTGGGAACCCCATTTCATCGTCAAAAACGTAACTCGAAGTGACTACGAAAGGGAACGTCTCGGTCACGAATCTAACCCTCGTTCCCTGAGTAGGGAATGGAGACGTTACGTCTCCCTGCCACATCCACTGTACCGCGGGAATTGCCTGAGTTCAGTCTCGGCTAGAGCTGTCACTTTTGTGAAAAAATCCTGTTAGATTTTTTAGACATAAGTGTTCATTGAATCGATTGTAAAATCGATTTTCCATGTCTAAAGACGTTTCCATTTTCAACACCAAATATAGGCAAATCCACGGACAACTAACAGGCATTAGGACGAATGTAAAGAGGGTGTTTGAGACGCGCACAAGTCAGCAATATTTCTGATGATTTATTGGCGTGAAGTTTCATGCACAATGACAAACAGGAGTGCAACATTCAGGGATTTAAATTAACACCCGCCAACCCGCCAAATGCGGGTAAAAATTAATTTAATTAACAGCGGGTAACTCTGTCAAATCACTAATCAATTTGGCGTGTTTCTATGTTTACTCACTTTGCTGGGGAAGTTCATGTAAGCCAAATCTGCGCGGATTTAGCGCAAATACGCAACTCGTGAGTCATCCATAAACAGTAAAAGGGAGTTATCATGATATATTAAATATAGCGTATTGCGCAGAATCTACTTATTTCTGGCTTAAGGCCCTTGCACACTGAGTCCAAAATTTGCGAATGCGTTTTTTCGTATTCGTGATTCGGTGGCTCTGAATTGTCAAAACACCATTCAAACACCATTCAAACAGCTTGCTACGGATGCAAAAAACACAGAAAATCGAACCTGATTCGATATTTTTTTATGACGGACGAAAGTTTCGGAGGCAGTGTGCAATCGTGATTGACGTAACGTGAGGTCGCATCTATTTAAGTGCAAAAATTTTGGATGCGAATTTCGGACTCAGTGTGCAAGGGCCTTTGCTTGAACAAACACGTTACTTCGCAACAAATAACGGTGCGCTTGTTCACTTGCATTGAAGTAATAGCGAACATTAAAAAACATTTGGTTAACAGAAAATTGTCACGGTGTGGTGACTTTTAAACAAAACAAGAAACAGGTACAGGTACAGGTACAGGTACAGGTACAGGCAGGAAGACGGGCAGGAACACTCAACGACACCAAAACATTTACAAGAACCGACAAAGGACAGACTGAACTGAAGGAACTAAATACAAGTACAAATGACCACTAACGAGGTGAGGACAGGTGACACAGATGATTAAGACGATGAACAGGTGGATGATTGAGGGAGTGAATTCAGGTGTGGAGACAAGAAGGATTCTGGGTAGTGTAGTGCTGACTAAGACAGACAGGTGCAGACGAAGACTGTGACAAAAATACATTGTTATTTTCCGACATCCTACATGTTCTGTGTACTGTATTGATCTGTCCACTTAAAACACATTTTTGGTAGTAAAAAAAAAAAAAAAAGCCGATCTATTCCCTATTTTCGTTTTCGAAACTTGTGTTGGTTGGTCCGATCGATTGTGCAATCGATTTTCGAACGTAAAGTGACAGCCCTAGTCTCGGCTCCTCCTTTTATACCCACAAGGTGGGGCGGAGTTACGCTATGCAAATTCCACAGACCCATTGCATTTCTTTGCTATTGGTTGGTTTTCCAATACTCAAAGTTGATAGGCTTTCCCCATTTCGTCGTCATTCGGCAAAACGTACAGGTATCTGTTCCTTACTCAGGGAACGAGGGTTACATTCGTAACCGAGACGTTTCTGCACATTACATTGACACGCCAGTAGTTGGCGACAAGTGACTGTCTTTATGACTGGGTGTTCTGAATCATTCATTCAACAGATTTGTTCAAACATGTTGATTCATTCAGGAATGAAACAAGTGACTCCCTGCATGCCTACTTTCCTACTAGTAGTAGGCAGTGGTGGAAAGAGTACTAAAAAAACTGTACTGAAGTAAAAGTATGGCTACTTAAGAAATAATTTACTTGAGAACAAGTAGAAGTAGCCATAGGCTACTGTAAAATAATATGACTCAAGTAAGAGTAAATAAGTAGTTTTCTGAAAAACTACTCAAGTTACTATATTACAAAGTAGGGTCCTTAAGTATATTTTTTTCTATTTTTATCCAAAATGAGGCAATGTCAGCAATATGGAGTATTGGTATTGTCATAATGTCTGTTTCATTCTGGAGGCCGAAGGGCGCCCTTATAGGAAATCCCTTATATGGACATCAGATATTGCTACAGCTAAATAACATTCAAATAGAGACGTTTTGACAAATGAAAAATGAAGACAATGAACACGATTGCAATGATCTGTGTTTATCTGTATTCTTCAAGCCATCTCAGCTATTATTGTAAGAATGATGTATAGCCTATCTATAATGCAACGCTAATTGACATAGCATAGCCTGTAATAGAGTAACTTATAGATTTTTCATAAAATTATACATTTTCTGTCTCACTCTGTGTTAAGAACCAACATGGGACCACTGAAAGAAGTTATTTCAAACACGACTTTCATACAAAAGTGTGTTTGTATACAGTATAGTGATTTGAGCAAAACATTATATTAATCTCATAAATTGTTGCGTTTGACACTATGGTAAGCAAGCATACTAGCTATCCCTGTTGCTAAGAGCGTTTTTTTCATTACTAATTTTAAAAAAAATAAGATATTTTTGAATGTTTTTTAAAATGGGCAAAAGTACAGAGGGTAAGTGAGAGGTCTGATCAAAGAAGTGAGGGATTAAAACAGTATGAATGGAAAAATGGCAGTAAAAAATAAAGTGGGGGTTAACATCAGTATGATACAATGTTTTTTTTCCCCATTCTACCATTCCTTTAGCAACGATATACACTTTTACCATAGATATAAACACTTTTACGTGCATCTGATTGACAATTCAGGCAATCTTATTTCACTGTTGTTTCTAATGTTGAGGTTATTTCAACTTCGTACAAAGTTTGGTTCGTACATCAAGTTTAACTGCGTTGTTAAAGAGGTCAAGCTTGTCCATTCAAATGATGTGTGCGTGCATTTTAGACACTTAACGTTAACTTACATTGTCCTTGCCCCGTCCTCTTGGGCCCAGTCCCAAATGGCGCACTTCATGCAGACTTTCGGTCTCGTGGACTTAAATTGCGTGTGCTCGCCGAGTCTACGAGTCCGTAGGCCGTCCCATTTAGCATTTTAATGCTCTGAAGTGTGCTCAGCAGCGCCACCTTTGTACCCTTGAAGCGGTCTTGCGCAAAGCCCGCATAGATGCAGGCTCCACGCACTTTAACTACCCAGGAATCCTTGCGAAATGCCAATCAGAAAACGGATGGGAGGAGATTTCGCTCACGGACTGTAAACATGGCTGAGAAGAGAATATTTAAGTGTTATTATGGTTTGACATAGGCGTACATTTTACCAGTTGTTACTTACAGTTACAAACATTATCGACCAGTGGTTGATATCTCAAACATAATAATAGCGCGTTAAATAATACGATCGCATTATGATTCACGACATAAATAGAACCGAATGTCATTGCTTTACTGAGTCATATAAACGTATGAATATTGAAACCTATACATTTTTCTTAAACTCATTGTAAAAACAACAACAACCAGACCTTCTTCCTGTTTCCGGCGTGACGATCGAGTCTGTCCCAAAAATACCTCTCAATGCGCCCTCGCGGACTCACGCTAAGGGCCCTATAGGTCTGCACTACATGACGTCACTGAAGTGTGGACTCTGAGGAAGTCCACAAGTCCGGAGTGCGCCATTTGGGACTGAGCCTTGCTTGTATGAGCCGAGTTTTCTATAATTTACTTCAACTGCTCAGTGCTCTGGTAATGTCAATGGTATGATACATTTCAATTTAAAATCACAATATATGAGCATATATCACTTATATTTACTAAAATATTGAAACGTTAGCGATACGGATTTAAAACGCTAGCGCCAGTGATTGGCTGTCAAGTCAAAGTGCGGATTGAACGCCCCGCCCCCCAGCTGAACTGGAAGTTTTGATTGGTTTTGCACCCGAGTCAGACCTGTCAGTTATTGGCTGAAGCACACAGGGCTCCACTGCAGTAGTTTAAAAAGTGTCTGTCAAATGTCAGCTGTTGCTCCGTCCGCAGCTTTGTCAAAGTACTTTGTACTTTTGGTGAAAAAAATAATGTAGCAAAGTTGATTTCTTTATTTTTATTCAACTCAAGTAAAAGTAAAAGTCCCACAATTATTTATACTCAAGAAAGTAGATTTAAAAAATCTACTCAAGTAGCTAGCCTACTGTAAGGAAAGTATTTGTAATTAGTTACTTTCCACCTCTAGTAGGTGAGAGAATAATAATGTCTCAATTTACAGTATTCATAAAACTATAGACAAAAAGTACCTGAATAACCTACTACTTCCACCGAGATTCTGAAGTGCGCATTCAGTTGATGGACACTTTACTATCGCATGGCATTATGTGAGTTGTGAACGACATCGACACGTAGTTTGTTCAGATTTCTATACACTATACACATTCATATTAACTATATATTTTTTTTTTACTGTCACATTATTATGTTTATTATTTGCAAATTTAGTACCTACTAAGTACCTAGTATATGATTTTGGATGCACCTTCTGTTTTTAAAGGGCAATTCCACCGGTGGAGACATGAATATGTATTGAAAGTGGGTCATATATGTAGTAGAATAGTAGCATAAATTTCTAATTTGGGTCCTTCTTGGCCAATAAAAGGCAGAAAATGACTTTATAGTGCTTGTGGATTGTAGACAGCAATCCCCATAGTGCATTGCAATGCTCAGCTCCGCAGGCCACTCCCACTACTCCGCCCAGTAGATACAGACTAGATAGACAATATAGAGTTGAGCTCCACTCTACGCTACCGCCTGGAAATCATTTCACACAATTTCAAGTGAAGAGTTACTTTGTGATCTAATTATTGAATTACTCCTCGTTTTTGTGTCGAAATGGTGTGCACTTGCATAGTACCGGCATGTTCAGCCAGCACAAGGAAAATACACACACGCTCACACGCCACACCCCCGATTTCTCACGCTGAAGTGTCAAACCGGTCGGTCAAATGCCTGAAAGATGAGTTTATCTATAGATCTCCCTGTTGAGCCACTCGTGATCGACTAGTTATCGAGAGCGAGAGCGTTAATCGAGAGCGAGCGTGCATGCGAGACAGACTGTGCTCCAAACCGCGTAGCGCGCGCACGACAGACAGAGAGACCGTGCGTGTGCAGATAGCATCCTGTTCATCATCACTCCAAGCTATATTTAAAAGTTGGCAGCTATATGCCCAAAGATTTGGACTTGTGCAAAAAGTGGCTACTACGGGCTATCAATAACCCGAAGTTCGGAGAGGACACAGCCATTGAAGCACTAAAACATCTGACGTGTGCAGTCTACATTTCAATCTAGAAGATTTCGAACCCAACCCCTTAGGCTTGAAGAGACCCACTCTTGTGAAAACCGCAATTCCGTCGATATTTACCTTGCCAGATGATGACGACGAACAGCCAGGAGCATCTGGAACTAGCAGTGCTAGCAGCGCTAAGCGCATTTGCCTGGAGGTAAGGTTCTTTCTGACTCGACTCTATTAGCAGCTAGTGGCTACTGAGAACACACATTGACATGGTCGTCTGCTGTAAAGCAACACATCTCCTATGATTTGTCTGTTTACAAACTAAATATCTTGTATGTTTTGCTCGACCTTCGTCCATATTTTCAAAAAGTTTCTGCCAGTGAAATCAAACGCACTGGCACTGATCTGTGATAGGTCTGTTAGCGCATTAGGTCCAACCCCCTATGGGCGGTTTTGAAAGGGTGGGAACTAGTGCTTGTAGTCTTTACAGAAATCCCCCCCTCTTCCACTTCCTTATGCAATGACGTAAAATGACGATATTTGCGTCATTGTAGGAGTGAAAAAGGTAAATAGCGGATTTCTCTCGTCTCAGGGGAAAATGAGAGAGTGTTGCACGACCATTCAATAGTATGACTGGGTTTCTAACAATGGAAAGCTTAATGCAAATGGGTGGAGTGTCCCTTTAAGAGTGAGTCATTGAATCATTCACTCTTCATTAAAAAAATCGCTGAAGCATTCAGAAAAAAAAAAAAAACCTCAACCAAATCTTTTAAAGTTCTGATTCATTCAGGAACAAAACACCACCTAATTTGTGTTGCTCTGAGATGCACAGCGTTCTGCTGTGGCTTTGTAAGTATTTCTATGATAACTTATGCATTAAAAACAACATCATTCTCATAATAATGTGTTTGCTTGCCAAATTGCACATATATTCGGGAAAAACAGCATTTTGCTTGTGTGATATTGCTTAAATATACCAATGTTTTTATTAATACAAAAAAATGCATACGTATTTATTTCAAGCTCACATTTTAAACAATTCAGGTTCATCCATGTAACGAAAGATCAGCCATATCTACAGAATACTATTCCCATATCCTACATCAAAATTAATAATCGTCAGCATCAATAATTTAGATTTCATTCTTTAAGTACATGCCAAGTTGAAGCTCCATTAATATGAAAACCCAATAACCATGCACAGTGTTTAATACACTCCCCAATTAAAGCACAGTCCTATCAGCTACATGACAGCCCATCAATGCAGAAGCCCAAGAGCATGAATCTTTCCAGTGTATAAGAACACCACAGCCTTCTTATATCCCTCCCCCACCTTTTTTTTTTTTTTTTTTTTTTTTTTTTAAGGTGATCAATTTCATGGCCATTGAGATGTTGAGAACACCCCGTCTGAATATTTTCCCGCACTAACAGATGATGATGATGCTGCCCGTCAGGGCGCTAATGAGGATGGTGGTATTCTTAATGCATGTTTGGGTCTTCTTGGCCTAGCGGACGTGCTCTTGTTGCCGTCTGCATGCTCCATGGAACTGTTAGAAACCCACAGATCAACCCAGAAACAAGGCCTTTTTAGTCAGATATCAAATACTGTTGCAGGTAATGGGCACGTAAATGCCTTTCAACATCTGAATGCTGATCACACAAATCAGTTCCATTTTTTAAAAGCAAAAATACAGGGCATCTTTGTTCAAACATTTTATTTGATTTATAAGTAACACTTTACAATAAATTATTGTTAGCTAATGCATTAACTAATTTAACTAACAAAGAGCAATACATTTCTTACAGTATTAATCTTTGTTAAGGCTAGTTAATAAAAATACAACACTTCATTGTTAATTCACGTTAGCTCAGGTCTATTAAATAATATTAAAAGATACAATTTTGGATTTTATAAAAATATATTAGTAAATGTTGAAATAAATATAAACTAAGATTAATAAATGCGTTGGAAGTATTTTTCATCGTTAGTTCATGTTTTAATCTTATTGTAAAGATTTACTAAGCTACATGTTTTGTGGAATGTAAAAATGTGTTTTAATTTATAAAAAAATAAAAAAATAAAAATCTCTTGGTTTGTCGGTATAAGAACATTATTTAATGATGGCAACAAGTCTCAATTTACTCTAGTGTCCTCCTGTCACGGTGTGCGCCCGATGCCCACGGACTGACAAAAGCACAGCCGTCCGTCTGAAACACCAGCGGCCCAGTACACCATCTGAACCATACAAGACGAACTACTCTCGGTTTCCATAACATTTCTTGTTTCATTATACTCTCTGGAGCTTGTCAGGGGGGAAAAAAAAGAGAAAAGATCTGAACCTTTTCCTTTCTGTGTTCGAATTTACATCTTTTGCTCATTTTTCAGAGTCTGCCCCTCACCAGGAGGATTCTAATGAAGGGGAGAGTGAGGGCTCTGCTGGGATCCCAGAGAACCTGGAGACAGGAGAGAATGCAGGCCGGTGACGGCACGGCAGCCACGATTTACATATGAGTACAATCAGTTTGCCGACTTTTAAAGTGAATGTTTAAGTAGCCTAAGAGATAGGGCTTTGATTTGGCCTCTGATCAAGCCCGAGACGTCTCATTCAGAGAATAATGATTTCCCCCCCTAATTTCACTGTGTTTCCTTCTTATCTCTGAGCTTACAGGTAGCGTAAAACCCAGTGGTATTGTCTTCTCAGAGTTCTGGGGGTGAGAAGGGCCTTTCTTCTACCAGATTAGAGATGGATGTACATGGAGAGGAGGGAGATGAGAGAAAGAATTGCAAAGGAGATTGGGGTAGTCATTAGATGCTGGACAGGTTGTCAGGGAGGAGGGCCGAAACCTTTGGTTGCATGCGCTTCACCATGGATAAAAAAGATCAGTTTTTAAGGTTTTCTGATTTGATATACACTACATAATAACAACAAAAATGCAATTGATTGTAAGTGGATGAAGAAAGCTGAAAGTGAATTGAGTCTCATAAATGTCTGAATGTTGTGAGGAAGAAAAGTGACAGATTATCAACAGATGAATTTCTAGTGGACTTGCTAAACTAGAAAAGCTAAAACATAAAGATGACAGAGATAGGATTGGTGTCTAAATTTCACATTGTAACAGAGGGGTCTTTAGCCTTTTCAGGACTCTAAAACATAGTGTTGTGCTTTAAACATGTAATATTAGTGTAACACTACAATAAGGTTCATTATTTAACATTAGTTAACATGATCTAAGAAAGAACAATACGTCTAAAGCATTTGAAGAGTTCAGATGCAAAAGCCTCTAAGTGCCATCTGAAATTTTCTTCTAGAATGATCATTTTTATCAAGCTCGTATATTGAAGTTCAGTAATTTCACTTAAATGGCTATGAAAATTACCTATTAATTGTCATTTAAGTGAAATTATTGAACTTAAATAAACAAGCTTGATAAAAATTATCATTCAAGAAGAAAATTTCAGATGGCACTTAGAGGCTTTTGCATCTGAACTCTTCATTTATTAATCTTATAATATTCATTTCTACATTTACTAATACATTAGTCAAATCAAAGGTTGTTTTTCTTAACATTAACTAATGCACTGTGAACTAACATGAACAAACAATAAACAGCTGTATTTTTATTAACTAACAATAACATATTAATACTGTATTGATCATTGTTCGTTCATATTAGTTAACTAATGTTTACTAATGAACCATATTGTAGTGTTACCAATATTATTATATTTGCACACTATTGCATACCATTATGATGTTTACATTGCAAAGCTATTAAAACATTACTGATGTAAATATTCATGACATTTCAACGTGGGACAGTGAAATATTCTGCTGACCTTTAGCTTTCGTTGAAGTAACAGTCATTTGTGTGTAAGGCATATACATTTTTTTCTCTAAAAAAAATGACTTGAAGACCCCTGATTTAGCATCTACATGCAAAACTTATAATAGATGTCAGACAACGAATAAGACTTTACAGTTGTCCAATCCGCTAATACTAACAGTATCATGAACTTACAATGAAAAACATTGAATAATTATGTTAATTTAAAAATATACTATTGTTCATTTATTGTTAATTCATGTTTGTCCATAATATGAATTAATGTTCATTTATACATATTTGAAATGTATTAACATTTTTAGAAATTTTTTTAGTATGTAGAGATTAATATTAACTAAGATTAATTGATAAATGATAAGTTTTAATCAGAATTTATTTGGACCTTTTTACTGGTTTAAAAATTACATATAAGAACAAACAATTGTACAAAACGACAGTACAAGAATGTAAATAATACCCCTTAGTTGACTCTCTCCAGACCGTACATTTCTGAGATCTGCAGTTAATCATTTAAGTCACACAGAACTTTTCCCAAAACTTTGCGCTGGAGAAAAAACCTTCACCGACTCAGTGTATCAGAGTTGAACCAACAGACCTGTGCATTTTTGCTGCAAGCTATTACTCTTTCATACCCCCATCTCTTTTTTCTGTGGAAAGGTGCCTCACCAATTATTTTGAGATGGATGCAGGGATGCAGAATGACTAGAAGCATCAGGTTCTCTTATTTTTTTCCAGCGGTCCATGCCTTAGGTAAGGGCAGAATGGCCAGAGGCTACAGTAGCTCTCAGGGGACATGTGGGCCTCATAAACTGTGAAACTGACAACTCTCATCTATTACCTCTGCTAACTAGACCTTTAAGAACCTTGACAGCCCGTGCTACATGCCTCTTCCACCCTACCTGATATTTTTTCCGCAAATATGGATCTTAGGAAGTTCTTCGGTTTCCAGTACCGACTCATAATAGTGCACATCCTCCATCAAAGCCTTCTTAAAAGCAGTCTTTGAATATAAATCTTTCTTTTTATTTGAACAATTTCGATATTTGATGCACTTTTCTTACTTTATACAATATCATGACATTAATAGCTCAATGCAATGTGCCTTACATTACGGTTATTTTTGTTCTTTAGTTTATAATTGAACTTCTGTCTCTGTCAGGTCACTTCCAGCATGCCGGTGGCTGTTCGCGAGAGGCTAACACCTTAAAGCCTGGGGTAGCCGCGGCTGCTGTTCCCCTGGTGACGGTGCTCTGAATCCTACAAGCCTTGCAGGACGCCTGCAGGAATGTTCCTTCAATCACAGGGAGTCTCATCACTCTCCTGTGCGGGAGGAAGCTGCTCAGAAACACTGTCACCTTCACTTAGCACCACGCACAGACAAGTCCCACCGCGGTCTCTGCTTGTAGATTCTCAGACAGCAGACACAAACACACATAAACACACATACACTCTCTATCACACAATACACATACACATTCATTGTCTTTTCATTGGAACAGCATAAAGAAACAACCTGACAAACACCCACTTACACTCATGTTAAGGGACTTTTTGTGCAACAATTGTCTTCAAGGCCCTGTTTTACACCTGGTATTAAGATGCATTTTGTTTGATCGGATCACTAGCAGATGAGGAAAACACATTCCCGTTTACACCTGCTGTTTTAATCCATCTCTTTTGTTCACTTTCGACCACCTCTGTCCTGATTTTTGATTGATCTAATCAAGATAATTTTGTGGAGATTAAATATAGAGTGAGAACGCTAAAAACAACTATTTAAGGTCAATTGGAACTGCCATTTGCAACACTTCACTTCTTACATGTGACAAGTGTAACTGGAAATTCGATGAGAAGGGGATTTATTTTATCACAAACTTATTGGGTTGTGAAAAGTGGCCATTGCATGCCAAAATGTAGCGAGTTTACAAAAACAATTGGTTATATATATTTAAAAAACCTATATATATATATTTATATACACTCACCGGCCACTTTATTAGGTACACCTGTCCAACTGCTCCTTAACACTTAATTTCTAAGCAGCCAATCACATGGCGGAAACTCAGTGCATTTAGGCATGTAGACATGGTCAAGACAATCTCCTGCAGTTCAAACCGAGCATCAGTATGGGGAAGAAAGGTGATTTGAGTGACTTTGAACGTGGCATGATTGTTGGTGCCAGAAGGGCTGGTCTGAGTATTTCAGAAACTGCTAATCTACTGGGATTTTCACGCACAACCATCTCTAGGGTTTACAGAGAATGGTCCGAAAAAGAAAAAACATCCAGTGAGCGGCAGTTCTGTGGGCGGAAATGCCTTGTTGATGCCAGAGGTCAGAGGAGAATGGCCAGACTGGTTCGAGCTGATAGAAGGGCAACAGTGACTCAAATAACCACCCGTTACAACCAAGGTGGGCAGAAGAGCATCTCTGAACGCACAGTACGTCGAACTTTGAGGCAGATGGGCTACAGCAGCAGAAGACCACACCGGGTGCCACTCCTTTCAGCTAAGAACAGGAAACTGAGGCTACAATTTGCACAAGCTCATTGAAATTGGACAATAGAAGATTGGAAAAACGTTGCCTGGTCTGATGAGTCTCGATTTCTGCTGCGACATTCGGATGGTAGGGTCAGAATTTGGCGTCTACAACATGAAAGCATGGATCCATCCTGCCTTGTATCAACGGTTCAGGCTGGTGGTGGTGGTGTCATGGTGTGGGGAATATTTTCTTGGCACTCTTTGGGCCCCTTGGTACCAATTGAGCATCGTTGCAACGCCACAGCCTACCTGAGTATTGTTGCTGACCATGTCCATCCCTTTATGACCACAATGTACCCAACTTCTGATGGCTACTTTCAGCAGGATAATGCGCCATGTCATAAAGCTGGAATCATCTCAGACTGGTTTCTTGAACATGACAATGAGTTCGCTGTACTCAAATGGCCTCCACAGTCACCAGATCTCAATCCAATAGAGCATCTTTGGGATGTGGTGGAACGGGAGATTCGCATCATGGATGTGCAGCCGACAAATCTGCGGAAACTGCGTGATGCCATCATGTCAATATGGACCAAACTCCCTGAGGAATGCTTCCAGCACCTTGTTGAATCTATGCCACGAAGAATTGAGGCAGTTCTGAAGGCAAAAGGGGGTCCAACCCGTTACTAGCATGGGGTACCTAATAAAGTGGCCGGTGAGTGTATATATATATATATTTCTATATTATATATTTTTTTTTACATTTACATTTTACACGTATTAAAAGATTAAAGATTACTAATAAAAAACAAAGAATCATTCACAATAAGACCAGAAACATGAAAGAGAGGGTCAATTTTGATTTAATATTTTTTTATTTCAATTTTCAATTTTCCGGAAATGTTTTCACTTTAAACACTATTACGCATCTTCTGAAATAGTACAGCATCTCTGGATCCAAAAACAAGTGAAGAAGTAGCAGGCAAAAATAATAGAAGCATAGCTTACGCACATGTAAGCTAACGTGATTATCACATTAAAGAGCAACTGTCTAACATTACAGAATAAAAGTGTTGAACCCACAAAGACGTTTAGGACTGAGCAAGCTTTGGGGGTGTTGATGGACTTGATACTCAATCTATATTTTGATCATAGTTCTGAATACTTTGACAAATTGTCTTTGACAAAAACCCAATTTTCTCAGCTTTTTGTTCAAAATGTTGCTTAAAAAAAACAAAAAAAACATTCAAATGATGGTAAAAAAGAATAATTAAAAAGATTGACATTTTTCCTCACTTTCTTTTAAAATATTGTATGTTCAGATGATACTGAAAAAAATGATTCTGACCCCTTGTAAATGTTACATGTTTTTATCTGGTTAGTTTCACTGATTTTAATGTGTTATTTAATCCTACTTATTTTTTATTATTAATTTTCGAATTCACTGCCCTTGTTTAAAACAATTTAATTTCATTAAATTAAAAGTAATTGGAAAAAAATAAGTTGAATTTAATTTCCATATACACTGTAAAATTAATACGCTATATCTGCTCAATAAAATTGTGCAGATTACAAGCAATATTATTAATTAAATTTAACACATTAGAATTGAGTAATAATTAATCAAATGAATTCCTTAAAAGGTTCTGGCCGCTTGCGAGTCATTGGAAGAGCGGCCATTGATGAGGAAACACACAACAGGTGTGCACGAGAGCCCACGAGAGGACACGTATGAGGAATCCGGCTGATAAAAAGGGATCGCTGAGACTGAAGTGGGTGCTCAATTCCGCTGGAGAGACAGGACGATACGGTTGGAGTTGTTGTTCACGGGCTGGCTATTGGACTTTTTATTCATCGCATCCAAGGAAGATCATTGAGGAGTGTTGTTCCAACTGGAGGGAGAGGAATTGAGTGAACTGGAAAACATCGATGCACTTGAGAAAGATAAGTACTCATTGACTTTATTCAAAGCCTTCAGTACTGCTGTTAGATGGATATGAGGAATGGAAGATGTGTTAATGGAGAAAGAAATACTGCGTAAAATCCAATCTTGAGGATAACTGGGTCATGATCTTTTGCTCTCTTCTCTCAGTATTTATGTGTGTGCATCACCTCTATCCCAGATCGCTGTCCCAGTGTGCTTGGACAAAGTGCTGAAAATTAAATCGTAATCGTGTGTCTCCCGGGTCTCCAGTTCACCCCTCTGACACCCCGACCCCGTTCAGGATTGTGGCAGAGGAGTCAGGTTAGAGTGTGAGCGGTGGCCTTATTTCACCCAGTGTGCGGAGTGCAGTGTTGAAGTTGATGTGTATCACGGAAGTTTTGTTGAAGTGGAGAATTATTGAGTGTGGAACATAACCTTGCTGTCGCTCACAATTCTGACCCTCACGGTGCTGTCCAGTCACAGGGGAATGGAGAAGACCAGCCTAGCCTGAGGGTGTGTCCGCTGAGGATCAATGTAATACCTACCCTTCACTGACTGGAGTAGGTCCATTTAATTGTAAGTCTCTGTCCCGTGTTATCTTGAAGTTCTTCTAAAGAGGAACCATATCGGCCTACTCACCTCGTCTGGCTTGAGTGTGTCCATCCAACTATACGCCCCTGTCCTGTCACTTGAAGTTCGTCTGAAGAGGAACCATATCGGCCTACTCACCTCGTCTGGCTTGAGTGTGTCCATCCAGCGTATGCCCCTGTCTCGTCACTTGAAGTTCGTCTGAAGAGGAACCATACCGGCCTACTCACCTTGTCTGGCTGGAGCGTGTCCATCCAGCTGTACGCCCCTGTCTTGTCATTTGAAGTTCGTCTAAAGAGGAACCATACTGGTCTACTCACCTCGTCTGGCCCGAGTGTGTCCACCCAGCTGTAGGCCCCTATCTTGTTACTGAAGTTCTTTCGAAGAGGAACCATATCGGCTTACTCACCTCGTCTGGCTTGAGTGTGTCCATCCAACTATACGCCCCTGTCCTGTCACTTGAAGTTCGTCTAAAGAGGAACCATACCGGCCTATTCAAGGAACCATACCTGCCTACTCACCTCGTCTGGCTTGAGTGTGTCCATCCAACGATACGCCCCTGTCCTGTCACTTAAAGTTCGTCGGAAGAGGAACCATACCGATCTGCTCACCTCGTCTGGCTTGAGTGTACCCACCCAGCTGTAAGTTCTTGTCTCTGGTCACTTGAGAGTTATTCTGAAAGGGAGCTATTAATACCGACCTACTTACCTGACGTGGCTGAAGGGTGTTCATCCAGCCGTAAGCCCCAGCTCCCTATCACCTGGAATTATTCCAACGAGGGATCTCACCTGTCTCTGTCCCTTGCTACTCGAAGTTGACCCGAGGAGTGACCGTACTGACCTACCTACCTCGTCTGTCCGCAGTAGGTCCACCCAGTCGTAAGCCCTGTCTACCATTACTTGGAATTACTCCAACGAGGGGCCGCCCTTTGCCCCTTATCTTGTTGGGCCGAGAAGAGCCCTGGTGTGAGCTGAAACTCGACCCTGCTGGGCGGGTTCCCCCCCTTTATTCGCTGCTGGTCAGGAGACCTGAAAGACCCAAGAGAATTTTAGTCAGGACCTTTTCCTTTTTAATAAATAAAAGATTACTTTGTATTTCACTCGGTCTGTTGCCTCGTCTGTCTGGTCCCTGTTAGCTCCTTGAGGTGGTACTGGGTCCTAGGGGTGGCCCAGTGACACTTACCTAATAAAGACTAAAATATCTATTTAGCCTCACATACTGACTTTATTTGTTGTTCATACTGTTTTATTAATACCCTGTATTTTCTTTCTCATTTTGGAAAAGCACTTTACCATTGTTTATTTATATACCAAAAGTCATACACTTGCAATTAAGCTAAAAATATAAACAACTACATCATGTTGATATCCTATATTTTTACAATAAAACTTACGACAAACATGTCTTCTAATATCCTCAGTTGTGGCGTATCGAACACATTTGTAAATGACTTCCATTGTGCGCGTTCACTTTAATACTGCGTGCTTTATATACACGTTGCTGCTGATTGGACTGCAGTTCTGACACACCCACCAAACAAGAGAAAACGCATCTCAAACCCCGTTGCATACCGGTGCAAGCCGTTTCCAGGAAACATGACGTTCAACCCGGAAACCGTAGCAAAACGTTGCGCACCTTTGTGATCTTGAACGTGCCCCTGATGTTAACATGCAGAATCACTGAAGGAGAAAAAAAATAATGTTAAAACTGTAATTTTAAGTTACCATTAATGAGATCAGTGTGCATGTGTTTTATTAGGGCTCTTTACCCTTAAACCATTAAATTTACATTTTGGTCGGCTGCTGTACGTGAGTTATAACAGCCAGATGAACAAATAGTATGAATCTCAGCAATGGTGACAAATAGATCACCTCTGATCATAATCTCACTATTTATTCATGCAGCAATGCATGATGGGAGCCATGAATGAGTTTTGATTGGTGGCACCCAGAATGCACTGCAACATGCTTTATTATTGTCACCATTGTTGAGATTCACAGACTGATTCTTGAAAAAATTGAGTAAATTCAACTCAAAATAGATTTAACTGGCAGGAGGCGTTGTCGGGACGGTTGAAACAAGTCTTCAATCTTCAATGAATGTAATTTATTGTCTTCTGGTTGACAATTTTCTTCATAATAACAGGCTATTCAACTACCAAACACTCAATATGACTCAAGGAAGAAATTTAAGAAAACGGATTTGTCTTTATTAGTCAAAATAGCCTATTAGAAAGATTATGCAAAATACGCATATATTGCCTATTGTTTCTGGGCGACAGAATTTTTTTTTTTTATATGAACCTTTAAATTAAAATAAATGACAAAATATGTTTGTAACAATATGCATATAAGTTACTTCTCAGGTATTGTTCATAAAAACAAGCATTAGATGAATAGTTACCGTTTAAACTGTTTCATCCGTCTCACCTCTGTGTTGCAATCGTTCAGCTCAGGCGGGACGATTGAAACAAAGCACTACTACTGTTCAAAGTAAATTTTTACTTCAATCATTCTATATTTGTACCGAATAACACATGATGCTAAGAAAACACATATGTGAGTTGTTGATCACACACACAAAAAAAATCGATCTGTAACCTTATCTTAGAAAACGCCGTTTATCTGAAAAGTGTTTCAACTGTCCTGGCTCTCCCCTACAGCCAATTTACAAAATGTAAGTACACTCAACTTAAAAAATATATCTGGATTTAGATAAATTTGTTTCGTGCAACCCCTTGACATAATAAAAATTAAGTAAAGTCAACATAAAAAAAATGTTCAGCCTACAATAAAATATTCTGGGGGTCATTAAATTGGCTGGCCAAAAAAAAGCAACAGTTGAAACCTGCTAATTCACTGGCTTGTCATGTTGCTTAAATAATGTACTAGCAAACCTTATCTAGCATTACATATCGCTAGAATAATTACTTACATACTGTAACGTTAGTTACCGTTATTATCTTACTAGCTATTTGTAACTTATAGAAAGAGTGCAACGTTATAAAGTTACATTACATGTATTACAAAATACGTAATGATTTGAGGACCAAGTTTGTAGTCAAAGTATGGGGAGGCCATAGTCAATGTAAAGCATATTGTTGATGTTTCGTCCCTACCAGTGAATGTACTCCGCTGTGGAGGGAGGGCTGTGGCGCAACAGAGAGCAAGGGGGAACTGGCAGGAGGCGTTGTCGGGACGGTTGAAACAAGTCTTCAATCTTCAATGAATGTAATTTATTGTCTTCTGGTTGACAATTTTCTTCATAATAACAGGCTATTCAACTACCAAACACTCAATATGACTCAAGGAAGAAATTTAAGAAAACGGATTTGTCTTTATTAGTCAAAATAGCCTATTAGAAAGATTATGCAAAATACGCATATATTGCCTATTGTTTCTGGGCGACAGAATTTTTTTCTGTCTATAAGTTTCTATAAGTTTCTATAAGTTGGGCTTGTACAACTTATAGAAACAAGTTTCTATAAGTTTGTTGGGCTTGTTGGGCTTGTTTCTATAAGTTGGGCTTGTACAAATTTTCAGGCTAAGTCAACGTTTTCTCAAAACTCCCTGCAGCTTTAAAGTTGCCATTAAATGAAAATTTACCATAACTCTTTTCTAAATGCATGTTATAGATCTTATTGTGAATGACTCATCTGTGCATACAGTATGTTTTATTTTATCTTTGACCTCAAATGATTAATCAAAATGTCATAACTGGTGCTTCTGGGGAAACGACAGACTTCTCAGTGGTGATGTACACAGGATTTCTCCAATCATTTAGTCCGCTTAAATGCCGGCCCTGCAAGCTTACGTTCATGTATCAATTTTTGAGTGCAAAGCCTTCATCTCAAAATCCAGTCAACAGCCGATGCATCTAAGCAAGTCTTTTTATTTATTTTTCAATAATCCTTTTCACTCAGATGTTCATCACTATGCAGAGGTAAATTATGTCACTACTACCGTTTCATTGCAACTTTAAATCTAAAGTCTTAGAAAAGACCCATTGTTTGAAGAAGCTACCCCAAGTCATTACAATAACACTTACATAAGACATGAATTTACTTTACTAAACAACTTACCAGGAAGAATATACAGCGTGGAATCATTATGATACTTGTGCAAGTTCACACTGCAATGTTGTCAGCAGTAATTCTGCAATTCAAACAACAGCATGAAATCAATAAGGCCGAGTGAAATGAAAAGGTGGAGAATAATTGGCTAGCGATCGATGGCGTTTTGAATATAAGTCTGAATTTTGCCATATCAAGAGCATCCAAATTAGAGTTTATTGGTGTATCTCGGGAGATCAATGCTTACAAGGTCATGGTTTTATCTGGCACTACTCATGTCATTAGAGGCATTTTAATAATTCACGCTGCCCAGAGGTACTGAAAAAAAAAAAAAAAATTAACCAAACCAGGACAATGTTAATCCCTGATACTGCCACTGCGGACAAATCTGTTTGTCATGTCGTCTCGGATGGTGCAAAATCTATATAATCACTTCCTACACGTTCCGTTAAAGAACGTGTTATGCTAAGGTACTGTTATGCTAAGGTACTCCGAGATGTTGTGACTCACACATTAGTGGAGAAAATACAAGTACACTTACCTAAGGAGAGTGATTATCGTGATTGCTGAGAATTAAATGTGGAAGGTCTCTCTGCACTTCATTAGAAAACATTGACTACCGTAAGTATCTAATTAGTTGAGCTAATCCACAAAACATATCTAGACCAAAAAGTTTAGTATTTCTGCTCCAGTGTCTGGGACTAAGATGGACAACAGGGGACATGTCAGGAACATTGATAATACTCAATTCCATGTGCACAGGGAGGGAGCAAAAATAAAAATGGATGAGGGAGATGAAAAGACGGAGAACTAGGAAAAATACAGATTGCCGTTTCAGAAAGCCGCACATTAGAAAGTGACAAAATGACACAGATAATGAATAAAGAAATAGTCCTACAATTGAATGTGAAGACTAAGAGATAGAGTAACATTGAGCTTTATTGATAAAAGGCTGAATTATTTAACAGAGCAAGAATTTATTAAAGACAGGAGCTGTGACAAGTGCTCTGAAAATGGGGACAAGTAGGAACTAGATACAAGCCTCATGTTTCCATTCATTGTAATTACAGGCACTGCATGCAAAGTCCTTGCATTTAAGACTTTGGATATACAAATAGTTATCATTTGAATTACACAGTTCGTCCTATTAAATATGATATATATTTTTTATATGCTCACCAGTCTTGAATTTGCCTGTATAAAGTAAAATTTTAGTGTTTATACGAATGACTTTGGTTTGATTTAAGTTATAAAGAATTCTCTGTAACTTTATTTTACAGTGTCCTTGTTACACATGTTGCATGTAATTACTGTAGTAATAACTAAATTATGCATAATTACATGCAACTAAACCAAACCCTAATCTTAATCCCATAGGAAGTACATGTAGTTAATTAAAATCACTCAGTACTTAAATGCATAATTACACTGTAACAAGGACACCTGAAAATAAGGTGTAACCGAATTCTCACTATGACACATTAGATCGCGAATGGTTAGACACAGAAAGGACGGCACAGTTTAAGGAACCAGGATGGCACATGGTCAAAATCTGGGGTGCGTGTTAAATATTCATCGAAAAGCAGATGTACAAAGCACTTTTCTGTGTCGCACACCCTTTCTTTTAATACGTTCATGGCGATTAACAATCAAGGCAGAAGCCTCATTAAAAAAACGTCATTTCAAATAAAATATTTGCGTGAATAATGGGCTGTTTAATTGGCCTGAGCCATATTAAAAGAAATGAAGGTTTTTGGTAATTAACGCTCTTTTGAGGAACGAGATATAAAGGAATCATGGGATTACACTAGAGAGTGAGGTCCCACGTGGCGCACGAGGCTATACGGCAGGATGTTACATTTTATATGAAGACAAACACACAGCTCTGAACAGGAAGCTTTGTCATGTTCTGCAGTGTGGTGCTACAGTAAGACGCGTGTGTTGCATTAATTCAGTTTTTTTTGTTGTTGAAAAATTGACATTTGTGCATTCGCTTTTACTTCCTTCGCTTTCATCAGTTTTTTTTTTTGTGTAAGATTTAAAAGTCAAAAGTAAAGAAAGTAGTGAAGAATAGTACATGAGAAAATATGACTAATGTTTCTTTAATGGACTGCTACTTGGTTTCACCTTATTGCAAATTCCGCTCATAATTTTATAAGGAACTTTATGATGTAATTCAACATTTTTTCATTTGAATTTATTTGACACCTTAAAAAATACTGTTATGCAGTTAATTTTCAATTAAATCTCCACAAGAAGTTATCAAAGAAGTGCAAACTCTTTTTCCAACTTAAAAATATTATAGGAAGCACTATTGTTTCTTATAGAGGACACATATAATGATACATGTGAATGTTTTCAGCACAGTTTAACCTTGTAAATAGAACACAGTGCTAAAATAGTTAGAATAGCTGGAGCAAAACAAAACGTGCGTTTTCAAAAAGTTCAGATCTTCACCAATGGACCAGCTAGTTGGACAATTGGACCAGCTTGTCCACTATAAGTTTCAGCAGCTTGTTGGCTGCTTATTTGGCATGCCATCTTTATGATAACCTCTGTGCTCTGCCAGTCCAGTACAACACTGTTTGTAGTTTTCACCATGTACTTTGGCAACTCCATCAATATTTAGACCCACACCTCTCTGCACACACACATAAAAGTCAGTGGATGAAGTTGGAGTTGTTGCCACCATTCCCAGTGTTGTTAATTACCACAGTTTGCTTTGTGCAAAGCCTGGCTGCTATTCTGATTGGATTTGCTTGACAAATAAATAAATGATCATCATGAAAATATAATGGCAACCCCATAACCTTTTTCAGAAGTTTGGTCTGCAAGCAATGGAGGACCCAGCAGACATTCCCAGAATCCTTTTGTTCTTCCTTTTGCGTTTAACCTGGCTTGGCTCTCACGCCAGATCCCATCGTGACATCACCTATGCTCTCTTATCAACTCTAAGCTGCCTTCCTATATCTACACATTGTATTTAGGTGTTGTTCATTCATCTGGTTATGCCTGATCTAGGTCATTACTCTATGTTAATTTAATTAAAAGTTGTTTAATTGCATTGAAAACATTTTTACTGAGCCCTTTTGCGTTTTTTTGTAATACACAAGACAGAGTGGAGAGCTTTAGAGATCATTAAAGGCTGTCAAAATTGTCTAATTGCCTTTATTTACTAAATTGGAAATCTCAATAACCTATATAAACTGAAAAAAAGTGTTCTGAATCTGCAATTGTCAGCTCAGAGGGATAGTTCACCCAAAATATTTAAATTCTGTCATCATTTACTCACCCTCATGTTGATCCAAACCTGTATTACTTTTTTGTCTGAAGATAAAGGGTTAGTTCACCCAAAATTATCCAATAATTTGCTCACCCTCAAGCCATCCTAGGTGTATATGACTTTCTTATTTCAGCCGAACACAATCAGAGTAATATTAAAAAACATCCTGGCTCTTCCAAACTATATAATGGGAGTGAATTATACCATTTTTTTAAGTCCAAAAAGGTGAATCCATCCATCACAAAAGTAATTAATACGGCTCCAGGGGTTAATAAAGGCCATTTTTATAAGAAAAATATCCATATTTATTATTACTGTCTTCCGGTAAGGCATGTTTGCAAGTCTAGTTCTGGCAGAATAGTGACCTCTGACTCGCTGTATTGACGAATGCAGAAGGATAGAGAAAAACAAAACACCGGTTTTGTCTAAGTCTATTAAGTCTAAACCGAGAATTTTTAAAGAGACATGTTGGAGGAGTTTGTTCGTTGATCACCCTTATTTGTTTGAACCGCGAGAGGCGTCTACTCTCACCTAATCTTGCACTATTACGGTAGTTTCTTTCTGTTGCAGAACACAAAATAAACTATTTTAAAAAAGGCCTCAAAAAGTATAAACTGTTGATGGCTGTACAATGAAAATCAAAGGGGTCCAAAACAACACCGGACTGCACTGACTATCATAGAATGTATATTTTTCAAAATATTATGTTAATTAATAGTATATTATAAGCATAGTACTAGTATATATATATTTTTTGCTATTAGATTTGCTGATACTGTCAGTCAGTGATTTTAATAATTCAGTGATTTTAATAATGCTGATGATATTGGATGATCTGAGCACTGCCTTTAGTTCACTGAAGCAAATATTTTGGATAGCATTTGATTTTTTATGCCCCTGGTTAAGAATGTCAGTGAAGCTTTCTCCCTTGTCAAATGTGAGCGATATGGAACAGCCTGTGTTAGCATGTCGTTAGCATCGCGGCTTCTGTACTTCCAGGTACTTTGAGCCTGTACCTCTCCAAACCATTTGGACTCTTGAAGGAAACCTCCTGTCAGTGGCTCATCACTCTCAGAAGCTCCCTCAATTGTCTCTGTCGGTCTTCCTGCCACTAGTTACTGCCGGTTACTCTGTTGACCCCTTTGCAGGACCCTGACAGTCAGCCGGCGAGCGAGGAACGCGTCTCTTCCTTCAGCTCCTCCATGACTTTCTGGACTCGCTCGCTTCACTAATTAGCTCTTTGGAGAGTTCTCCTCATGTAAGCGGGAAAGGAAAGAGAGAGCGAGAGAGTGAGGGAGGGCAGGGGGGAAAGAGGGAACTGTGGCAGCCGTGATGGAGGTACTCCATGTCAGAGAAGAAGGGAAGAGATGAAAAACTTTGAGGACGATAGATGTAATGCTCGCCATTTCTTTCTGTTCGCTCTCTTGCCGCTCTTGCACTCGCAAAGAGCTGTTCAATTATAAACGGGATAGGTTTAGGCAAATCAAGATGGGAACAGAGTCTTCTGACACACCAGGCGTCTCCATCCTTGGCACGGGATTGGAATGGCGCATGACAGTGAGGCACGGCTGGAGGTTACCTGTCCCTGATATCTGATAAGCCTGGCCAGGTAATGAAGCCGAAACGTGGCCAGATGATTGGTTCTTTCTGAAGGGCCCTGGCCAGCATGAAAGATTCACCCCGGCTTTGTCTTCTGGAGTGTAAATATTGTGCTAGCGGAATATGAAAGTAGCGCAACACTAAGGTACAAAAAACATAGGGAAAGAAGATCAAGAGCGGGTCTTACATCAAGGAGGACCCCGAGGATGTCTTTGTTGTCAACTTCAGAAGGGAAGAGAGGAGCAGAGGAGGAAGCTGGCAGAAGGGGAAAAGATGCCAGAGAAAGGCTCAAAGGAGCATCTCTGGCCAAGGTGATCGGTATTCCTCGGCAGTCTGCCTCCTGGCTCTGAAGTGGGGGAAAGAAGCTGGCAGCCAAGCCAGAGGGCATAACAGCACAAACACCTTCAGCTCTGCGAACTCGCGGACATACACACAAATGCATTATCTCTCGCTATCGCTCACAAACATTAGCCCTAGATGTACTGACTGTGCATATTCATAAAACTCACTCTCATGCACTGTAGACCTAGGCCATGCCAAAAACAGTAGTGTTATAGTTGACAGTTTCATATTCACACACGGGTGTTTTGTATTTTCATCCTTTCATTTTTCTTGCTGTCATAAATAGTTACTCTATGGATTTTCCTGATTCATGTGCTTGTAGTTGATCACACTTGTTGTGTGCATATTTCAAAGACTTCATTGCTTTGAATGGTAGACACCAACCAAGTTCTTTCTGTCGATATTAACTCAACTTTACAATAATGAACGCAAGCATGTTCTCTCAGAAAATGTATTTTTTGAAATAGAGCAAAAGGGAGTAAATACATACTCACCTATGCAATTGTAGCCTTAGATATCAATAACTAAAGACAAACTGAATGCATTTTTGTTGTTTTTAATTCAAATCTCTTGATACATAATATCGTAATTATTATTCCATCTCATTTTTAATGTGGTTTCGAGTTTTGTCAATATAATTGCATCTCGTGCCGTCTTCAACAAGCACCTGTGAGACCACTCAGAAAACTTGGAAACATTCAAGGCTGGGACGAAATTCAATATCTCAACAACGTCAAGAAAGAATCGTTACGGCAACTCAAATTTGGCTCGAATTGACATTCTGTTTAAGCAGCCGAGCCTCAAAGTGCAAACGGCACAAAATCTCTGCCATTTTAAAGTAGAATCCTAACGCCTGCATCCCACATCTGCATTCCAAACTCAGCCCAAGTCCTCGACTCAAGGTTAACATGTACGCATTAGTACGGAATTGAATTAAATAAATAAAAAAGAGCCGCAAACAATTAGTAATGCATCAATAGGCGAATCAATAGTGATGTGGGTAATTATCACTTCAGGGAAAAGGGATATGGCCTTTCCTTATTGATGCTTCAGAGGCGGAGGGTAGATTAGAAATACATGACAGCGATTTCAATACATTACACCTGAAAAATAACAGCTTCTGTAGTGCAGCTAAAGTTTGGCTTCTCTTAGCTCCACTGAAAACACGTATAAAGTATTTATTTGAACTGAGAAAACACTGATATTGTAGGAGAAAGTTTCAGCATTGTAGTTTTAGATATGTTGACTTTGTGTTGTGTCATTAATTAATGTTACTGCATCATAAAAAATAATTAGAATTCCTGCAAAACAAAATGGTTTGTGTCAATATTCATACTAAAAATAACATAGGCTACTGAAACTTGTGCACACTAACCTTACTTACTAATAACCATATATATAAACTCACTATCATAATGGTAACTATTGGGTAATTGTGTATTTTCTGGTCAGACAGAAAAAAAGCTGCAACACGTCCTATTCTGAATCATCTGCATCCGAGTTGTAACCTGTATCTCACACCTCCAAGTAGAATGGACACAGCCATTGTGCCTTTGCTTGGGCTATCTGAGATGAATTTTATATCCATTTTATGCTCATTACAAGTTGTTGCACTCGCCTCTTTCACACTAATTGAAAAATAACAGGGATGGAAAATGTAAAAGGCCATGTAGCCGAATCCCAAAGCACTCAACCATTCACTGGACTGCTGTCTGCATAGCCTTTAATTGGCAGTCTATGTTATTGAGCTTTAATTATGAGAGGATTGTCTAGAAGAACTGAGGATGAATAATTCATCTTTTTTTTTGTTGCACAATGTAAAAAAATACATATATTAACTGAATGTAATTTTTTTTTAGATGACTGTCACAAGAACAACACTACAGCAGTATAGCTTTTTAGTCTATATTTCCCAGAGTTTTACAACTCACTCACTCACGATGATAGAGAGCAAAGGGTTTCTTAATGTTAAGTTTTATTGCACAAAATTCAATTGTCAAAAAAAAAAGAAGCTACATAGCACACACAAAAAAAAAAGTATAATATGGAAGACATGTGAGACGTAAAAATTAGCTAAAGACTTGAAATCATCATTACATTTCACCACCACCCTCCGTAGGTGACTGAAGAAATTGTATGTCTTTGTGTAAAAATAGAAAGCACTCTTTGTACTAACATTAAACTGTTACTGTTAGTGTAATCTCTAAATTAGTGTCAAGTAGCGGATTTCTAAAATTCTAAATTTCTTTTCTCGTTTTAGTTCTACCTGTCTTCATATTTTAGACTCTGTTGTCCCATTAAAACCTAAACACCTTAAAAGAAAAACTGAGCCAGGGTTAAATGAGATTGTACACTCCTTTAGACGGTTATGCAGACAAGCTGAAAATACAGACTAATTTTTACCTGGTACCCTATTTTTTATAAGGTGGTGACTTAGATTTCTTTCTAATAAGATAGCAAATCATAGGCCACACACAGTTGAAACTAATAACATCTGATTGGCATACATTTAAACCTACATTTCTTCTCTACATTCAATTATCGTCCATCTCAAGCCTACATCATTGGATATTATTCCACCACATATTATTATACTTTTATATATTACATAATAATTTTTTGACACATTAGGGCTGTTAATACATTTTTTTTTTTTTTTAAACAACTTTTTTGAAAAGTTGTATCATGTCACTTCACTCTTATTTAAATCTCTTTTCTATCTATGAGAAGTTTCGGTCTGGTTTCCGAGCCCTCCACAGTAATGAATCAGCTTTACTGAAGGCCCTCAATGATATTTACCAGACAACAGATGATGGAGATTTTTGTCATATTAATGCTATTAGATCGTAGTTCAGCTTTTGACAACTTGAACATCTCTGTTTGTTTCGGTTCCTCTGTGTCTTCAGCTGCTCACCTCCACTGGGGGGTCCCTCAGGGCTCCATTTTGGCCCATTCTCTTTTTTTCTGTGTACATGCTCCCTTTGAGATCATTTTTTTTTAGAAAATACGATGTGTCGTTTCATTGTTACGCAGATGACACTCCGATTTACGTCCCTCTTAAACATTCTGGCAATAATTCACTTGAGCTCCTGTTGGCTCATCCTCAACTGCACACACTTACATCATCAGTGAACACCTGTGTTACAAATCTGGGTTTTCTACAGTGATTTAAGACTTGACAAGCAAGTAAATTCAGTTGTGACTAAAGTGCCTTTGTATGGGTGACCTATGCATTTTTATCATCTCGCTTAGATTATTGTAACTCCACTTCCTTAGTACGTCTCCAGGTAGTCCAAAATACATCAGTGAGACTATTAAAAGGTCTTCGCAAACGTGACCATATTACAAAAATCTTAGCATCACCTCACTGGCTGCCGGGTCATTTTAGAATTGATTTTAAAATCCTCTTATTTGTTTATAAGAGCTTGAATAACCTGGCTCCCCCCTATCTTTCTGAGCATTGAGTGCAACAGAATCCTTCCGGAGGTCTTATATCAGGGACACAGCGACTATTGTATCTATTTCACGGTTCAGACTAAAACAAAGATGTCATCGTGCCTTTGCGATTGCGGGTCCTAAACTGTGGAATAGTTTGTCATTCAGGTTAGATCTGCACCTTCGTTACACATTTTCAAGTCTCTGCTGAAAACTTTTCAAGTCACTTACTTTTATTCACTTGCTTTTAATAATCAGAAATTTGTGTAATGTATTTTTAGGATTGTTGTCTGTTTTTTTTTATTTATTCTCTGTTCTCCCTGTTTTATGTGTGTTTGTTTTATGATGCTTTGTAAAGCACATTGGTTAGCCGCGGCTGTATAAATGGTGCTATATAAATCAACTTTTCAAAAGGTCAAACTGCTTTTTAAGCAGAAAAAATGATTTTATCATGTCTGGTGAACATTTTTAATGTTATGTTGTTTTACATTTTCTGTGCTGTATATTCAAACTGACTTGCATTTCAGCACACACAGTTGTCTAAATTTCAGGGCTCCATTTCAAGAGTCAGATAAACACACACACACACACACACACACACACACACACGCAAGAAGAACACACACACACACACACACACACACACACACACACACAGTTGAAATCCAATGTCATACAGCATAGAAATCTTTCCATCAGTACTGTAGTTTGTCACCATTTTGTTATTGTAAATCTTAACTAAAACAAGATGCATTTATGTATTCAATTTTATCCTGATGAACCTAATTAAAAATGATGGGAAGCAGACAGGTGTCTTACACAGGATATCATCAATTGAGTTTATAATTTGCACACTAGTTGATCAGGAAGCAAAGACTACCTTAATCCACCAATGTGATGAAATCAAAGTGCAACAGGATGGACAGGAGTCTCAAATGAAGCACTAGCTTTCAGTGCTTTGAATTTTAATATGCACATGATCTTAGCAGGAGCGCACAGGGTAGAATAAATTCATTTTCATCCTACCCAAAAGGTTCACTAGATGGAGCAAAGACACCTCTTAAAAAGCACAGTTGCCTCTTTCGGTGGATTAGCACCAACAGCGAACGGTTTGCTTTCAAGGTATCTTTCAGTGTGCTGTGATTTTGAAATGTTTATTCTTCAGCATGTTGTCTTCTGTATCTTGTGAAAGTTCAAAGACACACAGGGGTAGAAATACACATGTCCTCAAATGCTCAATAGACCTATTTTGAAGGGAATTTTTGATGTTCAAAAAGGCATATCACTTGAATTGGGAAACCTGTCAAAAAAAAAAAGCAGGGGGTAACATAGACCATTTCAAATTGAACGTTGGCTAGAGACACAACCGGACGGAAATAATTCAAAATATTGTGCAGGCCTTTTGATTGATGTTGACTTTTTGACATTTGTCTGTCCCTCATCATGCAAATTTTGAAAAGTAAAAATGCATATATTAATCATATAAAGTAATTTGAAGTATTCTCATGAAGGGACACAATTTCTGCTCCGTGTTAGATGAGCAAACAAGACCAGCTCTTCTTTTTAATGTCCTGCCAGCTCATCTGATGTGTCGCCGATTGGCTCAAACATCAAACACACTGATAGATTATCAAGAGTGACTACACTTACTTCTGTAAGTTGTCTTTTCACTTTTCGAGCGTTCACATTTAGATTCTTATTAAAATGAATGGCCCATCTGGTCAAACTTACCTGTCAAGTGATTGAAAGTTTGTTCATTGTCTGCTGCTGAAAACGTACAATTCTCAAAGGCATTAATTAAAGTGTATGGCAGTGTGAAACTGTGTGTGTGTGTGTGTGTGTGCGTGCGCTCAAAACGACTGCAGCGAATCAAGGGTCTTGCTCTGGGAACCCGTGAGTGACTTTCATCATGTCTACTCATAGTGCTATTGATGATGGAGGAGACAGTGAGTGAGTGAGATAGAGAGAGAGAGAGAGAGAGAGAGAGAGAGAGAGAGAGAGAGAGAGAGAGAGAGAGAGAGAGAGAGAGAGAGAGAGAGAGAGATGTCATTCACTATTGTTCATTTTAACTGACATAAATTATTATTGAAAAAAACTAAAACAATTTGACCATATACTGTTAGGAACTGTATTATTATTGTTATACAAATATTTTAACTAGATATGCTTTTAAATAATGTTTTATATTTTTAACACCAATATATAAAACTCCTAACTTACCTTAAAATAACTTAATCATTACTATACTATTTTACTATATATTTTATTATAAAAATGTATTTCACATCAATCATATTTTGTAATAATGTTTTGTTCCCTTCAGCATGATTATGTGAGCATCCTTCATATATATATATATATATATATATATAGGCTACTGTATGATGCACACATAATCATACTGAAGGTAACAAAGCATTATTACAAAATATAAAGCATATATTTGTATGCTAAATTGTATGCAATTTGTAAATTGCTTTATATAATATATAGGCCTATATACAAAGCAAAACATTACAAATCAACACAACAGAATGGTGCACGAGGAATTGTATAGCAAACATGCCTCTTGCAAACAACTAAAACATAACTTAAATGTACTTTTTCATTTATAATTTTCAGAAATGCCTTTAAAGCAGGCAACTCTGACACCAAGTGGTAAAGATGTCACACTACATTATGTTTGAGAGACATAGACACTGCATTATTTTCTTATGTTTTTCCATGATCTGTTGCAGCTGTGGGTCACATTGCACTTTTTAAACTAATAATTAATAAATAGACAGAGAAAAAAATATATGATTTTTTTATGCAATATAATTTGAGATTTTAGACTGTTAGATATTATAAATTGGAAGAAGGCTCCTCAAATATGTTTTTTTTTTTTTTTGTAAACTACACAGATGAAAGTATGTAGGGCTCGAAACATCCAGGCAAACCGCCAAATACAAAGACAGACTTGAACTCTTCCATAAAGGTTAAGATGTTCACATGCTTTTCTGTTTTTGTAATTTAGTTTGATTTCAGGAAAATGGAAATGTAGAACGTTATTGTGCCCTCTTTTCCAAAACGTATTAATTCTTTACATAATACATAATAATTTTGCACACAATATATTTGTATATAATGCACATAAATTGCCAACAGCCGGTTGTATGTTAGTGATCCTATTGTAAAAGTGTTTTACTTTTTTATTTATTTATTTTTTTTACTTTAGAATAATTATTTGAAACAAGCTTGTTTTAAAATTGATGCAAAAAATTGTTTTAATGGTAAACTATTTAATTTTTTATAATGTGTAGGAAAGTGCCCCTTTTAAACTGATTGTATCACTGACTGCATTTGCACTGGAATATAGTAAAATATAATTCAGTAATATAATCACACATATTTTCTGTGTGAAGTGAGGTCCAAAAATGAATGAACTGCTTTAAGGTTAATGCTGTCTTAAATAGTCTTCTATTATATTAAATAATGAAGTATATGTAAAAAATAAAATAAAAAGTATCTTGATTAAACACACACACACACACACAAATGATGTTCATGCTTTAAATAGCAGTGCACAAAGTGTCTGCTTGGTCTATATATGAAATTCAGCGTGATATGAAATGTGTTTTTCATAAACATCCATATATCCAGTATCCACATATTTTTTTGTTAATAACTAAAGATTTAAAATGTTTATTTTTTTTAATAGAAGAAAATGAAAAAAAAAAAACTGATTTGAATGCCCACTTTACTGACAGTGCATCAGTGCCAGTTTCACAATGATTCATTTCATTCTTCTCAAGCTATAAAGAGCTTTGCCAAAGAACATAAGCTGTAAAGTTTTACATAGTGTATCTTTTAGAGCCACTATACACTCCAATAAATAGATCTCTGCTTCTTAATGCCAATTGTTATGTTCAATTAGAACCTTCATGTCAACCACTTAAAACCATGACACACATTTTACAGCGCTAATGCAATTTTGAAGTCATCAATAATGGATAGCAGGCATATACTATAAAACACCTTTTCTTCAAGCTCCATTTGAAAATGTTGGATTATTTAGAAAAGAAATCACGCACATTATATTATCGGTGGAATAAAACTTTTATTCATCCATTGAAACAGACAATACGAGGCGCTTGATTTAACACATGTTTGTCTATTTGAGTGAATTGATATTGAGGTGGGACTCGGACACTCTTGAATGAGCAGCGAGAGTGTTTGTAAACAAGGGTCGTTGGACATTTATGGTAATGTTAGTAGCGATTTTGTGGCATAATACGTGATATTGCTTTGGGCCCGACGAGCCCTTTGAGACTGCATTTATAATGACAGACAGTACTTGAAATATCTAAACATTAAGAATATATCATCCAAAAATGTATTACTATAATAAGTCTGCCACACACACGTGTGAATGTTTTATCAAGACGAGCAAATTAAGTAGCAATTACAGACATAGTGATTCGTTTTTGTCTTGTATCAACATTTTTATTATTATTTCAATGCCTTTAAAACTCTTCCAGCCACTGTGGATAATTCAGCCACATTTCATTAGACTGGATAAGTGATTATAAATCAGATGAATCAAATTGATTCCAGTCTATAAAACAATGAACCGTTTTATATGAAATTTGTGTTTTGAAAGAATATATATTCACTACATTGGATCTTATGGTTCTTTATTCTAAAGTCTCTTAGCTCACCAATGCTGACTTTATTTTACCAAATAAACACAGTATTATTGTGAATTATAATGACAATTTAAAATTGAATATATTTTAAATGTAATTTAAAATGTTATTTATTCCTGTGATGGCAAAGCTGAATTTTCGCTCCAGTCTTCAGTGTCACATGATCCCTCATAAATCATTATGATGTGCTGATTTGCTGCTTAAGAAGCATTTATTGTAATTATCAATGTTAAAACACATCTTGATTTTGAAAATAGTTGTGCTGCTTAATATTTTTGTGGAAACAGTGATACATTTCTTTTCAGGATTCTTTGATGAATGTCAAAAGAACAGCATTT
The DNA here is from genome assembly GCA_031834385.1 of Semotilus atromaculatus. Classification (NCBI taxonomy): domain Eukaryota; kingdom Metazoa; phylum Chordata; class Actinopteri; order Cypriniformes; family Leuciscidae; genus Semotilus; species Semotilus atromaculatus. The sequence goes on along the minus strand of JAULUF010000038.1, from coordinate 12,336,510 downwards.
CTTTGACATATAAATCTATTAATCAATTGAATGCATCCTATATATATATATAGGATATATATATATATATATATATATATATATATATATATATATTCGACCCCAAACTTTTAAACAGTAGTGTATATATAAAAAACATTTTCACCGATAATGTATTATATTTTGCTGTGGTGTCTGTTTTGGTAAGCAGAACAAAAGCCCTCCTCAGGTTAATAAAAAACATACATGTGGCTTTTCATCATCCGCTTCTCAGAAGTCACAGACAGAAGCGATGGTTCTGCCTTGCTCCGTTTTGACTGTTTTCTTTTGTAACTCAGTCACCCGGTGGAGCTCTCCCGGGACCCGTTCTTGGCTCCAGAGCATTGCCCCTCGGCTTCGCTCGGGTCAGAGGGGCCACTGTTTTCCTTGGAAGTCTTTTGTGGGATTCTGCATCCATGCTGGGATTTCAGCCTCGTGGAAAACAACTCCAACCCTGTACACTTCATATAGATATTGTATGTCTCCAATTACTGAGTTGATTTGCCCAAAGTCATCCCACTCCCACACACACACACAGACACACACACACACATATATATGCATGAGCAGCTAAGGGTAGACAGCCATTTTAACAAGAACCTTTAGGCCACCATGGAGGGAACTTCTAACTAAAACAGAAAGGACCCCCAACTTGTGTTTGCACCGGCCGCTCCCATGTGCTTTAGCCTCTACAAGAACTCCGTCTTGTGATGAAGGACTTTTTGATGTTTTCTTTCTCATGTCTTTGTTATAATAATGTGGGGGGTGTGATTAGTTTGTTGACCAGTGATCTCTAGAGGGACTTGGTATTGGTTGTTCGAATGGACAGACTGGGTTCAGACATAAAAAAAAAAAAAACGCACGGACAAACATGTGAATTTCTGGCCGATATATTTTCATGTCAAATAATTAAATAATAATAGCAATAATAAAACATGTTTTGTGCAGCATATGCTAATTGGAAAAGCATGCCTTAACCCACATTATTACAAAAAAATACCTATGGCCTACAGTTTACTGCAGTTTCCAAATGAAATGAACACTGTGGCAGTAAAACAACTTTATTCAACAACTTTACACAATTTTGATTACAGAAGCATATCATCGATTAATAAAGGCTTATTTTTTTGCAGTTTCTTGCAACATACTATGTTATTAACTCGAAACGCTCATACCCTGGCCTAGCACATGCTTTGTACACTAATACATTTTGATATTTGCATAATATAACCAGCTGCATGTGTATGTCTTTTCTGAGATAGTAAACTTGGTCGGTAGCTCACACTGCACTTATCGATGTTGAGAGCTCAAGCGTGATTGAGCTTTAACCTTTTAACTGAAAATTTGCCGTGAAACATACAACTAGCAAAAAAAGTTCTCAGATTCATGTTCATCTTATTCGGCTAAAACCAAAAGCGCTTTCAGCGGCACTTTCTTTCACGAAATGTGAAAGAACCAATGTAATATCTTTGTGCAATAATGTCATCACATGGCACATTTTTCCAGTGAACCTTGGGTTGCTTTTATTAAATAAGCCCATTTTAATTGGTATTTATTTTATTTTATCTGTATATTGCAGACAATCGTAATTTAATATAATATCACTACCAAAACAATTAAGAATGATGTTATGCTTATGTGTTTCAGTCAGAATATCGGTTCATGTAAAAAAAAAAAAAAAAGTTTTGTAAAAACCTCCACCCCACTGTGAAGAAATCCCAGGGCTCATTTGATGTGACAGGTTCCCATGCTCAGTCCAGCCCTGCGTATAGCGAGAGATGACGATGGTGCCTCATTGAACAATACACACAGGAAGTGAAGCTTTACCATTTCATCACACAGGCAGAGAGACTTATTGTTCCAATTTAACATAAACCTAATACAGACGAGAATCTCCGGACAGGCAGACGCGCACACACTTGATCCGATTTCCCTTCCTGCCCATTATAAAAGAACCACAGACACACATTCAGCATCTAAACTGACTTATCAGCAATAGCACTGCACATTTCAACAGCTCTGACATCGATCTTTATTTATTTTACAAACAGACTCCTGTCAGTCCAGCGTGCCTTGTATATGGTCACTTATCACCACAGCTTTCAGAAAAAGGGTCATGCGCTAGAAAATGTGTGATCCCTTTAGCCTGACTCTGTCCAGCCCTCGCTGAATTGGCTGTTGGGACAAAGGGCCAAAGTAAACAGCAAATGCTATATTGCAGCAGAGAGGCACGTAGACTGATTTGGATCTCAATGTTTAGGGAGTGTGAAGTCCGTATCAGCGCAGATGAACAGTTGGAATGGCTGCGGTGAGAGACTGAGCAGCGGCCAACAGTTAAGGCCATCCAGAGGTCAACATCGGAGCTCTGATAGCGTAACGGCGCCCGTTACTCATGTCTGTATCCGAGAGAACACGCTCAGACAACCTGCCACAACTGTGTAAATACATTTATTCATGTTAGCCAGCCAGATGTGATATAGCCTACGGAAGAAACTGGGATTTTGTGATTGAATCAAAGAGGGAAGCAATGAGAGCCGTTAATAAAAATAACACATGACTCGCTTTTGTAACGTACAGATCCTCTTACTGATTTCTTTTTCACAGTAAAATCAGATAGCAATACAATGGCTTATGGATAGCAATAAACAAGAATATCTCATCTGCAAGAGTTGATCTTGATATAGAAGTAAGAAAGAGGTAAGAACAAAGGGGCAATTTAATTACAAACAGCGGGCTCCACAAGTCGATCACATTAAAAGTCTGGATTATTTATTTATTTATTTTCCATTTGTAATATTTTAATATCTCTCAAAGGTTTGTATTAAATAAGTCAACATTAAACAGTAATATTGTAAAATATAATTACAATTTTAATAGGGTACAACGGGGCTAAAGGCACATCTTAAGAAAAATTAGCTTTTCACTTCTCCCGTAGTGTAAGATTGCAGAATATATAAGATATGTTTGTATTGAACATTGATTGAGCAACATTTTCCATAAATAAAAGTATTAATAATTTCTTTCAAAAAAGAAAAATTCTTACTGAATGAATGAATATTTTCACTGTTGGTCTCCATCCGCTGGACCCCAGTGTAGAGAGGAAATGGCTTTTCTTAAAGTCCTAACACAGTTGTTTTGAGGTTTTGAACATTTAGTTACTGACTTGAGCTATTTGTTCAATCAAAACACCCCTTTCAAAGTCTGAATATTCATAATACGTGATAAGCACAGTTTCAGAAGAAAGACTAATTCTGCATATGCACGCAAACACATGTAACAGACTCAAATGAGTTCCAGACACTAAACAACAAAGAGAGAATTCATCAAATTTGTTTTCCTTGGAGGAAATACCAGCTACTTATTTTTCTGCTTTGTTTGACAATCATTATTTTAATCTCAGAAACTAAAGAACCAAATCAACCAATTTTCACAAGCACTGAAATTTTTGTGCATTTTTTCCCCAAAACGTGTGAAAGTAAGTTCTCTGAAAAAAAAATATATATCTATATATATTTTGGAGGATAATTAACAAAAATAATCATATTAGGTGATTGACTATCCTTCCTTCAGAAACTAAATGATTAATGCTGAAAGTAATGGTGAGCAACATCTGGATTCAATTGAGCTCGTATTTATTAAGTCCTCATGTCTGAAGCGTTCTGTGGTTTGAAGTTTACGGGATGCAGCTCATATATTTAGGCAGTGTTTTGCATTACTGATCAGAACATTTCTCTTGCATCTCCCATCTGCAGAAAATTAAGAAAGGAAGAAAATAGTTTTTTCAACTGGTCTCAGTCTCAGACTGTCAGGAATTTAGCAAACCATTGTTCTGTCTAGTTAAAAGTTTGCCTATGTGAGACTTTCAGCTCGAGTAACATTATTAATGACACTTTCTTATCCAAAGCAACTCACAGCACTTACAGAGACAATCCATAAGAGTAACCTGGGGTTAAGTGACTTGTTTGACAGCACAATGCTTGTGACTCATGAATTACTACTTCCAGGTTTTAAACTCACATATAAATGTACTAAAAACCACATCTGATGTTTGAAAGGTCTAAATGCTTTTTCTGTGAACAAATACACTCGGAAAAGTCTAGTTTTCTGCTACTTTTCCTCTAGCGCATGCAGGCACTGAACCACAACATAAAGAAACAAAGAACAATTGCATTTTTATTTCTGTATGTTTCGGAAAATAAGTCACATAAGTTGCACAGGGTCACTCAAAACTGAATAAAAAATCTGATAAGTTGCAATGTATAAGGCACATTTTATTATCATATTCAGAAATAATGTAAAATACCAGTAAATAAAATGAAAGCTTTACAAACATTATAAACATGTAGTTTCCCCCACTCCACAACAAATTCTTTAAAATTGATTAGGAATGTAAAATACAAGTATAAGACAAAAATGAATGATATGGTGTATAAACAACATTTCTGAACAGTAAGCCTAAACAAATTAATTTGAAGGGAAACTGAAAATTCCAGCTTGCGCAAAAGGTGCTATAATAAACGTGTGCTCATGTACCTTTTCTATTTAGCACAAATCCAAATGTGTGTACTTGTTGCATGTTGTGTGTGCTTGGCGTTTATTGCATAATATAAGTCTATGGAATACAAGTGATGTATGCATGTTTCAGATGATGTAAAAACACGACTTTCAGGAAAAAAGGTATAACTAACATCAACAAAACTGAATAAATACTGTAAAAATGTATTGCTCATCATGAGTTTATCTTAATGCATTAACTAATGTTGTATAGTTTATTTATTGTAAAGTACCCAATCTCACGGGAAAATGTAAGTATTTAACGTGGTGGCGATTTTGTTTGAATTCGTAAGATTTGATTCATACCAAAATTTTTGATTTTCAAACGAATCTCATTATGAAGGACCACCCCTAATCCCACCAAACAACACGTCACTGGGGTTCAAAATGAGATTGTACGAATTAGCCACCAATTCAGCAAAACGTAAAATAGTTACAAATTGCCATGAGATTATGTTGAAAGTATGAACCTTCAGAGCTTGAAACACAAAAGTCCCAAGATGAGCACCTGTTTTTCAGTAAAGTGCAACGCTATCTCACGACCAATTCGTACGAATTTGTACGAGTGATTAAAAGGTGGCTAATTTAGTGAGGTCGTACGAATTCCTACGATTTGTCTAAACCCACGTGATGGGTAGGTTTAGGGACGGGGTCAGGGATAGGTCATTCGTATGAATTTGGCAACTCGTAAAATATGTACGATTTAGCTAAAATCTTACGAAGGTCGTTTGAATTGGTACGAATTAGTCACCTCGTAAAATTCTTACGAATTGCCGTGAGATTGGGTTGGTAAAATGATATAAGAAGCTCTTTAAAGGTTAATAATTCATATCAAACCCCAGACAGGATGTTTACCAAAAGTAGAAATCTTTTGCGATCATTGCATGATGGAATTTAATCATCACGGAAGTTCAATAAATTAAATATCACCATGAGTTAAATACCATAATTCATAGACGTTAAAGGGGAACTTGGCAACTATTTCAACTTTAAACTAAATCCATTTAGAAATAATTTGGATGGTTAAATAACCTGTTCTGGTGAGAATGGTGACTTTCCCCACAGCCCGCACCCCCCAGCGTTCCCAGGCGGAAAACCAACCTCGCAACATGGGGAATAACGTCCCGGCAAGTTGGAAATAGGAAGTCTCGTGAGAAACACAAACTGCTTTATGGCAATTCAACATAAACACACACGCCATATGATACTCTGTATGATGTATTACCCACCCCGGTATAGACATAGCTCCACACGATAAAGTTGTCCGGCTCCCATAATAACAAATGCACATGAGCAGCGGTAGAAAGGGGGAGGAGTGTGCCGCAAGTGAGATTTTTTTACTACATTGTTGTGAAATATACAACCCACAGCTGTACGGGGAGCTCGTTGAGAAAACACGCAAAAATAAAAGTGAAAATCTGCGAAGAAATGGCTAGAGTTGCCTTGCTCCCCTTTAAGGGGCGGCAGTGGCTCAGTGGTTCATGTAGATTGTCTACAAGCCGGAAGGTTGGTGGTTCAATCCCCGGTTCCACCTGACCAAGTGTCGAGGTGTCCATGAGCAAGACACCTAACCCCGGCTGCTCCCGACGAGCTGGATGGCGCCTTGCATGGCTGACACCGCCGTCGGTGTATGAATGTGTGAGTGAATGGGTGAATGAGAGGCAAAAATTGTAAAGCGCTTTGGTGGCCATTCGGTCTATGAAAGCGCTATATAAATGCAGTCCATTTACCATTTACCAAGGTGGACACATGAGTTCTATGTTTGCAAATCCAAAGCATTTTGACGTGAATTTGAGAAATATAGAATATCATGTTTTGTGTGAGCGGGATAAGAGCACTGCTACATACATTTTATTCACACAAATCGTTGAACCTAATAATTACACAAAGGCCTATTTAGTTTTTGTCTGAATGCTAAAATGGCAAAGAAATTGAGATGAATCACAATTAAAAATTTGAAATCAATTTGACAGCTGCAGTATTTTTATATTGTGATTGCGTACAGACAGGATTCCCAGTACTTCATTTAAGCAATCCCCCAGGGACAGGCCCCTTAGTCACGTTGCCCATGATGAAAAAGAACAAATAAATTGCAAGACATGATGAGAAAGAGCTTCTCCCTCCGCTTTTCTCACCCTCTCTAACACTGAAGCTGCAACAAACTGTGATTCAAATTCATACTTTCACAATAAATGTCTAAATGTTGCTGCTGTTCATCCATCGTCTGATGACTTCTAGAGGACTTTCTGTTGTAAACAGTTACAGGAAATGATGACTGTAGTAAGATGCATGACATATTTTTGGTGAGGTCAGTTCCCGGACGGCATGTTTGTGTGTTTTGTGTGTGTGCAAGAGAAAAGAAAAGAAAAGAAAAGAAAAGAAAAGAAAAGAAAAGAAAAGAAAAGAAAAGAAAAGAAAAAGAACCACATGAATTTGAAGTTTGAGAGACATCTGGGCACCATTCATGAAAATGTTTGTGCAGTTATGGGCATAATATCAATTATGACCATCAGGAACAGCAAACAAAGCGTTTTGAATCACAATGCATTTGACTACATCTTAACTTGAAAGCTCTATACTGTTAGATTGGCCACAAATAGATGCTTTATAGCCCCTTTATAGAATGTATAATAATATTACAACATAACCGCAACACAAGAAGCAATATAAATGCTTCTTATGCACTTCACTTTTTGTTGTCTCAAATCAAACTGAAAGTTATATCAGCAAACCCTTTAAGCGCCCAGCCATGAAGAGTACCACACCCATTTCTATGAACACAACAAACTGTGTAAAAACAGAAAACAGCCACCCATATTCCCTCTCTTAACGTAGAACAAGTTGGGTGATGCCATCACTTTAACTTCTGTAACGCCTGTCCAGTGAAGCCTGTCTGATATGTGAACGCCTGTTTGGGTGATTTTGGTCATTATAGAGATGAAGGAAGAGATAGTGATAGTAATGTGTATAGTCATTACACTGATCTAAGAAAGTGGCACTGAGAGAAGCATGTCCCAGGACAAACTGGCATTAATTTGGTTCTGATGCATTGGATTGTGCTGGTTAACAATTCAGTGGATGTAGTTATTGTAAAATAATATATATATATATTGGGGAACATACACAGATATACAACAACAGCAATATATTAAATAATATATATATACATTTGTTTTGATGTGTATCTGCTGTCACTTGATCCTTCTTTTAGACAGACATCTGCTGATTAGTACCCTGGGATATGTGCTTGGAAAGGGTTAGGAAGAGTCTCTGACATGCCATTGTTGGGGTCAGAGATTATTCCATTGCTGGAGGCTAACTGCTAATCACTGATTGCATTTGCATATACTTTCAAAAATAGAGATAATTTTAAAAACTAGTGAGCAGCCAAAGGATACTGCAATCATGCACCCATAATGCACTGCGACAAGCTTAGTAAAAAAAGAAATTCAGGATGGAGGACGGGGTGAGAAAAAAAGAGACATAAACTTATATTTAATAAATTACTGAAAACTATGATTTATTAATAATAATAGTTCAGTTTGATTAAAAATGTGTTTGTTCAATTAATATTAACGTAACAATACACACATTTTACACAATGTGTATACACATTTATATATCCTTATTATTAAATTAAGTGTATTTCAATTGATACTTTAATTTAATAAAGAGACATTAATTTGACCAAAAGTGATGACAATATACAGACTTTTACATTGTTTCAAATAAATGCTGTTAATTTGAACTTTCTATTCATTCAAGAATCTTAAAAAAATATCATAAAATGTTCTATTTCTAGGTCACGTCTCATTGTAGATAATGCTGGCAGTTATTAAGCCTCACCACAACTCCAAATGAATTGGCAAATTACAGACCCATTTCAAATCTTCATGTTATGTCTAAATATTCGAAAACATATATTTTTATAGTATTCTTGCAAAAGAAGTATATATGAAAATGTTAATTTAGGATTGAGGCCCCATCATAGCACAGAGACAGAGTGTGTTAATGATATAAAAATATTGGATAACCAGTAATTAGGGTTAAATTTTCCCAAAATGTTCTTTAAAAGACAGAGGTACAGTATTACTTATTAGACCAAACACCTGTACACAAAATATATTACAATACAATTTGCATTTAGAATGATGTTAGTTCATCCTCTACAGTTAAAGACCAGGGTGTTATATTAGAAGGCAATTTTTGAAAACCATATTTCATATGTTGAACATAACATGTTATCTGTTTCTGATGCAGAAAAGCTAGATCATGCATTCTTCGTCAATAAACAAACTCTGGTCTTTTGTAGTACCTAAGTACCAAAGTACACTAAAGGAGGGAGACCGTTTTCACATATGGCTCCTAAACTCTGGAACAGCCATCCTGATAATGTTCGGGATTCAGACAAACTCTCCCAGTTTAAATATATATATATTAAAATACACATCTCTTTAACCAAACATTCACATAATGCACCTCATAACCTTATACTCCAGTTATGTCAGATCAAAAGCACAAGATTGTTTGAAATGTTATGAACAGCAGTTAAACTAATTATTTTCCATTTCCCTTTGTTTCTACCTCAGGATGCCAATGGATAAACCTGCTTTGGAACTATATGTATTGTTAAAAAGCGCTAAAGAAATAGCTGTGAACTGAATTGAATATAAATATTGAGCAGCTCAACAGTTTTCAACATTGACAATAAGAAATGTTTCTTAAAGGGACACTTGAGGATTTAGCATTAAGCTTTGTATTAGTAGAAAACCTGTATTTTCAAATTACCGTGCTTTCCACCCTCATATCCCCCTGAGGCGAGAGATTTATGTATTTTTTTGTCTGGAAAAAATCCTCTGATGATGCAAAAATCGTCATTTTGCGTCATGGGAGGATTTTTTGGCCAGAGGCTAAAGACTACAGCCAGTAGTAGGGGCCGTCCTGCATGATCCCAACCCGCCCATAGAGGGTGGGATCTCGCTCACAGAATGTACACATAGTGTCAGCCATCTTTTTTTGGAAGCTAAGCTAGCAGGCTCTTGTTCTGTGGAGAAAGCTGAGTAGTAGGGGTTACCATCCTCTTTTTCCCAGACATGTCCGGCCGTCGAGATCGTCCAAAAAGTCTGGGATTCAGCTTTTGCTTTCTGCAGTCACCATTCATTGTTTACATGCACACCTTTTGTTTCAATCTAACTGAAGTAATTCCGATTGGTGAATCTGAATGTACTGTTTACATGAACGCTAAACAAGTGATTGGTTGATTCTCGCTCCTCCGTGAGAGATACGAGACCGGTGCGTCTCACAGGTGTCGCTCATCAGTAATCACGCCACCGGCCTCGTGCCGTTCTCCCGCGGCCCTCAGTCTCGTCCTGATCGCCACAGTAAACAATGAATGGCGACTGTAGAACGCAAAAGCCGAATCCTGGACAATCTCGATATCGAAATCCCAGGAAGACTCATCACGGAGACTCACTAGTAGCCTAGACTTGTTGTTTAACTACTGCGCTCTGTTACCGGTAGGCGTGGCCTCCTAGGGCAGCGAAGCAAGTGCATTCTGGGATTGTTGTCTTTCATCCACATAAGCCAAAAATACATTTTCTGGCTTTTCTCAGTCTAGAAAGCTCCAAATTCAAAAATAATTTCACATTTCTTCTACATAAATGACCCATTTCAAATACACATTAATCTTTCCAGAGGTGAAGTTTCAAACAATTACCTTACCCAATTTGATTGTACTTAAAAACAAAACAAAAAAAACTCATCCTTCCCTCGCGTCCTGTAACAAATCCTTCCCTCCTGAAGCCCTAAAATTATACTTAATTATATTTTTGTCCAGAAAGCTTATTTTATTTAATTTTGATAATATTTTTTTCTAATTGTTAATGCAATGTTTTTTGAAGATTTTTTGTTATTTTTAATGTTATTACCTTTAAATTACTTGATTTAATCAAATAGTAATTTAGTAATTTAAGCATATTCCTCACATTCTTTCAACTTCAATTCAAAATAACTCACAATTTCATGCATAAACCTTTTAATTAAGCTCAAAATACCTTACATTGGATGCCTTGCCGATCTCTTGTGGAAAAAAAAAACAATATGACTCTAGCAACAATCAATTTTGTTTTTTAATTTTCAAAAACAATTTACGGGTCAAAATGACCCGAGGGAAAGATGAGGAAACTGAACTGAAGTTAAGTTGAATTAGGTGGGGTTTTAATTTTCAGTGATGAGACTATGTTTCAAAAGTTACAAATTTCTTACAAAAGTCATCTTCCTCCACTGGAATATTTTTCAGAGTTCAGCAACCTGACATTTTGTTTCAAATGGGGTCACATGGTTTAGTTAAAAGAACACAATCCAGATCTGTACTCCTAAAACAATGTGCATTGCGGTGAAGCCTTTCTGTATTGGGTTGTACTTTCTTTTGGTACAATCATTGGCTGAGGAATGCAGGGAACTTGCCAATTGACGAATCATTGCCCAGAGCTGTGGTACATCAGGCAGAGAAACAGAAGTAGAGCAGGGCCAATGTTGATTAACTCACATAAATGTTCTGCGCTCCTTTAAAAAGGCTGAAGGGTAGCTAAAGTCATTGAGAATGCTTTCATAACAGCCCTCTAATGACTTTGTGGTAATCGTCCATGTGGAAAACATCAAACGTTACGCTGTTTGCAATCAGAAAGCCCCATTGACTGATTATGCTCATTGGCTAAAGTATGTTTGGGGTGTTACTGATTTCTAAGCACCTGCAAGAAGTCATGTCCTGAATAGTTTATACAAGATGTATTCATAAATCATATTTTTTAAAATATGATAATGCAAATTACATGAAATACATGAAAGCACTGTGAACATGCGCTTTTTTATTAAAAAGTTTGTGGTCAGTAAGTTGTTTCTTCTTTTACCCATAGTCGCTTATTGATCAAAAATACAGAGAAAACAGTAATATCATCAAATATTAGTACAATTTAAAATAACTGTTTTCTATTGTAATATATAAAGCTGAATTTTCAACATCATTACTCCAGTCATCAGTCCTGTCACATGATCCTTTAGAAATCATTATAATAATGATATGTTTGGTGCTAAAAAAAACAAAAAACAAACATGTATTATTTTAACTAATTTTGAAAATGATTGTGCTGCTGCTTAATACTTTTTTGAAAACTGAAAAAAATAAAAAATAAATAAATCTGGATTCTTTTATTAGAAAGTTCAAAAGAACAACATTTGTTTGAAATAGACCTCTAATAAAAATGTTAAGGTCTTAAAATAAATAAATAAATAAATAAATAATCTTATTGACCCCAAACTTTTTAACGGTATATAGCGTACTCTCTACTAACACAAAATAACTAAATGCTACAAAAACCACCAGGTTCTAGTTTCATCAATTCCTTTTTATTTACAAATATCTGACATTGATACAAAAGCCCGTCTTTATAAACCACATGGATGCAATTATTGACTTAAAGCTAAAACTTCCCCTTGAGTGATTCTGCTGATCACTCAGGTTTGGCCAGCTGTGTTGATATTGTATCTCACATGCTATTTCTGTAATTGTTTGCAGATGCTTTGAGTCGACCTGCTCTCGGTGAGGTGATGTTTAAGGAGCACATAAGAATGCTTAGTAGATTTTAAGGGTGGTTGAACTTTTTTGTTTAGAGCTTAGCAGTGAGATGGGAAAATGTGCTGTTGAAATGTTGTTCAGGCTCAGTGGCTAATATTCAGCAAGTAGACATTTATTTGTAGTCTCCCAAGAAAGTTTCCAAGAAATCATAAAAAGACAAGTTTTGGTTCCAACACATAATAAGGGGAGCCCTGAAACCCCTAACCAACAGTTTTCAAACTGTGTGTCCTGCGTTGTCCGATTCACTAATAAATGGTTCTTATTTGTCAGTTCTGTTAATGAATCACTCAAAATGATATGTTGCATAGCTGCTAAGTTAAGACTGCATCTTAAAAACTAGTCTGACCAAATAGCAGTTAGTTAGGGCTAATCAGTCTTACTTTTCAGATTCAAATTAGGCCAATCGACCTTTTTATGAAACTGACTTAAAAAATTGATGACGAGTCTTGAGGAAAACAATTAGATGACTAACTTTTTAGTAGTTTATGCAATTGGCCAAATGAGTTATCCATTTTAATCAGTCTGTCTGTTTCACTGAATTAACTCACCAAATCTGTCAAATCTTCAACAAACTTATACTTAATGAACTGTATGACTTATACTTCATCAACTGCAATTTCCATTGCAATATATCATGACTCCATACTTGATGTGCTACCAAGAAAGCTACAACATATTCTCTCTTTATTTGTATAGCCTACCTCACACTCATGTCTTATTTCATTTTTATGAATGTCTTATTTCATAAACGTTATGCAATTAAACTGCAGGTCTACCCGATATAATGCTTGAAAGAAAAAAATGAGCAAAACAGAAAAACTGAATTTTTTTTCTAATTTCGTACCTTTTTTTCTTTTTTTTTAGCATCGAGATTATATCCTCTGCCTTTTGCCCATCTGTAAAATAATTTTCTTTCTATTGTGATATATTTTAGGGCATCATTTATTCTTTAAATGCAAAGCTGAATTTTCAGCAGCCATTAATCCAGTCTTCAATGTCACATGATAATTCAAAAAACATTCTAATATGCTGAATGTGTTTAAGAAACCTTTCTGATTAATAGCAATTTCATTGATCAAGTATGTTTTGCTGTAGGACATTGTGTCGGATCAGGTGGTCAATATTACAGGAGTTCCCTAAGGTAAGGTCCTGGCTCCCTTCCTGTTAACTCTTCATACAGCCGACATTAAATACAACACTGGGTCATGTCACCTACAGAAATACTCTTTGATTGTTGGATGTGTGAGAGAAGGCATAGTACAGAGGAATCACTAGTGTCTTTGTGGACCGGTGTGACCAGAATCCTCTTAAGCTCAATGTGGAAAAAAAACAAAAGAAGATGGCTCGGGACTTATAATAGGAAGAGGAAACCTTTCACTCCAGTTTCCATCCGTTGGGAGGATGTTGACACGGTGGATTCCTCTAAGTACGTGCACCTGAACAGCACCGTTGACTGGTCTAATAACATCCAGAACATATGCAAGAAAGGCCTTATAGTCGACCATTCAAAATATGCAGAATATGAATATTCATCCAATAGCATGTGTGATTGTTTTGCAGTGGAGTTTGTGGGTCTGTCTTGGAGAGTTCAGTAGCTCACTGAAGGTGGTGGCCAAGAGGGGGGTGCTGTCCAAACTTTAAAATAGTATGGATACCTCCACAACAAGAGCATAGTTCTTGAATTATCATGCCCTGTGTATCACTGAGAGACAGTTAATCCTTCCTGCCCACTGCCATTAGTCTGTTTATTCCTGTACTAATGTGACTACATACTTGCATTACAACCACTTCCCTTTAGCGGCACTACACATTTACACACAAGTTTAAAAAATGCTTATGCTCACTGAAGCTGTATTTATCCGATTAAAAATACGGTAAAAACAACAATATTGTGAACTATTATTACAATTTAAAAGAACTGTTTTCTATTTGAATACATTTTAAAATGAAATGTATTCCTGTGATGAAAAATCTGAATGTTCAGCATCATTACTCCAGTCTTCAGTTCACATAATGCTTCAGAAATCATTATAATATGCTGATTTGCAGTTCAAACATTTCTTATTATTAGCAATGTTGAAAATGGCTGTGCTGCTTAATATTTATGTAGAAACCATGATTTTTTTCAGAATGTTTTGATGAATAGAAAGTTCAAAAGAACAGCATTTATTTGAAATAGAAATCTTTTGAAACATTACAAATTTCCCTTTTGATCAATTTAATGCATCCTTGCTGAATAAAAGTTTATTTGTTTAATAATTATTTTTGAGTATCCAGTCATTGTAGATAACCTATTAACTTTAATTTATTAATATGTTTATTTTATTTCATTTTATGGTTATGTATATCATGTACTGTATTATGTGTAAAACACTATGACATTTCCTTGTGGGGATTTATAACCGATCAATCAATAAATCCAAGTTGCCTTTGACTCATTGGAAAGTCTGTAAATTATATATCTTTGTGCATGTTACTGTAAACAGTATACACTCAGTCTCTGTTTTTTGGTGTGTGTGTGTGTGTGTGTGTTTTTTACTTTGTGTTGTCTTCAACAACTGGACAAAATCAAACAATCTAGTCTCTAATTTATTTATCTACAAAATAAATAAAGCCTCAGCTGGCACAGAAGGAGTGATGTTTTTCAATGCTTTGCTATGTTCCACCTTTCTAATAATTCATTCTTTCTCTCTAGACGGTTTTGAATTTTCATTATAAACAAAATGAAAATCTTGTGTTTTCCAAACTTTCGGCAAACATGTGACTGATGCCTCTGCTAAATAGAATGAATTTAGAAAGAGTTTCCTGGAGGATGAGCGGTTATTAAGTCCTAGACGTCCCCCAAGGGTTTATTTAAGAGCTTACGCAGCAAGCATGCCCCAGATATAGACGTGTGCTCAGACCTTATCGCTTCTCGCATTGAACATGTCTGACAAAAAGCAGATTAGGCATGGGGTTCTTCAGGAATGTGTCTCAAGCCTCACTGACTTTTCTTAGGGTCAAGCTATCACTCTCTATGTCTATAGAGAGTTTGAGTTTGGCCATCAACACAACATGAAAGCTACAATTTATTGACAGGGCATAGTATTTTCTTTATTTTTTATTTTGTATGAACACACAATGCGAACAATGAAGTTGACTCGCTTGATGATGTCCACCTGTTGACTATTAATGGTGTGTAGCTGCCATAGTAAGCAAGAAAAAATCTTGTTTTTATGCTGTTGAATTATTATACATTATTTTATTGTATTAACCACAAACCATTTTCAAAGATTGCATTGCAAACAAGCTTGACAAAAGGGCATACACCATCATCTAAAATGATTTAACTTCTCAGCTCATCAAACGTTTTTAAAACGTGCTTATTTTAAACACAGTAGCTCAATCTCTAGAGCATAACTTTGTCTGCGCTGTCGAACAGATAATAGGAGCACTTCTCATGACCTTAGACCTTCTGGTGTTGCAGTATATGACTAATGTGAATAATATTTCCAGATCATTCATAAATCATCCTTTCTTTACAGCAAAAGTAGATTGCATGGACAAAGTGATGATGGTGGAGACTGCAAATGAAGAGTTCAGATGCAAAAGCCTCTAAGTGCCATTTGAAATTTTCTTCTAGAATGATAATTTTTATCAAACTTGTATATTTAAGTTCAGTAATTTCACTTAAATGACAATTAATAGGTAATCTTCATTGCCATTTAAGTGAAATGACTGAACTGAAATATACAAGCTTGATAAAAATGATCATTCTAGAAGAAAATTTCACATGGCACTTAGAGGCTTTTGCATCTGAACTCTTCAAATATTGGCTAACTAATACTTTTTGTAACTTAAGAAGAAAACTGACAGTGTAAATAATTATCTGCTGTCCACAGATGCTGGTCAGTCTAAAGGAATAGTTCCACACACAAAAAAAAGAAAAGAAAACTGCATCATAATTCACTCACTTTCCTACTGTTCCTTGTTTTTATTATTTTCTTTTTAATCTTTGTTGTGAAACACAAGAAGAGGTGTTAAGCAAAATATTGCATGAAAAATAGACGCACAGGTAGTGATTTATGCCATTTGTATACATTCTATATTTTGTAGTGCTACAAAAAAGCACTTTTGAAGTAAGATAAAAGTCTATCAGTGAAAGTGGTATGAAAGTGGTAAACTGAAATTGTAAGCTATCTCTGATCTAACCCTTATATTTTATTTAACCTTTAGATGTTCAGAGTATTCTATCTCTACTGAAGTCATATGATAAGTTTATGTGAGAAACATACTTTAGGTCCATGTTAAAAAAAAAGGTGCCATGAGGTTTGACACTGGTTCTTCTATGTCACATGACTGATTGCAGAGATGAAGGTGAACAACGGCTCAAAAATGTGTATTGTTTCAGTACAAAGACTTGGAATACAGCACACATTTGAACTGTGTGTGTGTGTGTGTGTGTGTGTGTGTGTGTGTGTGTGTGTGTGCGCGCACTAATTGTTTTATATGATTCATTACAATATTCAAATATCTTCAGTACTTCAACACAAACTATTCGCCACTGGTTCTTCAGTCCAGTACCATCATCTGTTGTCAGAATGTCAATCACAGTCACCAGATAAGAAAATCAAATTGGCCTTCTTTCCCAATCTTTCTTCCTCCCTCCCTCTCTCTCTCTCTCTTTTGCTTTTGGTGCAAATGCCCCAGTTATGAAACCGCGTACATCCCACTCAGTCAGAGGTTTGAGCTCCTGCTCCCTCCCACAGGGTATGTACCAATATGCACGGAGCACATTTTCACAGATGCCATCAGAGAACAAGCATATGAATTACCAGGCAGCCTGCCATCTTTGAGTTCAGACAGAATGCCATTAATACCAGATGAAGAGCCCAAACAACAACAGCACAACAACATGAAAGCCCAAAACAACTGGGACCAGGTAAAGGTTTCATCATTTTATATATTAATGTCTTGATTAACAAAGACTCCAAACTCAACTCTCTATCTCTCTCTCTCTCTCTCACACACACACACACACTCTCGTTCTCTCTCTCTCTTTCCCCCAAAAGTTGTGACACCATTGAAACTACCGGCAGACTTGAGGGACTCTGTGAAAAAGGATCCTGTCAGCAAATCACGTTATGATTAATAAAATATATGCCACTGTTGACCATGACTTATTCAAGAGCTATTATGAATTCATGCCTACAATTAAAGAAAACACAATCGTTTTAAAATTGAATGGCAATACATATTAGTATTACCCAATTAAGTCACAATTAATACTAAGCAGGCTGATTAGCTGCAAATTAACACTCCAATTAAAAGATGCACGTACAAATGGAATGAAAGGGAGAATTACACTGCCCATAGCATCTGGCCATGTTGAAACGTGATGAGAATATGAGCTAGATGGACAAAGGATAACTATTTGGGATTTTTACTTGTAACAGTCTTTTTTTAGTCTTTGTACATTGTTGATTAGGACAGACAGACTACTGCTGCTAGTAAGTAAGTAAAATTTATTTATATAGCACTTTTCACAGATAAAACATCAAAAAGTGCTTCACAGTAAAATGTATTACAAGAACAATTCAAATACATTCCCCAAAATACAAACAACAAACACTACAAACAACCATAACAACCCCTCGACTAACCAAAAGCCTGCTTGAAGAGCAAAGTCTTCAGTTGTTTTTTAAAAGAATCAACTGAGTTTGCACAACGTAAAACAAGAGGCAAACCATTCCACAGCCTGCGAGCGACTGCCTGGAATGACTGGTCCCCTCTAGTTTTAAAATGAGTACGGGGAACAACTAATAACATCTGATCTAAAGACCTGAGACTCCGGGTAGGAGTGTGCAGCTGTATCAGGTCAGTGATGTAGGTAGGGACTTGGCCATGCAAGGTTCTAAAGGTAAGAACCAGAATTTTAAAATGAATTCTATACTGTACTGGTAACCAGTGAAGTGATGCTAAAACAGGTGTGATGTGTTCTCTTTTCTTAACGCGGGTTAAAAGCCTTGCAGCAGAGTTCTAGACAACCTGGAGACGATAAAGCTCCTTCTTACTCAAACACGTAAAAAGACTGTTACAATAGTCTAAACGGGAGGAGATGAACGCATGAATAATCATCTCTAACTCACCTTTAGTCACCGATGATCTTAATTTTGAAATGTTCCTCAGTTGAAAAAAGCAGTTCCTAACTAATTGTTTCGAATGAAGCTCCAAGGACATAGCTGACTCAAAGACAACCTACACTCCTGAGGCTCTGTTGGACAGACGGGCCTAAGTCACCAACATATTGTATTATCTTTGGGATTTTACTTTCAGGGGCGATGATTGGTGTTTCTGTTTTGTCAGAATTGAGAAGCAAAAAGTTCTCACATAACCACTTTTTAATACTAGTCAGACAGTTAATTAAAGAGGAGAATTTAAACAACTCAGTTTCCTTAAAGGAGCAATACAGTTGGATATCATCTGCATATAGGTGGTAAGATATGTCGCTAAACTGACTAATAACCTTACAGAGAAGAAATATATACAAGAGGAACAAGATAGGACCCAAGACAGAACCCTGCAGTACCCCACACGGCAACTCTGCAGTTTCAGACATAATCTGATTCATCTTAACACTAAAGCTTCTACCAAACAGGTAGGATGAAAACAATTTTAAAACTGATCCCGACATGCCAACCAAATCACGAAGTCTATTAATCATAATATTATGATAAATTGTGTCAAAAGCTGATGAGAGGTCCAATAAGACCAACACTGTGTATTTTTTAGAGTCAGCTGACATCATAATATCACTTGAAACTAAGTAACACCGTTTCTGTGGAATGTTTTTTGCGAAAACCAGACTGGAATTTGTCAAATAACTCGTGATTCTCTAGGAAAAGGGTGAGTTTTTCAGTTACAACTGTTTCTAGATTTTTTGACATAAAAGGAAGCTTCGAAATTGGTCTATAGTTTTTCGGTTGTAGCGGATCCAGATTAGTTTTTTTAAGTACAGGCTTAACAACGGCATGTTTAAAAAAAAGCAGGAACAACACCATTTAAGAGCTATACGGCCAATGCTAGAATAGACCAGTAGACCAGAAATAAAAAAAAAAAACTAAACAAAAGAAAACATGAAACTTGCGAGGAATCACATATATACAGTAATATAGTATACTATAATTTAATATAATATAATATAATATAATATAATATAATATAATATAGTATAGTATAGTATAGTATAATATATAACATAATATAATATAATGTTCAAAAGTTTGGGGTCAGTAGAAGACTGGAGTAATGATGCTAAAAATTCAACTTTACATTCAAATACACTGAACAAAGTTATAAATGCAACACTTTTGTTTTTGCACCCATTTTTCTTGAGCTGAACTCAAAGATCTCAAAACATTTCTCTCAATATTGTTTGCAAATTTGTCAAAATCAGTGTTAGTGAGCACTTCTCCTTTGCCGAGATAATCCATCCACATCACAGGTGTGGCATATCAAGATACCGATTAGACAGCATGATTATTGCACAGGTGTGCCTTAGGCTGGCCACAATAAAAGGCCTCTCTAAAATGTGCAGTTTTACTGTATTGGGGGGAGTCAGTATCTGGTGTGACCACCATTTGCCTCACGCAGTGCAACACATCTCTTGATTAAGATACATTTTTGTTGAGAATCGATATTTCAACCTCTAGTATCGATATATATATACATATATATATATATATATATATATATATATATATATATATATATAAAAAAAATTAAATAATCAGAGTGTGTAAAAGAGCGCACGCATACTAATGCTCGGACACACTTGAGCCCTGTCCCAAATGGAACCCTAAGCACTCACGGTCTTCCTCTGAGTCCGCACTTTCGCGACGTAACGCCGCTTTGAATGTCGGGAAGAAGTCTGCTGTGGAGTCCGCATCAGCGTGGGCTCGGCAAAAGTGCGCATCAAGGGCGCAAATCGACCGCAGAGGGGGCGCTCGCGAGCACTCTAAAAGATCTAAAAATGACAAATGGGACACACTGCGGTCTCACGGACTTAACGGACACGCGCACGCGCACGCGGCAGCCATTGTAAGTCCACAAGACCGAAAGTGCACATGAAGGCCCTGTCCCAAATGGAACCCTAAGCACTCGCGGTCTTCCTCTGAGTCCGCACTTTCGCGACGTAACGCCGCTTTGAATGTCGGGAAGAAGTCTGCTGTGGAGTCCGCATCAGCGTGGACTCGGCAAAAGTGCGCATCAAGGGCGCAAATCGACCGCAGAGGGGGCGCTCGCGAGCACCCTTCTGAGATCTAAAAATGACAAATGGGACACACTGCGGTCTCACGGACTTAACGGACACGCGCACGCGGCAGCCATTGTAAGTCCACAAGACCGAAAGTGCACATGAAGTGTGCCATTTGGGATTGGGCCGAAGTGTGCCATTTGGGATTGGGCCTTGGTCTCTCTCGCGCGCAGACACCGGTCTCCGTGACGCGTCCAGTTGTCTTGTCTCTCATATGGCCAATGTCTCAAAAGTTACCGGGAGTGAGAAAATGGCGGAAAATGTAAAAACGCCTGTAGCTTTCAGAGCGAGTGAGCAAGAGAGAGAGAGAGTGTGTGTGTGTGCGTGTGTGTGTGCGCACGAGTGAGTGAGCGTTTGTGTGTGCGATCGCGAATGAGCAAGAGAGAGTGTGTGTGCGTGTATGTGCGTGATCGCGAGTGAGCAAGAGAGAGAATGTGTGTGTGTGTGTGTGTGTGTCTCTGTCTGTCTGTGTGCGCGCGAGTGAGTGAGCAAGTGTGTGTGTGCGATCGCGAGTGAGCAAGAGAGAGAGTGTGTGTGTGTCTCTCTGTCTGTGTGCGCGCGAGTGAGTGAGCAAGTGTGTGCGCGCGCGATCGCGTGAGCAAGAGTGAGTGTGTGTGTGTGTGTGTGTGTGTGTGCGCGCGATTGTGAGTGAGCCAGTGTGCGTCACGAAGCTACAAATTTAATTTTTTTTGCCAACATTCTTATACAGTTTCAATGAAGCTAAGTCCCATTTTCCACAAATGTGGACATCAAATTTAGCAGCATAGTAAATCTTTACTGTTACAAAAGTTTGTCAAATGGGCATGCCATTTTACAACCTTATAATATAATGCATAACTAAACAAGTTTTTTTCTCTCCTGACACCACCAGATGGCAGTGTAAGTGTCCGCGTTTGTGAAAAACATGTTCCAGTTTAACAGAATTAAGTATTATGCTTCACACAACCAAAAATGTGATGTCCATGTGGACAACAGGTCGTAGGAGGTAAAAAAAAATTAAATTGCAATATATCGCAATATGTATCGCATCGTGATATATCGTATCGTGACCCATGTATCGTGATACGTATGGTATCGGGAGGCCCAATTGCCAATACCCAGCCCTAGTGGCTTTTACACTGGGCTCGTTTGCTGCCGTCCGAGCCCGAACGCGATTGTTCCCGGCGCCCCACGCAGCATTGGTCTGGTTTCACACTCAACTTGATTCTATCGAACCCTGGTGCGTTTGCGTGCATCTTACGTCATCGCAAACGTGCACGCCGCATGATACGTGGGTCAATATAGTGTTTTTTTTATTAATTCGGTGCTATTATGCGCAATTGAATGAACAATACAGGTTTACTGTGTGTGCATAAGCTGGCATTCTGCTGCTTGCAAACGGACTCTTTTGAGGAGACAGTGGATTTCAAAATGTGTTGCCCTGATTCCACGCGATATGCACGAATACAATGCAGGCTCAGTGTATCCAAGGTAAATCAACAACACTATCATCCCTTACATGTGTATTTAACTAAATACATCACAATCAGCTAAAACGCATGCGCAGGTCACTTTACTTCCTGAACAAGTGCGCACCCGAGTCCGTGTTGCTTGCACATTCACGCGAGCCGCGAAACGGTTCAGGAGCAACCGAACTCAGACCACCTCCTCCAGGTAATCTCGGGTTCGGTTCCCCAGTGCGCACCCGGGTCCCATGACATCATTCACATTAGTGATTTTTCATGCGAACCGTGCCCCGTTCCGAACTAAACTGCCAGTGTGAAAGTTAATTTTGTTCAGTATAAATTAAAATTGCTAACGTTTTTAATTAGTAATATCACTGTTGTGACTATTTTTTATCAAATAAATGCAGCCTTGGTGAGCATAATATATTTCTTATGTTTAAAGCACTGGCATCTACCAAAATCTGTTTTAAAATCTTTAACAGGCAGTGCTGAAAACAATATACCAGCTGATTGTATTAATATATTTGAAATAATTAACCTATGTTGTTAGATATGAAGGCTACAAACAAATTAGTGCTTTGTTAATACATGTTTACCAATAGAACAGTCTACATGTCAGATAGGTTCAATCAACCCTTGCATACAGATAAACCTCTAAATCTCAAGACAACTGGATAAAGCTTCAGTAATGAGGAGGCATTAGGCATAAATAAAACATTACCATAGACCAGTACGTTTTAATGATATTCAGTTCAATGTTTTATTAGAAACAAGTACAGTTGCAGTTTCAGCTTAGGTGCCTGTTTACAGTACTGATAAGCCCTTCCTGGCTGCACTTAGACCCCATATTGATAATGGCCCATTTTACTAGCCATAGATGTTTGGGTTGCATAATGGACAGTGATGTAGTCAGCCAGGAACTTTGCTTTAGATGAGCTTGTTGTTCCAATCGACCTTCTTAAAGACAGCTTATCATGCTGCCTGAGCACATAATGAAAAAGAATCCAAAATAGCTTCAATTTATGTAATGCTGGTATAAGGCAGACTTGAACCCAAGGCTTATGTGAGCTTTTATGTTCACATGAGCAATCAAGTTTCCCCTGAGTCTGACCACCCACATTGTGATATTTCAGGCATAGAAAGTTCAAGGCATTTTTGGCTCTCGATCCCACCACCGTCCCCCACAACCCCTCCTGCATATCAGTCAGTATTGCATCTAAAGCAAAGGACTCGTAGGTGAGTTTGTCAGATGCAAATATCGCTGCTGATCATTTGGGAGAAGGTTATGACATGGTGGCAGGGGCTCTGTCAGGGCGAGAGAAGGAAAACGACAAAGATCGAGGGAGAGAAAGGCGCCAAACCTCAGGAGAGGATTTGTAATTCCTCCTGATGCTTCCCAAGCTTCGGCTGACTGTTGACAGTCAGGCAGGCTGTGCCTCACCGAGCGCTGGTGTTTCCTTTGGGGCCCCCCTCCCGGCCGAGGGGGGAGGTGGAGAATTGCAATCCCACCCCGTCAAAG
Organism: Semotilus atromaculatus; assembly: GCA_031834385.1. Taxonomy (NCBI): domain Eukaryota; kingdom Metazoa; phylum Chordata; class Actinopteri; order Cypriniformes; family Leuciscidae; genus Semotilus; species Semotilus atromaculatus. Next base: position 12,313,048 of record JAULUF010000038.1, on the reverse strand, counting down.
TGTTCTCTCTTAAACACTCACATACACACACGTACACACACACACAGCAACTCTCCACAGGAAAAGCTGGAGACAGAATGCGCAGCCCCTTCACAGCAGCTTTGGTGCGTCGTGGCGTCCAAATGGGATCTTGCTACACTTTGATAGTTGGTTAATTACTCATATGATACCACACAGATGTCTGGGGGGCTCTAGCCGAATATTCGTCTAACTATCTCACTGACTGATTGACTGACGGGATCCTGGGGAAGGCAGACATTTAAGGAGCGGTAGGTGAAAAACCAGGAGGCATTTATAATTCATAAGTGTAACAGTTTACGTGCGTTAAGGATCTCTTTAGTGCCTAGCTGATGCTAAACTGAGATGCTACTTGAAGGGCTGTCTACTAAATAGTTTCTTGTGTACCAGGTGGTGGCAGGGACTTTGAACAGGAAACACATCTTGGCTCAGAAGTGTTCCTTTGCTGTCAAGATAATGAAAGGGGGTTTCAAATGATTCCAAACAAGATGAGAGTTGATGAACTTTTCTCACTTGTGATTCTTGTGTACGAAAAGCCTACATTTGTTATGGATGAAATTGCACAACTTATTTGAAAGAGATTTTTTTTGTGATTAGCAAATTTTTAAGAATAAAAAATAGACATTTTATGCTCTTTTCGAACAGCATATCTAATGATATGGCTTCACTGTAATGTTAAACTATTATTTGGTACCACTTCAACATTGAGAAATAGATTTGTTACGGTATTTATTCATCTTTGTTAATGTTCGTTAATATAAATACAACTCTTAATTGTAAGTTCATGTTAGCTCAGGTCTTTTAAATAATATTAACAGATACAACTTTTAATAATGTAGTAATGGTAAATGTTGAAATCAACATTAACTAAGATTAATAAATGCTTTGGATGTATTATTAGTTCATGATATCTAACAAATGGAACCTTATTGTAAAGTGTTATAAAAAAAGGAATCTGATTGATATGAAACTGAATTGTTATTAAGCTGTTTTAAATTACTAGAACATTTCATATAGTGAAATTCCAAAATACATATTTTTTCATGTTTAAGTTTGGGAAACTGCCCTAATGAATTCCAAGCACAAACCAGAGCGGAAATGTGTGTTGAGGAAAGTGATGAAAGCCATGAAATGGGTGCATTTTTAAAATTACAAATAAAAAAACAAAAGCTTGGTGCTCTGCCATAGCACCATGCCAGCACTGATGGGTACTTGCCTGGGATGACAGGAAAGGCAACGTCTTGTCCCCATAGCATGACAGTAACTCGTACTGGCACTCTCCATCTGTGCTCCTCCACTAAATCCCTTTTGAAGTTGTGTTGAAGTTTTGCGCATCTAGTGTTATACTTTTAAGTAATTCTCTTTGATTTTGTTTCATTCTGAGGCCTGCTTCGTATGTCTCTTTTTTTTTGTGTTGTTTGTGAGCTGTGACAAACTAAACTTTACAACATTATGATTTTTGATCATAATGTCCATCCTGTTGTTTCTTTTCCCACAGCTGCACTAATCAGGATCTTATCACCTCATCTGGAAATCAAAGAGCGAACTGCGTTCTGCAATGGGCATTACGACACTACAATTGTTTTTGCTAATGGTCGTCCTGGCCAGTGGTGGAATATGTCAGATAAATAGAACAGAGGAAGTCCAGGACAGTTTTCTTCAAAACTCTACTACCTCCAAAACCAATGTGCATAAGGATCTCCAGCCCACCACCAAAAAGGTCCTGCTGGATAACAATACCAGCCTTCCACCCTGCAAGGATCCCACTTCCATCAAGCTCTATTTTAAATATATTAACTCAATTATTTCCTGTGTCGTGTTTGTGGTGGGAATAGTGGGTAACGCCACCTTGCTGAGGATTATTTACCAAAACAAGTGCATGAGAAATGGACCCAATGCCCTCATCGCCAGCCTGGCTCTTGGAGACCTCATCTATATCACCATAGACATCCCTATCAATGTCTACAAGGTAGGCACCTTCGTTTCTTCATTATTTTCAATTGGTAGGAAAGATAACATAATGTTGTTCTCAAAGGGATTTTTTCACAAACCAGACAGAAAGACCAGCCTACACTCTTAAAAATAAAGTTTTTTTATTTGCATCTATGGTTCCATGAGGAACCTTTAACCTCAGTGGAATGTTTACATTGTACAAAAGGTTCTTTGTAGTGGAAAAAAGGTTGTTCTTCACATTAAGAAAAAAAAGAAAAGGTTATTTTAAGAAATGTCCACTAAAAGATTCTTTGCGGAATCAAAAACGGTTATTTTATGGCATTTCTGAAAACCCTCTTTTGGAACCTTTATTTTTAAGAGTGTGTACAGTACAATACAAAAGAGAGTACTTGAGCACAGGAAGGGAGAATGAGCTGGCAGAGGAAGTTGGGAGGGTGCTTAGATGCACAGGGCAAGGACCCTATAATTATACAGTCATTCAGAGTTTATCTCCAGGGCCGTCCTATTACGGTTACTGAGGCTTTTGTGATGAGTACAGCAGGGATATGGCCTTATAAAATAAACCGAGGATTGAAGGGCCATCGTCCAAATGAACAGCCCTGTTTAGACTAATGCTTCATCACTAGCCAAAATTCCCTTGTCTAATACTCTGCTGATCAGTGAACACAGTACTTGACAGTGAACAGAGGCTTCCGGCAGATGGGTCAATGATGTGATTTTGATGAATGTCCTTTTCAATGTAGAGCATATTTTTTCAAAATAATTTTACACACACACACACACACACACACACACACACACACACACACACACACACACACATTATTGACCCTGTAGTAGTCAATAATTGAATCCCTTAAAATCATCTTTGACCACCAAAATGACATATTTAAACGTTTTTTTTTTCCGTTTAAAAAAAACCAAAAACAAATATTCATGCCTTAAAATAGCTTAAATGTAACTCTCCACTCACTCACACCAGCTCAGAGATCCACTCGTTGACTATCACACGTTGAAGTGATTGGTTACAAGGTAGTTTGTGACGTCAGAAACACCAGCCATTTCAAACAAGCAATTTCAAACTGTGTTTTTGAGACCGTCTTTGGTTCACAGCAGTAAAATACTCAGCAATGGTGTGGACATGAATTTGCACATGGTTTATCTTAAAGCATATTTAAAACACCAAATAGACATATAAACAACATTACATACTTAATTTTCACGACAGTGGGACTTTTAGATGCATTTACTTTTTTATTTTTGTTGAACACTTTTTACTTGAAAATTGCATTATACACATATGGTTTAACTAAATTTTTTTTCTTTTATCTTGGACTTTCTAATGCATCATTGACCCGGGTCAAATGTACTCTCTGTAGTCTATCTGTATGATTTATAATGTTTAAAGGGTCATGAAACCCCAAACCAATTTTTCTGAGATTTTAACAGAGGTATGTGTGTTGAACACCATTGAAGACAATGTTAGCATCTGTTAGATTTAATATGGTTAAAATGATAAAATTTTCGTTTTTTCCAGCTTTTTTCGTCTTCCGGGTTTAAAATCTTCATCACAGGCTGTGACGTGGCAGTGCACTGTGAGTGCGTTGATGACTCATCGGTGTCTCATAATTATTAATGAGACTGAGTTCATATCCTATGAGAAGACACTGTCTCTTAATTATTCATGACACCACGTGGATCTTTCTAATGACAGACATGTCAAACTGTGATATCGCGAAGTAGATGAGAGAGACAATCATGGGACGCAAGTTTTCCAGGTGCAAAAGTCCAAGTGGGTTGAATATGTTTCCCCGCGATGCTGCCAGGGCTAGACTCTGGCTCTATGCGGTTGGTTTGCCATCAACCATGCACACATCTAAACTATAGCCTAGTGTGTGCCGCAAACATTTTTTATGCTTTTTTTTTTTTTGAGAGAGAGAGAGCTTTGAGAACTGGAGAATGGTGGACTTCGCCTTGTTGACAACCAATGCAGTTTGCGTATTGCGAGTGATGCGGTACCAAGTCCGACTTCTCTATCCCTTCTAAAATGAGAAGTCCTCCACCTCCACAGAGCCATCTTTATGGGGGTTCAGGGGGCGCGTAGATCTAGGCTATGCACGGAACGATTTTTTAAAGCGTAAAATTAATTATTTTCAAATATATGCATTTGTAGTATCTATATATAAACAACTATATATTTTATAATGACATTATAATTATACATGTAGCCTAGCCTACATTAATATGTTTTAAATAGAATTACGATTACTGTAGGCTAATAGGCCTAGCAGGGGATTCAGTTACTTTTGAAAGGACAATAATAACGTGTCAGTGTATTTCATAGACCTTATTCACAGCAGCGCCATCTTTGATTTTTAACAGGAATGAAAGCGAGGCTGTGAGGGATAGACATCCATCTCTTCAGCGGGTTGTACTGCTATTAAATGTGTTTGTGGATTGTTCTGCTGACGAAACCATGCAAAAATATGTTTCTGACAAATTCCAGTAGACCAAATAATCCAGACAATATGATCTGTTTAAAATTATAAGTGATCTAGGAGCTTTATCTTTTACAGCGGATCCCATTGAAAACACAGTAAGTCTATCCCTCACAGTCTCACTTTCATACCTGTCATGGCGCTGGTCTGAATAAGGTCTATTAGACTTTAACTTTGCCAGCTATAAAAAAAAATAATCTAGCATTTCCTCACGTTTTACCACTGCTTTTTAGTGACATTCGATATGCATGGCTATATGCATGGGCCACTGGCAATGACAGTGATGGCCAGACACACCCACTCCCTCCCTTCTAGAGCTTAGATTCTCTGCCCGAGCCCGACCCGCGGGCCGGGCCGGGCCGGGCCGATATTTCCCGCCACTATGCTCGGGTCGGGTCGGGTCGGGTCGGGCCCTTGATCAAGCACGTCACGTGTCACGCGCAGCGTCTCCTCCACTTGCACGCTGTGCTGTAGGCTATTGTGTATCTTAAGTGCAACGTGGAGCTTGAAGAAGTAAAGAAAAAAATGAAAACAGGAGAATTCATTTTGAGCAAGTATGAAGGAAAGTCGAAAGTTTTTTTCCTTTGTTTTTTTTTTTTACGTTTCTTCATTCGGATCCATTTGCGATCCATTCGATTCTGAATAAATAAACAATGCAGTTTACATGCTTCGTCCTTGTTACATTATTCATAAAGATAATGGACGCAAATAAAGTTGTTAATGCACGCATAAGGCATGCCTTTCAATTTATGTGTACAAAATTCAGAATTGAATGAATGTGTACTCTGCAGCAATTTGTACAAAGAGTAGCCTACGTCGTGTTGTAGCCATTAAATAAGCGCCTTTAGTTTCATATTTATTAAAATATGATAATATTATTTTTTTCCATGAACAGAGTAGATAGGAGGATGCGTTTCGTTTTGCATAAATTGTATCTTAATTTGAATAAATTTTTCATCAACCAATTGTCTGGATTTAATCAATAAGAAGCAAATATAGCAGACAATAATAATCATGACATGGAGGCGCCGGCGAGCCGCGGTCACCACGTGAACTGGAGCCATCTCTCATCATAAATTAGGCTAAATCAATTCTCGGCATGTTTGTCACCGAATTTACAAATGCTCATCTTGCTTGTTGCACGCACACATATGTCGAAATAACATTAATAATATTAAGGAATCTTTAGGAATATTTGATTGAATGCTGAATGTTGTGCTTGTTCAATTTAATAAAAATAAAACTTTCATTGTGATAATTAAAATAATTGAATATTAAATATTAAGTGGCCAATTTTTGCACATTTATTAATATATATATATATATAAAAGATTGTGAGCTAGACTTGAGCTGAAAGAGGGGGGTTTCATGACCCTTTAAACACTTTCTGAGGCGATGTGCAACAGTTTAGCACAGAATGTTTGTCTTCCAATTTTTACAAATTTCATTTTGAGGAATTTTTCAACAGGATGTTGGGTGGAGATCCAGAGAGCTTCTCTATCAGGATGGAAGGTGTCCATTTAACATTGAAAGCTCAAACAACAACAGTATTTTAAAACGGAAGTGCGGCAGTTAGCATGTCTTATTTTGTGACGCACATACTTCCGTGCACTCCAGACCACTGACTTCCAATGCACATCAAATGCACATACACACTCCATCTGTGCTAAACTCCACACTCCTCATACAAACAGGGCCAGGATACACCCGTGAAGAGCTTCCTTTCTAAACCTGAGCATAATCCACATACTTTTCCTGTTTAACAAAAGACAACGCCCTTTCAAAGAACCCTGTCAAGGCCACTTGAATGATGAGACTTTGCAGGATTCCAAACCAACAACAAAACACAAACCTTCTAGGCTACTGACGCAAAACTTCATTTCAAACTTCAAAAAACAAGACATGAGGATTTTCTTTTCAACACTACTAGAGTCTTCCAAGGTGAAGACTAGCAAAAGTACACAATGAACAAAGAAGTGCCTGATATACAAGTGAAACTGCACGAAGCCAATTTCATCAAGACAAGATGTGTGCCCTTAAGGCCAAAGACGGGAACAGAGAGTCAAAGCAAAAAAAAAAAAAAAAAAAACTGTTTCAGAAACCAGCAAATTCCAGAAATGCAAACTGCCTCAATTATGGTTAAACATCTTCATTTCATTCTAACTTAAAATAAATGTACAGATATAAGTCCTTAAAAATAAATAAGAAAATGGTGTTCAATTCATCCAAATTTCATTCATCTCAATGCAATGTATTCTACTAGAGCTCATGGGTCATATGGCCGAGGAATCATAAATGAACAATCCTTTATTTCTTGCAGCTGCTTGTCACAAAATGGCCATTTGATGACAACTTATTTGGACTCTTCCTGTGCAAACTGGTTCCATTCCTCCAGAAAGCATCTGTTGGTATTACAGTACTCAATCTGTGTGCTTTGAGTGTGGACAGGTAAATCATTGCTTCACCATTTTTAAATATTTGCCACTTTGTGTCTACATGTTCTACACCTCATTTTAAAAACTTTTCTGATTTATTTTCACAATCTTTAAATTGCCAAAGAGTTTTTCTACTGATGATGAGAGAAACTCATGTCATAAAAAAAGCTACACACCTTTCTTTAATTTGACCTTTAAACATCAGGCCACCTTGAGGTTAAAGGTTCAAATTTCACAGCCGAGGTCATAGGGTCGGGAGAGACAATGGTCAGAAGCTGGGTTTATGGTTTTAGGCCTAGATATGTTATACTCTTTCACTCATCCTCTTAGCTATATTGTAAATCAGATATTTAAAAATAAACATATTTCACAATACTTATTGCTTATTGTATGTCTTCAAACCAAGCATGACCTAACTTTTCAGACTCTATATTTTTTATTCTCGTAAGTACTAAGCATTGTGGAAGCATTGTATTCTGCCACGAAATACATTATGCTGTCTTTATCAGCAAAAACAATTAACCATAAAAGCTTTCTGTTGGGACTCAGGAGGCGGAGACAGATCCATGCGCAACAATTTATTAATAACGTAAAAGTAGTAAACAATGAACTCAAAACAGTAGTAAAGGCAGCAGGCTGAATCAATGAAACAGGCGAGAGGTTGGGGCTGGCAGCAAGCATGCAGGTCAGAGACAGGCAGAAGTTCAGGGCGGGAGTGAGACAATACTTCGCAACGGACGCTGCGATAACAAGCTATATGCTTGAACTCGGAGTAAATTGCTGACAGGTGGAAGGTGATCAGAACGCCAATGATGCAAACAAGGGTGTGCATCATACTATGGCAAGCCGTTTTAACTTTTATTCATTTCCAGGATATGAATTCTTGATATCAACAATTCAATTTTTGATATCAACAATTACATTTTTGATATCAACAATGTAATTCTTGATATCAACAATTAAATTATTGATATAATTGAATTGTTGATATCAAGAATTGTGTTTTTACTAGTGAAATGTCACCATAGGCTGCCATTCAGAATCAATTGTTGATATCAAGAATTGATTTCTTACTAGTAGAAATATAATTTTTTATATCAATTATTACATTGTTACTAGTAAAAATGTGAATTCCTGATATCAATAATTCAATTGTCACTAGCTGAAATGTCTATTCTTGATATCAACAATTGAATTACTACTAGTAAAAAATTTCATTTTTGATATCTGAAAATGTATTTCTGATATCAATATTATTTCAGATATCTAAAATGGCTTTCTTACTAGTAACAATCACATTCATGATATCAGAAATTAACATTGTCACTAGTGAAAATTGTATTATTGATATCAAAAATGAACATTGTTACTAGTAGCAATTCAATTGTTGATATCAAGAATATACATTTCTACTATGGCAAGCCGTTTTAACATTTAATCATTTTAACCTACTAGTCTCTATTTTCATGCTACTAGTACTTATTTTTTAGATACTAGTATCTATTCCATTAAGTACTAGTACTTATTCATTAGCGACTATTGCTTATTATTTAGGTACTAGTAGTACTTATACATTAGATACTAGTGCCTTTTCTTTAGATACTAGTACTTATTCATTAGATACTAGTCCTTATTTATTAGATACTAGTACTTATTCATTAGATACTAGTACTTATTCAACAGATACTAGTACTTATTCATTAGATACTAGTCCTTATTTATTAGATACTAGTACTTATTCAATAGATACTAGTACTTATTCATTAGATACTAGTGCCTTTTCTTTAGATACTAGTACTTATTCATTAGATACTAGTCCTTATTTATTAGATACTAGTTCTTATTCATTAGCTACTAGTACTTATTCAATAGATACTAGTACTTATTCAATAGATACTAGTACTTATTCATTAGATACTAGTACTTATTCATTAGATACTAGTACCTATTAAATAGATACCAGTACTTATTCATTAGATACTAGTACCTATTAAAGAGATACTAGTACTTATTCATTAGATACTAGTACTTATTTCGATAGTCACTAGTAACTATTCTTTTGTTACTAGTAACAAAAAATTTTTTTTTGCCATTGACTTCTATGGGGATCTGTCATTTAGATATCAACTATTCAGTTCTGACTAGTATCTATTCCAATTGTGACTAGTACTTATTCATTAGATACTAGTACTTATTCATTAGATACTAGTACTTATTTTTTAGATACCAGTACTTATTCATTAGCTACTAGTACTTATTCAATAGATACTAGTACTTATTCATTAGATACTAGTACCTATTCAATAGATACTAGTACTTATTCATTAGATACTAGTACTTATTCATTAGATACTAGTACTTATTCATTAGATACTAGTACATATTCAATAGATACTAGTACTTATTCATTAGTTACTAGTACTTATTCATTAGATACTAGTACTTATTCATTAGATACTAGTACCTATTCAATAGATACTAGTACCTATTATTTAGATACTAGTACTTATCAATTAGCTACTAGTACTCATTCAATAGATACTAGTACTTATTCATTAGATACTAGTACTTAATCATTAGATACTAGTACTTATTCATTAGATACCAGTACTTATTCAATAGATACTAATACTTATTCATTAGATACTAGTACTTATTAATTAGATACTAGTACTTATTCAATAGATACTAGTACCTATTTATTAGATACTAGTACTTATTCCAAATGTTACTAGTAAGAATTTTTATTTTACTAGTCACAACTGCTTTTTTACTAGTCTTATGTTATGACTAGTCAGAACGGCCACTGTATAGTTCATTTAAAAATCTTACTAGTAAAATAAAAATTCTTACTAGTAGCATTTGGAATAAATACTAGTATTTAATAAATAGGTACTAGTATCTATTGAATAAATACTAGTATCTAATGAATAAGTACTAGTATCTAATGAATAAGTACTAGTATCTATTGAATAAGTACTAGTATCTAATTAATAGGTACTAGTATCTAATGAATAAGTACTAGTATCTATTGAATAATTACTAGTAGCTAATGTATAAGTACTAGTATCTATTTAATAGGCACTAGTACCTAATGAATAAGTACTAGTATCTAATATATATGTACTAGTCACAATTGGAATACATACTAGTCAGAACTGAATAGTTGATATCTAAATGACAGATCCCCATAGAAGTCAATGGCAAAAAAAAAAAATTGTTACTAGTAACATAAGAATAGTTACTAGTCACTATTGAAATAAGTACTAGTATCTAATGAATAAGTACTAGTATCTATTTAATAGGTACTAGTATCTAATGAATAAGTACTAGTATCTAATGAATAAGTACTAGTAACTAATGAATAAGCATTGGTATCTAATAAATAAGGACTAGTATCTAAAGAATAAGCACTAGTGTCTAAAGAAAAGGCACTAGTATCTAATGAATAAGTACTAGTATCTAATGAATAAGTACTAGTACCTAAAGAATAAGCACTAGTAGCTAATGAATAAGTACTAGTACTTAATGAAATCGATACTAGTATCTAAAAAATAAGTACTAGTAGCATGAAAATAGAGACTAGTAGGTTAAAATGATTAAATGTTAAAACGGCTTGCCATATTTCAACTAGTAACAATTGAATTCTTGATATCAAAAATAAAGGTTTTTACTAGTAAGAATTGTATTTCTGATATGTGAAATGGGAATTTCAAATAGTAAGAAATCTATTCTTGATATCAACAATTGATTTTGAATGGCAGTCTATGGTGACATTTCACTTGTGAAAATACAATTACAGATATCAAGAATGTATAGTTTTTACTAGTTGAAATGAAATTGTTGATATCAAGAATTATCATTTTAACTAGTGAAAATTTTATTGTGGATATCAAGAATTAGCATTGTTACTAGTGGAAATGTAATTTACGATATAAAAAATTGCCATTGTTACTAGAAGAAATCTAATTCCTGATATCAATAACTATTATTTTAACTAGTGAAAATGTAATTGTTGATTTCAAGAATTCATATCCTGGAAATGAATAAAAGTTAAAACGGCTTGCCATACATCATAAGTATTCAGGGGAAGGCGCTCGAGACTGAGTACTGGAGATCGCACTAGACGCCGTAACACTTACAATCCAGTTTTGAGTACATTTATTTCATTGAACACTGGTGTCTATCTGTATATTTTGTAGTTGTTTAGAAAATTCATTTGTAATTATTTTGACTGTAGAAGCTCAAATTATATGGTCATTTGTCAAAAAGTAGCTTAATTTCTCTCTTTTCAATTTATCCACCATTTTAAAATCAGAAATCTCTTGGCATTTAAATTAAGAATTTTGTATGGCAATGAGAAAAAGCTGTATATCCCAAATCATCTTGATCAGGGTGGTTCCAATGAAAAGCTTCTCAGAAAACATTAGTGCATTTAAGCATGTGGTTTAGGGGAAAAGGCGGGACACAAACTCATCCAGTTCTTGACTCAGGGCACTTCCTCCAGTTTATAAGGTCAGCTCTAATGGGCACCTCTCATTAGAAAGTATTTTCCTCAGCAGGAGCCTGAAGCCACCTGCCCTCTTCAGTTTAAACACTACCATAAAGAAGGAAGAATGGCTGTTATCTTGTCGTATGTCAATACAATAAAACTAAACTAAAATGTTGTCTTTTGGCCAAATTGTTAAGATATTGTAGAAGCCAAAAACAAAAGTGAAAATTATCTTTTGACAAACAACCACAACATAATATGAGCTTCTTCAGATATTTTTTCAACTTTTTTTCCCGTGTGAATGATGTTTCATTGACCTTTAGAACCATAAGAGCGAATCTGAGCCACAAATGTCTAGCAAGCCAGTCACATTTTTTTAAAGAATGAATCACTTGAATCAAACGGCTTGACTTAATTTCACAACAGCACAGCCGATTTAAATTAGTTTCTGAATCATGCCGAGGAAATGTTCAGCACATCTCGTCCGATCCGTTCTCCCCATGTTGTGTGAGCTTGCATATCATGTCTTCCTTATCCGTGCGAGTTTTGGAAAAGTGGATACATCTCTACTTAGTGAAATATAAATGTCCCATTGTTGTTGAACAGGAATATTTAAATGGGTTATAAAAAAAATATATAGTTATATAAAATCTTGATGCACCGTTTTACAGAATCACCCACAAGAGAAAAGATATTAATGAAACAAACAAGCAAACATGACTTTGAGCAAAGGGAAACAATCAGCCAGGCAAACTAGTGACTATCCAAACAAACAGCTGAAGTATATCTGTGAGCATTTTAGTAATATGCATATTACAATGCAAAGCAGCCTTTTCATTAATCTTAGATACTGTAGCTGTAAACCAGTAGCTGAAAGTTGGCACAGCTGCACGCACGGCAATATTTTCACAGAAGCTTTCCCACACGATAGGAATCTGATCAGTCAAGCTTTGCAGGTGTTGATGTAAAAAAAAAAAAAGTGTTGAAGATTATACATACTTCACTGAGGTCATTCACAGAGATGTTTAGTTCAGATAAAGTGGATCTTTCCATCAATCTATTTTATTAAAAGTTTGGTATATCGCAGGATAGGGTAAACAAGGATTTTCTTTACTTATTCGATAAGAGGATGTACATAAACTATGATGGAAACACATTTGCCAAAAAAATCCCTTGATGTGCAAAAACAACAAAAAATGCCCCTCAATTTTCCTTGCACAACAACTTAAATGTTTGTTTGGTCATTTGGAAAAGCCTGAGCCAAAGTCTATCATCAAATTGTTGGGGATAATTACCTCCCAGAACTATCTCACATGACTGAGTTTCCAAACACCATAGGCATCCACCTCTGAACGCAAGATAACACGACAGCATTCATTGCATTTCGTCTGCACGCTCTGAGGCACAAGTAATGTATAATGTATGAAAAAAGAGCCACAGTGGCTTCCCCGATTGCAGCAACTTCCATTTTTATTACAGATATATTGAGCCAATTTACCATTTTAAGTGACAATTTTGTTCTCTTAAATTCAGTACATGCACTGTTAAAAACAAAGTTGCTGCCTGACATTTTTTAAGTACAATCAACTTGGATGTTTAAGTCATTTCAACTTAAATTACATTAAACTGAATTGAAATCCTTGCTGAACTGAAATCCTTGTTGAATCTTGTATATACAGTATATATATAAAAAAAGTTGAAAATGGCTTAACTTATTTTGATGAGTTAAAGCAATGTAAAAACATGTTGTCATAACTTATTGATCATATCATTTTTTTATATAATGTGGGATAGAAATTTCGCAATTGTTTTATGCGATACTTCACTTTTTGCGCATAAGTTAAATGCACATCTTTGGATGAAAACATAGCTAATGACATGTCTCTGTTGTGAAATGTTAAAACAGATGAGCAATCTCAAGAGAGTTTTGTTTATGTGGCTCAGGTACAGGGCTGTAGCCTCCTGGAGCAGAGTGCAGGGGGTCGGCGTTCCCCTCTTTACTGCCATTGAGATCTTCTCCATTTGGGTCCTGTCCATTATCTTGGCTATACCAGAGGCAATAGTCTTCAACATGATCACCTTCACCTACAAAAACCAAACCATCCACACCTGTATGCTCAAGCCTGAAAGTAACTTCACAAGGGTAAGCTTTAATCGGATGGATGTCATGCCGACGTCTTTTCCCTTCATTCACATAAACACTCAAGCACTTTTTGTAATAAACAGTGCATCCTGTGTGGCTGACCTCGAGCAGGATGCTATGCATGATTTATGTCATCATTTACAAACTTTGATCTTGAAAGCAACATTTTGCGTAAATAACAGACAATGCAGGGGATAAGAGTAAAACCTTTGGAGTTTTCTTCAGTTTTAAGACGATATCTGGAGATTCCTTTGTCTTTGTTCGGTCCAAAGAAGTAAATTGATAGCAGACCATGAGTGCAATTACAAGCTGATGTATCTCTCTCAAGCAGAGCCATATGTGTGGATGAGAAACAGAGTTCATTCTCTCAATGAACCCTGCCATTAATCTCAGAAACATTAGACAATTCAGATGAGACGATTTAATACAGCACAAATGAAATTTGAAATAAAAATGAAATTAACATTGTGTTGTTTTCAATTTGAGTACTGTTTTATATGTTAAACAATTATGCTACAGGGACCTAGGGATAATGTAAGGTCAGCTGATTATTATCATAAAATAAACCCAGCAGGGTGATCAGGATGCATCAGAATGCAAAATGCTTTTCCTGTGTATATTGCATGGCTACAAATAAGTAAATTATTGAACAAATGTTACAAACAAACAAAAAAACAATATTTTACAATAAAATGTGTATTTTTTTTAATATTTATATTATATTTATAAAATGTAATGTTATTCCTGTGATGACAAAGCTGAATTACATCCAGTCTTTAGTGTCACATGATTCTTCAGCAAATTATAATATGCTGATTTTGTTCTCAAGCAACATTTCTTATTATAATCACAGTTAAAAACAGCTGTGCTGCTCAATGTTTAATGGAAACAATGATAGTCGTTTTTCAGGATGTTTTAATGAATAGAAATTTCAAATGAGCAGCATTTATTTGAAAATTTCAATTGAAAATTCTATTGAAATATACTTTTTTTTGTAACAATGTTAAAAAAAGGAAGAAAAAAAAATGTTTTTTTTTTCTCTCAAATACATCTCTTTATTTTTTCTTACCGGTTTGTTGCTTCCGGCTTCTAAACATCAAAAGTTTAAGCTCACAGTTAAAACAAAACTTAAGTCTTCTAAGGGGATTTTTGCTATATTTTTTTGTACTTTCAATTAGCTACCAATTCATGTTGGGATAAAAAAAAAGTGCTCTGACAACTCAGTTTTTTTACTGTAAACATAACGGATACTGTAAATGTCTTTCATCTGCTTTCAGTTATATGTAGATTTGAAAGACTGGTGGTTATTTGGCTTTTACTTCTGCGTGCCACTGGCCTGCACGGCTGTTTTCTACACCCTCATGACATGTGAAATGCTCCACCGTAGAAACGGAAGCCTTCGGATCGTCCTCAGTGAACATCTTAAACAGGTAAGAAAAAGTCCTTAATACTAATGGTCATAAACCTTCAAGTCAGTATCATTTCAAACATAAGGAGTATTACAGCAAATTGCACAGTAATTTTGTGTCTTATTGTCTTTATAAACATTTAGATCATGTATAGGTAACGTCGGTCCTGGAGGGTGCAGTGTCCTGCATTATTTTTTTTAATTTTATTTTTTTAAGTGATCTATTTAGTATTTCTGGATATCTTGATGAACCCTGATGTATTTGATTAGGGTTGGAACTAAACTCTGCAGAGCAGTGGCCCTCCAGGACCGAAGTTGGCCATCCTTGAATTATAATAACCTTTTTAGCCTGTTATGTATGTGCTAAAGTCTGTAAAAGTAAGATCTCTGAGAGTACATTATGTAACACTGAACATACTGCAGTTCTAATGGCTTGTTTATGTTTTTCAGCGGCGTGAAGTGGCTAAAGCAGTCTTCTGTTTAGTGCTGATCTTTGCTCTTTGCTGGTTCCCCCTTCATCTCAGTAGACTGTTGAAGAAAATGGTTTATGTTCCAACTGATGAAAGACGTTGTGACCTATTCAAGTGAGTGAGCCTTTCGCCAATTTTTACTCTTAACAGTGGACTGATTTATTTTATACCCTACATCCTTGTACTGTATGTGCATGGTACTTATTTCTTGACATACAAGTTATAGTTTGTACTAAAGTGTTTACAGATGTGTTAATACGTTTACAGAAGCTTAACAGAAGCTGTAAGACTTGTAACTTAAAAAAAAAAAGATACATTAGATAAAATCGCAAAAATAAGATCTAAAAGATATTTTAAATTTAGTATTGCCATTAAAAAGGCTGCTTAAAACACAGTATTCAATTATATTCCACAAGACAAAATAAATATATTCATTTAGACAAATTGTACTGTTTAGAGTTAACAGGAATATTCAAATGGGACATAAAAATATATATAGTTATATAATAGTGATAGTTGTGAGTCCCTTAGTTGAACACTGAAGACATCATATAGCCACTGTTGGAAAAACTCAAACATAGAGCATGGTGGGAAACCAAGACTACAGGATCTTAAGGAATTTCTGTCAAGATTATTGGCCAGCTTTCCATCTCAGGACAGATCAGGGACAATAATGGAAAACCTGGAAATATCAGGGAATCATGTAAAAATCATATAAAAGTTTTTTTTTTTTTTTTTTGACTATGGTATAATATTTCTACTGTGATTTTTTTTTTTTTATAAACTCAGCATTAAATTATTTTTTGTATTTAAAATCTTCAGCTAGTATTTAGTATTTGTGATTGCAATCTCTAACATAATCCATCTTATTCAAAAATGACAAACATCTCGTAGATTATGCAAGTGGTGTGTAAACTTACACACAACAAAACTAAACGAGTGTCCAAAACTTTCAGCTTCCTGTTGATCATGGATTATTTTGGCATCAACTTGGCTACTGTGAACTCCTGCATCAACCCCATCATCCTCTACTTTGTCAGCAAGAAGTTCAAGAATTGCTTTAAGGTGAGTGCTTCTTCCATCATTAACCAGCCATTGCAAACAGACTGATACAGAATGAGTGAATGCATATGTTTCCTCAAAATTTTATTTTTGTAAGTGGATGCAGCACAATCGCCAACAGAAATGGAAACCTTTAAAGGCGATTTTTTTTTTTGTAACCCTCAGATTCACGATTTCAAATAGTTGCATCTTGACCAAATATTGTCCTATATCCTAACAAACCATACATCAATGGAAAGCTTATTTATTCAGCTTTTAGGTGATAGGTATACATTTCAGACACATACGACTGCTTTGTGGTCCAGGGTCACATATATGCTTGATTTATGGAGACGAATGTTTAGCCTAGGTGTCCTGGGAGTCATTCTCAGAGAGAGATAAGCCATGCCCAGCCCTGGTTGTCTGAGAGTAGATTACAGACAATGATGTCAGATCCTAAGTGGGCCCCTTTTCAGTAATGAGGATGATCCCATAGATACAATGCAGCTGAAGCAATTGTGAGACAAACCATAACACCAACTCAGTTGGCCAAACCAAGTTCATGGCCCTAAATACAAGCAAGAGATGGTGTAGAAATATGTTGAATATTTCCAAGAGAAATATTCAACATTGATTAACTATGGGCCAAAGTTAGAGCAGCAGAGAAGAAATACTGATTCATTTCAACCTATTCACCTCTAATACAATACAAATGTGCACTACTTAAAATCCAAGCAAAAAAAAAAAAAAAAAAGTGAATGCGGGGCAGCATTTCTGCAAAATAATGTCCCGTAAATGGTGCAAAAAGCATGTTCAATTGTTTTCGAAACAGATGAATGTAAAACTGGCAACATTTTAAAATGTTGGCTGTTATCGTGGCAGTTCAAAACTAAAATTTTCAGCAAGTTCCGTTAAAAGGCCACTAACCTCCTTTGAAAATACCGTGCCACCTACACCAAACCCCAAAAGAAACAAACACAAAGCAAAACCCACAAGGGGGAAAAAGACACTGAATGAAAAGAAACAATAACAAAACCTGAACGGGAAGAATATCACAGGGAACGGGAGACATTAGACAACGTACCGACAAAGATTGCAAACAAGAGGAGACTTAAGAAGGGAAACTAATCAGGAGGGAACAGGTGGATTAACTCAAACAATAATCAGATGGGGGAGGGATCAGACAATGACAAGAGCACATGGCCCAAAATAACAAAACACCCATGTGCCACACAAGACCGGACAGACATGTGACATAACCCCCTCCCTACGGAGCGGCTACCAGATGCTCCATCAGGCCAAGGCGGGATAGGAAGGCTCAGGAACAGACACCGGCTCAGGAACAGGCATTGGCTCTGCCTCCGGCTCTGGAACAGGCATTGGCTCTGCCTCCGGCTCTGGAACAGGCATTGGCTCTGTCTCCGGCTCTGGAGCAGCAGCCACCGGCTCAGAAACTGCCACTAAAACAGAAATGGTCACAAAGACAAACATAAACACTGGAACAGCAGACACTGGCTCCGGCTCTGGAACAGCAGACACTGGCTCCGGCTCTGGAACAGCAGACACTGGCTCCGGCTCTGGAACAGCAGACACTGGCTCCGGCTCTGGAACAGCAGACACTGGCTCCGGCTCTGGAACAGCAGACACTGGCTCCGGCTCTGGAACAGCAGACACTGGCTCCGGCTCTGGAACAGCAGACACTGGCTCCGGCTCTGGAACAGCAGACACTAAATGTCTAATGGGCATCTCCCGATCTGTCTCTAACTGGGCAGACGGGACGTGAACCGTCTCTGACTGGGCAGCCGGGACGTGCACAGTTTCTGACTGGGCAGACGGGACGTGAACCATCTCTGACTGGGCAGCCGGGACGTGCACAGTTTCTGACTGGGCAGACGGGACGTGAACACTCTCTGGCTGGGCAGACGTGACGTGAACAGTCTCTGGCTGGGCAGACGGGACGTGAACACTCTCTGGCTGGGCAGACGGGACGTGAACACTCTCTGGCTGGGCAGACGGGACGTGAACACTCTCTGGCTGGGCAGACGGGACGTGAACACTCTTCCTCCTTCGGACCACCGGACTCTGAACCACCTCCCTTGCGATTCTCTCTCGAAAACGAATGAGACCATCCACCATTGCCTCAAAACTGACCCTATCGAAGGCTCTTCGGATCGGCCAGTCCAGCGGCTCGTCAAGCGAATGGTTAAACAAATCCTTTCGAGCCTCCTCGTCAAGGTTCAGTCCCTCAGCTGCGCTACTGAACCTTCTGCTGTACTCTCTCACCTCCGTCCCCTGCTGACGGAGGGAGACTAGCTCCTTAAATCGAATTATCCGCTCCCATTGCGAACAACAGCCTGGTTGTGCCCCTCTTCTCCGCTGAGTCCTCATATGGTCGGTACGTTATGTCACGGAACGTGCAAGGCACGATGCAAAAAGGTGTGAGGACTCAAGTGCAGGAGAAGCGATCTTTATTACAAAAGAAACAAACACAAAGCAAAACCCACGAGGGGGAAAAAGACACTGAATGAAAAGAAACAATAACAAAACCTGAACGGGAAGAATATCACAGGGAACGGGAGACATTAGACAACGTACCAACAAAGATTGCAAACAAGAGGAGACTTAAGAAGGGAAACTAATCAGAAGGGAACAGGTGGATTAACTCAAACAATAATCAGATGGGGGAGGGATCAGACAATGACAAAGAGCACATGGCCCAAAATAACAAAACACCCATGTGCCACACAAGACCGGACAGACATGTGACACCGATAGTGTTAACAAAAGCAAACCATGCCATATTAGCTTACTTCTACAAGTCTTTCAGCTCTTTAATCAAGTGACACCTTTTTTTTTTTTAAATTGACTTGTATCTGAGCGTTCTTCTGAATCGCAAGTGCAATGCTTTACCAGGTGAGCTAGTGAGCAAGTTTACTATGTCAGAAACCCATGTCATGCAAAAGTGAAAATGTATTAATTAACAAATCATGCACAATGGTGCGTTTTGGGGTCATAGAGGTGAAACTCGAAAAATGTGAATATTGTGCAAAAGTTATAATTTTGATGATTATGGCTTACAGCTTATGAAAACCCCGAATTCAAAATCTCAGAAAATTAGAATATTACATGAAATAAAATAAAAAAATAAAAAAGGATTTTAAATACAGAAATGTCGGCCCTCCGAAAAATACACTCATGCATATGTGTATAGATATAAATACTAAATATATTAGTTTCACCTTTTAATTTGAATGACTGAAATACATGACTGAAATTTTTCGAGTTTCACCTGTAGTTTTTTTCTTTAAAGTTTGGCAAAGCAGCAGCATGTTTTTATAATGAGTCTATGTTCCAACAATCGAATGATTTTCCTTTTATCTTTATCACTATTTCAGTCCTGCTTGTGCTGTTGGTGTCATACCAAGAACCAGGTGTCCAGCTCAGGCCCCGTGAACGGCACTAGCATCCAGTGCAAAAACCATGAGCCTGGCAACCTAAATACCGACAGAAGCCTTCGCAAATACAGCGACTGAGAGGTGGAGGACAGTCTACATGCTTAAAACGCATTAGAAAAGTGGACATCATCATCATCAGTGTCAAACTTTGAGGTGGAAAGCATTGTAACCATTCATATGAAACAAAAGGCCCTGTGCTCAGCGCAGCATCAGGCTGTTTTTATATATAGCTTCAGATCAGACAATGGACCTGATATATTTAAAGTCTCCCGTAGACCTAGAGCAGCTGTTCCCAGACATTCAGAGTGTTATTTTTCTGTGTTAGAGAAGTGGTGGGAGTGAAGACCAACAGAAACAGGATGCAGCTGAACCTAACAGCTACAAATTAACCCTCATCAGGAGCTCGACGTGTTCCTTACGTAAATACTGCACTATGAACAAGCTCTGGATCGTCACTATCTGATGTGAAAGGAAGTTGCAGAAAGGAAGAGTGAAGTGGTGAGGGTCAGTGTGTGTGTGTGTGAGTGTGTGTTCCTTCCTATAAGCTTTGCCAAAGAAACTCCCAAGCAGCTGAGGGGGGCAGCCTATCCCTCAAATTCAGTGTCCGGTTATTATTGTTAGCACATTGAATGCAGTTATGGAAGCTTGATTCAAAACTAGTTTGTAAAACAGGAACTTTCAGGTCACCACCTGGCTCAAAGTTTATTTAGTTGTTAGGTGAATCATATTGTGCGCTGGCCGTCACCTCTGTTTATTTAGAGTAGTAGGAAGATAATGAAGATATGCCTTTTTTGTTTGAATGCCAAATTAAGTTTCATGTGTATATGCTTGAAAGGTGTTAGATTAATATGTAAGCTCATAATAAATAAATAAAAGATCATACAGCACATGTAACAGCTGGATTGTGTTCCAGATATGAGGAGGCAAATAACTTTGACATTGGTGGGATTTAAGAGTAATTTCTAGGAATGACTCCAACTGCAACAAATGCTGGGTTATAGGCTAGTGTAAAAGAAAAGAAAAGAAAAAAATATATATTGAGCATAAGGGCGCGGGAAAGGGGGCTTTTGTGTAATCAAAACAAAAACACCCAAGAGATACAAACATATCTTTGCTTTATTTTGACACTGTGAATGTTCTATGAAGAGAACTCATACATGCTATTAACCTTGTATACATTACTTCAATATTATTAATATTTAATGGTCTCAGTATTTGTATATCATCTGCATTTTAAGTTGAAATATTTGTTTTCTTTATCTTTGTTTTGTTGTACCAAAAATATACACCACCATTCAAATGTTTGGGGCCAGTAAGTTTTTTCTTAAATAAATGTATTTAAACTTTAATCTGCAAGGATACACAAGCAAAGACATTCATATCACAAAATATTTCCATTTCAAATAAATGCTTTTGAACGTTTTATTCATCAAACTATCCTGACAAAAATATATCAAAGAACTGTTTTCAACATTGATAATAATAACAATAAATGTTTCTGGAGGATCATGAGACACTGAAGACTGGAGTAATGCCAAAATTTAGCTTTGCAATCACAGAAATAAATGATATAATAAAATGAAAAATATTAAAATGGAAAAAAGTTATTGCAAATTGTACTAATATTTTACAATATTACCGTATTTTTTTATCAAATAATCGCAAGCTTTGTGAGCAGAAGAGACCTCTTTCAAAGACATTATTAAATCTTACCAACCCCAAACTTTTGAACAAAAGTGTATAGGGAATTTTAAGAAATCTATTTTCTTTTTAACATAATTTGAAACTAATATGAATGAAATTGTACACATTCTGACAGAGATCTACATGGGTCTTGATAATTTGACATGCTAAGTGTTGAGCGATATATTTGTGCATGACAAAAAAAAAAAATTAAAAGGTCATGTTTGTAGTGGAATTTGATGTCACGGATTCTCCTTGTCACACTGGTTGAACTTTACCACCACTGAGTGAGGAATGTTGCACAGTTATATATATATTTAAACTTACTATAGCACTATAACAATCGAACATCTGTTTACTCTATATGTTATGCATTAGAGAATTAACTATATATTATTTTACATATCATGACTGACTGGTTAAAACATGACACTTCTTCTCATAGACTGTAATAGCATTAGTACAATCTTCTAGATTAGCTGCTAGTTATTTTTGAGAGTATTGGACCAGACTATTGTTTCTACCACTTAAAGCAATGTTATCTTATCTCTAAATGTAACGAGGTTTCAGTGCTAAAAAAAAAGATAGGTGCCTTGTGTCAGCTGCCTGTTTTTGGCCTGGGAAGAAGCTCCAGTATGGGAGTGATTTGTAATGCACTTTGACCCACAAGGCAACACGGCCCCTCTGGGTCATCAGTGTCAACCTAGAGGATGTGAACGGGGCATACTAGAAGCCTTGATGTAAACTGTAGAGCTTAAACCATTATCTGTCTGCAATGCAAGTTACTGTTTATATCAGTCTGATATTGGTTTGGAAAAATAAATGTGTTTTTTATTTGCTTGTGTGGGGTTTTGTAATGTTACATTATATTATATAATGAAGATGATGCTTATTTATAAGCACAGTAGACAAAGTGTTGGTCTCAAACACGATTTCTCTGAAAAAGAGTTATGTGCTCTAACAGTTACACGTGTATTAATTAAAAAGCTAATAATTTTGGATTGATTTAAAGTCATTGCATCAGAATGTTCTAGGCAGAATATAAACGGGCCATGCTCACCAGCCAAAATAAGCATGGACGTAATAATTTACTATAAATATGTCTTTTTGTTTATTTTAAGAAATGATTTATCACACATGGAATTAGAAATTAAATTAGAGAAGAGACAAGTCTGTTTTGAGAGTCTACTATTGACAGCATATTAATGCAAAAATGACTAATCAGAGATTGGAGATATGCTTTTCTTATTCTCTTGAATCTGCCTTCAGGGAGAAGAACGAAAGGTTTTAGGTCCCGGGAATTTGGTGGGAACCTCTGAGCCTGCCAAGGAAGAAGCAAATTAAGTTCAAAGGAAAAGAACACAGGGAGCCTTTAAAATAAAATAAAATAAAATAAAATAAAAAAGCTGACATGTGCAACTCGCATAACTCTAGAAAATTACCCCGATGCCATCAAAATGTCATTGTGCTCTTTATCTTATCAATTATATGTTTTATGCTCTAAGTCTTCTAAAGTCATATGCTAACTTTTTTTGCGGTTAGAGGTTAATTTTAAGTCATTATCTACTGAAAATCCTCAGCTATAGCTCTTATACCTCAATAATCCATTGATTTGCAAGTGCATTCAAATAATTTAATGAACAGATAGCCATGGATTATCAAGTTTCTGTGTGTGTAGCGATCTCTCCGATCTCTCTCTGTGCGAGTGACGTGTGTGTGTGTGTGTGTGTGTGTGTGTGCTTCAATGAAAGCAGTGCATTTATATAGAACAGTGATTAAACTGACTTGGAAGTTGGAACTTACTACATGATGTGCATTAAACAATTTTATTTGACACCTTCCAGCCAATCAGAATCGAGCATTCAGACAGACCATGGTATACTATACTACATATAATATAATTATTTATCCTGGCTTCAGCTCAGGTCTCTCAACAAAGCACATAATTATTTTCAGAGGAAAAGTAGCTCTCCAAGGCCAAACTACCATCACACATTTATAAGCGCTGACTGTATCCTAAAGTTTTTAATAAGATTGTGCTCTGCCATGGATTATATTAATAACACATTTCTGATATTACACACCACCACTGCCATAACACTTAAAAAGGCAAGAAAACAACGGCATTTGGATCAAATCTGTGGATAAAACATGTCTTATGAGAGCGTGCAGTGCAGTCACCTCTATTTATGAGCATGAGGTAACCTTATCTCTCATGCAAGGGATTTCAAACCATCCACAAAATTAATGTATGAGATGACTGATCTCCAAGAACAATATTCTTTTCTTTCTTTTTTTATATTACAATATTGAGGACTATATAATCATTTCTACACTCAAACTATATCTGTCATACATCTTTGGCCAGATGTTTGAGATTAATTAATAATCAAACGTATATTTTCTATTTTTTTCTGTCTTGAAGGTATCCATCTGGCATGACACCAATAGATGAAGATTGTAATTCACATGTCCAAAGACATAAAGCCACAAACCATGATCCAATAACTCTCCTCATTTAGCCCAACACGTACTGACGTCTAAATTAAATCCAAACTAAACACAGAAGAAGAAATCTCCTTCTGGGAGTCACATGAGATGTTAACTATGGTCGTCACTCGGCGTTTAAACTTTAAATATGTATCCAATTTTCTCAAACACAGCGCCTGTTTGTCTTCCCTGCCCCGACATGGCAGAGTCCCACATGCCATTTTGCAGAGCTATCCCTCCAAGTCATCCAACAAGGCGCTCACATGAGTGTGGCAAGAACGATTTCTAATTTATAAAAGCCAAAAGGATCGATTCAATATTCATGAACAATCTGTCCCATAGCAATGAGCCACTTCTGTAACTGGGGGACAGTATGATGACAGCGCAGCGACATAAAGGAAAAGTTCTGCCTCTACGTATTCAGGACTACTTCAGCCTTGTACATCTTCCTTTGTCCTCAAATATTCAATTGACACTTTTTTTTTTCAGATATACCTTATTTTTTTGTGACTGGCAAATGACCGGAAGGTCTTTTTAAACCTTTTTATTGCAGTCTGTGTCTTATATAAACACAAGGGCACGAGAGAGGAAAGAATGAGTATTGGGTTTTACAGGTCAAGCTCCTGCCTCTGCTTTCATCATGGAAAAGTTTAAACTCTAGCTGATTTTCCATGTAAAAGACCATTGAAGTCATCGTCCACATTTGGTGGGTATTGAAACAGGCTGTGAAACTGCGCACTTATTTCTTCTGCGGGACTGCTGGATCTGACAAGGGGAGACTGTCTGAGATAAAATCAGTCCTACCCAATAAAGCATCTGGAAATTATTGCTATTCCTCATTGCACATACTTTATTTTTTATTTTTTATATAGCCTGGGAAGAGCTCTTTGACTTCACAAATTGCATAAACAAAACAATTAGGCCAATAAAACTTTTAAGATGTTGTGCTGTTTTAAAGTGCTGTGTATATTAGTAGCACTTTTTATACTTGCATATGCTTCCTGATTAAATAAAACAGTTGTTTAGATATAGACCACTATAAGAAAAAGACAAACTCTGGAGTTCTGTGCTGTAAAAAAATGATATGATCAATAAGTTATGACAACATATGTTTTTACATTGCTTTAACTCACCAAAATAAGTTAAGCAGTTAGACAATATTCAGCTCATTTTTTAAATGTCAGTTTAATGTAATTTAATTCGAAATGACTTAAACATCCAAATTGATTATACTTAAAAATGTAAAGCAGCAACTTTTTTCCCCCCAATCAGTTACCAAATGTACTTTCGTGCTGATACGGCGTTTGTCGTAATTGGATTAGCGCGGGGGGGGGAAATAAATAAATCTTTTTTCACACACCCCAGGAATCTTAATTAGAAACAGTAATTTGACGACTCTTCTGTTGTTCAGGAAAACAAACTAAATCATGTGGTGCAATCTTCCTGCGAAAAAAAGAAAACAGACTTAGAGACTTGGCTTGTTTTTTTTGTTCTGTTTTTTTGTTCAGGAACACTTTATACAAGAGATGCAAATGGATTACTGGGAGACTCCTGCACGGAAAGTGTTGCCACACACTGCCATCTAGTGAGACACCCAAGTCTGAACAATTTCACCTTTGTTTCACACTGTACTTTCACTTGTTCTTAGGGCAATTATGAGGTAATTTTTTTTAAATCCCCTTCAGTGAGACTATTCTATTAATCTTTGCTTTTCTCTCCTAAGAACAATTTTAAGTAAAACTCAATAGCATGTAAAAATCAATAAACTTAAAGTGACAGTTCATCCAAAATGAAAATTCTGTCATCATTTACTCACCATCATGACGGTATCATATGATGTAACACCAAAGGAGATATTAGCAGGATGTTGGCAGTACATTGAAGTGCAGGCTGTCAGTCTTGAAAAAGGACAAGGACAACAACAACAACAACAATCAGAAAAGTAATGTAAAGTAAAGAAGAGGTACCAGAAGAGTACCATGATGCACACAATATACAATTTTCAAAAACAAATTATAAATTTGAATTACAGATAAAAAAAAAAAATAAAAAAAACTCTGAGGAAAAAGTATTATTTCATGTCTGGTAAATAAATTGTTTTGCAATCACACAGAATGACAGAAATTGTATCATCTGAATTGGCAAGAAATTTAATTTTATTTATGGCATATCACATGCTTTTCAGCTATTAAAGATACTAGAAATTTCTGATCATGAGGTCTATCACATACTTTCTAATGTACTTTAACTTTGCCCACAAAATGGGCCCTTGTCTTTTTTGTTTAGTTGTTAGCCAAAGGTTTGTTTATATTTTTTCTATATTTATTTCCTATTGTATTTGTAGTTTTAAATTCACATCTTTAATTAAAATGTTTAATGTATTGAGCCATGAGGGCGCTGTGAGCAGGTTGGGGGTGGCATACAAACTATTTTGCTAATTTAATCACCACAATAACGTTACGTTAGATTCAAAAATTCAAAATGCTCATGTTTGAAATCGGCAGTAAGTTACTCACCTCGGTAGTGGGGGAAGTTGTGACAACGTTTTATTTTTATTATTTTACACAAATTATGGATAACGTAGCCTATATTTCTTAAACTACTTGATTTTTTAGCAGACAGTTATAGGCCACTTTCTGAAAAACGACACTGAATCAGATGTCGAAACAAAATGCTTTACAACACTCACCGGTCGCCTAGTTTCTTAATTTAGTTTGTTAACTATGCAGCAGCGAATATTGTTTTTGCGCGCCATGATTTGGCTGTTCTCCCATCCGAGTGGTGGCGCTAAGTAATAAAAATGTCTCGTTAAACAATCGAAGAACCAGTCTGCAGTGACGACAAGATCAACAGGAAGGTCCGACCAGCTTTGTTTATTAACTTGCCGCTCGCGTTCACTTCTTATTGTTTTGAAGTCCGTAAACTTATATATGTCTTTAATTACGTGATTTGAAGTCTGTAAACTTATATATGCCTTTTATGAAAGACTTCAGCAAAAAGAGAATTAAACATGATTGCGCGCTGACTTTATAAGGGACGCGATCGCGAGCGGCTCTGGAAACTAAGCAGTGACTGTAATGTATGTGGGAGCGGCGGAAAGCATCGGGAGGAATCAGCTGATTATTTGACTCGCTGAACACATGATTCGTCTAGATCTCTGTAGTGTCTGTTCAAGTCATATGCATTCTAAATTAAACCACAGCAGTAGAACTGCCAAGAGCTTAACTCAGTTTTTATCTGTAACGTTACATGTATCTGTGTCAAACTCCATTGGAGTGTAACTTAATGTAAGAGGTTAGTGTCCGCTGGAAAGATGCCGTGCACATGCGGGAACTGGAGGAGGTGGATTCGGCCTCTCGTGGTGCTGCTGTACATTCTGCTCCTTCTGGTTGTCCTTCCACTCTGTATATGGGAACTACAAAAATCAGGGGTCAGAAGTCTTTTTATAACTAACTTACATACATTAAACATTTAGCAGCTGACTGTCAAGACTGTGCCTATAATGCTGTTGGTTTAAGAAACTTCACATTTAACCACCGAGTCTAATTTGACCTACAATGAAAACCATTAATAAATAATTCATTTGGACTCTTTATTATGGTATAAGAGGTCTAAAGAACCTGTAAGTTTGATTTTATCTGGTCCCAGAGAGTTTTGTTATAGACAAATGCATGTTTCTACATTACAATTTAGAGTAATTTGTTATCAGAGGTGACTGTGTCAAAGTAATGTCCATATGTCAAGACAATTTGGTAGTGGTGCATGCATGTTGAGTTAGGGTTGCTGTATGTTGAGTTAGGGTTGCTGTCATCTCTTCAATGGTGTTTGCACATCTGATGATATTTTTAACTAAAACTATTAAAAATTATTTCTGTTCATTTAATTAATTTGAAATTAAAATATAAATGTTGCATGAAAACGTATGTTAAACAAAATAAGTCAATTTTGTCTCGCCAACTAACTGAACTAGAATAAGTGTGAGTTGAAATGCTAAAATTATTCAAACTAGGGCCTGGTTTCACAAACAGGTTTTCAATTAAGCCAAGATTAGGCCATAGTTCAATTTGGAAATTTAAGTAGCTTTTAAACATGCCTTTGAACGAATAAAAAAACATTACTGGTGTGCATCATGAGACAAAACAATGGCACATATTTTAAGATATGCCAGTGCAAGTTGTGTTCAGTTAATAAAGCTCAAACATGCATTTTAGTCTGGGATTAGACTTAAGCCTTGTCATTGAAACGTAGTAAAACTGAGATAAAAAAATAGGTTAAAGCTAAATAGAAATATTAAAAAAAGCTATTACAAATGATAAAAGTGCATAACAATATCACTAAAATGTAAACTCATTATAAATTAAATTTTGATAAGTATGCATATATAAATAGTATTAAAATAACTATAACTTTGAAAAAAAATATATATATACATTTTGATCATTTTGATGTCTGGTTTTCACAGTGGCTGTAATCTTTCTTTGTAATCATGTAGGTTAGTATTCAAAATAAGGCATGGTTCATCGCTGGGTTATTCGTGTTCATGACTATACCCATCTCACTGTGGGGGATACTGCAGCATCTAGTACACTACACCCAACCTGAGCTACAAAAACCCATTATCAGGTATTGATGTATAGATACTATTACTTTGCAACTAGTTTAATGTATGCTTCTGTGCGATTGTTCTTTCTCTTTCTCACTTGTTAATTTTTCCAATTTTAGAATATTATGGATGGTTCCTATATACAGCCTGGATAGTGTGAGTATCATGTGATCAGCTTATGGCTGCTAAAATGTTGGTATTTGAATCACAAATGGCTTCTTTGATGTTTGCTATCCAACTTAGATTGCCTTCACTTGAATGCTGACCTTTTTTCTGTTTGACAATGAGTTAATGTGAGGCCTGATGGTGCAGATGCTCATGACTTAGATTACTTAAAGAGTTGGAACAGAAACTCATTTGACCAAACTCATGTGCATCTAATCTTTTTTGAGCAGCAGGATATCATTTGACTGTGTTCTATATGTGGAATCCCTTTATTCTAATGTAGTTGGTCCCTTCCTCTGTTTTCACAGTGGATTGCGTTGAAGTATCCCAGCATCGCCATCTATGTAGACACATGTAGAGAGTGCTATGAGGCCTATGTTATCTACAACTTCATGATCTTCCTTCTCAACTATCTGGGGAACCAGTATCCCAGTCTGGTGCTGATGCTGGAGGTGCAGGAGCAACAAAAACATCTCCCTCCTCTTTGCTGCTGCCCACCGTGGCCCATGGGAGAGTGAGTGTTTGCATAAACACAGTTATGATATAAGAGTGGGAAAACTTGAGGCAGGTTGTGGTATTTAATGCATGTCTGTTGTTAATATTACTAAAGGAGAAAGTCAAGATGTTAGCTGAGGCTCTAA
This sequence comes from Semotilus atromaculatus, assembly GCA_031834385.1. NCBI lineage: Eukaryota > Metazoa > Chordata > Actinopteri > Cypriniformes > Leuciscidae > Semotilus > Semotilus atromaculatus. Next base: position 12,283,553 of record JAULUF010000038.1, on the reverse strand, counting down.
TGTTGAGGGCCTCCATTACCTGTTTACCATCTTCTCCTTTGGAGCCTTCTTCAAAGTGCAGGATGGGAAATGAAAGTTTAGATACAGCAGAAAGGGATTTTTCTAAATTGTTTGCAGATTGAACACTTTCTTGTGGCTGTTGGCTGCCTTTAGCTATTGCCGCTGACAGCAGCAACTTTTAAATTTACGTTAGGCAGTGGTGGAAATGTGTGAAGAGTTTGTTGATTTAAAGCAGCAAGTTTTTTAAACTGTAAAAAAATATGTCTGTGTACTGCTTCAGAGGACAGTGAAGCTCTGTTATGTGCCTGTTAACTTAACTTGAAGTGTTATATGCACATTTATTTTTGTATACCGTGCCAATACTTTTAAAAACATTATACTTTTGTAAACATTTATTTACAGTATACCTTACCAATATTTTCTCTCTATTTTTATATTAAGAACAGAACATTTACTTAACTCATTTTTTTTTCTTGACAGAGTGCTTTTGCTGAGATGCAAACTGGGAGTTCTGCAGTACACAGTTGTGAGACCTGTCACCACAATCATTGCTTTGTAAGTGTTACTTTATTAGGTTTTACACCACAAAGAGACACAATATTTGTGTCACAATACTATCGTTTGCAAGTTTGGAGTACATTTTTTTATGTTTTTGAAAGAAGTCTGCTATGCTCATTAAATCTGCATTTATTTGATAAAAAAGGGAATTGATTTTATGTAATCGCAAAGCTGAATTTTCAGCAGCCATTTTTCCAGTCTTCAATGTTGAAAAAGGTTATGCTCCTTAATATTTATGTGGAAACTGTGAGACATTTTTATCCCCATGATGTTTGATAAATGGAAAGTTTAAAATAACAGTATTTATTAAAATATAAATATTTTATAAATATCTTTTTACTGTCACTTTTGGTCAATTGAATGCATCCTTTCTGAATAAAAGTATTAATTTATTTTCTGACCCCAAACATTGAAACAGTAGTGTTATTTCTGTTAGAGAAAGTTGATCAACAAACCCTTTTGGTCAACATTAATGGTTCCATATGTTTCTGTGCTCTGATACTTTTAAACACAAAACTCTATTTAGTTTCCTGGTACTAAAATTACACGCTCTTATAGACTATATTTTGAAATATACTCTTAAATTGAGAATGCAACAATTCAAAGTAAAGCTTTAGCTGTTAAGTCAGTAATTGCAATGTAATTTCTGTCCTGCCAAATTAGGATTTGTCAGCTTTGTGGTGTCTATGATGAAGGCAACTTCAGTTCCAAAAATGCCTGGACATATCTGGTTATTGTCAACAATCTCTCTCAGCTCGTAAGTACCTGTTTTTTTCCCCCTGAATATTATGCAAGACTGTCACGTGAGCTTATGTCACGGAGTGAGTCTACAGTTACACCCAGGAGCCAAACAGCAGGGATACAAATGATACAATTTAACTTAAGCCTTATTTACAGAGACATCTTATTGATTTTTTTAGTCAACAGTAAATCAAAATCTCATTTGTGTTCATGCAGCTCATACATATTAAAAGCTTAAGGAACTCGATGCAAAAACAGTGAATAATTATTGATAGTTCAAGTTAACCAGTAACCTGAAAACCTAATGGAATTGTTTTCTCTCTTCAGTTTGCCATGTACTGTCTTGTGCTGTTTTACAAGGCTCTGAGAGAAGAGCTGAGTCCCATAAAACCTGTGGGCAAATTCCTGTGTGTCAAGCTGGTGGTTTTTGTGTCATTCTGGTAAACTGTTCTCTACACATCGCACATAACAATTCTGATCTACTTGCAGTGAAGACTGTTATAAGCATGTTTAGTTCCTTTGTTATTCAGTGTAGTTTTCTAGTATACACTATTTAGCAACTACCATCTCTGCACAACTAGAGTCATGGCAGTTAATGGTCATTACTGGCGGAATTATTATAAACAATATATTGGTGAATCTCATGAAGCCAATATAAAATATAATTTATGATGGATGGATATTGATTTTATGTCACCATGTAATGTTTTATTTAATGTAGTTGTTTTATCTGTCTTAGGCAAGCTGTGGTCATTGCGCTTTTAGTGAAGGTTGGTGTGATCTCAGAATCTCACACCTGGGAGTGGGACAGTGTGGAGGCTGTAGCCACTGGATTGCAGGTGTGGTACTTTGGTCTGAGCACTAAACGACTTTTTTTGTAACAATACTTCGGACTGTAAATGGGACTTACCATTGGAAATCAGCTAGTGAGACGCTGGTTTAAAATATTTCTATACATTGTCTTTGTCTTACCATGTACCACTGCTGCTGCAGGGCCATTAATGAACTTCTAGTTGCACGAGTGGAAGTAACCTTCAAGATTTAGAGTCTGTGATTCTCTGTTCTCATAGGACTTCATCATCTGTGTGGAAATGTTTTTGGCAGCCATTGCCCATCACTTCAGCTTCACTTACAAACCCTACATACAGGAAGCAGAGGAAGGTTCCTGCTTTGATTCATTTCTGGCCATGTGGGATATCTCAGACGTACGGGCTGACATCTCAGAACAAGTGCGCAATGTCGGTGAGTCACTACACAGTCTTTTCTTATTAGTGTCGTATGGCCATAGGGTCTAGAAGCCTTTTTTGGTAAGTAAAAAAAAAAAGATTTTTACAAAATGCTTCATCTATCTATCTGTCTGTCTTTCTGAAAAAACTTTAGCTTTCTTCCAAAATATCTCAGGGGAACTCAAACCATTTGCAAGAGAAAGCAAATGCATTGACATATTCTTGAGCTCTGTATTGCAAAGCCAGGAATAATGCTACATTATTACCTTTAATTGTATGGTTCAAGTTTCTGAACACATACTAGTAGGGTTGGGTACCGAAACTCGGTTCCAATAGGGAACCGGTTCCGACGTAAACGGTAGTAACCAGACCGAATAAGAACGACAATTTCGGTGCCTGATTTCGGTGCCTGTAAAACATCTCGCGGCACGAATGATCCAATACATATAAATAAAACATCTCTAGTTAGCCAGCAGAGCATTAATTTCGTTCGTTTGTTAAATAAGAGGCGATCTAGCACTGAAATGTGTTTTTTAAATCAAGTGATCAAAGTGCTCTTTGCCTCTGCGATCAGTGGCGCGGATGGCTCGCGCACCCAGCATTTCACTCGGACGCGCGCTTCAATCGAGACTCTCTATTCGTTCCAGTGAACTCACAAAATATAATTCACAAAAACGTGTCCCTGCTTGATATACAACCACTGATGAGCATAATTGGTTTTGATGAGAACAAAAAAAAAAAGAAAAAAACTGTACGAAGGCGGATTACAACTCAGATCCTCTGACACGCTTGACGAAAGTTCAAGTTCAGCAGCTGCCAGTGTCTCTATAGCACGCAGTGTGTTTATCGTGCAATTTATATGCGAAAATTAGATTTTATGTGCATATGATAGGCTACGAGGTGTTCGCGTGCATTTGATGCGCACTTCATTGCGTGTAATACACACGCATCCCACACCACTAATTCTACCCAAAGCCAAATGTATTATACACACGCACCCCACACCACTACTAAACATAACCAACCCATGCGTATCCTATGCACGTAAAAACTAATTTTCGCGTATAAATTACACGATAAACTCACTGCGTGCTTGAGACGATCTAGTAGTGCGATCGGGTTGCGACATCACAGACGATGATAACAGCAGCCGTTCCTCTTCGGACAAGTCTATTAGGCCTATTTTAATGCCAACTGCAAACCTTGCATATCAAGTAGGCTAGCAAACACAGTTGCCATTAAACAGCGCGTGTGACAACGTGTGCAAAATGTTTTAACAAAGTTCCAACACTTCTTTATACGAGGCTATAGGCTACTGTGTGTGTTAAATATTTCTGCTCAGTGTCAGATATTTCTCTGCTTGAAGTAGTCATAATATGTGAAGACAACATGTTGATCTTAACTTAAGTATTTTACATCAGTAGCCTATTAAACGGCGCAATTTTCAATTTAATCAGAAAATCTTTAAATAGCCTATTTAAGTTAATATTGTGTCCAGTTTGGCCCTGTAAATAAAAGGGTATTATTTTTTGACAAAGTGTGTGCGGTTTCGTTTTCATAAGTATCGGAACAAGAACCGTTTAAGCACCGGAACCGTTTAAAAAATACCGAGTAGGTACTGGTATCGGATAAAACCCAACCGATACCCAACCCTACATACTAGGCATTGTTGACAGTGTTATTTTAGTGTTTTGACTGATTGCTGTAGCTGTCTTGGTTCAAGACGCATCATGGAGGACATTTGAACTGATGATCAAATGTCCTCATTACCACTAGTTATAGAATGAAATATTCTACAACGATTGTTGGCTTTTTGATGAATGCTTTGTAATTCTTCTGTAAGTCACTGTGGATAAAGTGTCTGCTAAATGCATACATGTAAATGAAATATACTTCTATGTTGAAAGAAACAGTACAACTTCCTGAAATGCATTGTCTCATGTAATCGCTCAGTCAGTTTTCAACTGCAGAAAGACATCAATAAAGCAGCTTGTAAACGATAACATGTAATGTGTAACAATAACATTTACCTCAGGAAAGCTATTCAGTGTCCATATCCTCCTTAGTTTGAATTTATTTGAGTGTTGATATATCTGGAAATAAATTGCAATTGAATTTATTTGTTTTGGACTTGTTAATCTTAACCTAGGTATAATATAAAGGGTTCCCTGAATAGTTTACAGCATATTATTTTCCTTAAGAAAAATTGACATGTACCGTTCCTGATACATATATACAAACTAGCCGATATCAAATCAAATTAAATCAAAAGCTTGAGAATCGGAATCAGAATTGAATCGTTTTGTGAAACCTGTGTCAATACCTGTCTCTATTAAAACAGTTATGCATCATATGTATGTGCTTTGTTTTATTACTTCAGGGAGAACGGTCATGGGTCGGCCAAGGAAAACGTATTTTGGTGAAGAGGTTTGCCAAGACGAGAACACGGGACTGCTGTCAGCTGGAGCTCAGGATCCAATTGAATCGTCTTCCACCCCTCCATCCCCCAAGGGCCGTTACCAGGGCATGGGTCACACCGTAACCCCTCACTCCATCTCTGCTCCTGCAAACCTTGGCTGCCTACCATGGGAAGGAGATGTGGATGACATCCCACCAATTGTGATATCTGGCGATTGTACAGACCAAAAGTGTTCAGACTATCCGGAGATTACTTAGCATCAGCTACCATAAGCTTTTATATTTAAAGCACATCAATCAATCTAGCTACCGTTAACTCTGCTAACTACTGGATACCTGTGGCTAATGAGTGTTCAGAGAGGCTCGGTGAAGCTTTGGTAGCAAGAACGTATATAAAGGACTTTGGCAGCGTTGGTCCGCTGTTTTTATCTCCATTTTGCAATTATTTTGCTGGAAACATGACCATATTATACAGTAAACTGACCTTTAAGTCAAGCACAGTAATTCCCCAATACCAGTTTTAAAATTTAATAATCAGTTGACGGTTCTTTTAAGACAGCTTTATGAATGTTTACTTATTGATAATGCTACTTCACAATTTTGTTGACGTTCTCTTGGAATTCGTTAGCAAGTCATTTTTACACCTTTTTTATCATTAGTGTTACTTTCACTAAATCCTTTTATGTTAATGAAAACACTACTTTTTTTAAATTTTATTTCTGAGGAGCAGCACCTTGATCATGGACAGTAATATGAAATGGCCAGGATGCCCTTAAGATTTGGAACACAATGTTTCATAATATATGCATGCGTTAAAGCAACTACAGTTTTGACTGTACCTCGGCTTTTAAGCACAAAGTACTGAAACACTCATATCTTTTGCTCAGTTCACTTCAGAGATTAGCAACTGTTCTTGGACTGCTTGCCTTCTAAACAGCTTCATGCTATTGTATCAAAACATAAATGCAGGTGTCATTTTTCTTTATTTTGTCAGAAATTAGTTATTAGAAACAAAAAACATATACATTTAATTTTTGGTTGTTTTAATGGCTAGACAAAGAAAATTGTTTAAAACCTTACTTTGAAAAGTATTGAAAATGTTGAATATTAACTTTTTAAGTTCACCTCGGGGAATGATGCAATGTTTAAATATCAGCCAAAGCCGTCTTGTTACTATTAAAGGGACAGTTTGACTAAAAATGAAAATTCTGTCAAAATGTACTTTCTCTCATGTCACTTTCTTTCATCATTGAATTATTTCACAATTTAATTTTTTTCCTCACATCAAGCACATGTGTTTGAGCTTGTTTACCATATTTGATGTGCATCAATCAATGTTTATATGTGAATAAAAGTTTAAATTAAATCTGCTCATTATATAAAGCTATTGTATCTCTTCAGAAGACTTCATATGGATTACGTTGACAATGTTTTTGAAGTGTCAACATTTTTGGTTGTACTTTCAAATGGAAGGACAATGAAAGTTTCTTCAAAAAATATATTCACTTGAACAAAAGTTTTATGGGTTTGGAATGACATGGGGGTGAGTAATTGATGACAGATTTTTCATTTTAAGGGGAATCTTCTCTTTAAGAAATCATAATTTTTCTTTGTTCATTTTGGGTGTCAATAGTCTGTTAGTACACAACATTTGCTGCACATGAGCTATACATATTAGATATATAGCATAACAGCACAGGCAGATCGTTTTATCATTACAGATGTGGCCCTGTGGGAAATCCCATTTAATTGTTTTTATGAACTGTCTCGGTTTCATTCAGAGAGATGCATATTCTGCAATGGTTTGTACTGCTGTTGCATTGCCTTATCTAACAGTGGTTGTCACAAATAATTAAACTTCACATGGAAATGTGTATTGAGTATTTCTGCTAAAATCCCATTCCAAAGGGATTCTTCACCCAGAAATTGCCATTTACTAACTCCCATGTCATTCCAAACCTGTATGACTTACTTTCTTCAGCGTACCTATATGATTTCCACCGACTTCTATTCAACAGAGAGAAAAAAAAACAAAAAACACTGAGACATTTCTCAAAATATCTTTTGTTCCACATAAGTATGAAAGTCATGCAGGTTTGGAACAACATGAGGGTGAGTAAATTATTTCAAATAATTGTCATTTTTGGGTGAACTTTCCTTTTAAACATACCTACAAGAATCAAGTCACACAGTCATGGTGAAATTATTTTATAGTAAAATGTGTTCTGTTGCTAAAAACAATAACTTTGTTTATCATACAGCAGTTAAATAATTGCCCAATTAGCAACAGATTTTGGAGTATGTTAAACTATATATCGGTACAGAATCCCTCCCATCATGAGTCACTGGTCACAGGCTCTGCCTGACTGATGACATCATCAGCCCCCCTATTCCTGTTTAACAGCTGTAATGGATATGCTGCTCTTGTGGAGCCGGATGCTGAGGCAGACCCACTCTCCTCTGCTGACCGCCAGGGGTTGCTGGAGGACCACCGCCGCCTGCTTCCAGTGAGAGTCCTCACTGAAGGTGCTGACGCTCTGCTCAGAGTCCAGATGGATCTGGTACCAGAAGGGAATGGCAGTCACCTTGCCTGAGGTGCTGACCTGCACCTAACAAGAGCAAAAGAATAAAAGGCACCTTAATAGAAAATCATGGGCCACTAGGGAGACTCAAAATTACTTGCAATTAGATAAAAAAATAAATAAAAAAAATTATAATAAGCTCAAAACAACCAAGTATCAAGATGTTTCTTGTTTTAATTCACCCCCTCAACAAATGTGTGTTTCCACTGAAGACGCAGGGTTTTCCTTGGTCCCACAACTTTTTCTAGACTTGGAAAAGTCATGTAAATCAATTTTAAAAATTTTAAATGCCTTAGGCAATTTTATAATTAATATACTTTTGATTTTTAATCTGGTATAAATTGTGAGTAAAAATATTTTTAAAGATCTTTATCCATAAATCACGAATGATACTTTTTTTCTAGTTTTCCTTTTAGTTTTAGTAATTTTACTACATCCAATATTTCGTATTTTCTTTTCTTTCAATTAATAAAAATCAGTTAAAAATTACACTAATAGAGGGAACCCAAAAGAACCAGAACCAAAAACTCACTTTGACTTCTCTGTCGGTGTAATTGGCAGTGTTGTTCATGAGGTCTAGTGCGAAGAGTTCTACTGGTTCACTAAGATGTGTACATTCAAGGGTGGAAAGGTCCAAAAACATATGAACAGGTACCTGAGGGAGAAAACACACATTACAGAGACATTTGATCAAATTCACAGAAAACCACATCATGTACGTTATTGAAATTCTCTCAGTCCTGAATTATCAGAACACCCCAGTTCATACACAGCTTTAATACAATAGGGCATGAAATGGAAAATGTGATCTTTGATAAGCTAATAATCTTTCATATCTCACTAATTGTATGACATAAATATGTTGTTTCTGTTAAGGAAGTATGGCATTGATTGGACAATATTCCAATAATCAGCTTTACAATAAACCACAAAGCAGGGTTGTTTCTGATCATTTTGGTACCAAAGGTGGCACATTTAACATGTTCACTGAGATTCCATTCAATAAAACCTAAAAAAAAAAAATAAAAATATACAGTGAGGAAAATTAGTATTTGAACACCCTGCTATTTTGCAAGTTCTCCCACTTGGAAATCATGGAGGGGTCTGAAATTGTCATCGTAGGTGCATGTCCACTGTGAGAGACATAATCTAAAAAAAATAAATAAAAAAAACGAGAAAATCACAATATATGATTTTTTAACTATTTATTTGTATGATACCAATATCAATTAGTTTCTTATTTAAACGAAAGTCAAGTAAATCTACACCAAATGCAATTTGGGTTTCGAAAACAATATTCTACTGAAACTGCTAATTGTTATTTTGTCGAACAAATTAGAAGTCAACTTGACAAAGGTGGTGTTGTTGGAGCTGTGTTTTTAGATTTAGCAAAGGCATTCGATACAGTGAATCATAACTGTTTAATGTCAAAACTTCAGAATTTTAATTTATCAGATGCTGCCTTGATGTGGATGAAATCATACCTCAGTAATAGAAGTCAATGCACAAGAGTGGCTGATAAATGCTCTTCATTTGCTAATTGTCCTACGGGGGTTCCTCAGGGGTCAATTTTAGGACCGATTTTATTTAGTATTTATATTAATGATCTGCCTCAAGTATGTCCAGGAATAGATGTTATAATGTATGCGGATGATACTGTGCTTTTTACTCATGCAAGAACTAAAGAACTAGTTGCAAACAAACTGTCATCTGCAATGGTGAAAGTCTCAAATTGGTTGAATGAGTCTTGTTTGTCTCTAAATGTAACTAAAACTGTATGCACGTATTTCACTGCACGAAAACAAAACTCTGTGAATCCAGATATTATATTTAATGGTGAAGCAATCAAATTTGTGACGCATGTTAAATATTTAGGAATAATAATAGACCAACACCTGTCTTTTAAAAAGCAAGTAAAAAGGGTTATAAATAATGTTAAATTCAATTTGATTAATTTTAAAAGCATCAGGCACCAGCTCTCTGAATCAGCTGCACTTCTTTTAGTACATACTCTGATTCTGCCTCACTTGTCGTATTGCATAACAACCTGGTCACAAGCAGATGCAACTACACTGAAGCCTGTGTACTCCCTTCACAAACAAATCATGAAAGTGTTAGATAAAAAACCAAGGGACTACCATCATTGTACTATTTTAAAAAGGTTAAATTTTTTAAATATGAATAATTTTGTATTTTATACTGATGTGTGCCTGATGTACAAAATTATTCATAATCTTGCTCCACCCCCTCTTCAGGGATGTGTGACCCATAATGGAAGTGCGGGTAGGACTAGAGCATCTGCCAGGGGAGATTTGGTACCGCAGTACAGAAAAACAGCCTTTGGGCAAAAAGCCTTTTCAGTTAGAGTAGTGGGGTTGTGGAATTCCCTACCTACAAACATTCGAAGCCTCAATAGCTTCCCAATTTTTAAAAATAAGCTTAAGTACTTTCTACTATCACAACAGATCTGCAACCACTAATGACTGTGTTGTACATTATCTGTTTTATATTCTGGTTTTAAATTTTATATTCTGAACATGTATGTATTGTGATGTTTTATGTAGGACATATGTAATGCATGTTATTTTATTTGTTTACCTGCCCAGGGACAGCAGATGTAAACTAGCTATTAGCTAATTCTGGTGCAATTAATCTAATTGTGCATTGTCCCTGTAAAAATAAACAATAAAATGAAAAATGAAATAATACACTAAGATGTCATGGTTTGAAATCATGCATGGCACGGAAGGTTCCCCTCCTTAAACCAGCACATGTCAAGGCCCGTCTTAAGTTTGCCAATGACCATTTGGATGATCCAGAGGAGTCATGGGAGAAAGTCATGTGGTCAGATGAGACCAAAATAGAACTTTTTGGTCATAATTCCACTAACCGTGTTTGGAGGAAGAAGAATGATGAGTACCATCCCAAGAACACCATCCCTACTGTGAAGCATGGGGGTGGTAGCATCATGCTTTGGGGGTGTTTTTCTGCACATGGGACAGGGTGACTGCACTGTATTAAGGAGAGGATGACCGGGGCCATGCATTGCGAGATTTTGGGGAACAACCTCCTTCCCTCAGTTAGAGCATTGAAGATGGGTCGAGGCTGGGTCTTCCAACATGACAATGACCCGAAGCACACAGCCAGGATAACCAAGGAGTGGCTCTGTAAGAAGCATATCAAGGTTCTGGCGTGGCCTAGCCAGTCTCCAGACCTAAACCCAATAGAGAATATTTTGCTCAAACTCTGTGTTTCTCAGCGACAGCCCAGAAACCTGCCTGATCTAGAGAAGATCTGTGTGGAGGGGTGGGCCAAAATCCCTCCTGCAGTGTGTGCAAACCTGGTGAAAAACTACAGGAAACGTTTGACCTCTGTAATTGCAAACAAAGGCTACTGTACCAAATATTAACATTGATTTTCTCAGGTGTTCAAATACTTATTTGCAGCTGTATCATACAAATAAATAGTTTAAAAAAAATCATACATTGTGATTTCTGGATTTTTTTTTTAGATTATGTCTCTCACAGTGGACATGCACCTTCGATGACAATTTCAAACCCCTCCATGATTTCTAAGTGGGAGAACTTGCAAAATAGCAGGGTCCAAGTTCAAATACTTATTTTCCTCACTGTATATAAAAAGACCCATTTTGGCATGTACACTAGAATGTGCCCTTGAGTTTGCAGGTCAAAGTTGACTAAACTGAATGCAAACATTACACAATTGCGGGCGGTCATGGCTTAATGGTATTTTTGGTATTGGTATTTTTGAAAGAAGTCTCTTATGCTTACCAAGGCTGCATTTATTTGACAGTAAAACAAATTAATATATTTGTGAAAAATATTTGTAAACAACAATTGTGAAATATTTGTATTAGTTTAAAATAACGATTTTACTTGAATATATTTTAAATGTAATGCATTCCTGTTATGGCAAAACTGAATATGAAATAATTAATAAAATATTATGATTAACAATTACTGACTCTAATGCTTATGTTATGCACTTCAAATTCTGCACGAAGACAATATGTTATGATGAAGATGAGCAAAGCCAACATTTTACATTTTCACCCTCTTTAAGTTTTAAAGAACTTTAAGTTTTAAATAAAGTATTGACAAATGACTATGGAAACTGATATACAGTGAAGAAAATATGTATTTGAACTAGGGTGACCACCTGCTAATAAGCCCAAGGGGGGACAAGGGGTATGTTTCTGAGGGACAATGTGGGACACTGCCTGGCGCGGCGGTGCCACCACCCCACGGGCAGATTCACTGATAGTGGTTTAGATTACCCATTTCTAGCACATACCACCTTACATGGTATATTAATAATGCCCTGTGTAATTGCTGATGTATGCTCATGAATAGGCCAACCAATGTGTATTTTTTTCTAAATAAAGATTCATAATATTTTGAACATTAGTGAATTGAATTGATTGATTTACTTTAGCTATTTAATTTTATTTATTTTTTCATTACAATTTATTCACTTTAAATAAATTATAATATAAAATTATAGGATTAACAGGAATTGTAGTTGCAACACCGGGAACAGTTAAAAAAAAGAGAGTCCCTCTCGGTATCTCCCTCAACACCTTTCAGCAACAAATATTAATTTCCCCAGTCTTTCTTGTACCCACACCTTCTCTTTTTAATTGATGATGGCGGTGCGGTGCCTCAGACTTCATTCTCTTTCTCCATTTTTCGAATTGGAAAGCGCGCATCTAAAAGTTCATTCCCAGTGTGTCGGTGTGCATATGCGTGCGCTGTCATGACAACAACGAAAAAGTTATCAACAACCTAGTCAGCAGTTCAACTGAAGCCTTGTTTATACTCAACGCGTCCGCACGAGCGCGAGTCTCCGCTGACTGCGCGCGCACCTCTCCAAACGGACGAGGCGTTTATACTTGACGCGCTCGCCGTTGTGCTATTCTGTGAAACGACAGGGGGCGACTTGGAGTAATTCTCCTCTAAACCACCAGGAATTAGCAGTGAAGAAGTAGTTTTCCGTTTATTAGTAGTTTATTCATTGCTGATTCATAAAAGAGTAATAAATGCAGTAGGTTTATTGTAGCCTACTTTCACTGCATGTAAACTAAACAACTGAAGCCTTATTGAAGAGTGTTTAAACCTTAATTTCATAAGCAGGGCTTACTTCTGTTATGGTAGGCTTATTTTGTAAATGTAACCAATTACTTTAGACAAGTGCAAACTGGGTGCTTAATGCAAATGTGTTCCTATTTACAAAATGAGAGGCTTTTATGGTCGCCCATCAATGCAAATGTCTCTGTGTATAGAAGGATCATAAACATGCTGGTACAGATGTACCAGTTCGGCCAGATTCGGCTCGAAGTCGTTCATCTTCGGATGCGGCGCCGCGCGCGATGTTACAAAAAGTGCCGTGCACACCGCCAGGCGAAATGGGGTCTTGCGGACCCAACGCGCGCTACCGCCCACACCGCAATGACGTCATTTTTGCCGCGCGCACCTTCACGCTCTTGCAGACGCGGCGAGTATAAACAAGGCTTGATGGGTGGGTCACGTAGGTGTGGCAACAGTAGCGTGCTGAACTGTCAAGTAATGTTCGTTTGGCTGCCTGGGGCTCGAGGATATAAAGCGACCAACTTTTTTTTTGAGCAAGAATTGATTATGCGTGACACGGTCTCAATTTGCGGGACGCATGAATTGGGCTTCAAACGCTGTGCGCGCACGCGCTACGCGGGACGGGTGGTCACCCTAATTTGAACACCCTGCTATTTTGCAAGTTCTCCCACTTAGAAATCATGGAGGGGTCTGAAATTGTCATCGTAGGTGCATGTCTACTGTGAGAGACATAATCAAAAAAAATAAATATCCAGAAATCACAACGTATGATTTTTAACTATTTATTTGTAAGATACAGCTGCAAATAAGTATTTGAACACCTGAGAAAATCAATGTTAATATTTGGTACAGTAGCCTTTGTTTGCAATTACAGAGGTCAAACGTTTCCTGTATTTTTTCACCAGGTTTGCACACACTGCAGGAAGGATTTTGGCCCACTCCTCCACACAGATCTTTTCTAGATCAGTCAGGTTTCTGGGCTGTCGCTGAGAAACACGGAGTTTGAGCTGCCTCCAAAGATTCTCTATTGGGATTAGGTCTGGAGACTGGCTAGGCCACGCCAGAACCTTGATATGCTTCTTACAGAGCCACTCCTTGGTTATCCTGGCTGTGTGCTTCGGGTCATTGTCATGTTGGAAGACCCAGCCTTGACCCATCTTCAATGCTCTAACTGAGGGAAGGAGGTTGTTCCCCAAAATCTCGCAATAAATGGCCCTGGTCATCCTCTCCTTAATACAGTGCAGTCGCCCTGTCCCATGTGCAGAAAAACACCCCCAAAGCATGATGCTACCAGCCCCGTGCTTCACAGTAGGGATGGTGTTCTTGGGATGGTACTCATCATTATTTTTCCTCCAAACACGGTTAGTGGAATTATGACCAAAAAGTTCTATTTTGGTCTCATCTGACCACATGACTTTCTCCCATGACTCCTCTGGATCATCCAAATGGTCATTGGCAAACTTAAGATGGGCCTTGACATGTGCTGGTTTAAGCAGGGGAACCTTCCGTGCCATGCATGATTTCAAACCATGACGTCTTAGTGTATTACCAACAATAACCTTGGAAACGGTGGTCCCAGCTCTTTTCAGGTCATTGACCAGCTCCTCTCGTGTAGTTCTGGGCTGATTTCTCACCTTTCTTAGGATCATTGAGACCCCACGAGGTGAGATCTTGCATGGAGCCCCAGTCCGAGGGAGATTGACAGTCATGTTTAGCTTCTTCCATTTTCTAATGATTGCTCCAACAGTGGACCTTTTTTCACCAAGCTGCTTGGCAATTTCCCCGTATCCCTTTCCAGCCTTGTGGAGGTGTACAATTTTGTCTCTAGTGTCTTTGGACAGCTCTTTGGTCTTGGCCATGTTAGTATGGATTCTTACTGATTGTATGGGGTGGACAGGGGTCTTTATGCAGCAAACGACCTCAAACAGGTCCATCTAATTTAGGATAATAAATGGAGTGGAGGTGGACATTTTAAAGGCAGACTAACAGGTCTTTGAGGGTCAGAATTCTAGCTGATAGACAGGTGTTCAAATACTTATTTGCAGCTGTATCATACAAATAAATAGTTAAAAAATCATATATTGTGATTTCTGGATTTTTTTTATTTTTATGTCTCTAACAGTGGACATGCACCTACGTTGACAATTTCAGACCCCTCCATGATTTCCAAGTGGGAGAACTTGCAAAATAGCAGGGTGTTCAAATACTTATTTTCCTCACTGTACAAGCCGCCTCACAAACAGCTCGCGGGTAACAAAAGTTATTTTTCGTGGATTATATCGCTTTAACAGTCAAAAACATGCGAAAATTATGTAAATTTCGGTCTTGGTGAGTATCCTCTGAACACAGTCGGTTATGTCTAAAATAAGCATACATCGCACGTGACCGAATAATGTTGGTGGCTACAGGATCTGTGCACTAGCTCTTACAGTGACAGCAGCCATATAGTCTGTCATTAATTTGGTTGTCAAAACAACAAAACATAGCTTTCATTTTAAGGAATCAGGATTAATAGCCTATGTATTTAATTTACTCAGGACTAAAATACTACCCAGTGTTATTTTAAATTTGATTACTTTATTCAGTCTCTGTAGTACTATTTCTGAATACTAGTGTCAGACCTAAGCAAAAACTTTTCTCTTTATTTCTCTTTATAGGTATCTTTATTGTATTGTATTTTTTTTCTACTTTTTTCAAATTAATTCAAAGATTGAAATCAAGCTTCCTTGTGTTGCGTAAATTCTTAAGAACAAAATTACCCCATTGTAAAATGCAATGAGTGGGCATACATTTAAGAGATAAATGTAATTTAAAAAAAGTCTAAACGCCCTGACTTGGTTTGTAAATTAGATTTGTATAATAAATTAGATTTGGCTGCAGTGTGAACAAAGTCTGGATTGCATTGAACGTCAAAATACCAGAGAACATTTCAGAGCAAATATGGGACCTCATACACAAAGACAAGAGATGAATATTGAGCACAGTATTCACAGAGCTATTAAAAAACCTACTGTAAATTGATTGATGAATGGAGCGATGTTGAACCCAAGAGTCGGCTCTGTTCCTTGGACGGCGCTTTCCAGAAGCAGCGTGTCTGACTCAACAAGCATACCGTGAATCACAATGCGCTCTGGAAAAATCTGTCCACCATCCTCCAACAAGCACCTGAAATGTTTACAAAAAGAACTGTAAGCCAACCTAAAGAAAATAACTAACCATAGTAAGTTTTACACTCTTACCTAGCTAACGTTGCTTTCTCCAAAAGTTTCTGTCTAATAAGGCCGCAGGTCTCTATGCAGTCTAGTATGATGGCGCTCCAGAGCTTCTCGATGGATGGCCGCTGAAGAACTGCAGAATCGTCCTCTACGTGACTCAACCAAAACTCTAGTGCACTTTCAAGCACACCATTTTCTTTGGCCAGCAGTCTCAGCATAGTCTGGTGATGTTCCTTCTCAACTGAGCTGTAGGCTTGAACCAATCTAGAGCTGTTTTGTTTATCTTCACTTGAATCGGAGTCTAACTGGGCTGCCATCAAGGAGAGCACAGAAAAGCCCTCAGAGACATCAAGCACATAGATTGGGTCAAGTTCTGTGTCTGACTCCTGTGACCTCCTAGTCGACTTTAGAGAAACCAAAAGTTTGCTCATGGCCTTCTGGAAGCTGTTATGATACACTGTGTTATTGAGGAGGGCAATCTCTGAGGACTCCAGCATAAAAGCGCAAGAAGGTTTCTCCTGGGTGGTTTGAAGGCCAGCCAGAGCACTGCACAGCTCTGACTCAGGGTTTGCATTGAGAATTTTGGAAGGTCCTTTAGTTACATTGTCCATTTGAAATGTGTGTCCGTCTCTTACGATAGCAATGCAGCACAGCCTCAGATAAGAGTCCTTACAGGAAACTTCCACCAGTATTTCATCACCACATTTCACAGTGTCTAAGGGACGACATGAATTGATTTATTTTATTTAACGCCATAGCAGCATCAAATGCTATATTCATGGCAAACTCAACAGTATTAAAATTTGCAATACTCATAATAAGGGACAACATGAATTAAAGTCCATTCATTAGGTGTGTTTCACTTAAAGTGGCACTGCATAGACCGATCGGTGTATGACATCAAAGTACCGTGAGACCGATTTGAAACATTACGGAGCCGTCTGCTCTCTAATCGCTCTCAAGGTACTTTTATGTCATACACCGATTGGTCTGTGCAGCGCCACTTCAAGTCAAACACACCTACTATTATTTAAAAAATCTACTGACATTAGAACTGGCTGTAGATAAATCTATAATCTTCTTCACTAAATAGGACTAAACACTATCCCCCAGTTTCACAGACAAGTGTTAAGCTAGTCCCAAACTAAAACAGATGTTTGAGCTATTTCTTAAATATGTCAGTGCCATTGTTTTGTCTCAAGATGCACACCAGTAATGTTTTTTTTTTTTCTAAGGCATGTTTATAAAACCTACTTAAATGTCCTAATTGAACTAAGGCCTAATTCTGGCTTAATCTAAACCCTGTTTGTGAAACCAGGCCTCGATCTAATGCAAATATAATATGCAAATAAACAGCTACGTATTACTTTCAACCTCATGTGATGCATATTGAACACACAAAAAAATTGTGCTGGATGAAATAGTCAGTTCGAATTTGATTAGCTGCGAATAGGGGGAACACTGTTTTATTACAGAAGATTTTTTTTTCAAGCCAGTTATTGTGGCATCATCCATTTCAAATAACCCACCAATAAATTGCATACAAGTGGATAATTGGCCAAATGGTCTTTTCCTGTCTAAATGGGCAGTTGTTTTGAAAAATTAGCTTAATCTAAAAAAAAATAAGATCAAAATAAACTAAAGAGGGTCTATATTGAAGGGTAAATTGCTGATAATGTGCAATTAGTGAGACTACTTCATATTCTTGTAGGAAAGGGTTCTGTCATTGCATCAAGAAACTCATTAAAGCAACAAGTTCTAGAGCAGTGAGTGGTTCTCAACCATTTTCACTCCAAGGCAGCCCATTGTCCACAACAATATGCGAAGGTCCCATATAGACCAATTTTCAGTTGGTAAATATAGTGATGTTTTTTTGTGGGCGGAGCTTAGGTGGGGGCAGAATGATCCCTCTGGCCGCTTCACTAACGTTTTGTTAGCTTGTTTTTTAACAATGACGGGATAAAATCCGATTTTATCTTAATGTGCAAGGTCACTCACTGTCCAGGACCGCGATTGTTATTTGCAAAAGTTAATTTTAACGGACGGACCCAGATTGGCTGACCCGTACACACTCACTCAATGGATGGACGATCTGACAGGATTAACGTTAACTCTACCGCCGGTTGAGAGGCCTGACTTCTACACCTACCTGATAGAGAAACCGAGTGGAAAAAGAGGGCATATAAATCTTTAGATGCCTATAACTATGTGCTGAATGGTCATGTACAAGACTCGTGTGGTACGATCCGCAGTTCTGCCTAGTCAGCGCCAAGAAGACGTGACATTACAGTATTATTTTAATGATGTGAATATTTTCTAGAAAAAAAAAATCCAGATACAGCATATTAATTTTTCTCGATTCTTTCACCCAACAACATAAGATGACATTTAATAACAATAATAATAATTTAAACTCCTTATTATGTAGCCGAATCTGTGCTGGTTTGTGTTGGCCGCCTCCAGTTTTCCGTTCGTTTTGCCACCAGCTAACGCTGTGATGTAGGCTCGAAATTGGTCTATATAGCCTAGATTAAAATAAATAACTAAAATAATTTGAATTCAAATTAGAATAATTACATTTTAGGATGCCGGATGTTTTAAGAGCTAAATGTTGTTCAAAGTTCAAGGTTTAACCAATTAAAGTAGAGAATTCTGGATATTCATTGTAAAAAGGCTTCAAAACCACTGCTCTAGAGTCATGGTCCTCTTTACAATATTCTCTATATTTTTTAATTGATAGGCAGCAGTTCTTACTGAATGGAGTTTGCACTGGATATATGGCCTGCTCCCAGCATGTGTCTTCCTGTGGGCCAGTGGACAGGTGGTTGTCCTGGTCCAGGTGTAGCTGAAACCATACTGCCAGAGCATCAAGAATACCATCCCGAGTCACACACAGCCGCATAAGCATCACCTCTCTGGAGCAAAGACCCTCCAGCTCCTGCAACACAGATAATGCTCAGGACCTCTTAATATGCTCATGTCACTTTAGGTAATTCAGTTGTGTCGTTTCTCTACCATTTGCCTAATGGTCACAGCATGTCTCTGTTGCACTACAGGTAAGATGTTTAAATGTTAAATGTTTTTGAAACAAGTCTCTTATGTCACACTGCTGGGTGAGCACCTGCTGCATTTATTTGATAAAAAATATAGCAATAACAGTACAATTTAAAATACTTGTTTTCTATTTTAATTTGTAATTTATTCCTGTGATGTAAAGCTGAATTTTCAGCATCATTTCTCCAGTCTTCAGTGTCACATGATCCTTCAAAATCATTCTAATATGCCGATTTGCTGCCCAAGAAATTATATATACAGTATGCAATATATATATATATACACTCACCGGCCACTTTATTAGGTACCCCATGCTAGTAACGGGTTGGACCCCCTTTTGCCTTCAGAACTGCCTCAATTCTTCGTGGCATAGATTCAACAAGGTGCTGGAAGCATTCCTCAGGGAGTTTGGTCCATATTGACATGATGGCATCACACAGTTGCCGCAGATTTGTCGGCTGCACATCCATGATGCGAATCTCCCGTTCCACCACATCCCAAAGATGCTCTATTGGATTGAGATCTGGTGACTGTGGAGGCCATTTGAGTACAGCGAACTCATTGTCATGTTCAAGAAACCAGTCTGAGATGATTCCAGCTTTATGACATGGCGCATTATCCTGCTGAAAGTAGCCATCAGAAGTTGGGTACATTGTGGTCATAAAGGGATGGACATGGTCAGCAACAATACTCAGGTAGGCTGTGGCGTTGCAACGATGCTCAATTGGTACCAAGGGGCCCAAAGAGTGCCAAGAAAATATGGTAACACTTTATTTGAAGGGGTGTGCATAAGACTGACATGACACTGTCATAAACATGACATAACACCTGTCATGAACATGAAGGAGTCTTTATGAATGTTTATGACTGTTGTCATTAAGTGTCATTCGGTAAATTATGACACTTTTAATGCAAAGTTGACATTGTTTAAAATGTCTTTGTTATGACAACTTGACATTAACCAAGAAATCATAACCTGTTTCAACTTTGGCCGTCATGACACCATTATAACTGTGTCATGAATATTTTACTTGTCCTCAAGTAAAGTGGAACACATTGCACTAGTTATAAAGATGTCATTAATGGTTATTACACTGTCAAATGCTTTAAGTTTGATAATTAGACCTGTTATGACATATTTGTGACAGGTTGACAGGTTATGATTTCTTGGTTAATGTCAAGTTGTCATAACAAAGACATTTCTGTCTTGGGTAATGTCAAGTTGTCATAACAAAGACATTTTTTGTCTTTGTTAATGTCAAGTTGTCATAACAAAGACATTTTAAACAATGTCAACTTTGCATTAAAAGTGTCATAATTTACCGAATGACACTTAATGACAACAGTCATAAACATTCATAAAGACTCCTTCATGTTCATGACAGGTGTTATGTCATGTTTATGACAGTGTCATGTCAGTCTTATGCACACCCCTTCAAATAAAGTGTTACCGAAAATATTCCCCACACCATGACACCACCACCACCAGCCTGAACCGTTGATACAAGGCAGGATGGATCCATGCTTTCATGTTGTAGACGCCAAATTCTGACCCTACCATCCGAATGTCGCAGCAGAAATCGAGACTCATCAGACCAGGCAACGTTTTTCCAATCTTCTATTGTTCAATTTCGATGAGCTTGTGCAAATTGTAGCCTCAGTTTCCTGTTCTTAGCTGAAAGGAGTGGCACCCGGTGTGGTCATCTGCTGCTGTAGCCCATCTGCCTCAAAGTTCGACGTACTGTGCGTTCAGAGATGCTCTTCTGCCCACCTTGGTTGTAACGGGTGGTTATTTGAGTCACTGTTGCCCTTCTATCAGCTCCAACCAGTCTGGCCATTCTCCTCTGACCTCTGGCATCAACAAGGCATTTCCGCCCACAGAACTGCCGCTCACTGGATGTTTTTTCTTTTTCGGACCATTCTCTGTAAACCCTAGAGATGGTTGTGCGTGAAAATCCCAGTAGATTAGCAGTTTCTGAAATACTCAGACCAGCCCTTCTGGCACCAACAATCATGCCACGTTCAAAGTCACTCAAATCACCTTTCTTCCCCATACTGATGCTCGGTTTGAACTGCAGGAGATTGTCTTGACCATGTCTACATGCCTAAATGCACTGAGTTGCCGCCATGTGATTGGCTGCTTAGAAATTAAGTGTTAACGAGCAGTTGGACAGGTGTACCTAATAAAGTGGCCGGTGAGTGTATATATATATATAAAATCAATGTTGAAAACAGTTGTGTGATGCTTAATATTTTTTGGGACACCATTTCCATCTTTATTTAGTGAATAGAAAGTTCAAAAGAATTTATTATTTAGCATTTATTTTTATTAATTGAATTATTTTATTACATTTTAAGTGTTGTTACTGTCACTTTTGATCAGTTTAATGCATCCTTGCAGAAACAACAAACCTGTTTGAGATTTGTTTTATTATCAAAAGAAAATTTGAGTTCAACACCCTACTGCTAAATACCTGGCTCTATATGTTGACTGAGTACAATACCTGCACATTATTGAAGTCTATGTCCAGAGCTGTGAAAGGCTGCGTGAGCTGAATGTATCCTCCACGCAGGCGGCTCAGTCTTTCAGTGGTGTAGGGCTCTGTGCTGTCCTCAGTATCAGCAAAACAGCTAACAGGACTATAGATCTGTCCTACAACAGACAGATCCAAGCCTCCCAATGAAGACACACACAGCCTGCAGAGGGTTGAGTGGATGGTTAAGATGTGCAATGCTTTTAGTAATTCAGTCACTGAATGTTTATTGTGTTCTTTGTAACATCATACTCTCTAGAGCCTGCTACTTTGATAACAGTTTTTATATTTGAATTTTCAACTGTTTAAAAAGTAATGCAATATAAATGTTAGACATTCAAAACGTGTCATTCATGCATGAGCAGCTTTAGTCACTCACCTGTGGTGTCTCCGGATCTCATGGCATTGCACAGCGACTCCAAACACAGTTGCGCCGGCAGGTATTACGCGGCCCGTTTGTGAGGGACTGGACAAGGGTTCTCGAAAGCTCTGTTGAGATGATTTAATAATTAGTTGGAATGAGTTGAAAATTATGAATCACTAATGTTTTTCTTTTAAATCCAATGTGTATGAAATTAGGGTCCAATTCTCACTATGAACTAGTTGCTTATTAGCATGCATATTACTAGGATATTGTCTGTTTATTAGTACTTATAAAGAACATATTAATGCCTGATTCTGCATGACCATATTCTACATCCCTTAATCCTACCCAATACCTAAACTTAACAACTACCTTACGAACTATTAATAAGCAGTAATTAGGGGTTTATTGAGGCAAAACTCGCAGTTATAGTGATAATTGTGACAATTGAACCGTAAACTAAAGTGTGACCATATATATATATATAAAAAAACAAAATGTAATATTAACAACATGTATCAATTATAGAAGCTTGCTTCCGCCACGACCATTCTGACTTTTTTTATTTCGCAAGATATATTTGCGTTTATTATTGCGTTTTTACATTTCAAGTTTCTGAGAATTTTCTAAGAATTGCATGATATAAACTCGCAATTTTGACTTTGTTTCAGAATTGCTTAATATAAACACTTAATTCTCAGGCCAAGTATTTTTTCCTCAGAACTAAGAAAAGAATTGCGAGGAAAAAGCTGTGATGCTTAATTGCGCAGGGGGAAAAAGGTCAGAATTGCGAGTTTATATCTAGCAATTCTGAGAAAAAAAAAGTCAGAATTGAGAGATGCTTCCATAATCAGTTTTTGGATCAGTGGAAAAAAAATCCTTATTGTTGAGCTCTGTTATGGTACCATGTTGATTTTAAAACAGATTCACAAATGCATGTATCTTGAGTAGTCACTAGGTGTCCCTGTTGGCTAAATCTCTGATAATGATACTGAAAAAGCTTAACATATCTAAAATAAGGATTTAGATTAAATAATCTAGTTCTAGGACAGGTTTTTTGGGGGGGGGTTTTTGGCCAAGATTGCCATTAAGAGAGACAGAGACAGAAATCTCTTAGTCACTGACCATGGCCGGATAAACATTGGATCAGACAGGATAAAGTCATTTGTATAAAAGGATTACACTATAATCAGAGTTTAGTTTGAGGCATCACGTGACCCCACTGTAGGTTTGCTGATCAGAACAATCAATACTGCATACATATAGTGAAATCGCTGAGAAAGTGACTTACAGGTGGAGGTAACAGTAGGTGCTTCCATGCATGGATCAGACTCTCAATGATGCCCTCACCAAACAGCCCTGCATCTACTGTCTCTGTTACAACCAGAGACACTCTAAAGAAAGGAATATAATACAGGTCAACACACTCTTGTTATCTTCAATGGGCACCATAGTGAACTGTGTATATGATTGAAAAGTTTGATTAAAAACAAAACTTTTTATTTTATTTTTTATTTTACTTAAAATTTAAATAAGTCAGTCGGAATTTGCTTTTCGTCAATGCAATATTTTACACGTACTGTAATACATTAGATTTTCAGTATTTAATTTACAATTTAGTAAAAGTTACAAGTTTGGAAAAAGTTTGGGTCAGTATGATTTTCTTTTCACATTAAATTGTAAAAACATTATTTTCATCAAACCATCCTGAAAATTAGAAGAAATGTTTCTTGAGCAGCAAATCAGCATTTAAGTATGAAGTACCTAACTTTGCCACAAAAGGAATAAATTACATCTTAAAATTCATTAAAACAGAAAACAGTTATTTTAAATTTTAATAATATTTCACAATACTATTTTACTGTATTTTTGATCAAATAAGTGTGAGCATAAGAGGCTTCTTTCAAAAACGTTTAAAAATCCAACGGGTTGGATTTATGTTTGCAAAAAACAGAGATTGTTATTTTTCCAGCTTAAAACCATGTCAATACGGATTTGGTTAACTGCATAAAGAGATTCTTTACCTATTTGGAATGTCTTTTGGAATTTCCATGTCCAGAGACTTTAGGTGAACAATCTTGATGCTATCTGCCATCCCATTGGCTGAGACCACCTCGCATGCCAGCTCATACATTGTCTTTGACAGCTCACAGGCATAGACCTCAGCAGCGCCTGCCATCTTTGCACACATTCTAACATACCAACCAAACAGCGTCAAACCACACTCACCATTGTATATCAGTTGTAGCAGACGTTTGTTAGGTAACAATGTTATGTAATAGTTTCGGAAAAATCTTACCCAAGGATGCCGGTGCCAGTTCCAATGTCCAGAACGGAGCTGCATCCTCCCTCAACAGCTTTCTTAATAGCCAACTGGTACTTGTGGTTCCGCCCATGGTCGTTGAGCATTAAGAAGTGCCAGCGTTCCACCAACCAGTTTGCAACACGGTAAAAGTTCTCTTTCGCCTCTGGGAAGTCTGGTCGGAGTTTAAGGGCTTTGTAAAAATGCCCAGCAGCCTCATCCCGAAATCCCATTCTGAAACAAACGAAACCAATCCAACAATCAACTATGTTTGATTGATTATGTCTTTTTTATTCTTTTCTGTTACAACATTTTTTTGTTCAAATAAATAAACGTTTATATGTATTTATATATATGTGTGTGTGTGTATATATACACTACCGGTCAAAAGTTTTAGATCAGTAAGATTTTTTATGTTTTTAAATGAAGTCTCTTCTGCTCACAAAGGCTGCTTTATTTGATGAAAAAAAAAATGACAAACAGTAATATTGTGAAATATTATGACAATTTAAAATGACTGTTTTCTGTTTTAATATATTTTTAAAATTTAATTTGAAAGCTGAATTTTCAACATCATTACTCCAGTTTTCAGTGTCACATGATCCTTCAGAAATCAGTCTAATATTCTGATTTTATGCTCAAAAAACATAAATTATTATTTTCAATGTTGAAAACAGTCGTGTACCATTTTTTCCCCCAAAATTCTAAGATGAATAGAAAGTTCAAAAGAACAGCATTTATTTAAAATATAATCTTTTCTAACATTATAAATGTCTTTACTGTAACTTTTGATCAATTTAACTCATCCTTGATGAATAAAAGTATTTTCTAATTTCTTTCCCCCAAAAATAAAAAATAAATTCTTACTGACCCCAAACTTTTGAATGGTAGTGATTAATGTTACAAAAGCTTTCCATTTCAGATCAATTCTGTTCTTTTGAACTTTCTATTCATCAAAGAATCCTGAAATAAAAATGTAAAAAACTGTTTTCAACATGGATAATAATCATAAATGTTTCTTGAGCATCATATTATAATAATTTCTGTAGGATCATGTGACACTGAAGACTGGAGTAATGATGCTGTAAATTCAGCTTTGATCACAGGAATAAATTACACTTCACTATATATTTACATAGAAAACCGCTGTTTTAAATTGTAATAATATTTCACAATATTACTGTTTTTTTTTGTATTTTTTATCAAATAATTGCAGCCTAGGTGAGCAGAAGAGACTTCATTTAAAAACATAAAAAATCTTACCGATCTTAAACTTTTGACCGGTAGTGTATATATATATAAATTCCAAATAAATTAACCAAGTTTCTATTTCAATAAACTAAATACAATTTCTATTAATAAGAAATTTAAAAAAATTATCTTTATTAAAAAAAGTATTGGTTACCAAAAATATTTAGCAGAACAACTGTTTTCAACATTTATAATAATAATATTTTTTCTAGAGCACCAAATCAGCATATTAGAATTAACTTAAACTTTATTTTAAGGTGACATAGTTACATTGTACTTACTCAAGTAAATACTGAGTAATATTAATTAACTACATGTATTTACTATACGGTTACTTGTAATTATGCATAATTTACTGTCACAACATTTTTGACAGTAAATTATGCATTTTTCATCAAATAAATGCAGTGTTGGTGAGAATAAGGGTCCTCTTTCTAAAGTGTTCAAATATATTACCAACCCAATATTTTAGAATGGTAGTGCATGCACTGTACATGTATAAATAAGACATGAGATTACATAATCTTGATGAGATAAATGTGACTTTTCTTAGTTCACAAAGACCACTAAATAAATAAATATATAACCTGAAGAGATGCTCTCCCATACTGTTCACTATAACCTCATCCACTGGAAACAATTCCATAGCTTGTTCATAGCAATCAAAGAGGTCCTGGATGCGTCCAAGAGAGTCCAGCTCATCAGCCCATTTAAACAGAGTGAATCTGAAGGACTCCTGTAAATAAAATAAAAAATAAAAAAAACATTTACAGAGGTTCTGAAGCCTGAATAACTTGATCATTCCAGCATACAGTAATCCTGCAGTAATCAGACATGAAACCATGGAATAATAATAATAATAAAAAAATAAACAAATCAAGCTTACATTTGCAAAGTCTCTTAGAGCTGGGGCAAGGTTTAGGGCCAAAAGATAGTGAACAAAAGCAGTGCCATGGTCCTGACTGAACAGACACTGCTGAGCACTTTCCAATGATCTAGACACCAGCTCATTTCTCGCAGCATCTTCTCTCTGAGTTCGTCTATGACGCCTCGTCCTCTTTGGTCTTGTAGTGGCATTAGGCATCTTTTCTGTGAATGACAGAGCTAATTATATATCACTTGCTAAAGTTGAAAAACCTGATTTTTTTTTATTGGATTCCACCATTGTCAAATATAAATATACAAATGCTTTAGTGTAAAATGTAACACATCTGTGTTTGAGCATATATATTTACTCATGAAATTATAATATATAATCAAAATGACTAATTATTAAGATGTATTAATTATTCATATTTAATCAGACAAATCTGTTCATTCCAAAAATTTGAAGATTCAGTAGATGTATCAAATGTGATGTGGTTACAACAGAAAACATTTTCATAAATCAGATTAACAACATTGAATATCATTTTCCCGCACGGAAATAAGAAACCAGATTTATTGAATTTTACCATTTAAAATGCAGATATCAGGAATTAATTTAACATTTTTACAGCATTATTTGTAACGTTCAAAATTGGGATTGAAAAGGTTAAGGCTGATTTATGATTCTATTTACCTTCCTCAGGCTTGCTAGTTGAGATCACGGGGCTGTAACTTATATTTATCAAAGTCTCCGCGACTCCAGCCTACCGCTGTAATTAAACCCACAAACTGCGTTTAAAACATATTTTTATATTGCTTTATCTCTAGATTAAAGCTAATACTACTGAAGCTCTGCTCATGTACTGCAGGTCCGTTCAGTACAACCAGGCGGACGGAAACAACATCCGCTATTTTCGAGTTCCACATAAGATTTACTGACTCTGACCAGCCCATTAGTATTCTCGTATTAATATTTATTTTTTGTAGTAACTCAAAATTTGATGCTTATGCTGAACGATGTATACACCTGGAACAGATGCCAATTTCTACAATAATAATACCCGCGTCCCAATATTCTCCAAACATTTTCCAGAGAACCAAGCGTGATGACGTGCAGTCAAAAAATGCCCCGAGTCCTAATGTTACACGCGGCGGGAGGAGCTCGACTGTCATTCGCGGACCAAAAACCTGACTGGACATTATTAACGTTACCTTTATTTCAACAGTTATCCGTGTAGCGTATAACTGTTTTATCTTATCTTGCGGGAGTTTAATCCTGGGACTTACTTAATATACCCAGGAACAAGTTTACTTGGAAAGAGTTTTATTACCAAGAGAAGTCCCGACGCGCTTGGTCTTGCTAAAATATACGAGGACGCGTTGGTAGATCCTTTTTACAGCTTTGCGTTCATTTTTTATTTTGTTTATTCGCTTGACCAGTTTTTAATTCATTCACTGGTCGCTTTCTAACGGGATTTAAACGCTAGCTAGTCTGTAAACTAAGTTAGCTGAATCCAGTAAAAATGGGTTTACACCCGTTGGAGTTCAGTGAGTGTTACCTGGACAGTCCTGCTTTCAGAGACAAAATCAAAGCTCATGAAGCAGAGCTGGACAAAACCGGCAGATTTATCAAAGAGCTATATAAAGATGGAAAGAATCTCATCAATGCCACAAAACGTAAGTAATTTTGTCTCTAAAACTTGTTAGTGTGTGCTTTAAATGAAATTGTTTCATTCAGTCAACATGTGGTCCAGTCCATGTAACCTGAATACAATATGTAATGTATTATTAACTCAAATCAGTCAGGCAGTTTTTTTTTTTTCTTTCTTTTTTTTTCTGTCAAGGTCACCATGTCATTCCTATTTCCACGTATGCTCGATAACTTACCTGACTGGAGTGCGTTAGTTTTGCTGGTCTGGAGAGTAAAATTGGTTCATTTGGTGAAATAAGCTTGCGTGGCATAATATTATTTGCTGACCTTATATCCAGTTTTCTTGAGGTATGATTTACATGAACTATGTGCAGATCATCAGGTGTCCTAAAGGTCTGATTTTTGATCTGTTTACATAGGCCACATTGCTGAGTTAATTTTCAGTTAGGCTACATCAGCAGTTTTGCATCTTCATCTGTAGCTTATCACCTCTGTCATATGACCCTCCACGTGTAAGGCCTATTGTAAACATTTTATGTCTTTCCCATTTATGCACTCATTTTTCTAGAGTTTAGGACTGGACAGAACAAATTGGCTAAAAATAAAGCTTGCGTATTGCGCCTTGGATGTTCAGGCCTTTTTTGGACTTGTTTGAATTATTACGGATCTGCAGTGTCTGGGTACTTATCTTTAAAATGAGTATTTGTTTTTGCTGATATCAGTACAAAATGAAAGAGAAGGACTAAAGTTTTTAGGTGCTTGACGGTTTTATGCTGAAGCAAATTTTGTCTGAATGTTTCTTTAAAATTATTGTGGTTCATTCCTCTTTCTTTTTTCAATCCTTCATGATGCACAGTCTTGTTTTGTCACAGCTTCCAAAAAATGCTGAACTGTAAATATGGCTAAATTAAGATGTGCAGGGCTGCAAGGCTGGCTCATGGTACATACATAAGCCCACACATCCACTGCCCACATAATAATCACGGCTTGGTAGCTTAGTTTTATTTGGCTTAAAACATAGGAAACATAAAGCAATCACCAACAACCAATAATAACATGCATTTTAGATGAACCAACCAACCATTGGGAGAGGTTGATTTAGGTATCTGGTTACCAATTGGTGTCTACTTAAAGGCACAGTATGTAAGATTTTTGGATTAAAATATCCAAAAAACTGTAGAACAATGTGAGCTATATATATATATATTTTTTGTTGACTTGTGTAGCCTACTATTGTTTACAACAATGTTTAAATCCAGATAAATCAGCAATTTTAACCAGTGTAACATGTCATGTCATTGCGTCGTCTGACATGTTATCAATTTTAGTATGATTGTTTTCACCAAGTAAAACATTGCTGCGTTACCCTGCAATTTTAATTAAACAAATAAAGTGACCTGAATGAGTAGTAATTCAGAACTTGCATCTATTTCTTTAGAAATAAAATAATGTGAATATAAGTGTGAAATTATTAAATCATGTTATTATTAAAAATGTTTAACATTTTTAATAATAACATGATTTAATAATTTCACACTTAAATTCACATTATATGCTTGGTGGTCCCCTCAAAGTTGCATTGGATTTTCTCCTTAGCATAATGTTTGAAAGGTCCATCTGCTGTTTTCCATGTTCGTAGAGTTTAACTTACGAGTAAGAGTGTGGAGTAAATATATAGGCTATAGGCTAATCTCTGTGTACATCTTTTGTAAAAATGGCAGGTGCTGGTGTTTCGTGTGCCTTCAGCCAATCAGCGTACACTAACATCACTGGTAGTTCATATTGTGCTGGAATATATTGTGTTCATATTGTGCCCCCCCTAGAAGGTGTTCCTAGAACTCTAGAACTAAAATCGTTCCCAGTTCCTGTTGTGTGAACACGCCAAAAACTGGGTACTACGGCCCGATGTGAAAGCCCCTTTTGTTGATTACTTTACTGTCTAACACATGACACTTATCTGTTTTCTTATGTTTTGTTGGCAACAAAATAATGAGACACCAATTTTGGCATGGCTGAATATTATAGTTGGTCACCATGTTCGCAGAGTTTAACTTGGCATGCGTGCATGCTCTGATTCACTTTTCACTGGCATTTAACTTTCTGAAGCAGGATGTATCCAGAGTATTTCTTAATGTTATCAAACAACCCAAGGTCTAACTTAGGACCAAGGAGCAGAACCGGAGCACAGAACGTTTTAAACTATTTTATTTGTAAACAATGACTTGTTAAGTCAGCAGAACCGGAGCACAGAACGTTTTAAATAATTTTATTTGTAAAAAATGACTTGTAAAGTAATGTTATGTGCTTGGGTTCTGCTCCTTGGTCCTAAGTTAGACCTTGGGTTGTTTGATTAGATTCCTGTGTCCTGTTCCGTGAGCACGAACTAGGCTGAAGCGCAAGTGATCCCTTTCTACTATTTCTTAATGTTGTAGTTATTGGTTTTGTCCCAGTTCTCACTGCTCAATTGATTTCAACATTATTGTCTCCTATAGGCGTGTGCCTGTTTCAGAATTGGTGATGACGGTTATGATGTGAGTCAAATGTGACGGTTCGTAACATAACACGTTCGTCTGTTATAGGACAAATTAGTTTGAATAAACGAGCAGACACTGATTAGAGCTACTTGCTCTACGTTTATTTAAAATTAACAGCAAGACAACTAGCAGTGAATGAGCTTTCCATTAAATGAATCACACACACAGTAAACAAATCCTTAAAAAAAAAAAAAAAAAACAGGGCTATTCTGGTGGGTGCGGTGATGATTTTCGTTTGTGTAACATGTAAGGGTGGCGCTGCCAATAAAGCACCTAAAATCTGTCACAAAGAACCGACAAAAGTAATGATTATGAATATGTAAAATATAGCAAGGAGATATTTTAATTGTTTATTAATAAACAAGTGTTTTCTTTGTCAGTGTCGGCTGCAAAGATGAAGTTGACGATGCTGACTCGCAATCTTCGCAATAGTGAACACG
This sequence comes from Semotilus atromaculatus, assembly GCA_031834385.1. NCBI lineage: Eukaryota > Metazoa > Chordata > Actinopteri > Cypriniformes > Leuciscidae > Semotilus > Semotilus atromaculatus. The sequence goes on along the minus strand of JAULUF010000038.1, from coordinate 12,252,708 downwards.
CCAGAGAAAAATGCACATTTCACACAGATTACATAAGCAGAGAGCAGTCTGTGTCTGTTTTCTTTCATTTTGAATTGTTCTTTTTAAAAGTAGACATCATGTCTGTGAGGCGAGAAGGCTTCCTTACACGCTGAGTTACGGTTAATTTATGAGACGAGCTCCAGTTCACACGCCGGCGCCTCCGTTTCGTGATTATCTATCGTCTGCTATATTTACTTCTTATTTATTAAATCCAGGTAATTGGTTGATGAAACATTGATTAAAATTAAGATACAATTAATACAAAACAAAATTCCCTTAAAAGAAAGGTTTTGTGCTTTCTGTTTGATGTTTCTGTGAAAGTTTTCAAGTTTTCGTCCGTAACATTGTTTTTTCCACATAAATGCGAACACAAAAAAATAAAATAAAATGAATATTTTATATTCTGTGGAGACTACAGTTACTCATAATTTGTATTCTGAAATACGTAACGCCGGTACATGTATTCCGTTACTCCCCAACACTGATATTAGTATAATACCTTATCTGCAAGATATTTTAATAACACGGTTTTGGCGGTTATAGAGTTCTAATGACGGTGTTCAACTATAACCGTCGGTCTCACGGTTATATAATAGTCGTCACACCCCTACTCCTATACAGATGCCTAGGGCTGGGTAATAAATATCGATTTCTCGATATTAATCGATTCTCATTTTTACAACCGATATCGATTCTTAAATCTCAAGAATCGATTAGTCATCCTGTTTCATTTGAATGAATGGAACATTGTAACGCGCATCCAAAACATCGCAATAATGTTTGTCCTTTGTTACTATTGATATGAAACAGTCTAAATTTTCTAATTACGTCCATTTTCTTTAGAAATTCAAAAACATAAATACCGTTTTGGCGCTGTGGCGTGAGATCGCTCTGGCGCAGCTCAAGAGAAGCAGCAGCGCGGAGCGCTTTGATCTCTTCTGCCTTAATAATACCAGTTACAACGCGAAATAAACATGAATAAGCATCTGAAAGTGTATTAAAAGATAGAGTACAACTTATCGAAATCCGTATCATGTCACATTGATTCGCTCAATCAGTGTTTCAACCGTGGAAAGACGTCAGTTAAACAGCTTGGAATCAATGTCATGTATCGTCATATTTACCTCTGAAAAACCACATGTGACCATAAACTCGTTAGTCAGCCTGAAAAATTAGCTCTAGAGAGGAGCATTTTGCTAAATATATGCACCATATTACATATGCATTATAATCTTAATGTTCTTCAATATTTAATGCATATTTGAATAAATCTGGCAAGTTTTTATGACAGCCACCATTTAAATGTTTATATTTCATATAATCTTCTTATTATAAAAATAAATAAAAGTGTAATTTAAAGTCCCTGTAAAGGCAATAAAAAAAAAATTTAAACACATTATAAATGTTAGAAATGTATTGCTAAAACATATTACAAAGACTGAACTGTGAAGTAGTGTTTGTATAGCTACAAAACAGTTCATTATTACCTTCATATTAGGCTAATGAAGCCTATAGGCTACAACTAGACTCCCATAGTTTACAGAATTAGTTAAGAGATTTGATTTCCTTGAGAAAATTTGCCATTTAATGTAACTGATATCCAAAATAATCAATATTGAATCGAATCAAATCGTAATCGAAATCGAATCGAATTGCAAGCTTGTGAATCGAAATCGAATCGAATTGTGAAATTTGTGTCAATACCCAGCCCTACAGATGCCCATGCAGTGACCTAACAACATTTTACAGGAAAACTGGCCCATTAACTCATGGTCATGAACCGAGAGAATCCCTGCAGAGAACAAATTGGGATTCTAATAAAACTCAAAAAAGCTCATAGTATAGTGTACTATAAGGCATGTCAAATGTTGATAAGGTCAAATGCCTCACAATCATCATACTATTTCATAAAGACTCTACAAAAAGCTTGTTTTATTATTATTATTATTCGTCAGAAAAAGTTTATCAAAAGGCATAATATCATTCTTTAAAGTGACTTTCAAGTGTCATCTTAAACAGAATTGGCCCCGAGACAAATAACCATGAAAGGGCCCAGTTCTTCAGCTTGTGGTTGTGAAATCAACCAAACTGCTTGTCTTATGTGTGCTGAAATTCATACATGTTTGGGGATGACATTGAGTGACCATTTAGTGCAGTAGGACTGATTTTCAGCAATGGAATCAGAGCTTGTTTTTAGGGATATAGTTCTCAAAATTGAATTCCTTTCTTTTTAAATTCTTTCTTTATTTTACTTACCCTCACACTGTTCCAAACTCATAAGACTTTTCTTTATCTTTGAAAAACAAATGAAGATATTTTTAATGAAACCCAAGAGACTTCTGTCCCTCTATTGAAAGTCCACAGAAAACTTTGACACTTCAAATGGTTAATAAAGACAAAAAAAGGAATCCATAATGAGCGGTCTTTTGAAGAGACATGATCACTTTAGATAATAAACCGATTTAATTTGATTAATGCACATAGAGCACACCAAACCTCATTGGTTCTTGTTTAATCTGAAACGTGCTTTCATGAAATGAGAGAACAAATCACATTTGTTATAATGTATCAAGCAAGCACTGTTGAACCTCTATTTGGCATATTTGATGTATGTACGTGTGACGTGTTATGTTGCTAAAATTCTGAATTCAATTTGTTCATCATAAATAATGCCACTAAATAAAACTAAAATCCACAAATTAATCTTAGTCTACAACTAGGACCGTTTTACTCTAGCCTTGATGCCTAATTTTTCCACCTTTTGGAAGTGTGGGAGGATGTATTCGGCCATGGAATCCTTGATTCAGAGAGACGTGTGACAACCAGGCTGTCAGCTGCTGTGGAACAGGAATCCCTCAGTGGATGAGACGGAGTCAGAGGATGCGCTCCTGTTTTTGTCCGTTTCCTCTGCAGAGCAGAGTCTTTGTCACACAACCTCTTGACCTGTCCTCCTCGTATCCTCCCCTCTCCCCAGGGGAGATGTGATCCTTGTTCGTCACTGTTCATAGGAAACAAATAGAATACATGCATCAGCTTCTGCAGGGTTTGTTTTTACTCTGCTGAAACGTTCAAATTATTTCCACATTTCAGGATACTGGAAGCATAAAGCTGTTCACTGATATGTCTTTAAAGCAAAGCAAAAACAAATAGGCAGTTTAGTCCTCCACTCTCTGCATGTCACGTTTTACGTTTTGTCTGTGAGATGTTCTCAACTCTTGCCAAGGATTCAGTTTGGCAAAAGTCTCACAGTAATCTCAATAGTGCATCACAGTAATCTCAAAAGTCTGCAAACATCGTCATAATAATTAATTAAAACAGAATTAAAGTGGATATGAGATCATGTAAGAGGAAAGTTTACTTTTAGGTAAAAGAAATGAGTGAAATTAGCTTCATGTGTTGCTGTGCCATACTGCAGAGAACAGCATTTTTTTTTTTTTTTTGCAACATTATTTTATTTTAGCATCATTATGAATGAAATTTACTGGACAATTGAACAGTTGCTATATCAACATCTTAATGAAGAGAATACACTTAAATAATGTATAGTTAAGGGGACCTATTATGCAAAATTTACTTTTACTTGGTGTTTGAACATAAATGTGTGTCGGCAGTGTGTGTACACAACCACCCTAGAATGGTAAAAATTGAATGGTTTTGCTCACACCCTAATAGAGGTAAATTGGACAAGCTATAATCAGTGGAGTATTTTGAGCTGAAATTTAACACACACATTCTGGGAACACCAGAGACTTATTACATCTTGTGAAAAGGGCCATAAGACCCCTTTAACTTATACAGACTTATGTGGCTGACTTATGTGGACCAACTTCTTTTTTTGGCTGTTACACATGGATCCAATATACGGTTACACGTGCGCATTCTTTCTTAACCGTTTACATTCACTAACTTAAGACATGAATACTAGCCAAGACGTGCATATTTGACAATATAAGCTGCCAAAGAGAACTTAACTCAGGATCTCCGAGCATCCGAGAGGCAGCTTTTAGTGCACACAAGCATTGAGTAATTTTCCTCATCTTATTGTGCTTAACTTGAACACTGTCCTATTGTTCGTAATTGCATGTTTGTTCTTGTTTTTGACAACAAAGATAAAGTACAACAAAAATAATCATCCTTTTTTTTTAGGCTGACATAACTATATGTCAAAGGCTGGGCAAAGAGTCGGTGTTTGAATTGTTTGTTTGTTTGTTTACATTAGGGGTTTTCAGACTGTTCCTGGAGCCTCCCCAGCACTGCACATTTTGAATGTCTCCCTTATTAAACACAGCTGATCAGCTGTGAGATCAACTAGTACTGCATGACCTGAGCTGGGTGTGTATAGGGAGACATCCAAAATGTGCAGTGCTGGGAGGCTCCAGGAACAGGATGAAAACCCCTGGTTTACACTAGGCCTTCTGCAATAGTCTGTGTTCTAGTGTTACAATGTGTTCAGCTCCAACACCGGTTACATCACATGCTCACCGCCCCCCACCAGGGATGGAAATTAACTTTTTTGTCCACCGGCCACTGTGGCTGGTGGATTTCAAAATCTACCAGCCACTCAATGTTTTTACCGCCACTTTCTTGTTTTTAACCGACATTGTGTAACTGCGTGTGAAAATGAATACTACAAGATCTACAATACTTAAGCAGTTTATTTAATCTCAAGTCTCAATGAAATACTGGCATTTTCTCTTTCTCTCTTATAGCCTACATACACACACCATGAACTAATATTCTTTCAGTTCGCATGAGGAAAAAACAATGTTACGAACGTGAGCACTCTGAAGAAAGAGACTGAGACATCAAACAGAAAGCACAAAACCTTTCTTTAAAGTGAATTTCGTTTTGTATTAATTGTATCTTAAAGGAGCCGTATGTAAGATTGTGGCCAAAACTGGTACTGCAATCGCTTTCAAATTACTGACTCGAGGTTGCCAGATATGCTGTAGGATCCAATTCCGACACGTTTGTAGCTGCAGCTGTGGTAACTAGAGCAGAGCTGGCAACCCGGATGCCGCAACACTACTGACTTCGTGATTGGTGGATAGGTGGAGGGTGGAGCATCAGACCAAAACACAACATGACAAAATCAACATCAGTTGAGGGCTGCAACTTCACTTTTTAAATGACAATATCCTGGCCAGACTACTGTTGTCAGTGATATAAGGATTTGAAATGAACATGATTTCTTAATGTCTAGTGACATATCAGGGAAAATGTATGATTAATTGAAATAAATTTCTTACATACAGCTCCTTTAATTTTAATCATTGTTTCATCAACCAATTGCCTGGATTTAATAAATAAGTAAATATAGCAGACTATAGATAATCACGAAACGGAGGCGCCGGCGCGTGAACTGGAGCTCGTCTCATAAATGAACTGAAACTCAGCGCATTTAGGATTGATTTTAAAGTATAATTACTGATATATAAATCATTCAATGGGCTAGGACCTCAATATATTGCAGATGAATATAAACCTAACAGATCACTCAGATCATTGGGATCACATCAGCTAGAAATACCAACGGTTCACTCTAGGCAAGGAGAGTCTGCGTTTAGCTACTATGCCAGCCGCAGCTGGAACCAGCTTCCAGAAGAGATCAGATGTGCTCCTACAGTAGTCACATTCAACTAAGTTGTTTAGCTATGCATAACTGAATGAGTACTGTGCCACTGCTCATCCGACTGTTTTTTTTTTTATTCTAAACTTTTTTTATTCTTTAATTATTCTTATTTCTTTTGATTATATTAATTTCTTCTAGCCTATGTAAAGCACTTTGAATTACCATTGTGTATAAAATGTGCTAGGCTATATAAATAAACTTGCCTTGCCTAAATCAGCTTTTGATAGAAACTTGGCGCATAAAATACAGCATTTATCAATTACATTTTTTCAAGTGACTGTTAAAAATGTATTCGTTATTGAATAATTTATTAAAGAGAATGTAGTACTGTATGATACTTATGAAATAAGTCTAAAATTTTAGGGTTAGGGGTTAATTGTTTTTGTAAATATGACTCATCTTATACATCATGTGCAGTCTGTATGTATGATTTAACTTTTCCCCATGATCTAGTGTTAAAAAAAATTGCAACATAAAATCGCAATACTTTTAGAATCGCATTTCTTAAATCACAATAAATATCGTATCGGCACCCAAGTACCGGGATAGTATCAAATCGGGAGATAGGTGTATCGTCCCAGCCCTACTAAAACATGTCACGCCGCCTCAGATGCGAGTTAGTCAGAATGTGTAACTCCTGTTGTGGATGCGCTGAAACATGGCAACTAAACCCAATGAAATCACAACGATTTATTACAATAGTGTTCTCTTTATAATGTTATGTAATATGATATTCCCAATCATAGTTGCATTGCTGTTTGAGCTGAAGCTGATCACCATTAATTCTTAACCAAATGCATCCTATATGAGATAAAATAATCAGATATATAAGCCAAAAAATAAAAAATAAACACAATATTACAACTTACATTTGCACAAAACAAAAGGCTGCAAATGCACACGCAAACTTAGTCATGAAGGTGTAGGCTAACTCTAGCCTTTTAACATAAAATTGTTGCAAACATAACTCCGGCGTGCTTGCTTCATTTTTCCTCGTGTCTGCTTTACGTATTTTGCGGTTGAGCAGCACGCATGCCCATGACCTTGCTTAATCGACGATCGATAAGTTTGATCGATTAAAATATTATCAACAATTAATTAATCCTAGTTCAGTTAGAGAACAGACAGTACAAATAAAAATTGAACCCGTCAGCTCAGTTCAGCGTGAGCCTAAAGAGAGTCGCAGTGCAGATCAGCAGGAGTCAGATTTGTTAATTAAAGTTCTATGTTTAATAAAAGTGAGTTTATTGTACTGTTTTGTGGTGTTTTTCATTAAGAATAATAATGAACCCACTATTCAAGCAAATGCCACCCTCAAATTGCTGCTAATCGGAAAGTAAAATGCGCACAGGCCGCACGGGCATTCATACCGGTACATGTCCACTGGTGCAGAGCAGAGTTAACCTTTTCAATTAATTCCAATGGAAGTTGAACCTGAAGCTTGAAGCTCAACTTCCATAGGAATAAACTGAAAATGCTTGCTCTTCTCCACGCCAGTGGACACGCACCATAAGTGTTTTAAAAAGAGGGAAAAACTACAATGTCTCCTTATCGGTCTCAAATGAGTTTTCTCAAAAACAAATACTTCTCAGTTCAGCATAGACGTGTTTCAGCCCTGGAACGGCTGCAATGGTATTCCACAAAATGATCATATCTCTAACGCATTCATGGAATTAATACTGAAACTCAGGCCAGAGGGAGAGTGATGTCATGCTCTTCTGACAAAAAAAAAATATATTGTGCTTAATAAACTTGGAGACGTTTAAGCCAAAAGAGGCCTTAGGGGAGGAAAAGAAAGAAAGCGTGAGCGAAGAAGAGAGGGTAAGAAGAGATGCCTGGAAAAGATCAGTGAGTGGAACAGGAAAGATTGGACAAAGAGACGGTTGTGTAAACATAGTCCTGCTCGTAATTTAGTTTGATGGTTAACTGTGCCCTCAGTGTCACATCAGAGCTGTTTATGAAGGAGATGCAAGTCTGTTTAGCTGCATGTAGTCCTACTAATTTGAAATGTTATACCAAATTAAAGGAGAAACATTATAAATGAAACTTACATTACAACAACAGATCAGGTATAAAAAAATGATGTATAGTTGCCAGTACACATCAAGATGTTCATGCAACTTGACTTACTTTTCATACACAAGTTAAACACATTCTAACCCGGATGTGCAAGCAATAAAAAACAATACCTTGACATGTGCTAATTGATTTTGGCTAGTGTTCATTTAATTTTGTTTATAATAGGCTATTGAGTTTACAATTATTGGCCCTGCAATGTCTATTTATTTAGTCTATATTGGTAAATTCTGATAAATTGAACACTTAAGGTCAATATACAATGATCATAATGTGAGCCAAGCACATCACATTATATAAGTACATTGTATATTTTTTTCTGCAGCATTCAGTATAGGATTTGACTGATTCATAGATTAAGTAGGCTATTTCAAATGGATCTCATACATATTTTTTTGACTGTCCTCTGGGCGTTTGATAGACTAGTTCAGTCTGTTACAAAATTTCAGTTTTAATGTTAATGAAATGAATCGTAGTGCACATCCCTAACAAATACACAACATATAGCAAACATTGGCTACATCTATTTTTAATAACACAACTAATTTTGTAAAGATTTTTTTGGCAGTGAATGAAATTTAAAAATTAAAATTATCTCGCCATGTCTGCCATCTTGAATTCATTCATGAATAATAAAAAGTAGGAAACAATACTACAGTTGTAACTGGTGCATACAAATGAATAAACATGGTGATTAAAACTTTGCTAACTTCAAATGTAGGCATTTTATTTATTCAAACTCAGCTTGTTATTTAGGGGTGTAACAATACACAATATGGATCGATACATCGATCAAACGTCTAACGATACGATACATCGATGCCACAAATAAAATATCGATATACGGTACCTTTATTTTGACACTCTCCACATCCTCACTTAACTTTTCTCAGCTGAAATGGATGCCTGAAAAGATTGACTGAACACTAAACACATTTTGTCACAAAAGCTGGTATTGTCAACTGGCAAGGCATTGCGAGTTCATATTTTACAGCAGAAACGACAAGCAGCTCCCTTGTTGTTTGTGAACACGACCCGAAAAGTCAGTTTTAGCGAATCAGGGCACAGGTTTCAAGCCAGGTGACAAGGTTGTTAGTCAGTCACTTCGAAAAGACACGCTAGCTGAGAGGAGTTTCGTCAAAGCTGACTAAAAGTGATCGAGGCTAGATATTTCAACTAACTTGATGAACCCGTGATATCTTCTTCAGGGCGTAAAAGGAAAATAAAAGCTAAAAAAAAATCACGGAACCTTGCTAAAGCAGCACGTTACAGTGGTGAGGGAAAAGCTCCCTGTATTGCATGTAATGTAATCACAACAACAAAGTTTGTCAGGCGTCTATGTCAGGAGAGGAGATTAACGTTACAAAGATTAACTGAGTGTTAGGCTATATCATAGCAATTACGTCTTGGTTGTGTTTAATTCTGAAACATGAAATGTGCAGTTATCTGCTTTTGCCCCCAAAAAACCCTAACCCTAACTTTCAATAAACTTTAATTTTGTAAGTTACCTGTATTTTTTTTCTAGTTATTATTAGGCTACTTAATTAAAACAACACAGCTGCATTTTGATTGATATTAATTGAAATGCAAAAAAAAGAAAAAAAAAGAAAGAGTTATCAGTTTTTGCAAATGAACTCTTCTGTTGTAAATGTCCCAATTGGGAGAGGGTGCGCAATTTTCAAAGAGTTTAATTAAACGTTAATGTTATATTTTTTTGGTTGCATTTGTAAGTTAATAAGCGTAACTGGTTGTGTAGGCCTATACTTGGCACATCTTAATATCAATTAATCAATCGATATAGCCCTGAGTCTAATCGAATCGTAATCGTATTGCAGAATTTTTTTAGGTATATATCTATCAGCAAATATCGTATCGCTGGCTGAGAGAATCAATATCGTATCGTGATGAACTTTCCGATTTACACCCCTAGTTGTTATCAATCTGGACACTCTACGTCGTTTAATTCTTCCTAATTCTACTCCCTCAATATATTGTTGAAATTTCAGAACCATTGATCAGAAGCTAAGAATTGTAAAAAAGAAAGAGCTCCATTTGTGTGACATTTTGAGGCTGTGTGAACCTGAAGAATAAGTCATGTCCCTCGTCTTCATTAGAATGGTTTTGATCTGAAACCCATTGCTATTGCCATTTCCTATCTCCATCTGTTCATTTTTACTGTCATACCCCACATACCATTGCATACTTTTGTTACATAACCCCTTCACCCTTGAGACTTCGGTGCTCTTTTAACCTGTACTTACAATTTAGTCTTATAAATGTATCAGTTTCTTTCTGTCCTTTTATGCAGTTAGAGGAAACTGAAACTCAATTATTTAAGTAATAGATGACTAGTAATAGATGGGCCTCTTGCATTCATAAGGGAGATCTTGGCCATTTCCAGTATTTCTCCCGCCATGCCTTAAAAGGACTTGGTTGAGAGCACTGGGGAATGTCTGTGCTGAACACTGAGATTGTGTTAGTATTCAGACCCATTATTATTAATCTTCCAGCAGTTTCATTCTCATGGCCAAACGGCGACTCCTATCTTTTTTGTGCAGGTGCTAATGTATTCATATGCACTGCAAGGCCTGGAGTTCGGCGCGGGTATTGCGCATAGTTGTACACATTCCTGCGGGTTTCGAGATTATAAAGCGGGATATTCCCGCAAAAATTTATGCACTGTACAAGGGTTATCAATTAAAGGTCCAAGAGGTCCGGTCTCTATATTTCCTTCCCAGTGGAGGTTCGGACAATAATTTTTTGGAACAGTTACAGTGAAGAAAATAAGCATTTGAACACCCTGCTATTTTGCAAGTTCTCCCACTTAGAAATCATGGAGGGGTCTGAAATTGTCATCATAGGTGCATGTCCACTGTGAGACATAATCTAAAAAAAAAAAATCCAGCAATCACAATGTATGATTTTTTAACTATTTATTTGTAAGAAACAGCTGCAAATAAGTATTTGGACACCTGTCTATCAGCTAGAATTCTGACCCTCAAAGACCTGTTAGTCTGCCTTTAAAATGTCCACCTCCACTCCCATTTATTATCCTAAATTAGATGCACCTGTTTGAGGTCGTTAGCTGCATAAAGACCCCTGTCCACCCCATACAATCAGTAAGAATCCAACTACTAACATGGCCAAGACCAAAGAGCTGTCCAAAGACACCAGAGACAAAATTGTACACCTCCACAAGGCTGGAAAGGGCTACGGGGAAATTGCCAAGCAGCTTGGTGAAAAAAGGTCCACTGTTGGAGCAATCATTAGAAAATGGAAGAAGCTAAACATGACTGTCAATCTCCCTCGGACTGGGGCTCCATGCAAGATCTCACCTCGTGGGGTCTCAATGGTCCTAAGAAAGGTGAGAAATCAGCCCAGAACTACACGGGAGGAGCTGGTCAATGACCTGAAAAGAGCTGGCACCACCGTTTCCAAGGTTACTGTTGGTAATACACTAAGACGTCATGGTTTGAAATCATGCATGGCACGGAAGGTTCCCCTGCTTAAACTAGCACATGTCAAGGCCAGTCTTAAGTTTGCCAATGACCATTTGGATGATCCAGAGGAGTCACGGGAGAAAGTCATGTGGTCAGATGAGACCAAAATAGAACTTTTTGGTCATAATTCCACTAACCGTGTTTGGAGGAAGAAGAATGATGAGTACCATCCCAAGAACACCATCCCTACTGTGAAGCACGGGGGTGGTAGCATCATGCTTTGGGGGTGTTTTTCTGCACATGGGACAGGGTGACTGCACTGTATTAAGGAGAGGATGACCGGGGCCATGTATTGCGAGATTTTGGGGAACAACCTCCTTCCCTCAGTTAGAGCATTGAAGATGGGTCGAGGCTGGGTCTTCCAACATGACAATGACCCGAAGCACACAGCCAGGATAACCAAGGAGTGGCTCTGTAAGAAGCATATCAAGGTTCTGGCGTGGCCTAGCCAGTCTCCAAACCTAATCCCAATAGAGAATCTTTGGAGGGAGCTCAAACTCCATGTTTCTCAGCGACAGCCCAGAAACCTGCCTGATCTAGAGAAGATCTGTGTGGAGGAGTGGGCCAAAATCCCTCCTGCAGTGTGTGCAAACCTGGTGAAAAACTACAGGAAATGTTTGACCTCTGTAATTGCAAACAAAGGCTACTGTACCAAATATTAACATTGATTTTCTCAGGTGTTCAAATACTTATTTGCAGCTGTATCTTACAAATAAATAGTTAAAAAATCATACATTGTGATTTCTGGATTTTTTTTTTTTAGATTATGCCTCTCACAGTGGATGTGCACCTACGATGACAATTTCAGACCCCTCCATGATTTCTAAGTGGGAGAACTTGCAAAATAGCAGGGTGTTCAAATACTTATTTTCTTCACTGTATATACATACCCATCGGGGCAGCCGTTGTGCTTTGTGAAAGAAAAAATCCTAAGCGCACTCAAAATAGTAATCAAAGTGAACTGGAGATCAGATATTTATCAGGCTATTTTTTATGTATTTATTTACTTTATTGTTTACATTTATTAGATATCTTTTTTACATTTAGACACCTACAGTACATGTATGGCACATGGGACTGAGAAATCATATTGGGGGTGCAGAGTTTACCTCTTAAGAAAAGCATGGTCCATTTTTATATTTTGCTCAACTACTAAAAACAAACAATGTATAGGGTGACCTAGCCTGACTACGTCAGACTTCCTACTTCCGCTAATTTCATTTCGCTCCTGTAGTCAGTCTGAGATGGCAGCCTATCTTTCAGTTTTCCACCGGCCTGAAAACAGCCGGCCAATCAACTAACAGAGGGCGGGCTGAGAGCCGCGACGTAGACGCTAAGCGCTGAGTTTTACATTGTAGGTTAGAGAAATCGAAAACCGAAACGACCGCGGAAATGGGAAACGAGACACGGGATGCAATTCGCTCTGTTATGGAGAACATTCCGGGGTTTTTCCAAACTGAGGCAAAAGTTGTTTACAGCCATGTTAACTCCGGTATTTCGCTCGCATCATCAAGTGTTTACAGCCAGGACCGGCGCGTGCACTTCTGCCACTCTAGGCGAAAAACAATTTTGCCGCCCCTCTATTTGCAACGTATACCAGCAACAACAAACAAAGAACAACATGCTATATACATAGGCTATAACGCGAAAAAAACCTAGTCTAAAGTCAGTGGCGCGTTGTACGTTGTTCAGAATTCTATTTTAAGCGCGCATGTTTGGCATGCTTGGCCATTATGTAGCGTGTGCAAAACGATCATACACTTTGATTCACTCATCAACACAGATGCAGTAGTTTTTATTTTTGCAAATCATAGATTATAACAAGGAAACATTTCAGGCTAATTGTAGTAATGCCGGATTAGACCTGTTTGCCCAATAGTGGCAAGACACATATGTATATAAGGACATACCCCCATACGCTCCTGGCGCGCTCTTATGATCATATTATTATTAATATCATCATAATAACATTCCGCCATATTTCGTTTCAAACTTCCTGCTGCACTAGTCCCTGATAGGTGATTAATGAACGATCTGTTCATTGCGTATGTCACGTGACAGATGAACGTAAGACTCGGAAGGTAAAGTTATTATTTATGTTCCCTGTAAATAATTTTTTACTGCATTATGATTTCTTAATTCAGAATATGATCAACATTGCGTAGGTGGATGTGATCGGGGAATTTGGCTGTTAAAATTATATTTAAAGCCACTTAAATAAACGAAATGACTCGAATGACTCAGAGAGTCAATAAAATGATCCGAACTTCCCATTACCCAGTCATGACTTGTGAGAGCAGGGCGTGCCGACGCTGCGGGGCGGCCGCAGCTCAGTAAATCATATAAATAACCTATTTTGTGAATTGTTCATTCCCGTTGTCACACATTTTGCCGCCCTTACAAAAGCGCCGCTCTAGGCAATGGCCTAGTTCGCCTATATGGACGCGCCGGCCCTGTTTACAGCAGGTTTACAGTGGAAGTTCGATCATAGATTTGAGTTCGATACATGATGTCTGTGGTTCGATGCGGCTGTGTCGGCGCATAACTTACATCATAAATAAACTTATCTGATTGGTTTACGGGTAACCAATGATTTTAAACTTCAGACAAGCGCCCCCTAGCGAGAGAGAATACCTGGGGTGACCCCGAATAGTCGAAGATTCGATGCATCGATAGGAGGAGCCTGATTCGACTACCAATCTCACGGTTATATGAGGGTGCTCAATGCCTGATTTCACATAGAATTACCGGTTTTCTGTCAATACGTTAATTTAGGAGCCTATTATGATAATTCTGTATAAAAATGTGCAAAGAAAGAAGCTTTTAATAAATATTTTTAACGTGCGGGAATTAATCCAAACACCCTGTGACAGATTTAAGTTTCACTTTCGATCCGTGACCGAAAGAGACGCTCCTCTTTCGGTCACAGATCGAAAGTGAAACTTAAATCTTGGCGGCAGGGATTTAAATCTTTAAACTTTAAACTTCTGCCGGACAATGTTAACAAGTAGTTTTTTCCTTGATAATAACGGTTTTCTATGGGAGGAAAATTAATGTTTAATTAAACATATTGTGTTCAAATTCTAGGCTCATCTGCTTTACTGTATGCTATACAGGATGCTTTATTAGTAAGGTGTGTACAGAATTTGATCTTTTAATAACTTAATTGTCTTAGGACAAAGCCGTTAAACGTTTTTCACGTTAAGCATTTTAGAATGTATTTTAAATCCGCGCACGCAATTTGAAAAGACTCAAACGGACACAGAGACACAGACAGAGTGAAAGACTGGATTTCTTTCTCTCGATCAGGGAGGGTACAAGTGATTTCAAATCATTTCAGCCGGTTCTAATTTGATTGTTGGATGCTGTAAACATGTTTAGCTAAACCGCCACTCCAGTTTACCGTGTATTGTTGTTTCTGCAGTTAAAAAGACAAAGTTGACAATTCTGGTTATAGTTTCGTCATTTCTTTATTTTTACTTTATTCATTGATCACTCAGGGTTATCTAAATTAACTATTTGTTGCTTGTGTTTTGAATATATGTTCCCCTGCACTTTAGGCACTTTGCACACATTTGTTGACATTTGTTGACACATCTTGTGACTTGATTGTGACTTATTTCGTTTTGTATTTTATTTATTAGAAAGGTATATTCTGTTCTAATTTTATTCTGTAAATTAATTGTTGATTATTTTTCAGTGCATCAATGTTGCGCTCTGTAGAGCCTCCTCGCACAGGCAATTTAGTCAATTTAATTTGATTTGCATGTGAAATGCAAATCCTGTCTGCAGTGTGGCCTTTATAGTTATTTCTTAGTTTTATTGATCCGAAATGTTTTTATTAATTTTCTTTTATATCTTTGTGTGATGTTCTTCTGTACATCGTGGCATTAAAATGTTGAAGCCCCTCCCCAACCCCACACACACGATTCGACTATAGGAAAGAATAGGCTCTATGCACGATCGCTTCCGCGTTCTGTCTCAGCCCGCCCAGTCACATCCGCCGCTGCGTCTGAAGCTGTTATTGCATTAGGTGGAGTCGTGGAGATGATGTCAAATTACACTCGCTGTTTACAAAAACTTCCCGCGGTTAACGTGAATGATGTTAACAATATTGTGAGGCAGTTATCTGTCACACATAAGAGTAAGAAAGAGAAGGGCTTTAAATTATATATTTCGAGCTACATCGACAATTTTGAGGGTGAGTAGCCTACTCTCTCATATCATGCTAAATCCGACTAGCGAATCAGTTTCTAAAATCATTGTCTCCGTTTCTGAGAAAATGAATTTTATTAAAGTATTTTTCACTATAGAACGCGCTATGCGGAAGTAAAGACGCTGACTGAGATTCTTCCGGAAATACGTCTGCAGCGTTCGTGCATAGAGCCTATTGACGATTCTGATTCGACTATGAAAATCCTTAGTCGGGTACACCCCTAAATGTATATAATCTAATAATCAAAACTCTGATCAAGAGCAAAAAAATAAAGTTAACTAGTAATTTCAGATGTTGTTGTCTTCCCTTTTCATTTCTAAATACTTTTTCTAATTATGTATTTTTTTTTATTATGAAATGCTCTTAATATGCTGATTAATCATGCTAAATAGGGAAGAAGAAAAAACGTCTAAAGGTGCCACACGTTAACTTAGTTGTCACAAACCTGGTTTAGTTAAATGGACTGAGTCATCTGTGTGACATATAAAAATTATTTTATTTGCTACATTTTCGTTTTCTGCAGCGTTTTTTTAGCAACATTATCTATTTTTCTGCTCACCGTGTTTCTGCTGTTGTTAAAGGCCATGTTGCAGGTTAACCACCCACTGTCGATTAATGGGTACATAAATCACTCAAGATATGTATATCATTTAAAAAATATCTCAAAAATGGTCTTTAAAGACAATTTGTATACATTTTTGGTATTAACTTTTTTTTTACGCAATTCGGTGATGACGTCACGTTGGGGAGATGTGGAGGAAAGTTGCTATCATTTAGCAACGCAGCAATGAGCACTGGAGCTAGTCTACGAGCAGCAGTGCACAATAACGACTTTTTTTGAGCAGTGCACAACAACGATATAACAACGACAATCAATTGTCAGTGTGGGTGGGCTTCTGAACCAGTATCAGTATGCAGACAATCAAGATGTTCAGCCAGTTTTAATTTAAAAGTGTGTATGTATGATGTATGTGTATATATATATATTTATTTAGTATTATTATTATTATAATATATATATATATATATATATATATATATATTTTATAATTATTATATTGTGTTAACTTTGATTTACCTAAATATTTTCAAAGAGGTACAGGCAGGTTATTGCTCTCCTTTATTTTTCTGCACTTTGTGTGTATTGTTACTGACTGGAGAGATCAGGAAGATGTATGTGTGTATACACTCACCGGCCACTTTATTAGGTACACCTGTCCAACTGCTCGTTAACACTTAATTTCTAAGCAGCCAATCACATGGCGGCAACTCAGTGCATTTAGGCATGTAGACATGGTCAAGACAATCTCCTGCAGTTCAAACCGAGCATCAGTATGGGGAAGAAAGGTGATTTGAGTGACTTTGAACGTGGCATGATTGTTGGTGCCAGAAGGGCACATGTATTCTGAGTATTTCAGAAACTGCTAATCTACTGGGATTTTCACGCACAACCATCTCTAGGGTTTACAGAGAATGGTCCGAAAAAGAAAAAACATCCAGTGAGCGGCAGTTCTGTGGGCGGAAATGCCTTGTTGATGCCAGAGGTCAGAGGAGAATGGCCAGACTGGTTCGAGCTGATAGAAGGGCAACAGCAAAGTCCTTTTAGGCAAGTCATGCCACTCGGCCGCCATCTTGGCAACGCCTCCGGGCAGCTATTTTGAACTAACAAGACCAGGCTCCTATCTAAATGAATGGGCAGAGAGTCAGAACTGCACATTCACTGGTCACCGGGACATAAAAAAGTCATGTATAGAAACAGCAGTAAAATATGATAAAAATCGCTGAAAAAGTTTGATGACTTTGCCCCAAAATAAGGTTTAAAACGCCTTTTTCCCCACAGGTTATACTTTACTACGCATGCGCAAGGGTTCTCGTCTACGCTGTCGCAAACGTCAACTGTGCGCATGCATCAGTGGGACCAGACGATAGGCTTAAATGTTTCCCGGCTGTACTGTTAAAAAGCAGACGATTGGCTTTCCAGAATGAGGGGCGGGGCATGTGCATACAACCGTCATATTTGCCGTTACTGGTTTTTCCTATATAGTTGTATTGAGGAGCAAGGAAGTGGCATGTCTCTGTATAAATAGTCTCTGGCAACAGTGACTCAAATAACCACCCGTTACAACCAAGGTGGGCAGAAGAGCATCTCTGAACGCACAGTACGTCGAACTTTGAGGCAGATGGGCTACAGCAGCAGAAGACCACACCGGGTGCCACTCCTTTCAGCTAAGAACAGGAAACTGAGGCTACAATTTGCACAAGCTCATCGAAATTGGACAATAGAAGATTGGAAAAACGTTGCCTGGTCTGATGAGTCTCGATTTCTGCTGCGACATTCGGATGGTAGGGTCAGAATTTGGCGTCTACAACATGAAAGCATGTATCCATCCTGCCTTGTATCAACGGTTCAGGCTGGTGGTGGTGGTGTCATGGTGTGGGGAATATTTTCTTGGCACTCTTTGGGCCCCTTGGTACCAATTGAGCATCGTTGCAACGCCACAGCCTACCTGAGTATTGTTGCTGACCATGTCCATCCCTTTATGACCACAATGTACCCAACTTCTGATGGCTACTTTCAGCAGGATAATGCGCCATGTCATAAAGCTTGAATCATCTCAGACTGGTTTCTTGAACATGACAATGAGTTTGCTGTACTCAAATGGCCTCCACAATCACCAGATCCAATAGAGCATCTTTGGGATGTGGTGGAACGGGAGATTCGCATCATGGATGTGCAGCCGACAAATCTGCGGCAACTGTGTGATGCCATCATGTCAATATGGACCAAACTCCCTGAGGAATGCTTCCAGCACCTTGTTGAATCTATGCCACGAAGAATTGAGGCAGTTCTGAAGGCAAAAGGGGGTCCAACCCGTTACTAGCATGGGGTACCTAATAAAGTGGCCGGTGAGTGTGTGTATATATATGTATATATATGTATATATATGTATATATATATATATATATATATCATTTATTTATTTATTTATTTATTTATTTTTAAATACTGTCTAGCAGTTCACAGATGGCGTTTAAAAAGTGCAATCCACATGTTCATGACGTTTCTTAAAGTTAATTATCTGAAAAACTGAGTGTGGTAAAGCCACAGATTTTCTTATATATATATCACAACAGAGGCCTGGCTTCCAGGAAAGAACAGTTTCATACAGAAGACAAAAAGCTAAAAAAAATAATCGCATATTGAATCGCAATCGCAATATTGGTGAAAAAAATCGCAATTAGATTATTTTCAAAAATCGTTCAGCCCTATTGTGGGGGAAAGGAGAAGCGTTGCAAACCGCTGCAAGATAGTACCTACTTTTTCGTATTATATTACGTTTTGTGATACCCTACAACATAAAATACAATGGATAACAGTTTAAATGCTTATTACCAACAAGCAAATTGCACAAATTAACCCTGCAACACGGCCTTTAAAATAACTCCATCAGCTACTGCTCTTTATGCTGCACTTTACGTGGCGCTCTAGACCCAGGACAGACTAAACACCGACTACGCCACCCTGGAAATTTCACCCAGAGAATGATTTTACTACCCAAGCTCTATAGATCTAACAATTAAGGACACACACAGGTACATATACAATACAGCCAAAGACAATGTTCAACTCTGAAGACAGTTTATTTAAATAATTTAACAATTTAAAACAGTCATCTTTTAAAACGGTCATCTCTCAGGGAAGAGAACGCAATGGAAAAGAAAAAAAAGAAACTTATAATTGCTGAGGCTTACCGATGGAGGAAAAGGAGTCAAAGGCAGTAAGAGATCCCAGAAAGAGTCACCCAGTAAACACACACACACCACAGTGAACACAAATGCACACAGGGAAGTCAACAGCACTCCAGAAAGGGACACTACCACCCACACACCAATACCACCACCGGCTCTCAGCTACTATAACAAAAAAAGAAAGAGAATAAAACACACACACACTCCTTTAACAAAGATTCACCAAAAAGAACATAAAATCAATATTTTTCTTATCACAAAAATATAAACAATAACTGCCAGAACCAGCAGTAGAGAAACAACAAAAAAAATAAAGAAATAGATAAATGGTTATAAATTAAGTAATCAGAGAAATCAAACAATAACTGCCAAAACCAGCAATGGTTATAATACGGCAGTATAAATCCAGTAATCAAAAAAATAAATCAAATGAAATACAATTTTAATCTAAATTGGAATCAAAACAAACAAAACGAAAGAAAACAAACTTCTTAAATCAACAAAATTATAATATAAAGCCCCAACCCCTTGAGCTATATTCAGACATCATAAAAACATTAGCTCACATAAAACAAATGACACATACTTTTGGCCACGCAGCCGTAAATGGCAAGACGAGCGCACAGCAATCTGCTCCAGTTGCTGGTACAAGGTTCAATACGCATAAAGCAAACAGTAGTTCAGAAAAACCAACGGTCCAGGAAGGACAGCCGTACAGGCAACACAGCGCGTAGACAAAACCAGATAAATTAGGCGACACAGAGGTATAAGCAAAACAGCAGCCAGCGAATCGGTCCTGTGCAGCTGGCGATGATCTCCGGCTAAACCGGCCTCATTCCTGTTAGCTACACAGGGAAAAATTACCATTAACCCCAATTATTAAAAATATAAATTAATCCTACACCATCTGGAATACATACCTATCAATCAGCATTCAGACATACCCGAGGGAGAAAGCTTGACAAGTGCCAACGGCACGATAATGCAGTATGTCCGTTCAGTGCGCTGAATGGCGAGACGGAAGACTGGCCCTTCAACCGGAGATCTACGAACGCAAGTAACCACGCAATGCACAGTAACCATAACGGCAGAAAATAACCATGATATTCACGTAGAGACAGCAAGCAGCTACCCTACCTGTTAGCACAGCAGCACAGAAGGAGAGAGCGTCTAGGGGTGGGCGATATACCGGTAGACACAATTAACCGGTAGAGATGTTTGACTATGGTCTCTATCGCAGTTACGCTGACGTGACATTCCTGTGCTACACAGTCACAAAAGCTTATAGTTTGCATGCGTTTTTAAAGCTTCAATATGTAATTTTTCGCAGCAGTCGCCCTGGAGAGTGGAATGATTGGATATGTTGTTTTCACCATCCAGAGATGTATAATTCGTATAATTCACGAATCATGTTCACAGATGAGGTAATACATTTGTTTTGTTAGTCATTGTAATGAATTAGCTGGAAAGAACTTGAAATATAATGCTATTAGCCTGTTACTAACTTAACTGATAGCCTATGTGACTATTTGTCAAATGATTTGGTGAGTTAATGCTGCGCAGTTTCACACGTTTAAAACAATTGTACTACAAGTACATTTAAACAAAACCACAGTATTTTCAAGCAATGGCTAAATATTTTTGTCCAACACATACTGTATTTAATTTCACTGCCATAGACTTGGTCACCAGACTTGATAAAAAGTGTTACTGAAGTACAAACAAAGTGCAATATAGCTGTATGTGTACAATTTGCTTACCTGTCTATTAAAAACACATGCAAGAGCAGAGTCTCTGTCATGTCCAAGTTTGTCGCAAAGCTTTCTCCATCCTGAAAACGCCACGCCGATATTGATCCTTGTTTTATTTCTCTGTTTTTTCCCAAAGCCTGCTTGCCTTAGTTGATCTTCGTTTACATTTTTGGGGATTTTCTGTACTCGCTGGAAATTCTGGAAATTCTCTGGATTTACAAATCCTTGGGAACTTTTGGGATAATGTTAGTGCACAACTGCAAATATTTCACACTGTGAAAGTGGTTTATTACAAAAATCTTACATATTGTACCTTAAGTATTGCATGTTTGTTTTTTTTTGTTTTGTTTTTGTGTGATTTTTAAATCGTTGAACTTTTGCAGCGCTGTCTGAGACACATGCACATGAAGCGGCTGCTCATAAAGCACGTGAGAACTGAACTGAGTGCTTTTTGCAGACTAATTGCCTTGAATGGATAAATACACATTATGTGTCAAAGTGACCATGTCTTTGCAAGTAAACAGTTGAAAAAGAAAATGCACAAGTATATTGGATCCTTGCCAAGTCTAAAAACTCTCACTGCTCTTGACTGAATAAATTTTGTAATTTTATTAAGAATAAATATTTAATTTACACAGTGAAGACTATGCAGTTTAGAGTGCAATTTGTGTAGTATTTCTTATTTCTAGTGCTAGTTTTTTCCGGTAGGTCTATTTCATTTGTCTTTGTTCTATTGTAGTTTGTTTTCCTATATAGGCCTACTTGTAATTAGTTGCTTTGTTCTTTCTTTATTATACGACTTTGCAGAGTTATTTTATATTTAAGACTTTGCAGAGTTATTTTAAATTTGATTAATCAATTTCTGTATTTTTTCCTGAATACTACTGTTAGACCTATACGCAAAAAAAAGTACAGCTCTGAGGATTTCATTTTTATCTTTATTCTATTGTATTTGAGCTATATTTGTGTTTATTGCTTTATTACTGACTGACTTGCCTTATAAATTCAGTTCAGCTATTGCAACAAAATTATCCCATTGTAAAAACACAAGTACATTGAGTGAGCAAACGTTTAAGTGAGATAATTGTATTTTTTTTTTAACTTTGTATAAAAACTCCCCTTTCTTGTTCCCATAATCTGTTCTGTGTACATATATTTCCTCCCATGCCTGTATTCCTTGTCGGTTATTGTTTCTGTGTAGATGTACGTTTCTGTGGTACTCCTCGTTTCCATTAAAATAGCTGTGATTGTTCCAAGTTCCTTGTCGTGCGCATTTCTCCTACCAAGAACGTAACAGAATAACCGACCAAAAGATGGACCACTTTGCAGCAGTCAAACTGCTTTGTTTAGAGCAGAAGGACCGATCCCTCAAGGAACATTTAGAGGAATTCCTCAGCCTAGTGCCAGCTACAACTTTCCCGGACGACTGCCTCTGCAGTTTCCTGCATTCCGGCCTCAACACCGCCACAAGGGAGCAGCTGTCCGGAGAGGGCCCCCAATGGAGCTTCTCCCGATACGTGGAATGGATACTGGTGTCCTGTGATTCGCCGGTCACGGTGATGGGTGACGAGCCTGCCATCAGGTCTGTCTATGGACGTCAAGGGCTGGTGTCCAGCCAGGCAGATCCTCCATTAAAGGCCGCACGAACCGGCAAGAAGCCCGCCCAGCCGGGATCTCGTCCAGCCAGAGACCGTCCAGCCAGAGACCGTCCAGCCAGAGACCGTCCATGCTTCTCTGGAAGACACTGTGCTCGTTGTGGGGACCGTGGCTGTTTTGTGTGTGTGGGCAGCGCACACATCTGGTGGAGTCCGTGAATCCAGCTCCAGGTCCTCTTCACCGCTGGTTCCCTGCAGCCCTGCCGAGCCTGAGCTTCCCTGCAGCCCTGCCGAGCCTGAGCTTCACGTCACGCCTGCCGAGCCAGAGCTTCACGTCCCATCCAGTCCTCCCGAGCCTTCTCCGCTGGTCTCGTCCAGTCCTCCCGAGCCTTCTCCGCTGGTCCCGTCCAGTTCTCCCGAGCCTTCTCCGCTGGTCCCGTCCAGTTCTCCCGAGCCTTCTCCGCTGGTCCCGTCCAGTCCTCCCGAGCCTTCTCCGCTGGTCCCGTCCAGCCCAGAGCCTGTCCCAGAGACTGTTCACGTCCCGCCAGTCCCAGAGACTGTTCACGTCCCGCCAGTCCCAGAGACTGTTCACGTCCCGCCTGTCCCAGAGACTGTTCACGTCCCGCCTGTCCCAGAGACTGTTCACGTCCCGTGTAGGACTGTGTTTAAGAAAATGTATTATTAAAATTCAAATCAGATTTTATATATATATATATATAAATGTATGCAGCGTTCACTTGTAGCCAATGGCAATTTATATCATCATTGATATCGTTATCGCAATAAATATCTGAAAATATTGTGATATATTTTTAAGTCCATATCGCCCATCCCTAGTCCGTACAAAGCAGGCTTTGCTAAAAAAAGTTGTTACCCGAGGATGGATCTGTATCAACTGTTTTTGTACCAACTGTGTTTGTGCTCCAGCTTACAGTCTCCGGAGTGATACTGGTCACGGAAGTAATGAAAGGGAGAGCGCACACTTTATTACAGGTCATCAGAGTTGTTTTACGGATATAAAGTTTACCAGTTTATTAAGCACCCACCGAAAAGGTCTGTCTATATTTGTTTACTGTTAGTTGTAACAAGTGTTTTATTTGTGTAATTCGCTGTGTATGTTTATGATAATGCAAGGGAGAAAGAGAGTTTATAGATAAGGCTTTAATGCACACTTTTTGTACTTTTTTACTCAGCTCTTACAGTGATTTTCTGGACTAAAACAAATGCTTCATCTTTTGTGTGAAGTACAATAAACTTCATAAAACAAGTAAATCAGTAAATTTCTGGCCATTCTACAACAGGCTTGTACTAATAGTGGATAAAAGCAAGATGACAAATAAGTTATAACCGTAATTAAACTAAACTGTACCTGCTCTATCTCCATGCAGAATATATTCTCTGTTAGTTTCTGTTCTGATATTTCCATTTCGTGAGATGAGATTGTCCTGACACTGGAGCTCCTGAAGCTCCGCCCTCTGTGCTGGGAGCAGCTGCTCATTTGCATTTAAAGGGACACAGAAAAATTATGCGTTTTTGCTCACACCCGACCCCAAAAATGGAAAAAAAATATCTGTAGGGTATTTTCAGCTAAAACTTGACACACTCTGAGGAAATCAGAGACTTATTTTACATCTTGTAAAAAGGGGCATAATAAGTACCCTTTAATGTGTTCAACTTTTCATTAGACCTCTACATAACCAGAGGTTATTGACAACCAGGCTAATTTCTCTGCGTCCGGTTTCATGAGTCAGTCTTTGAATAAGTTAGGATCATTGTTTTCCCTTAAATCT
The DNA here is from genome assembly GCA_031834385.1 of Semotilus atromaculatus. Classification (NCBI taxonomy): domain Eukaryota; kingdom Metazoa; phylum Chordata; class Actinopteri; order Cypriniformes; family Leuciscidae; genus Semotilus; species Semotilus atromaculatus. The sequence goes on along the minus strand of JAULUF010000038.1, from coordinate 12,228,377 downwards.
CCATACAGTACTAAATTAACTGTACAGATCTGCAAGAAGCACACTGAGCCTTGCTTGTTTCCCTTTTACCGCTTGAGCTAAATCACACGTGGGTCCAATCAGGACGTCATTGTGAGTGACATCACTTTTCCAAACTGAAGTTAGATTTTTTTATTTTCAGTGACTCAATGGGGATTTCTGGGTGAACGTACAAATTTAAACCAGACTACTCACAAAATCTTTATCAAGCAAAGCAGGGGCGTAGCCGTCATTTCAGAAGTGAGGGGGACAGAATGTCAAGTGTAATACCAGTTTTTTTTTTCATACTTTTGTTGACAGGTTTTTGCTTAATTGGCTTAATATGCTATTTATTTTTAAAGCAATAAAACATAAAGTAAGAAATGCAGATGTTCAGTACTTTATTTTGCACATGCTTTTTAATAAGATAATAAAATGTGTCTTTTTCGTAGAACATCATATAGCCTACTGTGTTACCCACAGTATTTTCTATTTGGATCTCGGTAGTTCTAGGGGGGTCCGGGGGCATGCCCTCCCGGAAGAAAATTTTGTACATTTTAAAGATAAATTCATTAATCTGGTGCACTTTGAGTCCCCCGAATACACTGCTAAAAATAAATAATCCACCCGCCAACCATATGATATTTTCTGATTTAGATATCATCGCATTACAATTATTCAAATTATCAGTGTTAACAATAGCATATGGTTAAATATCACACTGAAGCTGATTTAAAACTAACATTTACTTAAAATAAAAGTTCTTCTTTTGGCAAAATTATATTTCCTCAATAGCCTAAACAAAGTCTGTCTTACTAAAACTTACCAATTGAAAACCTTCAAACTTCAAGCTTTTAAAACTACTTCAAACTTTCTAGTTAGGCATTTTCAAGAGAACTTAAAGTTTGTCTATAAACTTTTTTATCTAATTGTAAAGTGTTACCGAATTATGGATGGTAAACATCACGTAGGCTACACATGTTCCAACGCTGCCTGATTCAAGCAGATAGTGGCGGTTAATGCATGAAAATACACATTCAGCATGAACAATCTCCATGTTTATTCTAATTTTAAGGGCTTTGATAACATATCTGTGAAAGTAAAATACATTACGAGTAAAACAAGATAGAAAATAAGTGCACGTTTCATTTGTGCGGGTAGTGAATATTTTCAATTTAGCCTACAACAAAAGTTGTTAATTATTCAACAGAAATAGGCAGAGTTATTCATCACTGTGCAACACAACTCGGATACATGACAACTTACTTACAGTGCTTAACTTTTTCGTGAAAAAGGAGTGAAGAGTTTTTTTTGCCGTTTTGAAATCATGGGACCTTTTTGAAACTGATGGATTCGGCGCGGGTGCGAGCATGGGCGTGTCGTGATGCACGAGTGACTGATTACCATGGAAACGTGAAAGTCACGTAAATATACTATCCTTGACTCTTTGGATTTTAAATCTCGATGTAGGCTATAACTTTACACACCCGCGAAAACCTCAGCTTGTCGTAGACACACGTGCCCTATGAAAAAGTGCGGGGGACGAATTTACATTTTATAAAAAGTGGGGGGGACACGTCCCCCGCGTCCCCCCCGTAATCTACGCCCATGAACCAGAGTACTAGACCCTTTCTAGATGTTTTTAAAATCTGAAACGGTATGATTTCAGTTTAAAGGGATACTTCACCTCTGGACAGATTAATGTGTATTTAAAATGGGTCATTATATGTAGAAGAAATGTGAAATTATTTTTGAATTTTGAGCTTTCTAGACTGAGAAAAGCCAGAAAATGTATTTTTGGCTTATGTGGATGAAAGACAACAACTCCCAGAATGCACTTGCTTCGCTGCCCTAGGAGGCCACGCCTACCGGTAACAGAGCGCAGTAGTTAAACAACAAGTCTAGGCTACTAGTGAGTCTCCGTGATGAGTCTGCCCGGGATTTCGAGATCGAGATTTTGCGTTCTACGGTCGCCATTCATTATGTTTACTGTGGCGAGCAGGACGCGACTGAGGGCTGTGGGAGAACGGCACGAGGCCGGTGGCGTGATTACTGATGAGCAACACCTGTGAGACGCACCGGTCTCTTATCTCTCACGGAGGAGCAGGAATTTTCTTAGCAATGTTTAAACACACATCAAACGATCACTTGTTTAGCGTTCATGTAAACACTACATTCAGATTCACCAATCGGAATGAATTGAGTTCGATTGAAACAAAAGGTGTGCATGTTAGGGCTGCACGATTATGACCAAAATGATAATCACTATTTTTTTGATAAATATTGAGATCACGATTAATTATCACGATTATTTGTTGATTTTAACCAAAACTAATTTTATTTTCACATAGGCTAATTATAACTGCTTTCACATCCATATTGTGCTACATTCCTGCTAATCTACAAACAAAACACAAAAAAACAAACAAAACACAACATTTCCTGTAGCTATACCGTCACATCACCTAGTCAGGCCAGTTAGATATTTAGCTGCATTTTCTATGAAGGCAGTCTTTGCAGATATAACCATCTTCCTCACAGATGGCATTATCCTCTCCACAATTCTCGTGGTACCATGACTTGCACTGACAACATCCTTAGTCATTGTTAGGGATGTTAACCGATGACCGTTTGACAGATGGTTGACCGTATCAACGCTAACCAATCAAAGTTGTTGGTAGTCGGTTAAAAAAAAAAAAAAGTGATCTCTAAATTAGGCTATTGTAGACAGTGGACTAAACGCTACTACAGTTAGCCATCTCATTCCGCTTAAGATAGGCTTAGATTTTGAAATACATTGCATCTACATTTCAGTGGTAACAGATAAGGTGATGATGATCATCCTCTTTCTTTATTATTGTTAGCACTACCTTAAACTAAAGCGGCATCTCTTCGGAGCTGTCATTTTCTTAAATGAGCCGCGGCAATGTTTCAAATGAGCTTCTAACGCTAGACTAACGCCTTTATTTTTAACGCAATCACCTTGTACCCAAACCATTTTGAAACTAAGGAGCCATTTGTCCTCCGATTACATACAAGCTCCTCGGCGCCACGTTTGAGGCCCATTGCGGGACTAATTTTTTGAGCTGTAGGGGATTTAAAAAAAAGGGACGTGAGTGGAAGGGTGGCGCCGGGGCAGTGTCTGTGTGAGTGGGAGGGAGAGCGGCAGAGAGATGCGAAAGAGTTGCGAAATTGCAGGCGCGGCTTGAAATGGCTATTATTTCAAATAGCATAGCATATTTTAAACCAATCGGTTAACCGGTTTCAACCAGCTAATGAGGCTCGGTGGTCGGTCAAGAAAATGTTTAGTTTTCGCCATCCCTAGTCATTGCTATTTGATGCTTAAGAAACGTATAACCTGGTTGTGGTACAGTGTCAGTGATTAGTTGTGAAATCTTACTGCATAAATTCAATCTTATTTAATTCTCCATATAAAAGTTTGTGCTTGAATTATTTCTATTTATTAAACAATAGTTCAAAACAGAACATTTGTAGTACTAATTATTGGAGTCCATTAATCGAACTCCCATGCCTCTTATATAGTGGTTCTGCATTATTATGTAATGCTCGGACACACTCTGTCTCTCTAGTGCACAGAGCAGACACACTCGGTCTCTCTCGAGCACTGTCGAGCACGCTCTCGGACACACCCGGTCTCTCTCGCGCACTGTCGAGCACGCTCTCGGACACACTCGGTCTCTCTCGAGCACTGTCGAGCGTGCTCCCGGACACACTCGGTCTCTCTCGAGCACTGTCGAGCACGCTCTCGGACACACCCGGTCTCTCTCGCGCACTGTCGAGCACGCTCTCGGACACACTCGGTCTCTCTCGAGCACTGTCGAGCACGCTCTCGGACACACCCGGTCTCTCTCGCGCACTGTCGAGCACGCTCTCGGACACACTCGGTCTCTCTCACGCACTGTCGAGCGTGCTCTCGGACACACTCTGTCTCTCTCGCGCACTGTCGAGCACGCTCTCGGACACACTCGGTCTCTCTCGCGCACTGTCGAGCACGCTCTCGGACACACTCGGTCTCTCTCGCGCACTGTCGAGCACGCTCTCGGACACACTCGGTCTCTCTCACGCACTGTCGAGCACGCTCTCGGACACACTCGGTCTCTCTCACGCACTGTCGAGCACGCTCTCGGACACACTCGGTCTCTCTCGTGCACTGTCGAGCACGCTCTAGGACACACTCGGTCTCTCTCGTGCACTGTCGAGCGCGCTCTCGGACACACTCGGTCTCTCTCGCGCACTGTCGAGCCCGCCTTCGGACACACTCGGTCTCTCTCGCGCACTGTCGAGCGCGCTCTCGGACACACTCGGTCTCTCTCGCGCACTGTCGAGCCCGCCTTCGGACACACTCGGTCTCTCTCGCACACTGTCGAGCGCGCTCTCGGACACACTCGGTCTCTCTCACGCACTGTCGAGCACGCCTTCGGACACACTCGGTCTCTCTCGCGCACTGTCGAGCGCGCTCTCAGACACTCGGTCTCTCTCGCGCACTGTCGAGCGTGCTCTCGGACACACTCGGTCTCTCTCGCGCACTGTCGAGCACGCTCTCGGACACACCCGGTCTCTCTCGCGCACTGTCGAGCGCGCTCTCGGACACACTCGGTCTCTCTCGCACACTGTCGAGCGCGCTCTTGGACACACTCGGTCTCTCTCGCACAGTGTCGCTCGCTCGCACAGTTCGCTTCACTTTTTTCCAGTCCGGCGTCTGACTCATGGAGGCACGTGATCAGACAGTGGTTTACGGAGCGCTAGATTGGCTTTGCAAAAAAAAACTAAAAACTTTGATACGGAGCGTTCTATGAACAGAATGACGCATTTTAAATATCGCTCGATCACGCGAATTTGATCTTGGAAAGCTAAAATCGTGATCGTGATTAAAATTCGATTAATTGTGCAGCCCTAGTGCATGTAAACAATGAATGGCGACTGCAGAGAGCAAAAGCTGAATCCCGGACATTTTCGATGTCGAGGACGGACATGTCCGGTGAAAAGAGGATGGCAACCCCTACTACTCAGCTTTCTCCACAGAACAAGAGCCTGCTAGCTTAGCTTCCAAAAAAAGATTGCTAACACTGTGTACATTCTGTGACTGAGATCCCACCCTCTATGGGCGGGTTGGGATCATGCAGGACGGCCCCTACTACTGGCTGTAGTCTTTAGCCTCTAGCCAAAAAATCCTCAGATGATGCAAAATGACGATCTTTGCGTCATCGGAGGATTTTTTTCCAGACAAATCTACATAAATCTCTCGTCTCAGGAGGATATGAGGGTGGAAAGCACGGTATTTCGAAAATACTACAGGTTTTCTACTAATACAAAGCTTAATGCTAAATCCTGAAGTATCCCTTTAAGGATAAATCAATTCATTATTCGCTATAACTAGGTTAGATCCTATATGATCCTATATAGCCTAAGGGCTGTCCATGAACTGAAATGACTGAATAACTAAAATTCTCTTTCCCAGGCACTAAAAAAACAAAGGTATTTCAGAAAGACTGCCCATGCCATTACTGTAAATCGCTCCAAAATAATAAGCATTTGCATAATGACAAGTTACCAAAAGTCTTTCTAAGTGCTCATTACTCATTGGTTCACAGTGCATATGAATGATTGCAGTGATTAAGACTGGGTGTGTGTCCTCTGTCCAAAGGCAGTTCTGCTGCTGAAGTGCATGTCGTCATTTCTTGGGAAAAAATACACTGTGTTTTGGCCATCCTTTAAACTGGTACGAAATGCCTTTGGGGAAAAGTTTTGCAGAAGAGTCATACCTCACTGTCGTGTCACATTGACTGTGCCCTGTTGTTATAGTATTGCATGTGCCCAGATGTGTGTTTTCCTGTGATAAGCAATAGGAGGGGCATTTTCCTGTGTTTTTTTTTTTGTCTTTGCTTTTTTCCTGGTTTCCTGGACTCAGTGGCAAAAACTATGAACCAAGATAAACTACTAATCATTGAAATGTTTAGAAATATGGATCTGTCATCATAATAAGATCAGCTAATATTTCGTTAATGTATCTTCTACAATGTTAGTGCAACACAACGGATGTTTCAAGCATAATTACTCAGGAAAGAAACAATTAAAACTCGATAAACCCACACATAACATGAGTTTCTTGGCCGATGCTGTGTTCAACCATACAAGACAGTTCAAACGGTACACAAATTACAGAGGAGTGAGAGGTGTGTCTAGCAAAGACATTTATGTGTAATCAAACACTGAGTAACACTGTTCTGTTACACAACATAGGCTGAGGTCTGTGTCTAGGTGTCTGTGTCTGTGTCTGTGTCTCTGTCTATGTGTGTAGGCCTAAGACCGGCCAACTTTTTCCATGGTGGTGGAAATTGGATGAATGAAGCAACAGTTCAGCTCTTACTATTGTGTAGGTTTTATTAATACCATGGTTCAACAAATAATGTAAAGGTTAAATAATAATTCACTTAAGCTGAGAAGTTAACAAAAAAATAGTCCACTATTTCACAAGGATAGGTTGATAAATTAACAAAAGCAGAAAGATATAAAGAAATTAAGCATTTGAAATGTATCCCACTCTTCCACAAGAGGCACATTGAACTAATGTTTACAGTTCAAGTAACAGTACAGTTTACAGTTAAATAGCAAATAGCACCAACCGCATCTACAGCATCAGTAGCCGCCTAAGCAGTGCACTGGTTTTAGCCACTTTATCGATAACTGTGTTGTTGCTTATAGACAGATCAAGCTTGAGGTTTGTTATCAATATTTGCATAATATTTGCAATATATTGGGTGATACAAAAAGGCTAATATTTTAATTTAATTTAATATTTTGCTTATGAATAGGTTGACAACGCTACAACGGTATTAGCCGAATAATTACGTTTCTGCATTACTAATGCTAACCATTTCTAGGCCCATCTCTCTTTACCTGTTGCCACTTGTGTTTGTCCTCCTGAAAATAAATCTGTAAGCGTGGCACATTTGGCAGCAGCATCCTCCAATGCCTTTCTTTTTTTCAACCCTTCCTGGCTTCTTCCTCCCATCCATCCTCCCTGACGCGTAGCGTTACGGTAGGGCCGGCCCAGCTATTGGTAGCCTACCTGAGAAAACGTTTTGGAAAAGACAGGCTATGGACCCAACCAACTCTATTTGGGAGAGGAGGGGAGGGGAGAACTCCTTCACATGGTACAACCTATGCAGAGGCTGCACGCTGCGGTGTCAGAATGCGGAACGTATAGCCTAATTTAAGAGAAGATAGACTAATGTGACAAATGTAAAAAATAAATATATATATAAATCCTTGACCGGCCCAAAAGTGAAGCGGCCCACCGGGAATTCTCCCGATTACCACCCCACACCCCCCGGGCCTGTGTGTGTGTGTGTCTTGCTCAACTGTCTGTAAACCTGCTTGTCAGAGAGCAGTAAGACTTTCCTTTTTTTGCTAACTTTAAGTACACAAAGAAATGTTTGTTTAAAAGCTTAAACCTTAAGACAATATTCAGAGTTCAATATTCATGGTTGGGCTGCTATAGCCAAACATTTGATACCTCGTGCCAATGACAAAATCTGTTTCAGTGGTGCCAACAGTGCAAATCTTGGGCTGTGGACAATGTGAAACATTTTGTTCAATGATGAGATGACCTTCATTGTCTTTCCCACATCTGTGGGAGTTACGGTGCAGAAGGCTTCCGGACTGTTGCTGCCCAGAGTGAAGCACGGGGTGGATCAGTGATGGTTTGGGCTGCAATATAATTGCATTCCCTTCTGTGCTTGATGGGGGCATCACTGCCAAGGACTGCTGAACATGTGCACCTAATGAGTACAAACATTGTACCTTGAAGGGGTGCTGTGTATCAGATTGATAATGCTCCAATACACACAGCAGGACTTGTGACAGAATAGTGTAAAGTTGAACCTGCACAGTCACCAGATCTGAATATTTTTGAGCCACTTTGGGGTATTTTGGAGGAGCAAGTCAGAAAGCCTTTCCCTCCACCAGCATTACATGGTGACTGTTGTTCTTGTCACAGTTCAGGAAGAGGAATGGCTCAAAATCCTTCTGGCCACTGTGAAGGACTTGGATGTGTCATTCCCAAGATGAACTGATGCTGTTTGGCTACAAAAGAAGGCCCCACACCATATAATAAAGTATTGTGGTCTAAAACAGGCGTTTCGGTTTCATTTTCCAACCCATGTGTATATCGTTCAATTTCTATATTTATCACAGTATATATAATTTTACACCATTAATAGGGAAGCCCCTCATAACCATTCACCTTAAAGGTACAATACCTAAGATTTTTGCATTAAAATATCCCAAAATCACAAGGCCAGTGTTATATATTTTTTTTAAGTTGATAACTTACAATATTCCAAATGTTTCAAACAATTTTTAAATTGCGAGAAAATTGAGATTTTAACCAAGAAAACGGGGCGTGTGAGCAGGGGTGAGCTGGGATTCGCCAGTCAATCGCGTCATATCCGCGTTACCCTCGGTTTCCGCTCGTACTGCGTGGAGTCCTGGACAAATGCGGAAGTTGTAGTTGTAGGGTCTATCAAGCAACAAACGTCAGCTTGTTTCGTGCAGTCGTTATGGAACACAATTATTCTTTACCGATTGCAGCTGGTTCTGTCGACAAAGACAAGACCCATAAACGTTTAATTTTATATATTCCAAATGTAGCATTTGGTAATAGTCATGTGTATGAAAGGAAAGTATTATTGCTTTAGGTTTGTGTTTAGTTTATTAACATTGTTTATCACGTCTGGTGTTTATGGCCATGTAAATAAATATAGCATGTTCTACATAAAGATTAATCAGTCCTTTGGCAAATGATGTGGACGTTCGAATGTACTTTTACAACAATTGTTTAGAACACGTTAAAATGCGCAGCGTTATCACAATTCAACAAATACGGTAACATCTGTGATAACTAATTTAGTATTAAGCTTTACTTTTATTGCGGTTATTTCAGTTTAATGAAAAATAAGCATGTCATTAAACGCAACATTTATAGAAATCAAACTTTACCTCATCCATGAACATAAATATTCGATTCCCGTCTGACTGATTTACATCCATGGTGGAGTTGAAAACGACAGTTCCCATCATGCGCTCCTTCACGTCGTCATCAAGCTACGCCGTTGTTGTTGTTGTTTTGAATGTAGCGCCCTCTAGCAGCATAAAATCTTAGGTATTGTACCTTTATCTGTGTGGGGAAAAGGCAGCATGAACATTTGTGTTCAACGATAAAAAGAAAACTATTCAGAAATGATATAAGGGTGAGTAAATTATAACATTATTTTCTTTTTTGGGTGAATTATTTTTTTGAACCTGTTTCTTTGGTTTTAAAGTCATGATGCAGGCATGCAGCAAGCCTTGCAGTTTAATTTATCAGCAAAGCGTTAAGCGTGTCTGTCTTCACTCTCAATTTAAAACGTTTAAAATTTAAATGCAGGCCTCTGTGTTTGAAACTAAAATATGTGCCTCTGGCTGCCAGTGCCTCTGTTTTGACAATAAGGCACCAAACCCGTATTTAACCTTTCCATAATATATAGGTTGACATGACAGTGTTGTCAGTTTAGATTTTTAGTTTAGAAAAGTGGATTTTTGCTAACATTGTAAGAGGCTACTAATATATCTGTTATCAAATCTATGGCTTATGAAAATTTGTAATGGTCATTTAGTCTCTGTCATTAATTTGACAAAATATTTTGCTTGGGTCAACACCAGGGTTTGGCTGTACTCAGAATTTGACCTTACAATCACAGTTTCCAGGGTGTGTTATTTTTGGTTTGTGTTTTCAAAATACTTTACTGTTGAAGAATTCCCTCGGATTGACCAGGGAATTGTTTGGGTGTTGTCAATGGGCCGAACCTCCATGTGTGTGTGCTGTCAGCACGCTCCTCTTGTTATTCCCATAACACTATGCCCTTTCTGAATGCACATCCTAAGACCCCTTAAGTCACACTCCCTCTAAAGCAAATCGATGGTTCATGCATTCCCCATGAGTGCGTGAGCAGCATATCTCAGTGCCATGCGTCAGGTCTCTGTCTGTCCTGTTAAAGCCTGCACATTACTGCTGGGTCAGCAATGTTGTTTAGAGTCCAGAGTATATGAGGTAGACCATATCTCGCAATGCCGGCTCAGCATCGTGATGTCTGTCAGTCATCGTGATGGACGATGATATTGTCTATCGGCCCAACCCTAGTGAGCACTTCTCCTTTGCCGAGATAATCCATCCACCTCACAGATGTGGCATATCAAGATGCTGATTAGACAGCATGATTATTTCACAGGTGTGCCTTAGGCTGGCCACAATAAAATGCCACTCTAAAAAAGTTTTATCACACAGCAAGTTTTGAGGGAGTGTGCAATTGGCATGCTGACTGCAGGAATGTCCACCAGAGCTGTTGCCCGTGAACTGAATGTTTATTTCCCTTCCATAAGTATTGGTATTTGGTATTTCTTTTTACCTTAAAAAAATGGTATCAGTGCATCCCTATATTTAACAGAATGATAAAATTATGTTATTAACCGGTTAATGGCCATTTCAAATAAGCATGCCTGTTCAGAACGATAACATTTGATTTTCTTTCCGTTTCTGGTTATGTTCCTGTCAAATTTTTCGTTCATTGAACAGGTTCGGAGCCCTGATTGCTGCAGCAGTCCATCAAGGTCAGTCAGGAACCTTGGAGTTGTGACTGATGATCAATTGAATTTCACAGACCACATTGCTAGAACTGCCCGGTCCTGCAGATTTGCCTTATACAACATTAGGAGGATCAGGCCCTTCCTATCAGAGCATGCTACACAACTCCTTGACCAAACGCTTGTTCTATCCAGACTCTTGTAATGCACTCTTGGCAGGTCTTCCAGCTTGCACTGTCAAACCTCTGCAACTGATCCAGAATGCTGCAGATTGAGTGGTCTTTAACAAACTGAAGAGAGTGCACGTCACACCTCTCCTCATAAAATTGCACTGGTTGCCAATTGCCGCTCGCATCAAATTCAAGGCACTGATGTTTGCTTACAGAACAACCACTGGCTCTATCATAACTCATTACTTCAGACCAACGTGCCATCCAATGTGCCAGGCTTGTGGTAACAATCCCAAAGAGGCACAGAATCACTTCCACAGACCTTTACCTTAACTGTTCCAAGCTTGTGGAATGACCTGCCTATCTCAACCCAAGATGCTGAGTCTTTCGTCTTCAAGAATCTACTAAAGACACATCTCTTTCGCCAACATTTGTTTCAATTTTACTAACACCTTGTTACGTGTACCAAGACCAGCGAAGGTCTAGCTGAGACTGGTCACAGCATTTGCATATTATTGCCCTATTGTTGATTTGATTGCTTCTATTGCTCTCTTCATATGTCGCTTTGGATAAAAGCATCTGCTAAATGATTAAATGTAAATAAATACAATAGAATAAAGAGACACATAAAATAAACATGGTCTAACAGTAGTATTCAGGTAAGAAATGCTATGAAAGTAATCATATGTAAAATAACTGTATAGTTTTCATTGTAAAAATTAAATACAGATTAATGCTTACAATTAAAGTATAAAAGTTATTCAGTCAAGAGCAGCGCAAGATTTTTTTCTTTGTCTTTAGTTCTTGGATTAACATGACAGACAGCAGCCAGTTTATTAATAGCTTATGCAGGGATCCAATATAGGCTACTGCTGCATGCTTTCTCTCAACTATTTACATTCCAAAGCTTAATGTATTTCACTGAACACTCGACAAGATGGCCGTTTTGACATCATTTTTAATGTACTTGATTATTTAAGTGCAATGAGCCATGACAAATAAGTCAATTTGGTACTAGTAAGTTGTTTGAGAGTGCTACTTACACAGATCAGTGCTGCAAAAGCTTTTGGTTTGAGCGCGAAACCTGTGGGAATTACTCAAATTATGTGCAATATTCAGGACATGTAACACCAACACTATTCAACCAGAGTGAATGAGAGGATTGAGCGAGAGCAGGCGGGAGCGTGTCAAACCGTAATTTCGCCTTTCGAGACAAATTCGTTTTTATCAAATAAATGCAGCCGTGATGAGCATAAGATGCTTTATTTTATTTAATTTTTTTTATTTTTCAACTTACCAACCCCAAACTTTTAAATAGTAGCGTGTATATGTATAATTTTACTTTCATATGTCATTTAAAGGTTGTATCAGTGATTTCAGGCCCAAAAATAAATGTCTAATAACGATCCGCTAGCTGCCCGCCCCATAAGCATGCCGTCAAAAAAACGCATCTCTGTATGCAGCCTAGGCTCTGAGATCTGCACACAAAAACAAATGGGTACAACCACCACTCTAAACCAAAATAAAGTGTTCCAACCAATCACCGACAGGGGCTTGGTTGGAACAAGGGTCTTGTGAGGTTTTGAGCTTGTGCACGGCTGGACGCAAAGTCGGAGCAACACCCGCCCCTGTTGGTGATTGGTTGAAAAAACACTGTTTATTTTGGTTTTGAGTGGTGGTTGTCCCATTTGTTTTTGTGTGCAGTTCTCAGAGCCTAGGCTGCATACAGAGACGCGTTTTTTTTGACGGCATGCTTATGGGGTGGGCAGCTAGCGGATCGTTAGGAAAGATTTGACATTTATTTTTGGGCCTGAAATCACTGATACAACCTTTAACTTTTATATTCCAGATGATTTACCTGGAGTACTGTTGAGCCACAGTCAGATCTGCTTACATTCTTCATGGCACTTTTAGTTTTGAATTTCACTTTTGATTGCATGTTGTAACATCTTCATATGTTTACACAGTGATGCTTACCTTGCACACATATCAAAGAAAGGTAAGAAAAGTTTCCTGGTGACTCTTTTTTTGAGTCTGGCTAAAAGAACAGAATCTCATCAAACGATGGTTTGAATGCCCAGCTGCCCACGGGCTGCCATTTGCCCTTCCGAATACCCACTAGAATTAGGCGATAAACCTTCCCTGCACACAGTGGTGTTGTGGAGTTAATAGACATTGTTAGACAGATGTTGTCTTTATAGATGGGTGGATCAATGTTATGTAAGAGGTTGCTGTCGTGGATGTATTCTAGACATGAATACACTTCTCTGCAATAAACAGAATAATCATACCTGTAACCTCACACTAATTATTATTTTTTCCCTAGAGCAGGGGCCACCAATTATCAGACTGCAGTTCAGATTCAGTCCCAGTTCTGGGTCATTAATCATTTAATATTTTTAGTCAATAATTGTATCCTTTAAATCATCTTTGATAATCAAAATTACATATGAAAAAAAAATACACTCAATCACACCAGCTCGGACAACATGATCCATTAGGTCAGCTGTAGTAAACGCTACACAGTGGCAAGTGAAAATATAGTTTTAGTTAAGCCATATACGATTGAACCAGAAACTGATTCAGAAGAATAGAAAGAGCGAATTACACTGGCTGGCCCGGTTCTATGGGAATTATTAGGGGTGCTAAGCACCCTCAAACAAAAGCAAGAGCACCCTCAGTTGATACTGTAAGCCTAGGCTATATAATATTAATAAAACAGATTTGGTAAATGTTCCAGTGCATATTTATGTTTGCGCTCTGGACTCTGGAGAACATCAAATGTTTATATTTGCTATGTGTCTTTGTGTTGTTTTTGTTCAGTGCTGAGTTCTGCATAGGCTACTTGTGAATCCTCTCATTATCAAAGTGTAGACACCGTGTAAATAAGAGAGATTCATTGTGCAGTGTAGACAACTTTGATTACAACAGAACTTTGTGAGATCGTGAACTGAGATGAGTGACCACTTTTTAGTGACTATAATAGGTCTTTGCGCGTTTTCTAGGCTATAATCCATTCAGAATTTGAATAAAAGTCGACATAACGGTAATTGATATGATTAGCCCTTAGCTTGACTACATTATCAAACAGCTAATAATGTTTTGCTAATGTTATACAAACCAATGTTCCCGTTCGCCATCAGTCACACAGCTGCTTTCTAAAAAAACATCATTCTTAGAAATAATGATAGGAAAAGCCCCAACCTGCATGTTGACAGGATGGTTACAAGTTTGTGATGGTAGGAAAGAAAAGTGGTTTCAAACTGCGTTTTTAAGAATGTCTTTGGTACACCGTTTTAAGGAGAAAATACTCAGCAGCAACGGTGTTTGATTTTGCTATTTAATAATGATTAATTAATCTGTATATTTTGAATGGTTAATTTGACTATACTGGGCTCAACAAGAAGGACTGCCGGATGGCCCAGGGCCAGCGTGAAAGACTCTTGGGACAGTTGACGGAAATGTCACTTGGCCGATCGGGTGTTGCGTCGTCCTTGAATATAATTTTGCATAACTGTACGGTGCGGAGCAGAGTGAGCATTTTCAATTTTGAGCACAAACACACACTTGCTCTGCGCCAGTCATCACGCACTATTATGAATGTCTGTGTGCATTTTACTTTCGCTTTTGAATTAGCGCCAATTCGGTGGCAGCAGTTGCTAGAATGGTGGGTTCAGTATTATTCTTAATAAAAAGAGGCACAACAAAAAACAGTTTCCCTTTGAAGCCAAATTTCCCTCCATCGTCTTGAAACGAGCGAAGTGTGGTGAAATCTGACTCATGCTGCTGATCTGTGCTGTGACTCTCGGTCAACTCACGCTGCATTGAGTAGACACGTTCAGTTTTCTGTTCTGTAACTGAACTAAATAATTTTTATAACTATAAAAAATCCCCAAAAATCTCAATGACGGTGGGGTGCGGTGCCACGGTGTGCAAGTGATGTAAACGGTGTTGCAGCTGAAAAGACCTTATAATTATATCATTATTAATCAAAGCATTTTTTTACAACACAGTAGTTCTCTTCAAATACCATGATGTGTTTACATAAACTTTAAACACAGTTGATATTAAAGCATCTCACTGACGAACTCCGAATGTTACATAGTGTACAGACATCTGCTTACAGTCAAACTGAGCTTTAGAGACTGGGTCTCATGGAACTTTAATTGAATACCCCTGCCCTGCCCTAGAGCAATAGTGTTTATCATTCACATTTATCTCTTGACATTCTCAGTCCGTTCTGTCCTGGGGCATGTAGTCAGCAAGTCCACACTGCCAGACTCGCATGATTGAGCATTGTTGTAGAGTAATCCACATTCACTCCAACCCTCACAGATGAGTTGACCGGGCATTTTTAGTTCAGACTGGGCAAGAGGGTGGTAGCTGTGTGGCCATAAATTAAATGTGGGTCATTCATGAATGGTTGAATGGAATCAATTAGAATGACTCTAAAAAGTGGATTACAAGGATAAAAGACTGTAAATCTGAGACAAATATGGCAAGCAAATTTAGAAACCCCCATAGTTAGCAGAGTAAGATGTGATAGGTCTACTGCACTGCCAGCTCATTTCACACGGACGGGCCCAGGTGTCAGTGTTGACGACACTAAATTGCTGGATACTGCTCATAGTGTTCGTCCTAAAATACCCCAGCACTCTGTCCCACGGACCCCAGTGAGAGTTCACTTATATCGGGATCATCCTTTGGGAATCCACAGAATGAAATTTGCTCCCTCTGATTTGCAAAAACTCTCCCAGCCTCATGTTCCAGGCGAAGTCCCATCCCTTCTTTTATTGGGTTTTCCACATGTTTTCCTGAGGGAAGGGGAATTCTTGGTATCTATTAGCAACACCTGCTACTTCAGGATGCTCTTGGCAACATAAGAGTCCAGCAGGATGTTTGCAGAGCACAACTTTCATTATGACCAGCTCATATCTGTAAATAGAGGTGGTATTGTTAAACTATTCTTTGGGAATACTTCACCTGAACTGAAGACAATGTACATCAAATATTCCCAGTGCGATACAATAAAACGATTGTGTGTGTTTTAAATGTTTAAGGTCATGTAATGGATTGGTTTACATACTTTACCATTCAAAAGTTTGGGGTCTGTAAGATGTTTTAGTGTTTTTGAAAGAAGTCTCTTATGGGACATTTTCCCTGACATTTTGATGGATAGAATGTTCAAAAGAACACAACATATTTGTGTGACATCATAAATGTCCTTAATGTCACTTTTAAATTATTTTAATGTGTCCTTGCTGAATACAATTAACTTATTTTAAAAAAGAAATTGGTCATACTTTACCAAAAAATGTCATTAGTTAACTACTTTAGTTATCATAAACTAAGAATTAACAATACTTCTACTACAGCATTTATTAATCTTAGTTAATGTTAATTTCAACATTTATTTTAAAATCAAAAGTCATATTTGTTAATATTAGTTAATAAATGTTAATTAATAAATTAACTACTGTTAACGGATGAGACCTTATAAAGTATTACCAACATATTACTGACCTCAGACCTCAAACTTTTAATGGTAGCGAAGGTTAATGTGTGACGCACCTTCCCAAATGAAAATGATGGGAAAACTCTGCCACTAGAACATCCAAAAATAATACAATTCCTGATTTCCCTCTGTCTTCACTCTTTGTCTTACAGAGCTTTCATTGGCCCAGAATAAGTTTGCTCAGTGCCTGGGTGAGTTCAAATTTGAATACATCGGTGATGCCAAAACTGACGATGAGAAGTGCATTGGTGAGTTTTTTTTCCCCCTTTTTGCATATGTTAATTTACATGCATGCATACATTTGCTTATATTGTGCTTTGCTCAGTGTCTTCATATGTGTCATTTCAGATGAATCCTTGCAAGAGTTCTCATCCTTTCTCAGAAACTTGGAAGACCCAATAGAGCTGATGGTGAGCACAACCAGTTGAGACTTGCACCAAACACATGCTCTGTTATACATTTCACTCAATTCCTTGCAGGGTAAAATATATTTTTGGAACATGCCAGCATGGCCATTTGCTTGTGGAGAGACACAATCCGTAATCAGTTTTAACACTGAGTTCAACAGATAGTCTGTAAAGCGACGTCAGTCCTCTATTTGTGCCTGCATTCTTTAGTCACAGTTTTGCCACAGGAAGTGAGTTACATTGCCATAAGTTATTTGTGTCCTCTCTCACAGATTACTCAGAGATTGCACAAGACCGCTGCTTATGTTGAGTCATGTCACCTCAACTGTGTTGTGTAGGAACTGTACTTTCAAAAACTCTGCAAGAATGTCCAATGGCACTTGGTCTTTTCAAGTCCTTTCAAAGACTAATGTATATGTAATCTGTAATTAACTTAGCAACTTGCTTTTACAGTGTAAAATGTGTAAAAATGAGACAAGAAAAGATTTAAGTTTTACCTATTAGAGTGACAAATCCCTTCCTCTGGCATAGAAGTTTTTTTTTTTTTTTTTTTTGCATTCTTAAGGTATGAGAGGACTATATATTCTAATAGGTGGTTAACCATCTAGGTAGGAAGGGCTCATGTTGCATGTAGGTCATGTTAGTATTTATTTAGTATGCAGAATTAGAGAGCTGAAGGTCCTGCCCATGACTCAAAGTGCAGCAGCTGACAGTTGTCATGAGCTCAGATTTGAGCCCCACCCGTTCATAACACCGCAGCAGGCCAATGACGTTATGGCCCCTTGGCTCACTGGAGTCATGTGTGGAAGGGGCAGAGCTAACAGGTCCTGACAGGGTCAGAAAGAGTAATGGTAGACCGGAGACGCTCATTCTAACAGTCACATCATGGGTTGCCTTGGTTATTTCAATACCTCATTTCAGGGTAAAGAGTATGTCCTTAATTCCTTAAAATGGGTAAAACTGTTCCTAAATTTCAAGAAGCTTGATTTACACCACAAATATAGATAAATCAAAACAGATATTCATATTGTTGTTCTGAGCCCTTAAAGGGAAATAGTTTTTTTTTAATGTGTTTGGGTT
Organism: Semotilus atromaculatus; assembly: GCA_031834385.1. NCBI lineage: Eukaryota > Metazoa > Chordata > Actinopteri > Cypriniformes > Leuciscidae > Semotilus > Semotilus atromaculatus. The sequence continues at coordinate 12,210,567 of JAULUF010000038.1, read as the reverse complement.
TGCTCGCAAAACTTCTGTATTTCTCAGAGAAACCTTGTTCTGTTCTCACAAACTTTCTTGGACAAATAAATAAAAACTTGTGATGGAAATAATAATTATTTTGTAAGCAAATGCAAAGTTTCTTAGGGGAATGCAATTTATGAGAGAAGGCAAAAGTTTTGTGAGTAAACAAACTTTTTTGCGAGAGAGTGCAAAGATCTTGCGTTCTAATGCAGTTTCTTGTTGGAACACAAAAGTTTTGCAAGTGAACGCAAAAGCATTGATGTCCTTTTAGGGAAGAGCTGGGCTACTAGAAATCCACTTTCCTTCAGAGTTTAGCTCCAACCCTGATAATGCTTATCTGCTTGTACCTTTTAGCTATTCTGAGGACCTTGTTTAGCTTTTTCAGGTGTTTGATTGGGATTGAAGCTTAACTCTGCAGGAAAGTATACAGTATCTCACAAAAGTGAGTACACCCCTCACATTTCAGCAAACATTTTAGTATATCTTAGGCCTGTTCCAAGTGGAACCCGTCTTGGAAAACCTTTGTATGACCCTGGCCGTTACTGTAACTCAGTTTCAGGGTGTTACCAATCTTCTTATAGCCTAGGTCAACTTTGTGGAGAGCAACAATTCCAATTCTCAAATCCTTAGAGAGTTATTTGCCATGAGGTGCCATGTTGAACATCCAGTGGTCAGTATAAGAGAGAATTGTACTCAAAGCACAAATTCTAACTGCTCTAATACAAGATACACACATTTGTATGGTCCTGTCAAGCAGACAAAAACATGGACATGATGAATAGGACATGTGGCTTTGCATGGTTAAACGACGTACAGCTATCACGTAGGGTGTACTCACTTTTGTTGCCAGCTATTTTGACAATAATGGCTGTATGTTGAGTTATTTTCAGATGACAGTATATATATACTGCTATACAAGCAGCACATTGACTACTCTAAAATATATCCAAGTTTAATTTCTATAGTATTGTCCCTTGAGAAGATATACTAAAATGTTTGCTGAAATGTGAGGGGTGTACTCACTGAGATGCTGTATTTCGAGGTCCTGTGTTGCCCAACTCTGCTTTAGGGGCTCCGCACTATTGCATTCTATTTGGCGTATCATCACAATAATGACCACATAGATTATAGAGTATATGACCTTATTGTTTAATGTTTGTTTTTAATTCTGCTAATTGAAGAGAGTGTACTATGCTCTTATTAAATGAAAACATTATATTATCCAGCGTATTTAGTAAACAAATATGGAAGTGTAGAATTTTATGAATGGCAGCCGTTCAATTTCTGTATAAATCTGTGGAGCTTTCTGTAGATTTATTACAATTTCTGTGCAGGTTTAGTCATGACTACGTCAAAGGTGATGCAATGATGTCACCTTTATTGACATTTAAAATTGAAACCTACAATGTGTTCGCTTAAGTTTTGATGAAAGAAAATCCTGTTTCTGCTAATGTTTAATATAATTAAATGAAATGGGCAAATATTATATATCAAATTACTGAATTGCATTTTCACAGATGAGAAACATCACAGAGACACTGATGAAGCCTTTAGAAAAGTTTCGGAAAGAGCATCTCGGCTCAGCAAAGGTAAAAATCTAGATCTTCACTGTCAGCTCCCACATTTAGGATGTTTGCATTGATTTAATTTAAAGAAAAAAGAAAACTGTACATTTATTGTAACTAGTTCCATATATTAAAAATAGTAAGTTCCTTCATTTGATATTTCAGGCAGAGAGAAAGAAGTACGAGAAGGAAACAGAGAAGTACTACAGTTCGCTAGAGAAACTTTTGAACATGTCAGCAAAGAAGAAGGAGCCACAATTACAGGAGGTACTTTACATTTCATTCTTCCCACACACAAGATGGATGTGTAATGAAAACTATTTTTATAAATGCTGGTTTTCTTCTTTATCTCGTGAAAAAAATAAAGATTTTTAAGTCAAGGTCAATGGTTTTCTACATTATTTACAATACTGTTTATTGCAGTTGTTTAGTGTGTCATTATTTCTACTATATTTAAGAAGCTAGGCATCTCACTTGATCGAACAATGTCTGGGGAACATAACCTTTTAAGGCGTGCCCATCAGCCATGAATGTTGTATACATTGAGCACAAAAACCACTAGAGACTGTTGATATTTTTATGGTGGGCCATTATGTTCCTCTGGACCTTATGACGTGTGTTTTTTGGGTCAATGGCTGTGGTTTTTGCAGTGGGCTATTTTGTGTCAGACTGGTGTTCACAGCAGACAAACTTTTAAGTATAAGATACATAGAAATACTGAAGAATGCCAACCCAGAGGACTGCTAAATTTTTCTCCAAATTTTCTCATAAGACACTTAAGTTGTCATGGGTCATGTACACATTGACTCCAAACAAAGATGGTTAAGGATGGCCATTTTGGTCATTCAGTCTAATCTAGTACGCAACAAATTATTCTACTGTACATATTTCGACACTGTTACATCTCAAGACAACTTAATTCAACTACTCACAACTCAGTGTTAATGCAGACATTCATTTATTTTTTTATTTTATGCGGTGTCTCTCTACAGTAGTTTCTCCCACCAGTCCTATATTTACAATGACAAGGCACTCTGTTTAAAGCATGGGCTTAATGATAAAAAAAAAAGAGAATCTGTTGGTGGTGGTTTATAAAAAATAAAACAATAATACGATTATTACGTCTTTAGTAATATTAACTATAATAAAAAGTCAAACTAGATAATGTCACAAACACCATATGGGTTAAAGTTAAACTATTGGCATCCAATGTTCTTGTTTACAAAAAATCTAAACATTTCCGTGGTTATTGCAGTGCCAACTGAATTTTGGGAGTTATTCCTGTATTCGTCATACGCCAGAACGCATAACACACACAGGACAAAGCTTAAGTGATTCATTCCCACATTTAATGCAGTTGCCAAAACTTGGCAGTGTGTATGTGGGCTTAGACACCTTCAATTCCAAGTTCTTTTGGTAAAGCTTTGAGACTTTAAGCCTACATAACTGTGTTTATTTATGATGGAGTTCACCATGGAATGCACTGTATTTAACTGTATTTGCACAACTAATAACTATTTTAAAGTAGTTACTGTTTAGCACTGTTTACATTCACACAATACTTTACTCAATTACATGATCCAAGTCATTTCTCTGTTTTCAATGTTAAATTTTCAGAATAAGGCCCTTTGTGTATTGTAAGGCAGGCAACATTTGGACAGGCAGACAGCTTTTGGAAAAACCCATATCTCCATCTGCTTATCTTAAGTCACTCTTAACATGTGATGACTTCTGTACCTTGTTTTCTTCAACTTTTTTTTTCATTCTGTGTGTCTTTCAGGCAGACGTGTCGGTGGAGGCGATGAGACAGCACTTTCAGGAGACGTCTCTGGAGTACGTTTGCAAGCTGCAGGAGATACAGGAGAGGAAGAAGTTTGAGTGTGTTGAGCCTGTGAGTGCATGACCCTTCATCCAGACGGTCATTCAACTTGATTTATTTCAACATGGTTTGCTTTCATGTTTGTCTATCAACAGCATTTGGTATGGTTTCACATGCCACATAAAAGAAGGGAAACACATTTAATGAAATAACTCTCAATGCTGTGAAGCGATTGTACAGCACCAGAATACACGTTACAAATATACATTTATTAATTTATTTATACATATACACTTTCATCTGTATTGTCATAACACTTAGTAAAAAGCTGGCATGTGCACCAAATAGAATAACAAAAATAAGGGCTATGTTTGGAATGGCATACTGGCATAATACTCTAACTATTTCTTTGGCATGTTGTAAGTTTGCAAATTTTATACAAAACTGAGTTGAAAATGAATAAATTAAACTTTGATTATATAATGAAAGTGGACACAATGTATATACAGGTAAGTAACATAATAATAATATTGGTAACCATAATCCTTTTTACACTAGTCTGTTATGCTCCCCAAGGCTGCATTTATTTGTTTAAAATTACTGAGGAAAAAGTGTAGCCTGCCTTATATCAAATAAATAATGAAATAGAATTATATTCATCACATAGAGATTAAGACACAAAAACATATATGAATGTGGTAATGTCTGTCCTAGTGGATATAAGTAGTTCTATTTTTTCTTTCTCTCATTCCCTTCTTCCCCTCTCTCTTGTGCAGATGCTGGCATTCTTTCAGACTGTATTTACTTTCTATCATCAGGGATATGAGTTGGCCAAAGATTTTGATCATTACAAAAAGGCCCTTCAAATCAATATTCAAAATGTAAGTAAAAACTTTCATAATGTTTTTGATTTTAATACACTTAACTTTAAATCTTTTTTGAACGATTTACTCGTACAGATTTGTAAAATATATATATATTATTTCATATATACAATGGATGAGTAAAATATTAAACATAAACGGCACATAAACTGTTTATCAACACATGTAGAGTGATTTGCCAAGATGTATCATTCTTCACTCACGTTCTTCTGGTTAATGCTATTGGCTCGCTGAGTGACATGGAAAGAGAGTTACCAAGACAGGATACAGCAGCGTTTTGAGAGGGCCAAGGTTTCCAAGGGAAACTTAAAGGCCTTTGTTTGCATTGACCTTCCATTGTGTTTAACTCCTAAGCCGGAAGTTTGAGAGCCGACTTCCTCCCTTGTCCTATTTGATTGGACCGCGTCACTGTCCTCGCTGGTGTTTTGTTTTGAATCAGTTATAAATCACTTTTGATGGTCAGGGTCAGAGTTCTGAGGATGTATAGATTAAAAAACATGGATTAGCACGTTTAAGCACATTGAGGTGGTGGTGTTGTTGTTGTTTTATGCGTTGAGGAATTTCCCAATGTATTCTAAAGATTTGGGGAATTCCATCAGTGTAAATTCCCAGTTACCAGGCCCATGTACAGAATATGTAAAACTTAATCAATGATTGAGTTATTTTGTTAGTTTGTGCCTCTGCTTTCAGACTCGGAATCGTTTTGAGGGCACACGCTCTGAGGTGTTTGAGTTATTGAAGAGAATCAAAGAGTCTCCACAGGAGTACCGACAGACCAGCCCCATCAGCAGCGAGGGCTATCTTTACATGCAGGAGAAACGTACGCAAGACAATTTTTATGATGGAACTCTTTTGTCCCTATTACTTTTAGTGACTGTCATGCCATGTATCCTGCGCTTTGCTGGTTGCATTACTGATAGTTATTGCTATTTCTGCAGGACCTCCTCCTTTTGGATCCAGCTGGGTGAAACGCTATTGCACGTTTGTCAAAGAACAAAAAATTCTACACATGAAAACGTTTGACCAGAGATCAGGCGGGAAGCTTGTAAGTTCTCATCACACATGACACATTAGTCTTGATAATGGCATGTTTCAAATAATATAAATGTATTGCTGATGTGCTGTTCAAAGAATGTTCTGTATCCTTTCAGGGTGAGACGGACTCTGTTACAATGAAGTCTTGTGTCCGCAAAACCACAGACACACTTGACAGGAGGTTCTGCCTAGACATAGAGATCACAGATCGGTATGTTGGCCATGCCTTCGGTTATAATGGTTTGCATGAATAAATGTAATGATGCGTTTTTGATTCACAAGAAATAATGTCGTTTATGCATCAAAATTACAATGTTTTACTATGACTCACTTGTAACCCAGTTTTCCTTAACAAGTAGATTTTTCGCTTAAAGGGGACATGAAAATGGCCTTTGTATTTACACATAATAGGTTACTCTACAATACAAACTTACTGTAAGTTTCTTACCCTGCTAACTCCCCTGTTTAAAATAAATTAAATGGAGTTGAAACACCCCTTAACAGGCATTATGTAAATCAAGGAATGTGTACTCTTAACAATGTATGTCTGTCCTCTGATCACAAGAGTGGTACTGCTTTTGAGCAAAACATTCAGAAGTTATTTTGTTCCTGGATGTAGACAAACTGCACTTCCAAAATGGTGCATACCCTCCCAAGAGATCAAACTATTAGAAATGCAAGTTTTAAATTTATTTTTAACAGCTGGCTTTAGTGATTGAAAGAGAATGTTTTTTGTTTGGTCATCTCATTTCTGAACGGACTCTTCTTTTTTATTATTAAAGCTGCCGTCGGCAACTTTTTTTTGATCATATTCAGCGAATTCGACACTACATTCCGACAGAACAACATAAATAAAGTGGTTTTAGAAAAAAACCAGAGCTTCTAACTCCACCTGGAGCGTGTTATTTGTTTTGCAAAAATCCACCGCTCCCTGTTCATTGTGTCCAATCAGCGCAGGGGGGTGTGAGATATGACTGTCAATCACAAGTCGTGCACACACACGTCAATCACATGCACACGCCTGAAGTTCGCGCAGTAGCGAAGAGTGATGGCGCACTGACGAGCACGAACTCGGTGGGAGGGTATTCGTTGATAGTGGGGGAGGGGCACGAGAGTTGTAAACATTCAAAATTTTGCCTAAGTCCACTCAATCAGCCAGAGTTGCCGACGGCAGCTTTAACAAAATACTCAACAAGCTGACAGTTTTTCTAAATATCTTGTATTGCAAGCTACACCAGTGGCAAGTATTTTTTCTTCAGAGGCAATCGTTGTGGTTGCATTGGATCATTTTTGAAGTTTGCCAATCAGTTTGCCAAGTGTTTTGTGACAGAGTGAACATAATATAAAGATCTGAAAATGCATTTTTTGAAAACAAATCCTACAAAATTAGTCGTTTTTGATTAAGGTTTATACATTTAACTTATGATGATAATAAACAGGAAAAGAAAAACAATAGGACCATAAATCCTTCTGAAACTACTGGGTTTAACATGAGTGCGAGACAAATTAGATCTCATTTGCCAGAGAATAAGGAAAATCTAAACATTTTTATCATCCAGGATACACTCATTAATCAAAGCCAAAGCTGAACCGGGCAGTGTGTATGATGAACGCTAATCACGTGCTTTGTGAGGCTGGTTAGTGGAACATCAGAATGTTTCCAAATTAGGATATGACTCAATCTCAAAATGAGTATGCCTTTGATTTTCATAATCCAATGTATTTTCAAGTGAAAAGGATCTCAAACAAGAAAGAAAATGACTGGATTTTGGTCCGTTTCGAATTGATTGGACAGTCAAAGTTAATAGACATCCCATATTTGCACCATAAAAGCTGCATGTGTACTAGAGCTGCACGATTAATTGTTAAAAGATCGCAATCTGGATTCAAACTCCTATGCGATCTCATTCCTAAATGACAACATTTCACATGTGTCTATTAAACCTGGAACGCTGGAACGCTCCGATCTGTGTCTGCGCTACTGCTGATCCAGAAAGAGCAGTTGTAATATATAGTGTAAATATGAAACCGCTTCACAGACAGTCTTTTCAACCACACGGTATAATGTTAAAAATATTCATATATTCACAGAAAAACTGGAATAAAAGTTTGTAGTTCAGACATGCGTAAACACGATCAAAATAGAGTAAATCACCATTTGAAAGTACATAACTTGACACTTCAAATACCAATTGTATATATTACATTATGCAACCAGGTGGTGACAAGAAGAAAAAAAAAGTATTTGTCATTGAATAATTCAGAATAATTAATAATTCAATTAATTTAATAAGAGATTTGTTTAAAAAAATAAATAAATAAAAACACTGATTCATGTTCCCAGTAATGAAACAATGAAGTATTTATGAGTGAGTCATTAAATCATTCATTCAAACCAGTTTTTTTTTTTTTATAATTCATTCAGATTTATTAAACAATTTAAATAGACTCCAGCATTTATCTTTTTTTTCAGAACCTCTTGTAAATGGTATGTTATTTTGTTAAGTTGTCTGTTCAGAATCGTGAAAGAATTGTGATCTCTGTTTGAAACCAAAAATCGTGCAGCACTAATGTGTACTTTTCTCCTGTATGTAAAGATAGCCCTCGCTTCTGAAGGGACTGGTCTGTCTGTATTCCTTTAATTCTCTCCTTTAACTTGCCTCAAAGTGTGTGCCCTCAAAACAACTCTGTGTCTGATGCAGAGGCACAACCTTAAAACAATAGAACATGAAATGGAACATACTACATTTTGATGTAGAACAAAACAATTATGGAGCTATTTAGAAACGAATCATGCACTAAAAGACAAATAATCTACAATAAACAAGTAATTGTGTTCAGTTTTAATTTTGTATATAGCAGCTGGCTAAGTCTGTGTGGTGGTTGTTGTTGTTGTTGTTGTTGTTTTTAGACCAGGCACAGTGCTGACAGTCCAGGCGATCTCAGAAGATGACCACAGATTCTGGATGCATGCGATGGGAGGAAAGGAGCCGGTGTGTCAATCCCTCACTTCAACTTCAAGCTATATTCAGTCAAAATAATTATCTGATTATCAGTTGACAAAACATGAGGTTAATTTAAATTGTAACAATATTGAAAAACATAAAAAACATATATGTATATATATAATATATTTTTTTTAATCTTCTACCGACCCCAGACTTTTGAATGGTATTGTGTACTTCAAAGCATTTTAATGATCAGTAATAGTCTCTTGTTTGGTGTATAAATTCAGTTCTGTTTGGTGTAATGTGTTTCATGCTGGTCTGGTTTGTGTTTTCTGATGTTTATCTCTCACGCACAGATGCAGTATCTCAACCGGACACATTCAAGAGAAAGAGGAAGTGAGTGAACTCAAATTAATATCAGAGCTATTGTTTATAGCTAAAGTTTACCTTTAATTGTAGTGCTTATGCACAAAAAAAATATATATTTGTATGCTTGTATTTATTGATGGTGCATATATTGTGATGACATTTGTGTATTCCATAGTTGATGCCCAATTGGATGACGTGGGAATAAGCTTTGTGAAAAATGCAATAAACGCCATTGAAGCCAGAGGTGACTCCCAGTAATGTTTTAATATATGAACATCATATACAAAATAAGCTACAGCATGTTGTAATGCATATAAAAACATATCAGGCATTATTTACAGTTTATTGTCTATCAACAAAGGAAAACTCATCTGCTAAAACCTTCAATAAGCTTACATAATGTAGTAACACCCTCTGAACACTAGAGAGCAGAATGATCTAGCAGTTTTTCTCAGCCCAAACCAACAACCTGTTGTGCTTCATGCTGGATAATGCAGGAAAAGTTTAGTGTGCTATTTAGTTTTTCCAGATCAGCTGGGATGGTTGTAGAGTACCTAACTGCTATTGTTTTGTTTGTTTGTTTGTTGCAGGTATTAATGATCAGGGTCTGTACAGAGTGGTTGGAGTCAGCTCAAAAGTACAGAAGCTTGTCAGTTTTATGATTGGTAAGTTGAGCCTTGTTTGATAGGTCTGTAATTGTTGGTCAGATTTAGGTGATTTTCTTTGAAGCCCCATAATCGTATCTAGAGCCAGTGTCCTATTGACTCTCATTGGCATTCAGACATTCATCTTGTCTGGTGTCTGTCTGTATGTCCCTTTGTCCTGTCCTTTAGGTGACACCTGATTCCATTACTGCAGACAGGCAATCAGATTTCTGGACACTTTCTCCCTCTTTCTTTCTCTGTCTCTCTCTCTATCACTTTTCCTCGATCCTATTTCGCCTCTCCCAAAAACCTGACACGATCTGATCACGCTCTATCATCATCTCTCTTATGCTCTTGTTCCATGCTCATCTTTCTTTCTTTCTTTCTTTCTTTCTTTCTTTCTTTCTTTCTTTCTTTCTTTCTTTCTTTCTTTCTTTCTTTCTTTTCTTTCTTTTGCGCTCTCTCTCCTGCAGTCGTAGCATGAGCTAGTATCTCTCTGCTCTGAATGCTAAATGATGTGTCGAGTCGGCAGGCTGCCTGTGCCCCTGCTGCTACATGAACTCAGCCACTCCAGAGTCTAATAGCCATTAACACCCTTTACGGATCCACTGTCCTCATCTGAGAACAGCCTGAGCCCTTGTAGTTGGTTCATGAACTTAAAAACCTGCCAAATGTCCAGAGCACAACCAACTATCCATCTCGTTTTCAAATTCAGAGCACTGGCATTAACATGTTCTGCTGCTGCTGGATTATATCAACACATTCTCTTTATTTAAAGGTACAGTTCTTCCAAAAAAAGAAAATCATTTTTATCATCATTTGTTGTTCCAAACCTGTATGCATTTCTTTCTAGATATTTTGAAGAATATATGTAACCAGTAACCTATTTGTAACCTATTTCTTATCCATACGATGGAAGTCAATTGGAAACCGAAACTATTTGGTTACCAACATTCTTCAAAATATATTATTTTGTGTCCCACGGAAGAAGGACATTCATACAGGTGTAATACAAATTTAGGGTGAATAAATGATGTCGGAATTTTTGGGGACTAAAGCTTTAAGGTCTACACCATTAATAAAAAATTAAAAATGCATACTTCTAATTATGTAGGATTATGTAAGTGAACCTTTACAAAGAAATCTGAAACATAGTACTATAAGTTATTATCCAAATGAATCCGTTCCACAGTGATACTGTATAATCATAACACCTACTATGCCAACTTAAATTGATATATTTGTTTTATTCACAGACTCTTTCTCACCAATGTGACAGGAGGATGAGCATACATTATGTTGTATTGAGATGTTGGTAGAATGCAAATTGAGTGTTAAGATTAAACCACATAGTGCTAAAACATTATCTGTATCAGAGACGTGATGTGCTCACAAGTCACAACACTTAAAGGTAGGGTAGGCAGGATTAAAAAAAAAAAATTCCCAAATTTGTTTTAACTGTCTCTATATACTAATACATAATTAAAATGTAAGTACTCTGAAAAAGAGATTTTAAAAATCGAGTGTCTGTAGTCCTCTCAGGGCTGCAATAAACACAGCTACTTATTCCATTCACTCCCACCCCCTCCCGTCTGGGCTCCTTCCAAAGCCACGCCCCCAAAACACATGACCGCGCGGTACCGACCGCGGCTCAGCTGGAGGACGAGTTAACCAGCGCCGAGCGGAGACGAGCAGTGCATGTAGAGACATCATCTCAGAATCACATGTAATAAAATACCTAACTTTATCATTATGAATATAAACAACTAACATGGCTGTTAGTATCCACTATCAAGCCAGCATATCGATACTGGTAAAGTTTACAATATATTGAGTTTGATTCGGTAACAAGCTAGTAACATAAGGCAAACTCAAAGCTAAAAACAGGTTGCATTGATACACGTTTTCCTGTTACCATCAATTACACTGTGATGAAGGGGAACTTCCTGTAAGATTCATAACATATACGGTGTTTTGATTGTAAGAGCTTCCACGATGAAAGCACTGCTACCGTCACATCAGCCCCTTGATGTCCCTCAGTTGTCCACCGCTGGAAAGCCCTGATATTGCTTGCTTTATCCAAAGACTTTTTGGCCATAGCCTTTTCAAATACTGTCTTCCTTTTCTTGCCTGGTTTGCCTTCGCTGACTGTATATATTCAGGTACTGGGAATTTTGACTGCTAAATTCGCGACCATAATTGTGATTCTTTCTAGCGTCCGTGCCTCTTCCACTCCTCGAGTCAAACGGGTGCGCGCGTGTGGGCAGCTCCTGTAGCTGCAGGGGTGGTAGCCATGGTAGCGAGGGAGAGTGACAGTCTCCCAGCCAATCATTTCATTCGTCCCGAATGGCATAAGTAGCTGTGTTTATTACAGCACTGAGGGACTACAGACACTTGATTTTTATACTTTCTTTTTCAGAGTACTTACATTTTAATTATGTGTTGGTATATAAAGACAGTTTAAACATATTTTGTTAGAAAATTCTACCTACCCTATCTTTAAGGATCCATTGTGCTCACAGGAACACTCAGGTAGTTGACATGCAATTTTAATAAAGCAATAAGCCTTGAGAGGCCAAGCGACTGTTGTCATTTATTGACAACAATTGCAGAACCTGATCAATCTTATAACAACTTCTAGTTTAAATAAAATAATCCCAACTAAAAATTGTGAGCAGCAAAACTGTTTTGAACATTTAATAATAATAATAAATGTTTCTTGAGCACCAAATGGGTTTCTTGAGCACTGAAGACTGGAGCTACTGAAAATGCATAAAGACTTAAAATCATAAAGACATAAAATTAAAAGTTTAATTTGTAGTAATATTGCACAGTATTACTGTCGTTGCTGTATTTTTGATCAAATTAATGTAGACTTCTGCAAAACTTATTTCAAAAACAAACAAAAAAAATGTTTACTCCAAACTTTCAACAGTAGTTTCAAGTTTGTGTATACATTGTGTATTCCAGGCTATCTGAGGGTTGAGTTGAGGGTATAGAACATCCACGTTTTAAAAGAGAGCAGAACTGGGAAAGAGAATTTCTCTCTCTCGATCTCTTCTCTGCTGTTTGTGTCGTCAACAGCGGACTGCATTATAAAATGTAAATAGTTTAGAACAGGTTGGAGCACGTTGAATTCAGCGACTTGACTGAATACCATCAGACTTGCAGTTTAAGACAGAGAATATTTCTATGCCTTTGCAAATAGCACACAATGGTTCAAACTCGCTCAGGTTTGATTGAGAATGAATTTATTTGTATGACTAAAATGTGACCTAAGACATTTTTTGATTATCTACTAAGACATTACCATGGTAACAACCAGACAGAGAGAGATGTGATTGTCGGGAAAGTATGTATAGATCCATAAATCCATATGTGAGCAGTGGTACTACCTGAAATGTAGAAGATAAATTAACTGAATGAATCAGTTCTCCATATGTCTGTCACTCAAATCGTCCGCACCCTGACCCTTTTTCTGTCTCACTTTCTTTATCTTTCTAATTGTACTTCATCTATACTGAGCATCCTAATCAGGTCCTAGTAGGGTTACACTAAAACTGGCTCAGAAATGTTTTACCACGGGTTTATCATGTATTTCTGCTGCTTCTTTTTTTTTTTTTTTGTGCAATTTTAGGCATTACAGGAATTATTCAAAACAAATAAATAGAAAAGAACAAAGGGAGGTTAGCACATCACAAGTCAAACATACAAGTGAAACATGAAACCTCCATGTCAATACCTTATTTCTGCTTCTTTAAAGTGTGTTTCAAAGTTCAGGGCCTTTTTTTAAGAAATTAATACTTTTATCCAGCATTCATAATGTTGCAAAAATTATATTTCAAACGAAGACTGTTCTATAGTAATCAGACTGGTAGCTTCTATAATAAAGTAAAATCTCATACGCTTAGAGAAGTCATTCAACTCATCAAAATATTGATTAATACCTTGATTATAATCACTCATTAGATGTACATTGAAGCAGCAGTAGATTCCAAAACCCACCCCCTTCACCGACCATAGTTTTTTGCCCTCTAATAAAGATTATTTGATCTTAAATTCTTCATTGTTTTGTGATCTGTAGATGAGAAGAGCAATGAAATAGATTTAGCAGCCTGTGAGGACTGGGATGTCAAAACCATCACCAGTGCTTTAAAGCTTTACCTGAGGTGAGTTTGTACTTTCTACATAAAGTTTCTGTTTACAGATAATGAACACAACATAGTTTCTACACTGTAAAAAAAAAAAAAGTTGGATTAACTTAAAGTAAGTTACCTGGTTGCCTTAAAATTTTGAGTTCATTGAAATTAAAATTTTTAGTTAATATAACAAAGGAGATTGGTTTAATAAATAGAAACTCAAAATATTATGTTATCTGAACTACATTAATTATCTAAGTTGATTTGACAAAATATAAAAAGTATGCATGTTTTTTTTTTAGTTTAACTAACTTATTTCGATAAGTTGAGGACAAGAAAACTTTAAATTTCTTGTTGTCTGGACAATCTAGTTAAAAAAATAAGTTGAAATAACTAAATTGCTAAAATATTTTTTACAGTGTATATATCCTTTCTCTAAATGTACTGATTGTAATTTGACAGAATAGCCCAACACCATTCAGCCTTAAGACAATTGCTTGTTTCTAAAGAAACTTTACTTTAAAGCTAACTTCAAGTGTTAATCCTCAGAAAGAAACGTATGGGCCTTTTAATTTATAAATCGATTTTAATCTCAAATAAAAGTATCAAGGATATGTGTTCATGTGAAATGTCAGGGTTTTTTAGTGAATTTCACAGTGGGACATTCCTTTCAGTGATAAAATATCTATATTTCAACATTTAATTAATATTGCTTTTAATTGATTTCTGTAATTGATGTATAACAATAGAATAGCACAAGGCAGCTTTTGTGATGCAGCAGAAAAATAGTTGTATGTGTGTTTTGTCTTTGTACTGCACTACAAGTATGAATGATATTGGTGTGCTCATTTTGGGCTAACGGTGCTGGGATGTGTGCCAGATACTGAGCGAAAGTACCTTCAGATGAACTTGGTTATCACAGTGTGTATGTGTGTTTGTGTGCTCATTTAATTTCTTGCAGTGATCAGCCACATTAATCATAGTGTTGTGTATATAATAATGCCCAATAAAGCCGATAAATCTCTCTCTCTCTCTCTCTCTCTCTCTCTCTCTCTCTCTCTCTCTCCTCTCTCTCTCCTCTCTCTCCTCTCTCTCTCTCTCTCCCTCTCTCTCCCTCTCTCTCTCTCTCTCTCTCAAGGAGCCTTCCAGAGCCACTAATGACATACGAGCTGTATAAGGAGTTCATCGTCCCTGCAAGTAAGGTCTTTGTCCTTGATTAGACAATAATCAAGCAATACCCAATCAATTACTTGACAAATGCCATAAAACTATAATATGTGCATGTCCATGAAAAAAGAGCTTATGATTTGTGAAACTCTAAGGGGGTTAAATGCTTGTCAAAAGTATCACTGAATTAAATTCCGTTGAAGGACATCTGAAATATGAAAATGACTGCCAAAGATGGTTGTCCTCAGAAGGTTGTTGTAGGTTATGGTAGGTGTTGTAAGTCAATAGAGGCAGGTCTAAACTAGCTGACTCTGACTTGTTTAGAACAAACATCAGCCATACAAGGTAAGCTATTAGTTTTTAGTCTGACAATCCCAAAGACAGTCACAGAAAACTAGTGAAGGGGTAAATAAACTTTAAACAGATAAGATACACTGTTTGCTAAGCGACGTAGGCCTATGCAGTGGCTTTTAAACCAACCGAATTCACTAATTTATGAGATCTCTATTTCAGTAAGTTTAAACATATTTTGTTAGAAAATTCTACCTACCCTATCTTTAAGGATCCATTGTGCTCACAGTTTTTTTTTAAATCGCAGGGAAATTTTTATTTATATAAATACAGCTGCCTGTTACCAGGTTATTTCCAAATATGTGATTATTTTTTAAAATATATTTCTTAGGTTTGTAAATTGGTTGGTGCTGTTGGTTAATGTTGTCAGTGCAGTTTTGTCTTGTTCTTATCTGTGTTTTTGACTTAGGCTACTTGAATTGATATTGTCACTTAAAATTGTTAGATTAAATAATGTCATTTGAACTTGCCATACCTTGACTTTTAGTGAATTGGCGCCACTGAGGGTCAGTTCATAATTTTTTTTACTCCCAAATTAAGCCAGTTGAAAAACATTAAATGATGAATTATTCCGGCCCACCCACACTTTTAGAGGCCATCCACTTTCTGCCTCCGCCACTGGTGGGAAGGTTGAATTAGCAGAGCAATAGCACAGCTGGACTTAAAAAATTGCATTCCACACAACATAATGGGAGAAGTCAGAATTCAAAAGAGGACAAATTGTTGGTGTGCGTCTCGCTGGCTCATCTGTGACCAGGACAGGAAATATTTGTGGTGTATCGAGAGCTATAATAAATAGCTGTGGACCATGTGCTATATGTATTGTTCTCTGATAAGTCCACCTTCATTGTCTTTCCCACATCTTTAAGAGTTATGGTGTGGAGAAGCCCTGAAGAGGCTCAACACCCGAACTGTTGCTGTCCAGAGTGAAGCACAGGGTGGATCAGTGATGGTTTGGGCTGCAATATAATTGCATTCCCTTCTGTGCTTGATGGGCATAAGTACATGTAGTCACTTTCAATGACGACCAAAACATTCTGGAGGACCATGTGCACCTAATGGGTATAGACATTGTACCCTGAAGGGGTGCTGTGTATCAGATTGATAATGCACCAATACCTAAAACCAAAAATATATCTTAAATAATTTCCTTTTCATGCTTTATGTGCTTATTTAATCTGCAGATTTGCAATGTCCTGACTAAAGACATTTTAAACACACATATGTAAATAGTAAGCGGCACGTAATTCATTAATATAAATTTTATTGTTAATGAAATTACAGGTTTCAGTTACCCATCATGTAATTACCACAATATATTATGAATAAGTTAGGCCGTACGTAAATGGTACGTGATGTGTTAGATGAGAACCCTGCTGTCACATTTATGTATGTATTTAGTTACTTACCAAGATCAGTCTTGTACAGCCAAGTTAGTATTTCCCCTCTGACAGCCAAGCTGGGTCAAAACCTGTCATCCGGTGATGACTGGACTTTTGATGCTTGAAATATGCTTGATGCTAGCTCTGCGATACATGCGAAGTTCGCCAAACATCAGCATGATTTTAAGGCGGAGTAAAAGGTCCATCACTGAGCCTGCGCATACGCTTCAGTTATTGTGTGTGGACTCCTGCGGAGATCTCAGGACTGGTGGAAACACACAACACGATCTCATGAAAGTACGTATCTATAGCACAAATTGTATTTCTCATGCCATTTATACGGCAAAAATTGTTTTTCCGTGCATATGATACGCACTGTAAACCCCTTGGGTAGGATTAGGGGTGTGGAGTGCATGCGTATTACACGCCATAAAGTGTGTATCATATGCACATGAAATCTATTTTGGCGTAAATGGCAGGAGCAATAAAATTCCACATATGAACGAGGCCTGAAACCGATCTCGAAATATCCGAATGCATGTGTTTTGTTTCCTGTTTACACGGTCGTAGAACACATCCGATCTGTGTCACATATGAGCAAAAAATCGGAATTAGGTCACATTTCACTGACAGTGTAAACTTGGAGCAGGAGAGCTACTCCGGCTGCTACTCGCAGTAGAGCGAGTGTTGCCATCTTCAGTTCCCTGTGAGCGGTTAATATTTTTGTCTGGTTTTCATCTGGTTGACACGATCTATTTCCCGCCGCACGCTCTCTGTCCGCTAGTGTTTGTGTGCGCGTGTGCGCACTCATTGGGATAATTGTAAACACGCAAACACAGACAGAAAAGACATGTCATCGTGGAAATAAGATAAAAAACATATTACTTAAGGGCTATTTAGTTTGTTTAATAAAATAACAAATTGTAATCTGGTGTTATAAAGAAAATCAAATCAAATTTACTTGACCTTCAAGGTGGGCGAGGTGAGCCGTTAGGAGGGTGGGGCGCCCCCCTTATAATGGTAGGGGAAACACTACACTATTCTGTCACAAGACTTGCTGTGTGCAAAGTTAAACATCTCCCATGACCTGCACAGTCACCAGATCTGAATATTTTTGAGCCACTTTGGGGTATTTTGGAGGAGCAAGTCAGAAAGCGTTTTCCTCCACCAGAATCACATGGTGACCCTGTCACTGTTCAGGAAGAGGAACGGCTCAAAATCCTTCTGGCCACTGTGAAGGACTTGAATGTGTCATTCCCAAGATGAACTGATGCTGTTTGGCCACAAAAGAAGGCCCCACACACCATATAATAAATTATAGTGGTCTAAAACCAGGTGTTTCTGTTTCATTATTTAACACCTTTATATAAATAATACAAAAGTGACACTGATTACGCCAGTCGTAATACAACATCAGAACCTGAAAGGATTGGGAGTTGAACAATTTAAAAAAAAATCATATTATATTTTAATTTATTTACTGGACCAACTTTGAGCAGTATATTGGATGCTTATTTTTTAGGAGTTTCTATGCTGGTCATTTGGAGGCTAGTTTTCCTGTACTGTTTGGTCCTACTAATTCAATAATATTTAAATACTATATATATATATATATATATATATATATATATATATATATATATATATATATTAATTATATTACGATCAAAACAATAAATACATTTTATTTATTTTCTAAATAATTTATACATGAGTGAAATTTATATTTGTCTGCAAAACTAATTACAAACATTTAAGCATGTGCATTTACATGTAAGTTCATGTAAACAAATTCAGCCTGATGTGTCCAGACTTTTGACTGGTAGTGTTTGTATTCAGTCTTTAAAAACAATAATGGATCAGGTACTGATGGTACATTGAGTGCAGAGTATAAAACTCGTATTACTCTTATTGTAAAGCGTAAACTGTGATACTGCATGTTTCATGATGTCTTCTAAAACCCCCTTTTTCTTTCTCTCTCTCTTTTTTGGTCTACAGAGAGCGCCAGTCCAGAATCTAGAGTTCAGGCCATTCACTGTCTGGTTCATAAATTGCCAGAGAGGAACAGATTAGTGCTCAGTCTGGTAACCAAGCATCTCGCCAAGTGAGTTGAAGCTGGTTTTTCTCTCTCTTGTGCACACACAATTTTTTGTGTACATTCTCTATTTTATTTCTCCAACCTTTTACTTCACTCGGCCGTCAGCCACTTTTTTTTTTTTTTCATTATTTCTGACTTACTCCCTCTCTTCATGCTTACCTTCACTACACAAACACACACCCTTCTTACTGGCAGCACCAGTAGGCTACCTCTGTTGCTGAGCAACAGAGCAAACAGCCAGACAGCACTCTGGAGAGAAAAGAGACTGAGCAAAGAGACAACTCCACATGGACTTTCGTAGTCTACATGCTGTTATCTAGATCAACAGCAAAAAAAATTCTAGAGAGAAAAAGCCTTTACCATCTCCTTTACATCCAACAACTGCAAACTTAGAGAAGAGAGTTATGCAACAGCTAAGAGATTAGATCTGGTAATATATTTCCATAAAAAATTAACTACCATTTAAAAGGCTTTACCTCAGGCCTAACATTTCTATATAATGTGAATGTAAGCAAATTGAGGACAAGCGTATAATCTCTCTAACCTCCGGCAATCAGTGACTGGGCAGCCGCATTTCCTCAAAATATAGAGTGGGATTTGCCGGCAGCCAAAGATGTGCAATTGGAAATTAAATTCAGGTTATCCGCCACTAAATTCCTCTTCCATCCACTCCAGCCCTCGCAAAATGCTTTAGGAGTTGGCACAGTTGCACACCCATCAGAAATGGAGAGAAAAAAGCCAAATGCTGCCATGTTATCAGAAATGTAATCAAAGAGGTGATTAATCGCTGTCTGTCTGTGGCATATATCTTTTCAAAGTGCTTTTTTTTAAAAAAAATTATTTTTACAAAAATCATTTTTTAAAATAATTTAAAAATGGAAAACTGACTTTTCAGGGCTGTAGTTTGTTTGCATTGTTCTGAAACAGGGACAACATTGTTACAAATTGGACAAAAAAAGTTACTTTTTTTAAGTTAAAACTGTGTCAAAGTAGTCATTAATAACCATTTTCAGAGGAAGAAAGTGTTTTTTGCTTTTTTCATATACAGTATTGTATATACAGTACTGTTTAAAAGTTTGGTGTAGGTAAGATTAAATGGTTACACTTTATTTTAAGGTGACGTAAAGTTACATGGTACTTACTCAAATATGTACTGAGTAATATTAATTAACATGTGGTTAGGGTTAGGGTTTGGTTTAAGGTTAGTTATTATTTAGGTTGTATTTTAGGGGTGTAAATCGGAGCCTTAATGACGATTCGATACGATACCGATTTCTTAAGCCAACGATTCGATTATTTTCGATACTTCAGAATTTCCCACGATACGATTCGATTCGATTCGATACGATTCAATAATCGATATTTTTTTGTACATGATATCTAGTTTCAAATAAATCAACAAAAAATAATAATAATTAGCCTTTTATTGAGAATACAGAAACAACATTTGTGGCGAGCAGGACGCGGCCGACGTGAGATAACGGCAAAAAATAAATAAAAAAATAATAATTATTAGCCTTTTATTGAGAATACAAAAACAACATTTGTGGCGAGCAGGACGCGGCCGACGTGAGAGTGTTAATGAACGTCACCTGTGAGACGCACCGGTCTCTCGATCTTCAGCTCGTCGCTCCTCTTTTTATGCTTCCGCTCCTCTGTGAGAGATGCGAGACGTTCTGTTAATGAACGTCTCACAGGTGACGTTCATTAACACTCACACCACCGGCCTCGCGCCGTTCTCTCACGTCGGCCTCGTCCTGCTCGCCACAGTATTCTATTCACATAATGTGTATGTTACACTATAGCAGACTTCTTTGCAAACAGCAACATCTCTTACCACTGCTCCATATTTTTTCCTGAAGCCGAAATAATTCCACACCCTTGACTTGACGCCGACGAGTGTGTAACATTTCACTTTCATTGCCAGCTCGTTCTGACGGTTCCATATCGCTCTTGAAAGTCAGACTCAACAATGTGTGTGAAAACAGATAGACTGTGAAACGTAAGTAACGTGTGTGAAGCGTGTGAAGTAGAAGACAATAATGAGGTTAGCGCCACCCGCAGTTTAGGAATAGGTTGTACGCATATGTCGGAGCTGATGCTGAAAATAGACAGGCGGCAAAATAAACACATTAATCGATATTCTTGCGGACGCATCGATGCATCGAATCGTCGGCTGTATAATCGATGGATCGATACGAATCGATTATTATTTACACCCCTAGTATTTATGCATAATTTATTGTTATTACTATAGTAACGTGTAACTACGTGTAATCACCTTACAATAAAGTGTTACCGATAATCTGTTTCTGAAAGAGGTCTCTTTTGCTCACCAAGGCTGCATTTAATTGATCAAAAACTCTATGAAAACCGTAATACTGTGAAATATTTCTATAATAACTGTATTCAATGTCAGTATATTTTAAAATGTAATTTTTCTTGTAATGTCAAAGCTGAATTTTCAGCATCATTACCCTCCAGAAATCATTCTAATATGATGATTTGGTGCAAAATAATTTAATTAATTTAATTAATCCTTGCTAAATAAAGGTATTAATTTCTTTTAAAAAAAACTAAACATTTTAAACGGTTGTGTACTTATTTTGTGATCACTGAGCAAAGTGCATTCTCACTGTATGTGAAATCGCAGCAAGGGCCCGGTTTACACCTGGTATAAAGAAGCGTTTTTGTTGATCCGATCACAAGTGGATGACGCTAAATAGATGCAAACAAGGTCTAAAACGTTTTGAGTTTGACAACTTTCAACCACTTCCGAAAACTCACTCGTGGTTGAATGCGTTCGAAGAGCCACAAAAGACCGCCTACTCTCTGCCTACTGACCTAAAGCGTAAACATTATGGGAAGCGCATTAACTAGACGGGATTCAAACTTTATCGGCTGAAGACCCAAATTTGGGTTGAAGATGAAAAAAGAACCAAGCACAATGTTCTCTCACCATTCCTTATTTCTAACACGCACTTCACAGTGAACGGCTTGGTCTTGCGTCTTTCAGAGCAGAAATGAAAGCTCCTGCTCTCTGTATGTTGTTCTGTCTTCCCCGGGCGCGTTCATTTGTGAATTGTGCAAGCTTATTTCATCCATTAGATCAAAAGATCTGAAAAAGCCCATACGTTTACCTCCCCTCGAAGAACTCACGACTGAAGTGGTTGAAAGTGGACAAAAGAGACGGATTAAAATGCCAGGTGTAAACAGGAATGTGTCTTCCTCATCTACTTGTGATCCGATTGACCAAAAAGGATATTAATACCAAGTGTAAACAGGACCCAGGTTTCCCAAAGGTGGTCTCGGACCATGTTTGTTTTTTTTGTTTGAACTGAATTTAATTACCATGTTCAAGCAGTATATGCCTACATGAACCAAACTAAAAAGAGAAAATGCATCAGGTTCTGACTGCACTAGACACGGTTTTCATTGCGACTTAGGAAGGAATGATTTGTTTCTTATACAAAGGGTGGTAAGGATATACTTTTATATGATTTACAAATTGATCTACATGGAAAATATAATAAGTAAAGAAGTTTGGCTAAAACTTCTCCAACTGTGAGGCTAATTGCCAAAAGGGTGAAAATTATATTTGAGTCATTCAGCATGCAATTAAAAAAAAAAAAAAAAACACACACACACACTTTGAATATCTCAAGTTTTTGACATGCTGCCAACCCTCTCCTCCTTAATGAAAGTCTTTTGGGTAATGGCTTTTACCCACCTCTCTCTTATTTTGTCATTTGTCTATAATTAACACAACCAGAGTAAATTCAGCAAGGACACTGAAGATTGTGTCTCTAAGGAATATTTGTAATAGGAGGTTAACTGCATCTAATCTCACAATCAAAACCAATAATACAATTGCAAATAAATGCAATGTACTCGCTCTCTCCTCAAAATAAACAATGTGCAGTGATGTCAATCCTTCCTGTTCTTTGAAGTCATTTGATCAAAGTTGTGTGTGTGTTTTTGTTTGTTTGTTTGTTTGTGTGTGTATAGTGTTGCAGCCAACAGCAAACAAAACCTGATGACAGTGGCGAACCTGGGTGTTGTGTTTGGCCCCACGCTCATGAGGCCGCAGGAAGAAACGGTTGCTGCCATTATGGACCTCAAGTTCCAGAACATTGTGGTGGAGATTCTCATAGAACAGCATGAAAAGGTAAGACTTCTCAAAACTAGTGAGGTGCCCAAAATGTTGTCTAGGTTTGCAGCTCGCTCAGTTTAAAGACACAACTACACCTCAGAGAGCATCACATTGCAGACAACTAATGACATCTATTTATTTGAACAATGTTTGATTTTGAACTTTTATATAAGGTATTGCCCATGCAGAGGTTGTTGTACTTCTCTTCACAGCCAGGAGGGGGAACCATGTGTTTTGACTGTACTCTGCTGAGTTAGCTCCTCTTTCTGATGGCTCAAATACAGTTGGACTACCATACTCATTTGACTAAAATACAGGTTAAAACACTGATTTAATCGGCTTTAGATGACAGTAATCTGGTTAATCCTAAAATGGGGTTTATTCTGAGGGACAAAGGGAGAAAGAGTGAGATTATTTCATAATCTCTGAATTATTTAGCCTTCATTTGAAACAGGCTGATGAATTGCTTTCATACTATGCCCAATGTTGTGACCAATGACCATATTTTAGTATTCAAAATAAACACTAGGATCCATTAATCACTTTTGCTGATTAAATGTTCACTGTTTCATATTATCTTTTGTAAACTGATCTTGAAATAAAAACAGTTATATAATAATAATAATAATATTTAAGATTTCATTTGAATAATAAACTGTTGACAGAAAAACAGGGGTTGAATTTGTTTGTATTTATCATACACCATTTTTAAGAGACATACTTGCAGCCAAACAAAATGTTGTTAACATTATGATTGTTTTATTACCCATTACAACATTAGTACTCACTTCAGTATGTGTGTTTTGCGTATTTAAAAGAATAATGCAAAAAATTGTCAATGTTCTGGTGTTCTAAAAAGCACTCTGAAGCAGCATCCAAAATTCCATAGTTGGGCAGATTAATGTTTAATATACAGCATTCCTAGACAAAATGATATTGCATATGACCTTGATTTTGTTTTGAGGTAAGTTAAATGGGCAAAGCGTTGAGATTCAGAAGGAGCGACTCTGCAGAGCAGCAGACTGATTAGCTCCTCTCCAGACTGCTGATACCCCCAGATGCACTCAACAGACAGTGTTTTGCATTCAGGTCCATCTGTAGAGAGAGATAGAAAGAGTAGTTGGAAAAGTTACGAGACAAAGAAGAGACGAGGGGGGAAAGTGTGTAGACTGAGGGCAAAGAGAGAGAGAGGGGTGAGAGGGTAACAAGAGAGAGGCAGATCTGGAAGGAGAAAGACGAAGAAGAAAGTCAGAGAGAGAGAGAGAGAGGGGAATGGGCAAAGACTGAGATGGAAAAAGAGAGAGAGAGAGAGCAGACTTTGCTGTCGTCTGCAGAATTTCACAACTGTATCAGATTTCTATCCCTTCCACCAGCTCCCTCATTCCTTTGTTCATCCCTGTCGAGAGTTCCACACTTCTGTTAACCTCCGTCACTCACACTGCCCGTCTGGGGTTCAAATGTAAACAGTGCGTGACTGTAATGAAGTCGAAGCTATTATGAAAACATGTTTCCTGTGTTGTCACTGAACGGCTGCCACTCGTTCAAATGCATGTCAGTTTCAGCTTCTCACAATCAACTGGGCAATGTGCCTGGGTTATCTTACTTAGGCTTAACTCTCATGAGATGTCTTTTGATGCCTGTTGCTGTTAATGAAGCTTGCAAACACCTCTTATATAGGAAAAGGTCACCTAAAACGTGAAGTTTATTTATTTACTCATTTTCATGTCTTTTCAAAAACTTGTTATCTGTAGAAGTGTTGAAAAATGTCCATGCTACTCTCTTCCAAGTAAATGGTGATAAAGGCCCAGACACACCAAACCGATGAAAGTCAACTGTGGTGTCGCCTGCTTCTCGGCAAAACAAGTTGTGCCTTAACACACCCCAAAGACTACAACCAACAAGCACTTACGTTCTGCACCTGAGTGGAAATAACCAGCAGGTGGCAGTAGTCTGTATTTATCATTCAAAAAGGAAAGAGCTAGGACTTTAGCTGAAAAACCTTAAACAAAGCCGTTGTTTGCTTGCTTTCATCACTTTGGTTTTTATAATTGCAGACTGGTTTGTTAAACTTAACAGCCAATCAGAACAGGCCCTGCCAGCGATTCAACATGCTCAACATACCCGGCAGGGGTCTGATTAGTGCCAACGGTGCAGAAAACACCACAAAAACTAGGCAGACAGATGCTCAACTATCGCCTGACATTGCTTGATGACTGACCGTTGGCTTGGTGCTTGGCAACTGAAAATATTCGGCTGAAACAAAAAAAAAAACTTCAGCAGAAACGGTTTTGAAGGGCTGAAATCATTGACCAAAAATATTGCGTTTAATTAGCGCTTCTTCAATGACGCGGGTGTTTTGTTTGGCCCCACACTCATGAGGCCGCAGGAGAAATGGTTGCGGCCATTATGGCCCTCAAATTCAAGAACATTGTGGTGGAGATTCTCATAGAACAGCATAAAAAGGTGGAAATGAATGAATGAAGCATTTATATAGTGCTTTCATATGTACTACGGTACACCCAAAGCACTTTATAATCATATCAGGGAATCTCTCCTCAACCACCACCAGTATTCAGCATCCACTTAGATGATGCGACGGCAGCCACAGTACAGCGGCGCCGGTGCGCTCACCACACACCGGCTATAGGTGGAGAGGAGAGAGAGTGATAGAGCCGATTCAGTGGAAGGGAATTATTAGGAGGCCATGATTGGCAAGGGCCAATGGGTAGAATGTGGCCAGGGCACCGGGGTTACACCCCTACTCTTTACGAGAAGTGCCATGGAATTTTTAACGACCTCAGGTCAGTCAGACCTCAGTCCTTGGTTTTACGTCTCATCCGAAGGGCGAGATGCGTGGCCACTTCTCAAAACTAGTGAGCTGCCAAAAATGTTGTCTAGGTTGGCAGCTGGCTAGGTTTAAAGACACAACTAGCAACTGAAATCTCACTGTGACCAAAAATTATGCTAGAGTAGTAATATATAAAATTTGTTTGACTATAAAATTGAGAGGCTTCTTGCCCAAAGAACTTTACTACAGCTGGTTTAATGTATCACCTGAGAACACGACACCCTGGACAGCATACATTTCAAATACCCGAATATTCAAATTTAGTTAGTGAAACTTTATTTTCAGTTTTGGTTTTCGGTAAAACAAAAAATGTTTTTTTTTTTTTTTTTTGGTGCATCATTACTTTTGAGTGAGGAACAGAGTGAAATGAATTCTTTATTCACTGTTATTCTTTCCTTGAAAGTCTTGCTTGACAGTCATAGTCACCATTCACTATATAGAAAAGAGCAGCTTGGACATTCTACTATAAATATCTCATTTTGTGTTCCACGTAAGGAAGAAAGTCATACAAGTTTTGAAATGCATGAGTGTGGATTGACTATTCCTTTAAGATACAGGTCTCGAGCACATCCAGAATCTTTATTCGTTTTGTTTTTTTTCCACCACACATTCGCACTCGCATACATAATCATTTAGATTTTTCTGCAGGCATTGGCTGTAAACAAACTGTTTACTTTGATTTTTACACACACACAACATATTCAGTCTAGCCAGCAAATCCCACTAACTTTTTTGTTCTTTTAGATATTCGGGGATGCTCCGAGCAGCTCTCCGTGCTTAGCAACTACACCCCTCTCTGCACCAACCAGACAGTCCAAGAGGCTCAGCCGCCAGAATCGCCCGCTGGCTGTGTACAACCCGCAGGTGCTGGATATTCAAACAGGTACGGGAGACTAATCGGGTTTAAGCACAGTGAGGTCAAGGGAAAAGCACAAGGAATTATAGTTGTCACATACATTTACTATTAAATAGATAATGACACAATATAGGGCCTTTGTCAATGGAAAGAGAAAGATGAGCAGAACCACACAGACTCTCACAGATATTGCACCAGAAACACAGAAAATACTGGCCTGTGCCTGGAGATATGATATATAATATATAAATTATTAATATCATTTTTCTTTAATATTAAAGAGACTTTGCAGCAATTCATAGAGGTTAATCTTCATTTGGATAAACCTGGTGGTAAAATAACCTCTTTTTTTTGCAGTGCTTTTGCAGTTGGTTTATTTCCATGTGGACATTGGCTGTTTGTCTTAGTGAGGGTTCATGACTATGTAAGACTACTGAGCAATCAGATGTGATGCTCTGCTGAAACATGATGATTACCCATTGTCACTCTGGGCTACAGGATGTAGTTTGCCAGTCCATATTTAGGTGGATAACTGATGCTTTAGGGGCCCTGGACTTCTTAGAAATGTGTCTCCCAGTGCAGGATTAGGCTAGGTTTTGAGCAAAGTTTTTATTTTTTATTTTTAGCACAGAACAAAGCAGATCATATTTCCAGTTTCACTTTTCAGTTAAAGAATTATGTGGTTTCAGTATTAGGGTCCAATTCTCACTATTATCTTTGCTTATTAGCATGCATACAGTATTACTAGGATATTGGGTGTTTATTAGTACTTATAAACCACATATTAATGCACTTATTCTGAATTACCATATATACATCCCTTAATAACTACCTTACTAACTATTAATAAGCAGTAATTAGCAGTTTGTTGAGGCAAAAGTGGTAGTTAATAGTGAGAATTGGACCGTAAACTAAAGTGTGACCGATGTTTCTATGTCTTTGCTTGTTCTTCCACACTACAGCTGTGCAGGTAATTTCTAAATTCATTCTAAAACTAGCATTGGCTCTTTTCACAAAGTGAATTAGCACATTGTCACAAGGCTCTCATAAATGTGCTGGGTTTTAAAAAAGGCCGCAGTTTTCAGAGTCAGATTAACCACACTTTTCCACTCAAGATAGTAAACACTGGATATTTGTTTAGTAGAGATCCCTGTGTGTTTTGGGATGTTACTTCAGAAAGGGAAGGTGGCCACTGCCAAAACATACACACAAGGTGGAAAAACTATAAATGTGTGTATTAAATGCTGGATTCATGAAAAGGCCAAACCATCATTATTAATCTCTACATAAGCATTTTCAGGGTTGAAGGACCTCTAAGTATTTTAGGTTTGGGATTGGACATGGAATATCTTGTTTCGTTTCCCAAATCTTCACTCACGTCTCGCCCATTTTCGCATTTAATTTGCTCTGCAGTATTTTTTTTCCTACTTTACCACAGTAAAAATGTAAATATAATAGACCGGATACCTTTCTGCTTGCACATCAAATTTTATTGAACACAGTTTGTGCTTGTTATTATGGTAAGGCATGTCAAGTTTATTTGTATAGCGTATTTCGCACATGTTTGGGATTTTAGCCTTTTTCAACAAGTGTCAGTTGCTTGGAACATCAGGAGAATACATCTTTCCTGCTTGTGTCCCACATCCCTCTCAAAGCGCAGAGCGGTAGGCTATATGACACATCTTTGTCGGGAAATATAAAGCGAATGTAACTTTCTTATATTATTTAGGTTACCAATATTTACTGATATTTATTTCAATGTTTTACAGGCTGTAGTGTGGTGTTTCACTGACGGAAGTGCTAAAATAAACACGTGCGTCTGTTACAAAATGGAGGTTTAAACTGTCCCCTCCCCCCAACACCACGTGTCACCACCGGTAGTTGGTTCATTACCACTGCATAAAACTGCCACCGTCACAGCCCTAGTGTGGGATATGTAAAACATAGGGTTAAAAGCGTGGCTTTCTGTGATCGCATGACCAGCTAAATACTATACTTATTATATATTATATTGGTGACCTCCCCTGTTTTGGTTTCAGAAGAAATTAATGTAAATTAATTAAGGTTCAAAAGGTTTTGGGTTCAGTAAGAATTTCTTTTTTTTGTTGTTTTTTTTTTTTTAAAGAGAATAATACTTTTATTCATCAAGGACGCATTAAAATGATAAAAAATCAAGGCTTTTACATTGTTACAAAAATTTATATTTATAATATGTGCTTTTTTTACTTGTTATTTTACAAAAAAATATTAAGCAACACAACTGTTTTCAACATTAATAACACTAAGAAACGATTCTTAAGCAGCAAATCAGTATATTAGAATGAGCATGTGACACTGAAGACTTTTACACAACAGGAATAAATTACATTTAAAAAATATATTGAAATAGAAAATAGTTATTTTAAATTGTATTCGTATTTCACAAAATAACTGTTTTTACTGTATTTTTGCTCAAATAAATGCAGACTTAAAGAAAGCATCTGCATCTGTCTTTAGATTGTGATGCTGCATTCTTGCCGATACTGTAAGTGTCCACAACCCCTGTCTATTGTCAGTGAAATAAACTGAAAATTGTAGACTTTTAAAATGGTCATACAGGGATGTGTCTGACTTTCTGAACGATGACATTGGTTTTTACCGAGATCCCTGATTTTGAAAAAAAAATAAAAATCAGGTTATCAGTGTGTGTGGCACATTTCAGTTTAGATTTTGGGGTGCCACAATGTAATGTGGCTTTGAAAAGAGGCTGTTTTTGAAGGATGGAGCAGTGCAGACTATATTAGACACAACGACAAAACCGGCAAACCATGAGAAAGGGTTGTTACTCATTCCACATGTGAAGGGGGCATTTATGTAGAAAACTACACTAAAGTCATTGCTTTTTATGCAAAAACAAAACCCCCCAAAAAATTACAAATATACCTCATTTAAAACAAAATACTAGGATATAAGACAGAACAGGGACTTCTATGACTCTCTCTTTTTTTTATGCATTTGGGGACTTGGAAATTTGGAAAGTGTTACTTTTTTTGTTATTAGAAAACAATCATTATCAGTTTCTATAACCTCTATAATATAATATAAACTCGTTGCAAATGTTTTTGCTTCATATGGCAACAGTCCCATACACAAGTGTTAAAACCATTAACGCTTAAATAAAACACTTCAGTTATTGTCTAATGGCTAAAAGATTGAGAAAGGATGAGAAAAAAATCCGAATATCACCTCAAACTGCATCTTAAAAGAAGGTGCAATTTGAATCCTTACACCTTTTTTTTTTCTTGAAAAACTTATTTGACACTTGTAAACACAAAAGTGTTGCAAATGTACAAACAACGAGTTTTACTAGCTAGATCATGATGTAATGTGTTTCTTAGAATGTTCACCCAACATTTAAATTAAACTACTACTAATCTAATTGTAATAGACACCAAAGTATTAGAACTGGAATGGCACAGACATTGTGGTGTTTTATTTGTATTAAATTTTTTTAAGAAACTTGAGTCTTCAGTTTTGCCCTCCCAGATATACAAGCAACCACAAGAACACGCGTCTTTTTCATTCTCATTTTCCTTTTCTTTGTCTTTTGTCTTTATCGTTTCATTATTTTCTCCCTTGCCTTTCTCTCCCTTGCTCTGACAGTCTCTCCATCCTTTGAGAGTCCAGCCCTGGGTAATGATGAGACATCGGTGGTCAGTGATGAGTCGGTCTCCTCCCAGTCCTCAAACGCCTCTGGAACGCCCCCTGAGAAATCCAAGAATCATCATGCCACTATTAGCACATCCATGCTAGAGAGCACCGGGTATGTAGCAAAGACTCGTCTCTCCAAAACCGTTGTCATAATAAGCATTACTTATGTGTTGAATGTATAAAAATGTATATAATGTGATTTAAGAGTCATGAGTTAACATTTTAAAATAAAGTATTCAAATTAAAACTAAAATTAAATCTTACGTTTTTGCTTCTTCAGAATAACCACTATGTTCCTCTAAGAATTTTATATTAGAAACCAATTTCAAATGCTACCTCAAATGCTTTTGCAGAGTAAAGTCAGAACAACCGATTGTACTTTTAAAGTTACAAATTTTACTTTATTTAAAAATAAAAATCACACTTTATTAGGGGTTAAACGACTTTAGATTTTTTAAAGTCGACTGTTATGACATCAAAGTCGAGTCGACGTCGACTAGTCGCTCACGTCATTCATAAAAACACGAGAGATGGGACAGCTTTACAACATGCCACAATTTGCAAATTATTAGCAGAAAATTATACAGAAAGACAGCTAGGGATGGGGCTGTTTGCACCTGGCCACTTCATGCGTTTTCTCAGATCTGATTTATCAAAACGATTCCATTTACACCTGGTCGCATGTTTTCGTAAAATGGATATAAATCAGATCTTCAAACCCCGCGCTATGTGCAGATTTAACAGAGTTCACGTCACCGAAAGCAACAGTTCTAGCTGCATTTTATTAATCATCAGCTAATTTCAAAATCAAAGACCGCAATAAGAGAGAGTGGCAACAGCACTGGTAGATCATTTTGTTTCTTTACTTTTAATGAAGATGATTGTGTGTTAACGTCCGCGACTTACTTTCACTTTGATTTGCGATAGTTTGCTCGTTAGCTTGATGAATGCTCAGCTGCTCATTTGCGGTGTTGCCATAGTTTCGTCATATAATGACTATAACATGACATATATCCTAAACAACCTCTCACACGTTTATTTTTAGCAGTGTTGGGAGGAGTAAAATGTACATATGTGGTTTCAACAACCAGATGCATTTACACTTGTCCAGTTTCGTCTGTAATGCGGCCCAGACCTTCTGAAGTTGTTTGAGCGATAGGATGTAAATCCGTCTCGAATGCATTTCGGAGGGCATTTACTGGTCTCTTCACGATCGGATAGCTATCACAGAAACGCATGAAGTGGCCAGGTGTAAACAGCCCGCTGTGTATTTCCACACACTTGATGTGCCACTGCTGCTTTCTTGCTGCAATGACCCTCTGGGCTCTTCATCTGTTGTCGTCTGCAACGCGCACGCGGCCATGTTATTAGTATCAAATTTAGCGTAATCATAGTGTCACATGATCAACGCGACTAGTCGACGTCAAGCTTAAAGCGTCACGGCATTGCATTAAGGTCGACTAGTCGATTAGTCGGTTCAACCCCTACACTTTATAAAAATACTTTATTTCTATAGTACACTTTAGACATTCTACTTACTATAAGTGTCTTTGCAACTATGCTAACAGTCATTAGAGTATTAGTAGACTGTCTGATTAATATCTGCTAGCACTTTATTGTGATGCTACTCCAACAGACACTCTACTGACTATTGAAACTTTCCAAGTACTTGTCAACTTTTTCTACTTACTTTAACCCTGATCTAACCCCGAGTTAGTTGCAAAGTTACTATTAGGCCGTGTGTCCACCAAAGCGTTTTTAGCCAGCTGAAAACACTAGACGCTTTGCTGAAAATGCGTTTTTTTTTTTTTAGTTGGCGCTTCGTTGCAATGATACAGAATATCCGCAGCACAGTTTACTTGTAACTAATTTCACAGATAATTTGTTTCATACTAAAAATTTATTTTTCAGCCATTTTGTTCGGTTAGCTCTGCTGGTTGATGTCGTTGTACAGAAAGAATGTTGTGACAGTTGGTCGGTGTGGTATTTGTTCCGCCCCTCCTCCACTGTGATTGGACGGCTGGGTAAAACGTGACCATGATGAGCGCTGTGATTTACCCAAAGTTGAACATTCTTCAACTCTCGGCGACCTGTAAAAAACGCGAGCGCTCAGCGCTTCAGCATGAAAAAAAACGCTCAGCGCCTCGTTACGCTCATGGCGTTTTAAAAACGGGGCGCTCCCATTGAAAACAATTGAAAAAATACCGCTTTGGTGGACACACGGCCTTAGTTAGTAGAATGTCTAAAGTGGACTATCAAAACTAAGTAAACCTTATATAATCATGCCATTGAATTCTCAGTGCATGTTAGTGTTAAGCTGTTCAACAGTCTACTGCTAGTCAGAAGCAGGGCTATTATTGTTACCTAAAATAAAACCGTTTTTTTTTTTTTTTGCTATATTGTTACTACTAACACATTTTTGTTAATTGAAATAAACTTTAAATAAAATAAAATATATTAGATGAAAAAATATAAACAAATTAGAAATGCTGTCTTAGCAACTAACTGAAATTAAGTTAAAACTACTAACTGGAAATCAATAAAAACTAAAGCTGACCGTAAACCAAAACTGAAATAAAATAAAAATAAATTAAACCTATATTATATAGTAATGTCAGGAAAAACAAATAGGCATAACCTGACCATCCCTTCAGCGCTATACCTTATTCACTTCCTGTGTGTGTGTGTGTGTGTGTGTGTGTGTGTGTGTGTGTGTGTGTTGGTATTTGGTTCTGTTTCTGAGCTCAAGCCTGTGCTTGTCAACTTGATTTAGTTCTTGGGCTAAGAGTCTTATCCTGTGCCAGAGGTTTTGCCTCTGGTTTCTCAGCACTTTCACAGCCCTTCAGATGCTGTGTGTTTGTCTGGGGCTCATGTGTTGAATCCTAATAGGGGCCTACCACTTTCTGCAGAGTCACCTGGAAACAAACTTTATGTGTCCAAACATCTGTTCCCTGTTTCTACCGCTCCACTCCAAATTTGGATACATTTTGTTCTCACTCATTTCCACAAACCAAAACCTCCATCCATTCCTGCACCCCCTTTATTCTTTTAATTGCCCATTCATGTGCTCACAGTTCCCCTTTTCCCATATACATTCGAGCTTTGATCACATGCTGCTCTCTTCTTGGCCTGCGGTCTTGTGTGCAGACGGCGCTGGTCTTATGTAACCCTCTGCTTCTCTCCCTGTCGTTTCCCACTCTCTGCCATCAGAGGAAGCGGCTCCCTGTGCGCCTGTAAATCCTGCCTGCTGTTTGTCCGAGGGACAGGTGGCCACAGCTCTACCCCGTAAACACTATTGACACAGAGAGATGTTTGCCTTGTTTACCCTTCTAGCAGGCGCTGTTGCTTACAGAGCTACTCCTGTCCATATGTCACGAGGTTGTCACCTGTTTATCTGTAAATCAACCAGCCCTGGCCTTGAAGAAGAGCACAGATCACAGTGATGCTGTAGTAAATGCTGAATTGTGCTATATCACACTTGATGAAGCTTTAGGTGTTGACAGGCCACCGTGTAATTGATGAGATGTTCATTGTATTCTTGCCTTGTTTGAGATAACGTGTTACAATACAGAATTTTTCTTTAATCTGGTGCTCTTCATGTTAAAAAAAAAAAAATTATTAAATGAAATGAATGTACTATATTGTAGTTCGATAAGGTTTTTTATTTAATATTTTGTATTTGTAGTTGATTTTATGGTAGTGAATTATATTTACGCTGTAGTTATAATCCATTTATTCACTTTTTGAGCATAGACCTGAAAATTAAATTTCCAACGTAAACTGTCGTACATCTTGAATGGTTTAGAGCACAAACTTAAATTTGATCTCTTTTCAAAGACTCTTTTAAAAAAGTGAACTTGGGAAAAGTGAAAAAGTTACAGAAATGTATGTTTATTGTTATGAAAAATTAGCCTGGCGTCGTCATACTCAGATTCTAGTCAGAATGTCATTCTTTGTTGTAAACGAATTCAACCCAAGCGCTCTTTGGTGACGTGGATGATCACGTTACTGTTGATCATCTGTCCATCATCGTATAAAGCCCGCCCTGACAATTTGATTGGTCCGAACAGCTTTGGTTCGAGCATACTTGCTTCACAATGGATCAAGTCCAGACCGAACTTCCCGACCTCAAATGTTGTGGGCGGGGTTAAGTTCGGCTGGCATCCAGGCTAATGAAAAATGCTACAAAAATGCTATTTTAAATTTTATATGAAATATATATTTTCAAAAATAAGTTTTGCTCTAAAACTGCAAGAAAATCAAAGCCATAAATCTAAAGTTGTGTTCCAAGTTTGAGCTTGATATCTCAAAAAATTAGCTTTCAGTAAGATTGGCTGTTTGGCTGCAGTACCAAAAGCTTCCACTAGATGAAAATTGTCTCCCATTCATTTCCAATACAGTCATTTTTGATCGCGAGGAGCACAAGTGTGATTATTTATTTTTTGAGTCCATGATTTTGTATGTGTGTGTTCACATGGGAATTGCCAAAACCTTTACCAAGTTTCGTACAAAGTTTTCAGTCAAAAATGACTAAAGAGCACCAGAGAGTTAATCCAGTGCATCCACACCTGGCATAATTTTGAAAAATGTTAATTTCCTATAAGGCATTTGATTGGCTTATAATGAAAAAATTGTTCCACTCTTTCCTATTACACTGATTGCTGTCTATTTAAGTGGTGGTTTGAATGTTGGTTTTAATGTAGCAAACATGGAATAAAAAACAAAAAGGATGAGAAAGCCCAATTGGACAGAGGAACAGTGTTTACTGTTAGCCCAGTTAGTGGATGAACACAAGGCCATCCTTAAAGGAAAATTCGGGCCAGGTGTCACAGCATGGGGCAAGAAGCAGACGTGGGAGCTTATAGCGGTTAATAATAAATTATTAACGGTTCATTCCCCCTGATTGTGCGCATCAGGAAAGCCTGCTATAATCATAAATGCAGTTTTTTGACCCTGCAAGGTAGGAATGTCCAGTAGAAATGAAATGAACTGCAACACAATAAGAGGTTCTGAAAGTGCTGTAATTGTTTGTGTAATCACTCTGCTTACAGAAGGTTGTGACAGACCCAAATCATCACTGTTGCATTGTCCCAGTTGCCAAATATCTTAATCTAGTGATTACTTTCATTTCTGGGGCAATGGCATTTCTGCGCTCTGTCTGAGATTTTAGCATGTCTCTATAAGATCTGTCACAAACATGATCCCTGCATGATCTAATCTATAGCGTCTTATTAACTCACTGTCATCCATTGTCACATTTCTTCTCCCTCTTCGTCTTTCTGCTATTTTCTCCTCTGCTAAAGAAACTCTTAAGCCTCTTAAAAGTCCTCATCCATACTCCTAACAATTTTGACCTTAAGACCTCTTTTAAGGATTAAGATGCTTTCTGAATTACTGTTTTCTTTATTAGGATTTTGTACTTAATTTCAAGAGTAAACGGACACATTTCTAAGAATTTTGTCACTAGGAGCTACTCTTTGCATTAAAGGGCCCATATGGTGAAAATGGGTTTTTATGGGATTCTCTGTGTCATATAGGCTCGGGGGTGTAAATTAAAAGCTCACTGCCGCCATTTCTCCACCCCCCACAAAACTAGACCGCCTCCCAGCTAAACGGGCCGGTTAGAATTTGATGTATTTGCTACGTAGAAACTGGGTGTTGTGTTCCAAAACTCGACCTAGCCACGCCCCCTTTTTCAACGTTCGCTCTGTGACGCTGAAAAGGCACAGGCATGCAGCTCAACATAGAAATAATCCAGCCTTATTTGATTAAAACTATATACAATTATACAGCGTTTTACGTTGGAATAAGCCTCGCCCCTTAAATTACTATTATTTGAAGTTAACATTATACAATAGAATACGTAGACCTACCACAGAACTAGTTGTGGAAAAACATTGTTTTTCCTTCTTTTTTTTGGAGTAATCCTGTTACTCTGGTGACATCTGATGTGTGTGAGCCATAACCTTGATTTGAAATGTGTGAGCGTGAACGGTATGTATCAAGCAGTGTGTGTGGTGTGTTAGCTGGGATTCATGCGGCTGGTGTGTGTGTGAGAGGTTAATGAGTGGATTTGCTGCACTGCAGCGCTGCTAGAGTCTCATGCTGATGTGCAGCAGCTGAGGACTCACAGACCCACTGCAGAGTCATAAATCACCGCATCTCTCTCTCTATCTATACATACTGTACACATATATCTCTCTCTTTCTCTGTTCCTCTGTCTCTCCTGCTGGACTATGCTTCTCCTCATTTGCCCCTCTGCTGCCACTATCCCTGCTTCTGTGAGTCCTTCACAACTCCTCACCTTCAGCACACACACATTCCTCGTCCTCGTTCTCTTTAGATTCAAAACCAGTGTTACCCAAATATAATTAAGACTATGGCTTGGTTTTAACTGTTATCCGGATGTGCCAGATGTAAGTGAAGCTCAATTTATGGCACAATGTATAATATACATAATTAAGAAAACAGAAGTGAAAATAAGATGTACACTGTCATTTAAAAGATTGGGTTCAGTAAGAATTTTATTCAGCAAGAATGCTATTTGAACTCTCCCCGCCATTGACGGAATTTTCACTGTTATATTGTAGCGCTATTATACATCTTCTGAAAGAGTACTGAATCTCCTGATCAAAACATGCGAAGAAGCAGCAGAGACAAGCAATATCATATGTAATCATATGCATATGTAAAACAATGCGATCATCAACATTAAACCGCATATAAATGAAAACTGCCTAATGTTACTGAATGAAATGTCGACCCAGGACGAGCTACTGGACTGTGAAGCTTTGCGGGTGTTGATGGACTCGATTTACTCCATATGTTTTGATCATTGTTCTTAATCCCATCCGGATGTAGTCTTTGGCTGTAGGAATATGGCTGACATTGGAAACAAGCTAGACAAGCCGAACACAAGCGGTCAGCTATGCTCATTACCTAACAACATCATTTTATTGATTATTTCATGCAACTTTAATAACATGTACTGATTAATCGATTAAAAAGGTTATTATGCTCAAAATATATTTTGGCCTAAAACAATAATTAGAAATAATTTAAAATGATAATACTAAAATAATTTATATTTATGTATTTCAATTGCATATAAAATATTTGGAATAAACAGTTTAAAGAATGAGATTTATGTTATAGTATTAATAAAATAAACTTGTTTTAAATATACAATAACCAGGTTTACCAGATTATCATCAATAAATCCAATATATGTAAACCAATTTCATACTTTTCAACTGATTAAATTGAATTGTTTTAACAATTAACTGATTTGCTGATTCTAAGGAGTTTGAGTAAATACATATTGAAAACATGATTTAAATAAACTCAAACAGGTGCATTTACTTACTATGGAATGTTTTGTAGTCAAAACTGTATTTCATGTTGATATTTGCAGTGCATCTCGTGCAGTGCCTGATCCAGCTGTCAGCTATTGCTGATCTAAAGTGCTCATTTGCATTATATGCATTTTCTAAATCCATCAGATTCTTAGGGACGTTGGGCAGTTTTCCCCACAACCTTTGAGACTGAGAGACTGTCTGAGCTGCACAGCCTCTCTAAGAATAATGATGAATGGGTTTGTGTAGAGGAATATATGCAGCAGAATGCGTGTCTGTTGTGTCTTTAACCTGCTTTTTTGTCTGTGTTGTGTTTATATGCTTTGATGTGCATAAATAGACAATTTTCATATTTTTGTAATTCAAAAAGTAGCTTAGAAGCTTAAAAGTATGCAATCTGTGGATTTTAACTAAATTATATCAGACCAAACCTGGGTCACTATTTGTTCTTCTACGTACTGGCAGTATTTCTAAAATAGGTGTCTTTAACTTTAGGAAAGCATTACAGTATACATTTTTTGTGGCACTTTTTGTTCCACAGGATATGCTCTGCCACGGCTTCATGGATGAATAATGCCTCCCCTGCCTCACTTACACCGGTGAAACCTGGATCAGTAGGAAAGGAAAAGAATAAAACTGAGGAAAGGTAAGATGTAAACACACTTGTCCCTGAAGAACATGTATTATACACGCATCCATTCTCATAGAATGTAATTCATTTGTTCCAATCTGTTGATTTAAGTGTCAGGTTTGCTGGTTTTGGCTCAACCTTTATCGCACATACACTCTCACTGTCTCATTGATTCTTTCACTCGCACTCCAAGTCTCACTTAAGCTCTCAGCCTCAGGCTATTAACTCAATCACACATGCATTCACTCACTCGCAAAGTCTTCATCTGTCATTGTTTAGCCTCCGACTCACACACTTGCCAACTTTTCCTTTCCTCCTACATGCCGACACAACTGTGCTCTCTCTCTCTCTCTCTCTCTCTCATCTCTGCTTTCTCAGCTCTATTTGTGACTCTACACCTGTACACACAAATGCACACACACGCACATACTTTCTCTCAGTCTCACACTTTCCAGGCAGGGGCCATTGCAATGATCTATAGTTCTGATCCAGACACAAAGATGCATTAACTTTCCATCGTATAAAATGAATGATGCCCAATGGCGGGTGATCAGACTCATTCAATTTAAAGTCTTTTAATCTGTTAAAAAGCTGTTGGAAAAAAATGACTGACCTTCACGAATGACGTCTTTGTTATGTTGCAGTTGTATAGAGCACATTTTTGTTAGACCTCCTGCAGTAACTTTCTGGATTCTGGGTGTCTGCCTGGGTCGTATATTAACTTTAGGGCATGTTGTTTGGAGACAATATATAAAACATTCTGCAGACTACTAGTGAAGAGAGTCTAGAGCACATTGTTGGTATATCTTCTTCAGTAACCGCACATTGTTTTAATGTTTTTAATAAATGGTTATATTCAATACAGTCTCAAGTCATTACGTTTTTGGAATCAAAAAAGTCTTTAAAACCATTGGACATGATTTAATTGACTAAAATTGCTCTTTGTGAGTACAATTACAATTTGTATTTTATAAGATTATTGAAATATGTATGTAGTAAGTATAAATGTTTGGCTAAGTCATGGAAAAGCCATTGAAATGCATTAAAAGGTGTGGAAAAATGGTTCTCTGCTTTGCAGAACATGGTCTAAATTTTTGAGTAATAAATGGCATGATATGCCTGGATGCTGCCCACACTTGCTTGAGAATTTTTCTCTGTTTGAATCATATCTGATCTTTGATGGCTATCTTACTTCTCAACTTCTTCAAAGCTCAGCTCTGGGATTTTTACAGACAGACGTTAATCACACAGACTTCTTTCATTGATAACTTCGGCTGAGTCCACTTTACAGCTAGTTGGAAAGTCGTGGCCTAATCCCCACCCTTCCGAAAAGCGAGAGGTCCACTAACTGATTGCCTCCATTTTTCAGTGTCACCCTCATGAAAGCCAAGGCTGTGTACCCCTGTGAGGCTGAACACGATTCCGAACTCTCTTTCCAGGTTGGCGCAATCTTCCATGACGGTAAGTGTTAACGTTATCACTGCCACAGGCACTCACCCGAATCCACAGACATATTGGATTTGGCGGGTCCTACCAGCACACAAAAAAAAAAAAATCTGATCTTATATCAGCATAGGTGGAGGGAGGAAAGCGGGACAGGGGTGTAGCATCCCCTAAAATCAATTCACAAAGAATGAGACAGAGCCAGAATGACACGAGGAAATAAAGACCTTAATCACTATCAGAGCTCCTTTTTTCTGAAACTATTATCTCAACTTCTTCAGCCGAATAAGTCTTGCTGAAGTCTTGCTGAATTTGACATACAATTGAGATGATTTTGAGCCAAATCAATGGAACTAGTGAACAAAGTGAATTTTTTGTTAATTGGCTCCCCGGATGATATGACAGATTGCTTAAGTAACATTTTGTTCAATTTATTAAAGGTTTGTAAAAAATAAAATAATATTTAACCAGATAAATAATATTGCTTTTTTTAAACCAGCAAAAGCTTTGGTGGTCAAATTATGGGCATAAAACATGAAAGGCAAAAAAAAGTCAATATATTTTGCTAGACATACTCTTGTGTCCTACAATAAAAGAATGAAAATATTGGATAGAATTTTTAATTCTATTTTTCAGCCTCAATCAGAGTGTTCTAATACATTATAGTGATTGAAATGATGGGTTGTCCTTCGACAAATCATAGTAACTAACTGTACGGGCATCCCGCTGTTTGTTCATGCAGGCCTGCACACGTTAGCGTTCAATTGTTCAGTATTTCTTTGCCAGTGTTTCCTGGCTTATGTCTAATACAGCATTCAGCATCTTCAGTATGCAGTGATAATTAACATTTAGACACAGACTTTAAAACGATTCCCAGAGCCTCAGTACCCTTGGATTTAAATAATCGCTGCTCTCATCTAAAAAAAATAATAATAAAAAAATAATGATAGTAACAATAAAAAAATAACTTTCCACCCATTATTCACAAATCTCCCACCTCCTCTGTGTTTTTGATTATTAAACTCTTTGGCTATTAATAATTAAATAATTCTTTCAGCTCCGTTTACCACATTTTCCCATTTTCCTTTTTTTTTCTCTCCCCAAATTAGCACAGTAAATGCTGAAAAAGCAAACTTCATCAGGGCCTGGCTGTATCTCTCTCTTTTATTTTTGTGTACACTTTCCTAACTCCTACCCATTGTGGTGTAGTTGACATTCATCAGCCATGCTAACCATCCACATAAGAAATGTCTTCCATCCGATGAGGAATTCTTGCTTGTCTGACGTGCAATGTGACAGAAGAGCTGCAGTAAGACTTTTACCTGTGTCCATGGTTTTGCTCTGCAGTGACACTCTCCAGGGAGCCTGGATGGCTGGAGGGTGTGCTGGAGGGAAAGCGAGGACTCATCCCTGAAAACTATGTGGAAATGCTGTAACTCCGAAAAGAAAAACCCTCTTACTTCTCTATACATGGTATCCATGGTCTCGGCGGCTCTTTCACAATGGCACCGCTTGTCGCTCCTCCATCCTTCTTCACACTAAAGACATTGAGAGAGTATATACTGTATCCAAAAACAGATGTTACTAGCACAAGAGTTAAGTTCAAGTATAAGCTAAGAAGTGCTATATACATATAAAGAGCGTGCACTGTTAAAGTTAAAGGAAATGTAAATATAGTTTTGCCTGGGAGAGTATTCGTACATCATTGTGACCGTTCTTTTAAAATGCATGTTTAATGATTTTAGTAAAGTAGTTTGAGTTGTTCTGCATTAGTTTACTCAATACTCAAAGATACCTTGAATATATTTTCTATTTAATATTATCAAGTTGCATTTTTGGGGCATGTAATGATGTATAGTGGTAAATATGAGGAAACGTGTCGAGTTATAAAAGTGCAGTGATCATTATCACTTTGAAATAAACAGTTTGGCTTCTCGGAACACTTACTAGACAAAACTATTGAATATTGAAATGAATATGTGATAAATGTGTTCGCATCGAAGTGCCTTAAATTTATGCATGGCATGTGTGACGCTGTTTAACAACTCAAACAGAGCAACCTTTTTTTGCTATTCTGTACAGTTATATTTGTTATATTGTTATGTTCAAGAACAGAGACCGGTAAAAAAAAAAAATAATAACCCATACAACGACTTCAAATTAAATATTGCCAAGACTTAGATCGGTGTTGTGTACATAGAAGTATGTTTGTTCAAGTACACTTAAAAGCAAAGCACTTTCCCTCTTTTAAGTGGTTAAAAGTTTTAAAGACATCACTCACACAAAGACCTTTAAAATGGCAGGACTTCACTGATGTTTAATGAGACCATTTTCATTTTTCTAAGAGCCCTTGTTCCAAGGGTTCATTTTGTGACTGATTGTAACGGCGGTTATTTAAGACAGTGATTTATGACCCCTGCCAAGGTCTTGGCATTGATGTCATTTTTGTGATGTTGACTCTTTTGTTGATCAATGTTAAATAAATAAAGTGTTTTATTCTTATATCTTGGTTTTTATTTCTATTTATATGCCAAACTGTGTCTATAAATAATGTAAGCTATATGCTGCGCACTCTCTGGACCCCTAATGTGCTTTCTGAAAAATAAACTAAAACATTTCTTTAATGAAAAATAAAGTAAGATTGTGCGTAGTTTATTAATGTCAATTAACTTAATTACGTGGATGTGCTCTCATCAAGGTTTAAAAGATTGTCTTTTTTTAGGCTTCTGCTGAAAAACTTAAGCTTGAATAAATTCAAAACTATTACTGTCTTCTCATAAATGTTTGCATTTGTTTAATATGAATGATAAACAATAGCCACTTCCACGCATGAAACGCGTTAAATTGCAGTAAAAATAGCTGGATATATTTTCTGGTAAATGTACCACATCTGCTGGTCACACATGCAGTGTCTTTCCATCATTTTTCTGTATTGCTACCATTTACACGACAGCACCGA
The DNA here is from genome assembly GCA_031834385.1 of Semotilus atromaculatus. Lineage (NCBI taxonomy): Eukaryota > Metazoa > Chordata > Actinopteri > Cypriniformes > Leuciscidae > Semotilus > Semotilus atromaculatus. Next base: position 12,168,228 of record JAULUF010000038.1, on the reverse strand, counting down.
AATGCCATTAAAACTTGCTGATGCATTTGCCGGAAATCCATTTGGAAAAAGAAGCTCTTTCGTTTCAGTTAAGGTTAGTTATGTTTCGTTAACACATTTTGTATCTGTCCCATTTAATGACGTTTCTTTCCACAATATCGGTAAAGATGACTCCTTGGATGCTGTGATAGATTATAAGATCGTTGTGATTAGTTCAAACTCTTGATAGATAGATAGATAGATAGATAGATAGATAGATAGATAGATAGATAGATAGATAGATAGATAGATAGATAGATAGATAGATAGATAGATAGATAGATAGATAGATAGATAGATAGATAGATAGATAGATAGATAGATAGATAGGACATAAATTCAATGATTTTCTGTTGTATGTAATGAACTGTTGTCTATTGCATTTAGAGTATACTGGCTTATTCTCTCTTCTACACACTTCTAGCCCTGGAGCTGTAGCTTTTACATTGAACCTCTCCCCATTAAGTGGATTAAATCCTCATTTCCTAGCAGATTTGGACTGCCTCCTCATATATTGAGCTTTAACTGTAGCACACTGCAGTCTAGGTCCTTACCATACACTGGATGGAGTGCTTGAAAACAAGTAAAAATAGCCTATTTTGTTGGAGCCACGGTGCAGTGGTTAGCACACACACACTGTGATTGGAGTTTCGGGGTCTGGCTTGGGTTATTTCCTGTTCCCGTTCCCTTTCATGATCGTACACACATGGTATGTGGACATTTCCTGCAGCACAACTGTAGTTTGTTTAAGTGCACTTAAAGGGATTTTCGAGGTTTCTGATCATGTCAACATAAAACGGTATCCACATCTCATTTTACTTCTGTAATATTTTATTTTATTTTATTTAGTGAAACATATTTAAAAGTGTAGATACCAAAACAATAAAAACTTATCATTTATAGTACACCCTCATGTTGTTCCAAATTTGTAGTAGCCTACTTTATTTCTTCTGCGGCACACAGAACATTATTTTACAGAATGTTTGTTTCCCATACAATGAGACTTTGTTTTATTTATTTATATATATATATATATATATATATATATTGTGTTCCAGAAGAAAGTCATAAAGGTTTGGAACAAATGCTGAACAAACCTAAATTTCTTTGGTTTCACTTAGTGTTTTCAGGCGTTTTCCGACGTTTCAGTGTGGATTCACCTTACTGCGCATGCGTGAACATCACAAACGCTCACTGAGCTGATACAGATGGAAAATAATAATAATAAAGTTATCGCGCAGTATCATTTTATTCAGCAAAATCTCTCACCATTCACTGATGCGTCCAGGTCGCACTCAGTCACCATATGTTTGGTCTACAACGCAACTGCTCTCCTGTGTAAGGCCCGTCTAAATCGATCCAATGGCGGCATTCGATCAGCGGGAAAGTCTCTTTCCGCGTGGCGAAGGGATTTTTTATTAAATGCAATATGCAATACATGTTCTCATGTATTAACTCGTTATTTCATCTGACTCCATAAATGAAAAGGTTTTAATGATATCTGTGCATCATTAAATGTGAGCGAATGTTTGACTATTCTTTTTCTTTAATGAAATTGATAATAGCCTAATAAAGTCCGTCAGAATAAAATCAAATGTAACAATTTATTATGTCAGGTAAATGTATCATGTCAATTTCATAATCAGTTAGATAATCAAAGATTATCAATACAATCAATACAATAACATTGAATGCTCTAGGTCTAGGATAAAGAGAAGAGAACCGGACATTAAAATATGAGGCTGAGAGTCTCGGCCGCGTTCTCAACCTCACGAGCTGATCTGAGGTAGCCTACTATTCATTACTATTTTATTTGCTGTATAGCCTACTGTTTTATTTTATTTTATTGACTACACTAAACTATTTACTATTAGCTACTTCTCACTTTATCTTATTTAGCCTACTATTTGCATTGCACTGTAGTTGTACCATATCAAGTATTACCATAAAGGATCCATCAGTTATCTTTGTTATTGTAGCCATTTGGAGTATGCTATCTATCTGTAAATAGGCTATATCATTTTAGTGCTATAAAAATACAGAAAGCAGCCTGCTGGTGTGATTTGTATTTGCCGATTCGTTTCATTTTCACAAGAAAAGAATTAACACAATTTTCTTTTCTTGTGCTTAGAATTGACCGCCATAGAGAAAATGAAACAAATCGGCAAATACAAATCACACCAGCAGGCTGCTTTCTGTATTTTTATAGACAGAAAATGTTTTTTTCCACAATAAGAAAACTTTATTTTATTTAATGTGAAAATTTAATTATAGGCCTATCTCAGTATGGGGGTCTTCACAATTCTTATCCAAGAATAAAAAGATAGAACTTTTTGTACACCACACTGAAATCGGTTGATAAATGTAAATGTTATTTTTGTTTTTATCCAGACAAAACGCAGCTCACTCGCCTAGCCTACTTGCATTTGTTTACAGTGCAGTCTTGCCCTCAGCAATATGGCGACGCGTTGACGTATCGCAGCAACGTTCCAAAGCGACCAATAGGGCGTTATTTTTCAATTCAATTCAAATTTATTTGTATAGCGCTTTTCACAATACACATTGTTTCAAAGCAGCTTTACAGAAAGTGCATTAAAAATGTACATAGAAAATACAGTTAGTTCATCATGTATTAATTTAGGGCATAACATATCGCCGGCGTTGAGTCGTCTCTTCACAGGCGTCGAGTCGTCTCTCCACAGGCGTTTAGTCGTCTCATCACAGGTGTTGGATCATCCGAAGTCTCCGTGAGAGGCTGGATACAAACTGGAGCTGACGAAAGCTATTTACCTCGGGACTTGCGTCCCGAGATAACAGCAGAAAGGCAAATGAGAAATAATTAGCGTAGCTGATGTTCATAATATTAATGCATTCGGTCTGATTCGGCAGTAGTATAAAAGGTAAGCATTATGTGAATGCGTGGTTAAAGAGATGCGTCTTTTATCTGGTTTTAAACTGGGACAGCGAGTCTGAGCCTCGAACAATATCAGGAAGGCTATTCCAGAGTTTAGGAGCTAAATGTGAGAATGCCCTCCCTCCTTTAGTGGACTTAGATATCCTAGGAATGACCAGAAGCCTCGAATTTAGAGATCTTAAAGAGCGCGACGGATTGTAGGGCGATAGAAGGTCCGTTAAATAGACTGGAGCTAAACCATTTAGGGCTTTATAAGTCAGTAGCAATACCTTGTAATTGATACGGAACTTAATAGGTAACCAATGTAGAGATGATAATAAAATTGGTGTTATATGATCATATTTTCTTGATCTAGTAAGAACTCTAGCGGCTGCATTTTGGACTAACTGTAGCTTGTTTATTGAGGATACAGGACAACCAGCTAATAAAGCATTACAGTAATCTAGTCTCGAGGTCATGAATGCATGAACTAACTTTTCTGCATCAGAAACGGATAGCATGTTACATAGCTTAGCAATGTTTCTGAGGTGGAAAAAGGCTGTTCTTGTAACATATGATTTTCGAAAGTCAAGTTGCGGTCAAGTATGACACCCAGGTCTTTTACTGTAGTGGATAAAGTAACGGCATCCTTCTAAATTAAAGTTGTATTGTAAGGGATTTTGTGGGTAGTTTTTTTTTTGGACCAATAAGTAATACCTCTGTTTTATCTGAATTTAATAGCAGGAAATTACACGTCATCCAGTATTTTATATCTTTAAGACATTCTGTCAAGTTAGATAAGTTAGTGGTTTCATCTGGCCGTGATGAAATATATAATTGAGTGTCATCAGCATAACAGTGAAAATTAATTCCATGTTTTCTTATAATATTACCAAGTGGCAGCATATATATTGAGAATAGTAGAGGGCCTAACACAGATCCTTGCGGTACTCCATAGTTTACTGACGTTATCTTTGATTTTTCCCCATTTAAACAGACAAAGTGGTAACGGTCTGATAAGTACGATCTAAACCAGCTTAATGCCTGTCCCTGAACACCAGTGTAGTTTTGTAGTCGATCCAGGAGTATTTTATGATCTATAGTATCAAATGCAGCGCTTAGATCGAGTAGAACTAGTATTGAGATGCAGCCTTGGTCAGAAGCTAAAAGTAAATCATTTGTAATTTTAACTAGCGCAGTTTCTGTGCTGTGATGCGGTCTGAATCCTGACTGAAATTTTTCATAGATATCATTTTCTTGCAAGAAAGAGCACAATTGAGCGGACACAACTTTTTCTAGTATTTTAGACATAAATGGAAGATTTGAAATGGGTCTGTAATTTGCTAGGTTATTTGGATCTAATTGTGGTTTCTTGATAAGAGGGTTTATTACTGCCAGCTTGAATATTCTTGGAACGTGACCTAAAAATAAAGATGAATTAATAATATTGAGAAGAGGCTCTTCCACTACAGGTAACACTTCTTTGAGTAATTTAGTGGGTATTGGATCTAATAAACAAGTTGTTGGTTTAGATGCAATAATAAGTTTATTTAGCTCTTCCTGTCCTATTAGTTGTAAAGCGGTGTAGTTGTTCTTGAGGGGCGATAATTGAGGCTGAATCATAAGACACCATAAGAGATTGTACATTTACAATTGTGTTTCTGATGTTTTCTATTTTCTCAGTGAAGAAATTCATAAAATCATTACTACTACATTGTAACGGAATATTTTGCTCAGGTGATGCCTGTTTATTTGTTAGTCTGGCCACTGTGTTAAATAAGAACCTTGGATTATTTTGGTTATTTTCTATTAGTCTGCGGAGATGCTCAGCCCTGGCTGATTTAAGAGCCTTTTTGTAACGTGACATACTGTCTTTCCACGCGATTCTAAAGACCTCTAAATTTGTTTGTTTCCATTTACGCTCTAAGTTACGAGTTTCTCTCTTGATAGCATGCGTAGCATTGTTGTACCATGGTGCTCTAGTTTTCTCTCTAACCTTTTTTAATCTAATTGGTGCAACAATTTCTAATGTACTAGAGAAAATGGTGCTCAAACTGCTAGTCATTTCCTCTAGTTCATCTGTTTGTTTGGGTTCACTGAGCAGCTGATATAGATCAGGTAAGCTATTTGAGAATCTATCTATAGTGTTTGGAAGGATTGTTCTGCCTGGTCGATAACGTGGCGCAACATGACAAATTTCAGCAGTACGTAACATGCAAGTTACCATGTAATGATCAGTTACATCATCGCTTTGCGGTACAATATCTATATCGGTTGGATTGGTTCCATATGATATAATTAAATCTAGTGTATGATTTAGGCGATGAGTGGGACCACTGACGTTTTGCGTGACCCCGAAGGAGTTTAATAAATCTGTAAACGCAGCCCCTAACGCATAATTTGTGTTATCTACGTGTATGTTAAAATCTCCAACAATTATTGCTTTATCGACATTGACCAATAGATTTGATAGAAAGTCTGCAAACTCTTTTAGGAAATCGGCGTAAGGCCCTGGAGGTCTATATACAGTAGCCAAGGCTAGAGATAATAGGGATTTCTTTCTTAAATCTAATAGTGTAACATTTAGCACAAGTACCTCAAACGAATTAAACCTGTGACCTGTTTTCTGAGTAACATTAAGAATATCTCTATAGATTGTTGCAACACCGCCGCCACGACCAATCAGACGGGGCTCATGCTTATAACAGTATACTGGCGGAGTAGACTCATTTAGACCGAAATAATCATTTGGTTTCAGTAAGGCACAGTACATCGAAACTATTATCTGTGACCATTTAATTTACAATAACCGCCTTAGGTGTGAGCGATCTAATGTTTAGAAGACCTAGCTTTAGAAATTGTTTATCACTGATATTGAGATTTTCTGGTTTAATTACAATTAAATTTTTCCTAGATCCTACATTATATATATTATTTGGCCTTACTAAATGAGGAATAGACACAGTTTCTATATAATGTTCTACATTGGTGCTTATATCAATTAAGTTGGGACAGCAAAGACTGTGATTTGGACTTTGACTTACTAGTCATATGGTGTGTAGCGTCTTGGAGATGTTGTCCGACAGCACAGCCGCTCCGACTCTGCTGGGGTGCAGGCCATCAGCACGGAAGAGCCTAGGCCGCTCCCAGAACAGATTCCAATTATTTACAAAGAGCAGTCTCTGTTCATTACACCATGACATTAACCATTCATTTAGAGCAAATAATCTACTGAACCTTTCTTGTCCTAGTCGGTACGTGGGAAGCGGTCCAGACACGACGATCGTTGCTTCAGGCGATGTGCTGTGTACGGTCTCGATCAGGCTCCTGTAATCCTCCTTCAGAACCTCCGTCTGCCGCAGCCTGATGTCGTTCGTCCCCACATGCAGCACGACAGCTCCGACACGCTCGTCACCGTTCAGGATCTCGGGAACCTGCGCAGCGACATCGAGAACACGAGCACCAGGAAAGCAGTGAGTGCGCACCTTACCTTTACCCGAGGTAGCGCGGACATGACGGACGATGGAACTGCCGATGATCACGGCGTCGTCTCGTTCCGACTCGCGAAGAGGGGAGAAGCGGTTCCGGGTGGAGATCTCGAAGGCCGGGAGGGGCGGGGAGGTCCTTGGTCTGGTCCTGGCTCGCGTCTTCCGCTGTGGAATCACCCAGGGTCCGTGGTGCTGTGTCGGTGCCGGAGTGAATGAAGCCAGGGATGATCGCATCCTGGTTGCTCGGGACCTGTGCAGAGAAACACACGGAGTAGACGAGGTCGGAGTCAAAAAATTATTAACCACTGACCTGTGAGCATCTGCGCGTGATGTTTCAAGCGCGGACCGTCGATCTCGCAGCTCAGCCTGTCTCTCCAACAGCTCGCGGATCCGTCTCTCGACCGATTCGAGCTCCAACTGCACCGAATGCAGCTCAAAGGTGTCTTCACCTGCACTCAGAGGTAACGTTAGACACACATCCGATATATTCGCCATTATAGCAGATGTGCTATAGTGGCGAATTATAGCTTTCAGTTATACGGGTGTAAATAAGACGATCGACAGGCGAGAGACCACGCGTGCAGTGCTAGCGGGCTAAGGCTAGTAGCAGAAGTTCGGAAAGTTGGATATAAGTAGCGATATCAAAGCAATCTGATTGTTTTTTATAAGGAATAGTATCGGCGATATGTTCACACGTTTGTAAAATTGGAAAATGTAGGTTTATAACTAAATGTGAAAGAAGAAAATCAAGGATTAGGAATCAATTCGACGGAGTTGTCTCAGTAAGCTTGTGTATTATGCCTATGTATTTATTATGTCTATGATTTTACCTCACACAGACATGCACTGAAAATGTAAAAAACTTTTAGCCTTTTATGTTCAAACTGGAGTCAGATGATGTCAATGGAGTCAATGATGGAGAGACTCAAGAAGAAGTGACAACATAATGCAACAGGATATTTCTGAATGGTTAGTTGATGAATTTATGTAGCTGATGTGCAGTTATCTTCTAGTCATTGATTAGCATATTCTGTCTTGATAATCTATAAATTGTGTTCAGGGGGCGGGGTTTATGTAAATTGTAGGGTTGGTGATGTCACTAACCCGGGAGGAATGTCCTGTAGTCCCTAGCCGTTTGATGTAGTCCTTAAAAATCAATTTCTTTAAAAGCAAAAATCTCCTTTGCTTTGGCGTTGTAACTTTGCAGATGTTGTTTATGCTCAAACAGCAACATTACACACTAGCTAAAGTTAGAAAAGTGAAATCATAATCAACCACCCCTTAAATAAAGAAGTTGGACTCAAATTTAAAGCTGTAGTAGTTAAATGAATGTTTCTATATACCTAAAGGAATATTTACAAAGAGTAAATGAAATGTTGTAATTTATCTTTTTTGGATTGATCTGTGAATTTGTGACATTCCTATTGATTATTTATATAATCGTTATTTTATTTTACATTCTGAAACCACCTCAAACTTGATTTGTTCAGGATACCAGGTTTTTTCAGAGTATGAATTTGAGATAAAAAAAGGGGTATTATTAAATACTTTAGTAACATAAGCAAATTACTAAAATCCCATTTTAAGGGACCCAAGGAAAGTAGTAACAATCACAGTTACAAAAATTAAGTTAAAGTGAGTAAATAACCACACTTAACTCACAACAAATAGGAAAAAATATACAGTGTATCTAAAAAGCTAAAGGTCAAAAGCGCTACAGACAATTTAGATTTTATGGTGACTTTAAAACACTGACAACATATTGTTCATTGCTAGATAAGTCATGTTAATGGATTTAACCTTAATTGTATGTGTTACTGTATTTTCTTCTAGATGTTTTAGATATTTAAAGGTTAACTGTTGTGGATAACAGTAAAAAGACAATGCATTAGATCATGGGATGCTGCAGACATCTGAGTAGGTGTTGAGTGAGTGGAAAGAAACAGCAGCAGTAGGAAGAAAGGGGAATGGATGAAGAAAAAAAAAAACCTGGATACAGTATGTGGCAAAGCCCAGTGGAAAACAGAGGGAAAACAGAGAGAAAGAGAGAGAGAACACACTAAAACAGGAGAGTAAGTTTGAGTGACCAAATCATAATTCAAATCTCTGTGGCAGATTTCAGTTTTAGAAAATTACATTTCTCCTGGGCAAGTGAGCATGAATGAGGCAGTAAGTAATTATGGTAATATGAGTAGGAAAACAGCAAGTCTCGTCTGTATTTACTGGTGCAGCAGTGATGGAAAAAATCCTCGGAAAACAGCACGAGAGAGCAAGATCTTCTGACAAAGAACATAAGCATTAACAATGTAACACCTCCACATCCCCAGAGAGAAAATTCGCCATTAACCTCGTTAGAAGCTCAATCGAAAAAATGTGCTTGTTTGCCAGACTGTGAGAGTAGACAGTATTACTTTTGCTCTTTTGCGCAAATCCGCAGCCCACTCCAAATCTCTCCCAGATTGCCAATAGCGCAAGCTGTGTAGTCCTGCCAGATAAACAGAATCTATTGGATCAGGCAGATTTCAGGGCTGTGGCTTCACACATGGCGGCTTCTGTGCCCCAGATTCTCTGCTCGCAGACATTCAATCCTTTTCAGTTTTGTTTTTCAATGTCCCAACTTCTTTGTCTCATTCATCTGAGATACAAAAACATAACAGTTTGCTTATATTTCATACATATCTGCATCCAGGGCAGCATGATGTGAGTATTCTTAAAGAGCACAAAGAAAGTGTAGTATCTTTTACTGTACAGTACAAAACACGGGGGAGGGAGGAGATGCTGGCCGAAAACCGAATGCGCCGGAGGAAACGTAATGAAAACATTCAGAGTTTGGTGGATAATACCAAAGTACACAGCATCATCTACATCTGATATCAGATGCAGTGCTGCATTGCGCCATCTCACTCTTTAAAGGCAGAGAGACAGCGGAACAGGCAACACGGTTCAAATAGTGATTATGGTATCATGACTATGCAAAAAACAAAACAAAAAGACAGATGGGTTACTTTGTGGTTAAACGGCATCAAAGGAAAAAGAAGTGAAAGGGAGACACAGAAGGAGAAAAAAAAAAAGCCAGAGGGTGAGAAAGTGAGATGAAGCAGACAGGGATGGCAGGAGGGTGAGTTTGCCCATCTCATTAGCTCGGGCTCATCTGATTATGTAAGCACCCGGCTCTTCGACACATCACCTATTTTTAGCCCGCTCCCATGTCTCGTCCTATCATCTGCTCTATTAGTTATAGGATGTCTGTGACTCCGCCATGTCATGATAATTATGTAATACGTTGTACTCAAACACACATCTCATAGCAGTCTGGAAGACATTTGCGTGCTAATGATGTGTACAGTGCACTGAAGTGTGACAACACGCACACACACACGGCAAAGTCCGGAGGTGCTTTGTAAGCTAATTAGACAGAGGCTGTGACTATACTTCACTCTAAAAGAAATTACCCTGTTTACTTTTTTGTGTGTGTTTCAGTGCACATTATTTCAAAGACAAAAATTTAGTTGGTAATCTTATCTTCCTCTGAAATGACTTATCTTTTTGGGTGATGTTACCAAGAACTCTTATTTTTGTTACCCCTTCACTCGACCATCTGGCATAAAGAGATCACTTTTCAGAATCCAACCAGTTCCTCTTTTTCTCAGTAAACTGTTCGTAACTCAATTTTCATTTCTCAATAGCTACATTTACATGCTACCAAGATTGATGGCTCAATCAGACTGATAAGCCTTCATCAAATGTTAAGATTGAGCTCGATCTGAATTAAACTTTGATCCGATTGAAAGGGGTGGTGTAGATCTTGAATAATACGGGGGCATGTAAAAATGTGACCCCTTAAATCTGACTATTTTCTGAATATTTACTAAATATTGATAAGATGTCATCATGGCAAAAATGACAAGTATTCTTGTGGCTATTAACAGTAATACTTGTGTAATACTTGTGGCAAAAATAGCTCCGGTGACATTATCACGATCCTGAACATGACAAACGAGGACTACGTATGCACGTACGTATGGTTAAAATAAAGATAGATCTTCCAGAATGTGAAATCAGATTGGATTTTTGGCCTTCCGTCCACACTGAGACGGCGTTTTAAGTCAACGAAAACGTAGCTTTTGGAATACGCTCTCCAAAGCAGATAAATTTGAAAACGCGGTTTTCACGTTGAAGCCGGAGGTATTTGAAACCGATGACGTAAGTTTAGTCATGTGATCCATGTTGTACCAATAGATATTCATGTTTACCGGTATTGTGCCTGTTGTGTGCTTTTCACTTTTACACTGTTGCTAAAATATGTTACTTTGCACACTCTTCATATCACAGTCCTGCAAAGATACTGCGGCAATACAGGTGTAAGACTGGAAAAACTGGTTGAAGAGATCAGTGGTCTATGAGACCTTGCTGGAAATGAAAATTTCACTTCCCCCTCTTCTCCTGAGACGAATGTCTCACCTTCTCTACATTTCATTCTCTCTCTCAGGGACACCTAAAACTCACATAAGAATAGATATGGTTTAATGTGAATGATTATCATTGAGTATTATGTTTAGTATCATTTAAAATGTCTCAGAGTGAGTGGCACAAATGTCTCATTTCCAAATAAGTAAAACAAACGGAAATAAGGTTTTTAGAAGTTTAGAGAAACTGGCACACAAAGGAAGATAGGCAAATGGTCCTCCTACCCCCCAAAAGGTGTAACCTTGGTGTAAGCAAATTTCCATTATTAGCACGTTTCCATGTGAAAGAGGTTCTGTCTAAATAATGAAATGCAGCAAAGGGCTCAGGGCCTTAGATAATATCATAAGTACAGTAATATAATAATAATATATTGATAATAGCATATAGTATAATACTATAATAATAGCAATAGAATTTGAAATATCAATGACAGAATCTAGACAATAAAAATAAGTTAAATTGTGACTAGGGAATAGTACAATAATTGAACAGTATAACTATTATAGATTGATAATCGCAAGTGGTATATTATTATAATAACAATAATAATAATGATAATAATAGCAAATACAATGTAATATCAATTGCAGAATAATACAGACAATAATAAAAAATAGTAAATCAAATAGTGACTAGTACCTATACCCAAAACGATTACTTGTCATAACAGTCGGTTTTAAAAAACGATAGATGAATATTTAGATTTCAGAAAATGTACTTTATAATATAAAATATAATATAAGCTAAAAATGCCTGCTCCGAGACATGTTTTCAAATGTGCAGTGATTTGTACAGCCCCAAGCAGCTTTTGGAGCAGGCATTTTTCTCAATTCCCGTTATGAGAGTTATGGGAATGTTGGCCCCCTGCCAAATGGCGGCGCCGTTGGTGTACGATCCAGAGGCCAATAGGGCGCCTATATATTTATTATGTCTATGGGTAAAATGACACAAGCTGTTTAAGCTCCACCCTCTGTGCCATGAGCAGCAGCTCATTTGCATTTAAAGGAACAGACACAAAACGGTGTGTTTTTGGTCACCCTCAAAAAGTGACAACTTTAACATGCTATATAAATATATCTGTGGGGTATTTTGAGCTAAAACTTCACATACACACTCTGGGGACATCAGAGACATATTTTACATCTTGTGAAAAGGGCATATACCACACCTTTAAAACTCAAAGGACTCTTTAACCAAAATAAGCTGCCAATATGAGCTCACCCTTCCATTAACTCAATATTGAAAGTCTCACTGTTAATATTGCAGGGCTGTTTAATGCTGTGATGCATTGTGGTAAAAAAAAAAAAAGAAGAATGCTTCACTCAACAAGAACATACCTTAAAGTCTTCAGTAAGAAGAGCATGTTTCACCTCCCTATGTTAGATGTCAATCGATCGCGGTGATTTCCTCAGACAAGCACTCCCGTTAACTCCCATTAGCACCATCAACTCTTCCTCAACCTACTGTGAGCTCATCTGCAGTGTCATAAGGACTACTTGTGCATGTATGCCTGGTGAGCCACATTTAACCTTACACACTCAGACTGAGGATTCTGAGGAAGTGGTTTTGGGGTGTGTTTTGTGTGTTTTCTTGCCTTGTCAGGTGATGCATCGCTTGGACTCTCCAGCATTCTCACAGACTTTTCAATGGGTAAGAGGTGATCACAATGAATGATCTTGACTCCTCCTTTACCATGTTTAGGTTTTACCTCATACACTGGCAATTTGGGTGTTTTGTCAACCAGAACATATGGCACAGAACTCCATCAACTCTGAAGTTTGCATTTTCCCTCTCAGTCCCAGATTCTTTAGCAACACTCTATCACCATTCTCCAAGATCTGGAATTTTCCTCTTCTGTTAAATGCTTTCTTGTTTCTTTGGTGCACTTTGTTCAAAGCTTTTGAGGCTAATTGATAAGCTTATTTTAGATATCTTTTCAGCTTGGCAACATACTGAGAATGTTGCCTTTCCTCTGTTCCATCAGCAGATATTTGAAAAGAAAAATCAACAGGCAGTCTTGCTAGAAAATTGATCTGTGACCACCAAGATGTTACTTACTGTATTACTATTGGAGTCAGGCTCAACTGAGAGGAAATCTATGCAGATTAGATCCATCGATCCATTGCTGGTAATTTGGTGCAAAGGAGCTGCTTTATTGCACTCTAAAGCCCTGCACGGGCCACAAATCTTGAAAAACATAAACTGCGTGCAACACAGCCAAGCCTAAATATAACAAGAAAGCATGAGGCCGATGTAAACATGAACCACATGCTACATAAAGCACAACAACACATGCGGACAGAAGAGCGTACCGTCCTAGCGAACTCGAAACCGCACGCTCACACAACAATACAGAGCGTACGTGAAAGTGCAAATATCCGTGCTCTCACAACAGATGACAAACACACAGAGCATGAATGTCCAAATCCTGGCAAAAAAACGAAACCAAGGCCGAGGTGCCGGGATCCGAACACCCCGCTCCGTACACAAAACAGCTCACATGGACAGAAGAGCTCACACAAGACAAGACAATACAGTAGAGTCAGGGCTCTGTCACAAAACAAAGAATACACTAGACCGAAGTGACAGAGCCCTGACAGAGATGCTCAGGCCCTAGCCCGGCCCTTGTCTGACAGCTGATCAGAATTCTCGGCCGAGTCTGATTGGAGCTCATGTTTTGTTTTTTTATCCTTCCCCATTACACAGCCAATACTGTTGCAGCCATTAAAATAGTTGTTTTGTTTTTAATGGCAAAGTAGTTATATTTCTTTTCGTTTCTTTATTAGGTCAATTTAGATAAATGTTTGGAGCATTTTTTTTTTTTTTTTTTTTGTAAAAAAGTTTTTTTTAAAGTGACAGCCAATCGGCCTGCAGCCAACAGCGTTAACCACAGGCTTGATCAATTTAGCCTTTCAAATCAACAATTGACTTGTATTACACCCCGCGTCTAGGGGAAAATAGAAACTCAACTCTAACAACTCTCCCAGCAACGACTCTCTCCGGTCGACAATCAAACAAATACACAAATCTAAGCAGGAAAAAGTGATACATTTATTAAGGACAAACAAATGAAATAAAGAGCATCTCTTCAGGGTGTCCCAACGGCCAAAATAACAAACAAAACCAATATGGTAACTTACTAACCTAATCCAATAGTAAAAGAAAATACATTTAACTTGCCTAACTCCCTTTTCAAAAACAGAGAGCAAACTAATTCCAAAATAAACAAGACAGGACAGCCTCCTAACCGAAGAACAGTCTCTTACAGATAAGTGTGAGAGAAAAAGCACAGCATCCACAGTGGAAGGTTTCAATCCAGGGCCTTTTACACCTAGAAAATGCATGAAGTGACTAGGTATAAAACTGCGCTGGAGGCACGCTTGCTGCTACTGAGATTCAGTTCTGTGCCATATGTTGTGGTTGACAAAACACCCAACTTACCAGTGTATAAGGTAAATCCTAAACATGGTAAAGGAGGAGTCAAAACCATTTATTGTGATCACCTCTTACCCATTGGACAGTCTGTGAGAATGCTGGAGAGTCCAAGTGATGCATCACCTGAAAAGGCAAGAAAACACAACTTAGACAAAGCACACCCCAAAAACATTTACTCAGAATCCTCAGAGTCTGAGTGTGTAAGGTTCAATGTCCCAAAGCCTGGTCCCAGGGGTGCAAATAAGGCAGGGCTTGGTCTGAAATGCAGGGCTCTACTGCACTCCCCACAATTCATAATGTATTGTTTAACCTCACAAGCCATTTTGGCCCAGTAGAATCTACTACTAGAGATCTGTGGTTCTTTTTAAGCTCCATAGGCAGGATGAGCTGGGAAACTTCATCTCCAGTGGGTATTTTACTGTTTCACTAAAGCAAACCTTTCATTATGAGCCTATTCTCCTCAGATTCCATGAGCCACAACTCAGAATTCCCTTTTACATCGGTAGGCCATGTCCCTTGCTTCAACGCTTTCCTCAGTTACCTACCTCAAGACAACATCATCTTTTGGGCTTTTGCTAACTCGGCTATGGATTTCTGCTCCAAGAAGTCACATTTCAGTTGAACAGGGAAAATCATACACATTACGAATGCACTGGTGAGGCTCCTTGTTGTTCCACATACCTAAATCATTTGTTGAGCTTTAGGTCAATATGAACTCGCTGGAATATGGACCTTTGGTCTGCTTTGCCAACCCACCAAAGAACTGTGTTCTCTTCTGCCAGGTTTCGAGACTGCAAATCTATATCAGTATTGTTCTTCCCTGTCCAGTACAGCACATCAAAATCGTAGGTGGATAAGGCAGCCAGCTAATGATTTCCAGTGGCACTGAGTGATAAAAATGTAAGTTAATTATTATCACTATATGTGGTGAATTTGTCTCCTTACAGGTAATCGTGGAATTGATCTATGACTCCCCATTTCAAGACAAGAAATTCCAACTGGTGGATAGGATATCTCTGCTCTGAATTGCTTCATTTTCTACTGGTAATTGCCAGAGGTTGCAGACCGGAAGAATGCTCCTGATATAATACAGCACCATAGCCCTTTTAGACGGGCATCTACATGCAAGATCTAGGATTTGTTGGGGTCTCCAAAATCTAAGACTGGGGTTTTAGTGAGACTTTGAATGATCTGCTGAATGGCAACCGTGCAACTGGTTTCATCTGTCTCCGAAGGGCTCAGACTTTTTCAGGTACAGTAGGTTTTGGATTTATCTTTGTCCAACTTTTTACCTCGCTGGGTAGGTGCGTAACCCTTTGTGAGCTCAGTAAGAGGTTGGACAATTGCAGCGTAGTTGGGTTTGAACCTACTGTAATACCCACAGAAGCCAAGAAAAGATCTCAAGGTCTTAAGGTCCGTAGGCTGTGGCCAGGCACTGATTGCCTTGACCTTGTCAGGGTCTGTTGCAATGCCTTCAGCAGATACTAAATGTCCATACTTTACTTTAGTCTGGCAGAATTTACACTTGTCCCATGACACTTTTAGCCCCAATTATTCAAATCTGTCCAGGACCTATAGAAGTTTTCCCTCTTGCTCTTCCAATGACTTTCCAAACACAATCAGGTTATTCAGACTGACAAGGACCTGAAGCAGGCTCATATCACCAACAGCTTTTTCCATCAAGCACTGGAAAGTCACAGGGACCCCAGTAATGCCCTGTGGCATACACTCATATTAATAGAATCCTAAAGGGCATATAAAGGCATTTTTTCATTATCCTCTTCAGACAGAGCTATTTGGTAATTGCCACTTCAGAGGTCAAGGACGGAACACCATCCACTCCCTGACAAACAGTCCAATGCATCGTCAATGTGGGGAGTAGTATACTGGCCAGGCACTGTTTGAGCATTAAGTGTGCAATAGTCTGTGCACATTCTTATGCTTACCTTTTTCTTTCGGGCTATTACAATAGGGGAGATGTAGGGGCTTTGTCATTCCTTGATGATGCTGACTTTCATAATCTCCTGAATACATCTTCAAACATCATCAATATCTGTGGGAGCCAAACGCTTGGAACGCTCATGAAAGTGCCTAGAAACAGATAGCATAGTGTTCCACTCCTTTCACCAACCCACATCCCACTTGTGTAGAGAGAACACAGAAGCTCTTTCATACAATGCCTGCTTAAGTCTCTGTTTCCATGTCTCAGGAATAAAAGAGTCTCCAAAGTTAATTTTGGTTTTGTATCAATCTCTCATCTTTGAGGCAAGGGAAAACGGATTTGTTGGATGTAAGTGACCCACCACTGTTCCTACCGGAATCACTTTGTCCTTCAAAGATTAATTATGCATCAGTATTAGGAAATGGTTGACATCAATTTCAGAATGTGGCACTACCATGAGCCAGGGCTGGACTGGGCATTGGGCATACCGGGCACTTTCCTGGTGGGCCGACGTGCTATTTGGGCCGATACATCTCAAACTAAAAAAAATTTATAATAATAATTTTTATCTGAACAGCCCATAAAACTTGTACATCAGCGGCCCATTCGTTTAGTTTTTGTCACGGGGTGACAAAATCCATTCCTTTCTCAAGATGGAACTAATGTTCTCAGAGTTGGCCTCCCGCCGGACCCATAACAACGGGACACCGGGCTAGTTCCGGGGTAGTGCAAACATCTCCGACAATGAGATGATCAGCCAAAGATCGTTAACAGCTGCGCATGGGGGGAAACAGGTCTCGCGATTGGGACACGTAGCGATCAAAGGAAGATAAAAGGAGGAAGTACAGACCAGACGGGGGTTGTGTTTTGGGGACGGTGTTCTCGGAGAAAGAGCGAGCCGTGGCGAAGAGGACGCGGGGCTGGCAATGGACACGGTACTGTGAAGTGGGAGACAAGCAGGCTGATTCAATGGGAAGGTGGTAACCACGGGACAGAAGATCGTTTGTGAGAGATAGTGAGTGATCGAAATCAATTTCCATCTGCCTCCCTTGTGTCAGTGAGACCTTTGATGTGGAAGCCAGGTCAGGAGATGGGTAACGGCCATATATATGTGTATTTTCCACTGAGTGCTGAATTGTTGAGATGAAGTGATGTGATGCACTGTCTGCTGTGTGAAGTGTGAACCTAAACCCGCTGGATGTCCATTTCCTACCTAAGCTTTCCATCTCTTTCTGACTGCATAGAAGAGGCTAACACTGTTGTATTCCCTGTGTCTGTTGACTCTGTCAGTGAAGAGAAGTACGAGCCTGCATACTTACCTGTCTGCTTTGCAGTAAAACCTCCAACCGTAAGCCCTCTGTGTGACACTTGAAGAGAAGTACGTACCTGCATACTTATCTGTCTGTTTGCAGCGAAACCTCCCCTGCGGTGAGCCCTGTGTCTGTTGACTCTGTCAGTGAAGAGAAGTAAGAGCCTGCATACTTACCTGTCTGCTTTGCGGTAAAACCTCCAACCGTAAGCTCTCTGTTTGACACTTGAAGAGAAGTACGTACCTGCATACTTATCTGTCTGTTTGCAGCGAAACCTCCCCTGCGGTGAGCCCTGTGCCTGTTGACTCTGTCAGTGAAGAGAAGTACGAGCCTGCATACTTACCTGTCTGCTTTGCAGTAAAACCTCCAACCGTAAGCCCTCTGTTTGACACCAGAAGAGAAGTACGTACCTGCATACTTACCTGTCGGCTTGCATCGAAACCTTCAGCCCGAAGCCCCCTAACCTGGAGTTCCTGCAGCAAGTTCGCGACCACCAACCTGTAACAAAAGGATTAAAGAGCTACAATTCCCCCTGGATGGACTCCTGGAGAAGTTGACACAGAGTAGCCCGGACTCTGCATTCTTCTGAATAATTTTATCCCGAATAAAAACCTTGTTTTAACCTCATTTCTCTGGTCTGTACTCCTTGTTCCGTCCCCCGTCTGACTCCCCAAGGGTGGTACGGTTCTTAAGGGTGGGCGCAGGTCAGATTGGCCCGCCCCGACCTGTGACATTTTGCTTAATTGGCGGCGCTGGGATCTTTGTGCCGGTGTAGTTCATTGGATAAAAAAAAGGCAGCGTAGGTTTTTTTCTTCTTACAGACCGGCCCATGAAACGCGTAGATCAGCGTCTCATTGGTTCTTTTCTTGACTGACACTGGGCTGGTCCAATCACATCTTGAAACACCTCACCCTTTGGGCTCTGAGCGAGCCGGCAGTATTAGTGTGCATCTGTTTAAATAGTCAGAGCGATGGAGAAGAAACGCAAGGAATGTGCAGAGAAATAGCGTGAAAAAAAGAAACAGGGTCTTCAAGTGGCTGATGACGATAGTGAGGAGGATCAGGAGAGAAATTAGTGAGTGTAGAGAACTGTGGTAAGCAGAACTAGGCCTAGGCTACTTTAACACTTGTAGGCTAGAACCCATTACCCAGGCATTATTTCCACATCTGCATAGTTGATGATTACGCATTTTACTAGAATTGTAATGAGACGCGTTTTGAAACCATGTTTTCCACCAAAATAAAAGATCATGCTTTTATCTCTTTCAAGTATAGAAATTAAAGCTGCAAGCAGCGATGAAAGGGCCCTCGCACCCGTCCTATTGCCACCCGGTGGCTTTAGGAAGACAGAACACGGTGGGCAATGTGCTTTTAAGTAAAGTAGGTAAATATAGGTGGAGTATGTCAAAGTCAGTTACAAAAATGTCCTTTATTATGGGGATAATAGCATTCGTTATTACTTTATTATATTACGTTATTATGTTTTAGCATGTTTCTAGCATGTTTAGAACTCAATGGCATATTTAATATGTTGGTAGTACTCAGGGTTCGAATTACAAAGTGGCTTTCGGGGGAGCCCTATTTTCCGATCCTCCCTGACCCTGACTGACTTTAACGCTTTTGGTGCATGTTCGGGCATTTAAAACAATAGGTTACAGTAAACCTATTGTTTACTTAGTAAACCGTTTACTTCAAAACGCAATCGTCAGTCAGTGTTGTCAGTGTTAGGGCAAACAGCTCTGTCCACGGTTCTGAATCAACCGCGCTTAGGCCTACATCATGCAAATCATGATAAAAACAGAATAACTCACATAACAATCATAAAAAAAAATACATCAATATCAAATAGGATTAGGGCCAATCCTCACAAACGCACAGATCAAGTAAGTAATTCCATGATTCTTACCTTAAATCAGAAGTGACCACAGAGGCCTGGGGTCTTCTGTCTTTGCTTTCCGTCCTGTAACCCAGAATGTTGAGGGTCGGTGACCGGCTTTAATCCAAGATGATACAAAAGGCAGAGGGTCAAATTGCTCCAAAGGGGGTCCATTCAGATCCACGAAGAGAAGCGAGGAGAGGCTTTGTTCACGCAACTTGTTGCGATACTTGCTGTCAGTAGAATTCACGGCAGAAAATCACCTCTCACACTCAGCTGAGGACGGCAAGTAGGTCATACTTGCTGTTTGAAGTTTGACAAGCGTTTTCCCTGGTGCTCTGTTTTGCAATTTAAAGTCCCGGAACTCCTCGACAGCCTCTCGGGCCGGTTCTCCCAGTGTTTTTGCCAATGCTTGAACTTCAGTTTCCCCATATAGGACACGGGCGCTATGTTGCTGTGGCCAAAAGCGTTTATCCAGCGGTTTCAGCATCTGGACAAGGTCCGGTTCGGGCAGTCTCTTCTTTAGGCTGTTGATAATAGACTGATTGAACTGAAAACGGTTTATCTTCGGCCTGCTCTCTGAAAGCTCAACATCTTTAAACAGGCCAGTCGATATGCGTTGTTCGGCTTTTTGTGTGGATTTTCCTCCACTTGCTTTCATGGCTGTCAAGACGTCAATGGTCTGCTGAATGTGGCAACTTGCATCAACTAAAGATGTTTGTTTGCGTTGCAGTTTTAGCGACAGATTTTGTAGTTCTCGCAGGACATCCTTCATACATGCCAAATCAGCCAAAAAACCTGTGCTTGTAAGGAGTTTGTGCTGGCCCCTGAATTTCTGCCTCTCTGTGTCGCAGCGAGATGTGTCTTCCATGGCTGTTCTGAATTGGCGCGCCAGTGCAGGATAATCGTTCCATACTGCCTTCACAGTGCGAAAACTACTAGCCACCCAACGAATTGTAAAGATTTGACCTATTTTTAGGATTTGCATGTTCAAACTTGTAGCTGCCTCCTGGAGCAAACGGGCGTTTTTTGATGACTGGTTATAGAGGGCGTAAAGTTTTGAGATAAAAAAACTCAAATTGGTTACACCCAGCTACTTCCTTAAGTGAGTCTTTGACAGCTAACTCAAGTCGGTGAGCTAGACAGTGTATTGACTGAACTTTGGGGAAATCTTGTTTGAGTTTAGTGACGAGTCCGCCGACTCTGCCCGTCAGTACCGCTGCTCCATCCGTTGCAATGCAGATGAGATTTTTTCCCAGAAACTCGTCATCCAGTCCCGCTTGTCTCAAGCTTTTCCTCAAACTTTTGTATATCGATTCGGCATCCGTGCCTTCTGAAAGCTCAACGATATCTAAAAAAACATTATCCACTTCCCCCGTTCCTGTCATGTCACACCGCACATAAATGATCATATAAGCCAGGCCATGAACTGTGCTCTCATCTATCGTGATACTGATTCGTGATCCCAGTTCTTTTATTTTTGAATCAAATTTAGCTCTCATTTCACTGGCGATATGTCCGATTATTTCAGCACAAGCATGGTCTGATTTGTGCACATTTCCCACGTTTGTACCATTAAGTTTTTGAAGAGACATAACAGCAGGGAGCTTTCTGTAGGCCATTTTTTCCTTGGCCACCATATAAGCAGATCTGAAAGACGTAGCTGTTTCTTGCATTAAATTAGCATTTACTTCAAGTACCTTGTTTGGGAGCACATCCTTTTCCTTCATCTCCGAAATCTCAACCGCTCTTTTGTGTGCCAAACTGTCCCGATGCTTGTAAATCTTTTTCCGCAGGTTATTCTGTGACTCGCTGCTGACCTCTCCATTCATCCATTCCTCTGACATATGTACTCCCGTTGCTCTTTCGGCGAGCAACAGGCTTTTTGCCTCCATGCATACTGTACATCCTAACTTCTGATTTTTGGAGTAGAGCCATGTATTCCTGATTCTCCACTCACTCCATTGCTTTGTTGTCCAGTTGAAAGGTGTTGCATGATCGCCTGGTCCGCTGCAAGTCGCAGCGGTGGTTTCTGGTGCGCAAGTCTTGCTATCCTCGGTGCTGGTGGTGTCACTAGCAGCAACTTTTGGCGGCGGCAGCGGTAACACCGGCAGGCTAGTTGTAGCTGGTGCGCTGTCATCATTCCTCTTCGTTTGTTTTGTAAATCCAAATTGACTGAGGTTTGGCTGCTTTCTTTTTGACATTCTTGTAAGTTTTGAACTTGAAGCTAAGCTAACATTCAAATACCAACTCAGTGAGAAGTTCAAATGGTGACGTAAACGTAGTAATTTCAGTGCAGCGCCGCCACGCATGGATGGTCACAGCAGGAGACACAGCATTGCATTTATTAATGGAGACAGATGCTCGGAAATAGTAATGTAATGAGCGAATAAACACTGACACATTTTTAATATCATCATTTATTTCAGGAACCTTAATGTACAGAAAATCTAAATCTATATGCGACACAAAAAATGGACAGTGTTTTAGAGCTCCCCCTAAATGTCTCAAAGTAGGCTTTCAGGGGAGCCTAGGTCCTTTTCAGGGGAGCCGAGCTCCCCTTAGCTCCCCGTAATTCGAACACTGGTAGTACTGCATCACACTGTCAAATATGTCACTTCTTGTTGCCAGTAGGTGGCGCGCTATAACTATATTTTGGAATGTAGATGTCTTCAGACTAGGACCATTTGTTGTAAATTTGGAGCACATTGAAAATTGCATGCTTAAGTTACAACAACTTCCTTCTGCATGTATAGTATGCGTTAGCACTTAGCTAAGTGTTTGCTAGCATTCTAGTATATTGTTAGCATGTTTAGCATTTGGTGGCACTTTTTTATATGTTTATTAGGAGTCCACAACAGTGTTAAACATGTCACTTCCTGTTGCCAGCAGATGGCGTTATGACTAACTCAAATTGAGCACATTTTGGGATGTGTTCAGGACAGAACTCTTATCAAACATGTGAAGTTTGGGGTAGATTGGACATTGTATGTTACAACAACTTCCTTTAGCATTTCTAGAATGGTTTAGAACTTAGCTAAGTGTTGATAGCATGTTTCTTGCATGTTATATATTAAGTTTGGTGTAGATTGGACATTGCATATCTGAATTACAGCTAGTTCCTATTTAATTGCAGTAATAACATGGTTTAGCACTTAGCTAAGTGTTTGATAGCATGTTTCTAGTATGTTGTTAGCATGTTTAGCTGTTGGTGGCACTTTTTAAATATGTTATTAGGAGTCCAGAACAGTGTTAAACGTCACTTCCTGTTGCCAGCAGGTGGCGCTATGACTATAACTGAATATGAGCAAGCATGGACATGTGTTTAGGAGATAACTCTTATCAAACGTGTGAAGTTTGGCGCAGATAGGACATTGCCTTTTTGAGTAACAACAACGTCTTGTTTCATTGAATTAGCATGCTTTAGAACTTAGCTAAGTGTTGATAGCATGTTTCTTGCATGTTATATATTAAGTTTGGGGTAGATCGGACATTGCATATCTGAATTACAGCTAGTTCCTATTTAATTGCAGTAATAACATGCTTTAGCACTTAGCTAAGTGTTTGATAGCATGTTTCTAGTATGTTGTTAGCATGTTTAACAGTTGGTGGCACTTTTTTAATATGTTATTAGGAGTCCAGAACAGTGTTAAACATCACTTCCTGTTGCCAGCAGGTGGCGCTATGACTATAACTGAATATGAGCATGGACATGTGTTTAGGAGATAACTCTTATCAAACGTGTGAAGTTTGGCGCAGATAGGACATTGCCTTTTTGAGTAACAACAACGTCTTGTTTCATTGAATTAGCATGCTTTAGCACTTAGCTAAGTATTGCTAGCATGTTTTAACATGTTTCTTGCATGTTTAGAACTCAATGGCATTATTAACATGTTGTTAGAACGGCATCAATGTGTTAAACATGTCACTTTCTGTTGCCAGTAGGTGGCGCTATTACTATAACTGAATATTATCATGTAGATGTGTTCAGGCCATGACTCTTGTCAAACGTGGGAAGTTTGGGGCAGATTGGATATTCCATGCCTGAGTTGCAGCAAATTCCTATTTAATTGCAGTAATAACATGCTTTAGCACTTAGCTAAGTGTTTGCTAGCATGTTTTATCATGTTTCAAGTATGTTGTTAGAGTTGTTTAGCACTTGCTGGCACTTTTTAATATGTTATTAGGAGTCCACAACAGTGTTAAACATGTCACTTCCTGTTGCCAGCAGGTGGCGCTATGACTGTAACTGAATATGAGCATGGACATGTGTTCAGGACAGAACTCTTATCAAACGTGTTAAGTTTGGGGCAGATTGGACATTGTTTGCCTGAGTTACAGCTACTTCCTGTTTCATTGCGAAACATCAAATATTGTCAGGCCGCCGAGGACACACCCTTCGACGAAAACTCAAGATCTTCGGAATTTAACGTCGCAAAGGCCTTAACATTACACTCACCAAATTTGAAGATGATCAGATTAAAACTGTAGGAGAAGTTTGTTAAAGTACGAGGCCTGAAAATGGCAAAAACTGCACAAAAATCAGAGAGGAAGATCAAAATGGCTGACTTCCTGTTGTGTTTAGGGCTACGCTTAAAACTACGCGGGCAGTACATCTTTCTTCTGTCACTTGACTATTTCTACTTCTTCTATTTTTCTATTATTCAATTTTTTGTTACATTTTTTTTAGGAAGGATCAGACTTTATAGAAGAACAAATAAGAACAGACTTTCTGAACTGTTTGGGGAAACATTTCTTTAATTTCTCATATCAACAGGCCTGATTTCCTCTTAGTTCAATTGACTATGTTTGCAAACTTTTAACTTATTTTCATTTGATGGAACCAATACAATACAATTCATTTCTTCTTCAAATTCTTCTTTCACAAGTTGTAGTGAAATTGCTGTCTCAAATCCTCCTCACAAACTTAGACGTTCAATATAGTGTCATGCTACTGTGTCCATTCAACCTGATCTGTTCATTTAGAACCCTACTAGAGAGTTAAAACGGGTTACACATGAATTGTGTGATCTAAGCATAATAGTCACATACGTATATAGGTTGTAGATATGATATAGAATTATGCAGTTCAACGATGTGTGATTATAAGTCTGTCCGTCCTTATTTGGAATGATCTGATGCATTTTGATATGGGAAGGCAGTGGTCTTTGTGGTCAAATAAGACTCAAGATGATTGTTTCTGGCTTCTGCCTAAAATGTAATACATTGTTAGCTAACTGCGTGATGTACATTGCTGAAATACATTACATGAACACAGTCACCTCTGATAACAGATAACTCTAAATTGTAATGTAGACACATGACATGAATTATCTGTAAAGCTATTTTGAAATTATATGTATTGGGAAAAGTGCTATACAAATAAGTGTGAATTGAATTAAATGTAAATTAAGATGTGCCATCTCCGAAACAATCTGTGTTGTTAAAGTTGACATCTTACGTGTGCGTTCTCTAGTTGGGATTATATTTTACACGTGTTCTCTGTCTTATATGTAGAAGGTAGTTTCGAAACTGAATGGTGCACAATTGACAAATCATCTGATTTAAGGTCCTGAGTGTTGATTTGGAATTTGGCTCTTTTTTACAGTTCGAAGGAGTCATTTCTGTTTGATTCGCTCTCAGTTACTACATAAACGCTTGAAAAGGTTAGTACTGGTGTCCAAAATAATTTTTGTCTGGGCTACATGGTCATGGATGGATCAAGGCTAAGACTGAAAGTGTTTCCTGAGCCCCTGTGATTTTGGCTGGGAATTCAACGTCTACCATCACATAACTGGAAGCCCCAAATGGCCAATCCTGAGATGGGGTAAATGGGAACTTCTGACAGATACTCTTTCTACAAGGCTTTGAAGATGAAGGTTAATTGCGAGCCAGTGTCTAGTAAGGGATCACATGCATGTCTGTTGACTTTCAGCTGGACAACAGATATTGTGCCAACCAACCCTTCTGGAAGTTGTTTTTCTATGTCTACTGCACTCCTCTTGACTGAACAGTCAGTTGTGCTGGTCTTTGGCTCAGGTGAAAGCAAGTCTCTACCTTTTGATTTTTTTTTGTGATTTTTTTTAAGTGACTGGATTTATCCTCGAATGACTTTGGCTTGATTTTCAGAATTTCTGCATTTTAGCAGCGAAGTGTCCACTTTCTCCACAGTGAAGGGACAGGAAGGCAACAGGAGCAATGGGCTTTTTACTTTGATCTTTCTGCTCTAATCTTTTGATCTGTTATTTTTTTCAGTTCTGTCACTTCAGGGTCAGGACAACTTTCTAATGTTGTAGCTTTCATGACTGGACCTGCAAACACCTCTACTTCTCTCACAGCTCCATGAGGGTAGATGCCATGTAAAAAGTTTGTCAACAAGATTAAGTTTGAAACTCAAAAAAACTGCTGTCTGTTTCAGAAAAACGGCTGAAATTTATTACAACATTTCACATATTGACCTTTTGTAAATAGTCCACTTTTTCAGTCTTTTTGGGTATATTCCTGTACATTGGAGTGCTCAAATTCTTTCTTATCATATTATCAAAGTGAACCTGGGTGTAAAACACTTCACAATAAGTTAGTGCCCCACTAGCCATTTCTTTTGGCAGATTTTTAATCAGTCATTTACATACAGTAGTTGTTTGAGAATCAGTGGAAGTTAGTGAGTGGCTGCTGGAAAAGTACTTTCTGACAAGATCCATTATGTCTGAAATTTTCGCCGGGAGTTGCAGTAAAAAAAAAAAAAAAATGATTACAAAATTATAGGTTAAGTTAAATTCTGAACAGATGACCAGACTGTGTCGAATATAAAGCAAATATAACAAAACTCAAATACACTTGCTAATGCAAACTTCCTTGATGAACATTAACAGATGTTCTAAAACCGAAATTGAATACATTTGTGTAGTTAACTTATACATACACTGAAATATACAGTAGAATTAACACCAATTCTTGAAAGAAAGAGAGCACAGAAATTAATTGTTAACAGGTTTATTGGAATCCTTTGATGTTTCTGCAAACACAGTTATGGCAAGATTTGCAACAAGATATACAGTTTAGAGGAACTAATTGCATCTGTATTTTGCTCATGTTGAATATTTCTGTACTGAGGAGATTTGCTAACAAGTATTGTACAAAGCACTGATTTAAAAAAGGGAAAAATCAAAATATGAACAGGAAATGCTCTTTTGTCACAAAAGAGATATGGCTTTGTCACTTCAAACAAATGTATAGCACACAGATTCAGGTTTATCCCAAAAAATCCATTAACACGTGAGTGTTAATGTTCAAACACAAAATGAGATCTGTGGGTTTTCACTAGTAAGCTGCATTTTATTCTGTTTCAACATATTGGTTACCTTGACCATGATTTGCCCTTATTTTGCACAAAGGTGCTGCTTGGTGGTAATGTGATTTGTACAAATGCATAGTTTTACATGTTAGACTCCCCAAAAACACATCTAAAATGTCTTATGTAGACTGTCAAAGCTGAAGTTACAAGCAACCCAAAAGCATCCAGTGGATCCACACTAACTTTTAGTATTTCAAGCTTCCTCATTTGGTGATGGAGTAATGCAAATTGCAAATATGCTGCAACAAGCATGGCATTCTATATTCTCTTTAAGTTGCTGATAGACATCTGAATTCATATCAGGATGTTCAGGTTCAGTTGTGCTCCCTGCCCTAGTTCTGTCTTTAGGTTTTTCTTACATAAATGTTGAATATTTTGTATACTCTTTTAAAAATTCCATACATTTTTCATATACTGTATAAATAATAATAATAATAATATAGAGCATTGCTAGTTCACAAGACATCAATAACTTGTGAAACACAGATGAAAAGACTAACAGTGCAAAACTAAAGAGTTAATTATCAATGTTTTCTTGCTTGGTTTGATTTTTATGTATATATTTAAAAAATAAATCTGGGAAAAAACATTTTTTTGGCAACCACTAGTACTTTTCCTTTCAGCATAATGTAGCTAACCTCTGAAGTGAGCACTGTGTTGTGTTTGTTTGTCTTTTTAGATTTGTAGGCGAAGCGATGGGTAAAAAAACCCACAAAACATACAATTAGTTCACATTACTACAGACCAAAATGACAAGTTTAAAGTTAGTGACATTCAGGGAGTAAACAAGTCTCTCTTGCTGTGAAAAGTAAATAAATGATGTGAAAAATGAAATAAAAATGTGTATCCATCATGCTCTCTGGGTCTTGCTCTGGATTCTGATTGACTACGGTCAGTCAGTAACTGTTAAGGGGGAAATGTGTGACATCCCGATGGCCGACAAATATTTAATGTAGAAATGTTCCATACAACTCAACATAATAATTATCTGATTTATTTACAATAGATACTGTAAAATGGTAACTTTTGTGAGAAAAAAGGCACAAGTTTCCCTTCTTAAATACACTGTAAACATCTTTTCAAAAAGCATGCATAAACATTTCACTTTACAAAAGATCTCATATACTCTTTTTAGACAAATTACTAATATATTGTGTCCAGCAAAATAGAATCTCTCAAAAATACTTCACATCCTATGAGCCTTTTAACATCTATTCTTTTATATTTATATATCTGTGTATTTAAAAAAGGGAAAGGTTGGGGGGGGGGGGGAAAGAGACATCTAGTTTGAGGTCCATTAAAAACTTTCAACATACAGTGTATTGACAGGTCAGTGAAATAGGATTTGCCTGGGTACCACAGATTGATTGATTTGTTCTTTTTGAACTATTATATTTATGATTTCTGTCCTCCAACTGTCACTTACCACCAACCAGCTACATTACAAAGGCAAACATTAAAAGTTCTTGGACCTTTCCAGTTCACAAACCTTCCATACTGACCCCCACCCCCCACCCAAAGCACATTACATAACCAACACAATAGCAGAACATCTAATATACCAATTATCACATTATCGTGTCTGTGCAAATCAAAATCAGCCAATAGCATCATACTAATCCTATCACAGAGAAAACCAACAATGCCCTCAACAAAGCTTTCTTGTGATTTAGGAAATTTGAGAGAAACAGAAAAACAAATACACACACACAAATGCACAAAACGCACACAAACCTTCATTGTCCTCAGACTCACAGCATTTCAGAACAAGCGGTACCTTTTGATTCCATCAGTAGCACAATGGGGTTATGAAACATGAAACAGTGGTCCAAATGACTATTTTCGATATAATTCACTCAAGTACTCTCAAGTCGACTGGTATTTTCCCAAAATAGCCAGGATTTAATTGCAAGGTGGTTTAAATCAGAAACTTCCTATGTACAACGTTTGAAAAATATGCCTACAAGCCACAATTATAATCGTAAGATACACATATATTGTGTTTATGAGCAGGTTACTGTTATTGTTGTTTACTAATATGAAAGCTGTATGCTTCAAAAAAGCTGATTAATCACATACTGTATCTAACTGTACATGTGCTGCTACTGAAAATCGTCTACTTTTTACGTTAAGAAAACAGAAGCACCTTGTTAGAAAATGGCTTCTAGCTGGATTGATTCTTTGAAACAAAACAAAAACTTTACAATCGTATAAAATGCTTTTCTCCTCTGGAACTGTAAATTAGTACTGCGTTTTCCTTACCGTCAAAAGGGAGCTGGTTTAGTAACAGCTTAGGTACAATTTAATAAATTTGCTACAGTCCTAGCTCACACACAAAATGTGGCATGTGTGTCTGCGTGATCTTCATTTTTTTTTTTTTTTTACAAGACGAGCCATAATATTTGCTGTATTGCAAATGTAAAAAAAAAAAAGAAAAAAAAAAAAGAATTCTAGCATTTTTGTCGAGCTGCCATTTTTCAGCTTATCAATTATCGGGCCACTTCAGCACTCCATCAGCGTGGCCAGTTCTCTCCATGTAAACACTTCAAGTCATCAAAATATACATTGATGCCATTTTTTGCAGATAAATTTAGACATGATTCTTTCTACAATAACTTTTATGCACCAATTACTCACAATTCAGCTTAATTTAATGTATTGTAGCCCTTGATTGTGTCCTTTCTCATTTCATCTTTGCAGACACCCCAACTGAATCTTCTGTTTCTTGAAAATGATACGGTTGTGGACATTTTTCTGTCTTAACCAGCTATAACGAGCAGTTTTGTTACTGCATCTCTCATTTTATGAGCGCCAAAATTTGAGAGTTACATAAGAATGCAATGGCATTTACTGGCAGATTGACAGGTCTGGGAGTCAAGGATATGTCTAGTACGTGGGCCCATATTAGTGTGTGTGTGTGTACACTGTGTGTCACATGTGACTGTGCACTATAGCTTTACCAAAGAATATGGCTTCATATCCATATAGAACATTGTCAGCATTGTCTTTGGGGGTAAGACACGCTCAGTCACATGAAATATGAGTTCTTCTCTGTTGGCCGGGTACAGAGATCACTCTTTGCCTTCCCTCACTACGCAAGCCTTATATGGCTTTAAACCAAGCCTCATGTTACGCCTTGCTTTGTGCATAGCGGGCTTGCTCTTTTTTGCTCTCTGAGGGCTGGGAGTCCTCTGTTTTTCCTCTCATTTGATCCTTCATTTTTCCCTCCTTTTGCAAGCTTTCAGTCATTTCTTGTGAAAGTAGAGGGTGTTTGTTAGGCCTGACTCCACCTTTGGTATCTGGTCACTGATAATTTCCACCAACATCTCTGGAAATTCGACTTTTAGAGCCTGGGATTCACGGAAAGTGTAGAAACAAAAGTCCAACAGGCTCCCCACAAGCTGCAAAGAGAGAGAGAGGACACTTCAGTCAAGGGAACTGTCATATTTAATTCAAGATGACAGTGCTTATCATTAATGTTCTGGTGAAACATGAGTCTGGGTAAACATGTATTGATGTATTAGAAAAGAAAAGACAGTATAGCGGCTGAGCTCATTTATGGATGCTCCGTCTAACTGACCAAAGCGCTTTTAGGCAGAACTTGTTTCTCTTCATCTTACAAATTAATAAATCAACACTGCTGTCAAGTGTTCTTCGCCCTCAAGTGCAATTCAAAACGTCTTTTCCAGTACTTTTGTGTGCTATTACAAAATGTTGAGCTGGCAGCAATGCAGAAAGTGATTAGAAGTGAACAGCTCTCAGAAATGAACCGCGGCTCTCATCTCTCCGTGGCAACATGAAGGATGGCAGATTTTCATTTGAATGCACACTTGACATAACACTTTATAAAGTAATATTAATATTAAAATAAATATCTGTAATATACTGTGATAAAGCTGGAATATTTTAACATTCAGTGATTTTAAACATTAATGTTTTTCAGCAAATCACATAAACATTTGTGAGTCACTTCTTGAGGATGCATAAATATCAGCTCATTCTGATTTTTTTTTTTTTTTTTGGACAAACATTTGAGGTATTTGATTTAAATAAGAATAGATTTATGTATTTAGATGTAATTTTTTTTGTCAGAATGGGGTCTGCACTACAGATACTGTTAAAATAAAGCTGATTATTTCTACTGCTAGAAACATATTTTTTTAAACTCTGTCCCTTTTATTTACATCTGGGGTTTTCAAACCAATGTTCAAATCAAGAACCTTAAAAATGATTTGCTTGAACGTTAAATTAGTATAATTATGATAGACCATATGGAAATCAGATGAGGAATTTCATACATGACAGGGATTCGTTTAGGGAGGTATAGTTAGGATTTCTAGATGTGTATGAATGCCTCTTAAGGGAACCGTTGTGAGAGACCAATGAGCTTAATAAACTTACTCTGGATAATTAGAGCAGATTTGCATCTGACTTTGATCTATTAGCCGATAACAGGGGAGTGTTTCGACTTACTTCATGCATGGCGTCCAATAGCTTGGTGAGCTGGAAGAAGCGCTGCCATGTCTGGCCGGAATTGTTAGTGGCTTTCCCAACTGAGCGGCGGAGCTCCTTGATGTAATTCACCCGCATCTCCTCAAATGCCCCTTGGTTCTTCAGACCATCTTTGGGCACTGTCAGTAAAAAAAAAAAACGATGTCACTTTGTAACAGTGGCTAGTACTCGCCATATGAAAGTTAAAGTGACATATGAAGGCCAAGTATGTTATTATTAGTCCTCAGCATTTAACCCATCCAAGATAGTGCACACACATTAGGAGCAGTGAGTAGTGAACAGACACACACACACACACACACACACACACACAAGGAGCAGTGGGTAGCCATTTTTGCTTTTGGGGGTTAGGTGCCTTGCTCCAGTCATTTCCTGCCGGTACTGAGAATCGAACCCGCAACCTTTGCGTTAACAGTCCGACTCTCTAACCACGATTGCCCCAAAGTGTGAGTAGTGAGTAAAACAACACTATTTCCTTTAAGATGCATCTGTCTCTCTGTCAGTCTCTTTATTCATCCTTCCATCTAATCTGTCTCACAGTCTACATTCTCAGGTGATTAATGTTCCCTTGTGTAAAGTTATTCAGGATTAACTCAAAGTACTAAAAAGTACTTTCACTTTTGGCAGATGAGAGATAGAATCTCATTCAGGTTGAAGGGAGTAATTCTCTCCTATCGTGTAGAGAACAAGTGCACTTATGGCCAACCGCCAACCACGTGAAATGACATTCAGCTTCTGGACAGCTGTAAAAGAAACAGCTCATCCTCACCCTCTTTCTACCCATCTTTCAACAACATGCAAATAACGTCTGTTCTGATGAAATTAGTAGATTTGTTGCACCCTATTGTTTCATTTCTGTTCGTATCAAAGTCATTTTGACAATAACAATATGTTTTTGCAGACAAAACAGAATATGCTAAAAAAACAATTACCTAGCGGCACCGTAAGGTTGTAGTGATAATTATGGACATTATTAAAATGCAAGAACCAACATCATTTAATATTACTCAGTTTTGCCTTAAGGCACAAACATGTTCCCAATTCTTAGCAGGGAACTAACTAAAAAGATGACACATTTTGTTAACATTACCAAATTACAACAAGAAGTCGTTCAGGATGCTTCAAGCTCTCAACTCTGCGTGCTGAATGAAAAGCACCTTCGTTCATCAGCAGGTGTGTGTTAAACCCGCGGTCACCTCCCCCTGTTTTCTTCTCTCCCACTGACCCACATCCAGCCTCTTTAGCCACAGGCTGCCTTTTACAGCCCCGCTGAATACAATGTGGGGTGATTACGCCACGCTAATTGGTGTCTTGTCAAATGAAATACATTCTTCTGCCAGTAGAATCTGTCATTTTGTTGACATATCTGACAGGAAGAGTCAGTTAAAGAGCATTGTGCCATGTGAGGCGACGATGAGTCAGTACACTTATAATACACTGGCCTGTAGATTAACATAAAACCGATGCTATTGATAGTAACAACTTTGGATGTGGAGATACAGAGGGTTCAATAAAATGAAGGTCAATCAACAACACTTGTGGCATTATGTTGAATACCACAATAAATATCTTTGATTTGCCCCTTTTTTCTAAAAAAGGTAATGGTGAGGCACTCTAAATGGAAATGAATGAGGCCCTTTCTTTAGGTTTAAATATTAAAGGCTTACAATATTATAAAAAAAAATATTTCGAATTTTGTCATGGCAACACTAACATTTATCTACACAGAAAATTAGTAAGCTTTTTTTCTTACTAAAACTATGTGCATATTAACTTGCTTAATGTTTGTCTTGATATACTATTAAACAAGGGAGTATGTTAACGTTTAAGTTATAAGTTATAACAACACGATAAGTGTTGTTGATTGAGCTAAACTTATATTAATTTATCTAAAATGTTTTAATTTTATCATTTAAAAGCTTAAACAGGTTGCCTGTCCTATCTCTTTCAAATTAATGCTACTTAATTTTATAAGTATTCTGTTGTATAATGCAAAGAGAAACAAAAAACAGCTGTCCACATACTTTGATGTACAAGATTCACTCAACAAAAGACTTAACCCTGATAACAAAAGCAGCATCTGTGAGAATATTTATTTCCTAATGTCTGGGTCAACCACAAGCCAAAAAAAAAAAAAAAAACCAAAAAAACACTTAAAAATGGACTATAAAAAAGGCAAAAAACAAGAGAGGATTTAGTTTAGTGACTTACTCTTTAGCAGGTCAACACTACCATTGCAAATAAGGTCATGTGAGAGCCTGCAGGGCTTCTGAAACCTTAGCCAAGGTCAAAGAGGAATAACAGTCTCTCTCTCTCTCTCTCTCTCTCTCTCTCTCTCTCTCTCTCTCTCTCTCTCAGTCTCTCTCTCTCTCCCCCGGAGCCCCACAGTAGAAGGCATGACACACTAGCTTTAGCAAAGCAAAAAGGTTAATAACACATTAAAATGAACCAAAATAAAACATTTCTTAAAGTGCTGCAATATTAAAAAATCAAAACATTAAGATAACATGTTCACAATACAACAGCATTAATAGAAACAAAACATTAGCACATAAAGTAGATCATAACGATGCGCACTAATCTACAATGATTTGTGTAATGGGTTGATTTTCCAGTGAAATACAAATACCAGTTTATTTATAAAACAAAACAGCTCTTCCCAGCAGATCTCATACATGTTGAACAGCACAGCATATGTTATTACCCCTTAAAACAGTAATGACATACATAAGCTCCATCAAGGATGTAGTCCGCAAAGGACATCTAAGTTTTATTTTTATGTTGATTTTGCATCAGGAAAGCTTTTTTTTTTTTTTTTTTTTAAGAATCGCTCCATCAAAACCCTCAGCCCTTCAATTATGTACCATCCCTGACTACACTTCTCCTATTCTCTCTCCTTCCATGAAGCTCTCTTTTTGGAGAGAAAAACACCAGCTCTTGGAGCAGTGCCCATCTCCTGACTGGATTTTATTAAGTACAGCAGGGCTCTCTGGAATGGCTCCAAGGGATCAGCAAGTGGTTGTGGATCCCAAAATCTATTCTGTACGAGAATTCAGACCTCCAACTTTCCCTCAGTCTCATATGCTGTAAGCCATGGATGTGTCAACCCGATCTGAGTGAGTGTGTGTGTGTACTGATCTTGTACACTATATGAGAGCTAAACTGATCTAGCATCTATTATATTAAATTAAATTATATTATCAAATAATAATTAGAATTAATATAAGTTATAACAATCATTATTATTAATTAATTAATTAATTGATTAATTATACTTACTCTTATAATGAGGACTCTTACTATGTCCTCATTATATATGTCCTCATTATATATTGTCAATTATATATCTAATATGTATGGGACACTTTTTATACAGTATTAACTATGAATATGCCTAAATATAGCGTGGGTGGCTGAAATCATAAGAAAAGAGAAGTGTTTACAATTTGTTGTCTCAATTAATGTGATCCATCAAATGTCTCTCATCTCACACACCCACGTACTCAGTTCGGGTACTAAAGGTAAACGTGGCGAGAGAAGACATCCATTCATGCATGCGTTTGCTTATTTCCCTCTATTGTTGGCTGGCTCTCGGTATGTTTGAAACACGTGTGTGAGATGCACATCTGTGCGCACGATCTCACCTGTGCTGAGCAGCAACAGAACCTTCATGGCAAGGAACTCCTCGTAAGTTAGCTGTAGACGGGCAAACTCCTGGCTCACCTGCCGCATGCCCACACACAGATCGTACATGGCTGACTGCCGCATACGTTCCCTGGGAGAGAAATTGAGAGGATCTGTAGTAAACAACCTCATTGTCACATTGTCAAAAATTGCTATGAAAATAGTTATATACCTAATCTATAAAAGCTGTTTTCAACATGGATAATAATAAGAAATGTTTCTTGAACAACAAAAAAAGTGAAAACACGTCTTCAAATGATTTCTGAAGTGAGGAGCATCGCATTGTAATGCCAAGGTCATGAGTTTGATTCCCAGGCAATGCTTTATACCTTGAACACAATGTAAGTCACTTTGGATTAAAGCCTCTTCCTAATGCATAAATGTAACAAATTCTATCTTCGTGGCCTGAAATAAAGAAAGCTATGTACACAAAGGCTTGAATAGATCACAGAATGAATCCATCGCTATCTCTTTTACTTACAACTAATGATTTCATCTTGACACTTTCTTGGCTGGTTAATGTCTTTCTGCATACCTGACTAGGTGAATACATGTACAGCATCTGTCTCACAAAGCCGTCTATGCTGTCATTCTGTGATCGGGTTTGTCTGCCAGAACTGATTCTGTCTTCCCATTCTTCCAGTCTGAGAGATTGTTATTTAATATTCTAACCTTCTGTTTTCAGATGGAATGAGAAAAGTGTTAAATTATTCTTTTCAGCAGCTGAAAGAATCTCAGTTTATGGGTTCGTTACAATTGCTTTTCTTATTATTCCTCTTATTTACACCATGCACATTCTCTCATAAATGATCGATTTTGTTGAGAACGACAGAAGAAAAATGGCTTTTATCGTGACTTCTCTTTCAGTTGCTATGGAGAGTTTTTTTTTTTTTAAGTGATGTTAATTAATATTATGAGAGGTGTGAATGAGGTTGGAAGCGCTGTGCATACACAATGGAGCACGATACATATGTGAACTTATACTTCTGACTCCTTTTGACATACTTTTAGAGGACACTGAAAAGTGTCGCAACTCGATACTTGGAAACTTTTGTTTCAAGGTAGACATACAATGTTTTCAATCAATATATTTTAAGGGCACTGCTGCGCTAGTCCTGCAGTGCTTCTCAACTGGTTTTGATTCAGGACCTAGATTTTACATTGGACATTTGGCGACCAAAATGTCCTTAAAACCAAATATTAAAATGTAATAATAAAACAATGAACTGCATATATATATATAATATATAGTTGTTGTTTTTTTGTGTGCAAATTTTGTGGATGGCTACACTCAGGTGCCTGCAGTGCATAGCTTAAATTACCTAGAGAACAACCCTTGGATTGTTGTCAAAATCTCATATAAACAGATTCATGGTTTGTCAAGAGGTTAAAATGAGTTAAAATGCAAGTCTTTGGGACTGTGCTGAAGGACTGCTAATTGTTCAAGATTTAAAGCAACAGAGCTCGTTCAGAACTGTGTCAGCGTGCCAGAAAATATGCGTCGCTGTCTGTCATCAGGATGTGTGGAAGTCGCACATAAGGTGCTGAGCATATATTAATATGTATTCAGGCCGATTAATTCAGTAAAGACAACTTTTGCCCAAGTTCTTTCCAAGTCATTTGGCAAATACAATGAAGTACTCCAATTTACCTGCAGGGGTCACTGTGCTCTATTTTTACTCTTCTCCCACTGCACTCAATAAATGGACATTTAGCTTTGAAAAGCACACAATCACACACTCTTTCCACTCAACACTTCTTGTCGATTGTGCTGATTATGTCCCCCATTGACCTAACTCTGCCCTGATAAAATGTTATCAAGAAGCGTTTATAGGGAAAATGTATTTCCTAGAGGAGTAATTGAAGTGACCGGTTTGAGGTCACAGTCGTAGGCCTGCTGGGAACATCCTTATTGAGTTTATATTTTGTATCATTATCTTAACTTGTGTAACTTGAAACACCAAATTCCATAGACAGGGTTAATCTAAAGCCAATGCTTGTCTGTGATTTTGTAGTTTATTGAAAACAATTATTTTTTATCCCATTTATTTAAAATGTAAAATTTTGAATATTATGGAAATCAACATCTCTAAATGAAGTAAACATGCATTGTGTGAGTTGGCTTACTCGTTGAAGACGAGGTCAGGGGCGAAGTAGAGCATTTGGGCGTTGGTGTGTTTGTAGGATCTCCAGCTGAGGGAGAAGGAGGAGAGACACATCCAGGAATACTGGATCAGCGTGATTTGGTCCTCAATGGGTAGACTGCGGAAACCTGGGAGGAGGAGAGGGGGGATAAAGGGCAAGTTAACACAGAGCAAAGAGACATATGGGATACTCGGGGGCATGACTTGCCCTGAAGCAGAGCTAATATTAAGCCATAACTGTAGGCTCTAAGTAACAAAATTTAATCTACTATCCTGTGCTTTTGTTAAATAAAAAATAAATTAAAAAAAACACAGCTCTTTGTAACAATGAACATTTGTTATATGGCAAAAGCCGCTTCAACAATTTTAAATTTTGTGTTCCACAGACCAATTACAGCATAAGGGTTCAGAATGATATGAAGATGAGTAAATAAGGATAGAAAAGCCATACTGTTCTTTTAAAAGAGACATAGTGGATGTAGATAGTAACATTATGTTTGGAAAGATGTTTCGATTCTATGTTTCGATTCTAGAGCTGCTGAAATTTGTTCACAAAAGAAAAAGTCTTGCAGTGCACTCGGCACAATCAGATTGACATGAATCACTGAAGGTTTCCACTCATTGTCCTTTTGTCAAAGGCTGTTACCAATACAGCAGACTGGAGTCTTGCCAAGACTCACATTGAGAGCTGTGAAGTCACCCACAAGATATAATTTTAGCCACACGAGGACACACTACAGTATATACGTATCGGTGAAGCAAAGACTATTTTTGGCTTGTCTCCAATATGCAAATTCAATGTAATATTTATTTTTTACAGAATGTTCTAGGCAATCTCTAAGTGTCCCTTGTGTTATCCTTTCTTATAAATTATAATGTTCTTACATTATCCTTTTATAAACTGAAACTATTGTCAATGAAATTTGCACAAACTTACAAAACTTAAACTTAAGTGTTGAAATACACCCTATTTTTTTTCCAGCAAATTTTCACTCTTATCAGCTGTTTTTGACTCCTAAAGTGGTTTAAAATCACATGTGGATATAGAACAAAATAACTAATAATGAACATCTGCAAGTCATCACTTGTAGATTGGCTGAGCGTGTGATGCATTGACTGGCCAAAACCTGCCTGAGAAGTCTTTGAAAGTCAGTGAGCCAGTTTGCCCTGGTGTGTTTTCAGCCTTCTATTTATATATCCGGATATAGCAAGCAGACACCCTGGTATCAAATATTTGCAATACAGCAAATGACCGTCTTGTAGCAAGGTACCTTGAAAACTTAATTTGGAAAGGCAAAAAAAAAAAAAAATCACAAATAGATATTTAACATGAGTTGCATGGGATGTCTTGTATAATATACTGTGATTTATGCAACATATGCTAGTGATTCTCAATCGATTACTGTTACCACAGACACAATCAACCTTTGATTCCTATATATGATAAGGCAACCTACTTTTGACATGGTTTAAAAAATTTACTGAGGAAGCTTGTGGACATACACCACCATTCAAAAGTTTGGAGTCAGTAAGATTTTTTTTTAAATAAATGCATATTTTTATTATTCAGAAAGGATGCATTAAATTGATCAAAAGTGACAGTAAAGATGTTATTAAAAAAATCAAATAAATGTGGTTCTTTCTAGCTTTCTGTTCGTCAGAGAATCCTGAAATAAATGTTTTCAACATTGATAAAAATAAGAAATGTTTCTTGAGCACCAAATCAGCGTATTGGAATGATTATAGAGTAACGGCCAGCTTTGCCATCACAGGAATAATTATATTTTAAAATTAAAATAATTTTTTTTATTTTAGACTGTAATAATAGTCTGTATACAACAGACTTGGTGAGCATAAGAGACATCAAGAAATCTGACTGACCCTAAACTATTGAATGGTAGAGTATACTATATGTATAAAGTTCAACCCTTACATTTTTCTCAAGTGTCAGTGCTTGTTAAAAGCATGAAGAATTAAGCATGGGCTTAAGACATTGAACTTGATTTATTAAAGTTGTCTTTTGAATTTGAAGATGACCTCCCTACTGAACTATACCAAAGCACCTGACAGGTCAGGGATTGTAATAATGGTTTCTAAGCACATTTCAGAGACTAACAGCTCGACGAATACTTCACCTTGAATAACCCTGCCAATCTGAAAGTGCAGAAGACGAAGACGGGATTTGAGAAACAACCAAAATTGGCCGTGGAATCGTACCTGGAAGTACTTTGGCCCACTTCACCACTCGGATCATCTGTTTTCCGGCGAGCTGGTTGAGGCTGGTGAGCAGGTGGTCGGTTGTGTCGGGCTGTGTGTTGTCATATCCAGCGAACACAACTTCAGGCTCTATGAGCTCCAGGACGCTACAGACGGTTGGTGACAGAAACGGTGCTACCGTGGGGACGTGGGGGACGAGAGCGGTGGATGAGCTCAACTCTTTCTCGGAGGTCAGAAACGGAGGCCCTTCCTTTGAGTTCTGCAGGGAAGAATCCTCGCTAATGCTTTTCATCTTTCCCAACTTCTTCGACTTCCGGGCTGAGAAATAACAAACGTGTATTATTAAAGCTGTTCGCTTCAGCAGCCTGATCCATTTTATGAATAATTACAATTAATGTTAAACATTGAAGGTTCTTAAAATGATTTATAAGAGAGATAAATAATTTGAAATGAACAAGATATTAATGAAAAGACCCCCAGTGTAGTCT
Organism: Semotilus atromaculatus; assembly: GCA_031834385.1. Lineage (NCBI taxonomy): Eukaryota > Metazoa > Chordata > Actinopteri > Cypriniformes > Leuciscidae > Semotilus > Semotilus atromaculatus. The sequence goes on along the minus strand of JAULUF010000038.1, from coordinate 12,128,401 downwards.
GGGAGCAGGGTTCTCGCAGTTTTTCATATCTGAAAGGAGCTGGAGCTGATAGAAGTAATTATTGAAGCAGAGATGGATCTTATAGCAGGGATCACAGTTTAAATCCCTGCTGTATAGATGTGACCTCTTATGTAGTTCAGCAGGATGCTGTTAATTGACTGTGTGTGTGTTCCAATTTGATATTAATTGCAAGATTCCTGTGCCAACAGATTTCATATCACATCAGTAAGTGAGACTGAAGGTGGCATATGTGCTAGTCCCAATAAATGCTCAGATTTTGTGCTCTCAACAACATTGGGAAATATTTAGAGACTTTCTAATCTTTTAAATGCATAGTCATTTATAATTTTTTTCTTGATGAAAAACTGGTAAAACAAAATGTATATAGTATATCAATAGAACCTAAAATAAACACTTTCCTTTAACCATAAGTTAACCTAAAAAAAAAACCATTAAAACAGAGGTTATGAACTTTTGCAGATCCAGGGATCCACAACATACATGAACTTCAATCAACATTATTAACTAACGTTTTAAAATCATAATGCTTATATAAGAAAAAAATATTTGTTTGTATTGCTTTCAAGATGCTCTTATAGGACAGAATGGACAGAACATAGACATTACTGCAGGAAATCTCTATTATTCAGTGATGATAGCTGGTTTAAGATAAACTATATAAGACACACATTTGTTTTTTTCTCTAGCAAACTGACATTTAGCAACCCAACCATGTGGAGACGTGGCTTTGATCAGAGCTGTCCAATTAAATTTTATGATTCTAATATTACAGATGAACATCATGAAACTCCACTGTTTTGTGTTTCTCATGGTATTTGTGGTTGTGTTTTTGTCACTAGTCACGGAGTCACTAGTTAATCTTTACCTAATGTGTTGTTTTCAGGAGTTTACATGGCTGTAGTGATGTACACAGGAAAACCCATTTTTTGTTGGGTTTAATAATAAGGTGGTTTAATAATATAAATTAGTGTGACCCTTGCCTAGCATTTGTTACACCGACAACCAAAATCTTTAAATCAACCACACTCTCAAAGTTTTAAACGGCTCCCCAAGTACACACTCATATTGTGTTGCAATTATATTGAAAACACAGATGTATGTGAAGTACTTTTCAATATGTTATTTTAAGTCACTTACCTTTTATTAAAAAAAAAAAAAAAAAACATTCTGTGGAACATTGTAAATCTTTACTACAAAGGCAGTGCCTCTTATTATAACATTCACAATAATATACTTTTTTTTATTTTTATCTCTTGGATATGTTTTATATATTTTAAGATTAATGATCTCAGGTGTGACGGTATAATTGTTTCATATCATTTCACACAACAGATTTTAGTCCCATAGTAAGTAAATTCAGTTACCCCCAAGATTCATCCCAGCTTGTAGACACTTCCGTACTCTGCAGGCTGGGCAGTTTTTCCGCCGAATCTTGTCAATGATACAGTCATTCCTCCCAGCACATAGGTAGTTGTGCTGACCTGCAAGAAGAAATAGAACGTTTTCAAGATCTCTGTAAAAATCCTATCCCTTTTTTTCTGTCGGAATTGTTACAGAAATTAAGAATTAGTTCTCTCATGCTCAGATGAATGAGCTGTCAATTTAACACCCAGTTAGTACATTAAATATGTTCTTTCTGTGGGGGCTTTTTAATAAACAAAAAAAAAATCTATATTTTTTGGTTAATTTGAATAATTCATCAATATAATATGAATTTAATGAAATGTATTTTGAAACATAAAAAAGAAAGATGTCAGTTACATGCATTAGTCAAAGTGGGACCTTCGCACGGACACAGTGATGCATTCTGGTCATCTCTTTGTAAGTATCCGACGAAAAAGAAGACAGCTGTCCTACACTTTACGCCCCTCACTATTACCGTCGAGCACAAATGAGCCATCCCAAATAGTGTTTTTGAGTGTGTCATGGGTTGGCTGATGTCTTGGCGCGGGACACTACGACAGAGACCGTAACAGCCTGAGAATCCCTCATGCGCTGCCTTCCTCAGCCAAGGCCACAGCTCTCGTTTCAGAGCACCATTCCGCTCCACTGGCTCGCCGCACACCCACGCGCTCCACGGGCCGGAGCACCGCGCCGCAGGGCCGCATCCAGGCACTGTGGCCATGTACATCTCTCTTTCATCCTCTTACCCATATCCCACCCCCTCTTTCACTCGTGCATCATGGGAAGGACGTGCTACCTACACGAGGGCACTTTCCTTTAGCGCTTATAGACCGTGTGGCTGCAGACAGGCACAATGAGTGTTTTCGGTGGTGGGGAAAATGCTCATCGAGTCTGTCTAAAAGCTGCCAAAAAAAGCCCAGGATCTGCAAACGGAGCAACAGCAGCTGTAGCCTCGCCACTATTTCTGGCTAAATCACATGACCCCTTACATAAGCCCATTTTTCTTGCTCTAAAAAAGCGTAAACTGCGACACAGGAAACACAACGAAGCCCTCCTTTGCCTCACCACCCAAACACAGACACAAATCAGACCTGAAATCCGTTCGGCTGACTCTCTGACCACTCTCCGCAGCTGCCCTACAAATCCTGTTAATCATTATCCCAACAGAAGCACTTACATGGACTGTATCGTGCTCTGTGCGTCTGTATCAGCACACGTGTGTTTGTAAAGGTGTTTATGGACAATGGTAGCAGAGAGACTGTTTGTGTGCCTGAGGACGAAAGAGGAACGTCAAGTATTGTAGTGTTTCAGCACACTGTAGGTTGTGGATCTATATCTGTGTGGTGTTTATGTTCATTGGCTTAAAGAATCGCAGCAAGTGCATATTACGGTCTATCACAGTAGCATGCCATTGTTTAGCTATTGTTTTCTCAACATTTATTTTAGATTTTTTTTTGTTTTGGTTTCTCATTGTGTGATTTTAGTGTTGAAAGTTTTAAGTTCTGTTTTCTTGGTGAGACAATACTAAAAGTCATATTGAGTTTAAAGGAATATAATTTCTGGCATCATTTACTCACCCTCACATCATTCCAAACCCATCCATCATTTTTTGTTCTTCTTCTGCAGGACTTAAAAGTAAATGTTTTAATGATTATCCTTTTGGGTGAATTTAAGACAATGACAGTACATTGCGCCATAAGATTGCTTTTGGTAAGATAATCACCTGTGCGTCTTAAATTATTTTTTCACACTCCAGTCCAGTAAGTGGCAGAAGTGCTCACCTGCTTCTTCTGGTGTTTCTGCACACCAAAGTAAAAGGTGCTTTTTACCACTATTTTTTGTGAGTCACCATGTACTATATTTTTATTGAATTCACCCAGCTGGATTTTTTTTTTTCTTTGTGTGTGTTCCATGAGGTTGAGTAAAGTTTTACTGCTGCTTTCTTTAGCCACTTCTAGCCTGAAATGTTGTGGATCCTTTAATCCAACATCTCCTCATACACATTGTACCAAATGTCATTAGTTTCCACAAAAGTATGTTTAATACTAATGCTGAAATTGGAATACTATTTCAACCATATCAAATCAGCCTATACGTGTGTGCATGTGAAGTGCTAACATTGAGGTTCCTATATACAAGCTTGTCAACTTTTAGCCAATTACGTAATTTATGATAGAGCGATGCACGGAAAAACCTAGCCTCTCAGCTTAGAAATAAAGAATTAAATCCATGTGATATCCACACTTTTTTTCCTGCAGTTTTCCATCTTTCGTGTCCTTTTTGGCTTTAACTTAGACACATGAACTTCTCCTTCAAAAGTGGCTCTCCTTACTTCAAGCTTTACGATCTAAATGTAGGTTAGATATGTGACACTGTATTACCATGAAAACTCATGGTAATACAGTGTCATATATCTAACCTACATTTAGACCAAGATGAATAAGCCGCCCCTTTTCACATAAGCCGTTAGCTAAAACATGTAGCATATAAAAACACAGGCCAATGAATCAGCATCTGTCTAGTTCTTTCAACATGTACTTCAAATCTCTTCCGAACATGTGACTCACTGCATCATTAAAGAAATCGGGTGTTCAGACTGCAGTAAAAAAAGTTATCTGCCATTTTCAATGAGACTCAGTGACCTCTGACCTTTAACAACTGTCAATGATGCGAAAAAGTTTAGCTGAGCTTGACTAGCAAAGGGAGAAAATGATCCGCCACCCAATGCAGCTCTTACTTTAGTAGCTAATGGCAACCAACAGCTCTAATAACACTGTGAAATAACACTGTGAATCCCCTTTCAGTCAATGGCATTACCAATTTCAATTTCTTAAGTAGGAGATTGATTTAGTTCTGCTAATTTTTTTTTTTTTTTTTTTTTAAATGGATGTAAACTGCAGCTAATTTTTTGTTCTTCCAACACAACAAGATTCAGCCTTCAGAGGGATTCTTGTATGAACAGACACAAGAGAGTTAAATTACAAACCATAACCCAGCTGTAATCATTTATGAAAATACTTTTTTTCCAGTTTCCTCTCATCATTTGTTATTTCCACACGTGTACTTCCTGCACTTTGCAGTCCTCTGCTTTCCTGTTAGAAATTGTATCTGGTCCAAGGTTGAAAGGCTATACTGCTTTATCTGTATAGAACGTTAAACAGTGCTTTAATTTCCAGTGGAAAAACGTGTTATATATTTGTACTGTACATGTAAATGAATCTTTTTCTCAGAGGCTTTGCTGTACAGTAGGCTTAGAACTGCCTTGAGGGTAACATACAGATTAATAAAACTAAGAAAGCCAGATAGTTCAGAAACAGAATTAGATGCTGTGGTTACAGTGCTAAATTGAAACAGTAAAAAGCAGTTGTCATCAACTGACCAGAAAACAGGCTTTTGTAACCTCAGGCATATCCAAAATACAGGGTCATGACATATGTCCTAAAATATATTGATGTTGGAAACACAGATGCCACTATGTGATAGCCGTCATCCGATTTGCTTAAACACAAAGGGTGTCTCATTTTGCATTGATGTCAAAGAACAAAGGTATCACCCAGAAGACGGAAGAGATGGCAGATACTGAAAGCAGCGGTGCATAGGCAAACACAGAGGGTTATTTGAGGTGAGGAAAAAATGACACGTACAGTATGACCTGTTTAGTGGACTGTAGAGTTGTTCGACCTGTTAACACTACAGTGCGCATCACTGACCAAAAAAAGCACTCTGAATTCTGTCATGTTTCAGTATGTTTGTCAAACTCAAGCATGACGAAGTGGAGTTTGTGGAGATTCCCTTTTTGTCATTAAAAGCTTATTTCAACTTCATCCTTAGGGTTATAAATTATGGAAGCCATTTCTGCTTAAAAAAAAAAAATCTCAACAATCAATTGTGAAAAAAAACTTACAATTGTGACTTTATATCTGATTACAATATATTTATATACATGCACAAACGTTTGATTAATAAAACAATGTATACTCTTCTATTTCAAATAACTGCTGGTCTTTTGACATCAAAGAACCTTGAAATGTATCACATTTCCCCCATAAATATTAAGCAGCATAAATTTTAAATATTGATAATAATAAACCATGTTATTTGAGCACCAAATCAGCATATCAGAATGATTTCTGAAGGATCATGTGACACTGAAAACTGGAGTAATGATGCTAAAAATTCAACATGGCATCAGAGGAATAAATTACATTTTATAAAATTAAATGGAAAACAATTATTTTAAATTGTACTAATATTTATGTTTTTTCTGCATTTATTTAGAACAAAAAAATAGAGTAAAACCAGAAATATAGTAATAATGCAATGCAATTTCCATCAGTATTATAATTACCAAGTCACAAAAAAGTTTCAAAAACTCCTCTGAAATTAGGTCTCTTGTTTCATTATGGTCTAGCACAGTGTTTCTCAAACCTGTCCACCCCACCACGCCTGAGACCCCCTTTAATGGTCTAGCAAGTTCAATATAAGCCTATAAATGATGAGTTGTGCAGGACTGACGCTGAATATCATTAAACATGATGACATGCCAAGACACTGATGGCTTTTGAATAATAAGCATCTGCTGAGCTGTCTGAAAAAGAATCCCTGCACAACCCATATGGAAATCACAGCCATGCTACAGACTGTGGTTTGCATGGGAGTTTGAAAATGGACAAGTGATGAGGAAGTGTGTTGATGGGAAAACTGTAGATAGACAAACTGCCTCACATACTTTTTTTTTGTCGAGGAAGGACATCTCAAACATTAAAAACCTTGATGGTGTGGCAGTACCTATGTTTATATGTATGCCAATAATCAGAATAAGAGATTACTCGCATTAAGATTTTACATGACTTGAGCAAACCTCTTTAATCTGTTTACATGCCATAAATGTGGTTGTTTTATTGGCATTGTACTGCAATTGTGATACATTTCACATCCCACAACCACAAAATAGTAAATTGAAATGCAATAGACCGATTTGCTGCAAAAATTGCTTTCAAATGAAATTATTTTGTTTGTGGTAGGATATTGGGCCACCCTAATTTTATCAAAAATGCTTAAAATGTCTCCATTCTAAATGTTTTTGATCATCAATAATATGTATGATGTTCATGGCCAGTAAAGCATAACCTTTATTTCCTGAGCTCCCCAGTTTTCAAAGCAGTGCATGAGCTCCCCTAACACTAGCATCTGCATTTCGGTGCACAGGTTTTTTTGTTTTGTTTTGGAAATGCACAGAATGGTTACAAATTGGGTACCAGCTCTGACACCAGCACAGTCAAAAAGGGTTGGAAACATGCCTTTATAAAGACGTCTAACGCCAGGAACAGCTAAAACACTATAAACATAGTATGTGGATTCCTTTCATTTAGCGTTTGTCCATCTCTATGCCGGAAGTCCCAAACCCTACAGCTAAACCAACACAGTGAAACTCGTCTATCCCTAGTGCCAAATGTAATTACAAATTCTTATAATAAAGGAACAAATATTTTAGTGCTCAGACTGAACAGCTGTAGAGCTCCTAATAAAAGTCTGTTGAGAATTAGCTAGTACCATATGGCCACTTCACACTATTCCCACAGAAACAAGTGTTTATGATGCTATTAGTTATTATCTGAACAACTCAGCAACTACACAACAGAGGATTTTAAGTGTTGACTGCAATATTTTCCTTTTGCGGTTTTCTTTTGTTCCAGAGAGAGCACTACAAAAAAGTGTGAAGGGTGAAAAAACAGGTCTATCTACTTCCTCTGGTACAGTTTTAAGCATCAGTCTGATGGCTGTCTTTGAATCTGAAATTTTAAGTCATCATTAAACCACACTCCCAAATAGGAAGGCTATTCCAAAAGGTAGCCATCTTAATTATGCTTCCTTCTAAGATACATTGTTTAGGCCAAATTATAAAGTTGTGGTCACATTTAACATTGTTATTTCAATTTTACCGGTGAAATCCAGTCATTTCGAAAGAAACCCATGTGATCTGGAATTTCACGTGAGGGGCAAAAGATTACAGAACAGGCTGACATTGGTCATGTACATGATCTCAGTGTTGACCAACAGAAAACTGCTTGGTTTAAAAGTGACCTCATACATTGCTACCACCATTGATACACAGCGACAATTAATTATTTTCAGTCACAACATTTCACAGATTTCACCAAAAGTTTTCTTATGTAACCACACTTTTAGAAAGCACCACATTTATTCTTTGTGGTAAATGAGGCAAGAGAAACATTTTAATTGTTAAAAATACTTATTACAGTGTAAATAAAAAATAAATAAAAAAAATGTGGCCAGTATTTGTGATAGCTGAGTATTTAGAGTAGGCTATGTTTTTTTGTGAGGAACACTAACAGTACACATTTTCGAACAATTCCTAAAAAAATAAATAAAACTCATCAGCTCAGTAGTAGAGACTCCCAAGACCTGAAATGGATGGGTCAGATAGGTGAGGCATCCATAATTTGTACTGTTGTGCCTCCAGGAGCAGAGCTGGAAAACCTGTGCTGTTAGCTTAGCAACATGCTAATGACAAATTCCACTGAAATCAATTGCCTGTCAAGTCTCCCTTGTGTGGAGCGCTATTTGTATTAAATTACTGCCTATGTAAAGCATTCAAAATCATTCTCTTATAACAGTTAAGATGCTGCCCGTTTAGGCAGCAGGCAGCAAGGCTAGGTTTTAAAACAGACCTGTCTCTGTCTATTCCCTCACTGTGTCTAACGTTTTATCCGTTTTTTTATCCGCTCACTCTCATTCTTCCCCTAGCTCACTCTTCACAATTTCTCTCTCTCTCCTCCCTCCACCCCCACTCTCTCTCTCTCTCTCTCTCTCTCTCTCTCTCCCTCTATCGCTCAGATGGTAACTAGGCTGAGGTCAGGTAAGGTAATGGAGCGCACACTCTTACACAGCACTACCTCTGCTGCGGTATCGGGAAAGCGGCTGCACTTCTGAATGCCCTTGAGGTGTGACCTCATTCAGGGCTCTTAGGAACAATCATGACATGAGAAAATGCTTGATATAAACACACGCTTTTCAGACGTTTAATAACTTAATGTATTACTATCATTAACCAATAAATTACAAAATTTGTGTAATAGTAAATGTTACAGCAAAATGTACATTCAGCCGGTCATTATCTCAGAATAAACCCTGACAAGACACGACATGAAGAGTAAGGGTCTTGTATCACCCTGAAATGTTTATTTTGCAATAAACTGTATTCATGCAGCAAGTTTTCATGACAATTAACAAATAATAAATAAATGGACATGAAATGTGTCTCACAAGTAATGTGAAACTAGGTCATTATACAAACCTAATTCCAGAGAGCCATGTGTTGACCTAAAGGAATAGTGAATCTCCACTATGGAAGCATATGGGTAGCGATATTCAATTTGAAATGTTATACAAAATGACAATTTGTAAAATGGCAATGCATTTCTGTTTTTACATTTACATTTTCCATTACATTTGTGCAACGTTGGTGCAAAATAAAAATGAAAAATCAATTATATAATTTACATTTACCATTTCATACACTAGTTTTAATATGTAATTGCATATTGAATACATATTTTATAAGTTGCTAAATTAAAATGAAAATGTATTACAGAAATTATTGGATATGTTTAACATGTTCAAGCAAAAACTGTAGCAAAATAATCATTTAAATGTTATTTTTCTTAATTGCATTTATACTCAAGACACTTGCGAATTGCATTTTCATTAAATGTCCCGCAATGAATGTAGCAAAATTAAATGTGCAAATTGAAAATGCATTCTGAGACGATCACGTCCCGGCCCCCTCCCACCCTGTCAATCACTGCGTGAAGTTGGCCCGGATACAGGTAAACAGGCTATGTTATGTATCTTGAGGTGTTGGAAGGAAACATGGCGGCGGCAGAGCTGATACGAGCGTTAAATTCACTGGCAGGTGAAGTGGAGAGTGAACAGAGAAATTATAGTGTTTCTAAAGATTATTGCGGATAGCAACCAGTACGGAACCAGTACGATGTTGGAACGTCTGGGAGAATTTTCTTCCTTATCAGGCGTCGACACCCGTGTCAACATTATCCTGCGCTGATGTTGTCTGATGCTGGACTGTGTTAATGATGGTTTCGTTTTGAATCAAATATTCTCATTGTCTGATACACATATCTAATAATTTCAGTAATACATTTTCATTTTCATTTTGCAACTTATAAAGCGTATTATATGTATTCAATTTACATATTTAAACTAGTATGAAATGGAAAATGGAAATTTAAATACAGAAATGCATTGCCATTTTACATATTGCATTGTCATTTTGCATATTACATTTCAAATCGAATATTGCTACCCATATGCTTCCACACTCCCCTAGCCCCACCCCAAATGAAAATTAATTTACTGATCCTTATGTCATTCCATGCCCTTTAAACTTTTGATGATCTTCAAAAAAGATATTTTTAATGAAATCTGACATTTCTGTCCCATTTCTGAGAGAAGTTGCGCAATCCATATGAATTATGTGGTTTAACGGCAGTCTTCTGAAGAGAGACAATCGTTTTATATGATGATCATGAACCGATTTAATTTTCATTCACATATAAATATTAGTTAACACACATACAAATATGGAGCACATCAAATATGCTAAGCGTATAATCAACTGTACTTGCTTGAGGTACGAGAACAAACCTCATTGTTTATTGCAGAATTAAACTGTTTTGATTTATATGGCTTACTTTTGCAATGTCTTTATTAAATTTTTGAAGCATGACAGTTTTGGTTTGCATAACCATTCAATGGACGGACTGAAATATCTCAGGTTACATCAAAAATTCCTTTGGTGTTTCGAAGATGAAGGTGGTTTTGGAACAACATGATGGTGAGTAATTGATGACAGAATTTTCCGCTAGATATAGCTTACTGTCTACTATATGTGAAACATGGAATATTCAGGGTTATTGATTTGTTTATTTGATGTTGTTGTCTGTGTAATCGGCAGCATGCCACGGATGCTGTCTTAATTTACACTTCAAATAAAATTTTTTGAAGTTTTTACAAGGTTTTGACAAGTTTTCTTCAGCAACAATATCTAGAGTACATACAGGTGTTTATTTGAATAGACAACCCCCCCACCTCTCGCTTTTTTTGTTTGGCTGTTATAGATGCTCTGTGGAGTTTGGATGTGTCTGTTTGCTTAATCAGCAATTTGCACCTTTCTGAAGAGGCTGTGATAACAATGTGTTGGTGCTAATAAACTGAAAAGTCCACTGAAAGTCCCTGAAAGTTTCCTGATAACATTAACGCTATTTCACTCCTCTTATCAGATGTGAATTATCCCATAGGACATTGTTACCTGAATTTAGAGGGATACAAATCCAGGCCTGGGTCTACTTTACCAAGTATTGTGCAGCAGTATATGGTTAATATTAGTTTATCTCTATAGTATATGGTATTTCCCCCCCCCCCCCAAATATCCTTATTTTAATTTAGATTAACTAAATACATGTATAAAATTATAATACATGTATAATCTGTAATTAAATGCATCTCTTATAGATCTAAATCTAATATATATATATATATATATATATATATATATATATATATATACAGGTCCTTCTAAAAAAATTAGCATATTGTGATAAAGTTCATTATTTTCCATAATGTAATGATAAAAATTAAACTTTCATATATTTTAGAATCATTGCACACCAACTGAAATATTTCAGGTCTTTTATTGGTTTAATACTGATGATTTTGGCATACAGCTCATGAAAACCCAAAATTTCTATCTAAAAAAAATTAGCATATCATGAAAAGGTTCTCTAAACGAGCTATTAACCTAATCATCTGAATCACCTAATTAACTCTAAACACCTGCAAAAGATTCCTGAGGCTTTTAAAAACTCCCAGCCTGTTTCATTACTCAAAACCGCAATCATGGGTAAGACTGCCGACCTGACTGCTGTCCAGAAGGCCATCATTGACACCCTCAAGCAAGAGGGTAAGACACAGAAAGAAATTTCTGAACAAATAGGCTGTTCCCAGAGTGCTGTATGAAGGCACCTCAGTGGGAAGTCTGTGGGAAGGAAAAAGTGTGGCAAAAAACGCTGCACAACGAGAAGAGGTGACCGGACCCCGAGGAAGATTGTGGAGAAGGACCGATTCCAGACCTTGGGGGACCTGCGGAAGCAGTGGTCTGAGTCTGGAGTAGAAACATCCAGAGCCACCGTGCACAGGCGTGTACAGGAAATGGGCTACAGGTGCCGCATTCCCCAGGTCAAGCCACTTTTGAACCAGAAACAGCGGCAGAAGTGCCTGACCTGGGCTACAGAGAAGCAGCACTGGACTGTTGCTCAGTGGTCCAAAGTACTTTTTTTGGATGAAAGCAAATTTTGCATGTCATTCGGAAATCAAGGTGCCAGAGTCTGGAGGAAGATTGGGGAGAAGGAAATGCCAAAATGCCTGAAGTCCAGTGTCAAGTACCCACAGTCAGTGATGGTCTGGGGTGCCATGTCAGCTGCTGGTGTTGGTCCACTGTGTTTTATCAAGGGCAGGGTCAATGCAGCTAGCTATCAGGAGATTTTGGAGCACTTCATGCTTCCATCTGCTGAAAAGCTTTATGGAGATGAAGATTTCATTTTTCAGCACGACCTGGCACCTGCTCACAGTGCCAAAACCACTGGTAAATGGTTTACTGTGCTCAATTGGCCTGCCAACTCTCCTGACCTGAACCCCATAGAGAATCTGTGGGATATGGTGAAGAGAAAGTTGAGAGACGCAAGACCCAACACTCTGGATGAGCTTAAGGCCGCTATCGAAGCATCCTGGGCCTCCATAACACCTCAGCAGTGCCACAGGCTGATTGCCTCCATGCCACACCGCATTGAAGCAGTCATTTCTGCAAAAGGATTCCCGACCAAGTATTGAGTGCATAACTGAACATAATTATTTGAAGGTTGACTTTTTTTTTTATTAAAAACACTAGAAAAACACTATCTCAAAAAACACACTAATTTTTTGAGATAGGAATTTTAGGTTTTCATGAGCTGTATGCCAAAATCATCAGTATTAACACAATAAAAGACCTGAAATATTTCAGTTGGTGTGCAATGAATCTAAAATATATGAAAGTTAAATTTTTATTATTACATTATGGAAAATAATCAACTTTATCACAATATGCAAATTTTTTGAGAAGGACCTGTATTATTGAATTAAAACGCATATCTCACCATCCAGAATGATTGTGATCTCTAGAGCTCTATGAAATATTATGCATAAACCAACCAGGAATTCATACTGCTTTAAACTGGCCTTTTCAGCAAGGATTCATCCTGTTAATATGACATAAAGACATTTCTCAACAGCAAGAGATAAATATAAGTGAGAATACAGATGAGAGTCTTACCTTCTACTGCTCTTTTGAAGAAAACTTTGCAGCTTCCACATGTAACAACCCCGTAGTGACATCCTGACGCCTCGTCTCCACACACCAGACACACTTTGGCTGTCGAAGACGTGTGTCTCAAAGACGCACTGAAATAAGAGCAAATAAAGTTATACCTGTAAATTGTACTTGAGACATTAAGTGACAAACCACATTAAAGACATAACGCAATGTTCTCATGTTTAAAAATATAGTAGCTCTGTTGTATGTGTTGCAGTGGCAGTTCATGGGTAACTGTAAAAATGACCAAAACAACTTTTTGTATATATATATTTGAAAATATCTGGAAAATCAGAAACAAGATAAATGGAAGTAAATCAACACACATTTAATCAATGACCTGCCTATTTTATTTCAGACACGGGTAAAAAAAAAAGGGAAAATATTTGTTTTTAAATCTAGTTTTTGTAAAACCTTTATACCATTGTAAAGATTCAATTTAATAACTCTAAAAGGTCTTGTGATAAATATATGATAAACATTTTATTTGACACAGAATACATGGGAGGGTAGACATCTTAATCATTATTAAAAATATTGCAAATTTCAAGGTATCTGCATGTTGGTTGCGCATGTTCTGACAGAAACTATTCAATTATTATTAGTAGGCCTACTAGTAGTAGCAGTAGAAGTAATAGTAATAAACAATACATTTCTGTATATTATATATATTATGAATTGCATAATTATAATTAATAGATTGAATTAATAAATGAATAGACCCAGGTCAAAAAAAATAAATACCCCCATGTCATTGACCTGCCTATTTCAATAAAATAACCCATAAATAACACACCAGGTTTGAGCTAAGTTTGTCCTGCTCTACAGGGCCGTTTGAGCCCAACCATTTTAGCACTGCAGAAATCACGTAATTCCCACATTGTTACTGGGCACCCAAAAGGCATGGCATATGTCACTGACTCATAACGTATGTCTCACTATTTTGCTCCAGATCATTCAGGAAGTCTGAGTGTACAACATCTACACAATTTCGCCCATATATAATATTCCACTTTCAAAATAGTCAAATTATACCAAATCTATTGGAGTCTTAAAGTACAGAAATAAATACTTTACAACATTAAGTGGCAGATAATGGGAGAATGTTGGAATCTCAAAAAGGGAAATTTGTATATCCGCTGCCCTCCAAAATGAAATTGAAACATTGAAAATGAAGCGCATACTCCAAATAGTCTGGCTGACTTGGCAGAAATCTGATTAAATTGCCCAGTGAAACCTGACATAGCCTGTGAGTGGGCAGAGCCTCTTATAAGGATGCCCTGCGGAGTGGGTGAAAGTCACCCTTTGAAAGACGACTATGGCGTGCATAAAAAACACACATAGCAGAGCTCATTTAAAATGAACAGTAAGGCTCTAACAATACGTTAACGACAAGATAGGCTTAGCACGTACCTCCCACCGCCCCAACTTTGATAATGAGTGTGCTCTCGTTTTAATCAGTAGTGCACGGTAATTGTCTGGTTAGCATTCTGACAACATCCTTGAGTCTTAACAAGCCTCTGGGTCTCAGAGGCACGGTCCCTCTCAAGGCCTGGTGCGGGTAGTAACTTCACAGCATCTTTCTGACACAGTCGAGAGAGCTGATCTAATTCTCCCTCGTCCGTCTAAACACACATTCAATTTGTTAGCCGGTTAGCAGGGGTCTCCTGCGAGGGAGTCGATTGGCAGGCCCCGGTGAGCTAATCGCCCCGGCAGCACCGCAGCGCTCGCTGTGCATGATGTGGAGAGGTCTAGCTTTATTAAACTGTTCAGCGAGCCACTCTTTCTCTTGTTCTACACCAAGCGTTCTTTGCCATGGAGTAAAAAAGAAAAAGACAAAGCAAAAGGCTGACAAGGTGACTGCTTTTGCAGGAAGTAGGTCAGTGTTCATTGTTATGAAACAGAGCGCCCTTATGACCGGCGTGCTGCGAAACTGCTGCTGTTGTGTTTAGTGCTTAAAAGAAAAACACCAATTAATGATGACAAGTACTTTAGCTGGTGGATATTTCATTGGTATAGATAATGAAGTGAATGCCTGACCTGCCTCCCCTCTCTTAGAAGAAGTTAGAGAAGTCTTCCAGACTTCACTTCCGCTTTTGCCATCTACTCAAGTGTGACTGTGTGTTATTGAAGTAACCCTTGTCTATGTGGTCAGTGAGTAAGTTTACATGACAACAAATGGTGATAACTAGAACCTGCTCATTAAGAAAACCTGACAAACAGAGTTTACATTTAGATGTTGAATGCTTTCCGGTTGTGACATCAAAACATGAACATATTGGCCTTCCTTTGATACAATAATAAAATGTCTTACATAACACATAAGATGGTGGATGTAAACAATGCTTGAAGTGATTCTCTGGAAACAGACAGGTGATAAGGAAGGTAATAAGAAAAAAGTCTGGGGTGAAGTGAGGACAGATGCAACTATCTACAGATGTTTGCATTTCTCATCCATCGTATGTACAATTGCAGTCTAACAAGAGTAGACTTACCATGATTTGAGATCAAATGGCAATTTCTAGCTTTAGGTTTGATGTGTTCTTTTTTTTGTTGTTGTTGTTTTTTAAAGAAAAACAAGCACAAAGCAGTAGATATGCATTTTCATCTTCAGATTGCATAAAAAAATATTCAGGGATACCTCTGTAAGCAAGTGGTTTACTCAAAATACTCAAAATACAGGATTCCAAAGCCCTGTTTTGATTGCATTATCAAACTGCCCTGCATTAATATGACAATTGGGTCATCCCTGTTATGCAATCCCTTTTGAACACTGTAAACTGAATATAAATATGGCCATGTTTTGCAATTTAAGGGGGGGGGGGGGGGGGGGTTCCCATCTTAAAATGTTTTATAATTCTTAACATATATAAACTTATATGTATTTATATATATAAAAACAAAATGATTTACACACATTGTTTAGGAACTGCCTTTTTGGAATGCAGAATAACATATCATTTGATAACCAAATAAAACAAACAGGGGGAAATGAAGAGATACTTGGAATATTAGCATAATAGTTAATGCAAAGCCCCAAGGGACATGACATAAATAGCAACATCCACAGTTTTATTTCATGTTAATTTAATTAGGATGTAATGATAAGAGATTAATCTATCACTTTCTATCTTTTAAATTAGTAAATTTCATATTATAAATAAACTGCACAGTAGGAATGACCCAATTGCATTCGTTCACCAGAAACTTTAGTTTATGGAAATGTAAGTGCAAGAGACATAATACAGTACTTAATAACCAAGTTTCAAGGACAAACAGGAAGGATTTTTTTTTTTTTTTTTTTACGATGCTACACCCTTATACAGAATTACTTATTGTTCCCAGCGCAATTATACAATCTAAATGATTTCGAAGGAAGTAATTGTGAATTTGAAACGGTAGTGACCACTTACCGGTCATAAGCATAATAATAATTCAACATGTTCAAGCCCAACAAGAAAAAAACTTGTTTTGGCATTCACTGTATTATTTGGATTGTGAATATTTATTGCTGCTTACGTGCTGCTGCATCAGCTGAGATCTGCAGAAAGATACTGGCAGGGTTGAGAAAGAAGACTGACAGATGGATCAGGAATGCAAAAATAACAAACCATATAACTGCTCGAATGCACAGCGCTGGAGCTGTCACGTATCAATCTCAACAGAGCGCTAAAGCAGCAGTCTTTCTCCTGGCTCTATGCAGAGCAATGGGCAGAAATAGATCATGCAGCGATAGTTACGCTGAATTCGAACCATTAGAGAGGTTCTCTATCAGTTAAGGTGGGTGTTAAGTTATCAGACTTCGCAGCACACAGATGTACAGATGCTAACCAAAGCCAGAGAAAACGAGTCCTGCTCAGCTTCAAGAGGATCACCATTCATTGTGCAAACAGTGACCACTCTTACAGACAGCCACGTCCTCTTCGGTCTAGAGTATGTAACAAAACTTGGAATGCGGTAAAAGCTAAAGGTAGATTAAGTCAAATAAACAGGAGAGAGGACAAACGGCTTACATAACCAAAGTGAGACAGCCTAACGTTATCACGGCACCCACTTCACACACTACGCAGAGCGCCCTGCAGAGAATTATGGGTCCCTAGAGTGCCATTAAGACCTGGATCTACCAAAGGGTCAACTGCAACGTCAGTGAGTGCGTGTAAAATGCATTTACATTCTCTTAATATACCATGACCTGAATTAATATATTTCTACATCTGAAATGAGTTGCCCAATATGGCTGCAGCACTAATTGTGTTGAAGCTGTAAATTATGAAGAAGTGGGGGAAAAAAAGGTAAGTAATCTCTTAAATTTTCTAAGTTTGGATAAATAAAAGTTAAGATGTTTTTTTCTTTTCTTTTATTGGGTTATTTAAAATATTAAGCATTACCTACACAAAATAAACTACTATTACTAGATTTGCACAAGAACTCTGAAGTGACACTAATGATAATGCAGACAATTATTGGTCATAATTATATGTGGCATGACATTTTGCTGAAATCGAAATTCAGTAACAACTCCACAAAAACACGCCAAATAGGGACCTCATTTTTAACTTTATAATTACAACAATTTGCGGCAGCATTCAGCACATATAAAAGTGCCCATAGACAGGAATTCTAGCAGCACACACACACACACACGTACGTTGTGTTTTAATGTATTAAGGGGACTTTCGATAGACATAATGATTTATATTATATCCCCTTACACTAACCCTACCCCTAAACCTACCCAATACAGAAAACATTCTGGATTTGTACATTTTCAAAAAACATCACTTTTGATTTATAATCTGTTTTTCTTATGGTGACCAAACACACACACACACACACACACACACACACACACACACACACACACACACACACACACACACACACACACACACACACACACACACACACACACACACACACATGAATGCAACAGACTGCTTCATCTTCAGACAGGCTCTTAAAACATACCTATTTAAAATACATGGTAGATTAAAAAACACAACACAGAGTGCTGAACTCTCGTCGAGACAGCAGCATGAAAATTGTGTGCATGCGTATTAGGATTATTACGGTAATCTGCAGGCAGGTCAGGAAAAAAAAAGGACTTTGATGTGTTTTTCATTGAGTTGATTAGCAAGTCTTCAGCAAGAACCAGCAGATAACATCAAAGACAATAATTTTCTCCTTGATAAAAACAAAAAGATTTTATATTCTAAGAAAATATTTGAGTATTTAAGACTTTTTCAAGAGCTGCACTTAGAATTTCTCTCATGTACTTCAATGTGCCTCATTAGAACAGAAAAACGAGTAGACGCTGTTATTGCTACTGTAGCACATTGATTTAAATGCATGTGCTGTGCAAGATGTTCAGAAAGATTTGAGTAATTAATATATTACTCCTAACCCAAACAGTATAAAACAGTGTTAATTTACAGTTAGTCAGATGCACAGTGCAAGTGATTTTCAAGGCATGAATGGGTGAGAATGGGTGGAGAAACATTTGGAAACATGCCGTTTCCTTTACAATTACAATGTCGAGCATGTAAATAGTGAGTGAGGACTGACACTTCAGTCTGTCAACATGAGCCCTGCAGGTATGGCAAGACTGACAAACAAGTAAACTATGAATCTGACATCCTTATTTTTAACACAGTTGCACTTGGATGCCAATTATTAAGTTGTGTACTTTTTATTCATGTAAAAAAATGAAGAGAATATAGAAGAACTGGATAGACAAGGATTGTTGACTGTTGACAGTGCCACATGTTTTATCTTCCCTAGGGCAGACAGCCTCAGTGAACTCAGTTTTATAACTTTGCTGATATCCAGTCTTCGTTTTATTCCCATCAGACACAACAGTGTAATGAATTGGTTTTGCATCCTTAAGTGAGTGGTCCATATAATTAAACTATATAATGGATTATTTGAATATAAAAAAGTGATTGCTTTGAGCTAATCTGGTAATTGTTTCCAGATCCTGTACACTGGTTATTAATGCCCTCTATAACAAAGAAGGCTTTGAGATGTCCTGATCAATGACTTAGGGCAAGCTCATCTTGTGTTACTCACCTAACTAGTTCATCTAAATCAATTGATGTTCATTAACATGAATATTATTTCCCTAGGCGTGACGAAGCCTGACAGAGAATGAACAGCCATCTATTAGCAGAGCCACGGAGACAGAATCTCATATAATACCCCAGTGGTCAACACCAGATGTGACAGTCTGAAAACATTAACAATGATGCAATGATGTTTCCTGCTGCCAACTTTATCTGTCATTATCTCTATTGGGTCCCACTTTATATTAAGTGGCTTTAAGTACTATGTACTTACATAGAAAAATAAGTACAATGTACTTATTGTGTTCAGGTTGTATTGTAAAACACTTTTGCTGCTATTGAGATGTGATACTGGTAAGGTTAGGGACAGGTGTGGTGGTATGGGTCGATTTAAGGGTAGGTTAAGGTGTAAGGGAAGGGTCAACTGTGTAATTACAAATGTAATTACATCAATTAAGTACAGTTGTAATTACATGCAGGTATTTTCAAAATATAAGTACAATGTAAAACATGTATGTACATAATAAGTCCATTGTATCAAAGTAGTAACTTCAATGTAAGTACATGTACTTAAAGCCACTTAATATAAAGTGGGACCAAATAATTAGATGAAAAATATTTGTAAAAGATTTGTACCTTTTAGTCCATGTCTGGCATTAGATTTAAGCTACATGACAGTTTTATCCAATCAGATGCTCTCTAGAATCACAATGCTCCTCCCACTAATACCACCCGTAGCCAACAACATGAAGTAAATAATTTTCAGCGTTGTTTTTGATGGACTAGCCCTTCAATATGCATCTTCCAAACTTCTTGTTTCAAAATGAAGTACATTAACACAGAACAGAACATAAAAAAGAGCTTTCTTCATGTCATAATGAATTCCATTTCATAAGAAATAAAAACATCATGCTTGGACATAAAATGTTAAAATTATGAGATGCTAAATCATAATTATAACCATAATTTTTTTTTTTGAAATGATGAGATAATAAGTAGTACATACTTGTAGCATACTAACTACAATTTTGAGCTGAAAAGTTATGCTATAAAAAGTCATAATGAAACATTTGATATAATTATTATTTTGTATCTCATCATTTCAACTTCAACAATAATTTTGACTTTTTAATTGTGACCTATCTCATAATTTTTATGTCTTATGTCACGACTATGATTTAACTAAGTCTGTTTTTTTTTTTTTTTTGTGGCAGAAATGGGCTTTCATACTTCACCAGAAAGATAAAAAAATATATAGTCAGTGTTATAAGCAATGATTACGTTTAAAAAATGTTAGGATCTTTCTAATATTTCGTTTTTCTTTTCTCAGCAAATAGCAACAACCAGCCGTAGCACCTAATTCATGCATTAAAACCCATATGAGGTCCTGTTTTCAGCACCTTTGGAATGGTATGCTGCACAATTTACACTAATCTGGCTTATGTTGAGCCTGGAGATATAAACAGACCTTCGTGAAAGCCTGAACACATACAACTGTGCAAAAATGCCACAAATCCGTTGTGTTGGTGACATGGGTGAACTTGTGAACTGTTGAGCTTGTTTCCACTGAATCCAGTGTGACCACCTCTTTGCCTCTGGTGGCCTAGTTTAGGCACAGACTCAGAAACATTGCCCTGATTTACTTATGACCTCCAGACTGGGTTTATGTTGACTAGGACAAACAGGAAGCTAAATCCCTGAAGTGTGTTAGCTTACCTGAAGGAGACATACTGATGGTCCTGATATAGATTTCATTCTATTGTACGCTATGCCAAAAATTGCCCTATAAAAACTGTACAATGTTACAAAAACAATGATACAAATAAGCAGAATTATTTGGCCAAGCCAAAATTGGCAAACTATTTAGTTGTCTTTCAATGGTCTTAACCATTTTAATCTCAAATCACTGGTCAGGAAATTAGAAAAGTTAAACCATATGGGCAAACTTGCAGACAGCTTTTTACAGGAAGAAGAGTGACCCTTTCCCAAATGGCACCCGAAACAATTGCAGTCTTCCTATGAGTCTACACTTTTGTGACGTACCGCCACTTTGACTGTCGGGTAGAAGTCTGCTGCACAACTCACAATAGTGTGGGCTCGACAAAAGTGCGCATCGAGGGCGCATATGGTCTGGGCGCTCGTGAGCACCCTTCTGAAACCCTAGGGTCTCATTAACTTAACAGACACGCACACACGGCAGCCATTGTAAGTTCACAAGACCGAAAGTGCATATGAAGTGTGACATTTGGGACAGGACAATGTAATGGCTTCAAACAGTTCATGAGTAGTTGAAAAATTGTCTCCCAGCTTGTTTGAGATTAGGTTCAGTAATTTCACTTTAATGGCAACGAAAAGGTTATTAGTAAGTTATTGAAATGTCTTATTTTGAAAAACGTCACTTTAGTCAATTCAATGGTATTTAACAAATTTTATTAAAGGAGCCGTATGTCAGATTGTGGCCAAAACTGGTACTGCAATCACTTTCAAATTACTGACTCAAGGTTGCCAGATAGGCTGCAGGATCCGATTACGACACGTTATTAGCTGCAGCTGTGGGAACTAGAGCAGAGCTGGCAACCCGAATGCCACAACACTACTGACTTCGTGATTGGTGGATCGGTGGAGGGTGGAGCATCAGACCAAAACACAACATGACAAAATCAACATCAGTTGAGGGCTGCAACTTCACTTTTTACATGACAATACTGGCCGGACTACTGTTGTCAGTGATATAAATATTTGAAATGAACATGATTTCTTAATGTCTAGTGACATATCAGGGAAAATTTATGATTAATTGAAATACATTTCTTACATACAGCTCCTTTAAGTTAAGTCCATGTGTGCTTTTTTTTTGCAAAAACCTAAAAGTCCACCTCTTTGGACAATACATAGTAAACAGTCTCACCTTGTCATGTGTGGAATAGAGCTGTTCTTTAATGTAGGTTATGTCCGTTTCTGTCAGTTACAGCAGCATACGAAACACTGTTGTGTTTATGTGCTACTCGCAAAATCGTCATTCCCACTTTAATTTTCTTTAGCCTTTTAGAACTACCACAGGTTCATCCATTTCATCATACTCCTCCATCTTGTTTAATCTAGGATAAAAACTTGCAGCTCGACAACTGAAAGCTGGCTCATACGCATACTGTCATTCATCTTGAAATTATATGATTCAATTCGCATCTTCTGGTTGGTTGAACTTAGAGGTTTTTGCTGGCAAAGGGAAGTGGTGTTTAGAGGTTTCTGCCAACGAACCGGTATTTCTAAATGGGCTGAGGCTAGGATTTAGCGGGTTTGAAGCAAAAGTATTTGATGAACGTATACAATGTGCGGAGAGCATTCACTCAATATCGTTATCTCTGTTTTGCATCTGAAGTCTTCAAATATTCAATACAGGGTTCAAATCTGGACTCAGTCTGATGGACTTGTTCTCAAGGATCATTGTCTTGTTAAAAAATAACATCTGATCATTCCTCTTTAGATAACAACTTTTCATTAGTGGGAACCAAGTCATTCTGCAATATTATCATGTACTCCAATGCATTGAATGACTTTTCACAGTAAAGTAGCTAACCAATACCAGCAGCTACACCTCTTCCTTCATGTTTTACTGTGGTAGAGATACATTTATTATTATATTTTTCAGCAGATTTTCGCTATGCAGCATCACCATGCAACTTATGTTTAATTGTGATTCATCACTCCACACACAACTTTCCATATTGCGACAAAAACTTCATTCTGTCTTTGATGTTTTTTCGGTTTTTTTTTTTAATATGTTTGAGACAGCTATGGCTTTTTAAGTACATGTAGTGCATTTGCTTAAAGCAGCACTATGTAACTTTTTCAACCTTTATAATATTTTCCAAAACCCTTGAAATGGTACATTGACTTACAATAGGTTGAATGACACGTCTGCCATAGCCTGACGGTGTCTGTATCGCTTTTACTGGCACTATGTAACTTCGGGTTTCGGGTAGGAACCCGAGCACAAAAAGAACTACAAAATTCGACTGCTTTACGGCATATACCTCACTTCCTCAAATTCTGACGTGAGAGCCCAACAAGCGTTTTTTTTAATATATTTTTTTACATCTGTATGTTGTCATGGCCGAAGCAGCAAGTAAAACCAAGAAGCCAAAGGTTTTGTCGGAGGACAGTAGAAAGAGAAAAAGGGAGAGAGACAAAATAAAAGGCTGGACGAGGATCAATATTGGTCCAGCGTTCTCTCGCTGGCGTGAGCTAAAGGAGGAGGAGGGGTGCGTGCCCGACCGATACAAATGTGCAGATCCATCTATGGTAGCTTGATATTATAATATTGACGATATGGCTATTACCTACCACACAAACATTGAATTAAATTAACATATCCATTATGTAAAACAGTAGCCAATAGGCTACTATAAAGACACTGGCTTGTAAACGTGAGCTACGCGATCTTTTGGCGTTTGAACAAAATAAAGCCCATGAAACTATATTCATATGACATGCTGAAATATATGCCAATGTACCTGGGATGAAGACATTTCACAAGCAACGCTGGCAGTCTGCCCAAGACGTGAGAACTCCCTCTGCAGAGTTCGGGGTATCGGCTTGTCAACAAATGCATGTGTGTATCCCCTGGTGTAACCATGACAGATTTTACGACAATAGTAGAAGACAATAATGTTTCCCAACTGTAGGGGGACCCCGAGAGCAAAATTTCTAAATTTACATAATGCTTCAACTAATTTCCTGACCAATAATTTTTGGTTAACACAATTAAAAGCTTAGTGTTTATAAAGTACACTCCTGTTCAAAAGTTTGGGGCCTGTGATGGCAACGCTGAATTTTCAGAAGACACCATTAGTCCAGTCTTCAGTGTCACATGGTTCTTCAGAAATCATTCTAATATGCTGATTTGGTGCTCAAGAAACATTTGAAGACTGCATTCTGGCTGCGTGTTTATGTTATGAAACAATAAACAATGGAGTTCAGGCGGGGCCGAGACTCTGCTGGAGTCGTCTGACGGCCGGCCGAACGATTCAGAGCTGCATTTGGACAGCGTAGCAATGCAACATTCTGTGCGTGCTCACCGTAAACCGTCCGGCCTGAGGCCAAAGTCACACAGCTGTAATGACACACTCATTGAACAAGCCTTGCTCAAGGGCAGCAAGTGGACACTTCGACTGAGTTATGAGGTTGAGTTTGGAGTCTCACTAAGAAGAAGAATCAAAATATCATACCAGCCCTTATCAGCAACAGATGTGCTTTCGAATGCTTGAGTTAGGAGTCATCTGACATGCTGTATATGTCTTTGCAGACATGACAGGTCAAGCTGTTCAATGAGATACTAATTAACACCTGCTTTTGGTGTTCACTCCTCAAAAGAGTTTAATTCTGCCTATATAAATTAAGTCACCTGCTTTTGCTTTATTTACTCAAAGAAATAATCCTGGGTTCAGTACAAGTTAAGCTCAATCTACATCATTTGCCAAAATGTTGATTACCACAAAAAAATCATTTTGATTTGTTCCTTCTTTGCTTTTTTTTTTATATAGAATTATAGAATCTGTAAATGTTTTCAGAAGTATAGCCACAAGAAGAGTGGGGGGGAAAATGTTTGCCAACATTTTCTGTGTAAAGTTATATTCAATTTACAATGTTTTTGCCGTGGCAACGGAATGGCACAAACCCTTCATAACAAGCTAGTGTCATAATTTAGTCTTCATGAGGTGATCCAAACCTGTATGACAGAAAAGTGTACGTGGAACACAAAATAAGATATTTAAAGAATGATGGTAAAAAAATAACTAAAACAACAGAGATTCTTCACAAGATATCTTACTATCATTTTATGTTCAACAGAAGAAAGTAAGTCATAAAGGTTTGGAAGGACATTAGGGTGAGTAAATGGGTGAACCCTCAAACGTCCGATCTTCTTTTTTTTTTTAAGCTAAGGGACAAGTCAAAATAATTGATTGCATTTTTCAACCACACAATGCCACATTTATTGTCGATTAAGCTTGTATTATTGAACTCAGAAGAAGCGAAATTGAGCTCTATCTATATCTCAACCCTCTACAAACTGTGTTTAAGGCATGCATAGATAATGATCAGTGCATTGCGAAGAGTTACTGCACGTGAAACCATGACCTCCATCCCACACACACACACACACATAAACATAGCCGTGAGAAGGAGCACCACTGGACTTAAGCCATCTAATTGGCAGCATGTGAGTCAACTGTCTGTGTACAGCCTCAAATTCGACTGTACTTGACTTAGGAATAGAGCCACTAGGGTGAACAACCACAAATAAAAATGTGCCTGATAACCAGGTTTATTATTAAAATTGGAAATAGGATTTGGTCTCACAAGTTAATAAAAGCATGTGTGGACATCAGTCTTGCAGAGATTAATATCAGCTCTACAGATGTAAAACTATAATTTATGTTTCCCTTTGTATATATTTGTCCCATGAGTTATGATTTTTCTCATTGCTGTCTATATTTAACACAATTTCAGTCTGTAGCAAGATGCAAAAATCCTAATGGGGTATTGTTTGAGTTGAAGCACAAAGGGTTCTGAGATTACGGTACAAAACGTAAAAGAACATTATCAGAACATCACACACACATGTCACTTTAGACCACCAGTGTCCTTGTTTCGTGACCTTTTTCAGATGTAGTTTGTGCATGATGGAGGATTACTGCACCATATGGGGGTTTAAAGAACAATGCTACACCTGCACAATAAATCTCATGAAGCATGTACGTACAGACCACTAGAAAATCTCAAAATAGTTCTCGTTGGTTACTAACAACAATAAATATGTTTTGGGTTTAATTACATCCTGTTCAATAATCATTATTTTGAGGACAACATAATTTAAGGGCGAAATCTTACATGGAGAATTAACATCATTGGAGATTTCATTGGATCCAAAGCACTTTTTACAAAACATTCAATGATATCATCTAAGACAATTTGCAACAAAAAATATTTTAAAGGCTGCCGTAGTTTTAATGTGTGCACAAAAAACAAAAAACAAAAAAATTATATAGGTTTAACAATGATTTTCGTCACCAAACTGAATGATAATTCTGATCATTTCTGCTTTTTAACAACTGGCCAGAAAACATGATGATTTGAATTATCTCATTCTATTAAAAAACATCTGAATATAGTTCCCTTTTGAAAGGGAACTCGCACTGCGTCGATGATGCTATAGGGAACGCCCTCCACGTGAACCGTGTCTGGTGGCGGTCTATGAAGCATTCTCGCCTCGAGCCTCTCAGTATCTGAGTGTAGGTTCCTTAAACCATCAGGAGATTTTATTCCTGTAAATCTAGTTTTTCCTAGTACTAGCCTCCTCTTACTCAAGATTTGTCTGGCCAAGGCCCGCCTTTTGCATTGAGTGTAAATAGCAGATAGTAGATAGCAGCATAGGTAGCAGGCTACCTTCGAAAAGCCTCCCATGCAGATTTCTATGGGCGTTGTCAGGTCTTTCTCTCTAGAGAGTAAGAAGCAGTGTGCTCAGGCCTCCGCCCTTTACAGCATCGAGTGCAGTAGCTGGCAGCAAGGCCTTAAGTTAAAAAGGATTTTTCTTCTGAGCCCCTTGAATATAAGAATTCAAGTCATAAGGATGCATGTTGCTGGCCACTTACTGAGGCCTCCATTTCTTTGGGTTTAGTAGAGAATATAAAATCTGTCTAGTAAAATTACAAGATAGGCCTCGACCCTGATACATCCTTCAGGGTCATGCTGATAGTGCTCCCCTTGTTAGGGTCATTAATTAGAGTACTTTGCTACCCATAGCTCATATGTTATCACCTTTCACCACCCAGGTTCAGGTAGAGACAGATTAGTTACTCCTTCCCACTTGGGATGGTTGTGTATGCTCCCTTAGAGCCAAAGCACTGCTTGGGCTGACGCCCGTGACATTCGAAGCTGTAGGCCTTACAGTAGGCCTCCTTGATACTCCGGTAGCGTAAGATTGTCCTCTCCGTGCTTTAAAGGAGCTATAGCACTTCTGCTGAGTACACTGCCTGTTGGCAATGTTAAATAAGTATAATCAGGCCCACAGAAATGTCTGTGAGAGCACCTAGGCTTCTGAAGGCTAGCTCTTCTATCATCCTCGCTATCAAGTAGTTAGGCCTTTACAGGCCTCCTTGAAGGTGGCTTCCCAACGAGTTGGATGCTTAGCATTGCAAAGGCATTAAGTATCACGTTGCATTTGACCCTGATTTTAGCCATAATTGGCATGCACTCCCCTCAGCATGGTAGGATTGTATATCGTTCCCCATAGTGTCATTTACGCAGTGCAAGTTCCCTTCCGAAAGGGAACATCTAGGTTACGGCTATAACCTCTGTTCCCTGAGAACAGGGAACGAGAGACTTCGTCGTTCGCCGTGCCTCGGGATGCCTGCTGAACAGTCCCTTCAGACGATAAGTGGATGACATTTTCTCTAGACGCCACTTTTATACTTCCGGGTCGCACTACTGCCGTGCAAAGGCAAAAGACCTTAACTTCAATTTTGTCAAAAATGAGTTATTGCCATATTTGGAACAATGGACATCAGTTTTATCATGTGGAGAAATATCTTGCGTCAATTTTGTTCTTTTCTGCTAAAAATAAGATGTTGTTTTTGCCATAACTTCCAAAAGCAGAGGGAAAGCAAAGGCAGAAGCCCTTAACATCAGTTACGGTCTTTTAGCTTTGTTCCGCTGCACTTTAGAACGCTGTTATTAAGTTACGGTGGAGTTAAGGCTCTCTGCCTTTGTTTTACCTAACGTTACCAGCAACTTGTTTGCCGCGCTGAAGTTACGGTGTTATGCATATGTGTAATTTAAGCACTTTTGCCACACGCATTAATTTAAATACACCTCCCCTGGCGAGGAGAAAACATTACCACGCACATAAACCAACCCAGCAGATATAACTTAGATCGCAGCTTACCTTTTCTATTTTTTTAAACATGGTCAAAATCCATGGAAAACAACATCCAATGAGAAGACATCCATTGTTTAAATCCATCATGTGCCGGCTGGCTAGCCTAATTCTATCAAAGTGCAAAGTTGTCCGGAGGTTGACAATCAATTTTAAGTGTTGCTGACGTCCGGTTTACACCAACCACTATGAAATTGTCCCGGTTAAACAGTTAAAATGCTGACAGCTAAACGGTGTAAAAGTGTGACTGTATTGTAGAGGATTCCAACAGCGTGACATACAAGTCTGCCGTTAAAGCTATGAGCTAAAACAAACTAGCTAGCACTGTCGTGAAAAACAACACAGACGTGAATAAATGTTGCGTTTTCTTAAAACTGATCAAACTCGTGGTGCATTCATAGTTAATGTAAAATAACCCTATCTCATCTGTTTTTGTCGTTTAACATATATTTAAAGCTTTCAAAAAAATAGTGAGAATTATTCAATATAAATTATTTTGAATAATTTATGTTTTATAAGTCAAACTAACATTTAATGTAGGCTACAAATTGCACCAGTAGGCTATTAAATGTTACTAAAAATAAGAACAGGGTGTCACATCCATAGAAAGGCAGACCAGGCAGATGTAAGCAAGATAACAAGTTTATTGAAGTGCAGAGTGCGATGCAGGAACACTTGAGTGCGATGGTGACACAGAACATAGAACACTTAACTGACGGTGCAACAATGTCCTTTGCAGAGTACAGACGAATACGATGACAAGGGAAACACTGGACGATGAACGAAGGAAACCTCAGGACCATAGAAAGTATCTTCAGCATAGGATTCAGGTAAGAAGAGTCTGTAGCGTCGAGCGACGAGACCAGACACTGAGGTGCAGGAGACTGTGACTGAAGTAGTGAGTGCAATCATGACGTGCAGGTGTTGGTGATCAGAATTCAGGTGACTGTGATCTGGTGTAACGATTGGGTGCAGTGGACGGGAGTGATGACGTGGATGGCTCCGTGACAGTACCCTCTCCTCCACGGTCGGCTCCAGACGACCGGAAACTACGACGACGGGGACGACCACGACCTCTGGGCGCTGGACGAGTGGGATGATCTTGATGGAACTGGATTAGCAAGGAGGGGTCAAGTATGTCTGCACGGGCTACCCAGGACCGCTCTTCTGGGCCGTACCCCTCCCAGTCGACCAAGTACTCCAGTCGGTTGCCCCGTCGTCGCGAGTTGAGGATGGACTGGACTCTGTAGATGAATTCCTCTTCCGCGACTTCAGGAGGAGAAGGTACGTCAGGTTCACCGGGTTCTGCATGGGGGGGAGACAAGGGTTCAGAATAGGGTTTTAACAATGAAACGTGAAAGGATGGAGAAATACGGTACTGTGCTGGTAGGTTGAGCCGGTAGGTGACATCGTTGAGCTGCCTCTGGATGGTAAAAGGACCTATGTAGCGGGGACTCAGCTTACGACAGGGCAGGCGAAGACGGATATCTCGGGTAGACAGCCATACCCTTTGTCCAGGTTGGTATTGAGGTGTCTCTGATCTTCTGACGTTGGCTTGTGTGGTGTGTCTTCGCACTGCCTGTTGTAGATGGACATGAGCTGAGTCCCACACCCTCTCGCTCTGCTCGAACCAGTGATTAACAGCTGGAACCTCTGATGGTTCACCGGACCAGGGAAACAGAGGAGGCTGATAACCGAGGATGCATTGAAAAGGCGTGAGTCCTGTGGTTGACTGGCGGAGAGAATTCTGGGCATATTCCGCCCAGGGAAGGAACCGGTTCCAGCTGTTCTGGTTCTGGTGGCAGTATGACCTCAAGTACCTCCCGATCTCCTGGATCTTGCGCTCAGTCTGGCCGTTGGTTTGAGGATGATAGCCAGAGGATAAACTGATGGAGACTCCAAGGAGTTTGAAGAAGGCTTTCCAGACACGGGAGATGAATTGGGGACCCCGGTCAGATACAATATCCTCAGGGAGACCAAAATGACGGAAGACGTTCTGAAAGAGGGCTTCGGCTGCTTCGAAGGCGGTAGGTAATCCACGGAGAGGAATTAACTTGCAGGCTTTGGAGAATCGGTCGACAATGACGAAAATGCAGGTATAGGACTCCGAGGGTGGAAGATCAGTCATAAAGTCAACTCCTAGATGGGACCACGGACGATGAGGTATGGGTAAAGGGACCAGTTTACCAGCGGGCAGTCGACGGGGAGTGTTGGTGATGGCACAGACTGAGCAACCCTTGAGATATCGGGAGATATCTTGGGCCATAGCAGGCCACCAGTAGCGTTGACTAAGGAGCGAGAGGGTTCGCTGGCTACCTGGGTGTCCAGAGCCCGGAGAAGTGTGAGCTGAGTCCAGAAGGGATAGACGGCAAGATGTAGGTACGTATATACACCCTTCTGGACCTCCCGGCGGAGCAGGTTCTGCTTGAGTAGCAATTCGTATGTCTTCGTCTAAAGACCAGAGGATGGGACTGATTATCATAGCTGGAGGGAGGATGGTCTCAGGATTGGCAGGTTCTGGATCAGGTTGATGGAGACGTGAAAGAGCATCAGCTTTTGAATTTTTATATCCAGGTCGGTAAGTAACTAGGAAGTCGAACCTTGTGAAGAAAAGAGACCATCTGGCTTGGCGTGGATTGAGACGACGAGCTTCTCGGAGATATTCTAGATTTCTATGATCTGTGATGACTTCAAACTTGTGTTTAGCTCCCTCCAGCCAATGTCTCCACTCTTCTAATGCAAGTTTAATGGCGAGGAGCTCTCTGTTGCCGATGTCATAGTTCTGCTCCGCCGGGGACAGCTTTTTGGAGTAGAAGGCACATGGATGGAGTAAAGGAGGGTTCCCCTGCCGCTGAGAAAGCACCGCTCCCACCCCTGTGGAGGAAGCGTCCACCTCCACGGTGAATGGCACGTCTGGATCTGGATGGGTAAGGATGGGAGCGGTGATGAAGGCGTCCTTGAGACTTTCAAAGGCGGTGGTGGCTTCGGGAT
Source organism: Semotilus atromaculatus (assembly GCA_031834385.1). NCBI lineage: Eukaryota > Metazoa > Chordata > Actinopteri > Cypriniformes > Leuciscidae > Semotilus > Semotilus atromaculatus. Next base: position 12,097,542 of record JAULUF010000038.1, on the reverse strand, counting down.
TCCAGGACAGAGACTTGGGCCGGGTCTTGAGGAGTGAAGTCAGAGGAGAGCTGAGAAGACTGTAGTTATGGATGAATCTGCGGTAGAAGTTTGCAAATCCTAGGAACCGCTGTAGTTCTTTGATGGTGGTAGGTTGAGGCCAGGTCCGGATTGTGTCCACCTTCCTCTGGTCCATTTGGATACCTCGTTTGTCAATGATGTAACCGAGAAAGTGAACTGTAGAGGTGTGGAACTCACATTTCTCTAGCTTCAGATAGAGTTGTTGCTCCCTGAGACGCTGGAGAACCTGCTTTACATGGTGTCGATGTTCGGTGAGGCTCTTGGAGAATATCAGGATATCGTCGATATACACGACAACAAACTGTTGGAGGAAGTCCCGGAGTATTTCATTCATATAACCCTGGAAGACCGAAGGAGCATTGGACAATCCATAGGGCATGACCCTGTACTCATAGTGCCCTGAGGGCGTCACAAAGGCCGTCTTCCATTCGTCCCCTCTACGGATACGAATTAAATTATAGGCACTTCGTAAGTCTAGCTTGGTGAATATGCAGGCATCACGGAGTTGTTCCAGGGCTGAGGGAACCAGAGGAAGGGGATAACTGTACTTGATGGTCTGTGAATTGAGAGTCCGGTAGTCGATACAGGGCCGCAAGCCTCCGTCCTTCTTTGCCACAAAAAAGAAACTGGAAGCGGCAGGGGAAGTAGAAGGACGAATGAAATCCTGGCGAAGTGCCTCCTTGATGTACTCCTCCATGGCCTTCTGCTCGGGGATGGACAGAGGATAGACTCGACCCTTGGGTAGAGTCGCCCCAGGTAGCAGGTCGATGGCACAGTCCCATGGCCGATGAGGTGGTAGTTGCGTTGCCAACCGCTTGCTGAACACATCCTGGAACGCCCGGTACTCAGGAGGAATCTCTACCTTCATGTCAGACTCTGGGCTCTCGACGGTAGTGGAATTGATGGCGATAGATGAAGTGGGAGAACTGAAATGATACGAATGAGGAACCTTGATCACGGGGGCTAAACAGGATTGATGACAGGAGGTACCCCACTGGACAATCTCACCGGTACTCCAGTTTATCCGAGGTTCGTGTTGGAGCAACCATGGGCGTCCCAGGATGATGTCCACGGTGGATCCTTCCAACACCAAAAACGAGATCTCTTCTGAATGCAGGCAGCCTATGCGGAGCGTCAAGGAGGGAGAGAAGTGACAAATAATACCACTACCCAGCGGCTTACCCAGGATGGTGTGAATCTCTAAATTCTGGGAACAGCGTCTTCTCTTGACATTGAGCCTTTGTAGGAGGTTGTGAGAGATGAAGTTGCTTGCCGACCCGGAATCGATGAGAGCTTGTGCTGGAACAGTAGAACGGGAAGTTACCAGACAGACAGTGGTACGGGTCAGAGATGCAATCTTGGGAGTAAGTTGGATGGTACTCACCGCTGGGCGTGAAGGTCGAACTGGACAGTTAGAGATGACATGTCCTTCTCCCCCACAGTACAAGCACAGACGATTAGCCCATCTTCTTTGACGTTCCGCTGGTGTCAGTCGCTGTGTATCCACCTGCATAGGCTCTGGTGTTGGAAGGGCGGCAGATGGTACTAGAGGCGGAGGATGCAAAGCGGGTTGGAAAGACGGGCAAGCAGTTAGTCGTTGGGAGACTCGGATCGATTTCTGGATGAAGCTCTCTAACCCCACGTTATCTTCATGTATAACCATTAATGAACGAATTTCAGGATCCAGGCCTTGACGGTAGGCTGTGAGGAGAGCCACTTCATTCCAACCGCTTGCCACAGCGAGTGTGCGAAACTGCAGGGCATAGGATCCCACCGATCGCGTGCCTTGTCGAAGTTTAAAGAGCTGATCATGAACAGTGAGAACAGACGTGGTTTGACCAAACACTTCCTTGAAATGTCGAATAAATGCAGATAATGACCTGGTTACGGGAACTTCGGCTTGCCACAATGCTTGAGCCCACTGTAGAGCTCGACCGGATAGGAGGGAGATTATAAACGCGATACGCGCTCGATCGTTGGGGTAAAGATGGGGTTGCATCTCGAAGTGAAGATTACACTGAAGGATAAACCCGCTGCAATCCTCCGCCTCGCCGCAGTATGTCGCTGGTCGGGCCATGGGACTGGCAGAGGCAGCAGGAGAAGAAGTGGCGGGTGCTGTGGGAAGTGATTGACGGACTGCGTTCACCAACTCAGCGAATGGATCCGTGGCAGTCGTGCTCTGCATTGAGATGGTCTGGTCTTCTGTCACATCCATAGAAAGGCAGACCAGGCAGATGTAAGCAAGATAACAAGTTTATTGAAGTGCAGAGTGCGATGCAGGAACACTTGAGTGCGATGGTGACACAGAACATAGAACACTTAACTGACGGTGCAACAATGTCCTTTGCAGAGTACAGACGAATACGATGACAAGGGAAACACTGGACGATGAACGAAGGAAACCTCAGGACCATAGAAAGTATCTTCAGCATAGGATTCAGGTAAGAAGAGTCTGTAGCGTCGAGCGACGAGACCAGACACTGAGGTGCAGGAGACTGTGACTGAAGTAGTGAGTGCAATCATGACGTGCAGGTGTTGGTGATCAGAATTCAGGTGACTGTGATCTGGTGTAACGATTGGGTGCAGTGGACGGGAGTGATGACGTGGATGGCTCCGTGACACAGGGGGTACAAATTGTTTCATATGAGTTATTAGCCTACACTGGTAACACTTTACAATAAGGTTCATTAGTTAACATTAGTTAATGTATTAACTAACATGAACTAACAATGAACAAAACATTTGTTACAGTATTTATTAATCTTTGTTAATTAGTTAATAAAAATACAGCTGTTCATTGTTCATGTTAGTTCACAGTGCATTAACTAACTAATACAACCTTTGAGTTTAATAATGTATTAGTAAATGTTGAAATTAATATTAACTGAGATTAATAAATGCTGTATTGTTAGAATACTAAATACATTTTCCATTCTGTCCAGGAAAATTTATTATTACAGAGTTTTTTCATTTATTCTGGAAAACATACACACAATGTCATCAGATATAAGCACATTCCAATATGTTTTGTCACGAAAGGGTGAATGGTATTTGAGAAAAGGCGTCTACATATTACTGGCATAGCCAAATCAAACCTTTCAAATGTAAGAAACATTTGTGGAAGGTCACTTTGACGGTACCTCTTAAAGTGTTATTTTACTTAAATTAAGTACAACGATAAAGTTTTAAAATGATCCAGTACAGATAATAGCATTCTCATTATTTTTTGTAATATTCTATTAATGTAATATTAAGTCTTACTAGACAGAACTCACTAAATGTTATTTTAAGGCTATCATTGTTATAATAGAAATGTTTGTATAGAGTGAAAAAAGTCAAAATGGTCAATAAATTAGAAGTTAAGGTATTTTGCCTTTGTATGACCTATTATTGTTTTGCAGATAATGCAAAGGCAGAATACAGTAACTTCCGAATAAGGGTCAAAGGTCAAGTTTGAGCTCAGTTTTTTTTTTTGTAGATAAATATATTCATTATGACAACTACTTGGCAAAATTTCAGTGTCCTACCTATCATACAATTGGCTGGACAACAAAAAAACTTTAAAGTAATTTTTCTCAGTTTCACACTCTGGTGAGTTAAGGTCTTTTGCCTTTGTAGGGCAGACTAGTAGTGACGTCATAGGCTGTCGCCGGTCAATATCGATTGCCGTGATTGGATAGCTTTTCATACACCAGTTCATGTGGAGGGCGTTCCACATAGCGTCACTGACGCAGTGTCTCATTCCCTGTTCTCAGGTAACAGAGGTTACAGTCGTAACCCGGATGTTTTGTACAAAGAAATCTCACTCAGATACGCTGTCAACTTAAATATCTTCCATATTTTAACAGTTTGCTTTTAAAATGGTAAATATCCACCACAAATCTGTTCCATAAATCTGTTTAGTACAATATAAAAGCTAATTATTCTATTTATTTAGTTGTCTTTACCATATGACTCTAAATATTTTCCTTCACATAGTGTAAATGTGTTGTGTTTATGCATAAAAATATAGCTGCCTTTGTATTTTATGAAGGAGTCCCTCACAATCCTATTTTGCGATCCATGGTATCTAAAAGTGTCTTTTGAATTTAGAAAATGTTTAAGTCTACTTGCTGCCTTAATTTTTTTATTCAAATAAAAGTGGGTTCATTACCAACTGTGGTGAGTTCATTAGACCTTTTGACCACTTTGATTTGAATGATTTTCATTTTTTATTTAAACAGTTGAAGCTAGTGTGCAAATTATACCATGACTTTCAACAGGGTCAACTGTTTTAAAATATTTTTTAATGGCATTTAAATTACATGTAATATATGTTTTACCATTACTGAACATTGAATCCCCCAGTTAAAATGTAATAAAAAAAAGAAAAAAAGAATAGATTTCACCAAGACCAAGGTTTATATATTACCACATGAACCACAATTTTACAGAGAGGAGAAAATAACAAAAATTACTGTGGCAAGTTTAACATTAACATTAACAAAACTATAGCAGCGGGAGATCTGTCCTCTTGCAGCAATGCCACCCAGTCTGACAGGCACTAAGGTCAATGCCCCATCCAGTGCCCGCAGCAAACCATCTCCACCTGATGTGTCACGCTCTGCGTCACACACTAAGACACGTGTAAGCCATGTGCCTGAGACAGAATCTGGATGCTTTCTAGGAACATACTTGCTGCTCTCCCTCATTTTTTCACTCTGATTTTATGATTCTGTTTTCTTTTTTGGTGCATCGTTTTCTCTCCTTCTCTGTTTTTCTTTCTCTGTTTGAAGCATAACTATCATTCAATCTAAAAATGTCAAAAATAAAAACAAGTTACACTGCCAGTGTAACCTTGAACTACCTTAAAACTCGAGCCTGTCGATGTATATTTAATAAGGTGAAATATTTGCGGCAATGCACTATCTGCCCTTTGCTGGGTAGACATGTCACCTTGGATAAGCAATTTCTAGGTGATGTCAGCACCAGAGTGCCACTAAATCTAGGCATGCTCACTGAGCCCCACTCCATATAATATGTCTGTAGGTCAGATTGCACCAAAACCTACATGGACACATTCACATTGATTTTGCCGTGAATACATGGTTAGTCTAAAGGACTTTCCGGCACATTTCTATAAATTATACACCCATATAGCCATCAGTAAATGTGAGCTGTAATGAGAGGTTACATGTTTAAATGTTTATACAAACATCAGCATCTGCTAGTTAAAGGTGACACATTATGCCCCTTTTCACAAGATGTTATATAAATCTATGATGTCCTCAGAATGTGTATGTGAAATTTTAGCTCAAAATTATAGCTTGACCATTTTTGTGTGTGTCCCTTTAAATGCAAATGAGCTGCTGGTTACCAGGGTTACCAGGACAGCTGTGGAAATTTTTTGCCCAAATATTGTTCTGTGCTCGTCTGTGCAGCCAATCACAGAACAGTTTACATGCTTTGCTCGAACTTTTGCCATTGCGTTAGAACTGGTTACACTGTTGTCGCTTTCGAAAACCAAACGGCAACACCGTGGGTGGACACGCAATTTCGAGTTTATATATCGCAAATCTGACTTTATATCACAAAATTCCAAGTTTATATCTCGCAATTCTGACTTTATATCTCTCAATTCCGAGTTTATATCTTGCAATTCTGACTTTATTTCTTGCAGTTCCAAGTTTATATCTCACAATTCTGACTCTTTTCTCAGAATTGTGAGATATATAAACAAGCATACAGCACAGCCCACCAGCTACTACTACATACAAAATTTCTTGTCAAACCACACTTAACAAGAGCAGGATGCATTACACTTACATGCATATCACATTACACGATATTTTCTTGCATTTAAAAGCAGACAGAGCAAAAACAAAAAAGGGTCTTGAGATGTAAGCAATTTTGCAAATGTGTTCATGGTGCAACATGTACGGAGGCACATGACATGCGGTGGGGACTTTTTTTTCTTCTTGTGGCCATGAATGAACTAAATTAAAACAAAGTAACAAATGAGTACAGTGCGGCCATGATTTACATAAAATAAGGGAACAAACGTTGCCACAAATGAATAAGTTGTGGGAACAAATTCTTAATTCATGGCCACAGTATCTATTTTTTCTTCAGCATTTCATGTGCTGGACTACGTAACCATGCACTCTCAGAAAAAAAAAGTACAAAAGTAGCTTTTCAAAAGATACAAAAATGTACTTTGTAAGTACTGATATGCACCCTTTAGCGGTAAATAAGGTACAAAGGTGTACCTTTGAAAGGGTACCGCCCAGTGACATCTTTTTTGACAATAAACCGCAAATAATGCAGATGGAATGCAAACACACATTCTGTTTTAACATACCCTAAGTCTGCTTCAGAAAGACTGACAACTAAATTGCCAAATGGATTATTGTGGACTGTAAATGCAATTAATAGAAATTCACTTAATTAATGAATCAACACCGACACCCCTTATAATAATTTAGTGTGCAGGAGTCTAAGAAAGAGAGATACAATGGTTAAGATCAATTTTGAGAAATATTAACTACAACTGAAATGGCGGCTGAAATGAAGCCCATGTTCATACTAAAAAGAGGTAGATAGCTTATATACATTGTGGACTGTGATAAGTTAATGCAGTAATGTTACGTAATGTAAGTGTCCTTTGCTCTGCATCAGATAGGACAGGTAAATGATAAGCTAAATAATACTCAGATGGGTTGGTTTACAACAAGGCTCTATCATTTTGAAACAGTTTAATAGACTCTCAGTACCTGTACCTAATACCGTCGAGCAAAACTCACATGTGCCGTATGTCAACATGATAGAAAGGGGAAGGATAAATAGGTGGAGAAGCTCTGGTTGCAATAGCACTCTTATCTGACTCTAGACACCACAAATAGACTGAGTCAGAGAGACCACAGGAGGGCCGGTTACATAACACAGAAGGGAGAGATGGGATAGCTGCAGATTGCCTCTCTACCCCTCTGTCTTCAAGGATGATTCCATCGCAACATATTCATTCTGAATCACGCTGCACTTTTAATGAATCCTAACATTGGAGCACAAGCTCAAACAAAGAAGAGCCCAACCAAATACACTCCAGGCTTTTAAATATTTCCCCATATTTTCCATCCTGGAGGATTGTCGGATGAACTCCAGCCTAGTTGTACTATACTGTGCTAACACTGTGCCTCCTTGTTGGAGGTATAGTAAAGCAAGACTGCCAATGAAGGTAAATACACAGCATCATCCGCTCCTCTCATAAATATTTAGGCACTGGGACAGGCCTTTGGTACGTCTCGCTTTGTTTTAACAGAGTGGAGGAAAATACAGCTTGGGCTTTGCTCTAGACACCCAGCACCAGGCTTTTAAATTCCAACCTTTTCAGAAAAAAAAAAAAAAAAAGGAAGAAAGACATAAATTGTACCAGGTTCTGATCGGAAGTTCCCCTAAAAAAAAATATATATATATTGTGGTGTAGTGGTTTATATTTCTTTTTTTATTGCCTTTATAATTACCTTTTGAAGATCTGGAGCTATTTAAAGTGCTACCATAAACAACAATAAAGGGTTTCTTTATTTGATGGTGAATACTATTTTCCTATAGATTTTCCCCTAAGTGAAAAATCCCAGTGCGAAATGAGGTTTGAAAACAAAAACACCACACATTTCTTGTTATCTCCTTGCATGTTGCTTCTTGTATACTGTGAAATCCCCTGTTTAATTAGTAGTTGTACAACAAGGTGAGAAGTATCACTATTAGAACAATGCTGTAAACACACCAAAAAACAAAACAAAAAAAAAGGGAACATGAGACACTTATCTTAGCTTTTTTCTAACCCTACTCCACAGGCTTTTTACTGTAAATTATTATTATTATTTTTTTTTGGCACAGAGTTGACACCGCATCAGTCTGTGGACTCATCTTTGGTGTATTTAGCCTCATGGGAGCTGCCCACACCCACAGACTTTTATAGGGAAACCTAACACATTTCTTGAGGAAAAACAGCCAATTTCTGTGAGGTTCCCTGCCAAAGAACACACTGGTAATGACCAGCCTCCAATGAGGTGAAGCTGCCCCTTGGAGCACATCTCCCTTTGCCAGTCTTCGGGGATCAGACAGGAATTCTTTCCATTTAGCACATCCAGACAAGCTTTTACGTTAAACCTCAAGTCTGTCTCATGCATACGGAACTGGCTGTCAGATCTTAATCTCTGTCTTTGGCTAACTACGGGAGTCTCCTGGGATAAGTCTCTAGCATATGTGACAACAATTCAAAGGCAGATGACCTAGTACTAGATCTTTGGGTACTCTCTAAAACTGCAGGCTGACTAAAGCCAGCCTGCAGGATCCACTGCAGTACGTATTGTCATAAATAAATAACCAACTGGCTAGACAAAGTCAGAAAAAAAGAAGAAGGTAAAAAAAAACAGCCTTGACTTTTCTAATTTCAGTCTAAGAATGATATAAATTTGAGCTGATATGTGAAATGCAACATTATGTAGTTCCTTAAAATTGACATGAAACGGAAGGTGTGACTCTTGTCTTCCCTATTGTGACGTATTGTTATTAGAGAGAAACGGCTTCTCGAATAAGACAAAATGTAGGGCGGGACTTGGTCTTGTCCATCTGGAATTGATTGGATGGTTGGATCGTAGTGGTTTGCTATTGCTGATTCATGAGAGTGACAGGTTGTTGTCAGGGTTCTGTCACTTCTGTCTAGTTTATTTCTTGGTTTTGTGACAGAGCTCTGACACTCCTGTTTTGTCATGTCTTTGTGTGTGCTCTCTTGTCTGTATGCCTTGTTACATGTGCGGGGCGTGGTGTTTGGATCCCGGCACGTCGCTCTAGTTTGGTTTCGGTTCTGCGTCAAGATTCGGACTTTCATGTCCACGTGTTTGTATTGTGTTGTGAGCGCACAGGATGAGCTTACGCTCGTTCTCGTGTGCTCCGTCTTGTCGTGTCAGCGTGCGGTTTCGAGTTCGCTCGAACCATACGCTCTTCTGTCCGCATGTGTTGTTGTGTTTTGTGTAGCATGCGGTTCGTGTTTACATCGGCCCTGTGCTTTCATGTCATGTTTTGTCTTCTGCTGTATGGCACACAGCTTGAGTTTTACACTAGCTGTGTGCTTTCATATTGTCATGTTTTGTGTGAACACGTGGCTTGTGATTTGTTTTACTGGCCATGTGCTCTCCTGTCAATTTGTCTTGCCCCGCCCATCTTGTTACCTGATTATTGATTAATTTGCCCCACCTGTCCTCACTCGTTACCTGCTTTTGTTTGCTCTCCCTGCTATTCTCCTTGCGGTTTCAGTCCTGTGCTGGTTCGTTGTCATAATTCTAGCCTGTTATGTTCCTCCTGTGTTTTGTCAAGTCAAAGTCGAAGTCAAGTCGTTTTCCCCTGCGGGGTAGTTTTTGTTTGTATTTTATTTTATTTTTATTATTAATAAAAAAGCACTTGAGTCCTCGCTACTCCTACCTAACAAAAACCTGACACAGGTTACATCATCGAAGAAAAAAAAGAGCAGAGATGGCAAATGTGAGGGGAAGTTATTTTGATTAAAGATTACTAAGGCACATGGAAAAAATAATTATGTGCCCAGATAAATAATTTATAATAAATAATGCAACATTCCATAAAAAATACAGTATATAATAAACGCTGACCTATTAATACCAAGTGCACAGTTTCTCATTTTATTTGATCTAAATAAGGGTCCACTGAATCTAAAGCTGTATTGATAAGTCATGGCTGAACTATTTTAGAACCTACATTCTATTGATTATTCCTTTTTTTTTTTTTCATTAAAGTCCCAATAAAGTTTTTGTTGAGCAACTTCAGCGTTTCTTCCAAAACGTATTCCACTTATTCGCTCCAATTTCTACTCACTCCAACTATGCTGTTTTGTGTATGTTGCATCTGTTTTGCCTTTCAACCCAAAGTCCTTAGATATAGTATGGCTAGCATACAGATCTTCTTAAAGTTGCTTGATCAGTTTTCATTTTTGCATTTAGCTCTTTCCTTATACTAAACTCACTGAAGTGCTCTGAATCCTTTCATCGTTCATTCAAACTGCTTACCTTCTGCAAAATTTGCAATTGCGAAAGCAAAATCTGTCACTTAGGTGATTCAGCTTGTTCAGATCCGAAGAGTTTTTGTTTGGGTGGGAGATCGCTCTACACAAACGGCCAATTATGTCACTGCCAATCTGACTTCAGTGTTAGCCAATTGTGATTGATTAAAGCAGGGCTTTACTCTTATTTTATAGCGGTATCATTATGTTTATGGGCCTAACATGTTTTCATAGAGATTATACTACAGTACTGAACATAAAGAGACAAAGACCCATCCGACCCAAAGCATCAATAACATCATACAAAGCAAACGGAACAAATCAACTAAAACTACGAGATCACAATACAATTAGCGGTCAACTCCTGGTCAGATAATAATGGTGAAAACACCATTGAAGTGAAAATCAATGGCAGGAATAACTGCCTTGGGTTAATGTGGTATAAATAAACTCACTGATAAATCATATTCCAATATATTAAATACCTGCAATCATTTTGTTGCTTAGAAAAAAATATTTAATCAAAAAAGTTACATTTAAATGGCTGTCATAGGAATAACAGGGAGTGTGATGATGTAGTTAGGGCAGGGGCAAACTATGTGTTTCATTTTACAGTTCCAGTCTCTCTCTCTCTCTCTCTCTCTCTCTCTCTCTCTCTCTCTCTCTCTCCTCTCTCTCTCTCGGCAATTCCCTTCCGTCTCTTTTTCTCTTTGCATGCTAAAGGAGTGCAGATTCTCACGAGAGCCGACTAAAGAAGGTATCAACTCTGTAATTGGTTTACATGCATAATCTGCAAACAAACCGAATAAGATGGAAGACAAGGATCAGTGTGGAATCCTTGAGTATTTAACCTGTGTAGCCTGAAATTAAAAAAATGCCAAAGACAGTTATATATATATATATATATATATATATATATATATATGTGAACAAAGAATTTTCATGTGATTCATACCAAATTTCTGTTTTAGATTTATGTTGACATTTTTTTACATTCACATTTTATCAGCCAACAGAAATTAAAATGTCCTAAAATTTGCATAGAAGTATCACTCTCCTGAGTTATATAGGTTTCATAAATACAGTGTGCACGAGAGCAGCACTGAAGACAAAATAAAACACGTTGAGTTAACAGGCAATAATAAAACCTAGTTTCCTCAGCATAAGTGTAAAAAGTGTAATAGTCTTCTATATGAATATTTCCTTTAAAAAAATGTTTTGTGTCCATTAAGAACAGCACATATTGATTATGATCTCATATTTAACTCTTGTCTTGTAGCGCAAATGCCTCTAGTTTGTGGTGTACTTTTAGATTCTACGCTTTTTTACAACGACAATTACATTTGTGATGAGACTGCACTTGGAAAACAGCAATCTTCATGGTGGCACATTGGTTGTTCAAAATAGGTGTATGTGTGTGGTCCTGGTAAACCCTACATTATGGGGACACAATTTTTTTTGGAGTGTGTAAAAGGCTTCCAGGCTCGAGGTTTAATTCCACTTTGTTGCGTTCCTCCTTGCTGGCTAATTAGTTTGCTCATACCCTTGATAACAGATTATAATCTCATTTCATAGTCATTTCAGTGCTACAACTAATCTATTCCTAATCTCCTCAAACACTGTAATCTAGACAAACACGGCAAGCCCTTTCATGTGATAGGTTTCGAATACTCTCAGCAGCCAATCTTCATACAGCCCATTTTTTACTGTGATTCATGCTTAGAGTGAGAGGAAATTAAATATATCTTATTGAAGGCCAAAGGAGTGTCGTTTCTTTCGAAACTCCAGTAAGGTGGATTTTTTTTTTTTGGTCAAGTGAATAAGTATTGTCTCGGCCTAGCATACCTTCAGAGGAAAGAGAGAGTGAGACTGGAGAAAGTTTCCTTCCTTAAATTGTCGAAGAATCATTTAAAAAAAAAAAATCTCAGTGCAAGTGAGGAAGGAGAAAGTCAAGGCGCTTAACAGATGGAGATAAAAACACAATTGACTTATCAACAAACGCTCTGACAAAGTACTACAGCATCATTCTGTGGTTGTAGCCCACCCTTCATATTTTCCCAAAGCCCTTCACAACAGCCCAATGGATTTGAGAGCTTAAATGTCACTCATCAGATCAGTGTCATTTGCATTAAGCGTCCTAAGCACAAAACAATACGTATGTAGGCCAACGAGTGGGCTTCACTCAATCCAATTAAGTGCAATGAATGAAGTCTCAAGATATTTGAGATTTGTATTTTCATACATTAAATAACAATCGGCCCCACTGGTGATTTGTGAAGCCATTTGTGTGGGCTTGGCACATCTGGAGCCTGGTAGCATTTTTATTGATAATGTTGTGGATGGTTCTTTTCTCTCAAGGCATGTAAGTGACTGCAGGTGGACTAAAGTAATACGACTCTCCTTGTCTGTGTCTTATTATGTATTGAAGTGATAAGGCCATCGTGATCACTTCATAGGCCTGTCATATGCAGTGGATTCAGAAAGCAGAAAGGGTTTTTATTTGATTTGATTTACTTTTTCACTGCCAAAGGTACTTCAACACAGAGGTAAGGGTTACTTAAGTATAAAGAATACTTATGTCAATGTGATATTTCAGTTTATATATATATTGCTTTTGTGTACAGGGTGTAGATTGATGTGATGTGTAAGCGTTTTAAGCTTAAGGTCGCAACATAACAAAATGTGGAAAATTAAGAGAAAGTCTGAATACTTTTTGAATTCACTCTAATTTAAACAAAAGAAACATCTTGATATAGTTCATTCAAAACTGAAAATTCTATCATCCTTTCCTCATCCTCATGTCGTTTCAAACCCGCACAATGACATAATCACTCACTGCTTAACCACCAGAGTATGATGCATCGTTGTTGAAACTAACTAGCGACTGTTTCCCGAAACCAGTCGCACCTCTGTCGTTTGAATCACACTAGTTTGACAATATAGGACTGTCATGAATGACGTCACATGCAGGTGGTGGAGTAATAACTTCTGCTAATCAATTCAAGACTGCAATCAATGTATTCAATATTACTATTGTTAATTTACATGAACATTAGAAAGCCTTTTTTAATTACATTAACATGCAGTATTTGGCGTACGCTTTACTCATGTATAAATGCGGTTCATTCAGTCAGCAGCTTTCTCAATGTACAATTTTTTTTTCTGACATGCTGCTGTATCGAACGGAGTATTACTTCAGTGTTTTTTTGTTCCCTTTTTGATTCATTGCTGGTTATCTCATACGTCATACTCTGGGTTCCCTTGCACATTCATACACATGCACACTCCTCAAAATGGCACTGGTTGTTGACATGGTAAAATGTATAGATTAAAATGTATTAATATTTAAATGGGATGAAAAATATCGTGCCCTTGCTTATTATGCCCAAAAGCATGATCTATTTAAGTCCACATGTAATTTCACATAGAAACTATGCTTCTAAACCACACCGCATTTTATGAATGTTCATTGGAACTATGGTACCAACATTCTTCATAATATTTTCCTTTATGTTCCGTAGAAGAAATAAAGATTTGAAATTACACGAGGCTGAGTGCATGTCAGGATTTTCATTTTGGGTTTTGTCCTTCTTGGATTTTTGTGACTGACCTTGATCAAAGTGAAATTGTATAATTGCGAGTATAAGGATACCTGTAGTTTAGCACCTGTTACTTAGGACTAGTTAAAGTGGATTATCCTTTGACTTTGACCTTTATCAATGCATGACTCAGAAGTTGTAATTTTATATACTGTACAATGCTATTTCTATTCATGTCAAACTATTGTTGTAATGCTGCTGATAGACACACACACAAAAAAAAATGTTCCTTCCAATTATTTATAAAAAATAGCCATAGACATAATCTATGGATGAACAGCAGCAGTATAGGCACATTTCATCTCTAGCGTTCCGTCTGTTGGGCATTTGCACTAGATCTAATCTTGTTAGTGCAGATTTAATGAACTGAAATGCCCAGATGGTTGCTAAAGAGAAATGCGAACAGTCTGATTTGCTCACATAAGGCAAGGATAGCTGGCTGTACTCTTTATTTCCTGGCTAAACGTCTTGTTGATTCTATAAATAGATTTAAGGTCTGTACCACACAGGTTAGTTAGAGATGACTTACATGTACAGTAATCCATGTCAGGTTGTGAATGATTATGTATTGTGACACGGCTTGTGCTCTCAATTTCATTCCCTTCCCTTCACCACATTCACACAGTATGAAAGAAAAATCAATTAAATAAGCAATTTTTTTTCTTTTATAACAATTATAGGCATAGATTTGGGAAAGAGAGGTTCAAAAACCTTGCCACTGCTTTCTATGTCTCAACCATGGCAGCTTAGTTAACTCATATGTGCACCAGGTTGACTGTGTTATTATGAGATATTAAATAATTATAATATTGCAGTATTTTTGTTTTCTATGCAAATGCCCTCCCTACAAAATGATGCCAATTGTTCTATATTAATTGATTGATAATTTTTTCATATCGCAATATACTGTATTTGTAATGGAATTCTTTTCAATCTGTGCACAGCAGATACTGCTGTTAAATACCTGGCAAACTTGTACAGTACTTCCCTTTGTATCTTTGTTTTTATTTGCTCGGTGTTGCTTGTTTTTTTTTTATTACTTAAAAAGTACTATTACTGAAAAAAGTTACCTGTCATTGTAGTCATTTATTTATTTATTTGTATCTATGTTTACCTTTAAAAAAAAAAAGAAAAAAAAAAGGAGTGTTTAATTATAGTTTTTGATGTTACATAAAAACTGGTATTGAGAATCCTGTATTTTAACTGGTATTGGGATTGACTACTGAAATGTGACAACCCTAGTCAGGACTACCTAAAGTAAACACTAAATTTAAGCTATTTACACTATAAAATGTCATTTCTTTTAAATGTCAATTTAATGGCATGATTGAAAACAGATTATGTTGAATATGTTGCTCTAAAACAGCTACCATAAATATTATCCACTGATCAAGGCTAAACGAAACTGCTCCCTCAGCTCTTTGTGTCCGCTTCCTACTCTCAGTTGCGAAAGGTTACTTTCGCAGAGCCTTATAAATCAACAATCTTTCAATGGTGTGAGTTTAATTTTTAAGGTTTCAAGGGTGTTATTCATCTCTTTGGAGTAATAAGGAAATTTCTCTCTGGCTATCGATGACAGTGTAAATCAGATCATCAATTTTATATTGACATCCTAATAAAAATAGGATGACACACAATGCCGTATAACCATCACGATCATATGCGGCAAATAAAACACACACTGTAGAGTTCATAAGTGTCTTTGTGTATGTTCCATTTCTGTACACCATATTTTAGTTCCCATACGTAGGCCTACATGGTCGACCAGTGCAGGACACTGGCAGTAATGAAATGGGTGCAGAGTGAAAACCCCTAATAAATGCTTCTTCTCTTTTCTCAAGTGCAGGCCAATTATCTTAATGTGCTGCCATAATATCACTTTACAGGCGTCATGCTGCAACCATCCCAGTGAGGAGATGATTAAATGTTGCCAAATTCCAGTAATTTCACTTCAAAACTCTAAATTCTGCAACCTGCAGCCATGTTCAAGAATCAGACCCAGCTCCAAAAAATAATTGTATTTTTAATTGTATAATTGTAATTGTAATAATTGTATTTGTATACAAAAAATAGATGTATTTTACTTGAAAACAAGACAAAAATACTGAATAAGAAAAGTATGTTGTGCAATGTTCAAAAAAATTATTATGAAATGTATAGATTGCTAACAAGACATCACCTTAGTTTTCAGTTTCACTGCAGTTTAAAAGCACTGTGCCCTGAAAATGACTGGAGAAAAAAAAGCTTACCAAGCTTTTTTGACACCACTAAATAGTTCTGACATCCATGGCCTGACGACAATTGAATTGAAAGAGTTAACATCGCAAGAGAAGCGATCATGCCTAAACAGAACACCAACTGCAGCAACTATTATGTCTCAAGTGCAACGTTAAGTGCTAAGGAGAATTTTTAAGGGCTCCCGAGGGACCGCAGCCCCTTCTGCAAGATTCCAACATGCCCTCGTTTCCAGTGCTGATGATTCTCAGGGGGGATCGAGACTTAGGGATCCAAACTCCTCAGCGTGCTACAACCCTTGGACGAAATCCGACTCCACGATATCTAGTGACTCAGCATTCAGGCAGGGCAAGGCAAATTCCAAGACATTTTTTTTCATGGCATCTTGTCACTACACCACTAATAGCAGGTGGAGACAGCCTGATTATCCACGAAGCCCCTTCTCAGGCCTGTGTGTCATTGCCGATGGTCTATGTTCCTTGCTCATTACAAAGGAAGTTAGTTAAAGTCATTAAAAACAGCCTCAGGTGCAAAGATAGAGGCACTTGATTAGACCCAGCATGTCTGCTCTTAGCTCCCATGCTAGTAAGGTGACTTTCATTTTTAAAAAAATTTTTTTTTTTTTACCTTTAGTCTTAATACTGCATCACATTTTATGATGCCATATTCAAAGAAGATAAAGAGCCTCTGTTTTTCTTCTTTACAGAAACAAACAGGGTCATAGTTCCTGAGACCTCCGCTTCTCCAACTCAATGGGATACAAGTGTAATTCACACAGTGCTTTGCTCCTTTTTTGCACCTTCCCAGTTTCAACAAATGAAATGCAGCTTTGTGTCCCACTGAGGATGCACAAATTTGATTATTGCATATCTAATACAACCACAAAGAGAAATCTAATAAACATTACAGCACAACAGAGAAAACACAAGAAGATACTGGATGTGATCGTGTTTGTCTAGCTTTGCAGAGACAAATGGGATATTATCTGATGATCTAACATAAAATAGTGCACAGCTGAGAGTCTGTTTGAGAATTAACCTGCAACTGTGAATCCCAGTGGTTTTGAAATATTGAAATGAGCCAAAAGACTGAATGAGATGCAATATTACTCAGCTTCATTTAACTGTTTTTGTGCCATGTATATGAAATATAGTTTAAAAGTATCATACAAATAGGTCATATGAGTCATGATTCAAAGTCTTCTGAAGCAAGTATAGTAGTTTTGCATGATAAACAAACCAGAATTTAAATAATTTACTGAAAATCTTGACATTTTCCCTCCATCCAGCTATTTTTGGTATGTTAATGAAAGCTACTGAGAGAAATTTCAATGTTTGATTGATTAACATCATTCTTTTGAGTCTAATCTTTTCAACGAATCATGGATCCAATTCACAAAGCCGGTATGAATGACTGATCTGATTCTTCAACTCAGTTATCTGGTTGCAAGACTGTAAGTGAATAAAAAGTACATTTCAGTCTCTTCCTCACAAAAGCTAACACATTGTATTTCTTCAGAAGATTTGAAATATAGCACAATATTAATATGGCCTACTTATGATACCTTTATGCTTTTTTGTAGCGTTTTCCCTAAGGCCGTGTATCCACCAAAGAGTTTTTTTTTCCCCAAGGCTAGCATATTTTGTTTTCAATGGGAGCGCTGCGTTTTTAAACTCATTTTTCCGGTCGCCAAGAATGTTCAACTTTGGGTAATACTCAGCGCTTATCACTGTCACTTTTTTACCCAATCACAGTGGAGGAGGGGTGGGACAAATCCCACAGCGACCAACCGTCACATTCTGCTTGTACAACGATAACAAATGACAACACCAAGCAAATCTCTCCATCCAAAACTAATCCCAGAGCAAGTACATCATATTGTGTTAACATTTTTATATTCAAAAACAAACTTTTTGCTAAATCATATACTAGTAATAGTTCAGTGGATATTCCGTATCAGCACATGTAGCGTCTCAACTGGAAAGCGATCTCAAACACCTGCAGCAAGGCATTTTCAGAAGAACGTTGGTGGTTTCAGCTGGCTAAAAATGATTTGGTGGTCAAAAGCCATAATTCACTTTCATTATATTGAAAAGAATGCCCAGGATATTCTTCTAAAAACTTTTGTGCTCCACAGAAAATGTAATATAATTGTAGGTTTGGAAAGACATATTATTATTATTTATTTTGTGATCTATCCCTATACTTTGGCAAATTTGTCACTCTTACATGAGCACATCCAGCATGTGTGTGTGTTCTTATATAGACATCTTTGTGATGCATGGATATGTTGGAGTCTCTACTGTACTGTACATTAAACGTGGATCCAGCTCAACCATTCTTCCATGTTTACTGTCAGTGCTCATAAACCATCCTGACACACATTCCCAAAACATGGCACATGCTTTTTAGGTACCGGAATGGAGGAAGCACTTGAGGCATGTGAAACATGTCAATAACAACTCGGACAGAGCTCCTTCTACTTCTCAAAAGACTTTAGCTTTGCCAAACACGGCTTTGCAACAAAGTGCAGGAGAGTAGAACACGTTGGCTGTGGGAATACAAAAAGCCTTATTCAGATGACTTGTGACATCAATAAAGTGGGTTAATGGGAGGCTGGACACAGTGAATTGCTATAAAAGCAGCACTTTTTGTCCTCAACCACCCAATCGTTTATCGTTCAGCTGATGAACATGGGTGGGGATTTGACCCAACAATTACCCCACTGGCCTTGCTATTGCTCTATAGAACAAAGTAGGAAATCTAGGTCATTACTGCAGTCTGGGTAGTGACAACTTCCCCATTACAAGCATTCATAATTTCTAATGCAGTGATGTCCTTCTTTAAATAGTAGATGGCACGCTGTGATATATTAGGTCCTCACAAGAATTGTGACTGATCATAACCCTTATTTTTATATCAGATTTTCCTCTGAGCTTTTCTCTTTTGTAATGTCTCTCTACCAGCTCTCGTTCTAATCTTTCTTCAAATCTTTCTCTTGCTCACTTTCTCTCCTCCCACATCACAAGTGGACACATCCCCTACTGTTGATTGGCTACAAGTGTGTTGTGGCACTTGGTCCGATTCACATTTAACAGGGTTTTTCTGAAATAACTTACTGCATCTTTAAAGGATAGTTCACCCGTAAATTAATATTCTGTCAGCATTCACTGTTGTTTGAAACCTTTATGATATATATTTATATATATATATATATATATATATATATATATATACTGTATATATATATATATATATATATTTGTCAATACAATAAAAGTTAATAGGTCCCAATGTAGTTTTGGGGACACTTAATATTCAACAATATTATTGATTTGACTGCACTGATATTGAGATGAGAACTGAACTGAGCTGGACAACATCACTAGCTATGTTTCCATCACCCTGATTTTATATCGCATCAAAAACGAGTAATGGAAATGGCAAATTTCGGGAAAACAATCCCTACATTTTCAAAAAAGTCTCACATCTCAAATTTACACTCGATTGAGGTGGTTTTTGACTTGTGCGAACATTAAACCTACATGACTAATTGGCTGTTTCCGCTAATGCTGTTTCATTTACTGTTGGTTGGTTACTAATACCACCATCATCCGCTCAAACTACTTGATGGAATTTTTTTTTATTTGTTTTTTGCGAACTTTGAAACGATTTGCTTCAGGTTTGGATGGAAACCCAGCAAGTGACACTTTTCTTTTATTGCTGCTGTACAGCTGTAATGAACTCTATTTGCATTATTAGTATGTTTCCACCCACAAATTTTTATGCGTATTTTGGGATATTGCATTGTTACGTCCTATGGTGTAATTTTTTTTGATACTTTTGTATGTTATGTGTGTCGGCCACTAGGTGGCAGTAGTGGTAGTTTCTCTACCTTCTTCTGTGCAGGTAAAGCCAGGTGAGGGTGCTCACCTCTGTTGGCGACTGCTCGGTTGGGATTGGTCATCAAGGAAAAGAAGAGTATAAAGCCTCACTGATCCAAGAAAAAAAAAAAAAAAACCTGGATGGAAACGCCAAAATAAAAAATAAAATAAAAAACGATGCCCTCAACAGAGTCGGATAAACTTTATATCCAATAAGAAAATATGCACGTTATTTTTTTTTGATCACATTTACTGAACAAATTCCTCGATGCGCATAAAAAAAGACGTGACTTTGCGATAGGACAGCATAAATAGTCCAACCAGTGGACCGATCTTGTTGCACAGCATCTGAAATGCTGTTTTGGTTGTTCTGAAATGCCTGAGCAAAGTCTGTCATCAAAGCGGTTCAGTATAATTACCTCCCAGTCCCAGAACTGTCTTACTGCGTTCCCAAACAACAGGCATCTGCCTCCGAAAGCAAGATAACTTTATTGCATTTCAACTGCGTGCTCAGAAGCACAAGTAATTTATTATATACGAAATGATATTATACAATGGCTTTTCCTATACTGCTTCAACTTCCATTTTTCTTAGTGATATTTAGCGCCAGTTTATCAGGAAGTGGCGTTTTTGTTCTCTTTGGCTCACGCACTAAATGGAAATGTTGCTTTATTCGCAAATGTTTTATGCGATATTCCAATTTTGCGCACAAGTTAAATTTGCAACTTTGGGTGGAAACAGCTGTTGAATCATTTTCCTGTTATAACTGTAAAGCTGCTTTGAAACAATCGGTATTATATATAAAGAGTTATTAAAATAAAGGTGATTTGACTTGAGCCCCACTGATTTCCATTGTATGAATGAAAACATTCATCAAAATACCTTCTTTCATGTTCCGCATAAGAAAGTTGTAGATATCTGAAACAATGTGGCAGTGAGTAAATTATGACAGGTTATTAATTTTTGAGCAAACTATCACTTTAAATGCTTAATTAAATGCTTATTAAATATTCCTTCATTGTAACACAAGAATGAAATACTCCATTTAATGATGAAGATGTAGTCCTAAACCAGCAAAGACATACTTTCCCTCCCTGACAGGTCAGGAGTTTTGAACTGCTGTGTAATGACGTGCAGATTTTTTTAATCACAAACTGTGGTCTCTTTTTTATTGCATTGCTCTCCAATCCTCTTACTTTTCTTTCTTCAAACAAGGAATTTATATCTAGAGCATTCCAGTTTGCAATGGTACAAGAAGAGACTGGCTGCTTAATTTCCTTAAGACAAAACAAACCGCCACACGTTTCTCTCTCTGATTAGGCAAATACAAATATCACATAAAAGAGAGAGTGCTTGTCCCTAAATTACTGATGACAGTAGAAACAAAGGCTGGCAGTAAACAGAATGTGAACTTGGCCGAATACAGTGTGGTGAAATGTGGGGGTTCGGCATACTCAGCCCCAGGCAGCCTCAAAGCTGTGTATCAGGTGTTCAGAAACAACACAACATAGCCACAGGCTCTGAATACACTCATGAGTATGAGGTTCAAAATACAGGTGGTTATATTCAAAACTATTGCTATAGACAGAAGTCGCTATTGAGATATTGAGGCAAACTTCATACCCCCTACAATCACATGATTCACCTTAGTTCACTCTCCATATAAATTTGTTATGAAAATATAGATTATTACCTGACTCCTTTTAACATGATATTCTAAAATGCATGGAAGTAGTTTTCTGCCTCAGAGCAAATAAAAACAAAAAACAAATAGTTTAAAATAAGATAGTGAACTGTGCAATAGTGGGATGTACAGTGAGCTGCAATTGTGTGAAATCAAATCGTCGTTATCATGGGAAAATACATTTTCAATTGCGAAACAGTTACATTAAAAATAAATCATCACAATTGTTTAAAATTAGAAATAATCCAACAGTGAAAAATAGTTGTAATTGTGAGTTGCAATTATGCGATAAGTCTTAATTATGAGATGTAATTTTGTAATTGCTAGTTACATAATGAGAAATAAAGCCACAAATGAGAGAAAGTTGCAAGAGTGAGATATTAATTCCCACTGTGAGATTGGCAGATACATTTGCAGCTACAGTACAAGTAAAATTACAGTTGTGACAACTTGTGAGATATACAGTTCCAGTTACGGTTTTGTTTTACTGTAAAGCGAAAAGTAAACTTAGTTCTTTTTAATGCAGTTTTTACTGTTTAGCGCCTAGCCTTTCAAAATATACTCCATTTGATGCCGCGTGTGAACACAGGCGGTCGAAACATGCGAAAGTTTCATCTTTGTCCAGCAATATCTGTGCTATTTGTCTCCAGAAGTCATGACAAAAATATCTTTATATTATTTTAAACTGAAGTTTAGGCTATCTCATTACTCCCACACACAAGAGTTTGTCAATGCAGGCATATGTTGTTGTTGCAGTCTCCAATATTTTGTTGTTGTTCTTCTGTCTCTTTAATTTCGTTTTCTACTGTGAAACTATAGCCTGCAAGGGCCAGTGTTGGCACCTTGTGAAACAACTGATTAGTGCTAAACAAATTCAATGCACGTGTGACCTGAACAAAACAAAATAAATTTTTGTTACGCACACTGTACACGAATCCTCGCGTGAAGACCAAAGTAGCCTATACTTCGGCCGTGTGTGCGACTGTGTGCGAGACAGCGTGAAACACGGAAAATGAAGTATGCCCGGGGCTTAAAAACCAAAATATACATTGGGCTTAAAGGAACAGGCTTACATAAGGCTGTGCTTAATACCTGTAAATATTCACACGGTGCTGATTTAACCCCACATACCATTTTTCTTTTCCTGTAATAGAAGCCACTGAACTTCCTGCTGAGGTTTACTCTTGTATTTGAGACTGCACTGTGGATGTGTTCACTTGATATAGTGTCTTTTCTATAAAGTGCCACCTGACACCTCCCCGTGTCTCTTTACCTGCTGGTTCTGTGTGTCACTGGCTGTCTCCAGGGCATCCAACGTTTATTTGTGGACCCAGTGCCTTATAGCCCAGTCACGTCAAAAAGGCTTTTCATTTTCTGGGTGCAACTCAAGACCCAACAAAGCTTAACGGAGCTTGTGTTTGTTTCCCACAAATGCGTTCAGAGGGAGATGGGGGATCTGAGTTTGCTTTCTAGGTCATGTCTGATGCCACAGTGTTGACCATTTTGAAAGATTTATCAAGCATACTAAAGGTGTGGTCAGTCTATGCGAGTGTAGTGCGGCAAAATGCATTTAGACAGTGTTCTAGCTCTCCTGCTCTCCCCTTTTTAATTGAGCTTGACCTATTTTGTCAACAGCTCAGGCTGAAAAATTAACAAGTTAAAGTGCTTTTTGATCAATGGCTGGCGAATTTGCCATTCAATCCAATCTATAAGGCTGATTCACCTGGTTCCATCCACAAACTTTTGACAGTGCTGAAGCTTTCCCACACTTAAGCAACCTATAATTTGACGTGAATGCTCAAGTTACTCTTTTGTTTGTGCAGTCATGCACAGCTAACAGCAGAAAACAGCAGCGCTGTGATGCTTCGTGAGAAGTATTAGAGGTCACATGACCTGCCTATGCAACGCTATTGATTCAAATGAATCAAAGAATGCATTCAAATAACACTTTGGATTGTTTGTGATGTATGGGTATCTGCTTGAAAGATTTGGTTTGTACTCTCCCCTGAATCCTTGTGAGGAACAATCATGTGTATAAATTCTTAACTCAGATCATATTTTTGATTAATTAAAGATCTGACATTCACATGTATATTACATAATTGACTTAAAGGTGCACTGTGTAATATTTAGGAGGACCTGTAGACAGAAATGCAATATAATATACATAACTATGTTTTCAGTGGTGTATAAAGACCTTACTTAATGAACTCTTATGTTTTTATTACCTTAGAATGAGCCATTTCTATCTACATACACTGCGGGTCCCATTACATTGAAATGCGCAGTCATGTTTCTACAGAAGCCCTAAACGGACAAACGCGTTTCGTCACTATGTTGTTCTTTGTGCAAAGAAGCTAGCTAAAGTCAGTGAATAAAACACTAACACAATGATGAACAAGTAACAAAAATATTCGCAATAACATATAGTTTTACTGAATAATAAAGTAAACCTAATTTCTTCATTTATCTTTGTTAAAGGTGCAAAACGCAAGTCTCAGAGTTTTTGCAGAACTACGCCCCCTCTGGCGACAAGCGAAACTGCAACCAGAGTGGTGGCACTAGACAAAATTTTTATTTTCTTCAATTTGTCTCTTTGAATCCATCTTCTACCTTTGGCGCATGAGTTGTCTTCGCTGATGCGGAGAATGGCGGCTTATACACAAACCTGCGAGACATAGCCTGGTGAGCGTGAACACGCATGACGTCACGCCCAGTCTCAAATTCGAGCCCGAATCCCTCTTATATATTTTACTCTACAGGATTATAGAGGCAATCTCAGTGAGCAGAGAAGGGCTCATTCAGCCCATCAGGCAGTTCTTTAAGCATGTATAGGATAGAAAAACAGGTATTTTTAACATGAAAAGTTGCGCAATGCACCTTTAAGAAACCTCATTGCTTAACTGGCTACTCTCTGCTATCTCAGACGACGACATATTTTCCTGTCGACCACTTGATGGTTGCAATTCGTAACCTCACCAACTAGATGCCGCTAGAAATCACACACTTCACCTTTAATGCACTCTATGACAGTCAATTAAGTCATTATGAATATAATGGCCCATCTGCCTAAATATCCCTAAACTCACCAAAAAAAAAATGTTTACACAATAATTTATAGATGCTTATACTAATAATTAGGATGATAGATACATATGATTTACATCTTACTGTCATGATTTTTCAAGGGCTTGTTGTATTATTTATAGTGTTGCTTGGCCACATGCTAGTAAATAATAGAGATTTTAATCAGCATGAAGAATTGGTACTGTTGTAATATGGGAAGGTATGTCACGCGGCTACCTTGAAGAAACCTGGCCCAACAAATACTGTTTAAGGAAGAAGTTCAAATGAGGACAGACCCAGAATCTCAAGCATACAGCTGCACTTTTAATAGAGTGCAAAGCAACCAAGAGAATTTAATTTGCATTTTCAACATCCCAACTATTAGGTTGCCATTGCCAACATTCTAATGGAAATCAATTCACGTAATTGAAGAGCATACTTTTAATTTTCTACATGTCACCATCAATCGTGACATACTATCATTGTTTAGAAAAACAGAAGCAAGAAGGCAAAATAATTATTTATAACTTGTTTGTATTACATATTTAAAATACTTTAAAAGACTAATATTTGATATAGATATAATAAAATAAAACCTGTCTGTAAACATCATACTCTAAATTCAGGAAAAGCAGAGATCCGAACACTCTCTGTATCAGTGAATGCATTTTTTTTTTTTTTTTTTTGTCATTGCTGCATTACTCATTTGATTTACCTCTCTGTCATGAGATTATGCTAAAATTAACCCTATAGCATGCTTAAAGGGATAGTTCACGCAGGACAATCCAAATCTGATTACATTGCTTTCTTCAGCCTACACAAAAACATATTTTGAAGAATGTTGGTAACCAAACAGACTTATGTTGAATGGACATTTCTCAAAATATCTTCACGTTCCTCAGAAGAAAGAAAGTCAAGCAGTTTTGGAACGTCATAATGCTGATCACAGAATTTAGATGACTATCCCAAATTCACTACAAATGCACCTTTTTAAAAGTTGAAAGTCTTTTTATTAAAGTAAACAGGATGCTGAAGTGGTATTTCTTGGGAGTCAGAGGAACACGTAATGACTTCTTGATAACGTTTTTAAGGTTTGGGATTAAATCGACAGGTAGAACTGCAAAGCATGTATTCATCTCCACAGGCATTTGTAACTCCCAAATAAGCAGCACATAGTTTCCAACACTGTTCTCTCAGGAGCAGGACTCAGAGGAAACAGTCCATATACTCCCCAAACTTCCCACCTCGTTCTATCCCTGCTTCCCGTCACAATGAACAGAGGTGTTGCCCCTGTCAGCAGCCCGTCGTGCAGAGGGGCAGCTTTTGTGAGGTTGGTATTTTTAATTGGTTAATTAGTATCCAGCCACGTCCAAATTTATCAAATCTATGCTGGCCATTAATTTTGTAAAAGAACATACAATTAAGAGCTCATTAGTGCTCTCGGATATGCCCTTTCATCTGCTGGAGGAACATTAAGAGTTGGCCCAACTCCAGAGCAAAGACCTCTCTTCCTCCTGTACTGGAGCTTCCTTAACATGCCTCATCTGGCATACTCAGTCTGGCCATATGGAATTCTGCTGTATTGTTTACCATGCTCTTACAACATATAGAAGCCTATTTCTGGAAAATGCAGTGGACAGTGTGGTATTTGATATGTTTAAATTGTGTTTCTTTTACTTAAATGACTACACAATATGGTATAGAGTCTGTGCTTCAAACTAATCAGCTTGTCTCCAGCTGGAAATAAAACTGCATACAATATACATTTCTGCACTCAAAATGCCCTAAATAAGCTAGAGCAAATTTTGTAGAGTAAAAATGTATTGACAATTAATTGTACAAATGGTGAACATATCATTTGTTTATTTTGTTTATTAATATATTGTTTTATATTATTTATATAAATATTGATTTATACAATTTTTATATTTATATTAGGGCTGTCAAATGATTAATCACGATCAATCGCATCCAAAATAAAAGTTTGTGTTTACATAATAAATGTGTTTGTACTGTGTAAAATTATTTTGTATATACAAGTACACACACGTGCATTTACATATTTAAGAAAAATGTTATTTATATATAAAATATTTATATTTATATATAATATAAATTAAATCTATATATAGTATATACATGCAAATATTTCTTAAATATATACAAGCATGTGTATGTATATATATATAAAAAATAATTATACACAGTACACACACATTTATTATGTAAACACAAACTTTTATTTTGGATGCGATTAATCGCGATTAATCATTTGACAGCCCTAATTTATACATATATTTATATAATACACACACACACATTTTTATGTGTGTGTGTGTGTGTGTGTGTAAGCGACTTCTGCTCTGAGTAAGTGTAGCTTGAAATTCACTGAAAATGTCATTGCTAGTGGTGTGACCTGCTGCCCTATGCTATGCTGCATCACTCAATTGCATAATTTTGGTTAAAGGGGATTTCCATTCCTCTCTGTTAATACTCTGTCAATTTTCCCTATTGTATTCAAACAACAAACGGCTTATTCTTTCACTCATTATTTAATAAAATGCATTCTACTGGGTCCCAACCGTAGCTACGTTGTAGTTATTTTCATCATTATAATATTTAACTTGTCAATAATTGTTATTTCTACTTTTTTTGATGGGATGTCAGTTTCAGCTAGATTGTCAATATCAATAATTAAATTCTGAGTGGTTCAAAAAGTTGTAACGAACATATCACTGCAGGTTGTCGGTTTGGCAACACTTTTTACAGTGTAGGAATAAGAAAAACATAGGCATGAAGAGATTTCCCTTACACTACCATGCACAGCTTGAAGGCACCAAAATATTCTCTCTCTCCCACCCCTACTTTTCTCATGTCATTTTCTCACTTGCTTTTCTCTTTCAGCCCTTCTGGTTGAATATATAAAATATATATTTAAAAGATAAAAAATATATATATATATTATATATATATATATATATTTTTTTTTTTTTATCTTTTAACGTGTAATTGATTCAATAATGGATAGTTATAGTGGATATCAAAGATCTGTGTGAGTACCATCAGGCTCCTATGATGAACCTAATGGCTTATTAAGACTAAAAGAATATAAAAGTAAAACAGAGAGAAAGAGAGGAAAAAAACACGGAGACATATTGACTGACCAGGCGTAATGCATGATGTTGAGGGCCAGCTGGGGCCAGCGTGGCAGTGAGCCATCCCACCTCTGACTGTCATCTACTCTGACATTCTGGCTAAGCTGGATCTCATTAGGATGAGGGTGACTTTGATCCTGTCAGCAGTGATGTGACTCCCTCTATATAGGTTGCCTTCAAAGTAAACTGCTGTATCATTGTATCTTTCATACCTAGTTATCTATATTTGTAGTTTCTCTTACCTGACTGACATCCCCATAGAACCTGAATATTAACCTTTCAGTTACAAATGGAAAAATAAAGTTTTAGATCAGTGCTTCTCACCTCTGTCACTCACTCGTGGTTTGTTTGGTGTGTTAGTTATTGATTTAGACTTGGTGACAGCATGAAACCATAGAGGCAGCAGAAAAAATTCTAAATGTTGCTATACTCAAAGGCAATCTATGTCAAGGTTTTTGGTTAAAAAATAAAAATGGGTTTCTCTTGATCAGTGGCGTGCAGTGGTGTTCTGAAATGAGGAGGCAAAGTCCTCATTGTTTTTTGTTTGTTTGTTTTTATGTAAATTCATGTTCCAGTTACACTTAATGCTGATGCTTTTTTCATCAATACGTATGCTATCAAGAAAATAACAGTTATTGGAACTGTAACTATGTAAATATGTTTTTTTAAATGGTACAAATATTTCTCAATATTAAAGTTTGTATTTATTATGTTATTAAATAAATGCAGCTTTGGTGAGCATGAGCCTTTTTTCAAAAAGATTTAAAAATATAATCAACCCCAAACTTTTGAAAAGCAGGAAAACAACCATGGAGAATACTTTTACAGCATTGAATCATCTTTGGTCATGTTAATATTTACATTTAAAGTTGTATTAATTAAATGTTTTATATTAAAATAATGTATTATGAATGTAACACTGTACCATGTACCAACTGAACTTTATTTTAATGTTACCAAAAATATTGAAAGTATTTTTCTTGACCACACCTCCCGTAACCTCCTATCTAAAAAAATTATTGTACACATACATTAACAATTAAATAGCACTAAGACAGTATGCTATGTAAATCATAAACTTAAATAATTCACTGCAGCCTAGTACCAAGTCAGAAGGGACTGCTCCATAATAGATGGTGCTACAGTGGTGATCTCAGCTTGAATCTGCACTCTTAAGTAAACAGACTTTTAAAAAATGACCTGTTTAAATGAATTATGGAAGTTAGACTTAAAACTAAAGCTCTTTAGCTGAAAAACGCATGACAGACAGCTACAAACCTATAGACAACTGACATTTACTTTTTCTCATTAGCCAACTTAGCATTACATATTTCCTGATATCATTAGCGTGGTAAAAAAACGTGGGGTTTTTTTGAATGAGTGCTTGGCTGACTGTTTCAGAGGACATCTGGGATGGGGTGAAAATCATTAGCTATACTGCTAGAGCTCGGCTAGCTGTAATTGCCTCGTCTCAGAATAGCATCAAATGAACACATTCTGAAAAGGGGGTTTAATGCATCACTCAGTTAACTCAGCAAACATCTGACTCTTCTAAAAGTTTTGCC
Source organism: Semotilus atromaculatus (assembly GCA_031834385.1). Lineage (NCBI taxonomy): Eukaryota > Metazoa > Chordata > Actinopteri > Cypriniformes > Leuciscidae > Semotilus > Semotilus atromaculatus. The sequence continues at coordinate 12,068,240 of JAULUF010000038.1, read as the reverse complement.
TGTCAGATGGGATATGCTTTGTAGATTAGAACTGTTTAGGGCTTCCTGCACTTTGCAAGCTTGTTAAAGAAATTATGCAACCAGATAATATAAAGTCTGGTAAGCAAACATTTATGACTTTAGTAACTGGCGAGTATTTCTTAAGGCCTGTTGCGGTTGGTTCATATTGCAACGGCTATAGTGAACAAGGTCACAATCTCAGTTTCGCCCTAACAGTCATTGTACGCTACATATCCAGTTCAGCTTTATTTGCTTTATTTTTAATTGAGCATTAAGTACTGGCTTAAAATCAATCAGTTCCTTGTCTCAAATCATTAATTAAGCAACTTGTTTAAGAGCCTTTCATAAAATCTGCTTGTTTATCATTGTTTTTGAGAGAAAGGTACTTGACCTACTATTAATTATGCATGATGCTGCTGCATAATGACTGGACTCAATAACAAGATATATTTCATTGCACAGTATCTCCCAGGGCCTTCTGATAACAACACAATAACTTATGTTAATGTTCACAGTCACAGAAAAAGGCCTGATAAGAAGAAATCTTTGCCTCCCTGCTATAGTGGATCTTAGTAGAACACTTGCCTTGTAATGTTGGGTTGAGATCACATGTTGATCAGCATCAATTTTAAGTGAAGACTTAATGCAACACAAAAGTCTTTCCCATTAGAAAAAAGAGGATGTTTCAGATGCAAGCCATTTGTCTGTGAGTTAATATTGATTGTGAGCTCCCAGATAAATGTAATTGAATTAGCCTAATTTTAGCCAATTTTCTCAAAGAGTTTGCAACTTTTGCTAAATTCTCAAACGGTTTCATGTTTTTCTTTTACTTTGGTACTTTGGGATAGGATTAAACTAATGTTTTTGAGAACAAGAAAATGCAAGACAACATTTTTAAAGCACTGCCTCACCATCTTGTTGCAAAACAATAATAAAAACTCCCTGCTTGTGTCTTACCTTTCCATGTTTTCAGTAAGGCAGACTGGGCCTGGATAGCCATCCCCCCTGGCAGAGAGAGGCCCCTGTGACAACCCTGGGCGAGTTTTCCACGTCTCCATTAATCCAGTAACTGGAGAAATTAGATTCAACAAGGGGTTCGTCTGGTCTCTCAAATTGTGGCGTGAAAACGACATTGTTCCTTGCGCTCCGATCTGGTAATGAAATGAATGTCCACCTGAATTAACGCCAACAATAGCCGACGTGGGCACATTATTATTCTCTTGGAAATAGCTGCCATCATTGGTTTCCTGTTTAATCCCCTTGGGCAGGCCATTGTTAGGAAACACACCAGGTTCATAGTTGCCATTCAGAGAAGAAACAGGAGGTCCCAAGATCCCAGAAAGACTATATTCGTCAATATTATCCCTCAAAGACAAGTATGTTGTCTCTGCAGAAGGAAAGCAGCCCAGAGAGTGCTGTGGCTCAACAAAATGGAGGTTCGAACAAGTCACCTCTCTGTTTGGCTCTGTCTTAATGTGAGTCACGAATGGAGAGTGTGGCATAGCGCTCTTGCTGCTGCCTAGGCACATACTTCTGTAATCAGTGCCAGGTTCATTTTTTATATATTTGGCCACTCCCATAGCATCCAATCCGATGTTAAATATTTCCCCATCCACGTTCTCTACCTTCGGAAACTCGAATCCCTTGAAGTCATGCTCTCGGCTCTCAGGGCTGTTGACGTCATTTTGCACTAGGCCCAATCCACTGGGAGGGCTAGAGACAGAGAAGCCCCTTGATGAGTTCCTGGGACTGGACATGGCCATGCTGCCAACAGTGGGCGGACTGGAGATAGATGGTCTAATGTTACAGGTATTGCCTCCATTTGTTGTTGGACTTGAGACGGATGATCTCATGTTGGTGTTACAGGAAAGTGGTGACCTCACACTACCTATACTACGAGGGCTGGAAACCGGAGACTTCATAACACTGAGTGGACTAGCCAGTGGAGGTGACCCCACCATGCTGGATTTTACAGGGCTACAAGTGTTTGGGCTGGTATGGTGACCTTGGGTCAAGTTGGTGCTGGCAGAAGCCAGTGACGGACAATCAGAATCAAAGTAGGTGGGGCTGGTAGTGGACGACACCATGTTGTGTCCTGTAGGACTAGACATGGGGCCAGACCCATCAGTGCTGCAAGAAAGAACGGTGGCCATTGCAGAGGGCAGTGAGGCAGAGATCACAGCACACTCCTGAGGGCCACCATTGGGTTGTTGGGACCCAAGTGGGAATGAAGCTGGGGGAGCTTTCATCTTTGGGCTCCCAGTTGTTCTGGGCTGGCTGTCTTCAATTGCTTTCCCACAAAGAGGATACAGTTTCCCTGGGCTACCCTGCCCACCCACAGTACCATGTTGGGCAAAGCCAAAATCTGCCTCCCTGGCAGCATTCATGTACAAGCCCATAGACTCAGCAACCGTTTTGGAGAGCTCCTTTGAATCTGTTTCTGACTTGCGGTTGTTGAAGGAGTTGTTGAAGGAGGGAAACGGTAGTGGTTGATTCTGGTTTACTCTAAGCACTGTTGTCTCGGTAGTCTTAAAGTTGTTGTCCTTGCAGACAGACGGCACATTAGGGGCATTGCTCGAGTTTACAATATCCATGAGCACATCACTGTTTGTCAAACTCTCTTCTGTAGAACAGCAATACTCCATCTGTGCCCATTTGTTTTCTGGAGTAGCCCCTTCGGAGTAACTTTGGTATCTTTTAGTCTCCATACCTGGATCATTTGATAAACCTAATGGGCCAATAAATTAGAGACATTTAGACCTTGCAGTCAAAATGGCAATGTTTTGATTAGTACAAAGAAATCTCATTAGTTAGACCGTCAAAACAAATAGCACACATAATCATTACTGGTTTAGTTTGAACATTTTTGGAAAAGGCATTATAGACATCCTACTTTAATAAATAAATCTTTGCATTTTGTGATTACAAAGAAATGTATCATTTATTATGGGATTTAATGGGCTTTAAAAAAATGTCAAATGGAACAATTTCCTTGTTCATATTTTTTTTCATGACCAATTTATATCCTCAGATTTAAATGAGCCGCTTTTTGCTGCTTTGTGCAATTTCCCTCTTCTTCCTAAATACGAGGGCCGTGCTGTCTCCGTCAATCAACGGTCAACCCTAACCACAACCCCCAACCTGAAAGGTTTTCTATTTGACAAATGTATATTAGATTTCCCATGTGCCTTACTATGTTTTCACCACCACGCTGTGTGAATCCACTAAATTAGTAAATCTGTTAAATAACTATGAAACTCTTTTAGTATTGCAGGATCCTGGCACTGCCTCCGCAGACATCAGATGCAACGCTCTTCATTCGAGGTAGTTTCATGGGATCCACTCACCCTTCTCATTGAATATGAATTGTGACCTAGCAGGTAACTTTTTCTCTGCAACTCCCTCTGCTTTACTTTGCCACCCCCTCTAACTTCAGCTGCTATCTGTCTGCACCATAAAAAGGTCCTTTACCTGCTAAAAGAGAAAAAATGTAGGAGGGATGATAATATCACCATACAGATCAGGTCAAGTCAATAAAAATGTTACTCCATGCCTCATATACATCCATTGACATATAGTGCTATATTTATGCTTACTCTGGATTTTAACCTGAGACCTCTACCACATATTCACCGTGTTCACGGCTATGTGTACTGTCAGGCATACAGGTGATAGCCATCTTTTCTACAGTATTTATAGTTTAATATAGAATCTTATATTCTTTTTTCTAGATTTTATTATTCTTTTTTTTATTTTATGTCTAGAAAAGTATAATGGTATAAAAAAGATTTATCTTCATTATATTTATGCATCTGGTATGTTTTACAAACAAAGAGACTCTTTTTGTCCTTCATATGTTAACGATACAACACAAGTAAATTTTAGCAGTGTTACATTTAGTTGGTGAAATAACAAATGTTTGCACCTTCTGAAATTCCAAATGCCCCCTTAAGTAATTTGTCCTGGTGCTGGCATCCTAAACATGCCTCAGAAAAAGCATAGTGGACAGAGAGCATAGTGGACAGAGACTTGCAATGCAGAGAGGGTGTGAATGCAAAATATCTGGTTTGAATCTGAAACCAAGCGACAACATCTGTCAGGATTCAATGCATTGTGTTGTTGTTATGTCATGTTATGTTCCCCACATAAGTAATGAGTTTGTTTTAGATTAAACTAGCTCTATTTAAAATGCACTATTCAAACTTAAATGATTGTAATTCTAGAATGCTTTGGAATATAGACCTAATTTTGGTCTTGTTTTAAAGAAAACAGTCAGCAGATTATTGCTGAAGTGAAAGCACTTAAAAAAATTAAAGTATGAAAAAGTTAAGGAAGTTTAAAACTTACATTAAATCAAATATACTGTACTTAATATGTATTCTTTTTTATAAAATATGTATTTTACAAAATATTTTTTACTATAAAATTACTATAGAATCAAAGCCATATATCTAACCAAGTTGTGTCCCAAATTTGAAGTTGATATCACAAAACTTAAAGTTCCCATGAGATTTTGTTTAGGCATAATACCAAAAATAGCCAACGGGTGACTTACATTCCATTGAATTTAATTGTATGCATTCTGCCATAACAAATTAATAAATTTCTGTCTAAATATCACTTCTGTCACAAAATATGGAACCTTGAGACTCAGACCTTTCTGACAATATGTGTTTTGTCAAGATTAGAAAAGATTTTGATCATAAATTATGAAACATGAAAAGAATTGCCCATTAAAAGAATTATGAAACATGAAAAGCCCATTAAAAGAATTTAGAGTACCATTTCTATGGTAACACAACGTCCAATTTCAAAACGGATTTCACAGGCTGAATCTTGAGTTCGTAAGCTTTCGAATGAAATATAATTTTGTCAACATTAGATCAGGTGAAGTATGGGATATCGTTAGCCTCATAGCATAATTGCCTAAGTCATTTTTTGTTTTTTCTTGTTTTCCAAAGACATTGAAATATGACTTAGGCAATTATGCTATGAGGCTAACGATATAATTGTTTTAATCATACAGTAGCAGTAACAGTTAACATATTAATGACATGGTCCTTTTTTATACCCTAATCAGGCAACGTATCTCAGGAGACACAACTCATAAAATCCAAAATACATCAAATTTAAAAAAATATATTTTGGATATGTTTTATTTAAGTCCAGATGATATAAAAAATTAAGTGAAATTATTTTTTGCTTAGCATTTTCCACTCTTGCCTGTTTAAGGGTTAAATAAAATAAATAAATAAAAATGGCTGCACAAAAACAGAGTGGCTGAAAATTTTCCGCAAAAAAAAAAGTTAATTTCCCATCCTGTTGCACCAGGCACCAAGAGGAGAAAGCAAAGCCGACCGCTGTGAGTTTAAACTGTCATTCATGTAGAGTAGGCCAACAGACTTATTTCACCATCCAAACCAAGTCAGTCATAAGTAGCCTAGCTCTTTCTAGTGAGATGAAGTAAGTGCAGGCATCGCACTTTTAAAAGCAAAGTCAAATAACGACAATGTTGCTTTAAACGTTTGACGTAGTTCTTTGTTTATGTTTTGTTTTTCCCCCCCTATAGTCTTTCTTCCCACGATACCGTGCTTAAGCGCGCAACCATTGGACAGAAGCAGACACACTGTCGCCAAGAGTTTATCACGCCACTCACGGATTGGTCCCGTCGCTCTGTCAGTCTTTTATTTATAAGCTTTGTAGCCACAAAACTGCTGCGACATTCTTTGTAGAATTTAAATTACGAACTTTGCTCAATGTTTAGCCTATACAAACTTTACGTGTTAGTTCGGCCGCGTGATAATTCATGCTGCATTGCAAAGCTAGCGACCTCCAGAATGATGCGTGTGACGCAGTTGATTCTTTTGCAAAAGAACTCTTGACTAAATATCGTTGCGATGCACTTTATTCATCACATGACGTCAAGTGAATCAACCATGCTTAATTAAGTAAAAATGTTTGCATGCATTTTCACAAGAATACATCTTACTCGCCTCTGTTGTCACTGTAACCAGCCAGAACATCACTGGAAATTATTGTGCCCCATCTGTCTGACTTCAGTTACGCTCAACTCTGTATTCACTGTACTTTAGCACACGTACAGTAAATAAGATGATGTTAACATTACGCGAAATGAATCATATAATATTGGTCCATCGACGGAACGAAATAGATCATGTTAAGCTTTGATATAACAAGCTATACCATATTGTATATGCTTGATTTGATATTTGATATTAGCATACGATACATACTGATGAAAAGTAGCCTACTTGCATAAATCCAGTCGGCTGTGGATTTATCTAGTTTAGCCGAGAAAACGTCAAACATATAATTTGATGCAAAGGATGATTGTATCGGATACATTCATAATATTGTATTATTGTTACTATACAGGTGTAATTATAGGCCTATTTGTTTATTTGTATGTTTCTTTTCATCTCTTTAAAGTGGAAATGCACTTCATGCACAGCACAGGGATTTTTAGACAAGTTTTAGACAAGTTTTTTTTTAACGCGTCTGCATTTGCAGTAGTTCATACATACAGGACTGGTTTGTTCTTCAGTGAGATAATAATAATATTAAGACATCTTACCGTAGTTATGACATCCAAATTTGACAGTTATCTTTACTGCGGCCACTAGTAATCCGATGGACAAAACGGAGAAAATGACACTAAACAGTGCCGTTAAGTTGTGTTTAGAAGTATTCCCAGTGTTGCGACTGCTTGCATACTAGTTTCAGTTGTGACAGCTGAACGCACCGCACACTGCCGCGCGCATGACGCGAGATCCTTAACGACAGCGCACTGTACGCGTACAACGGTCGACAGCGACTTCACCGAAACGTCCTGTCGACAGTTTTCTGTTTACGTGCACAATGCACATTGCTGCTAGATTGTTGAAGGCGCCCAACTGAAGACTATAAAAACAGCGGAGGACTCAGACAGACTTGCGTAGCGACGTCATTGTGTGCACATGGACCCTCCTACTGCAATGAGAGCTCTAGTAGGAGGGGGCGATGAATGCGATCAGGTACGGCTCTTGGTCCAGAACTAGGGCAAGGTAGTTTGATTGCGCAGGCGCTAACCTGTGCATCTAGGACAAATGGATGATGCGCAAACATTTAAGTGCATGACCTTACTTGCTAAATGTTATTCAGTGGCATATCATTTAATCATCATTATAATCTAATTAATCCATGTAGGCTACTGCAATCCCAGATTTATTTTTAGAATTTTTTTCTTCATGTTGCAGAATTGAGGGGGAAAAAATGTTTGTGTACAGATTTAGAGGAGAAGTGCAGATAAGTGCAATTATAAATGTTGTCTTCTGTTGATATGGAGCATTGGACTAAGTATTGGGACATCAAGCATTAAATGACAAGTTATTGGATGTGTATGCAATAAATAACAATGTTGGATGTGTATGCAAGAAATAATGTTTTGGTCCTCTACTCTCATGTCATCCTCCAGTGGTCAGTTAAAGTTATGCAATGTTCCTGATTTCTTTCTTTTTTTTTTTTTTTTATTAACAGAAAAATAGGTACATTTCACATTCTTTTTAGGCAGGTTATGTCCTCTGATCTTGAAAGCACTTGAAACCTACTAGATAAAGTCCTTTGAGACTGTCCTATGGAAGTGGTGTGTGTGAATTTCAGGCTTGAGATGATCGCATTGGAATAACCATCTAATCTCCTTAATGTGCAGTCACTAACTTTTTAACAGGCCTGGAACAAAATATGAATGTATCTGTACTAATTAAGCAGTACATGAATATAAAATAATATTTGTATTGGTCCTCACTTCTACCAAGCATTGATTTAATAGAAAGGCTCATTTTAAAAAGACCTACCACAAGGTGGTGCAGTTTTTGTTATTTTGTTAGAATTTGGTGATATGGAAATGGTCTTTAATAACCCCGTGCTTATGTAATACTGATGAAGGGGTGATAATTTCACTTAAATTCAATACCTGTAGTATGTAATATACAGTTACAGCAATATGTGTATAATTACAGTCCTTCTTATTCCTGTCAATATATGACAATTACTAGCCTCAATTGCATGGCTTTGTGTTTATCTGATTATTTTGAATAAACTCTGGCTTCATCCTTCTTATTTCCTCTAAGTCAGAAGTGGAGACGATTTCTGTCAAGCAGAGATTTGTGACCTTTGAGGCTACCGTATAATGTTACCAAACTTCCTGCAGTGCTTAACTTGTAATCTAACATGGTAAAGCACTTGTTTTAAAAAGCTGAGAATGTGCCTCTATTAAAGGGATAGTTCACCCAAAAATGAAAATTCTGTCATTATTTACTCACCCTCAAGTTGTTTCAAACCTGTATGAGTTTCTTTCTTCTGCTGAACACAAACGAAGATATTTTGAAGAATGTTGGTGAACAGACAGTTGCTGGACCCCATTGACTTCCATAGTAGGAAAAAAAGATACTATGGAAGTCAATGGGGTCCAGCAACTGTCTGTTCACCAACATTCTTCAAAATATCTTCTTAGAAAAGAAGAAACATAGAAAAGTTTTCTAGAACCAGCAGCTCATAGATTTTTCATATTGTCCATCTGTTATCAAGTCAAACTGTCAGATCTATTTGGTTAGATCATAGGGCAAATACTTAAGTAAGTACAGATCTGTAGAGAAACAAAAAAGCAGTAAATTATCAGCTAAATATTATATTGAATAAATTTTTTATTGCTAAGATTTTCTTATAATGAAAGCATCCAGTCATGATCAAAATAATAGGGTTGCCACAATGTATACTATTAATTCAACAACAACTTCAGCTGATTCAAAAATATAGAAGTGCTGGGTTGATCCCACAGTGTGACATGGCTTACAACGGGGATCATGTTGTTCATACAGTCTGACAAGCAACAGTCGTAAAGGACTATTATAAATTGTACAGTGGGCAGTGTCTGGCTTTAGTTTTCTGTGTCACTCCTTATCTGAGTTTTAGTCATTCATTAGTTGTCATGGTTTATCACTCTCACATGTTCCCTGTTTCGTTGATTGCTATCTTCCTATATAAACCCAATGTGTCTTCAGTTCATTGTTTTGTGTTAACGTAACATTGTGATGTGTATGCTAGTGCTCTTTGTGTTTATTAAATGTCTGTTATTGTCATTCATTCTATGCATCTCTCAATTTGGATTTAACCACGTGCAACCCCTGACAGAACACACAACTTTTTACTGCAAAAATGGGGGATCGCTCCCTCGAAGATCACAGAAGAGATTTTCTCAACCTGGCGTGCCTCACCCACAACCTGACCACTCTCATACGTGTTTTCTTTCTATGATACCATATTAGCAAGTGGTCGAAGGCACGCCTGCCTGTGGATGGTCCTCAAAGGAGATTCGCAGAATATGTGGAGTAGGTGCTGCAGTGCGATTCACTGTTCACCATCTGCATTGCCACTCCACTCCAGACCCAGAGCCCACCCAGCCATCAGCCATGCCATGGAAGAGCCAGCCCAGAGCACACCATGCAAACTTAGCAAGAGCAATCGTCAGAGGCTAATTTCATCCCAGAGCCCTAGCCCCAAAAAAAAGTCTGTCCAGGTGTGAGCCGGCATCAGCGTCCGTTGTTGAGGGCATTTTAGTGGAGATCAAGGTAATGAATTGGAGCCCTGCCTACACTCCCAAAGCTGTAGTGCGTAAACTAAGCTGGAGTTTGACTAATTTAATACTGGATGAGGAAGTATTATGTGATGTGCTGGACGAGGAGGTATTTGTAGGGCCCTATAAAATTCTGTTTTATTTTTTCCTAAATTCAGTTTTTTCCGTTTAAATTTTTGCAAATTCCGTTTTTCCGTTTTAATTTTGGGGAATTCAGTTTTTTTACCCTTTATTTACCCGTTATTTTAGTCGTAAAAAGAGTGTGCTTTTAATGTTAATGACTAAAATGTATAAAAATAAATGACTAAAATAAAATAGGAATTACCTTAAATTTATTGAGCAGACATTTACTCTTACTTTTCACCACAAATACTGCATGATGCAACATAACACTGCACTCAACAACAAAATATGGTTATGAGCTTTAAACTGTCCAGTAAAATAAATTATATTAGTATATATGTTTAAATAAGTCACACTCTGTCTCTTTCTCGCGCACTGTCGAGCGCGCTCTCGGACACACTCGGTCTCTCTCTCTCGGATACACCTATGGGACACACTCGGTCTCTCTCGCACAGTGTCGCTTCGCTTTTGTCCAGTCCGGCGCCTCATAGACAGACGCGGTGTGTGTGTGTGAGAGAGACGCGTGAGTGACAGACACGGAGGGAGAGCAGGGAAAGGAAATGCAACTGAAAGAATATGCTGCGTGCTTTAAATAGCTTTAAAAAAAATAAACGAAACGCAATATGTGGCGGCCGGTGTTGATTCTGTGGCGCACCGCCACAAATTAGTCTAACGTTATGTGTGGGAAACACTTCATAAAAGTTACGTGCAATCTGCTCGGCTCAGTACTGAGGGCTTAGCGTTGAGTTTCTTAACTTTCTCGCCGACGAAAGCAGAGCCACTTCGCCATGCTTTCATTGTTTTGATGCCATCATTGGAGCTGAAATTACGGTAGGGGTTGCGTCGCCCAGATCCCTCAGCTCCACCTCAAACACCCTGACTCCACCTTGGCCCTCTGACCCATCGACTCAACCTTGGCTCAATGCTCCCTCAGCTCCACCACGGACTGTCATCCATCAGGCTCCACCGGGCTCCCCTGTCCAGGCTCCACCTTACATCTTCGCTCTGGTTCCGCCACAGACTTTCGATACTCTATAGGCCTTCTGTGTCGTCCTAGGTTTTCTGCTTAGCCTGAGGGGCAGTTTACACAACGTCATTAACTAAAAACGGAAAACTTTTGATGAGCTTTGGCCGTTTATTTACACAACAGCGTTTTCGTCATCTTCTCCCTGGTTATCGTCTCATTGGTGTCTTCCTCTGCATGCTCCTTGTTCTGCTCCAGAGAGCCCGCCCTCCTTTCCTCCCTCCTCTGTTTGGACTATGGCTACAGTGTGAGGATGTGCTTTTTCTTTTATGTCACGGTCAAGTTCTGTTTCACTGTCTTGTTTAATTTCTAGTCTTAGTTTTTATTGTCACCATTTGTCTGAGTTCTAGTCATTCATGGTTGTCATGGTTTCTCCTTAGTTCCCCTAACAAGTGGTTGGTCTGTGTATGCAATTCCACAAACCTAGATGACCATCTGAATCTAATTAAAAGTCTATTTAAAAATTTACAGCCATTGTGAGAATAACAGGCTCTGTAGTGAATGTGATTGCGTCATCAAGTTTTGATCAGCATTGATTCGTCAATGAAACCCAATACTTACTATACTCATATAGTTTGTGAAAATCATTTGCACTGTTTGTATTTTTGTTGCACAAGACAATTTTCACAAATGTTTACACTACCTGCTGCACTATTTGTGTTTGTTGTTCATGTTCAGATTGAATACACACTCACAGCCTATATATATTTATTTTTATTTATATATATACACACACACTGAAGCAAAAGTGACATATACAGTACTGTGCAAAAGTTTTAGGCAGGTAAGATTTTTTAAGTTTTCAAAAGAAGTCTCTTCTGCTCACCAAGGCTGCAATTATTTGATAAATTTTTTTTAAAAAAAGCAATATTGTGAAATATTATTACAATTTAAAACAGCTGTTTTCTATGTGAATATACAGTAAAGTGTAATTTATTCCTGTGATCAAAGCTGAATTTTCATCATCATTACTCCAGTCTTCAGTGTCAAATGATCCTTCAAAAATCATTCTAATATGATGATTTGATGCTCAAAAAACATTCATTATTATTTTCAATGTTGAAAACAGTTGTGTACAATTTTTTTTTCTTTGATGAATAGAAAGTTCAAAAGAACAGCGTTTATTTAATATCCAAATGCAGTATTTATTGAACAGGGCAATCCAAAGATGTAAACCAAAGTGCAGGCAAGGTAAAACACAGGCAGGCAGTCCATACAAACAAACACAACAAGGTAGGGAACTTGGGCAAAAGAGTAATCCACGGAACAGGCAAGAAATCCAAAACCAAGAGACATGAAACCAGGGAGAATGCTAGGAATTGCTGTGTAACACTAAACAAGACTTTGCAGGGAATGAATGAGTGCTCATGGTTTAAATAGGCCGGGACTGACAAGGTAATGATACACAGGTGGATGGAATCAGGGATGATGAGTCCGGGCAGTGAGTTATGGGAAATGTAGTTTGTGAGGGAATGACAATAGTCTGATGTGGAGTGCCCTCTGGTGGCTCTCAAGGACACTCCAGCTGGTGAGGTGTGGAAGAGGGCCTGGAGACTGAGGCGGAGCAGGCTGAGCAGGCGGCCGGGAGGGAGCAGGCCTAGCAGGCAGATCTGATGCTTCAGGGGACCAGGGCGGATGAAACACTTCAGAGGACCAGGGCGGATCTGACACTTCAGGGGGCTAGGGCAGATCTGATGGTTCAGGGGGCCAGGGCAGATGCACCGCTTCAGGGGGCCAGGGCGGATCTGACGGTTCAGGGGGAGAGACGGTGGCCATCTTGTCCAAAGACCCAGGTGTGGCAGTGGCCATCTTGTCTGAAGACACAGGCGTGGATGAGACTCTGGAAGGGAGGCCATGATGGGACGAGACTCTGAAAGGAAGGCAGCCATCTTGGCCAAGGATTCACGGGCTGGAGCCGATGCTCGTACTGCCCACTAGGAATGGAAATTGATTAGATTTAATCAATATCAATGCCACTAACGATTTTGTTTATAAATTCCTGATAGCAATGTGTGGAAAAAAGTAGTCATATGCTTTTTCGACAAAAAACCCCCAAAACAAGTGGTTTTATTTGTTTCAAAGCTTACACTTGAGTAAGCAAATTGTACTAATTTATGTAATAAATGGAACCTTATTGTAAAGTGTTACCGATTAATTATACACCGATTCAGACGTCTCGTGACTTCAGTGTTGGAAAGATCAGTTGGTTTAACCATTCATTAAAATGAATTGGTTCAGAGTCATTAGTTCGCAAATTGGACGTGTCATTATCGGACGTGTACACGTTGTGTGATTATCCCGGCAGCTAGGACATCCCACAAGATTTGTGTCAACACAGAAAACATTTCTTCACTGGATAGGTTTTTCCGTTTATTTAAAGTGTGGTTTAAGTAAGCTGAATGTGCGGAACGCTTTTCAGAGAATATTCACACCCAGCGGTAATTCAGGGAAAAAACAATATCTGAATGCTCCACATGAAACTTGGGTCCTCCGACCTTTTACCATCGTGTCGATTTATTTTCATTAATATGTGCCAGGGAGAGAGAGAAAGACAGCGCATAGGAGACGGTGAAGCCTACTTTCGCCTGTCTCCGAAGAGAAAGAGTGCGCGCACGACCGGGGCTCTCTCTCTCTGCTCGTTCTTCAGTTAAACTTGCGCCCTGTCACAAGTGCAGCAGTTCGTCTAAATTACTCACCTTAAAATAAGACTTTGGCGGGACAAAAATTTGCTTTGGCGGCCGCCAAAATTTTTTCAATGGCTAAAAAACCTGTTGCAAACACCATAATTCATCCCGTTTAGTAAAATAAAGCCAAGCTTTATATCTTCTCTTCCTTTCCATGATTCCCTCATTTGCTCAAATCGCTTTGACGTCATGATGCTCAGATGCCTAGGATGCCGTGCTATGATGCCCGATATAGGACAAAGGGACAGTTGTGAGTTCACAGTCTGTATATATGGCTGGGACTCGGAGCAGGAGCATCGATAAGAGGACTCGTTAACGTTGAGGGCATACAATATTGATGGTTCATAAAACTTAGAACCGGTTCTCGAGTTGAACCGGTTTTCAATTCCCATCCCTACTGCCCAAACACTCAAAATCGTCGTGGTGACTATGATGAGTGCTGTTTTTTCCAGAACTGACTCAGGCTCGGCAGGCTTGACGTGAAGAAGCTCAGGTTCGCCAGGCGTGACTTGAAGAGGCAGACCTGGGCATGCTGGTGACTGTGGTGGGCCAAGCTCCATGGCCACTGGATCTAGGAGTGTGATGCCCCTCCCAAAAAACTTTTAGGGGACATGTCCTCCTCAACTAGCCTGGTTCTACCAGACTCTCGTACATTTCATTTGTACAGAGAGTCTGGCACCGCTCCATTGACAATTGTTAACTTCCTTCTAGGCGGGTACTCTATTGAAGTCTAAAACTATTGGATCTGCCCAGAGTCCCTCTGGATCTGCCACCAATCGCTAACGTTTGCTCGTGATGTATGTCGAACCCCGTGGGGAGGAGGGCCACAACATCAATGGCCAAAATAAAACTATGCAAAGATTGTTCTTGCTCCGGCTTTAACTTCTTGATATTCGGCAGCGTTTCTACAACGGACCGAATGGCTTCGCTCACATCTTGCTCCGCTGCCATTACTGAACTACAACTCAAAATAACGCACAACGTCATCGTTCTCAGCCACTCCCTCTGTTCGCTGATTGGCCCTACAAAAAATTGATCGGAGAAAGCCAAAGTCTACAGCAGAATCCTAGACGTAGTACTGAAGGAAAATGAAATTGAGCGGAAGTGCGTAGGAGGGCGCAGCCAGCCTACTCCTCAACCTCCCCAACAGTGAAGGAGGAACCACACAAAAGTAGGGCATAATCCAAAAAGTCACAGAACGACCCTCGAGGAGCATCGTGGATTAACTTGTCCTTGAGCGGATGGTAAGCCCGTATCAGAAAAAGTCGATGAGAGCACAATCTGGCAGTCCAGGAAATTGAATGAGCTCTTCGAGGGTGCGGTTACCTTGGCGCATGCGGACTAACTCAACTGCTGGATCCATATTGACAAAGTCTTCTGGCACAAACTTTTTTCTTTATAGAACCTTAAAGGGTTCTTTCAGAATATAGTTTTAGAGGTTTTGTATCATTGGATCATTTTGTGTATTTAGTTTTAATTAATTAATTTTGTTTTAAAGCTACAATATGTAATTTTTTTCGCCGCTAGGGGTCACTTACCTCTTACAATAATAAAGGCGTAGGTTGATGACGCAGTGATAAGCGGAATGATGGAACTTGCTGTCATGCTGATGGATCTAATAATGTTTATGGATGACTGAAAACATTAATTTTTTTTAACATGACTGGTATGAAGCAGGGCGCGATTATTAATAAGAGACAGATATCAGCGCCACGCGCGAATTCCACGGATATAAAGGAATAAGGACATTTCATTCTACCCGCAAGACTAGCAGTAAGCTAGATCAACAATAGAATAAAATACTGATCATATTCTAACATTTCATCATGTTGAGCTACTTAACATTGATTTGTTTTATGTACATTTGCTCACCTGTCTAATAAAGTACATGGAAGAACGTCAAGTCGTGACTTGTGAAGCTCTGTCAAGTCCAAGTAAGTTGCGGACGTGGAGCTCTCAGCATCTTGAAAACGCCACGCTGATATTGATCCTCATTTTAGTTCTCCTTTTGTCCCAAAGCTTGCTTGCCATCATGGTCCATAATGTTTGAACAAAACAACAACAGCGTGCTGCTAGATGTTACACACTACACAGTTGTCCACGTCTGTCGCCTTGGTTACTATGGCAGTACAAGCGGAAACCAGGGATAACGCAGATACTGTGTTATTGACAGGCGACAAATGAACAGGGACAGGCACTTTTTAAATTTGTGAATTTCTCTGAATTTACAAATTCTTGGAAACATTTAGGATAATGGAAGTACAAAATTAAAATAAATAACACTGTGCAAGTGGTTTTTTGGATATTTTGATACAAAATTCTTATATATTGTACCTTTAATTAATGTTTAATTGTAATTAAATTTCATGAAATAAACAGTGTGTAAACCTACTTTATCACTAGATAAAAATAATAATAACCTCTTAAACATAAAAGTATTATGCAATCATTTTAGACTAGGTCTTCAACCCTGCACCTGGGGACCCACTGTCCTGCAAAGGTTATTTCCAAACTTTTTCAGCTCATCTGGCCTGTGATTTTTCAAATGATCCTGAAGACTTTGATTAGGTCCAGGACATGTGTGTTTGATTAGGGATGGAGATAAACCAACTATGATTTAAGACATTAATCCTATATTGAACCTTTTTGGTGTAAAAGATTGAGCCAAGAGATATAGAAACCCGTCAAACTTTTGTCACAAAAATAAAAATATTTTTCTATCATTGATTTGCTTTGCAGTGTCAAGTTGATTTTTAATTATCATTCAATCACAATATATTATCACTATACCTGCACTGAACGCATTATGCATCAAAGTAATGCTGGCATTCTGTGAGTAACAAGTACTTTATGTCTTTATCAATTTCATGGCATTCAATGGTTGCACTATATAATTTGTATGTTTATTTATGTAAAATATGGTTTTAAACTGTATTTTTAATATGTCCCAAATTTTAGGTAAAAAAAAAAAAAATTATTCACACAGCATTAAAAATAGCTTAAAATACTCTACTGAATTGCATTTAGCAACATGACAACATCATCCAGCATTTATTAATATGATAATCTAATGTCGATCTAGCAATAGGTGTCTCATACCTGCCACAGATATAACCCACATAACGTTATAACACAACTTTCAACAAATTCAAATGATTTTTTTTTGTATGATTATTTTGACCAAGTAAAACAGTGCTGTGTTACCCCACAATTTTAAATTGTCAAATAAAGTGACCTGTATGAGAGTAATTCAGCGCTTACAGCTATTTCATTATAAAATAATGTAAATTTAAGTGATCAAATGTAACTGTAACAAAGTTCAAGTTTGTTATTGTTTTAAATAAGCAACCTTGACAAGCGGTGAAACTTACTGTCTTTAAACAATTACCAGTTAAACGTAGCCAGACTTTCTGGTTATATATGTTTAAAAACAACACATTAAAAGGGATGAAAACCAGATACAACTACAACATGATAGACCAAGTATGCAAATATCAGCTACAGGTTTCTCTCTCTGTTTTTATCTCTCTTCTCCCACATATCTGACCTCCACTTGCTTGCCACACAATCTTCAAACACCAAGATTTACTCTCATTATTTAGAGGCTCAGGGCAAGACCAAAGGCAGACTTTTAGTATCACTTTAGCACACTCTTGCACACAAAGCATAAATGCAATTGTCTCTCTGCCTTTTCATCAAAGGTCACAATGGAAGAAAGTAGTATGTTCATGAAAACACAGTTTACAAGCCTAAATAAAGAACCTTAGGTACACCATGCAGCCACTTGTATTGAATAATGTGTTTATCCCATTAACGGCTCTGATGCATATTCAGTAGGAACACTAAATATGAGCGATGGCCTGACTCCACATCAGCGCATTACAGCGTCTGCCTTTTATCATAGAATAATGTGATGTTTGACGAAATTGTGTCAAATAGATTACAAATTAATATGCTACGTGTCTCCTAGCACACATTCTGTGCAGCCTCGCCAGTTCCAGATGCCAGGGTAGCATTTCATTCGGATGACAAAAAACGCGATCCACGCTGTGTGAAAACAAGTGATCATCAAGATTTTGCATATGTCTCTGCATTGACCCATTAGGAAAGCTTATAGATCTTTGTGTACTGCCATTAGTTGCTGTTCTAGATTCTGACTGGCCGAGCAGTGTTCCAGCAGTATTGCAAGAATAATTGCAAGTTATAACCTCTCATTTAAGAGAAAAATTTAGTCATGGTTGCGAGTTATAAAGTCTGAATGGCAAGACATACACTTGCCAATTTTTGACTGAGATATAAAAGTCAGAATTGCGAGATGTAAACTTGTAATTGGGAGTAAAAAAAGTCCGAATTGTGAGTTAAAAAGATTCAATTACCTTTTTTAATTGTGAGTTTATATTTCACAGGGGCTGCATCCTTTGAAGGCCACGTCCTTCGAAGTGCGTGGCCGACGCGGTCATCGAAGGACGCACGGAGACTTGTTTAACCCTCGGGGTGACAAGTCAAAATTGTGAGAAACTTGCAATTGAACAAGCCAATTGATTCCTAAACAACATCACGTGACACACTAACTTCCCATTATTGTCACTGATACTTTGATTGTTCCACAAAGCATATTTGCACTTTTTTTCATATTTTTTGGTCTGTATTTATAAAATATATTTTGTGTAATGGTGACGTGCAAAGTGAGAATTTCATTGTGTGATCAAAACCATTGTGTTTTTACTGTGCACATGACAATAAATATCTTGAATTGCAAGCCAAAAAAAGTAATTCCCAATGGTAATTCCCTTTCAAATGGGAACTCGCACTGCGTTCAAAGACACTTTGGGGAATGCCTCCGGCATGACGATGTTTAAAGTACGTGTTGTAAACGCGACAATGACCTTGACCTGCGATAGCTCATGACGTCACCCTAGAGCAACCGTAAGTATAAAAGGACACCTGGAGTACCCGCATCAGCTTTTTGTCTTTAGGTGACCGTTTGTTTTGAAGCGTGTGAAGGCGTTTTACTATGGAATCCTCCTCTGACAAGCACTTCAAGGAAGTGTGTTTCCCCCGTGTCTGCGTTTTCTGACAGCGGATGATACACACAGCGCCTGTCCCTTTTCTCTAGGGATTTAGGACAGACGTCTGCGCCTAGTGGTTCAGGACCTGCTGCAACTGATAGTGCTCTGTTGGCTTTGAGCCAGGAAGAGCAGGATGTGGCTGTTGAGGGCGAAAACAAATTAATGGAGCCCTCTCAGCCTGCCTGCTCTGCATGCAATGAACTATTAGATGTTATGGCCCACTTGTCGCAGAGATTAGATCTTCCTTGGAAGCACGAGAAGCCACAGACTGTTCGCCGGTAGACTAGACGAGTGTTTCTTGGTTGGCCATAACCGCTCCGCTCCAGCGAGTCTTCCGTTTCTGCTGAACCTCCACGCCGAGGTGGAGAGGTCCTGGGAGAAACCATATTCAGCTCACGTTCATTTCTTTCACCACGCGAATTACGAGAATATGGAGGGATTGTGTGAGCACAGATATGCATCAATGTCTCCCATTGAGGATACGTTCGTGAACTATCTTTCAATGGGAGCAGGGCCGTGCACAGACCTTTTTTATTATTATTATTATTATTATTATTTTATTTGTAGAAAAAAGACAAAAGGGACAATACATATTAATGAACATTTTTCACAAATGTAAATATGCCAGATTATAGCCATAGGCTAATTTCCATCTGCAGACCCCCAAGCAGGTAGATGTTACACATAAATAAACAAATACGATACAGACACACTATGCACAGGCTATATACAGAGAAGCAAGGACAATAACAGTGATAACAACATACACGCCCAAATTACACTGACCCCTTTTACACAACCCATGCTATACTAACTCCTATTACACAACCCATATCACACTGATAATTCTATCCCCTTTATTTTTGTAAAACACTAACTCTATTTTACATCTGATATATATACTAATGATTATGCTCACATATTTGTGTGTCCCTCAACCATACTTTTAAACGACTCCTAAAAATAGGAAAACTTGTGCTTTCCCTCACTGACTGAGGAATACTATTCCAGGAGCTCACCCCCTGATATGATAGAGCGTTCTGTGAAAAGGCGGTCCGCCTAAACGCCAAGTCACAGTCACCTCTCATAGTGGCTCTAGTCACTCGAGACCCGACAGCACTGATAGACTTTTGTTTAATAAAATCACTCAATGGTGGAGGTGCCAGACCATGTATAACTTTATAGATTAGACAGACTGATTTAAATAATTTGAAATTCGCAAAATTTAAAAACTTATATTTATCTAGAATATTACAATGATGATATGATGACGGTTTCTTATCTAATATTTTCAATGCTCTTTTGTAGCATACTTCAATTGGCCCAATAGCAGCATAACTCGTATAAGACCAACTTGTGATACAGTACTCAATATGAGCCAGTATCATAGAGTGCAAGAACGTAATCGCTGCTGTATCCGTTAATGATGTACGAATCTGTTTAAAGTTCCGTAAATTAACATTTACAGTTTTCACAACTTTTTTGACATGTTTTTTAAAAGATAATTTCGAGTCTATCAGAACTCCCAGATACCTAAATTCCTCAACATTAGTTAATTCTTGTCCACCCAAGCAAACTTTTACTGTGGCCACAGTTGTTTTAGGTTTACTAAAAAACATTGATACAGTCTTTTTAACATTAAGACACAAGCATGAATCATTCAGCCATTTTTGCAGATCATTTAAAGCAAATGAAAGCTGATGGGCTGCATCATCAGCACTTTTGGCATGTGTAAAAATTACCGTATCATCAGCATACATAATCGTGTCGACATTTTTGCATACATTGGGCAAACTATTCACATACAGTGAAAATAACAGAGGTCCCAAGATTGATCCCTGAGGAACACCCTGTGTATATTGAAGATAGGGTGACTTACAATTCTTTATTTGCACACATTGTTTTCTATCCGATAAATAAGACTGTATCCATTTAACTGTTTGATTACTAAAGCCAAATGTTAACAGTCTAGACAAAAGCTTAAAGTGATTCACAGTATCAAACGCACGCTTAAAATCAACAAAAACAGCAGCAACATAACTGTTTTTATCTAAAT
Source organism: Semotilus atromaculatus (assembly GCA_031834385.1). NCBI lineage: Eukaryota > Metazoa > Chordata > Actinopteri > Cypriniformes > Leuciscidae > Semotilus > Semotilus atromaculatus. The sequence continues at coordinate 12,047,653 of JAULUF010000038.1, read as the reverse complement.
AAAACTTAACCTTCTCGACAAAAACACAAACAGCCGTTTCAGTCGAGTGAAGAGATCGAAATCCAAATTGCATAGGATGCAGACCCGGATTGGAATTATTAAGATGTACAATGATAGAATTGGCGACCCACTTCTCTGCTATCTTAGAAAAGATAGGAAGTATGCTAATAGGTCGATAATTAGCAGGGTCTAATTTATCACCCGATTTATATATTGGTATGACATTTGCAACCTTCCAACTCAAGGGGACGACTGCCTGCGTAATTGACAAATTAATAAGATGGGTCACAGGCACCAAAATACAAGATTTAAAAAGCTTCAGAAGATTAGTATCAAATCCAAACACATCCCTTGTTTTAGAATTTTTTAATTTAGAGATTATGTTATGTACTTCATTTTCTGTAATTATTTGAATATTAAACTTAGAATTTAGAGTTACGGCATCCATATAAAGGTCAGTGTGGACAATATTTTGTTGAGAATCACAAGAGCTAGAAAACAATTGAGTGATCTCCTCAATGGTATTTTGAAAATAATCATTTAATTTAGTTGCTAGGTTGAGAGGCTCTGATACCAATTCATTAGCAAATTTGAGTTCAAAGTCTTTATCAGCAATATGCTTACTTTTACCAAGGAGTTTGTTAATATTTTCCCAAATCAACTTACAATTTCCTTTGGCACCATTAATTACAGACATGAAGAAATTAGCTTTTGCCATTCTCAAAGTTTGTGTGACTTTATTTCTTGCAGATACAAAATGTAATCGATCAGTAGTTAATCCAGATTGTAGTGATTTTTTAAGTAATTTATCTCTGAGTGTCATAAGCTGTTTACACTCACTATTGATCCAAGGCAAGGAATAAACTCGTTTTTTTAAATGACCCACTTTCTGAAATTGAGACAGAACCTTTTTAATAGAAGAATATATTAAATCACAACATTGATTAGTGTCATCACATAATACTATACTAGACCAATCAAAAGTATTTAGAGCTGCAATTAAACATTGTTCTTGGCTCTGTGGAATATACGTTTGTTTTATATTAATGTTTTTACTGACACTTCTCAATCGTTTTTTAGTCAGCTTTCTAGAAAAGAATGTGGCATTGTGGTCAGACAAGCCAGTCAGGAAATTGTACGTTTTTATTATTCTATCTGGTTTGTTAGAGAACACCAGGTCTATCAAAGTTTTAGAACGATTTGTTATTCTAGTGGGATCACTGATCATTTGTGTTAATCCAAAATTATCTGTAATTTCTTTCAGTTTCTTTCTGTCACTTTTGTTGTCCCAATTTACATTTAAGTCTCCCATTAGTATAACCTCATTATTAAAGTCACAACAACTCAGAAGTGCTTTAAATTGATCATAAAAATCTACTTTTGCTGACGGCGGACGATAAAGACATAGAATAGTAAATGACATTTCTGTTGAAAGTGACACTTTAACTCCAACACATTCAATTGATATTTCATTAGGCCAAATTATTTGTGTACATTTTAAAGAGTCCTTCATATACATTAACACCCCTCCTCCCTTCCCTTGATGCCTATCCTTTCTAAAGACATTGTAGCCCTGTAATGATACCACTGCTTGTGGGGCAGAGGGTTTAAGCCAAGTTTCTGAAAGTCCTAAGAAATCCACATTTGAGTTAAAGAGAAGATGCTCTAATTGTTCCCTCTTAGGGGCCATACTGCGTATATTCAGATGGCCACCTAAGAGCCCTTTATTTTTACACTGTGGATCCCATATAGTCCTGGCTTGATTAAGAGTCTGAAATAACTTACATGATCGATGTTTTTTAAATACCGGGTTCCTTTGTGTGATACGTTGTGAAGACATACTGGACTTAGTTGTAACAGAATCCTGTAGTGGTGGTATTAGCCCAGATAGCTGCTGTAACCCAGGTAGCAGAGGTGGTAATAGCCCAGAAGGCTGCTGTAACCCAGGTAGCAGAGGTGGTAATAGCCCAGAAGGCTGCTGTAACCCAGGTAACGGAGATTGAATTAGCCCGGAAAACTGCTGTAATCCAGGTAGCAGTGATGGTATTAGCCCAGGTAGCTGCTGTAGCCCAGGTAGCAGTGATGGTATTAGCCCAGGTGGCTGCTGTAGCCCAGGTAGCGAAGATTGAATTAGCCCGGAGAACTGCTCTAATCCAGGTAGCAGTGATGGTATTTGCACAGGTAGCTGCTGTAACCCAGGTAGCAGAGGTTGAATTTGCCCAGGGAAGTGCTGTAACCCAGGTAACAATGGTAGCAATGGTGGTATTAGCCCAGGTAGCTGCTGCAACCCAGGTAGAAAAGAAGGTATTGGCCCAGGTATCTGCTGTAACCCAGGGAGCTGGTGTAATCCAGGTAGCTGTGATGGTGTTAGCACAAAGAACTGCTGTAGCCCAGGTAGCAAAGGTGGTGTTAGCCAAGAAAACAGCTGTAGTTGTGACACAGGACTTAAACCAGGACCAGGATTTTGCTCAACATCACCAGCCAGAAGTAGTATCATCAGAAGATTCACAACCCCAGGGAATGATCTAGATGTTGTTTGATCAAGTTTACCTGGGGGCGGTCTAGCATGTCCACAATCCAGGATTCTTGCATACAAAAGATGTTGGCTCCTCTTTGCTGGATAGAGAGTTAAGTTATCCATTTTCCTTGGACATGTTAAACTCAAGAGGAGGTAAAAGGACAGGAGAAGACCAGACAAACATAGCAAAATCCAAGGGTTTTTGATGTACTTTTGTGGCAAACAAACAGGACCTGCCAAACCATGTGGCTGCACCCTGGCGGCCATATTTGATCGATTATGTCCACTGGTATAAACAGAATCCAAACGCAGCTCCTCAGTTTGTGTTGAGATACTATCATTCACACAGCTCTCCTGACCAATATGGAGATGGTTTTACATCCAGCCGCTTCACATCTAGAGCTCCGTCAAATATTGACTATAGTCTGATCATCAGTAATGTAGATGTTGGTGATTCTGCAGTGTATTACATTTCTCGTGGTTAGTTCTAAGAATCCCTCCTTCTCCCCTTCTCCTTTTGTACCATATTTTGTCTGTGTAATAGGGGGCAATCGGAGCTCGAGGAGAATGTTTGGTTTTTGAGGGGCATGTGTTGAAACATTACTTTCATGAACAGGTTACAAACTAGTTTGTTGTAGCTATATGGGCGCTCAGTTTTTCCTGTTGTAGCTAAATACATTTGGTCAAAATCTCATTTTATAATATATTAAATGCTAGGCTACTGTATGCACAGGCTATTTAAGTGTAGGCTATGTATTGGCTATGACTAACGTTAGATGGCAAATGCTAGACTTCTCTCTCAGGTCCCGCATGTCTCAGTCAGACATCAAATAAATAAAAAATGAGCCTTTATAGACATAGTGTTTAGTACTTATTCAAACAACAAGATCTTTGTTTACCCTTGCAAAACTTCGGGTGTCTGCTGTGCGCGGCTGCTGCGGAACTTCAGTTCATTCAGTCACGACGATAGAGGGGGCGGAGTTATCAGGTTTACTGACAGTTTGAGGATCGAACAAGATTTGCACAAGCTCTTTTTAAGAACTTTCAGGGGCTAACATTTGTAAAACAGACCGACATACGTAAAGTGTGACCAATAGCATTGATTTATAATAAAAAATAAATAAAATAACCACACCAAAATAAAAAGGGCACTTCGGAGTGTATGGGTGAAAAGGGCATGTGCTCTGCACAGGTTGAGCCCTACCTTTGCACGTGCCTGAATGGGAGGTACATCAATGTTCAAGACTCTCAACCCTGGGCGTATGTAGCTGCGGGTCTGGCCAGTGGGACTCTGCACACAGTGGGATTGTTGCTGACCTACAAGGCTGACCTGCTTAAAGGCCAGGGTATGTCCCCTGAAGCGGTGACTGTGCTGCACTGTACCATAGATCTCTCTCTCCGAGCCACCAAACAGACTGCTGCCGCAATTGGTTGTGCTATGGTGGGAATGGTGGCCATGGAGAGGCATCTGTGGATCAATTTTGAAAATGAAAAGAGAAAAACTTACTTCTCTATGCGCCAGTCTCGCCATCTGAGCTGTTCGGCTCTCTCACTATAGAGAGTCATTATTCTGAGGCCTTCATTCACCTTAGCTCCAGCTAGACAGCGACATCAAGTGTTCAGCCCTCTTCTCACTTTTGAAAGTCTTTCTGCTGAGGCCTCCACACACCTGATCTCTAGTTAAGCAGTGACATCAAGTGATCAGTGCTCTGTGAGGCTTGATAAAATGTCTTTAAGGTCAAGTTTGGTTGGCCTCCTCTCGCTTTGGAGAATCATTCTGCTGAGGTCTCCCCTCACCTGAGCTCCAGTTAGACAGTGACATCAAGTGTTCGGCCCTATGTGAAGCCACCTTGGAAAACTGTCTTTTAGGTTGAGTATGGCTGGCCTTCTCTCGCTATAGATAGTCATTCTGCTGAGACCTCCAATCACTTGAGCACTAGCTAGACAGCGACATCCAATGTTCAGCCCTCTGTGAGACCGCCTTGATAAACTGTCCTTGAGGCTGAGTTTGGCTGGCCTCCTCTTGCTTTGGAGAGACGTTCTGCTGAGGCCTCTGCTCACCTTAGCTCCAACTAGACAATGACATTAGGTGTTCTGCCCTCTGTGAGGCTGGCTTGATTAACTGTCTTAAGGGCTGAGTATGGTTGGCCTCTTCTTACTTTTGAGAGTCTTCCTGATGAGGCCTCCGCTCAACTGAGCTTAAGTTAAGCAGTGACATCAATTGATCAACCCTCTGTGAGGCCGCCTTGATAAACTGTCTTTAAGGTTGAGTTTGGTTGGCCTGCTCTTGCTTTGGAGAATCATTCTGCTGAGGCCTCCGCTCACCTGAGCTCCAGTTAGACAGTGACACCAAGTGTTCTGTCCTCTGTCAGGCTGCCTTTGTAAACTGTCTTTGAAGTTGAGTGTGGTTGGCCTCCTCGCTATAGAGAGTCATTCTGCCGAGGCCTCCACTCACATAGTTCTAGTTAGACAGTGACAGTAGGGAGGCCAACCAGTCAGAGTGGAAAAACGGAAATGACGTGCTGTACAAAAAAGTTGATGCAAAATCCAAAAATGGTGTTTTATTGGAAGGTGCTAAAATATTTACAGTGCAGTCAAAAAAAAAAAAAAAAAAAAAAAACTGTACAAAAAGAAAAGAAAACAACAACAATGTGCTAATTTTGGCTAAACCAAAATGGCCCTGCTCAGCTCAACCAAAAACAATGCTCAGTATTTGAGTTCACAATCAGAACTGAAATCATTTCAGTCAGGACATACCAGTGCATACCAACCACAGGTACAAATTAAAATGTTTGTAACAATCATATACACAATTAAATCATATACACACCCAACACAACACTTAAACCTTCCAAACAGCTAAAACAACAACCATTAACAGAAAGAGTTTAACAATAAATTAAATGGCAAAAACAACTGTTTCTAAATCCCCCCTCCTCTGACATCACACCAAAATGGTATCTTCCACAGGAAGTGATGTGGCTGTTGCTTTAAAACAGTTTAACCTGTGTTATGGATTTGGTTGTACAGAGTGTGAACCGGGAAGTTTAACTGCAATAAGGTTTGTGGAAAATATATGGAAAAATAAAGGTAATTATCATATAAATTATTGTGTGTTATGGCATTCTGTTCTTTTAGAAAAATGACAAACTTTAAGAAAAACTATAAAGAGTTGAAAACTATAACAAAACACAGCAGTAACAAACTTTAGACTGACCAACACAAAAAATTCATAACACCTTCCTGATGTGTACACAGATGCCGACAATGCACAGTATCAGTGAAATGGGTGTATGTTTGTAAGTCCATGTTTATAGAGTCACCAGGTTAACTTGTGACCATGACATCAAGCGTTTGGCCCAGAGATACTGGCTTCGAGTCAGGCAGTGTTGAGCATGTTTTTTTCTGCTCACCTAGGGTTTCTCATGGGTTGAACAATATCCCCCTAGTAGTATAGTGACAGGCGAGAAAACGTATGTTTCTCTTTGCCAGTATTCCCTTAAAGGTAATGCTGGTCATGGAGACTGGCATTACCAGGGGCCTTATTCACAAAGATTTTTATCTTACCACTAGGAGTACTCCAAAATCGCACTAAAATATTTTAGCTAGGAGTTTTCTCTTAAAAGTTATTCACAACGCCTTTCAGACCTACTCTTAGTAGCCTAAGGAAAAATGACAACTCCTAAACTAAGAGTGAGTCTTCGTTGCTATGGATGACGTCAATTCTCATGCACGAGCTTCCTCGCAATGATCACGGTGATTGGTTGTTAGATGACAGGGCCATCATGCGGAACATAACACAGATGCAACAAATCATGGAATTACAAAATCTAAATATGTCTGTGTCCTACACAAAATAATAATAGTAATGTCATTGAAATGCATATTTATTGACATGTTTGTGCAGGCCCAGTGAAGTGTAATTCTAAAAAGGCAGAGAGAGAGAGAAAAGTTGTGAATGAAATTAAATTAAATCAAGGTAGCCTAATACCCTAATGAAAACTGCCACCTGCCTAATAATGAAAAACGACACTTGCATTAACACTTGCTTGGTTAATTGACATCCTATGTTGCTCCTATTGAAGTAATGTAATAGTTGAATGACGGTGGATTATGAACTCGCCAAAATGGAAAAGAAAGCGCAACTGGAAGCAGGATCATGTATCTGCTGCTGGCCCAGTTGGTGCTGTAAAAAAAATAAAAAAAAATAAAAGGGAAATTCGGCACTGGGATATCAAGCAAAACTAAGAGTGAGACATGGGAGACGATTTGTTTGCAGATCAATGCAGCATTCCCGCTTGTGTCACGCACGACTGCGAGAGGCGGTGGTATGCGCTACAATCGCAGTCGAGGGTTGAGATTGCAGCCTTTAAACGGGCAAGCATGGCAACAGGTAGGCCTATGATATTAAATATATAATATCATTATTAGGGTCCGAGCACCGATGGTGTGAGGACCCTCTTGGAATTGCTCCGTTTATTGTTTCATGTAATTCTAAAAACTTCCTGCTGTCATGAATGTAATGAATTATGAAACAAATGTCATAATTCATGAATGTAATGAATTATGAAACAAATGTCATAAACAATATGCTTACATTAAAGTGTGCTTTTAAGTGTTATGTGGGCAATGCTTTTGAGTTGGTGAAACTTTTCATGTATGTGTTAAGGAGGAGGATCAGCACCTGAGCCACATTGCATCGGTGGTGTATGTCATTGGGTCAGACAGCAGCATAACGGGCCTTGAGGGTGCTACTGATCCGGCAATGCAGCTGCTAATGGAAATAGAGGGGTAGGCTATGTTTATGCAATGATTGCAATACTTGTACATTTTTGGTGATATTTAATGAAGGACATACAATATCATTATGTGCAAACCACCCACCCACACATAAAACTGTGTTCACAAATTATAAGATGTTTTAACAGGCTACAATTTATGGTACAGGCCAAATGGAAGCCCAGGTCCTTCAGGTGCAAGTCATCTTCCTCTTTCTGTGCGTCTTCCACCCCTGACTCTTTCAGCACCTCTTCCTCTTCCAGCACCTCTTCCTCTTACTCTTCCACAATTCCATCACCTGCCTCTCCCCTCAGTCCTGCTGCTGTTGCAAGGCCATCACCCCTGGAAGAAACAAAGATGAAAATGGAAATGCGTGTGTTAAAAAGGCAGAAAAGGGTCCTTGATGCAAAAGAGAGGCTAATACAATTAAAGTCTGAATATTACACTCTAAAGATTGCAAAAATGCAAAGGGAATAAACACACTTAAATTGAGCAGAAATGTGTCTTTACTCATTTGTGCATATGTGATTATTTGGCCAAAGTGTGTATGGACAAAGTGATCACTAAATGCCAGTCCACCTTGTTCCACTTCATCAACAAATTGGTTGTGTTCATTGTCATCATCATCATCATCATCAAACTCATCACCATCTCCTGTCTGTGGTATGTTCCTTTGACGGAACCGGTTGTGAAGAAGCACTCACTTTACTCGTCTTCCTTTGCCAACACCAGTTGTGAAGAAGCGCTCACTTTTCTCGTCTTCTCTGGATTAAGGCGGATTTCACTATGTAAAACATGGAAACGTCGCTTTAGTTGTCCAATCCCCCTTTCCACTACACTGTGTGTCGTCTTGTGTGCTCTGAAACATACACCAAGGAACAGTAAACATTATTGATTTAACCAACAAAACCAAGAGCCACAACTATAATTTGTAATAAGCTTTGACATTGTGGTCATGCTATTGAATTATGGCACCTAAATAATATAGCCAACATCTGCACTTACCTATTGTAATTTAACTGTTGTCCCACTTGTGGACGGAGGTAAGGTGTAAGGAGCCACGACATGCAGGGATAGCCACTGTCCCCCTGCAAAGTGACATCCAGCTGGCACATGACGTCTCTCAAACAGTTGCCTCAGACAACTCTCCATCAATATCCTTGAGTCATGAGTGGATCCGGACCACTTTGCAACAACATAGAGAATTGTGAAGTTTGCATCGAACACAATCTGGGTATTGATGGAGTGGGTTTTCTTTCTATTCACAAACACGTCCTCATCCTGACATGGTGCAATTAGTTTAATATGTGTCCCGTCTATAGCACCGACCACTCCGGGCACACCGGCAATATCCATAAAGCTGGCTTTGTTTCTTTGGAGTTGGAGAATGTCCAGAGGAAAACTTATGAACGAAAAATATGGGGTCTACAGAATGCATTTATGGTTTGGTGGATGGATCTGCTTACCGATGGCTGGGATATCGCTAGATCATCGGAATTACACAATTGCATTTTCCCCGTTGCCAGGTAGCAAAGTGTTGTCAAACAATTCAATTCGGCACTGATTGGGTTGTTGCGATTAGTTGGCGCTGTTATTGCATCCCTCACAAGATCCACAACAATCAGTATTCCCTCACGGTTAAGGCGATATCTTTGTAATGACTAGTGTGTCATTGAGTGTCTTTTAAGATTTTAAGATCCTTTGTGAATAGGTCTTAGTGAGTTAGGAGTCCTCTCAACTTCTTTTAAGCTGTCCCAGACTTAGGTGCTACTTTTAGGACTAAAATGCTTTGTGAATTACTCTTAGTGAAAAAAAAAAGCCAGTTAGGAGCTACTTTTAGCCTTAAAATTCTTTGTGAATACGGCCCCAGACCTCTAGCTCTTCCCTTGGAGTGGACACTGTTCGCTTTCCCCGGTAAGGAGTGATTTATGCAACAAATAAGTTTCTTCCTTGCATAGGGCATGGAGCTTAGATTGATATGGCCTTAGGGAATAGTGTCACTGACTGTTACGTCTAGTTATTATTTTTCTGGGGTTGTTTTTTTTTCTCCCTTTTTTTCTCTTTACTTTCACTCTTAGCAGGACGATGCGGCTACCTATTGGTTCATCCATCTGCCAGTCATCGAAATGCTTGGTGATGATGCAATGTGGCTTCACCAATGAGGGTGCGCTATATGCCTATAAAGAGCGCACCTGTGTGGGAAGTGGGAGATTCCACTTGATCAGTCTGTGATGCACCTTTGCCCTGTACCATTTTAATGTTTGAGAAACGCAGTGTTCTTTGAGAATTTGGTAAATAGAGGCCCATTTGGGTCATCTTGGCCCATTTGAGTATTTTGCCGTTGTTCTGGTTGTTAGACCTGTTAAACAGGGAAGAGAAAAGAACAGGTGAGATATCACGTGATATACATGTGCTTCACTGAGTTGTCAATTGTGTATAGAACACTAGTTTACCGACACGTGCCATTGTTTGTATTTTTTTGTTATGCAGTAAGAGTAGTTTAGGGCGTTTTTGACACTGAAGATCTTTTTGTTTTTGATGAATGTTAACTTAGTCAGGTTATAAATTGTTTCGTTTATATCTAGTAAGGTTGGTTTTGGCTATGCTTCTTTCTTTGACTTGGCACTGTCTAGTTCTTTTCTCTTTAACTCTTTCTTTTGTGAACCTTTTCTTTGGTTATGATTTGTATATAAATTGTACATTTATGTAAATAATTATCTTGAGGTATTCTTTACATCTCGTTTCTCACTGTAATAAATGATCACCATACTTAAATTAGACTGGTTTGTGTGAGATGTGTTCCTGTTCCTATTTTAATGTTGCATGCCTTATTCTCCCTAGACTTAAAAGGTTTGTAACACTGACAATTCCGTGTTGACCTGAGAGTGGGATTGGTCTCCAGCATCTAGTTCTGTTGAGCCTTTTTTGTGCTTGCCATAGCCAGTGTGAGTTCCCGAAAGGGATCGTCTCATGTTACGCATGTAACCATGGTTTGTGTGAGATGTTTTCCTGTACACGTTCAGTATTTTAATGTTGCATGCCTTATTCTCCCTAGACTTAAAAGGTTTGTAACACTGACAATTCCGTGTTGACCTGAGAGAGGGATTGGTCTCCAGCATCTAGTTCCGTTGAGCCTTTTTTGTGCTTGTCATAGCCAGTATGAGTTACCAAAAGGGATCGTCTCATGTTACGCATGTAACCATGGACACTACGTCTTGCTGCCATGTTTCAGGCATACCTGGTCACGTCCCCTTCAGTCAAAATTCTGATGACATGTACTCCAGGTGTCCTTTTATACTCACACACTAGAGTGACGTCACGGGCTGTCGCAGGCCAATGTCATGTTTGATACACGTACTTCAGACATCGTCATGCCAGAGGCATTCCCCAAAGTGTCATCGGATGCAGTGTGTGTTCCCCTTCTCAGGGAACCATGGTTACATGAGTAACCTGATGTGTTTTGTTAATGGTAATTTAAATATCATATTCACACACGTACGTAAATGGACGAAATGTAAACCCTACTTATTTCTGCACATTTTGTGGTAAATGTGGTAAATGTGCCTTATGATGTTGGTATCCTTCTGTCTTGTGATGTAAATAGCCTGCTCTATGTAAAAAAGAAAAAGAAAAATGGTAAATAAATCATTATGCTGATTCATTCAAAACACTGATTCGTTCAGGAAGGAAACAAGTGACTACTGTCTTAATGAGGGAGTCATTGGCAATTTCAGCAAAATTTTGCAGGTAGAAAGGGTCAATCGTCTATTGTCATATTTGTAGCTACGTATAAAACACAGCTCACACAGAAGTTAATGTCACACCAAGCAGTTTTCTGTTGGTCAACATGGCAAATTGGATTGACCAACTGAACCTGATTTGAAATCTGCGCTGTAAAATCTTTCAAATCTCTTGAAATGACTGGATATTGCCCATGAACATTTGTTGAATATGACCAAACCTTTATTCCAAGATCTCAGAAAGGTTCAAGCTGTCATTTCTAGTTCTAGGAAACTACTAATGGAAGATCATACAAGTGTGGTATTGCTTTAATATCGTCATATTGGCTTACACAAACATCCATGTGTGTAACTTTCTCTTCTCGATACTCTCATTCATCCAGCACAACACCACATACACTAACCAATATCCACCCACACAGCGACAAGCTCATCCAAACACACCTTTAAAACTAACGCGATTAGTGTGGGCGGCTTTAGTGGGCTATTGACCCCAGCTGAACCATGCAGAGCCTGCCAGTGGTGAGCAGACTGGGAGACAAAGTGGGTCAGTGAGAGGGTGATGTAATGTTAAAGCAGAAGAGAGGGAGAGAGGATTAAAGCAGTCTCTTTCTCTCTGTCTCTCGTTCTATCATTCTTTTTCTGACTGTCTGTGTGACTGACGTAGTCATCACTCTCTACATAGTGTTTGCCTATGCCTTTGATTCTTTCTTTGTATATTCTACTTTATGTCTCTTTAACTAAGTTTTATTGATAATCATCCACTTAATAAGAAGTGCAATCAAAGGAGCAGAATCAAGTTGAACACCGACAGTACATAATTGTGAGAAAATACTGTAATGTTGTAATTAGACATGTTACAAAACACACATTTAAACTCATTGGTAATATTCATTTTTAGTTTTTGGGATAAAAATTATTATGATTAAAGGGATAGTTCACCTAAAAAAAAAAATTAGCCCATGATTTATTTACTTTAAGGCATCCTAGGTGTATATGACATTCTTCTTTCAGATGAATACAATCTGAGTTCTATTACAAAATGTCCATGGCAAGGTTTATAATGGGAGTGAATGGCTGGAGAAAATTTTAAGCCCAAAAAAGCCAGCCCGTTCTCATCCCAAGGCGTCATATACTGACGCTCGTGACATTTCGTCTACATTCAACGCGCATGGCACCCTTTAGCGTCAATATGAGACGCAGATATATATGGGTCAGAAGGCGCCTCCTAGCGGTCTAACCCTAACTCTACACCAGACCTAAACCTACCCATATCTGTGCGTGTTATATTGACGCTAAAGGGTACCATGCGCGTTGGATTTAGACGAAATGTCAAAAGTGTCAGATATGACGCCCTAGGATGAGAATGCGTTGAAAAAGCGCATCCATCCATTATAAAAGTAATCCATGTGGCTCCAGGGGGTTAATAAAGGCCTTCTGAAGTGAAGGCATGCGTTTGTGTAAGAAAAATACCCATATTTAAAAATGTATAAACTATAATCAAATCCAACAGACAGCCGTAGCATCGATTTACATTGGAAGACAAACCCCTGACTCGGCGCACAACATAACGACTAACGTAGAAACTCAGAGGAAAGATCAAAACAAAACACCGGCCCCGAATTAGTCATTTTTAAGAGAAATGTCGAAGGATTTCTATACAATAGAAGAGTAGCTTCAATTTGTTGTGCTATTTGTTTAAACCACTGACTCTGAGCTGATCCACATCTACCTATAGGAATACGACGCCTATCACTGTATATAAGCTCCTTCAGTCAGCAGCTATCGCGTTTCTCAGGAGCTAATTAAAGGGGTGGTTCGGAATTTTGGACATCGGGCCTCATTTCCAAGTGAGCCTTAGTGTTATTTATCAGTGGAGAGAGTTTTCAAAAAATTTCATCCAGTCGTCCCAGTTGCATAGTTCGCGGGTGCTAGGCTACCGCGAGTCAATGGTATCGGTTAGCCTGTTTTACCCACTCCAGTACACCAAAAGCAAATCAATTATAACGCCAGACTATCGATGTAAATGTCTGTTGAGAGAATAATGTTAGAAATCAAACTATCCTTTCATCGCATTACAATAGTTATATTTTTTTCCCTATATTTATTAGCACAGTCTACAGCAGCGGCGGAGTGATATGAAGTTACCTAGGCAACCGAGAGAGCCGGGTCCACATGACATCACGCAAGTGTATTTACCTGCCGCTGACACTCAACTCTACAAAAACGGAGTATATTTCATGATATATGTAATAGCAAGACATAGGACTATGGCAACGTTTGAAAGCAATACCATTGTTTCGGACTTTGAAGACGATGAAGACGAGGAATGTATGTTATTCAACAAATCATATATGTATGAGCCAGAATACACAGATGAAGAATTAATCGAGATGGATGCTATGTTTGACAGACTGTTGGACCAATTCATAAAATAACTATACTCTTAGTTACACTATTGTCACTCTACACAATGCATTGAACTGTAACATAATCTCCACTAATGTTGTCAGTGTCGATCTATCAGTTATGAAAGGGACTAGCTTCATTAGCTAGCTAGAGTAGTGAGTAGCCCCACCGTTCTTGTTGATCACTTCAAAAACTCGTTTCGGCATGCTTGATGCGACTGTTCCCAGGAGGCTGCTGGGAACGTTGCTCCATGTGGTGAAGATGGCTTCACGAAGGGCATCTACGGTCTGGAACTGACGTCCATTTTTGTAAACTTCCCTTGCCATCCATCCCCAAATGTTCTCAATGGGATTTAGATCAGGAGAACACGCAGGATGGTCCAAAAGAGCAACGTTATTCTCCAGGAAGAAGTCCTTCGTCAGGCGGGCGTTGTGAATTGCAGCGTTGTCCTGTTGAAAGACCCAGTTATTACCGCACAGACGGGGGCCCTCAGTCAAGAGGGATGCCCGCTGCAACATGTCCACATAGCCAGCTGCCGTTTGACGCCCCTGGACAACCTGAAGCTCCATTTTCCCATTGAAGGAAAAAGCACCCCAAATCATGATGGAGCCTCCTCCACTGTGCCGCGTAGAAAACATCTCCGGTGGGATCTCCTTGTCATGCCAGTAACGTTGGAAGCCATCAGGACCATCCAGGTTAAATTTTTTCTCGTCAGAGAATAAAACTTTCTTCCACCTTTCAATGTCCCATGTTTGGTGCTCCCTTGCAAATTCCAAACGGGCAAGTTTGTGGCGTGGGAGGAGATGTGGCCTTTGAAGACGTTTTTTGTTCTTGAAGCCCTTCTCTCGCAGATGACGTCTTATGGTTATTGGGCTACAGTCAGCATCAGTAAGTGCCTTAATTTGGGTCGAGGATCGACCTGTGTCTTCACGGACAACCCGTCGGATCCTGCGGCTCAGTGCAGGTGAAATTTTTTTGGGTCTACCACTTGACTTTTTTGTCCCATAACTCTCAGGATCTTTTAAGAAATGTAAAATGACTGTCTTACTGCGTCCAACCTTGGCAGCGATGGCGCTTTGTCGCATTAAAGGAGAACTCCGGTCAATTTTAACATTGAGCTAATTTTTTTGTAAATTTGGAGTGCTGTCAGTACAGAGAACAACGACAAAAATCGGTGTTGCCTACACCGTGTTATTTTCTTTTTAAAATTTGCACCCTGTTGACTTCAATGGGGCAAGTTTTAAACCTGCTTTTAGCCTCTTAACATCCTTGATATGTCATTACAAGTGCACAGCCATGTGCCTGATGTTATTAAGAGTGAACACGGTCAATCTGACTGCAGTAGATGTGAAAGATATTAATAAAAATTATGTTAATTCAGCCAGCTCACATACCTGTATTTACTTCCAAGTCCAAAGCAGTCGATTATCGAGTTTGCGCATGCGACCAGGCTGTATGAGATCCCATTCTCCCAACTCGATAATCGACTACTTTGGACTTCGACCGAAAACAGGAAGAAAATACAGGTATATGAGCTGGCTGAATTAACATCACTTTTATTAATATCTTTCACATCTACTGCAGTCAGATTGACCGTGTTCACTCTTAAAGGGGTCATGACATGAGAAACCAAATTTGCCTTGATCTTTTGGTATATAAGAGATCTATGTACTCCCCATTATAAACGAAGCATTTATTTAATCAAGCTCTAAATACAGCTCGTTCTGGATCCATGGTTAGAAGTGACGTCACGGTGCGAAGTGTCGTACCAGTCGTTTGCATATGACCGCCTCCAGCGCAAGACAAGTACGCCTCATTTCGCATCGTTGTCGTGCGGCTCGCGCCCACATGTGTTCAGTCAACGACTCGACGTGCAGCGAGTGGGTCTGTTTACAAGAAGATTGCTATGCCACGCAGATGTGCTGTTCCTGTTTGAGTGTTTGAATACGCTGCCGAACGATCCAGACGTCAGGGAAAGCAGTCGGATGCAGTTTATTTGCAGCATATGCAGCGCGCCAAAGCCTTATTTGAACGGTGAGTGAGATGAGTGTGACAGGGAATGTTACTGAAAGAACGAGCAGTCAGCGAGCGAGCCCCAGCCGCGTGCATGGCTTCAAACTGTCTCTCTCTCTCTCTCTCTCTCTCTCTCTCTCCCTCCCTCCCTCGCGCATATGAATCAAAATCAATTGAGAATTGACACGATGGTAAAAGATGGGAAGACCGAAGTTTCACGTGGTGGAGCATTGTGTAGTCTACATGTGATACAAAATGATTAACGTTAATAATTTATGCATAAGCAGCACTGACGTTAGCCAATCATAACAGTGGGTGTTAACACTGAAGTCTTAAAGGGGAAACGCCCCCAAAACAGACTGTTTGAATCAGAGGGGGAGAAACAGGGTGGGAAAAGGTCATAAATCACTACATTTTTAAAAATAAATTGTAAAAAAAACTATAGTAATACTATAATTGCACCTAAGGGAACATAATAAAACAAAACAAAAAACCATGTCATGACCCCTTTAATAACACCACTCACATGGCTGTGCACTTGTAATGACATATCAAGAATGTTAAGAGGCTAAAAGCAGGTTTAAAACTTGCCCCATTGAAGTCAACAGGGTGCAAATTTTAAAAAGAAGATAACACAGTGTAGGCAACACCGATTTTTGTCGTTGTTCTCTGTACTGACAACATTCCAAATTTACAAAAAAAATAGCTCAATGTTAAAATTGACCAGAGTTCTCCTTTAAACCATCCAGCTTGACATGTGGTGTTTAATTCTGCGTGAACTGGAAGTTTCCACCAACACTACTTAGTATCGTGACGTGTTTCTAATGAAATGGATAATTGAAAAGGAAATCTCCATCTCTCATCTCTAGCTTACAGTCGTCACTCAAAAGAAACTGGAACTGGACTGGGGATATACAACCACAAGCAAGCAGCTGATTCATTTTGATATCTTAATTTTCACTTCTTCATTTCAGATGGCATGCCATTCATGGCAATATGCATGTTTACTGCTTAAGCATTTCAGGTATTGACTACATGCTTGTTGCTATGGCTGATGCGGGTATTGGCAACATACTCATTTAGTTTATCAAGGTAAGGGCAACATACTTGTTGCTTAAGGCTTTCCGGTATTGTTGGTAACATGCTGTTGCTCAAGCTTTTCAGGTAATGGCAACATGCTTGTTGCCTTGGCTCACTTAGGTAACTGCAAAAGCATCAAGAATTGCGGTTTCAGTTGGGTTTGGGGGATATTGGCATATGGTTTTGTTTTGGGGGGTTATTGCTGCTCTTATCCATGCTAGGCTGCATGGATGCACAGGGAGTTCTCGCCCAGAACGGAATGCCAATCGTATTTGACGATAGTGGTCCTGACAGAAATCAAGCGTAGTGTCAGTTCTGGCAGGTCACGTTAGTCGAGCTAGCATCAGCTGACTCTAATTCCCCTTGAATCAGAATAAATTGTCAAATTATGTTGTACTTTAAAATCTTGAATTAATTATATCTGCATACATTCATGTTGGTTCTGTTCTGTTTACCCTAAGGGGAGTTATTGCTGCTCTCCCTGTTCTTATACATGCTAGGCTGCACGGATGAGCAGGGAGTTATCGCCCAGAACAGAACCATACCACCAATCCAAACTGTATGCTAATTGTCAATCGTATTTGACAATAGTGGTCCTGATAGAAATGGGCATTTTTCTTAACAAAACCCATGGCTTCACTTTAGAAGGCCTTTTTTTAACTCCCCTGAGCCGTGTGGAGTATTTTTTATAATGGATGGATGTACTTTTATGGGCTTAACATTTTCTTCAGCCATTTACTCCCATTATAAAGCTTGGAATAGCCAGGACATTTTTTAATATAACTCCAATTGTATTCGTCTGAAAGGATGGCTTGAGGGTGAGTAAATCATGGAGTAATTTTCATTTTTGGGTGAACTATCCCTTAACTGTTATTTTAAGAGCGTTATTTTGGTTCTCTGCAGTACAAAAATAATAATACATAAATAAGACAGATGTTTAAAGGGACAGGACACCCAAAACTGTAAATTCTGTCAAATAAAAGGTATTTTGAGAAACGTTTCTTTGTTTTTCCCATTCAATGTGTCAATGTGTCCAAGTCAATAGTAACCAACATTATCAAAATATAGTATTTTACGTTTCACAGAAAAAAAAAGTCATACAGGTTTGGAACAACATGAGAGCGCAGAAATTATGTCAGAATTCATTTTTTTTGGTGAACTTTAAATGACTGTTTTAAGCCCCAGCAGAAGCCTCTGTCTACCAGTTGTGTGTCGATCGGTCAGTGCTAATCCCAATGTGCCAGGCTCACCTGCTTTTCAGCAAATCGGTTACAAGTACTAGGCAAAGTTACATAACCTAATAATATGTATGAGCAATGCTAATAGGGTTGATAATGCGCCCCCTCACTTTTCAAACTGAAACATTTCTGTTAATATTATAAAGTATGAGCTAAGACTTAGCAATCATCTAAAATGAAACCACAGATGGAATATGACACAGATTGTTTTTATTTATTTATTTAATTTATTTTTCTGTGCATGTGATGTCTTTGCGCTCCTTACCTGACATAATGTTTTCTGAAGTACACAGAGTGAATCAGACATCAAACCTAATTGTTTTTGACAATGTTTGATTTTCTAACTGCTTTGTCATCTAACAAGACATGCAGGAGTTAAGCTATTATTTATTTATTTATTTATTTTATTGCAAGATGTCATTTAGATGAAGCATTCGTGCAGATCAGTGTTTAGCTGGAGAGGCAGAAACCTGCAATTTTCCAATAAGTTGTTTGGGTCTTTGTGCCAACTGAGACATAATGCTCCTTAGGCACGGATAGCTTTAATTAATCAGTGCTTTATTTGGTTGGCAGCACCGTCTGTTTTTAATGTCAGAGTATACCTGGCTTATCTGTCAACTCACAGCACGACCACAATAAGTGTTGTGTGGTATTGATTGTTTGTTATAATACTTCTCCATTTCCATATGAAGCCAGGCTAGGAATTCTGGGCTACAAATTCTACTCTTTAGCTTTGTAAAAAATGGTATCACCTTCAAACTTTAAGCCCCTAAAGTAACGATTCCCACTTTATCATTTCTGATCAAAATCTAATAAACATTTGTAAAAAAGCATCTATACTAAATTTGCAAACCACAATACATAACAACAAACTGTTTATTCCATATGAAAATAGTGTGATCTCTATGGGAAACAAATTTCTTTTCATCTTTCTTCTGCTGCATGTAATAAGAGCAATTGACTCTTTGATGCCTTTCCAGGAGATAAACTGCTTATTTTAGACATTAAAAAAAGATCTCCCCCTTCTCGACATGTAAACATGATTTGCCCCGGGATTTAGTTCTCATTAAACAAAGACTACATGTCAAAGCAATTAGGAAAGCAATGGTCACAGCGTTAGGATTTAGAGCCATTTAAGACCTTGTCAGCCAGATCTCTTGGCACAAAGATGTGAACGCAGGTTCCTGTATTCACTGGTTATGCTGCCTTTGATGACACACCATCTTGGATCATTATTAATATTTTTTTTAAACCATGATACTGACAAATTTGTTAATCTGTGAAGTATAGGATCTCCGAACATCAAATCTTACGTATACTGAGATACAGGTATATCAAAATTCAATCAAGCATTTTCAGGATGAAATAGTATAGTTTTAGACAGACAAAAGACAAAGATATATTTCTACTAATCCAGACAGCAACTGTTCATAACAGTTAGAAAGACTTTTCATTTTATCGCTTGGTATGGATTACAAAGACAGTCTGCCAAAAATTTAAAGCTGATGAGTGAATCATTTCACGAGAAACATTTTCCAAAGTGTCACTTGCAATTAGCAGCCAGCGTTGCATAACATGCCATTCAATGTGTCAAAGTGGGTGACACCAGACTCATCAGAATCTGATCCAGCCCACAAGGCCATTTCAGAGTTTGTGATGAATTATTAGCACCTTTCTCACCTGTTTTCAGTGAGAATGCCCTGTTGGAAATTCTTGTGCAGATCTCACAGATGGATGCGTTTAAGTGCTTGTTAAGTGGACTTGTTATTGTGATGACTAAATAAGGTACTTGTCATGATTAAATAATACTTTTTTAATTTTAAATAAATATAGACCTTTGAGTTGTGACAATTTAATTAAATATGCAAATGATTGTAAATAATACTGCAAAGAAGTAATACACAGGGCACAAGAGGAATGAGAGGGGATTTTATTGTTCCAATTCGTACTTAGGCAGTCCACTTTCTTTATAACGGCTTCGAAAGAATGGAACTCTTTGCCAGTGTATATTAGAGAAAATATGATCGTCTTTATATACTGTTAAACTGAACGTGTGGTTTGTCAATAATCAATTCTGTGTGAGCACTGGTATTTAATTTGTCTGTTATCTTTATTTTTGTTTACCCTTATCCTGCTTTTTCCCTTGATTGTATTATATTTGTGATAAATCTTGTTCAAGCTTAGGTTGCCTTTTAAGGAGTGGCCACTCCTTTTATGTGTTTAAGTGCTATAATCGGTCCCCGGTGCATCTACCAACCCTGAAAACGTGAAAAGTGACGACCAAGTAACTTTGTTTTGGAAAGCCTTTCTCTGCAAGCATGTAAAAAAATAAGCAGATAAGACTTTGCTCCCCTACTGACATAGGAAGGCGAAGCAGTGTAACCAGCCCGGTCTCATGAAACTGCGTATCTATACCACGAATTGAATTTCTCGTGCCATACGCTAAAAATAGTTTTTGCGTGCATATGATACGCACTTTATGGCGTGTAATACACACGCACTCCACACCCCTAATCCTACCCAAGGGTTTGCAGTGCGTAGCATATACAAGCAAAAACCATTTTGGCGTGTAAATGGTACAAGAAATAAAATTTGTGGTATAGATACGCACTTTTATGAGATCGTGTTGGTGTGACCAGTTCTAAAACAATAGCAAAAGTTTGAGCAAAGCATGAAAACTGTTCTGTCGTTGACTGCACAGATGAGCACAGAACACTATTTGACCAAAAAATGTCACAGCTGTCCTATAAAGACATCAGTGAATTGTGTCAGCTTGTGTAAAAGTTAAACATGATGGTACATGCAAGTCCATGAGATGAATCAATGTAACTCCACAACAACAACATAAATGTATCCACTAACCATTCAGAAACGTCCAGGTGCTAAAAGTCAACTTGCAACCTCTTCCTGAGGTTTACTGGTTATTTATTTATTTATTTTAATTTTTTTGGATGAGCTTTTTGTTATTGCTGGAGTATCCAAAGCTCATGTAAAGGATGTAAAGATTGAAGGGTGTAAGTTTAAAACAATACTAGTAATTTTAAAATTAACCTCATATTTTCCCATTTAAAGGTGACATTATGCCCCTTTTCACTAGATATAATATAAATATATGGTGTCGGTGTCCTCAGAATGTGTCTGGGAAATTTCAGCTCAAAATACCCCCCAAATCATTTATTATAGCTTGTCAAATTTGCCCCTTTTTGGTTGTTTATTTGTACTAGAAACAAGACCAACTAAGCAAGAAAAGCATTTTGTTGAAATTAAATGTAGTATTTGATTCATTTAACGTCATTTAAACTCAGTTGATTGTTTTCCCACAGGGGATTCAGTGCTTGGTCCATATGTATGCCTTTAGCACTTGTTTCGCTAGCTATTTTAATCAATTAAAACACAATACTTACATTTCTAAGACCACCATCTAATTCCTCAACCACCACACTACTAACACTAAATTTAAAAAAAAAATGTTTAATAAAATTGCGTCGTCACATGCGCGCTATGAATTCTGGGGAAGGGTAGGCCGCGAAGTGTCCATTTTTGTACACTTCGTTTGTCCGAGAAAGAAGGGCGCATTTGCCTTTGTTGCGCCACGGTGATGCAATCGGCCTTCCAAGGGTGCAGAGTTTGAATTGGGACAGCCTTCGTAGCACTGCTGTGACGCAATCTGCCTTCTAATGCGGCCTTCTAAGGGTGGAGTGTTTGAATAGTGTGCCTAAGTCCCTCCCCTCCACTTCTGGCTCATGGGACCTTATTTAGGAAAAAATATGCATGGTGGTCAATGGCGAGAGACAACTTATCTTTTTATTACGTCTGAACTGTGACCTGAATTACACATAATGATGTTTGTCAATTTAAAAGATAATTATGAAAGTCAAGAAAGTTTGTCATAAAACAGAAGAGTAACATTTAGTTTTATGTGAAAATCGCTCCATGAACTACATCTCTCATCTCGCACTATGTACGTCACCAAGCTCGTAGTGTGCGGTCTGGTACAAAACACACAGGCATGACAATGTACCGTTACGATTATAACTTTAGACTATAGAAAAAAATGATATTGCTAATTATAAATTACAAAAATATCTGTGCTTGCAAAGATATATATTTTTGTTTGTTTTTTAGCCATTTTGTTTCCACATTTCTTGCAAGTTAAGATGTATCATGTTTAAAAAAAACAATGTAAACATTATATAGAAAACGTCCTTGATGTGTGAGATGAGAATAAAATTAAATACATAGAGTAAAATAAACATCGTTTTATTTTCTAAAGCAAAAATCCTGTTTTCTAAGGATACTGCAGACAGTTGAAAATAAACAATGACATATAATACACTTAAATGAACACAGATTCAGATTTGATCTGCTTGATGGCTAGACAAACAACAATCTGCACAGAGAGCAAGCACCAGGAGCAGACGAGGACGCCTATTCTAGGTCAGATTTGGTAAATCTAGGACAACCCAGACTCTCCCAGAGCATCGCCGCTAGTGCTGTCATGTTTTAATCCATTTTCATCAGGAAATGCATGTGGCTCTAGCACAAAGCTAGACGCTCTCCTTACTTTTCAATTTGTCTAGCCTTTCTACCCTTTTGTAAACTCTACTAAATGTCAAGACTGTTTCCACAGTCAATCTTCCCATGATCTTGTTGTAAATAACACCATTCAGGGTTTTACTAAGCTTTTAATCGTTTACTTAGTAAATATATCTAATGGGCTACCATGATTTCTATTTCAACTTTCTATGCTCTTTGCTTTGACATCCCATGAATGCACAGTTTCCAAATTCGTAATTCAGGTAGAACTGTACGCTGTATATTACATTAAAGATGAGTTGTGCTTATCAGTGACTCAAAAGTTTTAAAACAGCAATCTGAAGCCCATCTTTCCTTTACTCATTATTCATAACAGTAGTCTCCATCTGGGATAGTGGCAGTCTTGGCTGCAGTCCTTGAGTGTCTATGGAGTAGGATCTGGGACTCTGTTTGATTGAAGATATTGTGATATGTGGCCAAGGTGTAAATTTGTCTGGCAACCATGTACATCTCCTTCCGTTTTCCCTTTTGGACTGTTGGTATTTATTATTATTATTATTATTATTTGTTTGTATGCACAGAATTAATCAAATTAGAATGACCCTTAAATAAATAAAGTGAAAAGATCCATGCTAGCCAGATTACAGGACACAAATGATTAAACCATTTGATAGGGATTTTGTACTTGAATTATACTCCATTATACATAAAGTCCAGCCTGGTCACATTGTTAAAACGTAGGCATTGATACGTAACATTTACAGGTGTAAAACATACTTTTTTTGTACATTTGGATAGTTGCTGAAACTTACAATATTGACATTTTGGCAATATTTAAAGGGGACATATCATGAAAAAATGACCTTTTCCGTGTTTAAGTGCTATAATCGGGTCCCCGGTGCATCTACCAATCCAGAAACCGTGAAAAGTTACAACCCAGTAACTTCGTTTTGGAAAGCCTTTCTCTGCAAGCATGTAAAAAATTAAGCCGATCAGATTTGACTCCCCTTCTGACATAGGATGGGGATCTTATTAAAATATTACCATCCCTTAATATGCATGTTTCCACCCACGTTTCCACACATTTATTTTTCGCAAGCGCCAACAGTGTAACCAGTTCTAACACAATGGCAAATGTTTGAGCAAAGCATGCAAACTGATCTGCAAATAAATTGGCTATTTTACCAAACTATTTGACCATAAAATATCACAGATGGCTTATAAAGACCTCAGAGAACTGTCAACTTGTAAAAGTTAAACATACATGCAAGTCGATGAATCAATGTAACTCCACTAACCATTCAGAAACGTCCAGGTGTCTAAAAGTTGCAACCTCCTCCTGAGTCTCTCCGTAAGGCTGCACTCTGCTGCTGGTTATTTCGGAAATTTTGGATGACTGAGATTCATGTGTTTTGTTATTGTATCCGAAGCTCGGATCGTCCGTCTTCTGAACGTGGGCGGGGAGTAGCAGCTCATTTGCATTTAAAGGGACACACAAAAACCGAAAGGGGGGAAATTTGACAAGCTATGATATTTGAGCTGAAATTTCACAGACACATTCTGGGGACACCATATATTTCTATTACATCTTGTGAAAGGGGGCATAATATGTATTATGTCATTATTAAATGTTTACAGCTAAAATGCGTAAAAGATTTACAAACATTGTATATGATAAAAATATTTGTATAATTTTAAGATCCCTAAACCATACTCTACCCCAAACCTAAACACAACTATCTTATAGTATAAAATACAATGTAATGGACAGAGCCCTAAAGGGACATGGTGAAGGAACATTTGAGATAGAGGAAAAAATATCTGTCAATGGTTTTTGTGTTCCCTCACAAATGTTTTACGTTCCCCTAAGAAACCTCAAAAAACCCTCCTGAGAATTAACACTTGAACTATCTCTTGTATATGTAACAGGAACTTCCGAGACACAGCACATAGTGCAGCTCACACTTCACACACACGATCTCCCCTGCATTTCCCCCCTCCTCCTCACCTAAAATACACTGAAAAACCTATGCAATGTTATGTGTGTACAAAATCTAGCTTCATGTTTGGTGTCATTTAAAAGTGTCGCAGTGCGCCTGGTAAAATGGTCTCATTCTCCCAACTATAATGAAAAGCTAAAAGAAGTTATGAAATATGAGAAAAGTGATGTGTCCCTTAAAGATGTTTCCCTCCTCCAGATGATCCATTCAAATTACCTCCTGTATGTAAAACAAGGACCCATTCAAGTACAAATTCTTCTGTTTTCACAGTTGTGAGCCCCTGAATAGGGAACCAAAATCTATTTATAATGACAGACACCACCATTTGGTAAGAATATTGCATTATCTGGGTTTATAAGGAAAAGGAGCAAAAAGGTTTGGGGAGTCTGTAGGTTGACTGCCCATAGTCCTATACAATCAGTGTGTGTAATTTTGTTGATAGGTAGGAAATTAAATTAGATTGAAAGGAGGATTTTAACTGTGACAAGATGATTGACAGGGCAGTTTGTAAACGGTGACAGGATGCATGTGACAGAACTGTCCGTTAAAGATGACGAAGTAGTATGTCCCAAAGCTTGCCTACTCTTTTGCTACACCCTCAAAAGTATGTACTTTTTCTTCACAAAAAGAGTACATACTTTTAGGGCGTAGTATAAGTAGGCGAATTGGGACGCAGCCATATAGTTTCCATGATAGTTTCCTGATATGAGTGGGTAAAATGTAAATAAGAGTTAAAAAAGAATAATCAAACATTCGTTAACATTTAATGATGCATGGATGTCATTAAAACCTTTTTCATTTATGGAGTCAGATGAAATAACGTGTAATACGAGAAAATGTGTTCCATTTAATCTTGTTGTGTTGCGTGAAAGGAAAAGCAATACGCAGAGTAACCTTCCCCGTTTCATTTGGAAACCCTCCTTGGACCAATTGACGGGCTTACAAGTCTCTAACAGAGCAACATTTTTATTTCATATTAAGTAGATGAGTAAACTGCGTTTAATAAATGCTAAAAACATGTCATTCAATTGAATGCAATAGAATCAAAACATAGGCTACCACAAATAAGAGTTTACACACATTTGTACGTCTGTAAAGCTGGCTATATGTAAATAGCCTAATTTATGTTTTAGTGCTGTCAATATGTAAATATTGTACGTTTCAGTGAAAACGCAAGTTAAACGCCACAATTTTCTGTCATAATCACTTAAAGGTGGGGTATGGGATTTGCAAAACGGCCGGCAGATTTTGAAAATACACAACTCAAATGATCCTACCTTCTTTCCTCAAACGCTGGCCCTGATTCGCGTGGGGGGGATGGGGGGAGGGGGGTATGGTACGACCGCTTGATTGACGGCCTTACTGTCCAATGATTCTAGGTGGTCTTGGAAATTATTGGCTGGAGTTTTTCGAGTCCTGCCCGTTCCACTGATGATTCAATTTCTTAATTTTCATTTCAGTGCTTCTAACTCAGTGGCTGTAAGTGGGTTATGAATAGGATTTCAAGTGATTTTGAAAAAATGGACAAAAAAGAGAATCACATACCCCACCTTTAACAAACAAGTAGCCTATTCATTATTTCAATGAGCTCATTATTTCTGCCTTGAAGGTGGGGTATGTGATTCTCTTTTTTGTCATTTTATTTTCAAAATCACTTGAAATCCTATTCATAACCCACTTACAGCCACTGAGTTAGAAGCACTGAAATGAAAATGAATCAATTTAATCATCTGGTTTAATCATCTGGCATCTAATGTTGTCTTCCCATCTCTTCCTCTGTCTGCCTCTTCGTCTACTTCCCTGTACTGTACCTTGTAACATTGTATGGGCAAGTCCTGATGATCTTGTGACGTGCCCGTACCAGTTTAGCTTACGTTTTTTTACTGAAGATAGGAGATCTTCATATGACCCAATGGCGCTCTCAATTTGGGCTTTCACTTCTACATTGGTGATGTGATCTTTGTAGGTGATGCCAAGAAGTCTGCGGAAGCATCTCATCTCCACCGCCTAAATCCTTCTCTCAATATCGGCTGTCAACGTCCATGACTCACATGCGTATAGGAATATTGACATGACCAGGGAACGCATCAACCTGATCTTTGAGCCAATGGCGATGTTATTGTCGTTCCAGATGACCTTCCATTTGTTCATGGCGGCTATGGTCTGTGCTATCCTAGAGATTATTTCTGGCTTAGATCCTTCATCCGAAACAATGGCTTCCAACATTCTCAAGCTTCTTATGGTTTATTTTGATCTCAGTTCTGATTCAATTGGGGTTGTTGGTCATCAGCTTGGTTTTCTCTGCATTAATCTGCATGTTAAATGCTGCCGAGGCCTCGTTAAGATGTTTCACAAGATTGACGAGTTCCTGTTCTTTTCCAGCTAATCCATCGATCTGCCTCCGATGCTGACTGTACCTTCATGATCTTCCAATGCGTTGGTCATAATTCGTTCTAAATAGATGTTAAAGAGAATGGGGGAGAGCAGGCAGCCTTGGCGGACTCCGACTGTGGTTCGAAACCATTCTCCTATGGTGTTATTGGAGTAGACTGCACTAGTAGCCTTGGCATATAAGCGTTCTATTGTGTTGATCAGGTGTTTATTATTGTGTTGTGTTATATAACCTCATGGTAGCCCATAAAGCTGCATGCCAGACCCTATCGAATGCCTTTTTGAAATCTATGAATACGTGGTAGAGTTCTTGCTGGTGTTGTAGGTATTTCTCACAAATTATTCGAATATTGAAGATTTGTTCTGTCGTGCTGCGGCCTGTTCTAAAGCCTGCCTGTTCTTCGGCAATGATCTCCTCTGCTTGCGGGCTCAATCTGTTTAATAGGATCTTCAGCATCACTTTGCTTGGGTGACTGATCAGACTGATGGTGCGATAATTTTGGCATAGCTGAAGGTTGCCTTTCTTCGGGAGGGTAATTATCAACGATTGAGTCCATGGTGTAGGCCATTCACCTGTTTGCCAGATTTTATTGCAGATACTCCATAATGTATCTATCATGGCCTCTCCACCTGCTTGAACCAGTTCTGCTGGAATGTTATCCACTCCTGCCGACTTCCCTTTTTTTTATTATTTTACTGCTGCTTCCACTTCTTCTCGAAGGATAAGATGGTTGTCGATATTAGTTGGTGGAGGGACATTCAACACCTCAGTACATCCTGTGGCTCTATGAGTATACAATTCGGAACAGTACTCTGTCCATCTTTTAAGGATATCCTGTTCTTCTGTCAGACATTTCCTTTCTTTATTCTGGGTGGTATTGGTTCGCCCTTGTGTTGTACTTGTCAGATCTTTCACAAGTTGGTAGGCTTTCTTGCTGTTGTTTTTCTGTAAACTTCCTTCTATGTCTTTGCATTGTTCTTCAATCCAGGTCTCCTTTGCCTTTTTCATACTTTTCTTAACTTGCTGGTTGATTTCTCTGTAATGTCTTTCCCCTTCAAATTCATATTTCTTACGCTTGAGTTCTCTGCGTTTGTCGCATAACTCCAGTATTTCCTCTGTGACCCAGGGCTTCTTTGTTGCCCGGTATTTTCCAAGGATGGCATTTGCTGTTTCAGTTACAGCTGTATTGAAGGTACTTATCATTTTGTCCACCTCTGAAACCATGATTGTCAGCAAGGGCGAGAAGTGGAGCAAATTTCCCTCCGATTATTGCTTGGAAATTAAATTATTACATTATTAAAATTAATACATTTTTAGCTATCTGTGCGATTTGTATATGTAAATTTCTGAAATGCATAACTTAGACTGTGATCAACAGATGAAAGAGTAATGTTGACTCATGCATTTTCTGTAAAGCTGCTTTGAAATGATGTGTATTGTGAATAGCGCTATTAAAAGGTGAAAGGAAATGAAGGAAACTACAATTTACGTAAAAATGCACACGAATACTCATAACATAAGATCACGTTGCAATGTCAGACACAAGGATAAACAGTGCCCATAAGTAATGCATTAAAGTTAAAAATGGTAACTACAATAATTAATCTTGTATCGAGGACGAGGATGGTAATTATGTAGTTTTATACAACTGTCTAATTAGTTTTCTCCTTCAAATATGTAAATGAGGTTTATCACCACAGCAGTCTCTCCAGACGCACCCTGAACCTTACCTTGTGGCCCAGCAGCCACGTTAGATTTCTTACAGAGGGGGAGAGCTGTTAATATTTCACTCATCACTGTAAAGAGTGTGTGTGAATGGCCTGGAGTGTGAGACGGCACCTTCTGTTCGATGTGAGACCTTACAGTAAGCAGGCTTCTCTCACTCAGTTCCCACACGACTCCACTGCCTACAAGTTATATAAAGACCGAACTAAACTTTTTGTTCAACTTTATATGAGTTTCTTGCTCATCCTAAAAATTGGAGTGTCTGTAGTTTTTCCGTTGTTGTCTACTAGGCATATTAGCTGAATTAAGGTTGCTAAAGAAAGCTTCTAACA
Organism: Semotilus atromaculatus; assembly: GCA_031834385.1. NCBI lineage: Eukaryota > Metazoa > Chordata > Actinopteri > Cypriniformes > Leuciscidae > Semotilus > Semotilus atromaculatus. The sequence goes on along the minus strand of JAULUF010000038.1, from coordinate 12,018,891 downwards.
TATTATTATATGAAACCATTTGGAGAGATGAATCTCTTGACTATTTAAATATAAGCATATAAAAGTAGGTTAGGCTTAATTAGTAAACACTATTTTATTTTGCACAACTAAATTCCTCTGTTATTGCATGCTTCTTTTTTCCCTTTAATTTTTGAAGATAATCCCTTGCAACCTAAATGCATTTCAAACTCTTTTTTTTAATTATTATTATTGTATTTATATATTTCTTACAATGTAAATATTTAAAATAATATCCAAATATTGTTTCCAATGTTGTCTGGTTAATTAAATCTCTTGACATTTATACTTTTTCATATACACTACCATGCAAAATGTTGGGCTCTGTAAGACTTATATATAGATTTATATATATATATATATATATATATATATATATATATATATATATATTTTTTTTTTACTACATGTCATTTAACAAGGACACATTAAAGTGATCAAAACTGACTGTAAATACTTACATTGTTACAAAAAAATATATATATTGCAAATAAATTCTGTTCTTTTGAACTGTCAAAAAATATGCATCTAGGTTTCTACAAAAATATTAAGCATCACAGATTTTTTCAACATTAATAATAATAATAAACAACACTATAGACTGCTGGAGTAATGACTGCTGAAAAATCTGCTTTGCCATTACAGGAATATATCAGCTACATTTGAAAACATTAAAAGGTTTTTTTCAATTAAACAGTAATTCACAATATTAATGTTTTTACTGTATTTTTATCAAATAAATGTAGTATTAGTGAGCATATGATACTTTTTTCAAAAACATTAATATTTGTATTCATAATGGCAACATTAATTCTTAATGTTTGTTAGTTGCACCTGGATACATATTGAACTCCATCTCAAGGAGTTTTTAATACTAGAAAGATATGCTTGTAAAGGAAGGGTAAGCTCATTTTTGGAGTGGCCAGAAATGGCAAGTTAGCTTTGAAAGCATGAGATCCCACCCTCCCTTCAGAGCATCTCCAAAGCCACGCTTTCTTCAAAATACATGAACACAACGCACACAGCAGAGTCTGCACAGCACCACGAGAGACAGCGATAAACTACATCATGTCTCAAAGCACATAACCTTACAATAATAATGAATATAAACAACTTAAAGAGCACTGACTTGTACCACCTGATTGCTGCAGATTCATTTTGGCGTTGATAGTGTTGTCATTGAAACGCGTAAATTCGAGTCAAGAACTGCTCTGAGTATAACATCACGGTGTCTCACTCTCACACCACATGGACTCTTGTTTTCTATCATTACTGTTCTTCCTTAGTTAGTTTGTTGTCATGGACACTCATTAGTTTCAGCTGTCTATCAATCATCTCGTTATCCTCTCACTATTTAAGTTCAGATCTGTTTGTGAGTCTTTGTCTGGTCTCGTCTATTCGTAGTTGATTGGATGTAGGACCTCGTTGGATTTACTTGTTGGAATTAAAGCATGATACCTTCTTTATCATCTTTGTGTTATTCATGTGTTTTGTCTTTCCCACACAACACGTGACACACAGGTTTGAATGTCTTCCAAATTACAGTAGCAACGAATGCAATGATTAGACGACAATGTTATGGTCCTACGCCTTCCACTATATGTATATATATGAAGAGTTCAGATGCAAAAGCCTCTAAGTGCCATTTGAAATTTTCTTCTAGAATGATAATTTTTATCAAGCTTGTATATTTAAGTTCAGTAATTTCACTTAAATGACAATTAATAGGTAATCTTCATTGCCATTTAAGTGAAATTACTGAACTTAAATATACGAGTTTGATAAAAATTATCATTCTAGAAGAAAATTTCAAATGGCATTTAGAGGCTTTTGCATCTGAACTCTTCATATATATATTAGGGCTGTCAAATGATTAATCACGATTAATCGCATCCAAAATAAAAGTTTGTGTTTACATAATAAATGTGTTTGTACTGTGAAAAATTCTTTTGTATAAATAAGTACACACACGTGCATTTAAGAAAAATGTGTTATTTATATATAAAATATTTATATTTATATATAATAAAAATTATATATAAATCTATATAAAGTATATACATGCAAATATGTCTTAAATATATACAAGCATGTGTATGTATTTATATATATAAAATAATTATACACAGTACACACACATTTATTATGTAAACACAAACTTTTATTTTGGATGCGATTAATCGTGATTAATCATTTGACAGCCCTAAATATATATACATACATATATATTTACATATAAATACATTTAGACCACTTAACTTAGTTATTGCTACCAGGATGTGAAGAGACTTTCAACCAGCATAACAAAAATGTTTCTGAAACAAATGGCCTACCCTGCCTTCAACAATCCTAATAATTTCAGTGTATTCAAAAAAGTAAAAGATTAACAATAAAATGAGTTATGCCTTATTTTGAATTGTTTTTGATTGTTAGAACCAGTCATAACCAGTTTTGACCCCTTGGTTCATCTAAACAGAAAGGGTTTTGTGTCAAAATCAGCCAATAACACAGACATTTTACTTGCCCAACCATTAATGTTTGTCTTTAAAATCCCACAGCACATGGTAAAAAAAAAAAAAAAAAAAGGGTCTCATTTCCTGCAGCAATCTCTTTATAAACTTCGCTGTGTGAGACAAGAGGGACTAAAGCCATTGACTGGAGAGCAGAGAATTGGAAATTAAAAGCATTAAATCACAATTTGTTGTTTGTGGTGGTGACACATCCTTCATGGGCCAGTGGGCTGCAGTGGAGAGGTCATCCACTGGCTCTGAGTGATGTGCTTCATCAAAAGGTGCTCTGGTACCGGATATTTAGGCTCACCGTTAACCCCCTCCAGATGACATGATGGGTTTGCCTGCACATTTGTTACTGTTGTGTGCCAAATTGAGATTGACAGGCTATGAAGTTGTTTATAACATAGGCTAATAGTTTAAATGGCACATAAAGGAAACATGTAGACTGTGTCATAAAGCTAAAAATACGGAGGTGAGAGGCAACAAGGCATGTCGAAAATCCAATGATCGTGTACCATCCTGTCTAACTGAGATACCTTCATCTGATTGATTTTTGAAGGCAGCATACATCTGTATCCTTTACTGCCTATGATATCCTACAATCCTGTGCATTCGACTCCTTAACAGTTTAGATAAAAAATAAATATGGAATAAATATGGAATAAATATAAAGTTGCGGTTCATCAGTTTGTGTAAATGTAAATTTTTTACCAACTTTTTCCACTTTTGAGGTAATTTCGAGCGATAAATTACTATTGTGGTAGGCTAATTAAAAAATTGCATAGTTATCACCAATGCTCTCTCTATTTTGTTGTAGATCATTAAACCATTATGTTGCATCAGAAGCCTGTTTGAAATCAGTTTTGTGAGGTAACTGTGCAAACGCTGCCTGCAAAGTCATTGCCTGATAAGGGCAGCAAGGCAACAAGTCAGCTGTCTAAGCTTTCAAACACCAGTCAAGTCAAGTCACCTTCATTTATATAGTGCTTTTAACAATATGGACTGTTCCAAAGCAGCTTTACAGTGATAATAGGAAAATAAAATAACAGAGATTGTTTTGGCTTTACAGCAGCTCTAGAATAAAGTTATTGTCCAGCTAAAGTTAGTTTTGGTCGATTCACTTCCGTTGCAAAGATCATTAGTTATTAACTTAGGGGCCGCTTACATGACACAGTTCTAACAGAAAACCCTTAAAGGTGCCCTAGAATGTTTTTTTTTATTATTTTATAATGTTTCCTGGGTTGCCCTTATAATGTTAGTATGTTTTTTAGATCAAAAATAGTCATAATTTAGAAATAAAAGGCATTTTTCCTAGCCTGATTTTAGTCTCTGATTTGAACACTCTGTTTGAAGGGGCGTGTCTGCTGTGAGAACCGGCCACTGCTGTGATTGGCTGACATGCTTGCATATGAAATATGACATGTGAAACTCTCTCGAATACTTTTATTACAGCTGTTATATACGTTTTAACTATTACAGCTATCGAGATTAACGAATCGTGAGATGTTTTTAAAGTATTTAAATCTATTTCCATCACATAAAATGTTGCTGTGATGAGCATTGAGCAAGCAGATGACAGTCTGTTGATCGCGAGACAACGCAGTTTCTCTCTCTAATGCTTTCACCAATGCAAACGATGACATAGCCTACTTCTATGAGAGCTTCGTTGTGCAGTGTAACAGCGTCATTGATTTCATAACGAGTTTGGCAAGAGAGATAAACTCGCGCTGTGTGGATTGTTCTTTGACCGCTTTCTGTATACTTTTTTCACTGAGAATTAGCCTATTTAACGTTAGTTATGTATGCTCGTTACTTGGAGTTTGCTATTACTGTACTAGGATCTTGCGCTGGATCTAACACAGTGTAAATTATCTTTAATAAAATCACTACTTACCGGTTGCGGGAATATAGTTGGAATTACCCCCTTCTTCAGTTTGAGACGCTGAGAGAAGCTTGATATTGTCCCAGGTTCGAAAATAAGTCCGTGGTGAAATGGGCAGAGCAAACTAACAACTTCGAATTAAACTGTTGCGGTATCCGATTAATATAAACATCAACCACGCGTCCACGCCTGTTGACATTTCTTTTCTGTGGGAAGGGTATGAAAATACCTCACATCCCCTGCACAGCCTGGAACATAGCATTTATTCCATGATCTGCCATTTTCTCTCTGATCCTCGCTTGTTCCGATGATGACTCGGCTGTGCAGTGCTTGTCATTGAGGGCTGGGATATGCAAATCTTTGGAGGCGTGATCCCCGACTGTTGCGTCACAGTCGGTATTATGTGGAGATTCGCCTGTTTTTCAGGGGTGTTTTTTAAAAACGAGATTTAAATAAGAAGGAGAAAACAATGGTGTTTGAAACTCACTGTATGTCATGTCCATGTACTGAACTCTTGTTATTTAACTATGCCAACATAAATTCAATTTCACATTATAGGGCACCTTTAACGCGCTCTGGCCCGCTCATTCGCACAACAACAGTGCCTGGTGGCTCGAGAACGCAAACCTTGAAATAGGTTCCAAGGTGCAAGCCTTGAAGAAAAAAACATATATACAGCCTGAACGCTTTCCAACACTCCCAGAATGCATTGCGATAAGTTCAGTCTAAAATATCAGTATGGCAGATGAGATGAAAAAAAAATCTATTTCGTATTGATAAAAGGTACTTCAGTGTAATTAAAAAGGTGTGTATGTTGATTTTTGATGTTTACTAGTGCTGTTAGCATAGAAGCATGCTAATGTCTTACTCTGTTGCAAGTCAAATCATAGCGTGCTACAAAAGTTCCTGCCTACGTATATACACTACCGTTCAAAATAGTAACACAAAATGTTGTCTGCCACTTTAAATGCTCAAGTTCTTTAAAATCGGATGAATTCATTAGCTGTCAATGTTTTCAGCTGAAATAAAAAGAAACTAGAAAGCGATTCTAATTTCCAACAATATTGTCTGTGTCGTTTCCGTTATACAGTAGTGTAGTGGACTACTCTTTTCTCACAGTTTTAGAACAAAAGTTATCTATCTTTGTGTGAACGGCCCTTTGACATGATTCTATGTAGTGAGGCTGTGAACAGAACCATTTCTGTTGATATTTTATTGCTAGCTCTTGTATAAATGCTACAGAAGAAAATTCCATATTCTTGAGTTACTGTATGTTATGCTGCATTAAGTTCTATCATGACAACTTTAGGGTTTAGAGTTTATGATAATGTTAACCTGCATTCCTCGAGTCTTTAGTGACCCGGGACGTCATTCACTACCCTCCTCTTCATTCATTTTTTTAGACATTAACCTTCCTAGAATTCCTCAATCAATTCATTGTAAACAATACAACAACAAAAACATTATAAAATGATAAAAGAATGCCTGTTTTCCCATTATTTTTTTTTGTAAAACTTCTATAGGGTCACTAACTACTCAAGGTGTGTAACAGTGCAATTATGTCAGGACCACTATCGTCAAATACGATTGACAATTAGCATACAGTTTGGATTGGTGGTATGGTTCTGTTCTGGGCGATAACTCCCTGCTCATCCGTGCAGCCTAGCATGTATAAGAACAGGGAGAGCAGCAATAACTCCCCTTAGGGTAAACAGAACAGAACCAACATGAATGTTTTGCAGATATCATTATTTTAAAGTACAACATAATTCGAGAAATTTATTCTGATTCTAGGGGAATCATAATGTCAAATCCTGACTGACGAGAGGAGGAGCTGGGGATGGAGGAGGGTAATTAGTTCCTGAGAAACGCGATAACATAGAATTGAGAACACAGTCAAACAAAAGGCCGACATTATAAAGAGCGATACCATTGTGCAGCGTTTACCTCAGTAAGTTGGCCGAGTGAATCTGTGAGCTGCCGTGAGTGGAGGCGGGGCTAATTAATGAAGCAAGGGTGTAGATTTACATTTTATCTATTTTAAGGCATGACTACTATTTTCACAGGAAAAAATGAAAACGTTTAAATATGCCATTTTGGTGATTAAAGATGAGTTATAAGGAATACAATTATTGACTACAATAATTAGTCAATAATGGGGACTTTAAATGTTTAACAGCAAGCTCATTGGCTGCAGATACAACAGAAATCGATGAGCTTGTGCCGTGCAGTGCAATGTAAGGACCCATCGGCCTGTGCCATCTAGGAACTTGGTATTTGTTCTTAAATGATTGAAAGTTGTTAGATAAATCAAGGGCGTGTTTGAATTAGAATGAAACCAAAGATATTTCTTCCAGCAACTTGTAACATATCCAAACACTTACTACTTTGCTGTCCCTGTCTGCCATTTAAAGTATTAACTTAGTGAAATTGTCATAGTTTGGATTCTCTTGCCAAGGGAATGTGATGACTTCGCAATAAGCACGTGAAATCACTTTTTGTCTATTTGATCATAATTCACAATTCAATGCAGTGACTAATTCATGGCTCATTTTACCCCTCAAGTCTCCTCCTTCACCAGACCTGCTCCTTTCAAAAAACAATTCAAAGACAACGCAGTCACCTTAAAGCAAGCGCAAAAGTACAAAACCAACCTTTCACCATCACCATTATCTGATCTTATAAGAGCTCAAATGAAAAATTATATCTCACCAGCACAAACCCCCTTAATTTGAACCTCTTATTAGCTTTAATTCCATTTAAAATGAACCCACAACCTGACTGAAAAGAAGCCAATTAACACGTGCTGGCCCAGTGAATGGGAAGATGTGCCGTTTTAGCTGATGTACTCATTCACTCCCAGCGGTGTAGACTGTTTGTGCCATCCACACGTCCCAGGTGGGCACCTGAGAGGCATGCTCGTGGCACAGCGCCAGATTACCAGTTATCTGTTTAAACAATTAAGCAGCTATTTCAGGAACAAGGAACCACCATCCACCCACCAGTTGACTCCACGGTGGCTCGTGGGACACCATGGCAACAGCCCATTTTTGTCTTGAACAATAATAATGTGGTGTTGGATCTGGTAAAATGGTCAGTCTACTACATGAAAAGGCAGTTTGCAATTCTTATTTTTGTCTCTTTTTTGGTGGTGTATATACTTTTGATAGACAGACAGATAGATACATTATTATTGACAGACAGACATCAAAAGACTACAGATAGCCTATATTTGTCTTGCATTAAACCCCCCTCTAACGTTAATGATGGCCATTGCTTTTCATAGAAAACATCTTTCCGATAAATAAATAATAGGCAGTGAACATGCTTTTTAAAACTGTTTATTGCCATGTAAGTTTTCTTTGTACTGTATCATTATTTTTTTTAAACTAAAAGTGACAACTTTCCTTTAAAAAATTACAATACATGGTTTCATACTTTGCCAGTTTTCCAACTTTTATGATACGTTTGCTATGACATAGCAGTGTTATTTTAGTATTTTAAATACTTAATATAGTATAAATTAATATTTTGAACAGCATTTTCAGTTTTTGGGTCCCACTTTACATTAAGTGGCTTTAAGTACTATGTACTTACATAGAAAAATAAGTACAATGTACTTATTGTGTTCAGGTTGTATTGTAAAACACTTTTTCTGCTATTGAGATGTGATACTGGTAAGGTTAGGGACAGGTGTGGTAGGATGGGTCGGTATAAGGGTAGGTTAAGGTGTAAGGGAAGGGTCAACTGTGTAATTACAAATGTAATTACATCAGTTAATTACAGTTGTAATTACATGCAGGTATTTTCAAAATATAAGTACAATGTAAAAACATGTATGTACATAATAAGTCCATTGTATCAAAGTAGTAACTTCAATGTAAGTACATGTACTTAAAGCCACTTAATATAAAGTGGGACCATTATTTCATTTCAGTTTAAGTAATTTTAGAACTTCAACTTATTTCAGTTAGTTTCTGAAGCAACATTACATTTTCGTTTAATTGTTTTAAGTTTAGGTTTTTCATCTAATGTTTAGCTTTTATTTTATTTCAGCTTTATTTCAGGTAACAAAAATGTTTAATAGTTTTAGGATTTAATTTTTGTTAACAATAATAGCACTGTTTGACATGCATGCATCTCAACGCATTCTCACCCCAAGGCGTCATTTAATTGAGACTTTTGACCATGCTTCAATAACTGACGCTAAAGGGTGCCTTTAGCGTCAGTTGGATGACGCTTCCGTTATGGGTAGGTTTGGGTATGGGTAGGTAGGCGCGTCTCATATTGACGCTAAAGGGTTCCGTGATGTGCGTCTAATTTAGACGCATGCTCAAAAGCGTCATTTAGATGACACTCGAGGATGAGCGTCATCTAACTGACGCTAAAGGCACCCTTTAGCGTCAGTTATTGAAGCATGGTCAAAAGTCTCAATTAAATGACGCCTTCGCAGGCAGCTGCATGATGGACCCTTTCAAAATATAGGAACTATGCACTGATATTAACATTTTGGGCCGATACTGATAACCGATAATTCTTTATATTTGAAAGCCGATAACCGATATATTGGCCAATCAATCTAAATTAAAAAATTTTTATAATTTTTGAGAGCCTGATTACAAAAACAAAAGTCTCACCATTAAAATCCATTTCCCAAGCCCACATATCATTTTATGTAGCTGACAGACTTGCGCTCCACATGTTGCACTTAACTGTATTTTCCTTTTTTGAAGTGATTCCAATCATATTTCACGCGATTCAAAACCGTCATTGTCGAACAGTGCGCTTCTGAAGTGTCTCAGCTGAAGGAAATAATCCATTATTTATCGGCTTTAATATACCGGCCACATTTTTTTATTAAGCCGACAGATAACATTAAAACTGAACATATCGACCGATATGGGGGCCGATATATCGTGCATCCCTTGTAACAAAATATAATGGATACTGTACCCCCTCTCTTCAGTAATTTTTTTTTTTTACTAATATCCCTGTTTTACTCTGAGAACCAATAAAAAAAATGCCTTTAATGTAGCATTTAAACAGCATCAAATTTGCATTGATTTCTGAGCAAAAGGTTTAGTTTAATTTGTTAATTTGTTAAATGTAAATGTTTTAATTCACCCCACACACACACACACCCACACCCCACACCCCTAAAAGCTGGTGTGAATAGGGTAAACATTCATCCTGTAATCTTAAGTGTTTTAGTTTAAAAAGGACTCATGGATGAGCAAGTATTATGTCTGTTGCAGACACAGCAACAGATGTAAGAGTAACGAGCAGCAGCGAGGTTAATAAGACTGTGAAACTGTATAATAGGCTTAAAGAGGCGTGGGAGTATTTCTTCTTGTTTTTACTATTTTGGTAGATGTGTTATAAAATGACTGTTTACAGACTGAGTCTGAGGATCCAGCATCTTGGGATGCTATGAACGGGTCTCGATTGTAGATCTTGATTTGATTTATATGCAGTGGACCTTTTTCCTTTTTTCTCTGTCTCTGTCTCTTTTTTTTTTTTGTTCTTTTTTTTTGTCTTGTGTGTCAACAAGCTATTCATTTTCTTGAAAATGATTCTTTTAAATCATTATTATAATAACATTAAAAAGTAACATCAAAGCCTGCAGGCAACAACCATTCTAAGTGACTTGTAAATGTAGAATTCCATTAATTACTTGGAAACCCAAATAAAATGCCTTGCCTCTTCTATTCCCAAAGGGCAACACATAATTTGTTTCAAAGGACAGATGACTTCAAATGAGTCAATCATCAGCCTTTCATTCATGCCTCATTGGATCACAGAATATTTTGGATTGTTTTAGTGCAGCACACAAAGCAATGGTGGTCACGGTAAATTAATCTTGATATGTGAGTGATTGTTTTATTGCAGATTTATTCACAGCAGCCAGATTTTCCCAGACTCTCCTACTGTTACTGTCATGTTTTCTTTCACTCCTTCACTCCTTAGTCATATGTTTTATTTACAAGTGTGCCATTCCTTTCAGAGAGACAATCCTGTGTATGTCTCTCTGTACTTTTATTTGCATTTTTAAATGTTTTATTTAATTTAATTTTACAGTGAAAAAATATTGTAATTTTAACTCTAAAAAACAGTAAAAACATGTTAATTGGTTTACAGTAAGTTCCCAAATACTGAGAAAAACTGTAATTGATCTAACCTGTAATTATGTGTAATTTTACAGTAAAATACTGTTAAATGCACCATTTTGAAAGTTAAAAGAAAAAAAATCAACTTATAATTTACAGTGAAAAAATCTAAACCGATATTCTCACAAATCTGTGACACTTCACATTTTTAATTTGAATTATGTTTTAATTTTAATAATGTTTCTTTTTAGATTTTTTTCCTTATCAGTCATGTATACTTTAGGGTTTTATGTCTTATCTTATGTTGTTAAACTAATGTTTATTTCATTATTTTAGTGTCATGCCTGTTACCATGATGGTGTTTTGTATTTTGTTTGCATTTTATATTTGCTTTGTTTTTCGTGTGTGTAAATTACAGTTTTAAATAGTAATTATTTTTTATTGTTTTATTATTTATTATTCTGTGTCTGTCTTGTGCCTTTGTCAGTACTGGAAATAGAACATGTTTGGGTGTGTGAAAGCATAGCATGTTAAATAAAACTCTTTCTGATTCTGATAATTAGAAAATTGGCCAGTAGTATTGCCACAAAATTATGACTGGATGCCGAATGGATGCCAATGGCTCTGTGATCAGGCTGTTTCATTTTAATTTCAAATGGAAAGCCTTCAATTTGAGAACTAAATATTTCATTTGGCAAAATGTAGCCTATTTTCAGTTTGGGATCAAATTTATTTATAATGAATTTACACAATCTACACAATAAAACTTGATTGTAAAGTAACCTAAAAATGTGGTAATATCTATAGCAACACACCCTATTGTTCCTAAAATGTAGGTCAGTTGGCTGTATAGTGCAAGTCCAGCGGAGGTTACTGACCTTGCACTGCCCAGCACCTGAGATAAATGACAGGATTAGGAGCCTCACAGGAAGACGGTTTAATAACCCTGTTGTTGTTGTCAAAGGAAAGCCTGGACAATGTGTACACACAGTAGTCACGTGACATGTGAAAGCAGCTTAAAGCTTTCGAGGCTCTGCTGAACCCAGTTAAAGGTCAGTCAGCAGGAAATGTTCATCAATAGAGCAAATCTTTCTCCCATGTTGGGAATACAAATTATAACAGCACTTTTTATTAGCATTTGCATTGCATCTACAATATAGTGTAGTGATTCTTGTAAATGATGAGTAAGAGAATACAAATGTGACCCTTAACACGCAGAGGCCACAGTTCAATGTAGGAAGTAACCAGATGGGTGTTTGGGCATTAAAAGATCATTCTGGGTTGTGTGGTGCTGTTTTAAGCAACACTCAGATAATTCTGACCTTTGGCAGGCATTTTTTCTCCTGATCGGAAATATTATTTCCTGCCATGGCTTATGAAAGATAAGGGGGAAGGGGCACAGCAGTGGCAGCTTTGAACCTTTTTGTGTAGCTACACAATTCAAAAAAAAAGGGGGGCTTGATTGGCTAAAGTGGACCTACAAATCATTGTTAATAGATTTAATGAATGCTGTGTCTCTAATGGACTAGCAAAAAAAAAATGAATGTGTACTTAGAAACATATTACATAAGAACACATTTAACCCAGTAGTGCCTAGATGTCTTGCGTAATCAAAATTATTTGAACACGAAATTTATAAAAATAGACTATGCAGTTCTTTTTTTCATTTTCACGCAAAGATTATTTCATAGCAACTGGTGGTCACATATTTCAAAAAAATCTTAAACCTAGGTTATAATTCGTTTTTCGACTGCCTTTACCTGTTTGACACGTGTGCTATGACTGCAGGGGTTCAGCACAGAGATGAATAATTTTTCATCCTCAACTTGTGCAAATATGGGAACCTCCTGGCATATATTTTTGTTGTTTCCACCATTCAACATTGCAGTCGGAGTTGGAGTTTTTATTGGCTTTTTCATCTTCTTTGAGTTAGGGATGTCGCGATATCAGGATTGACGATAATCATGATATTTAAAAATAAATAGTACACATAAGACACATAATCCTGCGCCAGTGTCTGGTTGACATCCCAAGTACATTAGGTGGCAGTAAATGCACCGGCAGTAAATGCGCTGGTTGCCACCTTTTATAAAACCCAAGCAGACCGTGTGCAGCTGGTATTGCAAAAACATGTCCTCGGATATGACAGACAAGACACTCTACCTGCATTCCAAGAACGTAAGCTCGCAAATGTGGACATTTTTTTTGGATTCTGCGAAAATGACTTTTTAATCACCCCGGTCTGCAGGACTTGCTGATCACCCACCAACCTGCTCACCCACCTCTGCCTCCGTTGCAATTATTTTGCTAGTCCTGAAATGGGAAATGTTACAATAACATGTTAACTTTTTACACCTTTCTGTGTTTTATTATATTTACCTCCATCAGGCTTTTTAGCCCCAAAATGTGCTCATTCAGATAAAAACTTGTGGATTAGCATATGTTTACTTCAAATATCTTCAGAGAGCAGTATGTTTTTTTCTAGTTTTACCCAAAATTGTGTGTTGTGAGCGTTATGGAAAGCGTGAAAATTACTTTTACATGTAATTTATGTTTCATTCATACTTGACGCCGGTGGGTGCCCATCGCACAGAAAGTCCACAAGTGAGACTCATCCTAGACAGCAACATTGGGCCAGATCCGGTCAATATCTGGTACATGTGGATTCCACGCATCCCAGATGTGGGCCGGATCTGGGCCAATGTTGCGGTCTGGGATAGAAGTAGGCTAATAAAACTTAAGGGGTGCTTCTCAATTATCAAATGTACTTGTACTGAGCTTCGTGACGCACTTCCGTTTTGAAATAGTACAACTCATTTATTTCCAGTAATGTATATTTTCAAAGTGCTGTAAGTCACCTAGCTGACTAAACTCCACCTAAAATGAGTGTCTGCAAAAAGATTTTAAAATCTGAGATAGGAGAAGATATATTCTGATGATTACTGTGTGAGGAATTTTCCAAACTCAATGGAACATTAAAGGTGGGGTATGGGATTTGCAAAACGGCCAGCAGATTTTGAAAATACACAACTCAAATGGTCCTACCTTCTTTCCTCAAACGCTGGCCCTGATTCGCTTATGGTGCAACCGTTTGATTGACAGACTTACTGTCCAATAATTCTAGGTGGTCTTGGAAATGATTGGCTGGAGTTTTTCGAGTCCTGCCCGTTCCACTGATGAATAAATTGCTTAATTTTCATTTCAGTGCTTCTAACTCAGTGGCTGTAAGTGGGTTATGAATAGGATTTCAAGTGATTTTGAAAAAATGGACAAAAAAGAGAATCACATACCCCACCTTTAAGTTTTAATCCAAGACGATCTGAGAAAGCGGTGGCTGTTAAACATACGCGATTATTTCACCACACGTTGTCAGTGGCCAGCTAAACTAGTGACCGCGATGCTGAAGTGTGTGAGACCTGATGAATTTAAATCTTCATTTATTTGTATTAAATATTATAGTGTCATTTTTCACTGTCAATCATTTTACTGTATACAATTTACATGTTCATGCCCAAAATTCTTAATTAATATTCAAAGTAGGTGACTGTCATTCTCCTCCACTCTGTGTGGGTTACTGTTTAAGAATTCAATATTTAACATTGTTACATTTTAAATTCATTATTAATTTTTTTATCAGTCAAATTCATTTAAAAATGAAAACACAACAGGTATGAAATATGATCAGCAAGAGAAAAACACTGTTAATGAGAAGACAAGCACGGGACTGCTGCAGGTTAGTGGGGAAATTAATTATGTATTCAAAATGCAGTTTTAGACATAAATATATTTATAAGAACATTTCAGCAGGTAAAAAATAAATGTTTAATGCAGAGAACATGATTCATTGTTTTAATCAATTGACAGCCTTGAAACGTAGTAATAATCTGCATTGTCATATATTTGCTGAACGCTGGCCTTTACAGATGCTGAATTCTGTGACCCACCGAATACTGTGATCCTAGTAGGCGCTGTGTGTAGTAGGCGCAGTAGTGATGGTAGGGTTAGGGTTAGGATTGGGATCAGTTTAGTGACTACTAGAGTCACAGAATTCGGTGGTGCAAGTAGTCCATTGATCCTTCCTCGTTCCTTGCTCCACTGTCCTCCAGCCTGTGACCCCTGTCACCAATCAAAGAAAGCCATCTTGAAGGACATCTTTTTAATTCTCTGACTGCACTGCGAGGAAGGTGGAGTGAAGAAGCTTCCAGGAGCATTGAGTGAGGATGAACAGGTATTTGAGAAACCTGACACGCGTATAAATTCTCCTGCAATGCAATGGCTGATAGCATTATTTATTAAAAATGTCTAGATATTGCAACATAGCGTTAACATTAATTCTTTTGGCCACGATAATCATTTAGTGAAAAATCTGATATCATGATAACAGCTCTACTTCGAGTAAATACAACTGTGAGTGTTTCCCCCTAGTGGTCCCACCAATTCGTGCAGTCAATACAAAGCACACCCAGATGAGTAAACACCCAGACATGGCAGTATAAACTAAAAATAAACCAGAAAATATTTTTATGGAAAAAGAGTTTTTTCAAGTGGAGTCTTGGTTTTTTCCCAACGGGGTTAAATTGGTTAAACGCAACTGCAGTGCAGCAAGTGAAATTATTACTCCAATTCATGATTTTTTTTTTACCCTTTATTTGGCATCAGTATAAATGGGTAAGAATTGAATACAGATGGCATCCTAAAATGAGCATAATTTCCACATTCCATCTCTATATAGAAGACTGAAGAAAACTGTTGGCCCTTGAAGCTGGCTTATATCCAGTACTTGCCAGTAAGTGGATGCTGGTTAGTGCCTTGAAGCATGTCTGACCTTACTCTGATTGTGCAAGCTTTGTTTGACCTATTATGAGCTTTTAATTAGTGGAGAACATGGTGGATTGAGGAGGTTTGTAGAGTCGGGTCTCTTTGTTAAATAAGATCGAAATACGGATCTTTTTTAAGTTAATTATTGGGGCCACAGTGACATTTTTTTCATCACTATTTTCTCAAAAGTAACTATTATATCTGTGAAATGCATATTTCAACTTTTGAAAAATTGAAAACATACCACAGTACTATTTTGGTACACAATGTAATTGTTTTGTTTGTGCGCTCTAGCGTTTATTAAAGGGATACTTCAGGATTTAGCATTAAGCTTTGTATTAGTAGAAAACCTGTAGTATTTTCTAATTACCGTGCTTTCCACCCTCATATCCCCCTGAGACGAGAGATTTATGTATTTTTTGTCTGGAAAAAATCCTCAGATGACGCAAAAATCGCCATTACAGCCAGTAGTAGGGGCTGTCCTGCATGTTCTCAACCCGCCCATAGAGGGTGGGATCTCAGTCACAGAATGTACACATAGTGTCAGACATCTTTTTTTGGAAGCTAAGCTAGCTTTCTGTGGAGAAAGCTGAGTAGTAGGGGTTACCATCCTCTTTTTCCCAGACATGTCCGGCCTCGAGATCGTCCAAAATGTCCGGCATTCAGCTTTTGCTCTCTGCAGTCGCCATTTATTGTTTGCATGCACACCTTTTGTTTCAATCTAACTGAATTAATTCCGACTGGTGAATCTGAATGTACTGTTTCCATGAACGCTAAACAAGTGATCGGTTGATGTGCGTTTTAACATTGCTAAGAAAATTCCTGCTCCTCCGTGAGAGATACGAGACCGGTGCATCTCACAGGTGTCGCTCATCAGTAATCACGCCACCGGCCTCGCGCCGTTCTCCCGCGGCCCTCAGTCTCGTCCTGCTCGCCACTGTAAACATAATGAATGGCGACTGTAGAACGCAAAAGCCGAATCCCGGACATTTTGGGCGATCTCGAAAACCCGGGCAGACTCATCACGGAGAATCACTAGTAGCCTAGACTTGCGGTTTAACTACACATTCATCTTTCCAGAGGTGAAGTATCCCTTTAACAAAACTGCATTGTAGCCAGAGCTACTTCTCTCTGTTTCTGTATGATGAGTCACGCAGGTAGCCTACTAGGCTTCTCCGCAGAGGTTGTCGTCCCGCCCTGTCTAAAATAGTCTGAATATAAACACTTATTATAGGCGTACCGTCGTGAAAACGTGGTTCGGCATTTTACAACCTGAACTAACCTTGCCTTGTCATAAAATGTTATGTGATATTTTATAAGAATTATTGAACTTGAGACACAGTCTTGAGGGTCTGCTGGGGCCTTCGCTATGATGTCATTTCTTGTTTGTTTGTTGCATGTAATATATCATCATAAAAAAGGTATTTCAAGTCCTTCCAAAAGTCCTTTTTTGAATAAATTAATAGTTGGAAAAAAAAGCATCACATCTTAAAAAGAAGTATTCAAGTGGATAGTGGATGATGTGCGGTTTAATTTTTAGTACAGTCAGCAGTCAGAGGGGTGTCTGCTTTAGCCCATGGGACATTATTGCAGTAATATACTGCCCAGTCTGTAAATCTCACACATCATGCTGTGATCAATGCGATGCATGTTTTGAGTGTTTGGTTCCTGAGAGACCGCTCTATTATTTGACTCTTTGCTCTTGACCCTTCCCCCATCCTCCTGTTTTGATTTATATATATATATATATATATATATGTAATATTGGTGTGCACAAGGAAACAACAATAATGCTGAATCCTCTCTCACCAAGGTCAATATATTTGGTTTAGACCTTTGTAATTGCTGTGAGCTTTGTTTCTAGCCTCAAAAGTAATTCGTGGAGTTCAAATGTTCACTTTGTCAATTAAAGACAGTATCATGGAACCAATAACAAAAGATTCATGAGAAAATGGTGCAATGAAAGCATCATGTCAGAACATCATTACTCACACGTACAGTTATTTTTTTTATCTATTGATCTAAAGTGAGTTGTTTCTTTTACCCCTATTATTTCTTGACAACCTGCAACAGAATAAACACTCATGGCTGTAATTTGTAAGATGGGTATGTCACTGAAAAAAACATTGGTGTGGAAACAGTTATCTCTCAGAAATTGCTTGTAAATTTCAGAATTAATTACAAAGAAATAGCAAGTAACACATTGAATTAAATGTGAAATTTTGAAAGTCTGAAATAATTTTTCTTTGTAAAATGTATAATAATCTTTGTTTTATTTAATTGTGATAATTGTAATTAGATAATTGTTAATGTGGCCAAATCCTTTTTTTTTTGTTGTATTTATGTAAACTTTTAAATGAAGAAACTTTGCACAAGACCCCCAGGTCTTTCTATTTAAATAAATTCAGATATAGTTCTGTTAATGTGACCTCAATTACTGCCCAGCTATAAGAAATCCATAAAGAGGAATATTTTAACATTATATTATCTCAGTGGCACTTTGTGTGATACTTATTCTTCTCACCCACATGGTCTTATTTATAGATTTTGTCTTCAACTCAAAGTTTGTTGCGCCAGCACTAAAATGTCATCATTCACAGAATTGTATATATAGGCTACAAATATAACCTCCAGATTTTGCATTAAGCAAGTACTCAACTCTCTGTCCTGGTGTTAAATAGATGGCATATCTTGAAGATCTTGGCTACAATGAGAAAATATCCATATAAATATTATGAAATATCAGAGTAAATAGTATGCAAATAACATGCCTTTCAAAATGAACATGCCCATCAAAAATAACAGCGATGAACGACATTAAACCTGAGAATATATTTTTGTCACCACCAGCTATATTAGGTTTAATGACATTCATCGCTAATATCTTTGATGGGCATGGTCATGTTATGTATTAATATAGTTTGTAAGGAATTAAATAAAAATTCCTTCCAAACTGTTTTAATACATAACAAAACTAACAAGATATTAGTGAGGAAGAAAATTAAAGGAGTCATAAGCACAGTTGGACCACCGAGAATAATTAAACCAAAGGTGATTGAGCGAGAACTCTAACACTGTTCAAGCAGCAAAGAAATCAGATAAAGACTAGGTAAAAGCATGTGCACCTGACAGTTGTCAGTCAGATAGTGATAAAAGTAGTGTGTCTGAGAGAGAGAGAGAGAGAGAGAGAGAGAGGGAGAGATAGATAAAGAAAAAAGAGACAAATATTAAGGTGTAGCACTGCCGGCTGTAAGGCCTCTCTTCAATTACCCATGACATGGACGACAGATGCCAGCTCGCCTGCCAAAGGCCTCATCACTCCTTGCACTCAACGACAGGCCATCATGTCAGCGGGAAACTCGTAAACATGAATCACCCTGCAGCTGTCACATCTCATCCACCCCAACCTAATTAAACAATTAGGGCAGTTCAGTAACGATCACTCACTATGACATCCAGAGCTCGGGATACACAGACCACTCACTGGAGTCCAGTCAACAGCTACAGAGCTGATATTTGTCCAGTCACCGTAAAAGGAGACAGAAAGAGTTAGTTCAGAATGATCGAACTCTTTCAAACATGTGCTGATCACAGAAGGATTAGAAACACATTTATTGATGAAGTTGTATATTTTCTTATATTTATGACAAGGCTTTTTTGAATATCATATTATTCAATGATTTATCAATGATAAGTTTTTAAATTAATGATGATCTTCAAAAAAAGTTTATGTATATATTTATAGTATTTATAGTAATATTTTGAAACTTCATTCATTCGTAATTCATTCATTCATACATTATACATTTAAGACCCAAAATTATAAGGATAACTAGAAATTAACTTAACTTCTCCTCTAGAAAACAAAAATAGTTACATTGATGAAAATTCTACTTGCCACTTTTTCCTGAGAGACTAAAAATCATATCTTCAATATGTTGTGTTTGTTATTGTTTTATAGCAGAGTATCACTGTCTAAATTGCATTTAAAAATAAAAATAAAAAAAGAAGCTTAAATCTAGTTGAATAAGAAGAATAAGATCAGAAATGTAATTCATTTCACAATGTTTTCAATAATCATCTGGTAACTTTACCAAATTTTTAATTACCAAATGTGAGAATTTTATTGTAGAAACATTCAATATATATTTGTTTAAGTCAGTTGACTGCTAGTTACACTGTTGTTTCATATTTTGCTTCACAATTTCAAGGCCCATTAAATTGAAATTTTAGAACATTTTATAAATGTGTTAACATATGATTTCAAGTAGTCAAACTGGCCCCTAACTGAAGAAAGACCCTTATGTACAGTGTCTGTGTGATGGGCTGTTATCGAAACTGGGCTGAGGAGGGTAAAGTCAGAAGAGACCGTTTACAGCACATGGACTGATTGGATTTAATCACGGTAAAACGCAGCACATAGTGCTGCCCGCTTATTAAGGCTATCAAAACATTTTATGAGAGCAGCTGTGCCGCCATGAACAGGCTCTGGCAAGGCCATCATGTTCTCATCAAAGACAGACCTTCTGCTGACCACCAAGCGCTGACTCACCTTAAGTCTGAAAATACTGTGGTAATAAAGCACAACTCTCTTACCTACTGGTCCAGCCTTTTTTTAACTTTATGAGCATGTAGAGTCATTTTGGCAACAATTTCACGTTGCTACATCCATACAAATCTTGCCATACTGATGTCACTACCAATTTTGTCAACGACAAACATACCAAAGTTTACTGGCTAAGTGAACTAAGCTATTCATTAGAATTTTATTAAGATTTAAATTTAGTCCTGAATAGTGAATAGCAGCCTTTCTGTAGCTATAGTGTTTAAGGTGTTAGGTTTGCACCATACATAATTATCACTTTGAAATTTGGATAGAAAGAACATCTCAGTTACTCTTGTAACCTATTAAGTTGATACTGAAGTTATGGGGTCTCACTTGTGAGCTCAATCACCTTTGGATAGTAGGAAAACAGGCCAATGAAGATTTGCAAGTGAGATTTGCCGGCCAAGCCGAGAGATGGGATCCCAGCATTCAGCAGATGGCACAGGGTTGCGGCAGGAGTGACGTAACGTCTCCATTCCCTACTTCAGGGACCAAGAGTTACACAAGTAACGGAGACATTCCCTTTCAGTCAATCACATTTGATGTTAGGTCAACACTGACATTATGGGGTCCCTATGGAAAGCACCACAACCAGTGACCCTTCCCAACATCCCATGTAAGTTGAACAGACCTCTGTACCTTGTGAGACGGAAGGGCAGAACTTTCCAAGGGGATGGTCGAAAGCTGCTCTTCCTTTCTGTTTTACCCTATTCATCCACAACTGGTTGGAAAACACTGTGCAAGCGTGCTGAGTCCAGATGGAAAGAGACACTACGGAGGCCAGATCCTGCCCGTAGGGAGGAGGATGTGCAAATACACATATGGACTGACCCGTGGGGCAGAGCTACATATGGAAGATCTCTGCGGTAGTTCCTACCTAGACAGGGAGGGAACCACTACAGACGCAGAGACGGGGCAAAGCGGAATTTGCCCAAGGAAAGACACGGGTTTACTGACAGGGACTGTGAAACTGTATCGTGAAAGAATACACATATGGGATTACCAAGAGGGGCTAGCAACATATTGGGAATCTAGCCCAGTACAGGGGCTGACCAACCAGGTATGCATCTCACATACTGGGCCACGTCTGACTGCTGAAGGATTCTCGGAGGAAACTCAACCCAGGATTTGCCAGGTGGGGAACTCACCTGGAGAGTAAAGAAGGTGATCATTTAGAGGGAAGTGGCACTGCAAGTGTGACACTGAGTCAGACTTCCAGACTTCGCACATCACCTATTTTCAACCAACACGCAGGAAGAAACCAGTTCCACCCAGAGATTGTAGAATCTCGCAAAGGTATTAGGTGTCGCCCAGCCCACAGCTCTCCAGATGTCTGCCAAAGAAGCGCTGCACATCAACACCTAGGAGGAGGCAATGCTCTGAGAGGAGTCAACCTTTACTCCGAGGGGGCACAGCATGCCTTGAGACTGGATGGCGATGGCATCCACCATCCAGTGAGCCAACCTCTATTTGAAGACAGCCTTTCCCTTCTGCTGACCTCCAAAGCAGACAAAGAGTGTGAGTGGGTTACAGCAATGCTAGGGGTGAATCTGCCTCCTTCATGGGAATCACTTGCAAGTTCACCACCTAGTCCCAAAAAGGAGAGGTGGGAACTTTGGGCATGTATCAAGGCCAGGGTCTCAGGACTACGTGAGAGTCAGCCAGCCAAAATTCCAGACACATTTGGCTGACCGAAATGGCTGCAGGTCCCCCACCCTCTTAATGGAGGTGAGCGTGATCAGGAGCGTTGTCTTAAGAGACAGGATCTTAAGCTCGAATTACTGTAGTGGCTCAAAAGGGCAAAATACACTTTCAAGGTGGAGGGAGACAGCCTTTTACTCCAGGCAGGCAGAGGGGCAGGAAGTGGAGCAGCCCTGGATGGTACGGTGACAGCAGCATCCCGCAGGGGCAAGATTTGCTTAATTCACCCTGAGGACTAGGTAAGTCTCTGTGTGCAGTTCCTGCATCAACCCCGGCTCAGAACTACCCTCGTGCTGCTCTTTTAGTGCTTTGGCCTGATGGACTTGCAGGAGGGCAATAGCACGCAAGGCAGAGACAGCCTGTCCAGCGGCACTGTAAGCTTTGACAGCAAGCATAGCAGAGAACTTACAGTCCTTGGATGGGAGACGCGGGCATAAATGCACTGCAATTTGTCTCTCCACCTGAGGAATCATTGCGTACCCTTTGTCTGTCCCACCATAGAGGGTAGTGAGAGCGGCGAAAGCAGCGAATACTGCAGTAAAAGGTGCCTTCCACGACTTTGTGACCGGGCCAGGACAATGCTGTGCAGCACGCCCCGCACTGAGAAACCAATAGTCCAACCGCAAGCTTTCAGGCTGTATGGTTCCACTCAAGCCTGACGCTTGGCATGGCTGTCAACTCTGGGTCTGATTAAACCTGCGCCACTCTCCCAGAATATCACTGCAGAGTCTTCATCCCCAGAGGACTCAAGCCCACCCTCCAATACAACGATTGACATAAAGCTCCAGAGTCCAAGGGGTATGTCCCAGTGGGAGAGCTTTCACTTAATACTCAGATCACCCTGCTTATTAACAAAAGTGGCTCTCTGCGGTGCAGAGAAACCAGAACGGGGAATAATGCAAGGAATAATAAGTGATATGCCGGCCAGTTTAGTTTTTTTTTGTCTTTTTTTTTTCTGTATTTGTGTATATTGTTGGTCTTGTATGTATGCATGCTGAAACACAAGCAACAAAAATGTCCCTATAAGGGGATAATAAAGCAATCAATCAATTGATATACCCGTATACCTGGGATATACCTGTATACCGTATATCTGGGAGAGTGGCTTGGCATACTCGCCAATTTTCATTGGCCCGTTTTCTTACTACACAAATGTGATTGGGCTCCCAAGTGAGACCCCATATAGTCAGTATTGACGTAATGTCGAACGTGACTGATTTAGAGGGAAGGATCTTGGCCACATCTGAACACACACACACACACACACACACACACACACACACACATGTCTGGTTCGCTATCTTTGTGGGGACTCTCCATAGGCGTAATGGTTTTTATAGTGTACAAACTGTATTTTCTGTCCCCTTACACTGCCCCTGTCCCTAAACCTACCCATCACAGGAGACATTCTGCATTTTTACATTTTCAAAAAATATTACCTAGAGTGATTTATACGCTGTTCTCCTCATGGGGACCGCTGGCTGGTCCCCACAATGTAGGTGATTTCAGGTTTTACTATACTTGTGGGGACATTTGGTCCCCACAATGTAATATAAACACGAGCACACACACACACACACACACACATGTCTGGTTCGCTATCTTTGTGGGGACTCTCCATAGGCGTAATGGTTTTTAGACGGTACAAACTGTATATTCTGTCCCCTTACACTGCCCCTATCCCTAAACCTACCCATCACAGGAGACATTCTGCATTTTTACATTTTTAAAAAACATTACTTAGTGTGATTTATACGCTGTTTTCCTCATGGGGACCGCTGACTGGTCCCCACAATGTAGGTGATTTCAGGTTTTACTATACTTGTGGGGACATTTGGTCCCCACAATGTAATATAAACACGAGCACACACACACACACACACACACACACACTCTAGGGATGGGCAAATGAAGCCTCATGAAGCACTGAGGCTTTCCCCTGATTGTTCCGGGAAAAGATTTGAAGCATCAAGAGTGTCGAAAACAGCGCCATCTTGTGGCAGGTGACATTTATAGCAGCCATAAACCCGAGTGCGTAGTGCCGTTGTTTTATTTATTAAGCAAAACTAAAAGCCTGACAACGCTATATCTTCAGTTTTCTGTAAATATAATTCACATATTAAAGTGTGGCAATAAATGAAATGTGACAATTATATTAATTAAAATTATAAAAATACCAAAAGAGTAGGCCTAGCTTAATGCAAGTAAATTGTGGTCTAATTATTTTATGGTTTCTATGCTGTTTATAATATGACAATATATGATCATGTAACATAGGCTTATTTATATAAAAAAAAAAAAATAGTAAATGGACATAAAATTCCAAAAAACGTCCAAAAAAAGAGTAGTGGTGGGTTCAAACATTTCGGCACGCAAAGTAAAGCTTCACGTGACTGGAAAGAAAGTGAGGCTTGGTTTTTCGTTGAGCACGTGTTTCTCTGAAAACAATACGCGCTGCGACACAGAGGTTCATTAGAAATTTCCCTGCAAACTCGATACATGCTTAAGTGACAGCATAAATGTGTCTCTGTTTCTTGAGTAGGCCTATATATTTTGTCTCATTATTTTGTTATGAAGAGCTATTACATTTCTTTGCTTTTTAATATCATATAGCCTAATATAATATAATACACCTGACAAAAATTTTTCAGTTTTAAGAAATAAAACTACCACAGAGAAGTAGTTTGAGTTTAACATAGTAAATACTGACTTGCATTTAAAATAATTTGAAACGAGTTGAATCGAGAGTTGTGTTTATGTAATGGTTAGGATTGTTCAAAGGGATCCCCCTGGATTTCAACCCATTAGTTTTAATTAAAAACATTTAAAAGTTGTGTGATTTTAATTATATTGTTGATTTTGGAAGCTATATTGTGACTCTAATCCTATAGATGATATTTTAGAAGTTTGTCTCACTGTACTTTGTTATAAATGAACTCAAACCATATCCAGTTAATAGAATAAATAACAATTATAAATGATGCATGCAGCACAGAAGAGGCTTGTTACTATCCCAAACTGAACCAGAAGAAATGGAAATGAGCAACAGATGGACGGCAGGAAAGAGAAGACGGAAGGAAATGAGTGGAAGACACAACCAGAGATTTGAAAAGCATTAATTAATACTTCGCCAGAAGGGTATTTTAATATCAGACACATGAAGTGGTTTTGGACATTTCATACCATGCCCACAGAATAACATTATGCTGAAAATGATTAAGTGGCCATCCATATTTCTCCATAATTTGAAGCCAATTTTCGTGCAGGGAGGTAAATGATCGTTAGAGGCACCTCAAGGAAGGTTGGAGACCAGCGGAGGATATTGAGGTGAAGGTTTCCTAGCAACCAGAGGGAACCATTGTCTCAGTGAGATGGAGGAACATCTGAGCAAGATTCAGTTCGGCTCCAGCACGTTTGAAATGCATCTATCACACTGATTCAGCTGAAAATCTGGTCATGAATATGGGCACGCTATATGATACAGTATTTAAACAGTGACTTTTATATTGTTACATTTAGCCTCTTACATTTACATTTATAAGTTGGTTATATTGCTCAAGTCAAGGTCACAAAAATACAAAACTGGTGTGCACATCCCAAACACCCAGATTGGGCTCAGGTGCAGGACAACTAAGGGATATAAACAAATAAAGAAGTGTGAAGTCCGCACACTGAAAATTACTGCTCCAAAAGAATTTATTAAAAAGGCAACGTTTCGACCCTCAGGTCTTCATCAGGCACAATATCAATGTAGAGTAAGTCAACTTTAAATAGACACAGATAATCACCTTAATAAGAGATCATGTGACAAATACAAGTAACGTGACAAATACAAATCACGTGACAGTTACAATTCACCTGAGAGAAGATTTTTTTTTTCTTTTTTTCTGCGGACTTCACACTTCTTTATTTGTTTATATAACTGAAAGGGCCATAACGTTTTAGTAAATGCAGGGCTTGCAAAGGGGTCCTAAAACTAGTCTGAGAAAGTGACAATCCTGTTTAAGTTTCAATATAGATCCAGTGTCAGGGGTATCTAGCACAGATAGATTTGATTAAAGGCCCACTGAAGTGTGTGATGCGTTGATGTCATTTCAACTGAAACAGGAAGCTAAGGTGATATTGAATGGCTCCTCCCCCTTTTCAAATAGCCAATAGCGTTTAGTTGACCTCAGACTGCAAGTCGTACTTGACAGCACCATGGAAGTGAATCCGAGCGCTGGTGATACCTTGGATTCATTAGTAGAGGTGTGAATAAATTCTAGTCATTTCATTCCAAACCAATGTACAGTTGGGAATTTATTAATAAAAAAACGGAATAAAACTCAAGCAACAGAAACACAGTCCAACCAGTAGCGTAATTTTGTTTTAAAAAGTGGGTGGGACAGGTGTGTGGTGTGGGGAGAGGTTGCTAGAATGCTAAGATAATGTACAATATATGTGTACAATAACAATTTTCGGAAGAATTGCATTACGATGTCCAGAAATCAATTTCAATAGTAGGCCTACATTGGGTTTAATTTGCCATTTAATGAGAACTATTGTATTAATAAATGTTAGTCCCGAGAATTTTGATGTGAATAAACTCATAGATCCGCGACAGTAACTTATGTGCTTTCATGGGCTTGTGGTATACTTGTGGGTTTTTTTTTTATCAAAACCGAATGTTTATCAGTGTTTATATATCAAGCAGGGACACGTTTGTGTGCATTTTTGTGCACCTACAAGAGAACAAGAGAATCCATGCCACTGAAAGCCGCGGCAACGAGCTCAGCAGCTTGATTTAAAAAAAAAATATATATCTATATATTTCAGCGCCAGAACGACTCTTATTTAACAGACTCTTATTTAACTAACGAACGAAATCAATGCCCTGCTAGTTAACTGGAGATATTTTATTTAGTTCATTTAAATATGAATAATTTACATCCATGCCGCGAGATGTTTCAAATAGTGGTCGGGAAAATATCGACAATGGCAAAAACACATATTGCTCTGCGACGTGTCAGTGTCAACAAACGGTCGCTTTGGCCAGGTGGTATTTATAACTTAGGGGGCGGGATGCTTTACATTCTAGAGAGCATTTGATTGTACAGAAGATGTAATGAGAAGCTGAAGTCTGCGGTGACGTCATAAAAATCCATGATCCATTTTAGCGGAAGTGAGGAACTGTAAGTGTTGAATGCTTATATCTCCTTTATGCGAATTTTGTCATTGGTTTGGAACACAACAGCTTATTCATTACCTTAATCCTAACATATTCATACTAAAAGCTAAAAAAATTATATTTTGATTTCAGGGGGCCTTTAAATGCTATAATCTGGTTCCTGGTGGATCTACCAACCCGGAAAACGTGAAAAGTGACAACCCAGTAACTTTGTTTAGGTAAGCCTTTCTCTGCAAGCATGCCAAAAAATAAGCCTATCAGATTTTCGCTCCCCTTCTGAGGTAGGAAGGGGATCTTATTATAGCTCATTTGCATTGAAAGGGACACACACAAAATTGGCGCATTCCCAAAATGGAGCAAATTTGACAAGCTATAATAAATTATGTGGGGGGTAATTTTGAGCTGAAATTTCACAGACACATTCTGGTGACACCATAGATTTATATAACATCTTGTGAAAATGGGCATAATATGCCGCCTTTAAGAGTTGGAAGGATCCATGAAGACTAAAAACAAAAGCCTGAGCAACAGTTTCATCAATTGGCAGGTTGCAGAGAGCATTTTGTGGACAAAATACTAAAACTTTTGTCAAAAAATCTTTGTACATTTTTCTGTATAAGACACAGTTTGCATATAAAAAAGGTTGATTCTTGCATCTGCTATTCTGAAGTGGTAGATAGATGACATTACAGATATGTTAATGGCCATTTGTCAGTCATCATGATCTTCGCACTTTAAAGTGCGTAATGTGATATGAATCATATAAACTTTCTGCGCTAAAATTGTTATGTTGCAACACTAACAACAAAGGCATTGCTATTTGGTCAAGCAGTGGGCGACACATGGAGCTGTGACGATTTGAAAAACGTTGAAAAACCCACAAAGAGCGCTTGATATTCACTGTGAAACTAGCCGTCAACGAACTTGACTCATGCTGAAGCAATGGAAATTTGACCATGTTATGTGGGAAATTGTTAAGAGGAGCAGGGCAATGTGTCGTGGCAAAAGCCTGTGAATTATCCTTGATTAATCTTGATTTTATATAATATTTTTCACAAGGATGTATTAAAGGGATATTTCATCAAAAAACGAAAATGTTGTCATCATTTACTCACCCTCATGTTGTTCCAGATCTGTATGACTTTCTTTTTATGCAGAACACACAAAAGATGGATGAATGGATGGATTGATGAATGGGTAGATGGAGGGAGGGAGGGACGGACAGATGGAGGAGTCTGGTGTTGCTTTGGACCACACTGACTTTTATACAGAAGTATGAACACAAACAGTTGAAACATTCTTCAAAATAACTATAATTGTAACTATAATAATAATAACTATAAAATAAATAATTGAGTAAATGATGATAAAATCTCTTTAAATAAATGTTGAAAAAAAAAAGGATATCAACAATGGAGAAAAAAAAAACCGTTAACATACTAGATTAATAAATGATTTAGAAGTATTTTTGGTTTCACTAGTTTAATGTGCTCTTGTTATAATGCAATTACACAAATAAGTACTGAGTAGTAATATTAATTAAAACATATACTTATAGGCTTAGGGTTATTTCTATTTACATGTGAGAAGTATAACAGCGACACTGTAAAATAAAGTGTTATCGTATGTTTCATTGTTAGTTTGGCATGTGACATTTCGTGTCTTTTTTTTTTTTTTTACGTTTACTTCCTCAGTGACTCACGCATAATCGGATTTCTAAAATGTTCACAAACCATCTATACATAACTCCCATATTAATAACCCTGCATGGATGACTTGGCAGTCTCGCACACTCTTCCTTTTCATGTCTCATAAACATATTATTAATGCAAGCATGTTCTCATCTGCTTGAACAGCTACCATATGTGTCCCAGCCTCATGGCCACAGCAGACATGATGTTATTTCTCAAGGGAGAGTTTTTGGTGATAGTCATATGTTCAGATAGGCTGCCCAGTGAGCTCGCCCTGATGTGTGTAACCTTAGATCACCTCAGTAACAAATGCACTGGCTGACAGAGTGATGGTAAATTTACTGTAACAGGCAGAGATTTTACCTGTTTGCTGCGAAAGTATGCCATCAGCCAAAATGTTAATTTGTAATAAACAGCACACTGCTGTCCTGGTGCATCACATTTTACACAACTCCGAGGCCACCTCAGAGTAACGGCATGTGTGTGTATGTATGTGTGTGTGTGTGTGTGTGTGTGTGTGTGTGTGTGAGAAGGTGTGTGTTAGTGAGCTAAATCTGACAAAAACTCTGAGGTGTCCTCAACTGGAAAAACGAATAACATAAATAGGCTAATTTATAATTAATAATGTCAAGAGTTATGGATTGGGTTAGGGTAAGTCTATAGTATTTATAATTAGTAATTATCTGTCATTATCTGAGTGTGTGTGTGTGTGTGTGTGTGTGACTGTGTGTGTGTGTGTGTGTGTGTGTGTGTGAGTGTGTATGCTCATGGCTTGGGCCAGCAGGGGTCAAGACTCATTAGGATGATTTGCCACTGATAGACTGATTTTATTAACAATTTATGTCAAATAAATGTACTGTTAAACAGAAACCGTTTCTGACACTTTATGTCAAGTTGTGTATTAGTGCATCCTCATGTGACAAAAAGTGGAAATGCAAGTGAGAACGCCAGTATATTTTTTTGCAGGGGAGGGGTTTCAATGTTTTCCAGACTAACCATAAACATAAAAACATTTTTTAAAAATTATATATATTATATTATATATATATATAGAGAGAGAGAGAGAGAGAGAGATGTGTGACTCACATATACATAAAAATTATTTATATAATTGAAATAATTGACCTTTTTGTTTAAAAATGCTTAAAATCTAATATTCAGAAATATAATCTGAGATGTAGTGGAAATCAAACTTTTGGTAGGAATGTTCATGATGTTCTGAAATAAATGACAAAATGATGGAATCCTCTACGGTTGCACATTATTATGGGACCCATCGAATAAACTACTGAGAGTAAGTGTGATCGTTTTCAAGTCAAAAGTGGCCGTAGAATAACCCGCCTAGGCACCTACAAAGCAATATGTTACCTGCTGCTTTTATAAAACATCAGGCATGTTTCTAAGGCATGACTCTGCTCTGTGCAGGCCTGACTCTCTCTCTCTCTCTCTCTCTCTCTCCGGTGCAGCAGGCCAACATCCCACTCCTAATGGAATGTGAGCGATCTGGGTCATGGGAAATGCATTTCTTTTTCTCAGACACCCGCCCACTTGACTGCACAGCTGCTGGTGGTCTAAAATCAGTGCTGGTAGTTTTGGAATGGTTAAAATCTGGATTAAGGAAGGGGAAGTTGGTTCCTTGGTAGGACTGTGATTTATTATTTTTTTTTATCGGACCTTATGTTCATGTAACTGAACCTGAAGTTCTTAATACTGTAGGCAAAATGGACAGAAAATTAGGATTTAATTAGGGTTTTCCTTGCTTGCACACCTCAGATTGTTCCCCTGGTTCCAAGAAGCATTTTACCACTGAGATTCCTACTATTTTACTCTAATGTTTTCAGTGTCTGAATTCATGATTTGTAAAGATCTTAGGCAGATCTTTTATCTAGATGTAGCTAGATTTCCTGAATAGTGTGAATAAGGACTTCAGAGAACCATTATCCTCCTGTGCATGCATAGTTAATCCACTAGATGGCAGACTCTATTGGCAGATCTTTTTTGCATTAGCCTAAACAGCACCAATATTATAATAGGCTAAGGATTTATTTCCATACTGCATTGGCCTACAGTATATTGCATCATAAATATGTATATATATCTAGATGGAATATCATATATATATATATATATATATATATATATATATAGATATATATAAGCTTTTATGCCCTATATCAATGGTTTGATGCCCTAAAAAAAAGTAGTCATACAGAGCATTGTGTAGTTAAGTGATTTGCATAACGAAGACACAGTATTTACCTTAAAAAAACATTGTTTAAAGGACTGGCATATTGGATAGTATATAATATATACTATATATTATCCTATTGATGAAACTTTGAACTAATGACATACAATTTTCATTTTAATAAATTATAAGTAAGATTATTATCCTTCAGTTGACCCACTCTTTTAATGGTTCAGTGATTATGGAAAGCCAGGCCTTAGGCCGGTTATACATAATCAGAGAGGGGAATCTCCACTGCTTTTATAAAACATCAGGCATGTTTCTCAGGCATGACTCTGCTCTGTGCAGGCCTGACTCTCTCTCTCTCTCTCTCTTTCTCTCTCTCTCTCTCTCTCTCTCTCTCTCTCTCTCTCTCTCATTTTTGAGGAAGGGATTCTTCTTTCAGCTGAAACTGTTATTGTCTTCAGGTCAGGATTTCCTCTCTCCGGGGCTTTTTCTTCCCATTTACTTCCCTTCATGCAACTGTTTTCATTATCCCTTTAATTCAGAAAAGAACCACCATGTCAGACTTTGCCCTCACAGTGTCCCAGGAGGCAGAAAGGCCCACTCACCACAGAAATGTCAAAATATTTTTACTTATTCTGCATGTCTTGATATTACAGTCAGCAATTTCAGAGTCAATGACAGCAAAAATACTGTCTAACAATCAAGAAAAAAAGGTGCTTGATTTTCAAGACAAAGACAAACTGCCCTAAAGGTTCTATCACCTGCATTAAAGGTAGGGTAGGCGGGATTTTTCAAAAAAAAAAAAAGAAATATCCCAAATTAGTTTAAACTGTCTATATACCAACACATAATTAAAATGTAAGTACTCTGAAAAAGAAAGTATAAAAATCGAGTGTCTGTAGTCCTCTCAGGGCTGCAATAAATACAGCTACTTATGCCATTCGGGACGAATGAAATGATTGGTTGGAGCGACTGTCACTCTCCCTCGCTACCATGGCTACCACCCCTGCTGCTACACGAGCTGCCCACACGCGCGCACCCGTTTGACTCGAGGAGTGGAAGAGGCACGGACGCTAGTAAGAAGAATCACAATTATGGCAGAGAATTTAGCAGTCAAAATTCCCAGTACCTGCATATACAGTATTTGAAAAGGCTATGGCCAAAAAGTCTTTGGATAAAGCAAGCAATATCGGGGCTTTCCAGCGGTGGACAACTGAGGGACCTCAAGGGGCTGAAAAGTGATGCATACAGTGCTTCATCGTGGAAGCTCTTACATGCAAAACACCATATATGTTATGAATCTTACACGAAATTCCCCTTCATCACAGTGTAACTGATGGTAACGGGAAAAACGTGTATCAATGCAACCTGTTTTTAGTTTTGAGTTTGCCTTATGTTACTAGCTTGTTACCGAATCAAACTCAATATAGGCTATTGTAAACTTTAAACGTTCACTTTATCAGTCTCGATATGCTGGCTTGATGGTGAGTACAACAGCCATGTTAGTTGTTTATATTCATAATGATAAAGTTAGGTATTTTATTACATGTGATTCTGACATGATCTCACTACATGCACTGCGCTCCTCTCCGCTCGGCGCTGGTTAACTCGTCCTCCAGCTGAGCCGCAGTCGGTATCGC
The DNA here is from genome assembly GCA_031834385.1 of Semotilus atromaculatus. NCBI lineage: Eukaryota > Metazoa > Chordata > Actinopteri > Cypriniformes > Leuciscidae > Semotilus > Semotilus atromaculatus. The sequence continues at coordinate 11,986,554 of JAULUF010000038.1, read as the reverse complement.
GTTCATGTGTTTTGGGGGCGTGGCTTTGGAAGGAGCCCAGACGGGAGGGGGTGGGAGTTAATGGAAGAAGTAGCTGTGTTTAGGACTCGATTTTTACACTTTATTTTTCAGAGTACTTACATTTTAATTATGTATTGGTATATAAAGACAGTTTAAACAAATTTGGGAATTTAATTTTTTTTTGAAAAATCCTGCCTACCCTACCTTTTAAGTCAATATATAGTGAGTAATCCACCTTGATCTCATGAGTAGGCTATTCGTGTGTATTTGTTTTTAGTTTTTTTTATGTGGTTCTATAAATATTTTAAACCACTTAAATATACATAAAATATTTTACACCACTGGTGAAATATGATAAATTTTTTTATTCTTATTATTGTATAATGTTTCCTGAGGTTTAATTAGTGAATAATTTTAGGTTTTGTTTTTTGTTTTATAAAAAAATGTCAATTTAGAAATAAAAGGCAATTTTCCACCCTGATTTTAGCCCTCTGATTTGAACAGTGTTGGAAGGGGTGTGTCTTCTGTGAGACTCAATGTAAACACCCACTCCTATTATTGTCTAACATCTTTGCATATGAAATAAGCATCGATGAGCATTGTAGATGACAGACATGCATTTGCAATTTGTTATTTTTACTCCAGTGATCCTGTATCTTAGTCTGGCTTCTGTATCTTCACCAGAGCAAGCTCAATCTTTAAAGATTGAACATTAGTCTGGGGAGTCTGCTCTGTATTTTTGGCTTTTTCTTGTACATTCTCATGTTAGTGACACATGTTGTCCCGCCCTTGCGCCAGTAAATGCATCATCAGAGATGGGAGAGCATGTAATTTTGAATAAAGATTATGAGGGCACATGAATAATGATGTAGGCCTACATGGATAAATCATGTATCAAATTCTGTAATAAAAAATAAAAAATAAAAATAGTCGATTTTGATTTTATGGCTTTAAAGTAATCTTGTCCCCTAAGAAAGGTGAGGTCCCCTAGTTGGGACCCACGGGTAAGAAAAACTGCGTTCGTAGATAAATAACATGTTGGTGTTTTAGGACCCGGAGGAGGAGTAGCTCTTGTCCTCTCCGTGGCTTTCATGTAGGTGTGTGTTGGCCTGATTGAGTGCCAGTGGAGGGGATGAAGAGAACAGCGGACGGTCACGCGTGTCCAGCATGCGCACAGCTCTGCGCGTTTCATCTCACCATGACCGGGACTCACCCCAACTAGCGTCTGTCCTTGAATTACACAGTTCCTGGATTTGTGGACTACTGGGACTTTCACAACCATTCATCTCTCGTAATTATATATTTTTAACAAGTCTTCATTAGCAGTAGGCCTATTTCTACTTATACAACTTTTCATAAAAAGTTGAAAAGAACTGCTGATTTGACTGATTTCTTAAAGAAAATGCATCTTATTTGTTGAAAAAAGGAAGAAACAACAGGAAAGACAACCGGTGCAAATATTCAGAAATAACAGCACAAAACAAGCTGTTTTTTTTTCTCAAGGACCAGCACTTTGACTTTAAGGAAATAAACATGTCCAGCAGAAGCATCGAGTGGGAGCATTTCGAGGAGCGGGAGAAGATTCACCGGTCCCCGCGGGGCAGCAGCGGTTCTCAGTCCGGCTCACGGGGTAACGGGCTCGTACCCAGTCCCGCTCACAGCGCGCACTGTAGCTTCTACCGCACACGCACACTGCAGTCGCTCACCTCCGAGAAGAAAGCGAAAAAAGTTCGCTTCTATCGGAACGGTGATAAGTACTTCAAGGGCTTGGTGTACGCGGTGTCCGGTGACCGCTTCAGGTCTTTCGACGCGCTGCTGATGGAGCTCACCCGCTCCCTCTCGGACAATGTGAATTTACCGCAGGGAGTCCGGAGCATCTATGCTATAGAAGGGGGAAAGAAGATCACCAGCATGGACGAGTTAATAGAAGGTGAGGTTGAAGATTGTGCAGGTGCAAATGTAGAAACAACAGACACTTAAAATGCCATGTGACATAAAATAAAGCACAACTGGCAATGGCATAATCCCACTTCCCACAAGGATGCATCGTTTGCAATGTTGACAGTGTAGGTAACAAGTCTCTCACGCACATACACACTGGATTTTCAATTCATCCTGCGATTTTCAGTACTGGCATGACAGTTCTCTACATATTGCAAATGCAATGTTTTTTTTTTTAAAAAACATATGAAAAAGAAATAAAATATAATAAAAAGGTAACAGACTAATGTTAATATAGATATAGGCTATAATATAAAAATACAACAAAAATAAAATCTCACAATCTCACAGTCACTGGACTGGACTAATTTTCAGAGTTAAAATTAAACATTACAAGTCATGATCCCCTGAACTAGTTAGTTATGTAGTTAACATTGTTTTAACCAAGATTAGTGTATTTAATTCACTTTTAGCTAATGGAATATTGAGTAAAGTACAGCTAATCCCAAATCACTTAAGGCCACAGTCACTATTACGCTCCATTCCTTCCCTGACTGAACTTTAAAATAGACATGGGGCAGGATCTTAAATCGTTAATCTTTGGATTCACCCAATAGCAGACTTTTTTTGGGTAAAGTATTCCTTTAACTGACATTGATAATGCAATCCAGCCAGTACTCAATCACATTGAATGTATTTCTTTATCTAAATGTTAATAATGTACTCTTAGAATTCCTTTTTGAGGCATGTTAGTATGTAGACTGTCATAACCCAAATATCTGGGCCTTATTGTATCTCTGTGGTATTTCAACAATAGTATGAACGGAGAATTCATTGCATAATTAAAGTATTTATTGTGTAAAATCGTGTTATTCTAAACACACAATTCAAGCCGTACGAGTATATATTTTACTAAATTAATTTAAAAGCACAATTCCAGCTGCTTTGGTCCAACGTGTGAGAATGTGATGCAGAATGTGGCTCTGTTTGCTCAATGATGCAATTGTTCAAGTGCTTTGCATTTGAAGTGCCGAGCTCAGCATATCTGATAACTGCTATGAACAAAGCTATGAATGCTGTTTGCTAAAGATTGGCAGGAACAGGCAGCTAGTATGTTGGAGTGTTTGTAGAGATACTGCATATTGTGCTGTCAGACCAAACTTTGTTGTACATCATCAGAGTCCCATCTGGACATCAAGGCAGGACTGGTTATGGGAGGGTGATGGAGGGTTCATAACCCTTGTGGCTGTTCCAGTCCACACCTGAGGCTCATGTAAATGACATCCATAATACTATATTTCTCTCTTCCCACACACATAGTTTGTCAAATAGCTGCCATCTCATTTTGGGTCAGTTTTTCGTCAGTAATAGTGACCCCATCTGGAGTCTACTTCATTAATTAGCCTTTTGTTAATTTCTCAGCTTAATAAAGCCCAGTGCCTTGGGAGTCCCCCCTCTTATTTCTGAGGCAAACTGGGTGAAATTGAGATTTTATGATTCAGTGGTGGTGGTAACAATGACATTTATGTTGTGGATGAATGGTTGTAGTTATGGGTCAGCGGTGGAACTAAATGTTGGCCATATTCTTGATTTATTAAAATGAAGTATTATTTGTTTAACTGAAAATGTTTGAAAAAAATCTGCATTCCCATTTTGGGTTTTGTTTTAGAGATTCTGGTTTTATTTTAATTTGAACAACACGCTAAACATGACATGTTTTGTATGCATCAAAGTGATCAGACAGACCGTGGTGTGTATGGTTAGCCTATATCACGCATCTCTTCTTACTCTCATGTGAATAAATAAATATTTCATTCACACTGGTGAGTCATATGTTCTCAGTTGTATCTCTTAGCTGCCAATATGAGAAATATATATGATTTTTCCTCTCAGTTTGAAGCTCACTAGTTTTACCAGGGGCTGTAAACTTTGCCTTTCAGATTTAGATGAAATTCAGATTTTTTAGGTATTTATGCAATGAAGCTCAACATTTTGGTGTGCATAGTATGCATAGCCAGGAGCGATGATGAACGTAACGTAAATATATTGTTAATCATTACATCACAACAAACCCAGACTCAAACATATTCTGTTGTTTCTATTTGAGGTTATAAACTTCAAATTCAAGTGCTGTTAAGGTATTAATCTCACTGTTTGTAACTGTGTAGAATCAACTCGATCTACTGGCCATGGCACAGAAATCACCTTTTACATGCATTTGGTACACAAAATATCCCTGTTGTCCACATTATCCACTTCAAGCCTGCCAATAACTTTTTCAGTTACCCATGATGGAAGAACTGCCCATCAAGCAGTTCTAGTGGGTGAAGAAGAAGGAGTGCACAAACTTCATTGGTTCTGCGTGTATAAATGTCAATGTTGGCAGATTTGAACGTATACTTCTATATAGGCCTACTGTACTAAAGTAGGCTTCAGTAAACGTTAACAGCAATGGCAAACCTGACTCACACAGTGCAGCTAGGCGAGCTCAAATCCGATACAAAGCTGCTCGGATCAATATTCATTTACAGTGAGAGTGGCAAGGAGAACAGGAAACAGATAAATATTTCCTGACTTCCACTAGAGGAGATATAAAACCACAAAGCTTTGGAGACAAGGTCGGGTGTGTAAAATTATGAAATATGATTTACTTTCAGAATATCCTCTCATTTTCTTTCTTAAACTGCATTAAAGTTTAGCAAGCACAATCATAATATGAATAATAATAATATTTTCACAAAAACACGAAAATGAAATTTAAAAAAGTGCATATCAGATGCACGTAAAAGTTGATGTCTGCATACAGTATATAGAGCTCCACCAAATGAAAGCACGAAACTCGTGCTATAGATACGGAGTGCCAGGTGGTTGGATCTATAAAGATTGAGTCATAAGTCAGTACTTTTTTCAAGGTGAGCTATTTAGAAATGAACTTTTTGTTTCCTATCTTTAATTTTTTGTAGATCATTATAAGCTGGGTGCTTTCACTATCTTGACCCCTCAACCTAATAGTCACCATAAAATAAAAATGGACAATTCTTAGTTTTCTATGGAATATTGCAGTATTTATTATAAATGATGTATCCGTGCACATTATTATTATCATTATTATTATTAAGCATGTGCCCTTATAATCTTTAATCAAACTAACATGGCAATCCAGTTATCTAATTAATTCCTGATGGACAAAATCTCGCCCTACATTTTTTCTTTCGTCAAAATAGGAAGTAAAAGACTATCGCTACTACCAAATCATGCCAACTTTATCATGTGGATCACTTTACCACCATAAAGCTTACTCTGCTCAGCAAACATTAAGCAACATCATATGAGAAAGAGTGATGTTACACTGAATATCATGGCAAATTAAAGTGGAGCTACGGAACTAACAGAGTAAATTGCAAAAATAGCGTCACACAAAATATATCACACAAAATCATTTTGATTTGTATCTTGAGTTATGAATTTAATCTATTGCTAATCATGCTCAAGTCTTGATGCGTGTTTTTCCTGCTAATTCATCAAATTTCATTACTCATATGTTGCAAATATGACAATCGGACATGTTTTCTCTGAGGTAGGGAACAGGAGGGGATGTTTGGTTTTGAGGGTTGTTTGTCCTCTTTTGATACACTGGCCTGTGTTTTGTCCTGACAGCACTGTTCTCCTTAGGATGACAAAGCTCTATTTTCAGACCAGCTGCCTCTGCTGTAGTGCCAAGATGTGCCATCACACGTAAACAGACATGGCCTTTATGCTGCCATGCACACTTTCATGGGCTTTAAGTATTTAACACAATGTCTATCAGACAAACTGATGTTCAATTTCGTAAAAATTCTATAATGAACTCCATAATTATGCAACGTTTCTTAGGCAAAATGTTTCATTCTTGTGGTATTCATTTACAAGGCCTATTGGGTTGTGAAGTATCGCTGTGGGAATGGTAGTGTATCCTTGCTAACAGTTACATTGGAATTCCTTCAAAAAAGAAAATACTTTGCCTTGGATGTTGTCCAAAACCACAGCTGAAAAGTCTAGAGAGGCAGAGTTGGGGTCACAGATGGGATAAGTGTGTGTGTTTTTATTTTATTTTTTATTATTCAACCACACTAATCTTTTGCAGTCTCAGATGTGTATGTTTATAATAGCAGTATGTTATTATATGTACAAATTGTTGTACAGGTGCTGAGGTGTTTCATATGGAAGCATGTGTCAAGGCTAATTTGGTTTATTCTGTTAAAGGACTCTTATTTTGATTTTCATTTCATTACTCAGTTTCTGTATTTAGTTCCTGTTTCCTTGGTTGTCATGGTTTCAGTTATCATTTGTTTCACTTGGTTACTGATTATTTTCCTCACCTGTGTCTAGTTTAATTGATCATCATCCCATGCATTTAGGGGCCATTTTCACAGCACTGTTTTCAATGTTTTCCCTGTTCATTTACACGACAACAGTGTTTTGGGGGCCTGAACTGCAAACTTTTGAAATGTGTTTCAAAATGCAATTTTTTGAAATTACAGTGTAATCCATTTTGTGTAAACTACAAAAACACGATTTTGTGAAGCCGGTGACGTCATGCGCATGCATGTCACGTGATTAGTCTATAGGCAGTGTTTATTTACAAAGTGACATAACCAACTACTGGCCTGGCATGCATAACACAGCGTTTTAGTTGTTTTCGTGATCCGTGTGAACGGGGATCGATTTGACAACGTTGTTGTCTGTATGCGAAAAAAACGCGATTATTTTTTTTCCATTTTATAGTACGTTCCCTTACATTTCTGAGATTCTCCTGTTCATGGTCTGTTATTATTGCTACAAAGATCCTTGCCTCCAGTATACCCCGTGTTTTTGTCTCAGAGTAAACTAAATAAAAAGAACTGTAATCATATATTTTGTTGTGAGTTTACATTTTACAACTGCAACTTCATATCTCAGAAGTTGTATCTTGTAATTATGACGTTTTATCTCAAAATTCTGTCTTCATATCACAAAATTGTGCATACAGTATATCTAAGAATTGACTTTATATATTTTCTATATCTAAGAATAACTTTATCTCAGAAATACAACTTTAAATCTCACAATGTGACTGTATTGCGATTGCTATTTAATGTGCGATTATTTTAAAGCTCTTTATATTCTGTAATATTCGACAAAGACAATAAAGAAATCATTGTATAGTAGGGGTGGGAATCTTTAGGCACCTCATGATTCTGATTCTGGGAGTCATGATCCAATTCCAAAACGATTCTTGATCTACTTTTTTTTTTAGGCATATAGGCTACATTATACATTATACATAATTCACCCTCTATATTGCTAAATGTACACGATTTTTCATATCAAAAGAAAAATATACCGGCATAACCTCAACCTGGCCTCAACTTTCAGCATAGTAATGATATGCTAATTTAAAACCCGCCCGCATGTTGATGTGATTGGTTACAAGGTAGTTTTGTGAAGTCAGAAACACCTGCAATATCAAACCGCGTTTTTGAGACTGTCTTTTTGAAAGCACTCAGCAATGGTGTTGACTTATGAATTTGCACATGGTTTGTCTTAAAGCATATTAAAAACACCACATAGACAAATAAACAATGTTAAAAACTTGATTTTCACCACAGGGGGTCTTTAATATATTAACAATAAGCCATATCTATTTGTATATTTTGCACAGGACATAATTCCATTCATGTTATTCTCCTCTTCTGCTTTGGCAGGAGAAAGCTATGTGTGTGCTTCCAACGAACCCTACCGTAAAGTGGACTACACTAAGAACGTTAATCCCAACTGGTCAGTCAATGTGAAGACTGGGACGTCCCGCTCGATGCCATCTCTTACCACTTCAAAGAACGAGCTGAGAGAACGAGAGAGCAAAGACTTCATCAAACCCAAGCTGGTGACTGTCATCAGGAGTGGCGTCAAACCGCGCAAGGCCGTCCGGGTCCTTTTGAATAAGAAGACGGCTCACTCTTTTGATCAGGTGCTCACGGACATCACTGACGCCATTAAACTGGACTCTGGGGCTGTGAAGAGACTCTACACTCTGGAGGGCAAACAAGTAAGTGATAGATCTAAAAAGCCATTTAATAAAATTATTTAAATAAAGATATTATCTAAAGCCTAATGAGGGTTGAAATGATCCCTATGGTTTCAAACAGCATAATTAATCTGAAATGTTTTCTGAGTGATTTATGCCCTGGCTGGCATTGTCTGAAAACCATAGGAAACTAAGCCTATCATGTGTGCTCTGGTTTAGTATCATTACTACATCTTTAATTTGAACAGCTATAACTTTTTATCCCTATGCTAAAAAGGTCTGTGGCTAGCTTTAGTCCCTCTCCTCATGGGGAACAACTTTTCCTCAAGCACCCATAAATTTGCCATGAATCATATATTTTTTACATTAATCATCCAATGGATCTGGGATTTTTAAAATGTCCTCTCTAGAGATGATTTTCAAATGTGTTTTTGACAGATTAGTTTTCGTGGCTCTCAAAGTTGACAAAGTTTATCAGACAGTCCTATTAAATATAAACAAGTCATGCTTATTTCTTTGTGTTAGCTTCCTGTACTCATTGGGTTCCAATTGATGCTATACATTTTTAAACTGAAACAACCTTTTTTTTTTTTCTTGGATGCTCCAATAGAGCATTGTCCTGAAAAAAAATTAGGCCACACTTTAGTATATCATCACCTTTAATAAGTGTGAATGCTTCAGTGATGCTACCCTCAAGGGACTCCTCAATTATAATGTGAGCTGTTTGTAGTATAGATAGGGCAGAATTATACATTAGGGTTATGGTAATGACCACCTGAACCCTTTTTAATTCTGAACGTGCTTGAGCCAATCCAGACATGAAATCCAGATGGGGCATGTCTTTAGTCACCTCTGTGGTTGTTAGGGCACTAAAACAAGTAATTCTCATTTCATTTATGTGGTTGTAGTTAAACCAATCTGCAGTTCATTCTAAGGACAGCAAAGTGTCAAGTAATTGAATGTGTTTGATTCTGTTCACATCATTCGTTCAAATTGTTTCTACAGTATCTTAGTAAATATATTAACTACTTGACTAGAAATTATCAAAATGCTTTGGTTATTTACAGGAGTATCTGGAAAAAAAGTAGTCAGGCAGGAAACCGCATTATATTGGTACCTAGTGTTTGGCAAAGTATAATGTCGAGGACTGGCAGAAAGCACAATTGATCTTTGTATTCTGGTAATGACAGGAATAATGAGCATTCAGTCATGGTCTTTCCAACAGAGACAGTATTGAATACATAGTGTGTCCCACTGTTTTAATATTATTTCATCTATACACTTACAGTAGACTTCCTTTAAAGCTTTTTATACTATGTATCTTTTTTAAATGTATCTAAAAACCAAAATGTGGATTTTCAGCAAATGAAAAATACTTATTGTTCTACACAATAATAATAATAAAAAATCTTAGGAATCTTCATGCAGAAATCTTATGAAGGCATGGGAATTATCCCCTTCTGTTCTCTTTGAGGTATGTGGGGTATGTGTATAGCTGACATGTCTTGATGACGTCGTTGGGGATTCGACTCGGCAGTGGTGAATTGTATGTAGAAAGCTCCTGGCTGCCTCTCGGCCACTGTGAATCTCTTTGGAATTTAGTGAGAGAACTCATGCGCATATTTAAAGTCTGTCCTGGCTTGATCTGCCTTAATTATGCAAAACTGCCTCCAAGAATTGCTTGGCAAAAGTGAATGTAGAATTATTATGGTAATGTCTTAGGCTGGTTTTGGATGCGTAAAGAATACAATGAAAGTAGTTGAAATAAGTATCTCACCTTTTCCTTTGGGTGTGTGGTATTGAGTCACTCACCTCTTCCTTTGTTTCTGGGTGTGTGATATTGGTGGAAGAAATATTGTCATTATTTTTGACTGTTCTTTTAAAGACCCCCTATGTGAAAATCAAGTATTTAATGTTGTTTATATATCTATGTGGTGTTTGTACTATGCTTTAAGACAAGCCATGTGAAAATACATCAGTCCACACCATTGCTGAGTATTTATTCCTTAAAGGTCCCGTTCTATGCCCCTTTTCACAAGATGTAAAATGAGTCTCTGATGTCCCCAGAGTGTGTCTGTGAAGTTTCAGCTCAAAATACCCAACAGATCATTTTTTACAGCATGTTTAAATTGTCTTTTTTGAGGACTCAGAAAAACGCGCTGTTTTAGTGTGTGCCCTTTAAATGCAAATAAGCTCCTGCTGCACGACACAGGGGGCGGAGCTTCAAGAGCTCGCACTCAGACTCTTAGGACAATTTCATCTCATGGAATCATAGACATATACACTAGACGTCACCTTGGGGTTCTAAGCATGCGTCAAAACCGCCGCCATCTTGGAACAGGGGTCTTGTCATAGGAAGTATCTAGGTAACGCTGCTATCTCCGCCTGTACTTCAAATTCATGGATGATGCCGGACTTTTGTGCTGCGTATGGATGTTCACGAACGAAATCTGAACTAGGAAGAATGTTTTTAAATTTTTTATTTTTTTTTATAAATTTCTCTGGACTCGATGATAAATACATGTCTGACTGTTGGAACGAACCAAATAACTAGAAAATCGCATTCATGACGATTTATGGTGATTTTATTTCCGTTAGACCTTTGACGCTGATGCATAAAGAGGAGGGGCTCCCCTGTTCCAAGATGGCGGCTCTATTGACGCATTCGTTCCAATGAACTGCTGTAGCCAAGGTGACGTCTAGTATATATGTCTATGTCATGGAATAATGATAACATCAGCAACTCTCAGTAACGGTGTTCATTTCGAGTCGGACAATAATGCCTACAGAGTCAGAGGGCTGTATAGAGATGGAACAGGTATAGTTTAGTAGTTTAATTACGGTTATTATAACGTATTTGTCATCTGCTTGTATGTATCCATTATTTATTAATAGCCTACAAGTCTGCTGTGTCAGACCAGGTCCAAATGATGATCAAACATATACTGATGAGTTTAATAAAGTTTATTGTACATCACACAAAAGATGAAGCGTCAGTTTTACTTCAGAAAATCACCGTAAGACCTGAGTAAACACAGTAAGTTATAAGAAGTGCGCGAGTTGAGGGAGTTGAGGGAGCATTCCCGTGGGCGGAGGTTAGTCAGAGAGCTGTTCTACTGACGTCATTAAAAACGGAAGTAGAGCGATGTAGTCCAAACGAGCCGTTCACTGTAGGCGACTTCTGTTAAATAAAATATCTCGCTTGGCATTGAACTTTGAGCTTTATAATTTTACAGATATTATTTATACTCTAACAACAACATTACACACTAACTTAAGTTTGAAACATGGGATCACGAAGAACGGGACCTTTAAAAATGCTGTCTCGAAAACATGGTTTTAAATTGCTAGGTTATATCTGTATATTTTTCTGTTGATATGAAAAATCAGGTACATTTAGCAATATAGCTGGTGAATTATGTAGATGATGTATATTAAGATGTGATGATGAACTATATGCCTTTCTCCACTGAGATTGGTTGTTCAAAGCGTTTTTTTAAGGATACTGATTTTTAGAAGGTGGCTGTCTGACTCTGAGATGGCGAACAGAAACATGGTTTGTGTAACATTAGCAAAACATTATTAGCTGTTTGATAATGTAGTCAAGCCAAAGGCTAATCATATCAAATTACCGTTATGTGTCTGACATAGAGAGCAATACATAAAACGCATTACCATTCTGATACATTGACTTGTAGACGAGCCTGTATAATTTGCTCTTCCACTTCTTCTTCTTCTTCTTCTTCTTCTTCAGTTTCTGGTTCAAACATATATGGCCGTTTTCTACAGTAAAGTTGAAAGAGTAGATCAGGTATTCTGAGCTGGTGTGATTGAGTGGAGGCCGGGACCAATATGCATATTCATGGATCCACGTATAATAAATTGAAGAAAGGGTATAGAGTTACATTCAAGTTATTTAAGGCATGAAATATAGACCTAATTCTGAAAGTTCCAAGGAGTCCCACAGGGCTCTGTTTTTGTCCCTTTTCATTTCAATATTCACATGCTCCTATTAAATCACATCTGGGGTCTATACCATGATGGTGCCAGTCAGGGCACAGAAAGAACGAATAGAATCCAATTGCAAGAACAGCAGTTTATTAACAATGAGAGAAGTAAACAGGTTCAGAATCGAAGAGGCCATGGGCAGACTCCAGGCAGGAACAGACGATCCGGGAAAACGGAGAAAACAGGAACTGGAACGGAGACACGAGTTAACCCAGTGAGCCTCAACAACGATCTGACAAAGACAGGACAACATCACACACAATAAATAGGGTGCCGTGATGAGAAACAGCTGGCGCTGATCCACTCATCAGCCGCAATGACGAGCCACACCTACCAACACACACACACACACACACACACACACATACTCACAGAGCGAGGGCAAGGCAGTGAATCCATGAACCGTGACAGATGGTAGTTGAACGAACTCAGGTTTACAGAATTAGTTTAAATTTGACAAAACCAAACCAATTCAATAAGGCTTTGTTGGTACCATGAAGCTTACTACGCTTATTTATTTAATTTATTTATTTATATTTATTTATGTCTATACATTTATACATAATTCATTAATTAAATACTGATGAAAATGCTAAAGCTGGCTGGCAACTTTTTTCAAAAACGCTGTCCGGGAAATAATAAAAAAGTTTAGAATGTCAAGAGTAGTCTTGATTTGTAGACAATATTTAAATTGGACCATACAGTATGTTGGACAGTCTTAACCTGTGAAATGGACTTTTAGCCAAAAGTGACCTACGCTTTTAGCCTAAAGTGCTCTACATTATTCATAGACTTTAGCTGAGATTGAGCAGCCAATGGCAGTTTACCACTAATATAATAGGCTCTAGTGCTGTCCTTGTTTGGGATGAACATGTCATTTACCCTGCAGCACAGGGAATCCTGATGTTTGTGAGTGGCTCAGTGGGAGTAGCTCCTGGCACAAACACACAGAAAGTATTAAAAATGTATGATGGGATAGCACTGCATTGATACCATGCCTTTTAAGTCAATTCAGGAACATCCCTGTTTATTGAAGATATATATGAAATCTTAACACCAGCAACTGGAAATTTTAGTTTAAGATAGCAAGATCTAGTCTAATGAACAGACTAAGGGAACATTTATTACAAATTAAATAATTAAAAATATATTTTTTTTATAATACTTTTAATACTTATTTTTTTAAAGCAGCAACCATTTTAGTGCTAGGTTAATGTTTATTAGCATTTAAACTATATTGTAACATGAAATATATCTAATTTGTGCCTTAAATATTTTAAAGTCATGGGACACCAAAGTGTACCATATTTGTACAATATGCCCTACTGTAAATAAATTGGTCAACTTGTGCATTTCTCTGCAGTTTATCTTGTGTGCTTCTCAGCTCAGCGATGCGATCATGGTGAGGCGAACACAGCTCAATACTGTTGTACTCTCACTGTGTGTTTTTTTCTAAGCCTTATAGTAAGATTAACGTCTTTGAATCTCTTTATAACTGAGAAATTAGATGGGGGATAAGAAATAAAAACATTAAATCCTTGAAATTGGAACTTATATTTGCAGACATACAAATAAGGTTCCAAGAAACATCCAACTAGATCAAATCCATCAGACTGACTTAGATGAAACTTGTCTTACATTTAAGCTGCTTTTCACTCACTGAATACTCATCTTATTGCTTTCATGGTGTGTGTGTGTGTGTATATATATATATATATATATATATATATATATATATATGTATCTATTGTATGTCTGTATGCACACACACAAGAGAGAATTTGCTTTATAACTGTGTTTACTTGATAGCTTTTTTGGATGCTTCAAGCTAGGCATCACTGCATGTCATATGTGATTACAGTTGGTACGCCCTCACTAAGACTGTAAAGAGTTTGAGGCGGCATGTCCTCAATGCACAGCTGCAGACACACTCCATGAAAAGTACGTCCCCCGCTCCAGAGTGTATATTGTGTCACTAGACTGTTTTGATGATATCGCTTGAGTGTCTGAAGCTTAGGGGCCCATATTGGGCTGGGTCATTTTGGCTGGGATGCATTTTTATTTTATTTTATTTGTGAATATATGTACTTAAACAAACATTCAAAAGTATGGGGTTAGCAAGATTTTTTAATTTCACCCAGGCATTTTTTTTAAAATAAAAAATACAGTAAAAACAGTAATATTGTGAAGTAGTATTACAAATTAAAATATGTTTTGTCTATTTAAAAAGGTAATTTATTCCAGTGATGGCAAACCTGAATTGTCAGCATTACTCCAGTCTTCAGTGTCACATCATGATCCTTCAAAAATCATTCTAATATACTGATTTGGTGCTTGAGAAACATTTCTTATTATCAGTGTTGTATTGATTTTGTTTTGAACAGAATTCTTTTCAGGATTTTTTGATGAATAGAAAGTTTAAAAAACAATCTTACTGACTCCAACCTTTTAAATAGTGGTGTATTTATATTCATCATCAGCATTTTTTGCTATATAAAAATATAATAAGCTTAATATTTGCAATTATTATAAGACAATGCATACTTAAATAAGCTATACCACTTTAAACGGGGTCAAATAACCATCTGAGCTTGAGAATTAGCCATTGCCTTGAAATCAGAAAGCCCTTCATCAAACAGTAAATGATGAATATGATGTAAATGAGTAACATGCATGTTAACACGATAGCCACTGGATGCCATCTGCTTCTGAGCATTCCAAGCCTATAATTCTTAGCAGGTGGGGGTGGGGATGCTGAATCGTGGACACCCCACTGAGACTCCATCCAGCTCTGCTGTAATTGAACCTAAAGGCTGGGGGATTTAAAGTGGCAGGTGTTGGCCGCGTTTAGGGGGGCTAGCGGATCTGTACTAGCCAACACAAGACTCTCTCAGTCAGATACGCTTCTTAACGGCTAACTCCATGAATGCCAATCGCTCTTTAGTTTTTTTCCGTTTCTTTGCTTGGTTTACATCACAGAAGCTGATGGAGAGAAAGAATACGCACTTTCTTTGGCAGGAGTTTACATTTGTTTTGCCAAATTAGTTAAAATAAAATTGGTAAATACCCCCCGCTACTTGCTTTGTGATTAGCTGATAATGGAAACCAATGACATGGTAATAGGTTGTATAAATCTCCATGAGGATAAGTCGTTCTCTAGGGAAATGGCAGAGAGGAGGTACCGTGTGAGTAGTCAAGAGGCTGGGAAGAGGGGTCATACACTTAAGTTATCATTGCTAACCCATATGCACATATGCCTCCATCTCTACCTGCCGCTTCCTCATTTACCATACAAATAGCACTTCAAAGTCATTATTCAAGCTTTGTTGGTTTTAAAAGTCATTGTACATTAGTTGAAAACACTCTACATCGATCTTAAGACCTTAAGCTTTTTCAAATCTGCTCAGAAATCTGAAATCTGAATGTTGTTATGTCCCAAACACATGTTTTGTACCCAAGCCAATAAAAGCGCATTGTTGGGAAGGGATCTGTTTTGCAAAGCTGCAGACCTGAACGAAAGTGGAAAAATAAGTGGTCCTTAAGTATTCGTTTGTAGACCCTTGCATATATCAACACATCAGCAAAATGACCACCTGGCTGTAATATGAAGTCTGCAGTGACTTTAATGACCTACAACAATACAAACTGACAAATAAAATAACATCACAAAAATAAAACTCAAAGACAGACTTCTGATTAGAATTCAGGTCAGTGACAAATAAGAATGTTCATGAAAGTGAAAAAAGAAAAATAGTCTAGTTTAAAACATGTACAATGTTTTATATTTCTGGTGGATTCTTGTGGTTTTGAAAAAAAAAAAAAACTTTTATAGCATTTTCAGGAAAAAATAATAATTGAATGACTAAAAGTGTCATTTTACGCATATTTCTGCATGCAATTTTGCTTTGGCAGATTTTTTTTTTAAATATTAACCAGTTTTTTTTATGTTTTAAGCAGTTTTTATTGTTTATTACGTTCATATTAGGCTATATTATTTATTCCCCATAGTTTTTAAGCATAGCCTTGTTCAGCACTGACAGAGAGATACACATAGATGAAGGGAAAGTGCAAATACGAGTGTTCTAGTGTCTGAATAGGGTATATGTGGGTATATGTCGGGTGCGGGACGGTGAGTGGGGGTTAGTGATTGACATATCGCCCTGGAGTACATTATAGTCATATATATGTATGACATCAGTATAATTTGAACAAGCTAATGATTTCTGATACAGTCTGATAGCAGAGACAACAGACTTCATATCACATCTCTTCAGGTCTTTTAAATCACATTAGATAATTGGATAATAATTAATCAATAAATTGGACACTTTGTATTCAGTACTTCACTGCTAGGATTTATTTCGATATACCATGATCTCTTTGACCTGACAATCACCTATATTAGTTTTACCTTGCAGTCAGAGAAGAAATAATGCAATCGGATATGGTTTTATCTCCCTGAAACTGAAAGGGTTTTATTTGAAATGAAATGAATTATTGCACAAAACAAGTTTTGTTACTTTAGTTGCTTTCTTGCAATATAAAACGTGAGATGACTCTGGGTTCTTCCATCCTTGCAGACCTATATGCTTCACTTGTTTTAAGGGCAGATCAGGATTAAAAGACTATTTGAGGTCAAACTTAAAGTATCATGAATCTGAATACAATCATTGTTTGTTTTCTAATTAATACAACCATCACCATCTGCATATGCTGCATTAATTTAACTAACAGTCTGTGGATGCTTCATGTAAGTAGCAGACAAATAGAGTGTCTGGTGTCTATGGTTAGTCTGGCAGGACCTCCAGCCCCAGCAGGCATCTTTAGGAGACATTGAGCTTGGCACATGACCAGAAACGTGTCAGTGGAGCCAGCCGGGGTCACTGTGTGATCTCAGTGCCCTCTATTGTTTTCATCTGCCCAGTCTGGAGTCTTTATCGAGTGAGTCTGACGGGTGCAGAAAAGGATTTCCACGTACCCCATTGTTCACCGGTATCAGTTTCCTGTTTGTTCTCATTTGTCATTTTTGGTTTCTACTAAGGGCTGTCAAAATTAAGTAATTTTGTGAATATTTTTTTTTTCAGTTAAACACATAAACAAATATTTAGTGCAATTAACGCAGCATGCATTTTTTTCATCCTTTGGCTGCTCTACAGTATATGATCACTCTATCATTCATTCAAAAAAAAAATAATTCAAATTTTTCTCTCTGTGAGCAAACACCCGAAATGCGAGCACATGATGCCTCTCTGACTCACTGCTCTTGACTGAATATGTTAACTTTTGTATTAGTCTATATTCAATTTAGAATGTATTGCAGTGAAGACTGTGCAGTGTTTGATTATTCAGTTTCTGTATATTTACCTACCTGAAAGTCTTAAATCACTGTTTACAAGGTTACATGGTTCAAAAACAACTTTATTGTGCACTTTAGCGAGGCAGGTAAAAATCTGAACCGGCCTGACTGGGCCAGTAGAAAAAAAGTCTTTGCGTTGAGCCCTGATATATTAGGCCTAAATGCTCTGGTTATATATGACATTTATTACAATGGGTTTATGTTTTAATTTCACTTAAATTAAAAATAGTTGTATTTATACTATACTATTATACTATAATGTTAAATGGCTATAATTAATGGCTAAAATTGAGAGAAAATCAATTTAATAGAGACATCAATATCAGTACTGGTATCATTGATACTGGCCTTCATTAGTGCTTAAAAAAAGCCATTAAACAAATATTTAAAATATATAGTCTTTATGTTGTCAACATTAATTTGGAGATTCAATGTGAAAGTATTACAATATAAAAATATATTAAAACCTTTAATGTTAGGTGTGATTAATTACAGAAAAATGTGTGATTATTATTATTATTATTATTATTTTTTTAAAATCGATTTTAATCAACCTTTTTAATTTTAATTCCTGTCACTCATATTACGTTTTTGGAAAATAAATAATGCAAGACACCAAATAAAATGCTATTTTTAAGACTCCTGGACTAGTTGAAGCTCAAAAATATGTTGTTGGGATTCCAGTGTCTCAGATACAGAATATTATTTATTATTTATTAATATTATATTCGAGAATTTGAACTCTACTCAAACATGAATTTGGCATCACTATTTCTGCTAATTTTATTCAAGTACACAATTCAAATAATATTCATATTATAAAATATAAATACATTTTTAAAATTCAAATTCTTGTGTTTAATATTGTAGTGGTAGATAAGCCATTTGATTGAGTCTATCCCACACAGCAGATTTAGCGTGGGGGCACGGTGCTGATGTTACTGTGGTTTGACAGCTCATCTCATCGCAGTGATAAATGAAAGCTGATGTCCCATTCTCCGCCTCGTCCTCATCAGTTAGACTTTTGAGACTGCCTTTATTTTTCTTTTGTGAGCAGTTGAAGCTGTGAGAGCTGCTTTAGCTCCATTTAAAAAAAAATATATATATAGTAAAAGAGCAAAAATGTTTGGTAAACTAAAGCAAATTTGCTTCATGTGGTAACATCAAAATTTATTGTTTTTAATTAAGTCAAAAATATAATTTATTATGCAAATGTTTCGATCCTCTAATCTGATTGGCCAAGAGAGTTTAAAAAAAAAATTTTTGGCAGTATATTATGAAAATAGTAACACTTTGCAATATTATGACAATTAGGACACATTTCTCTTTTATTACATTTTAAAATGTCATTTATTCCTGTGACTGCAAAGCTGATTTTTCAGCAGTCATTGTCATTGTCACCATTCTGAATACTTTGATCATTTTTTTTCCAGGATTCTTTGATGAATATAAATAAGAACAATTGTTCAAAATATAATATGCTTGTAATATTGTAAATGTTTTTACTGTCACCTATTTCATTAACACCTTTAGTCCTTGCTGAATCCTTGCTAAGTAAAATTATTAAATTCTTCCTTTTTTATTTTTTTATTAAGGAGCCCACATTTTTAATGGTTGTGTATGTTTAACAATTGTATATACAATAAAAAAAAAAAAAGTAAAATTGTCTATTCTATGTCCTTGCTTGCTACAGTATGTGTACAATATTAAATAGTTATTAAACTCACAGAATTGTATTGATTTGTTCTTGACCCAGTCATTGGCACTCATTGATTTTTGTACTTTTTAAATTATTTCATTTCCAACTCACTGATCTATTTGGCAGCAGAATGGCCCCATTAAGTATGACTTTAAACGTATCGCTTGCTGAACACACAATCGTAACTTCATTTTCTCTGTGAAAGGCTCATTTGTCAACACTGCCTTAAATGGCATCAATTATTAATGGCTGATGTGAGGAAAGTCTCTCCTGTGTTTCAGTAGCTAATGGTTGACAAACTCCTCCAAGCCTAGAAGGTTCCATCTTATCCAAAGCCTCTGAGTAATCGATTTTGCTTGAAAGAAACACCAAAGCTAACTGTACATGAGCAGTAGTCATACATGTGCTGTAGCTACTGTATAGTAGATGTTCTGTTTCTCCCTAAATCAAGGCTGTTTTGCTAATGCTATGATCTTGCCTTGTGTTATCCTCTTTGGTTAACATTTCTGTGTTCTGCTTTGGATCAAATAAGCACCCAAACACCCCATGCAGTGAACTGGCAGTAAACCATAGTGTGTGACTTTGTTTTGAGCATAGACTTCATCCCCTCATCCCATTTATATGCTTTCTTTCTTTCCATCTTGACACAGCGTAGAGCAGTTCTGCTCTTGTACCCTTCATTACTGTCAGCCAAATAAAGCTGAGCTGTTATTACTCTCAACACCCTGCCGGGTCTCTTTAGGCACAAGCCTGTACTTTACTGGGCTTTGTACAGACAAGACTTAGAGGAGCTTAATAATACAAGTCTTAATGAACACCTTGCAAGAAACTTAAAATAAAATGATCCATAAAATACTTGTTTAGAAATTTGTAATGCTCATTATAATAGTCACTTTTTAGATCTAACAACTATCGTAACAGCCTAGCAACCACAAGCAATGTCTAAGCATGATTACAATACTCATAACTTCTCAAAGTACTGAGAAAGTTGGCAATGTGTGGTGACAGGTTTTGCACAGTTGTTTATTATAGAATTCATGAACACCCTGCTGTCTAAAATATGGTTTTAGAAGGGCTGCATTGGTCTGTTATTGTAAATGTAATTGTATGTAAACCTAAACCAGCATGACTAGTTTTTGACCATTGACTTCCACAGTAGGGAAAACAAATACTATGGAAGTCAATGGTGCTCCAGAACGGTTTGTTTTCCCACATTCTTCCAAATATCTTCCTTTGTGTTCAACAGAACATGTACAAATTTACAGAGGTTGAGGGTTAGTAAATGAATTTAAATTTTTGGGCAAACTATCCCTTTAAACTTTTTGACTCCATTAGCAAAAACAACAGTATTTGAAGGCCCCCAATACATTTCTGTTACTTCTACAAATGTTTGTTGGCTAATTAATTCTTCTTCTGGGTTTAGACTTTTTATTACCAGTTTATTTAAGCCTTCATTCATTGTGTTGTCATTTGTGATTACAAGTTTTTTTTATTTATTATTATTATTATTATTCGTTTTTCTGACAAATGGTTGGTTTTGGGTTTTGTGATCACTTTCGGTTTTCATGTCTTTTATGTTGTAATTTGGCTTAGTTTAGGTTCCTGGTTTTGTCATGTGATTCCCCTGTCATCATGTGATCATGGTTTGTGCATTCCTAAGCTGAATCCGAAATCGCCCCTTAAACCCTCATTCACTATTCCCTACGTTAGTCCACAAATACTGTTCACTTGAAGGAGTGAATGAAAAGGAGTGAGCGAATTCGGACAGTTGAGTGTACATCGGTTGTACACTTCTTATTGCAGTGCAATGTGGGATTGAATAAGTGCACTCAATAACGTCCACAATGGTTTCAGACACAAATACAAATGGCTGTCCCCTCAAATAACGCCTATTTTAGGGTATGGGGGGAATTTTGGATTTTCGCTAAGGCTTGTTCGACTGGCGTACAAGTTTTGTTTGTACAAGAATAAAGTTCAACATAAGCCTTTTTACTTTTTAAATACCAATGTAGTGGGGGTCTACATTTTTTGTCAGTTTTATTTTGATAAACGACACAATGTAACATCATGACTACATTAAAATAGCTTTTACTGTTATAAAAATGCAGATTATTTTGTGAGCATCAGTGGAACTGAAGGTTCAAAATGGGTAGATCGACACTCAATGTTAACAGACACACGTCTCAAATTTTCTACACACTAGTGTATCGAAAAAGTGTTCCGGAGCATTGCTTGAAATGAGGCTGTCACGTGACCTGTGGAAATGATGCTTCGTTACCTCTCTGACACGTCATGCCGGGCTCAAAAACAAACCGCGTCGATTGCGCTGTCCCATACCCGCTATCCATTTAGTGCAATATTATAATTATATCTGTCATGCCTATATGTAGGCCTATGTAGCTTTTGTTTTTTTAAAACGTGGTGTATTGGTAATTATTCTTGAATAAAAATATGTAGGCTAATTGTTGTTGTATTTGTACATTGGTGTTTTTTAACAATGTGCTTGTTTGTCTAGTTTAAGGAACACACAAAAAATGGTGCAATGAAAAAAATCACATAGGCCTAATTTATTGACCTAGAAGGTGAAAACACACAAGTTTAATGCAAGTAAAAATAAAGAACAGAAAACCTTTATTGTCATTGTATTGTGCAAAATACAATGAAACTATCGCCGCACACACACTGCCATCTTGCTAATGATATGCTTAATAAATATACAAATAAACCTTACAAATGAACATCCCAAATGAACAAAACATCTGAATGACACTGTTGGTGTAGGAATTTTTATTCAAAGCACTGTTTGAGCACTGTCGAAAGCTCCGAAGCACCAACGCAGTTTGTAAAAGCCTCTCTGCTTCAGAAGCCTCGTTCGACACATAGTCAGAATAAACACGAAACACACGTGATCAATGTCATGCGGTGAATCCAGCCAATAGTAGAACAGCTGTGTCGTCATCAGAGCTCGTGCAGCCGCTCTTGAGAAGTTGCGCTGGTTGAGTCAGCCATCTGTTCTCGAATCGCTCTTGCAGTACTTTGACGGCATCGGCACTGTCTCAAGTCGGACAAAATTTCTAAAAAACGCACTGCTTCAAGTCAGCCGCCGATCGGTCTGCAAAGCCTTTTGTGTCATGTCCTCATTTGTTCTTGTCATGTGTCCTGTGTTCTCATTGGTTCATTGTTTGATTGTGCACAGGTATTCCTTGTTAGTCATTCATCTCTGTGTTTATAGACCTTATGCGCCAGAGAAATGAGGGTTGAAAGAAATGAAAAACTTCCGTTTTTGTGGTCGCTCTGTATATTTCTTTGGCATCGGGGTTCACTACAATTGCCTCAGTGGACTACATTACACAAATATTTATACCCAATTAAATATTTTAGAGTTCGCATTTTTTTTGTGTGAAAAATTACATCAATATAAAAAAAGTTGTGCCCCTGTGCAATTTTTTCTGACATGGTTCTATGTGCTTTTTGAATGTATAGGTTGACAAAAATGTGTATCTTGTGCTTCCAATCAGTTTACAGAAACACTTTTGAGACTCCGTTCCCGACTGTACTTTAATTCACAGATCCAATTCCTCAGCTAAAAGATTTCAGGCATGTTTAATAATCTCCCATTGTGTCTTTAGTCTGCCACTGTACTCAGGCCAGCAACTGGGCCCTTATGTTCCTCTAATCTGCTGATTGATGGAAATACTGCTCAAGATCTGTCCCGCTTCCATACAGTTCAGGACTTTGTGATTCAGACAGAAAGAAAGACTTCTAAGCCTCTGAGCTCAAAACGGCTAATTTATTTGACTGCTGAGTGACGTTTATGTGTGCATTGAGGATCTTTAAAGAGTAAACTCTTTTGCCATTAGAGGCTGTTGAATAGTTTATTTGTTATTAGCATCATGTCTAAAAGTCTAAAAGCAATCTTAGAGCAATTCTTTCTAGGCCATTTTTGTCTTTCTCTATACAGTGTCAGGGCTCATGATGGTAAAGAGGGGGCTGTGTTCCTCTCCATCTGTCTGTGATCTTTCACTCAATTCCATTTAGATGTGTGTGTTTGATGGAGCTCTACATTGGGACCATCTGCTTCTTGCTGCCCACCTCCATGTGTGGAGGAGTGGGCTGAAATCCGGACGTCATTCTTTGCCCACTGTGGCTGTGTGTGTATGTGGGTGTGTTTGCATGTGCTTTCAAATTGTTTCCTTTTTTTTTTCTTTTTTTTATTCCTAGGCATGCATTGCATATTACTCAGCCTGAATTTAGATTTGGTAAATTTATCTAAAAGTAGCGATGCACTGAACACTGATTAAAATATTTGAACAAATAAATTTTTGGTTTCGGTCAAAACTGCCTTGAAGGGTCAAAATCAAGGTGATGTTTAATTAGCTTTTCTCCAAAGACTGTCACAATCTATTTTGCACACAACTTGAATAAGCTACAGAATAAGCAGGGAAGCATGTTAGCTGCATAGACTATAGGGCTGGGCTGACAATTTCTTGTTTTTAATTCATCTTAATTTTGATGAAGCAGTATCTTTTAGTCAATACTGTTTTTTTAGTTGATGCATGAACAAAACACTCTTGAACATTATTTGTAGTGTGCATCCGATCTAATAGCCAAAACAAGCTTTGCTATTTGTTACTTTTAATATGAAACAAAGTCTCCGCTTTCAAAAAATGTCAATTTTGTAATAGAATTCAAACAATAAGTGTCATTGGATGATGGGTCTTTAATGTGGCGTTACAGATTGCTGTAGATGTCTCAGTTCAAGCGACACATGATCCGTTTATCTGTCTCCCTTTACTACTAGTTATAGGACAAAATAAATATGAATGAACATCAGAAAGTTAGTTGAAAGAAACCGTACAACTAAAATGCATCATGTCTCATAATCGTTCAATCAGTGTTTCAACCACGGTAAGAAGTCAGTAAAACAGCTTGGAAAGAATGTCATTACATTTAACTCAGGAAAGCTGTTCAATGTCTATAGCTCATTAGTCCGAAAAAAATAACTTTAGAGAAGTGCATTTTAATAAATATATGCACTATATTATTTATTCATTGAATAAATCTGTCATTAAATCAAGTTATTACAGACATGGTTAAAATTCCCAGGTATTAACCTCCATGTAGAACAATACTGACTAAAAATGATGGTTTCTATTTCTTGCTGTGTTTACAGTAATACACACTTGAACAATTCAAGTGTCTAGCTATTGACAGGCCGACATGGAATCTGCACCCACATATACAGCTCCAGCATACAGAAGAGGAATGCCTGTCATTGATGAAATTTACAATCATGCTTTCAGCTACCAATAAGAGTGTACTGCCTTCAGTTCTGATTAACAGATTTTATGTCAATTTGTGCAAAAAAAAAAAAAAAAGCAAACAATTGATTACAGATTACATCTGAGTCTAGATACTGGTATTTCAAACTCCTGGTCTGAATAGACTACAGTGCAACATTGTGAACTACATGCTTTATCAGTTAATCAGATTCCCGTTGCAGTCACATGATTACTTCTATTCAGTTCTCAAACAGTGTTTCTCTCTTTTTCCTCTTCCCCCACCCCTTCCTCTCTCTGTTCAGATTACATGTCTACAGGATTTTTTCGGGGACGATGACGTATTCATCGCGTGCGGCCCTGAGAAACACCGTTACGCACAGGATGATTTTGTGTTGGATCACAGTGGTAAGGCTTCCACAGCCTTTATAACCGGTAGGCTCAGCTAAACACTAACTTCATTTCAACCAAAATTTTCCTCATACTAATCTATAATAAAACAAAATGTATCCCTTCACTACACATCTAGGAATACCTCACTCACTATACATCACATTGATACAAAAAAGTTGGGACATTTTGTAAAATGCAATTAAAAGCAAGAATCTGTGATTCTTTTCATTCTCTTGAACCTTTATTTAACTGACAAAAGTACAAAGAAAAAAATTCCAATGTTTTCGCTGGTCAAATTATTTGTATTTTGTAAATAAACACATTTTGATTTTGATGGCTGCAACACACTCCAAAAAGTTATGACAGAGGCTAAATAAATAGATTACAGAATATTCAGTTAAACGGTCCACAATTAGCAGGTGATTTAGTAGAAGGTGAGGGTTGTAACAATACTGGAAGGATGAGGACACTAGGAATACGGTTAACAGACTTTAATGATACACGCTGTGCAATATCCGAACTCATAAAAGGCTTCGAGATCCACACAGAATAGAAAACAGGAAACAGGGAATAACTGGAACTGAAATCATCTCTTGAATAACTTGAACTCGAAGAATCAGACTGGAGAATCCCGAAGCACCGTCGCACACAATGGCTGCTTGGAAATACACACAGGAGAGTGAATAGTGATAAACTTGATTATACTTTCTGCGAGAACATGGGAATCCTAGAACCAGAGAAGTATGAGGGACCGGGTGGGTCACACCCGTCGATAGACGAGACCCGACAGACAACCACGGAGAGACTGAAGCTTAAATCCTGTGTGCAGAGGTGAGTTCGTGATGCGGTGCAGGTGGTGAGCAATCAGTATTCAGGGGATGATGAACGTGACCAGGTGTACTGAGTTGATGCTGGTCGGGGTGTATCCGTGACAAGGGTATCGTGTTTGGGTATAAAAGGAAGATCCACCAAAAGCTCTGTTTTTTCAAGCAAAGCTGGGTCATGGTTTGTTGAACTTT
The DNA here is from genome assembly GCA_031834385.1 of Semotilus atromaculatus. Lineage (NCBI taxonomy): Eukaryota > Metazoa > Chordata > Actinopteri > Cypriniformes > Leuciscidae > Semotilus > Semotilus atromaculatus. Next base: position 11,960,816 of record JAULUF010000038.1, on the reverse strand, counting down.
TGTACGATGCTGTGTTAAAAATAGCTACATGGGCTCAGGAGTACTTTGTCACTTACCAAAACTGTTGTCACTTAACACCGTCTGCTGCTGTATCAGGAAATGTCACTTGAATCTCTGTTATGCTAGGAGAAAGCTATACATCTGTTCAATGCAGAGATGCTGTTGAGTTCTCTGGGCCCAAGTTCCTCTCAGATGGTCCCAAAAACAGTGGAAATGTGTGCTGTGGTCAGATGAATCCACATTTCAGACATTGAGTTCTCAGTCCCGAAGATGAAAGGGACTATCCAGTCTTTCATCATGGTACGGGGGTGCATCAGTGCAAACAATATGGGTAACTTGCATGTGTGTAAAGGCACCTTTGATGTGGATTTATATATTGGGATTGTATAGAGACATTTAATGGCATTAAGATTGCATCTTTCCTGGGAAGCAAGACAATGCCAGGCCTCATTCTGCATGTGCTACAACAGAGTTGGACGCGTTGCATCCATCAAAATGTGTTTACATTTACAAAATACAATTAAGTTGGTCAGTGAAACCATTGAAGATATTTTATTTGTACTTGTCAGTTAAATAAAGGTACAAGAAAATTAACAAATCGCAGATTCTTGATTTTATTGCGTTTTACAAAATTCTCCAAGTTTTCTGGAAATGGGGTTGTACATTAATATACAATTGCAATTTTGAAAGAAATTAATACTTTTATTCAGATAGGATCATATTAAATTGACCAAATGTCACAGTAAGGACGTGTACATTGTTGCAAATGATTCTATTTAAAATAAATGCTGTTCCTATAAAAATCGTCAGGATTCATAAAAAAAATCCTGAAAAAATGTATCACTACTATTTCCACAAAAATATTAAGCAGCACGTCTGTTTTCAACTGTGATAAGAATTGTTTCTTAAGCACCAAATTAACATATTAAATGATTTCTGAAGGATCATGTGAAACACTGAAGACTGTAGTAATGATGCTGAAATGTCAGCTTTGAATTTGAAATTGTCAATAAATTACAATTTAATTTGACTATATTTTTGATAAAATAAATGCAGCCTTGGTGTGCACAAGAGATGGTTGTGTGCTTTATTTTCCATATCTCACCTAGTCTTTAATATTTATATTGAGAACTTATTTTTAATAGGGAATAAAATGACTTTTTTTTCCATCAGTGCTTTAAAACAAATAAACAGAAAAAAAAAACAGGCACAGAACAACTAATCTGTATCAGCACACAAATATTGTATTTGTGCATATTAATAACTTGCTATCAGCACTAAAACACCATAGAATTGTTTCCTACAGAAAAAAAAGTGATAGGATTGCAACAGTATAATGAAATCATTCATTCACATTCATTCACTGAGTTGCAAAAATGAATCCATTTTCCAGAATGAACACATGGGACCAAAAGATTACCATTGTCAGAGGAAGTGACCTTGATATGAGAAGTTCCTCACCATTGTTCAGTGTGCAGTTTGTGTTTGTCTACTAGTGAACATGAAAGTGCAGGTGGGGAAGTGAAGATGATCTGTGGCCATGGAGTTCTAAATAAAATCATATGACTTTGCCTATAATTTTCGTCCTGTTTTGCTGAAACGCCTCCATTTCCTGTTACATTTTCACTCACACACTGTGATAACTTGATTTGTAGCTGTGCGAATTTAGTTCAGCTTCTTGGCATTTTGTCCTAGTTCTTCTCCACTGCCCCACTTAGACTAAGTAGGACTTTTCCAAAAATATAAAGAAACGGTAAGTTTGCGTCTGACTGTATTTACTGCTCAAGCTCTTCTATCCGCAGCAGAAGTGGAGTGTCCTTAAAACGCAAGCCCACTCCAAATCTAAATCTTCTGTAACTAAAGAACTCATTACACGTTCTCAGATTCTGCTTTACATTAAGCCCCATGAAACAGATTAGCTTGGCAGTAATGGCATTTTAATAATATCATTCGGCTTGTTTTAACTTCATCACTCCCATGATCTAGTGCGCATCCGCTAATTTTTCACTGCTCTGCGTCATTAGCAAGTGCCGTGTAATCGACAGGACAGATTGGGCCCACTATAGCAACTGTTAAGTATGAGTCATTCCTTACTAAAGTTCTGCATCCCCTGCACTCATTAGAAAGATGGGCTGCTCTCATAGGCATTGGGTAGACAATTTGATTATGCCTCTGCAGAAGGCTTCACAGTCTTGGCACATGCAAATATATCTGCAGATACCACTTATTTACTAACAAACATTCATATCAGGCCTGATGCAAGTATTTTGTGTACGTTTTGGTGTTTGTACACATGTATGTTCCTGTCTGTGTGACTGTTGTACTGCACATACTGTAAATCACCAGATTTATACACAATAGATACATTTTTTATTTTAGTTTTTAAATAATACTGTTATTTTAGCTAGGAGATACTATTTTGTCTGAAAATCTGTATCCTGAATTTTTTTTATTGCAGTTTCCATACAAATATTAAGCAACGCAACAGTTTTCAATAAAAAAATAAATAAAAAATAAATGTTTCTTGAGCAACAAATCAGCATAATAGAATGATTCCTTAAGGATCATGTGGCACTGTAGACTGGAGTAATGGCTGCTGAAAATGTAGCTTTGCATCACATGAATAAATTACATTTATAAATATATTACAATTATAGACAGTTATTTTAAATTGTAATATTTCACTGTATTACTGTATTTTTAATCAAATAAATGCAGCCTTGCTGAGCATAAGATACTTCTTTAAAAAAAAAAAAATAAAATTTAAGAAATCTCCAAACCTTTGAATGGTAGTGTACAATTACTTAAAAAGGCAGGTTAATTGTTTGAAATGGGGAAAAAAAAAAGGATTATTCTTTGTCTGTTTTTGCAAATGTTCTGAGACCTCATGAGACATTATTGACATCAACTATATACATTCCCTGCTAAGTTATGGTGTCTCTGTGTCCAGAATGTCAGGTGCTCAAGTCCTCTTATTCTTCTCGTTCGGCTCCTCCTGTGAGATACTCTGGTAGTAAAAGTCCAGGACTCACCCGCCGCAGCAAATCCCCTGGATCAGGTGAGGATACACTGCGCCGCCACTATAGACACACTCAGTGTTGGGGCTAACACATTACAAGTAACACAAGTTACTTCGCATCACTTTTACATTTATAACAAAATATTGTTATATTGTTGAGATTTTTCAGATAAGTAATGCAAGTTCCTTCGTTTTCCCATTTATTGACTGACACCTTTCCTGTACCCATGCTGAGAAAAATTGGGAGAGGCGTTGTGTGCGCTGTCAACATGGTAGTTATTGTAGATCTAGACAAAATGTGAGCATGCATTTACTCAAAAACAGATTCAAAGGTTTGTTTTTGCTGTGCTCTCTACTGTACACGTGTGAATTTGTATTTCCTTCAGCCTTACTTTTGGTGTGAAAGGGCCTTTACATTTACCAAAAATATATATATATTTTTATTATTATAAAAAAACAAACAAACAAGCAAGCCCAGCCCAGATGAGAAAAAGTAATGAAACGCAATTAAGTAGCGCAATTCCTTTTTATCTATCATACTTGGTTTACCTCTTATCACAGAAGGCAGGTTTGGGAAGAATAACAGCAACAGAAACGGAATTTTTGAATCTTTCTGACTACTGTGATTCACGTGTCACTCCCTTCCTCTCCATTGTAGTAAGAAGAACTCCCGGACACTTCTCTACAAATAGCCAATCTCCAGTCAAATCACCAAGTAAGTTTCAATGGTAATACCTCTGAAAATAAATCTTTTTATAGCATTATATTTTCCCCCTGAAGTTATGATGTTAGTTGAGGTTTCTTGCACCAAAAAGAGCCATAATTTAGTTTTACGTTACCATTTTGTTACCAAAATGTTATTTATGCATTGTTTTATTTCTGATACGTTTCAGTTCAACGTTTTGACGTTCAATGTTCCCATAATGTTTGCAAAATTATCTAATGGAATGTTCCCTTAAAGGTAGGGTAGGCAATTTTGGAGAGGTTAGCTATAGCAAGCTAGCTTTGAAAGCATTAGACCCCACCTTCCCTTCAGAGCGTCTCCAAAGCAACACCTGCTTCAAAACACAGGAACACACACAGCCAGAGCAGAGTCTGCAAAGCATCACGAGAGACAACGTTAAATTACCTTATGTCTCAAAGCACATGACTTAACAATAATAATGAACATAAACAATTTAGGGAGCAGAATATATATGTGTTTTTTTTTTATATTTAGACCACTTCTATTATTGATTGCTAATGCCTAGTTCACACTACATGATTTTAAGCCCGATTTGAGCCCGATTTGCAAATCGTTGAGCTCGCCGACAGGTCAGGGTGTTATCGCGTGCAAATCGCGGGTGATTAGCGCGCGATGAACGCTCGCCAATCTGTTAGTATGAAAGAGCCAACAACGCATCAAAGACGCTCGCAGACGCCTCGCAGACGCGTCGCCGAGCCCAGAAAAATATCTAGCATGCTAGATATCCAGAGCTGTCGCGCGACTCAACCTCACGTGATGTCAAGAGCTACAGCCAATCAGAGCAACTACAGATTAAACATACAAGTATGTGTAGACATAAAAATATAATTAATTTGGCTTTTCTGAAGAATATCCCTGTTTGTAATCATAGGTTTTACTAAAATACTTTTAGGAAAAAGGAAAGTCAACTGTATATATGCCGATGTCACAATGTTGATGTTCTGGGTGTTCTTTTTTAAAATGAAGTTGTAGAGTGTATATATTTTCTCAGAGCTAATCATCGCGCAAACAGTTTGCAGCACTAGTTTCTGTCTGACGCCCATACGCGAGTTGTGTTCTTCTTCCCTGGGTATTGGCGCGCGTGCTGTTTCGCGTCATTTTCGGTTCATTTTATCGCGAGATTTTTCGTGAGAAAACGTGGTTTGTGGACAAGATAGAATCGTTGGGTGACAGAGTTGTTGTCAACTCGTGTAGTGCGTTACCTCCTGTTGCGGATCAATCACGTTGTGTCGTGTGGTGTGAACAGCTCAACAACTTGAACACATATATATATATTCACATATAATTCATAACTTAAAAGTAAAATTAGCTAAACGTTCTTAGAACATACTTTTGTTAGTTGGTTGTGACCTCACCTTAACAGTGCCACCACTGCCAAGCTGAAACCTGAATATGCATTAGTGTGTAAAAAGTAGACGGCCGCGTGTTAATTTTCTGTTCATTTTAATCACATCCATATCCATTACATTGAATAACAGATACTTTTGTGCTAGTTGTTGTTGCCTTGCATAACTAAACCCCGGGACACACCAAACCGAAGAACTAGCGCTGATGAAAGCCGTTGTGTTGTCGCCTCACGTTGGGGGAAAAAGCTGCACTTGAACACAGAGAGAACTACAGGTGACTGTCAGCTAGAATGCGCGTTTTGCGTCTGCGTGTAAATGAGACAACTGTCTATTTCTGCAGATGTATTCATCTATATTCGTCATTCAAAAAGGAAAACCGACACTGCAGACACACAAACCATAAACAAAGCAGTATGTGTTTATCGTTTTGAATATCAATCCTGCTAAACACTTTCTTCCACTCCGCACATGTTATTATTGAAATATTCGCCAAGGAACACTCAGGTAAGATGACGTAACATTAGAACAGCCTTCTATCTGTACCGTTTTGACTTCTTTGCTCGCTGTTTTGCTATTATTCTCGTGCACTGACTCGTTCACTAAGCTGAACAGCCAATCAGAATTCCATCTTTCATCGACAGCCTGACGCCGATTCAAACATGTTGAATCAGCCCAAAAAAAACAAACAAAAAAACAGACTAGAGTCAACGGTGCCGAACACTGGAAAAACTACGTCGGCCGACGCTCAAAAACAGTCCGACGTTGCCCAACGGCCGATCGTCGGCTTGGTGTGTCCCGGGTTTAAGACTAACCAACAAACTGACAACCAGAGAATCTGACAATCCAAAAAAATTATTGAGCTTTTTGAGAGGAATCTCCCTGTATAATGTTAACCTAAAGGACATTCATCTGTGGAATGAGCTGCACATGACCTCTAACCCTTTTGGTGCAGCACTCAATCAAACTAACAGCTCTCCTGTGTGGCCTTCCAAATCCATCAGCTATATACAGAGAGCTAACTCCCATACTGGCCACTGCCCCAGACCCTTGCGCATACTCTAATCTATCAGACATGCCAATGGGATGTGTTCACTAAATGCAGTCATCCTTAAATGCCTTATGCTTAGACTGGCTAATGCAGTACACACACCCTAAATTCCTATGCCCCTGAACTGTAAGGGCTCTATCGCATGCCTGGAGAGAAATCTACTCATGCCACACACAACGGGAAATGCCAAGAGCAGCTTTTCTACAAATCCATGCTCCCTGTGGATTCTGACGCAACTTGGGATGCTATCTATAATGTGCATAATAGTTTTTTTTTCTGTTAAATTCTTCTGCTGCTATATATGTGGATGATTTTAATTAAAGGGTGTTTGATGCTTGATATCACTGGGTTATTCTATGCTTTAGCCTTGTGGATTTGGTGTCAGGTGTGTGGTGCATGTGAACCCTTGTCTGTGCTAGACTTATTCTGGGCCAAGGAGACATATGCACACGCAATTCCTGAGAGGAACATTTTCGGGTCATTAAGATTTTATTTAATGTTTACACTTTTTGATTTTAGTTAATGGTTACACTTGACACGGTCTCATTTGTTAACATTAGTAAATGCATTAGTTAACATGAACAAATTATAAGCAATATTTTTTTTTACAGCATTTATGAACTTTTCTTAATTTTAGTTCATTATACATTTACAATTGAACAATTGGTCATTGTTTGCTCATGTTAGTTCTCAGTGCAGCTAATGTTAACAGATGCAAGTAAACATAGAAATTGACATTAACTAAAATTGATAAATGCTGTAGAACTAATGTAGTTAACATATGCAACATTATTGTACATTTATGTAATTTATAAATGGATAAAAATTGACTTCAAACCGTAAAAATGAACAAAAGCACCATAGAATGACCATACACGATTAAAGTAGTCTAAAGCTTTGTGTGAGGAAAAGAAGAATTTTCTTTTCCAGTGTAGCTCTTAAACCTCAATCACGTTCAACTAAGAATTTAAATAACCACACATTCACATTTGACTGCTAGGATGAGTGAAGTGAAGAATCAACAAATTTCAAAAAGACTGGCAAGTCATATAGACTTTTTCAAATTTTCAAAGCTTGATCACCACATTAACATTCACTTTAATTTTTTAGTAAAAAACCTTTTATTTGTCTTGTTGTCTACGGAAGAAAGCACAGGTTTGGAAATGTCAGAAAGATGAGTAAATAAATTTTGATTAAGTAAATGAATTAGATTAAGTGTGGTCATATTCATTGTTGCTGCCATTTTGAGATCACGTGACCAGCTGAACTCAGCTTACTTTATGTAAGTAATATCATCTTCAAACAGACTTATGAGGTCTTAAATGTTGTATCAGTGATTTCACCCATAAGCAGGCTGTCAAAAAACCGCGTCTCTGTAGGCAGGGCACCGACAGGGCGTGGGTGTTGTGAGGTTTTGCACTCGTGCGCGGCTGGACGCGAAGTCGGAGCAAAACCCGCCCCTGTCGGTGATTGGTTGAAACACTGTTTATTTTGGTTTTGAGTGGTGGTTGGACCCATTTGTTTTTGTGTGCATTTCTCAGAGCCTAGGCTGCCTACAGAGACGCGTTTTTTTGACGGCATGCTTATGGGGCGGGCAGCTAGCGGATCGTCAGGAAAGATTAGATGAATGTTATCATTTATTTTTGGGCCTGAAATCACTGATACAACCTTTAAGCAATGAATGTGTAGCAGAAAAATAGTGTAAGAAGTAACACCATTTTTTTCTGTCTTTTCTATGTTTCCCTCCCTCTTCTTGCTACACTCCTCAGTAAATGGAGTACCTAACAGCCAAATCACTACCCCCAAATCCACCAAATCCTCCAGCTCCTCCCCAACCAGCCCCCGCAGCATGCGCAACTTCAAGGTAAACCCGTTGGCATGGCAACTCTGTGCTGCTAATCAGTTTACAGGCAAACATTGCTAGTTTTAGAATAGATTATTTCTTCAAGTCAGATTATTTCTTCAAGTGAAAAATAAGATCAGGCTTCTGGATGCCGACGGAAGGATGATAGCATAGCATCATAACACTCTCATGATTAAGAGTTTAGTGATGCTGCCTAAAAATACTCTTAAACAGCCTTACATTTCAAGTTCAAGTGATGACACTTTATAGTAACTTCTCTTTTTTATACTACAATTCAGGGGGAAAAAAATATTTTGAGTTAGAAAGTCATGCATTTTTTTCTGCTGTCTAAGATTTTCATACTTTTAATGATAAATGCAAGCTTTTATTTTATTTCTATGTTGTATTTCTGTTTCAGTTCTGTTCAGTTGTTTTATTTCTATGCAGTATATAACATGTCAGTGATGTGTCTACACAATTTTATCTAGAGCTATAAGGTCGACAAATTATGAAATCAAAATTGAAAGAGTAAATATTTAAAAATATGAAATGAACATTGTTTCATTAAAGTATTTAGCTGAAATATGTTCTTTGAGCTTATCAATATACATGAATACATTGTTATCAGTTTAGTATACTATTTCATATGTTGTATAAGAATGTAGGTCCACTATTAATACACTATATAAACTTCTACAGTGATATTATTAAAGTACTACTGCAATGATATTATTTCTCTTAGGTACTTTCTTATAGTTCAAGATCGCAGGTAGATTTGGAAAACCCATATGGGAGTTCCCTGTTACCTCACAACTCACATGTGCAAGGTGCATAACACACTTGAGTTTTCAGTAGTTGTCTCTATAGAGGTCGTTTAGTATCAGTGGAGTCGTTTCTACATTATCTGGTAAGGACATAGAAATCTGCTCTGAAAGACCTAATCAATTCTATTCTTGGAGGCAATGTGAGTTGATGCATTGAGATCTTGCTGAGATCTGACTACGGCACACTGTAATTTAACCAAAGGTCAAAGTCAAGTACAATCATAGCCTCGAGAACTCCTGGTGTTAATCTGCTTAACTGACCTGTCTGTCAGACAGTAAGCTTCTTGGTGTACGGGTGCAATCCTTAAAGCTTTTTGAAGAAACGCACATGGAGAAATTTCATGACAAGGAGAAACTTCCATTCATTTTCTGAGAGGATCTAGTGCTATATTTAGTAGTGAATAGTGAGTTATTTGGCACACACTAAGTGAACTAAATGAGATCTCATTTGTTTGTTTTTTCTGAGAGAGCAATGAAATTAAACTGAGAATTTTTCATTTTTCTCCTTAGAAAAACACCTTAGTGATCTCACATCACATATTGTGCATGCTCAGATTTACTAACATATTAAGTCTGCAATCAATATTCAGACATTTTGAATTTAAATTCACCAATATTATCCTTATAGATTCTTTATTGTACGCCATAAATTGCCATTTTTTATATGTATTTTTCTAATATGATCTCTGAGATGCACATCTAAAACAAAGTTAAATGTTAGTTAAATAAAATAACATATACTTCATAAAAGTCTAACAAGCTATATAAGAACAATGCACCAATTGAGAAATACGCTATTTTCAGAAGCCTGTGAATGTCTATCATGAAACAGCCTTTAACAAATTATTCATAGTATTCCACCATTATTGTGCACTTTACTGAAGATGTGACTGAATAAGTGGTTTGATGGAAATTTGCTGGTTCTTTGCACATTGTTCCTGAGATTTCAAGCTAATTTTAGTCCAAACGCGCCAACGTTATGGTTACATAAATATCTTCCCACTTGCCTTTAGTTTAGTTGCAACAAGCGGATAGGAGTCCCCCTCCGTCTCTCTGTACAGGTATTATGAAACTCTGCCTTCTGTAGCAGCATTCATATTAGCTACAGTTCCTTGTGGATATTCAAGTCTTCAGTTGGGTATGATTGTGTGAGTCACTTTAATAGCAGAGTAGTTGGCTTTGTATTCTGCATTGGGGTATTTGATTCCTTCAGGGCAGCTCATAATACCCAACTGTTGCTTGTGTACCTAGAAGAACCCTGTAGCCTTTATTAAACCAGCTTTAACCAGGATGCTGCCAGTATTTGTCTCCATTGGCTTACTTAGTCTATTCTCACGTCACTGTCACGTCAGTTTAATTCTTTTTTGGCTGCTGAATCAAGATAACATACAAGCTTTTTAATCATACTGATTGCCTGTCCATTTTAAATCTTTTAAGACTAGGTCCATTATTTTTTGTGTGAGTCGCACAGAGTTTGTCTTTCAGATAATTATTTGTGTGTCCTCATTAACCATTTATTTCACTAAGGATGATGTTCAATGTCAGATGGCAGTATGTTGTTGATAAACTGATTGTTTTATTGTGAAGGTTTCGTATAATCACACAGCTTCTATAACCACCTATGCTTTTCTTTTTAGTAGGGCTGGGCAATCTAGCGAACATTCATGTTTTATAAAGATCTGGCGATAAATATCACAATGATTTTAATTCACTTTTATTTGGACATTGGCTTGCTTTGCAATCCTTCCTTGTCTAGCGACTTGTGAATATGAGAGTGTTAAGACATGTTTTAGTCTCTGTGATACTGTTAAACTTCAGTATCAAAAATATTAAGGCAATGGCAAATGATACTATTTGACCTTTCACCTTTTAATGCTTATAATAACAAGCATTTACTTGCCAGGAATACGGATTTGTGAATTAGAAAGGGGTTAAATGTGACCCTGGATCACAAAACCAGTCATAACTCGCACGGGTATATTTGTGGCAACAAAAACATTGTATGGATCAAAATTATCGATTTTTCCTTTATGCCAAAAATCATTAGGATATTAAGTAAAGATCATGTTCCATGATGATATTTAGTAAATTTCCTACCGTAAATATATAAAACATTTATTTTTGTGAGTGAGTGAATGCAGCACAATCGCAAACATAAATGGACAACTTTAATGGCGATTTTATCAATGTTTAGATTTTTTTGCACCCTCAGATTCCAGATTTTCAAATAGTTCAAATAGTATCTCGGCCAAATATTGTCCTATCCTAACAAACCATACATCAATGGAAAGCTTATTATTCAACTTTCAGATAATGTATAAATCTCAATTTCAAAAAAATTACCCATGTGACTGGTTTTGTGGTCCAGGGTCACAAATTATAATTAGACTATTTGTAGTAAATGCACATTCAATAAATATGCACCTTCAGCATTTTCAGGTAGAGCTTGTTTTATGATTATGACTTAAATTGATCCACCATTAAGCTAAATAAAGTCTTAAAGGAATACTCCACTTTTTTTGGAAATAGGCTCATTTTCCAACTCCCCTACAGTTGAGTTTTACCGTTTTCGAATCCATTCAGCCGATCTCCTGGTCTGGCGGTAGCACTTTTAGCATAGCTTAGCATAGGTCATTGAATCTGATTAGACCGTTAGCATTTCTCTCAAAAAAATGACCAAAGAGTTTCGACAATTTTCCTATTTAAAACTTGTCTCTTCTGTAGTTACATCGTGTACTAAGACCGAGGGAAAATTAAAAGTTGTGATTTTCTAGGACAATATGGCTAGGAACTATACTCTCATTCCTGCGTAATAATCAAGGAACTTTGCTGCTGTACCATATGTGCAGAAGGCGCAATGATATTACACAGCGCCTGAAACTTAGTGCTGGTCACGTTGGAAGTTATATAGCTGGGGACTATTACACTGCGTAATATTTGCGCCTGCAATGACAAAATCGCAAAACATCGCAACTTTTAATTTTTCGCCGGTCTTAGTTCACAATATAACTACAGAAGAGGCAAGTTTTAAATAGGAAAAATATCGAAACTCTTTGGTCATTTTTTTGAGAGAGATGCTAACGGTCTAATCAGATTCAATGATCTATGCTAAGCTATGCTAAAATTGCTACCGCCAGACCCGGAGATCAGCTGAAAGGATTCTACAACAGTAAAACTCAACTGTTTACCTCTGGGGGGAGTTGTAAAATGAGCCTATTTCCAAAAAAAGTGGAGTGTTCCTTTAAGTATACTGTTAACTTGTATACGATTATTTACTTCTTATATTTTTAAAATGCCCGGCTAAATTGGATGTTGGTTTGCATTAATGAATCATCTTATATGGAAAAAACACTCAATCCATTTTAGACTGCTTAAATATCATACGTTTTAGTTATATCGCCCAGCCTTACGTTTTAGTATTTAAATAACATTTTTAAGGTTTTTAAATTGTTTAAGGTTTTTGAGACTTATTTTGTCTCTGTTTGCAGATTCCAGCACATCACTCCTCTGCAACCAATGTGAACGGCTCCTCTGAGACGCCCCAACAATATAACAACAGTGTGAGCCCTGAAGGTAAGACGTCCACCCGCTATTCATCACTGTCATGCACTCACTCACTCACCTTGGATCTTAGTGTGTTTTAAGTCCAAAAGTCCCCAAAGGGCATTTCAGGGGCATGATAAGCTTTGGCGGTGAAAGTGCTGACACATGCCATTCTGTGCCACATTTGCTCAGGCACTCTCCCACTCGTTCACACACACTGTGGTGGCAGTGTATGAGCAAACGTCCCTGCTCAGCAGTGCATGAGTCAGAATGACCTTCCGTTGTTTATCTGCATAGTGCACTAACCAAATTTGAATTGTTGGATGAGGATGTTGGGGCTAATCTGCTATTTGGGGGGTTTTACAAAACGTCTTGTTTTCACCTGAAAATATTTTTCGATCATATGGTATGAAAATTGTTATTATGTGTTTCAATCTGGTATGTTTAATGTGCTGGTTTATTTCTTTTAGTTAATGGAAACAGAAACATGGCTGCTTCCACTATTTTGGACAAATACAAAATTGGCAAAGTAATTGGTGATGGAAACTTTGCTGTGGTTAAGGAGTGTGTCGAACGGTAAGAAAATGACTAGTTATAAAAGACTTGCTTAAACAAAGATGTTCTTTCTGTTAAGATCTGTCAGAACGAGATAAAATGGTCCTTGGGGGTCAATAAAATTGTTGCTTTCTGTTTTTTTTCTCCCCTATATGTTTGTTATTGTCATGTTCCTTGATTAAAATACAGAAAGAAACAGTAATATCTACATCTAGATTCAATACTCCTGTTCATATTTGTAAGCTAAAAGGCTAAAAGAAGATCTCTCGTGCACTGAAAAGAAATCAACCTTATAAATTGGTCCCTGAGGCTCTGAATGCACTCAAAACAAACCTTCATTAACCTCCTTGGAAAAAGTCTATTGTTCTGTTTCTTTCCATAGATCCACTGGAAAGGAGTTTGCACTGAAAATCATCGATAAAAACAAATGCAGAGGCAAAGTGAGTTGGACTTTATAGGAACTTTTTGCCACAACAGCCAATGGAGAGTGAACTGAGAAAAGACCAGCCATTACTATTCCTTACCAGCCATAAAACTGTATTTTGCATTGTTTTTTATTAATAATTCATATATTTTGTCCTTATGACAATGCACTTATAGCTTTTTATTAGTTCTGGACCCTGGCTTTAGGTGGGTTATTGCGATGTGAATTATTTACGCCCCAGTGGTCTGTCGAATTTTTGGTCCGTTTAATATTGCTGATTAGATTTAGATTTTATTCATTGCCATTTATCCAGCCTGCCACAGTTCTTGCAGGTTATGTGAGAAAAGCTAGCCAACACCTAACACAAATAGTCCAAATGCAATCAGTAGATCTTCTGAATGCTTCAGAATAGGTTTTTAGTTTTTTAATGATTTAACAATGAACCTCTGTGTTTTAAGACTATATTATCAGAGTGCTTTTCTATACTCTTCTGAGAAGTCTTTTAACATATGTTGGAAATATGGATTTGCTCCTATTTGGATAAGAGTATCAGTGAGGTCAGGCACTGGTGTTTGGCAATGGCTTGTAGTCGCCATTCCAATTCATCCCGAATACATTCAGTGGCATTAAGGTTTATTTGTGTAGGTACAAATCATTTCTCAGTAAATCTTTTCTTTATGGATGTCACTGTTGCCGCAATGCTGGAATGTCACAGGATGCTGTTGAATTATTATTTGTTTTCACTAGAATCACTAGAACCTGTTAATTAGAAGGGGTTGTCCACATACTTTTGGCAATGTATGAATGCGATGTAAACAGCAGTTATACTTGTGGCCAATGTCTCATAATCTAATTTCAGCCTGTGCTTTAACCAAGGAAGTTAGTTTCCTGTTTGCCTTGTTTCCTGCAAGAGCGAACCTCAGGAATTCATGTGGATTTATGCCTCGGCAGCTAAAGACAAAAGACTGCTGAGAAATGCTGTATGGTTGGGAATTTGTAGTGACACGTGCTTTGAACACCCAGGAGCACCTGATCGAGAATGAGGTGGCGGTGTTGAGGCGTGTTAAGCATCCTAATATCATCATGCTGATTGAGGAGGTGGATACGCCCACTGAGCTCTATCTAGTCATGGAACTTGTGAAGGTACTGTTTGTTAGTCACCTCTTAAACTGTATCTCTCAACAACGCACACTCACACGTGTTCTTACAACACCATATACTATATTGCATTTAAAGACAACATAAAACAAATACTATTCTTTACTTGATAAATGTCCCTGGTCTTATTGTGCACGATTCATTGGTGTACACTGACAAAAATTATTTTGTAAATACGTAAAACTTTTCTCTGCTTCTGAAACTTGTGAACTTTATAATTAAATATATATAATTATTAGATTTGTTATACATTATTAGATTTTTTTTTATATCATACACTAACAATCAAAAGCCAAAAGGGGATTTACTGTATTTTATTAAACTGCAGTAAAAACAGTAATATTGTGAAATACCATTGCCGTTTAAAATAACTTTTCTATTTTAACATTTTAATATTATCATAATTTCTATGATGGCAAAGCGGAATTTTCAGCAGCCATTTTTGTAGAAACCATGTCACATTTATTCAGGATACTGAACGTCGGCATTAATTCGAGATATACTGTACATCTTTTGTAATATTATAAATGTTTAATGCACCCTTGCTGAATACAATTAGTAATTTCTTTCATTAAAAATGTACTGACCCCAAACGTTTGAACGGTAGTGTTTGTATAAAATAAAACTAAACTTATAATATAGTATAATATAATATAATATAATATAATATAATATAATATAATATAATATAATTGTCACAATCCTTAGTCACAAGACCAGTCACCTCAGCACACTGTATCCCCTCTGTATCATCCTCTCTGGTTGTGCATACTGGACAATCACCACACCTGTCTGCCATCAGCCTCATCAGTTCCTCCATAAAAGCCAGCACCAAACACACGTTTGTCTGGTCTCGTCGTTCTAGATTGAACTTCCACCTGTGGATCACCTACTTGTGCGATCTTATCTCAAACTAATAATAATAATAATTCATTACATTTATATAGCACTTTTCTCTGCACTCAAATCGCTTTATATAGAATGGGGGAATCTCCTCAACAACCTGGATGATACAACAGCAGGCCAACATCCTGGTATTTGTAATGACCACAGAGAGTCAGGACCTCGGTTTAATGTCTCATCCGAAGGACGGTGCTTTTTGACAGTATAGTGTCCCCGTCACTATACTGGGGCGTTAGGACCCACACAGACCACAGGGTGAGCGCCCCCTGCTGGCCTCAATCACACCTCTTCCAGCAGGAACCTGGTTTTCTGAGGAGGTCTCCCATCCAGATACTAACCAGACTCAATCCTGCTTATCTTCAGCTTCAACCCTCCTGAACTGGAGGGACACTATTATCCGGTGTCTGGAGAGTGTCAGCAAGAGGCGCTGACCCTCACGTAGGAAGAGGAGCTCCCCAGTGTGTCTGACCCAGTGTGTCAGTGTGTGAGCCCACGACATCAGTGGCCAGGGGAATTTTGGTGGATTTTGAGACTGAGGACTGGCTGATGAACTTTAGCACGGAGGTTTCATTTTCCACCCCATTTCAAATTTTTTATCGCTGTTCCTAGACAGCACCATGGACTTATATGAACTTTCTTCCTGTTTCCTCTGAACCTTTATCGCTGTTTCTAGATAGCACAGACACCTGCATGGAATATGTACTGTTACCTTCGACTTTCTTTAATTTCCCTCCATCACCGCCCTGCTCAGCCAGTCCTCCAGCCCCGCCTCTGCTGGAGGTTGTCAGCCCTTCGCCATCTCCTGCAATGCCAAGCAGTCATGTCGAGCCTCAGGTCCTGCAACCACCATCAGCAGTTCCTCCACCTCCATCCTCAGATCGTCTTGCTCCGTCTCGGCCCACCAACCTGTTGGCTCCACATTTGGCTCCACCAGACACCCTATGCCTTTCGACTCTAGCGGGTTCCCTCGTCCCACAGGCTCCCCCTTGGTCAGTTATCACACCACCTCCGCCGCGGACTTATGGATCTTTCGCAACGCTCCGTTCCTCCAGGCCTACGGCTGCAGCAGGCTCCTCCTTACCTTCGGGTACGCCTTGGTCCTCCATCACACCAGCATCGCCTCAGTCCTTGGGCAGCCTGGCTCCTCCTCAGACGATAGTCGCCGTGGCGTGTCCTAGGCCTCCTATGCCAGCGATGTTGCTCTTCTCCAACGGCTCCGCCTCTGTCGGTCGTCCCTCAGTTAACGTCAGCCTCTACTCCCCCTTGGCTCCTCCTCTTTCCATTGGCTTTCCGTCTGCGCCCTGGGTTCCATCGGCACCGCCTTCGTCTGTCGTTCCCCAGTTGATGTCAGCCTCTACTCCACCTTGGCTCCTCCCTCCCTCGACTCTGCAGTGGGATGTCGTCTCTGGGCTTGCTATCACCATCACTTCGCCTGCTCCTCTTGCCATCCCTTCGCCATCTCCTGTTACCAACCATGCACCATCTCCACGCCCTCCTCCTAAGCCTTCGCCTTCACCTCTTCAAGCCGTGAGGTAACGCCTTCTGGGAGGGGTGGTTACGGTCACAATCCTTAGTCATCAGACCTGGTTTTAGTTGCTCTAGACTGAACTTCTACCTGACTATGTATCTGTGCGATCCTATCTCGAACTTTCATGTAAGTTTCATCCTTAACTATCTGCAATCCAAAGACTCAACTGTGTCATTCAATAAACTCTATTCAGATATTAATATCTGTGTCTGCATTCTTCTGTTCCATGACTATAATATATAATATTTTTCATGATGCAAAAAAATCCACATGTATAAAATCAGATCCAACATACATTATTAGGTAGGTCAAATGCATTGAGAATTATTTGTATTATTGTCAGCAATATTGCACTAAATGGCTGCTTTTATAGACAGAAATATATATATTTTTGTTGCCTCTTGTTGAAAGTGTGTTTAATTCAATATATATATTTTTTTTTGTTATTTGTATTGTCATTTGTGTTTCAGGGTGGAGATCTGTTTGATGCAATCACCTCCTCAACAAAATACACTGAAAGAGATGCTTGTGTGATGGTATTCGACCTGGCAGCAGCTCTCAAATACCTGCACAGAATGTGTATCGTCCATCGAGACATCAAACCTGAGAATCTGCTGGTATGAACACATCTTGCACCGAGACTATGGATCAAAGAATACTTTAATTCACACATCTTTGACACACAGAAATATAGAGACACGAAACCTGTGAAGAAAAAACTTTGCACTTTGTACATGAAAAATGACTTAAGGTACAGTATGTCAAGAGGAAATAATTTAAATCCTGGTGGATAAAAATAACCCTTTTGCCTCTTTCACTATGTGTGTCGTAGGTGTGTGAGTACCCTAATGGTACAAAGTCTTTGAAGTTGGGTGATTTTGGCTTGGCCACAGTGGTTGAAGGCCCGCTGTACACTGTTTGCGGAACCCCCACTTACGTCGCCCCAGAAATCATAGCAGAGTCAGGGTAAGAGTCGTAGATTGTTTCGTTTTTATATCATCAAAAGGGATATTGCTATGGAAACATGAATATCTGTGTTTAATAGCCTTTAAAATACTGGAGGATTAATGTTATTGACTGTGTCTTTCTATCCGGGCATCGCTGCAGTTATGGGCTAAAGGTTGATATCTGGGCAGCTGGAGTGATTACCTATATCCTTCTTTGTGGCTTCCCACCTTTCCGCAGGTAACACTAGATCAAACTGGCTCAGTCCTTCAAGTTAAAGTCAGCATGAAATGGTAGTTGCGTTAGTCTTTTCTTTCCAATAGTGACCTATATATGAGTGAAACTCGTACAAGAAAAAATGTAGGGTGGGGACAAATTTTGCCCATCAAGAATTGATTGGATGGTTAGATCATTATAGTTTGCTATTGATCGATCTCATGTGAGTGACAGGTTGTCCCGCCCTCGCGCCAATAAACACGTCATCAGAGTAGAGAAGAGATGTCATTGCAAGTGGGAGGGGAAGTTATTTTGGTTAAAGATTACCAGGACACATGAAATAAAAATAAAATAAAAATAAATAAATAATAATGTGCACGGATAAATCATTTATATAATAAATACTGCAATATTCCATAAAAAAACAAAACAAGAATTGTCTATTTTGATTTCATGGTGACTTTAAAATACTAGAGTGTTTAAAATTCTTTTGTTCATTGCGTGGTGTTCTCAGAAGTTATTGTTCATTAAATGTTGTGTGTGTGTCTGTGTGCATTGCATTTATTTTTGTAGTGAGAATAACCTTCAGGATGACCTATTTGATCAGATTCTGGTAGGGCGTTTAGAGTTCCCTTCACCCTTCTGGGACAATATCTCTGATTCTGCTAAAGTGAGTACAGACAAACACACATTTTGACACATGCTACATTCTTAAAATGTTTCAATATCACTCATTTATCTCCACATCCTTCATTCTTCATCCTGTATACTCTGTACTGACTGCTGCACTCCACTTTCTTTCATCCTACTCACACCATCATCTCATCTCATTCACATCCTCCCCCGTTTGTGGCGAAAATAAGGAACGAACTACACTGCCCAGAATGCAATGTGGTTATCAAGAAGTTCTGCACTGCGGAAGGATGTAGCGGGCTTAATTGAGCAACAGGTGTGAAGGGTTAAAACGGGGAAGTTTAAAAAACACAGAGTGAATGTGAACTGGACGAATTCGAGCTGCTGGAGTTTTAACAAGCCTGTTAATCTCGTGTCTCTAAGTATTCCGCTGGCTGCACTGTGGAAGAGTGTTGGGATTACCGTTGTCGCGATTCCTGAAGGACACTCCATCAGCTGTGTTTGGGCTGTGCGTAAGCTGAGTAAAAACATTTGTTCTGAGTTTCCATTTCAATGCCGACGAAAAGGACGAACTCGATTGAAGATTGCTGTGTTTAAGTATCTCGTTGGCTGCACGGTGAAAGAGGATCGGGATTGTCATTGTTGCTATTCCTGAAAGATGCTCGTTTTCAGAATTGCTTTGGCTGAGCGAGAGCTGATCGTGGCAGCACCTGTGAGTTACTACTCCTCGTTGTAGACTGAGACACAAAGCCGATATACTGTGCGTCTGACGCCAGGTAAGACTGCTGGAACCGTAAACTATTCACTCGTCCTCAACCCACAAAAAAGACGCTACAAACGGAGAACACACACACACATACACACAGCACACTTACCTCAACTAACGAATGCTGACTTCCCGCGGTCATTCATGAACTATAGTTAACGAATTTGAACTATTTATTTTGTGATGTGAGTTGAACTAACCACTTTATTATTATTTTATTTTTTTGTGGACCTTAATACATGAATTGTTAATGAGTGAAATTTTGTTAAATGCATTTGTCGCAGTGATTGATGAAATGCTTTGTTGATTGTTCCAGACGATTTTGTATTCATGATTGTGTGAACACTATGCTCTAAGCTTTGGGAATTATGGTAGCCCATGAGAATAGTTTTGTTTTGTCTGTAGAAAAGGGCTTTTGAAAAAAAAAAAAAAGAGCTATACAGTAAGACTCAAATAAATTTACTTTAAGTTAAAATGGGAGGTATCTGTGTGTAGTTCTGTAACGAGTGATAAATTCATTTCATGATTAGCCTACCACCGTCACAGAAAATGGCGCCCGAACAGGGACTTGAAGCTTGAAATTAATTGTGTAATTTAAATGTGTAGTGACCCTCAGATTGCTTATTTTCATATCTATTTTTGTGCTTTAGAACTTGAAAGTGTGGGGTATGAAATTGATTATTTTGATTGATGTATACCACCTCTAAAGGAGTGAGTTAACCAGATTATGTAAAATTGAAGTGATTGATTCTGTCTTTTGAACTTTGGTGTGTTGAGGTTGTTTTGTTGTTTTTGATAATTTGTTGTTTTGGTAATATTCAGAATTCTCTGAAGTGAGTGTACCATATATTTTTATTTTTTCTCCTTTCTCTTTCCTCTCACTCTACTGATAATATACAAACACATCATATCTTTTTGCATAGTAAGAAATGGCAGATTCCTTACATCCATCATCAACCTTAGTTGATATTGAGGTTCCAGATGTTGCAACTCCAGATTGGACACCTGCCGTCCCTCAACCTTTGTTGACTAATTATCCCTCTTCCCCTTATGTTCTGCCTAGCAGCCCTTTACAATCAAGATCGCATGTGCAGTTTGCCTCATCTGATGTAGCCCGTAGCACGCCTGTGCACAGTTTTGGGTGGAACGAGGACCTGATGCAGTTATGCACTCCATCTCCAACAGAGGCAGCAACTAACGTTTCGCCAGTATCGTCAGGTGTACAATATGATTTGCCTGGTACAATTCCAACACCTGCAAGGGGAATTGGACACCTTACTGCTCAAGTCCAGGGGAATTGGGACAAACTGTATGATCTCATGGGAAAACAGGAGACCGCTGTAAGTGTACTTACCAGTGAATTGAAACTTACTTCTACCCAACATGAAGGCCAATTGAAAAGTCTTGCGGAGAAAGTGGACAATCACACCCAACAAATTTCAACTATTCTAGTAGCTACCAAACAACAAGCTGAAACAGAGTCTGATCAAATGGTTAAGACCATGAAATTGCTCATGTTGGATGAATTTCAAAAAATTGAAAAGTCTTTAACCTCAAATATCTGTTCCATGGTGGAGAAACTTCAACTAGAGATACAGAAAGATATTAGCACTGTTCGGCAAGGTTTTCAAAAAAGCCATGATGAGTTAACCCAGGATTTCACTCAGTTGACCGACCAGGTTGACCATCTAAGTGTCAAAATAACTGAACTGCAAGAGAGTACAGAATCCAAAACAGAGGATCCTCCGAAGGAACCTGAAACCTTAGATCATTCCATGAATATGTCACCCCCTGTAAATGCGAGTGCTGTCAAGAGCGACCATCTCAAATTAACTTTTCCAACTTACGGGAGACCATCGGACGATTCTGATCCCTTGTTGTATTTAGCTAAATGCCAGGATTTTCTTGCATTACATCCTTTAACTGATTCTGAAATTCTAGCTACCTTTCGAACAGTCTTGCATGGTACAGCACGTGATTGGTGGGAAGTAGCTAGAACTACAGTAACTGCCTGGCATGAATTTGAGTCTTCATTCCTTACTGCCTTTCTCTCTGAAGATTATGAGGATGAACTTGCAGAGCGTGTCAGAATCAGAACTCAAGGAGAAAGGGAGTCAATAAGAGACTTTGCTTTTACGTACAGAGCACTTTGTAAAAGGTGGAAGCCTACCCTAACTGAGTATGAACTGGTTAAAATGATCTTGAAAAACATAAAGCCTTACTTAACTAGCCAGCTACGTGGGCGTGTTACTACTGTGGAGGAGTTGGTGCGATTGGGACAACAACTTGAGAAGGATCATTTACAGCAGTTACAATATAACTATCGTTTGAACTCAAAACAAGGTCAGTCTGGACTCAAAGGACCCTTACCCACCATTAACCGGCCTGCAGATAAGCCACCGTTACAGTGTTGGAGGTGTAAGGGGCAACATGCTCCTAACAGTTGTCCACATTTTTCTTTACCTTCTCAGTCTGTTCCATCGCAGGAGCAACCTTCTGCTAATATGCAACGATCCTATCCTCCGAGATCCAGAGGTAAACCTACCAACAACTCAGTGACAGCTGCAAATGCTTTACAACAGAAAGTGACTAAATGTTCACAGAAAGATGTTGTTGTACCACAACAGCTAATTGTACCGATTGGTATTGGTAATTGGGTAGGTAAAGCCATTGTGGACACTGGGGCAAGTTTTACCCTAATGCATGAGCACTTGTGGAAAGACCTCAACCCCACTGAACACAGCCGCCTTAGCCCTTGGTCTCTTGGTCCTTTATATTTGGCAAACGGAATGGCAGAAGTACCTCTGGGATGGTTAAATGTTTCGCTTAAACTGCACGATCGTGTTTGCACCCTTCCTGTTGCTGTGTTAACCTCCAAAGCCCTTGCTTATTCTATTGTCTTGGGACTAGATTTCATTTTCTTTAGTGGAATGCAAATAAAGGTGTCTGATGGGCAGTATTCCTTTACTTCTGCTCCTGATGTGGATTACCCCTTCCAACCCGGTCATGCAAGTGTGCCAACACAGATGGGGTATCAGCGTCCGCAAAATCAAGCTCACAACTCTACACCAAGTATTTCTCTGTTAAGCTCCATTCCACCCTTAACGCCACCCATTCCCTTAAACGTTGAAGGTGAGGATAATATAACCCTCATTAATCAAGCAGTGGATGCGGCTCACTTACCACCTGGTCAAAAGCTTCAATTAAGTCACCTCCTAAAAACAACCCCTCGAGTGTGTACCTTGCAGTTGGGGCGAACAGCTGTTCTCCAACATCAAATTTATACACATCATCAAGTTCCTATAAAACAACGAGCTTATCGGGTGTCCCCTGCCAAACAAACCGTAGTAAACCATCAACTCAAAGAAATGTTAGATGCAGGAATTGTAGAGCCATCACAGTCAGGATGGGCCTCCCCTGTAGTCCTCGTGCCAAAGAAGGACGGACGTCTTCGATTTTGTGTAGACTACCGCAAATTGAACGCCATAACAGAAAGTGACGCCTATCCTCTGCCAAACCTTACTGAAATCTTGGAATCACTTTCAGGGTCGGCTATCTTTTCCACTCTGGACCTTAACAGTGGGTATTGGCAAGTGACTATGGATGCTTCCAGTAAAGCCAAGACTGCCTTTACTACCTCTGCAGGACTATTTCACTTCAATGTAATGCCGTTTGGGCTTAAAAATGCCCCATCTACTTTTCAACGTCTTATGGAGACTGTCTTGGGAGAGCTACGTGGAAGAAATTGCTTTGTGTACATTGACGATATTATCGTTTACTCTCCATCTGTTACTCAGCATTTCCTTGATCTCCACGCTGTTTTCCAGAAGTTACAAGAGGCCGGTTTAACAATCAACCTCCGAAAAAGTAAGTTCTGCTTGCATGAAGTGACATTTCTAGGTCATCTGGTCAACATCCAAGGCATTTCAGCTGACCCTAGTAAAGTGGAAGCTATTCGTACCTATCCTGTGCCAAAAAATCTGAAGGAAGTCCAACGTTTCCTTGGACTAGCTGGGTGGTACCACAGATTTGTTCCCAACTTCTCTTGTATTGCTGAACCACTCAACTCCTTAAAGAAAAAGGGCAGAACTTTTCAGTGGACAGTGCATTGCCAACGGGCCTTTGAACGACTGAAAACATGCTTGATGACTCCACCCATCCTTGGCCATCCTGATTTAGAACATCCATTCATTGTGTACACGGATGCCAGTGAGACAGGACTGGGTGCCGTGCTGACCCAAAAGCGGGGACAAGGCGTAGAGGAGGTCATAGCTTATGCCAGTAGAACCCTTAATCCTGCCGAGACAAACTACTCGGCAACAGAGAAGGAGTGTTTAGCCGTAATATGGGCATTAGACAAGTGGCAGCACTACTTGGATTACAGAATGTTTACTGTCGTTACCGATCATTCTGCTTTGCAGTGGGTAATGAATTCACCCAAAACCACTAGCCGTCTTATTCGATGGGCCCTACAGTTGCAAAAGTACGATTTCATTGTTGAGTACCGAAAGGGAAAGTTAAATGCAGCTCCAGATGCTCTTTCACGGATTATCCCACATACAAGTTGTAACTTGTATTCCAATCAGAAGGATGTCAACCCACTTCCAGTCACTGCAGAATTAATCTGGGAGAAACAGCACAATGACCCAGAAATAACAAAAATCTTTAAAATTTTGGCTGAGAACAATGACGACCAGCAAGTCAAATATGAAGTCATAGAAGATAAGCTGTACCTTAAAACTCAGCTGTCAGAGAATCGGTTCCATTACCGTATTTTTGTTCCCAAAGATCTTGTACCTCATATACTGGAACACTATCATTGTAGCCCTATAAGTGGTCATGTGGGGATCTATAAAACATACAAAAGAATTCAGGACGTGGCATTTTGGCCTGGGATGTGGACCGACATCAAACAGTTTGTAAAAAGATGTGTAAAATGCCAAACCTTAAAAGCTGACCAACAGAAACCTGCTGGAAAGATGCAGAAAATTGTCAGCAACCAACCTAATCAAATGATGGGGGTAGACATCATGGGACCCTTACCCCGCAGCACTACCCAAAACGAGTACCTCTTAGTGTTTGTTGATTACTTCACCCGCTGGGTAGAACTTTTCCCCATGCGTATAGCTACAGCCAAGACAGTCGCTACACTCTTCAGAAAAGAGATTCTAACCAGATGGGGAGTCCCAGATTTTCTGGTGTCTGACAGGGGCACACAGTTTGTGTCTGCAGTGTTTAAAGAGTTATGCGAAAACTGGAACGTAACACCAAAGCTGACTACCGCTTACCACCCGCAGACAAACATGACAGAAAGAGTCAATCGAACCCTTAAAAGTATGATTGCCGCCTACGTAGATGACAACCATAAGCATTGGGACCAATACCTACCCGAATTTAGGTTTGCCATCAACTCAGCAGTGCAAGAAACAACTGGAATGTCTCCTGCGGAACTTCAGTTGGGAAGGAAGTTACAAGGGCCGATGAACAAACTTCTGAAAGCTAAAGGTCATGATCTCTCACCTGATGCACCCAACTATGAAGTAGTGTATCACGTGAGTCAACTGCAAGCAAAAGCAAAAGAGAACTGTAAGAAAGCACACCTAAGACAACTGAGAAACTACAATAAAAATCGACGGGATGTCTTAGTCAAAGAAAAAGATAGAGTGTGGGTCCGACAGTTCCCACAATCCAGTGCAAAGAAAAACTTTACTGCTAAACTTGCACCGAAGTGGAAGGGACCCTACCGGGTAATACAACAAATGGGACCAGTAAATTACCAAGTAGCACTGGAATCTACAGGTGAAGACGTTCGCACTGTTCATGTCTGCAACTTAAAACCCTGTTATCCAACTGCTACAGAGTTGGAGACTCAAGAGAAACAAGCGATTCTCGATCTTTTCAATGAATCTTCAAATGAAGAGGAGTTCTTAGGATTTTAATGTTTGAACATCTTCATAGAGAACTATGAGATGTTTTGTTCAAGGGGAGGAGAGTGTGGCGAAAATAAGGAACGAACTACACTGCCCAGAATGCAATGTGGTTATCAAGAAGTTCTGCACTGCGGAAGGATGTAGCGGGCTTAATTGAGCAACAGGTGTGAAGGGTTAAAACGGGGAAGTTTAAAAAACACAGAGTGAATGTGAACTGGACGAATTCGAGCTGCTGGAGTTTTAACAAGCCTGTTAATCTCGTGTCTCTAAGTATTCCGCTGGCTGCACTGTGGAAGAGTGTTGGGATTACCGTTGTCGCGATTCCTGAAGGACACTCCATCAGCTGTGTTTGGGCTGTGCGTAAGCTGAGTAAAAACATTTGTTCTGAGTTTCCATTTCAATGCCGACGAAAAGGACGAACTCGATTGAAGATTGCTGTGTTTAAGTATCTCGTTGGCTGCACGGTGAAAGAGGATCGGGATTGTCATTGTTGCTATTCCTGAAAGATGCTCGTTTTCAGAATTGCTTTGGCTGAGCGAGAGCTGATCGTGGCAGCACCTGTGAGTTACTACTCCTCGTTGTAGACTGAGACACAAAGCCGATATACTGTGCGTCTGACGCCAGGTAAGACTGCTGGAACCGTAAACTATTCACTCGTCCTCAACCCACAAAAAAGACGCTACAAACGGAGAACACACACACACATACACACAGCACACTTACCTCAACTAACGAATGCTGACTTCCCGCGGTCATTCATGAACTATAGTTAACGAATTTGAACTATTTATTTTGTGATGTGAGTTGAACTAACCACTTTATTATTATTTTATTTTTTTGTGGACCTTAATACATGAATTGTTAATGAGTGAAATTTTGTTAAATGCATTTGTCGCAGTGATTGATGAAATGCTTTGTTGATTGTTCCAGACGATTTTGTATTCATGATTGTGTGAACACTATGCTCTAAGCTTTGGGAATTATGGTAGCCCATGAGAATAGTTTTGTTTTGTCTGTAGAAAAGGGCTTTTGAAAAAAAAAAAAAAAAGAGCTATACAGTAAGACTCAAATAAATTTACTTTAAGTTAAAATGGGAGGTATCTGTGTGTAGTTCTGTAACGAGTGATAAATTCATTTCATGATTAGCCTACCACCGTCACACGTTACATATATATGTGTGTGTGTGTAACGGTACACAAACAATGATGGTTCAGTACGTACCTCTGTATTTAAGTCACTGTTCAGTACGGGTTCGGAACAGCAGGGGGAAAAAACTAAACATAAAATTGCTGCTTTTTTCTTAATTAAACTATACACATACACATTTGTTTTTAATTAAACAAATGTGTATATGTGTTTAAATAAATTCTATTAAAAGTAATTTTCTTAAGGATTACAAAAATCTATCTTAACAACAGAGCCCAAAATCATGCTGTAAACAAAAAAGGCAGTTTTTGCGTTAACTTCTAAATCTAATTATAAAGTTAATTTTCTACTCACAGTGGCTGTCATAGCTTGTTTTCATGACAAATGTATTAAAACATACATTAAATAATCAACTTACTAACAGGTTAAGTAAATATAATGAATAGTGCATATACAAAACTAACCTGCTGTCGACACTAAATAATTGAGGTAAATGTAATGCTACTTGAGATATTATTCTTGATTTTGATATCTTTTCACAGCTGAAACACTGGTTGAGAGATGTAAACATATCAATCGATCATCTCTTTTTCTGAGCTTTTTACTGGTAACAAACAGCGTTGCATTGCCGCGTACACCCCTTTCTGGATTGGAGTGGGGATCGCCTGTGACTGATTGTATTCATCGTGCAACTGCATGCACCGATCCGTGACGTCCGTACTGTACGGTTCGAGATGAATACATGTACCGTTACACCCATAGAATATAAATATATATATAATATATAATATATATATTCTCGCTCTAGACAGAGCATTATTAGCCAACTCAGCTGCTTACTCGTAACACAGTTGGGGAAGAAACAAAGTGTGACGGGCATTCGCAAGATTTGTTGAAAATATGCTTTATTTTTGTAATTCCGCCAGGTGCCACTAGTGTCACAGAAACTACATTAGAGTTCTCAACGGCCTGAAAATTGCAACCCGACCCGACCCGGCCCGTGCTTTTAAAGCCCGGACCCTATGTAACCCGATGCATCAACATGAATGATCTTTCCGAACCCGGCCCGCGGCCTGACGTCGCCGCGTTTTTTTTTTTTTTCTTACACGTATTATCACGACCAGCAGACGGGAATTCAAATCAACCGTTAATGTTCACGCCTTTTAACAATACAAACAATACAAACAACTGAAACAAACTTTAAATATATAAATAGGCTATATAAATATGCCTTAAAGCTGCTGTCCGTAATTTTTTTAAGTTAAAAATAATCCAAAATAATTATTTTAAAAAAAACATCTTCAGCCAGTGTTCAAATCTATCTGCTTGCCATAGCTAGATTCAAAACGGTTAGCTTGTAATAATGATTTTAATTCCAGTGGTACTGGTGGGTTTCCGCGGGAAATTCGAGCATGTCTTTGCGTCATTACGTCACATCCGTACACATAAAGAAAGAGTTTCGGCTGCCAGCTATACTGCGCGTGAGGAGATGTAGAGATGTATAGGCTTTTCTCGCAGCACTTTACATAATTAAACTTATGGCGGATCCAGAAAGATCCAAACAATAATCATCAGTGTCAACTGGAGATTCACCAGTTATAAAACCCAAAAGACTTCGTACTTCGGATTTAAGGTGGCTAGAGAAAGAGAAAGAAACCGTCTCATGCGAACACAAGGATTTAAACATCAGCGGGACTTTTGAAAGGTGCGTGAACTCCGTGTTTTGAAGAGTTCAAAACGGAAGAATAGACCACTTTTTTCTGCTTAACAAGTAAGACATTTCAATAGTTCAATCGTGTAACAGTAGCACTGTTTTCTTAATTCACACAGTTATGGAGTTTCCTTGTTGTGCCTTTCTCGTTTAGCTATTATGGAGAATATGAATTCTGAACTACACAGGTAATAAAACACATTAAATGCAACGTTAGTCACGCAATCCTGATGTTGTTAACATGAACAATTTGAGAACAAAGTAGGCTATAATTTGCACGGTTCCTGTAAATTGCGTTGATTAAATCTAACGATCGCTTGTCATGTCGAATGCTTTTTCCCCCTTAGTTGATCAGAACAAAAATGGATGTTACTTACTTGTTCAGAAGATATTTTCCGGTGAAAATTCTTATGTTGGTCAAACTTTCAAAAAGTGAATCTGTGATTCTGAATGACAGTATCCACACAGCGCGGTGATTGACAGCAGCACTCGCCTCAAAACACTGTGTTCATCCGCGCTGTTTCATGCCGATTTACAACCCACGTAAAGTTGGTAATTCCGCAAATAACTGCAATTGCAGATTTCGAACAGAGATGGTGACAAAGCAACATGACATCATGACTTTGCGTAAACATACACGCCACTTTCAAATCAAGTGGCGTGTTATCTATACGCATTTTCAGCTATCCGCGTGTATGTCCACGCCGCGTGTATGTCTACGCTGCGTGTATGTCCACGCCGCGTGTATGTGTACGCCGCGTGTATGTCCACGCCGCGTGTATGTGTACGCCGTTAAATTTCCGAGCGAAACTAAGCTAAATGAATATCTACATCTGGGGAGCGATATTTTTTTCCCTAGGATGGTAGGGGAAGAGTCATAAATGCTAATAACCCAAGTGACGGGTAGGTTTAGGGACGTCGTTGGGGTAGGTCATATATTTATATATAGTAATGTAACGTTAAGTCAATGGCGTTGATAAACACGCTGAAAAGCGATTATGCGTGTTGATAGCACGCCAAAAATGGAAATACGAATTGGCGTGTCATACATACGCTATTTCATGAGATCAGTCTGGACAAAGAGGAAAAACTGCGGACTGTAGCTTTAAATAAGGCAGGTCTGCCCCCGCGATGCCTGTTGCACGCAGCAGCCAGACTTTCTTTACGGTGAACACCAGCGATGATTAATATTTTTTTTTTTTTTTTTTTCACTGAGCGTAAAGGATTAAGCCCGAGGTCCGACCCGACCCGAGTCATTTGCTTATATTTTCGACCCGAACCCGCCCCGAACCCACGGGTCCTGTCGGGTTTGTCGGGCCGACCCGACCCGTTGAGAACTCTAAAATACATACTTCACCTTTAACTTTAAGTGCAAAGATTTAATATATCAGTATTTTTTTTCCTGTCCTTTTGTATGCTTAAAATCTATTAAATCCACAAATTAATGATCATGATGTTTTCATACAGGAGTTGATTGGTCACATGCTGCTGGTGAATGTGGAGGCCAGATACACAGCAGAGGACGTGCTGTCTCACCCCTGGGTCACGGTAAATGTGAGTGGATGAGTTTAGTGGTGTATATGTTTGATTTGTTTTTGTTTTTTGTCAATATTGTGGAGTTATGTAATGCATATGCTACACTAAAGGATCACATTTCTCTATATATATAATATACCAAAATCAAAATGTATTTTAGGCATTGCATGTTGAGCAGCATGGATGGCCACAAGGGTTTCACTCGCACACTTACTCATAAAACATTATTGATGAAATTTGAGCTGTATTAGAGGTGGTTTTGATTTATGTTTAAAAAAATACAATGTTGTCAATATGCACTGGTGGACACAGTTACAATATATTGCTCACCATTAGATTGGCCTATCCTAATCCACTTCAATAACCAACAGGAGGATGCTGCAATGGAAAACAATATGAAGATGGAGGTGGCAGGTAAACTCAAAAAGCACTTTAACTCTGTGCAGAAACAGAGCAACACTTCCCCTGGAGTCTCTGTTCTTGTGGTGAGCACACACACTCGCATATGAGAAACAGTCTGCCCATCATAACTGCAGCTTTTGTCATCTGTTAATATGCACTGCTTAAAAAAAAATAAAAAAAAATGTCATCCTCTCGGTCCCTAATGATTAGTACTTGGATTACACATAATTCCAAAGCATAGCGTCACTGAAATTTCAGCTACTGTGGACACCAGCATCAAATCAATCAGTTTGTCTCCCTCAGCGCTCATGACTTACATAACTGCTAAATCTCAGAAAATATGAGAGATTATTGTATTGCAAACAAGCACAGCACCAAATATGCCAGAGCTATGAAATTGGAAATGACTTCAGAAAGCATCACATCAGGCGCAAGTATAAAGATCCGGTTCATTTTCTCCATAAAAAACAATATGACTTTAAGTGATAATGTATTTTTTCAACACACCTTTCAACCATTTAACACAGACCTTCTGAGTCGTGTGATTTCAACTTTTGTATTTAAAATAAACAAAATGTGTTCATTGTGTTCAAAACAAAAATGTGTTTAATTACGGTGACCGGGAGGGGACATGTTCGGTTCAATTGGAAACCTGGAATTATCGGAAATGGCCACGACAAAACTATGGTCACACAGGTTGTTTACACATTTAACGCGTGGCCACGAGAAATAAGATTTCGTTCTCTAACCATAGGATCTCAAGGTCACGCCTTTACATCACGTGACCACGACATAAGAATGTCATTACCTCATAAAAATGATCTCGTGGCCATGACTTACTAAGTGAACCGAACGTGTCCCCTCCCGGTCACCATATTTAATAGCCAAATTGATAGTTAAAAACTACAACCGATCAGAGAATTGTCAAACCTAAATCATTCAGCAGTGATTCCCTTTAAAGCCGGGGACACAACGATTGTAAAGTAATTTGATACTTACGACTGATCATGCCCAAATGCGCCGAGTCGCGTTCAGTTCAGAAAAAAATTATTAGGCCTATATAAAATTCAGGCCGCCAAAGTGGCTAGTAGGAGTGACTGTGTTACACAGCACTGCTGAAATCCACCCGCATTTGGTGGGTGTTAATGTCAAGCCCTGTGTTTGTATGTATTTGAATATATTGCTATAGTTATATTCAATGACTATAAGTCATTCGTTTATTCGTTGATGCAAAGCTGAATTATCTGCATCATTACTCCAGTCTTCAATGTCACATGATCCTCAAGTACTCATTCTAATATGCTGATTTGGTGCTCAATAAACATTTCTTAGTATTATCAATGTTAAAAAACAGTTGTGCTGATTAATATTTTTGTGGAAACTGTGCTAAATATTTTCCAGAAATCGTTCAAAAAGAACAAAAAAAAAAAAGACTGATACCAAACTTTTGAACGGTGATGTAAGTTATAGTGTTAAATACAGAAAAATGTGCAGTCAGTGCTGCTCTCTAAAGTGCCTCAAAATGACTGAAGGACTCAAAGGAATCATAATCATTTTATTGTTTGGCAGAAGCAGTACTTTATGAGCTCAGAGAGAGACATGGAAGAAGCATTTTCAGCCATTTCCACCCTCACGTCTTATTAAATTCCCATCCCAGTTCACTGCACCATAAACCCCTCACTGCCAGTGTTCTTAGTTCTTCTCACTGTCATCAAGGTGTTTGTTTCTGTAAATGTGTTTTCAGTGTTGTCATTGGTCTTAACCTAGTCTATATTGTCATGATCAAGAATAGTATCTATTAACTTGACCCCATCATGCAGAACTTGACCTCATCATGCAGTTTTGACAAGACCTCAGTATACATTTAAAATACTCAGCACAATATTTATGATATATTTGTAAAGATTTTGCTAGAGCCTTTTTTGTTCACTACACTGCTTGAAAAAGCAGCAAGGGGGTCTCTGGCTGAATGTGTATTGATGTGAATCTCATTTGACAGTTTGAACTATAAGGGCAGGGCTGTACATACACCCCTTCCTTGCTCTCCCAAGACCCGAAGTGATGTCTGCCACTGGATATTGGGTATTTGAATCCAAACCTATACCTATTTTTAATGAGCTTATGACTCTATACTAAAATCTATTACTCCGACTGCCTCCTATTAACCCTCACTGGGTTTTTTCAGCATTTCTGGTCTTGCCTCACAATAATCATACCATTGTACCTCATATCCCAACCATAATCCAGTCCACTTTCTGTGTTCCCATCTCCTCACTCCACTCCATGTTCATGGTGGCTCTTTCATGGTGAATAGTTTATTGCTGTAATATTCTGAGCCATATGGCTTGTGTTGCACATTTGTGCTGTACTGTATATTGTTTCTTTCTGGGCTTTAGTTGGAAGGTTTGTATTGGCATGCATGCATTACTGACTGCTTGAATATTAACACTGCAATCTGATGGCCTCTCTCTCTCTTCCTCTCTTTCTCTCTCTCTCTGTTACCTTATCCAGAGACAGTATTTCATGGCAGTTGCCAATGTCCTCAAAATGAACCTCGTTCAGGATATTGACCATTGCCATCAAAATATCAAAGAAAGTGGTTCAAGAATATGAAACTCTGCCACCATCGCAGTATTGTAATTTAGTTGAATAAATCTAATGACCGGGAGAGAGAAAGAGAGAGACATAATTGTGCACAAAAATTGCCTTGGATTAAATATTTTATTTAAAGTTTGAAAGACTTATTTAGAAATTTTTAGATGAAATGGGGTTTACTTGTTGATTATTTTACTTTTTTATTACATTTAATTGATTTATTTCATTTTGTAGCCAGTATGTTTATCTAATAGTATCCGGACAGGTGCTATTCATTTTATCAACTTTCTTTTAAATGTTCCGGTTCTGTCCACATCAGCTGAGGAACTTACCAAAAAACCACATCATATCACAGTTTAAAAGACCCATAAATGAAACTTTTATTAATTACTCACTCTCATGTCATTCTAAATCCATATCCTGAAAGAAATTTTTTTTTAAATTAATCATCTCAATGATATTTTCCATTAAACAAAATAGCAACAGGTCATACTGATGGTGGTTTGTCAGGCTTTACAAAACAAACCAAAAAAGAAAAAAAATATAAAATGTTTTTTTTTTTTTTTTTTTAAGACTAAAGAAGTAGGCTACTAAATGACTCATCTGCTATATTATGCACTGATAATCAGCTCTCAAATTAAATTGGGTGCCATTGACATTGGTTCTCGCCTTGTAACTATACTGATGTGTAGAACACATTACATCAGACATGCAATATTGGGTAACACTTTACTTGAAGGGGTGTGCATAAGACTGACATGACACCTTCATAATCATGACATGGCAGATGTCATAAATATGAAGGAGGTCTTATGCATGTTTATGACAACTGTCATTAAGTGTCATTCGCTCAATTATGAAATTTTTAATGCAAACATGACATTGTTTGAGATGTCTTTGTTATGACAACTTGACATAAACCAATACATTATAACCTGTCAGTGTCTTTGTCATGACAACTTGACATTACTAAGACAACATGAATTGTCATAAACATGACATAGCAGATTAATTATCAAACTTAAGAAACCACTTAGCTTTATGGGTTAACATTTCATTAAACTGTCAGGTTGTTGGTTTTGACATTGGCTGTCATGAGGCCATTATAACTGTGTCATGAATGTTTTTCTTGACCTCAACTACAGTGGTACAAATGCAATTTGTCATTAAAATGTCATAATGGCTTCATGACAGCCAATGTCAAAACCAACCACATGACAGTTTAATGACATGTTAACCCATAAAGCTAAGTGGTTTCTTAATTTTGATAATGAATCTGCAACGTCATGTTTATGACATATTTATGACAGGTTGTGTTGTCTTGGTAATGTAAAAGTTGTCATAACAAAGACATCTCACACAATGTCATATTTGCATTAAAAATGTCATAATTGAGCGAATGACACTTCATGACAGTTGTCATAAACATGCATAAAACCTCCTTCATATTCATGACATGTCTCATGTCATGATTATGACGGTGTCATGTCAGTCTTATGCACACCCCTTCAAGTAAAGTGTTACCCAATAGGGGCACCAAAAGCTATCATATGGCTTTAGATGTTCATTTGGACTAAACTGATGGTGCTTATATAGTGGTTTTTGTCCTTTTGGGAATTTGACAGCTTGTTTGCATATTAAAAACAGCAGCATGCAGGTTTGGAACAATATGAGGGTGACCAAACAATGTCCAGAATGTGCATTTCTGAGTGATCTGTCCCTTTAAGTTGCTATATTTAGCTTTATTTAAGAAAGCTGGTGTTTCTAAAGTAGTCCTTGTGAAATGTCCCTCAGCTGAACAGTTAGAGGTTATGTTAGTGTTGTGTAAGAATTTGTGCTGTATGTGCTCTGTGAGTAAGACTAGTCTTTGTCCTCTGCTTCTGCTCTCCCCATGGCATTGCTATCCTCTGACTAGCTCCAAGGCAATGGTATGTACTAACACTAACTGCTATGCTCCTCCCTCCCCGCCGCCGTCTCCTCACACATACACTCTTATACTGGGAGAAAGTAACAGTAACAGTAATTTTCTTGGGGCCCCATGCAGTTTAAAAACAAAACAAAACTGGCTAAGAGTTCTTGACTCACTTTAATCCTGCCATGAACTTCAGTGGTGTTTTTCGCTCTCTGCCATGTTCTGTCTCTTTCTCTGCTGTGGTCTTTTCCCACCTGCGACGTGATCAATACTATTGACTTTTCAATGAAACCGGGTTATGCATAATGTCTTTTATATCTTAGTATGGACCTGTTTCCTGTTACAGCAACGAGAAAAAAACACAACAGCTGCTTTATTGAAACCGTAAAGGGTCATGCAAAATTAGAGTTCTGCCATCATTTTCTCACTCATTTATCATTCCGATGGCTTTCTTTCTTCTGCAGAACTAAAAAGATGATATCGTGAAGAATGTTTTAGTGTTATTTTTTTAGCTGGAGTAGCAAACGAGAGTCCGAAAAATTTCTATGTTAATATTTAATGGACTTGAGCTCATTGTTAGTTTGTGTTAATTTATACATTAACTAAAGTAAACTAATGGGATCATATTGTGTGCATGGTGGGAACATGCAGATGTTGTCTCACATAAAATCTATCAAACCTTATATAATGTGTATTTTAGAACAAAAATCTACCTTTTTCCAGTGCACAAATTGTTTATACCCTACAGAGTACTTTTGTCCCCACAAAGATAGTAGTACCAGAAATGTTTGACCATGTGGGGACATTTTTTATTTAGCTTATTTTTGGTCTCCATGAGGAAAACGGCTTACAAGTTTCCTGTTTATGGGTAGGATTAGGGTAGAATATACAGTTTGTATTTTATAAAAATCATAATGTCTATGGAATATCACCATAAAACATGTGTGTGTGTGCGAGTGTGTGTTTTAAGTAAGAAAGCCAACATTTTGGAACAACATGAGGCTAATAAAATGATGACAGAATTCTTATTTTTGGGTGCACTGTTCCTTTAAGATTGAATTTATCGCTCTCTTGACCTCCCTGATTGTAACTTCATCTCACTTACTCTTTCCCTACTGAATTGTTTTCAATTTCCTTTTCATTTTTGGGTGGGTGCACCTCATGTGAACATTAACATGCAGTATTGTCTCTCCCTTGCAGAACACAGCTCTAGATAAGGAAACCATCCAGCTCTCTCGCCGGCGTAAGGACAGCAGCCCCCCTCCAGGAAAAAGCCCCTCCTCCACCCATCCAGAGAGACGACGCTCCAATAGGAGACGGTCATCTGCCCAATCGGTGGATTCTAAGAGTGCTGCTCTGGTTGAGCCTTTAGCCTCAACAACCCCCAATACACCATCAGCACCTCTAACCTCCCCTCGCTCTGCCCCACTTTCCTACTTCCCAGAATGCAATGCTGAGGCCAACAAGGACTTGCCGAAGGAAGAATAAGTCTAGGGGAAACAATATAGAGACAATTCCAAATATACATAAATAATTAAATAGCTACTCTGCAAATCTTTAACGCTTCATTCTAGCTAAAGACTGGAATACACCACACAAGATTTGCTCAGATTTTTGCCCCAATTTACAGTCTGGAAGTATTGCCAAAAGTATTTTCTTATCCATTGTTACAGGCATCTAAGTGAAACACCTTTTGAATCTCTTGTGAGTGACAGGTTATCCCGTTCTTGTGCCGAAAAACACATCATGAAAAGAGATGTTGCTGCAAGATGGACAGGAAGATCACAAGGGCACATGAATTAAATATATATATATATCTTGATGGGCACGGACAATTCATTTATAGGCTAACTCTACGATACTTCATAAAAAAGAATGTTTAATGTTAAAAAAAAAAAATCTGAAAAAAATCTGAGCAGATTTTATAAAGCTAACTGAGGATCACACACTTTCAGGTCGTTCCTAACACAACAAACTCACGCAGAAACACTCGCCTCATTGCAAAGAGATGCATTACAAATGTATCTGAAGCTAAACATTTCAGAGTCTGTGCCCGTCATACACTATGCGAACTGTCAACTTAAATCTGCAGACTGGCTCTGAGCCTCTGACTTTCAACAACTATAGCATTGACTTGTCCAGACTGTAAATAGGCGACAAAAACTGAGCAAAATTTGTGTAGGCCTACTGTAATCCAGCCAAACAGCACAGTCAGAACTGTCTGTATAGTGGTCGTCTGCTCGTCTCCCTGCTTTCTTCCAGTTTGGCTTCGGATTCCAGCACCCAGAGTGGGTTTGAAAACTTTTATGTGATTGATTGTATATAGGTGCTTTGGATATCAAAGATCCGCTCTGCTTTTGTGTTTACTGACATGAACAGCACACGTTTCGATTAGCAAGCACGTTTTAGGGTGGATCTAAATCTGCTACTGGAAAGAAAGACTTTGATACTGGCAAGAAACTTGTCCTGCTGAAACTTGAAAGTATGTTTGAAAATAGACCGCTTGACCATTTGACTCTGCTGAAGAAACACAAGAAAGCGATTTTCCATTTGTGGCTGTGTGTTTTTAAGAGGGTGTGCCTATATGCACTACTGTGTGTTCTGGAGTCATTCTGCAGTAGTTTAGAGTTGCCTTCATATGAGCCAGCAAAGCAAGAAATCTGTAGGGATTGTTAATAGTTCTGTTATTTTGCTAATTTATTTGTACAGATTAGACATAATGTGAAATTGTATTTTAGAATAGTTTGATCTTTTCAAGCCGGAGTCATTAAGTGCACGATATTTTGATTGATAGTATTTGGATTTGTCACCTATTTCTCCATGTAGGCTACTGTCTTGTTATCTCTTTGCTCACCATGGCCCTGATTCAAAGAGTGATGAAGCTTGTTAATAAATGTATATGACATAATGAACTGATTTTTGACATGGTCAAGGTTTCGAGAAATATGGCAATATTCGGTATAATTTTTGAAAGGCTATATTTCATGTTTAATAGATGTAATTTTCTATTAGTGATCCATATCATCTCATAATCAAGGAAATGCAATAAAATTCTCTGTTGTTTATTCTTGTCTTGTCCTTATTACGGAATGATCCCAGTAAACTCTTCAGACCAGCCAAATAGCTCAGTTTTACTTTCTCTAGCATAAAAAAACAGGTGTAGCCTAATGCAACATCGCCATCTGTGGGTGGAGAATGGGGCTAAAGGACACCCTGGCCCGGGGTAAAACGTGTCATCGTTGTTTGTTTTTTTTGTTTGTTTTTTCCCAATCAAATGAATAACACATTCACATTTCCTACATCACTCTATTTCCTATCGCTTATTCAGAAGACCTATATGGCACAAAGATTTGTCCTCCTGAGAACCAAAATGTAGTGGACACCAGTAGGCCTAGTTGTTTAAAAAGTAAAAAACATTAAATAAAAAGTATAGGTAAAAACAAAGGGATTTGTTTTTATTTTTATTCAGCAATACATTTTTAGGTTTCAGGTTCCAAAATTGAATTAATTGATATACCATTTTATTTTATGGAATATGTTGGTTAAATGGGTAGTCATTCAATACAATGTAGCCTATAGCTTACGCTGTATTAATTTGCATATGAATGCAATGAAAAAAAGAAGTGTAATAATGGGAGTAATAATTGGCAACATTTTCATAATATCTAATATTTTATAGGAATATTGATATACAATTTCCAAAATGCCTAACCTAACATGCATTAAGTCCTAAGTGCCACATTTGATCATTAAATTATAAATAATATCTCTAATTGGTATCATTTGGTATTTCTAAGAAAAGCCCTCAATGCTCTATACAGGACATCCCGACTTAAAACTGACATATTTTGTCAGAGAAATTCACTAAAATATAATGCCCACAGTGTACAAAAGTCTACTCCTGGGTTCCAGGAAGAATATTGCTTTAGTTTCCTGCTATAGCCTAAGCATACCCTTATATTGCTATTTAATATGTTATTTGAAAGCTGTAATAGGCCTCCTACCTAAAACACTTTCAAATGAACTGAACTTTTTGCAAAACACCGTCCTTGAACAAAAAATCCTCTTCATTTCCTTACATAGAATAACTAGCTTTACACCATTTGTTTCTCATTTCAAAACAGTCTGCTTCTCTGCCTACTCATAGTCTTTTTATTTACCATGTTGCATTATCCTCTCATTTGTAGAGAAAATAACAAAGGTGACAAAACACATCCTTGAGGTGCCCCCGTGTTTAAAGATAATATATTTTAACACCCCGGGCGACAGTTCCGGTCACATCCTACTTTCCAGCTATTTCCCCCCGGCTTGTAAACTTTAGCGATGGTCCTAAGTAAAATCATGTCTAGGCTACAACGTTTATTTATAGCAAAATAATACAGAAGTAGTGTTTTGAAAAGTCTACAAAGTTATTAACCCCAAAAAAGTGTCCCAGTTTTTTCCATATGCTATCATATTAATACTTAATTTAAATTATATGTTCTACAATTATTATCGTAATTACATTCATAAACAAATAATAAGAAGAAGAAAAACACAACATTTGGAGTCTTTAGACTTGTAATGCACTGCAATCAATAATTCATTCATTCATTTTAATTATGGGTGAAATTTGACTCACAGACCGGTGAGGGCATCAGTTAAACAATCTGTAGCACGCCACACACCGCATTCATTAAAAAAAAGAAAAAAAAAGAAAAGAAAAAAGAATTCTGATTAGTCCGGTGGCATTGAGCTGTCCATATTCGATACATTTGCAACGCACGTTGAATAACTCATTACCGCCATCTAATGACTACAAGTTATTACTACGATTACTGTCTGTACTTATATAAAAAAGCCCTCTCTCGGACAGCGTTCATTTTAAGCTCGCATATACAATAAATTAGATTTTTTTACACAATCTTTCAGCACCGACACAACATCTAATCATATAATGCTAATAATACTACTAGTAATAATAATAATAATAATACGTGGTCGCGTACCTCCTCTTAAAACTCAATTTCCCATAAGCCCCAAGCCCCACTATACGATATTGCGTC
Source organism: Semotilus atromaculatus (assembly GCA_031834385.1). NCBI lineage: Eukaryota > Metazoa > Chordata > Actinopteri > Cypriniformes > Leuciscidae > Semotilus > Semotilus atromaculatus. Next base: position 11,921,043 of record JAULUF010000038.1, on the reverse strand, counting down.
ATGGCGTTAACGCCATTGGCCAATTCCTGTTGGTTCGGCCATATTGGAATTTGAAGTCTGCTATACTGTGAGCAGGTTGGCAGGATCTTAGATTATATCTCTCAAATACAGCTATATTTTATCCGTGTCCGCAGCGTTAGAGCCTGGCATTGCACCAGAGACCCTGCAGTTTGTGGACGGAACGCTGTCTGTGTATTCCGTGGGTAGAAATGAGTCCTACAGACGCCAAACGCGGAGCGAAGCGCAGGAAGAATAAGCGGGGCGGCGGCGCAGGGAAGGCCGGAGCTCCGCCAACACCCTCCAGCGGCACTGCGCACGGAGACCCGAGCACCATCCCCAGCCTCAACGGAGAGGTGAGCGGTGGCTAGGGCATGCGGGGTGGCTGATGGTGCATGTGGGTGTAGTTTAGTCTAGATTCCATGATATGGGAGGCCTAAGAGAAGCTCCTGTAGCTGATCTCACGTTTACATGGAGCCTGAGCTGAGCTTCACGGATCTAGGGCTTTAATCTTACACATTTCCTGGTCTGATCATCGAAACATGGGAAGAAAACTGTGAAGACGTGTGGAAAGCACATTTAGAGTGATTTTATGCAACGGACGTGGAGGTGATGTTAAGCTAACTTGTCAAGCACTGCCCAGTTTTAGCTGATGTGTTTACAAGGTGTACTTCAATAACCATTTGATTTTCATCAATATGATATGTACCATATGATTTTTCATCAGACTTCCTTAATAAAAAGCAGTTAATGTATTCTTGAGGCTGAAAATATCACTGGTTATGAACCGCCGTCAACAATAATGTAACCATGTGTCGATAGACAGATCAAATGCTAAAGTCCACCGTTTTATTACATTTAAGTTCAAAATATTCCCTTACACGTTTCTTTATTTATTATTTTAGCACAGGTTCTCTATTTAAAACGTTATTCAATAAAATGGAGGTAATAATTTCCTTTCTGAACTTTCTGGCAGTTGTCAAGTATGATCAAACCGGAAGTGCTTGAAAATATTCAACCGTAAATGTCAACAAAGCATCATGTAATATGTCTGTCAGTGGTTTTAAAATTAGACTTGTACAAAGTTTGTGATTTGGACGTAAAGGTAATATGATGTATAGTCACTTAGCACAGTTAACTCTTAGTATATTCCATATTTATAGACATACACCCACTCTTACCTCAGTTTATCAGCTGTTTTCCTCTCTTTTGAGTTGTGTATTTATGCAGTCCAGCCTGAGAAGTGTCATGGAATGAATAGGTCACTCACAGCACAGGGTCCAGTGTCCAGGGCTTTGTCAGAGACTTGCTCTAATCTGGTGGTATACCTCTGTTTCCAAGGCAACCACATCTGTAGCTTAACAAGAGTATCAGTCTGTATTGACATAAGCAAGCAAAAGCGACCATTTCATCTCTGGACTGAATCATGGCTATTTTGCTTAAAGTGCACAGATTTCAGTGACCAGAGGGAAAAACGTGAGGATGTCTAACTGTATATGATTTCTGAATCTGACTAATGACATATTCTCTTAGGAGTTTAGGTCTTATGTGAATCATTTGTTGCAATATTTCTTTTCATGAAATAACAACCTCTGGTTAACTCTGGTAAAGCTGTTTGTAATCTACTGTACAGAGCTTGTTGGCAGGTTGTTGTTGTCTCAGGAATTATTTGTGACAATTTTGTGTTTAACTAAGCACATGCTCAATACATCACATTCTCCTATTCCAGATAGCGATTTTGGTTATATCTGAGGCGTGTAATACATTTTATTTTTATTTTTTCTTTTTTTTTCAAACAGATTTCCCAAAAACTGCTATTGGTCGGACATACAGCTATTGGTTAAGCCAATGTGTATGTGGGTCAACAATTGGCTTAGGCTAAATGTTGTATCTGCATTTTAAACTGAGATATGAGGAAGGCACTTTACAATGTAAAATGTCACTCATCAGCTTTAAAGCAGTTTCATTTTTTCTTTTGCAATGCGTCCCCTTGGAATTATAAGGTTCTATCTGTGTTCTGAGCAGTTTTGAGATATTGAGCTTCAAAGTTTTGCATTACATAAAGGACAATGTGTAGGGGAACAAGTTTCTTTCAAACATAAAAAAAACAAAAAATGTACAAAACACATGACTTAATGTAAATAAGTTGTCACAGAATAAGAATATGTGAATAACTCAATTTTGACAGAAATGTCAGATTGAACCTTATAATTTCAAGGGGACGAATGTAGTCCTAATACTGTGGCCATCACTGTCTGTATGTTCACAAGCACTGGTTTATTGAATAGCTGATAACCTGCTGTCTATTCTAAATGACAAAATAGGATTCTTTTAACAGCCACATATAACAGACATTATTTTTGAGCTGCTGGAAATAATAATAAAAATATATCTGGAGCACAGGACAGGAAATGCTCATCTAGTTTTGCTTCAGGACACAGATTTTAGAATGGACATCAAGTGACAACTCCACACTAACAATATTCTTTATTGTTTATCCTGTGCAAAAGTAAAAAAAAAAAAAACATGGATGTTTTTTTTTGTTACTGAAAGTTTATTATTGAATTGTTTGTTATTCTGATTTTGATGGTTTCATGCCAGTAATTCACAATGTGAAGCAAATTTTGTTCTGTACTCTGCACAAACCATTTTTATCCTCTTTTAACGTAGTCGGATTTGTATTTTCTTTTATTTAGCATAGTTCATCATGGGCATATCATTATTAATCCTTTCCATGTTGGCACTTGCATAATTTGTCTAGCTTCTACTAAGTGACAGATGAATTTGTACCAAAATATTATAGTTGTAACATCAACAACAAAATATATTGAAAGTGTTTTCTCTTTTTTTGCTGTCTAAATGGATGATTGTTTGTTTCAGTAGTATTTTATTCTTTGTATTGCTGTTCACTGTTCTGTCATGAGACCCACAATCCATCTTGAGTTGTGACTCATCAGTTGAGAGGACCTTTGTAAAATGTAGTACATGTAGAAGAGTAATACTTTCATCATATGCCATCTTCACAGAATTATTATATAAAAATAGGTGTTCTGCAACTGTCAGCGGTTCATTCAGGGTCAACCTCTATCCAGTGGAGATTTAACTCTGCTGCAAAAGTTTTTTTTTGTTTTGGGTTTTGACAGCTACGAGTAGTGCATTTAGATGGCACTCTTTTAGCTTTGAGCTGAAGTCGTAAACAACATAGTGTATGCAATTACATTATTGTAATAAGTTTATAACCTTGAGCCTGGAATGAGTTGATTTATCGCCGGCTTTCTCTTTAGGTTCCATTGAATGGCGCTCCACAGTTTTCAGAAGGGCCAGTAAACGCTGACTTCTCTGGAGTCCTTCAGGTAACAGGCAAATCTCTCACTTTGGAACACAGCGCTCTGCCGTATTTGCATTTTCTCTGTGTGGTAGCCGGTTGCACAGCTGTGATTTCCTGAAAGTCTGATCCGGTATACGTTGAGTTAGCCTACTGTTTTGAAGCGTTATTCTAGTCTTCTAGAGTGTTGAACCATTGATCCCCTGTAGCGGACGACCATTAGTGCAATTTGAGAATAATCCGTATGGGCATTTTACGTATCTAGCAGAAGGGAAAGCTGCTTCCTCACAGGTGATCTGTTTTGCTGTCTCTTACGCAGACCCCGTTCACTTTCGGGGTGAACCAGAGGGCACCCTACACCACTGGTGACCGTTGCCTGCTGTGTCGCAGCGAGCGTAAGGATGCCGTCTCCCAGGATATTGGAGGATCCAGTCAGAATGGCACATCCCAGTCACCCAAATCTTCCAACGCCCTTCAGTTGCCTCTGTACGTCTGCTCTGACTGCAAACGTACAGTGGAGAAGGACGATCGTCAGCCCTCCCTCGACCAGTCTCTGTTGGTACGTTCCTTCAACACTTGCATGTTTCTCCTCTGCCTCCAGTCTTAAAAAAACATAATTGGGCACATAATGAGTCTGAATTCCTATAATTAACCTGCTCATTTTCAGCGGAGTCAGACAAATTTGAAGGAAGTGTTGATTCGCTCAGTATTTTTCCCTCATTAAAAAAGGTTTACCCCTAAAGCAACCAATAGTACCGCTCCAGTCATATTTTAAATAAGGAAAGATAAGCATAATTTTACATGGATGGATCACATGACCAGCCAAATACTACTTGCTTTATCTTAGTAAACCCCATTATGCTTGACATCTGATGAATTGTACCGTTTGGAATCTGTTTAAGTTAGGGTAGAATAAATCTTATCTTCAAGCATTTATTTATATCGAAACGTTTAAGAAAGGTACTTCTCATAATAATGTAAGATACACTTTTTACCCTTTGCAGCTGTGATGAAGACAGCTGTGTGTTACCACTAAAATCCCATGTTATATTGCTTTCGTTAGTAGTTTCATTTTCACTCAGCATTGATTTCACAGGCAGGTAGATGTACTGTTTTCCTGTTGACATGTTTTTGATAAAGATGGTTTTAGGTCAGAGTTTCCCTAACTTCTGTGTCATAAAGCCCCCCAAAAATCAGCAAAGGCTCCATGGTCCCTCAGTGTTCTCTTTGCACGAAATTACTTCATTTATTAACAGTCTGATGTAGGGATGGGCGATATACTGGTAGACATGGTCAATCGGTAGAGATTTTGGACTATCGTCTCTATTGCAATTAGGGCTGTCACTTTTTATTCGATATTCGTATTGTAAACGCTAGAGGTCGACCGATAGTGGATTTTACCGATAACGATAGCTAGGTTGGGCCATACTTGCCGATAACCGATTAATCAACCGATAGTTTTTAAAATTGATTCTGGTTAAAAACAAACATAACACTCTGTGTAAGTAAAACAGTGCTGAACTTTATTATAAAAAAAACAAAAACTGTATGAACCATGAAAACATGCTAAATGTAATAAATATGAATAAATATTGAAGTCAATAAAAGACATTCATTCAAACTGAAACAAATACTCTAAATAACAAATAAAACCAGTTGCATTCAAAATGTAACTGTTTAACTGTTACATCCATTTTGTACAGCGTACAAAACTCATCCAGACAAGATCATTACTACAATATTATCAAACTCTGTAAACAATAAATCAACTCTGATTTCATGTTAAATACAATCAAAAAAGGACACGTAAGACGGCAAGTTGTATTTGAATGAAATGAGAGCGCGCGTCCGTTGTGATACATGGATGTGCGCTGTGTTATAATGCGTTGCATTATAAGGAAGGAAATGCCACAGAATCTTGCGTTAAGTTTTTCACTGTTCAAACAAGTGAGCATCAGTTCTTTTTGAACACGAATCGAATGCTTTTCTGATTTGTTAGGTTTCTGTCGGCTGTATGAACATTTCAGTTTGCTATTTTACATCTAGCTTTAAATATGCAACTTCGCTGCATAAGGAATGCATAAAAGTGACCAGCTGTATGTAAACTAATGCAAATAATAGATGGTAACAATTGTGACATTAAACATTCGGGTCGAACTTAACTTTTTATTTTTGTCAGTGTTTTAACTGCTTGAGGTACTACTAATGTTAGCGTCCTCTCAGTCTCGAAGGCAAACAAACATACTGTTGTGCGGTTCTTTCTCTACTAATGCAGCATCTTGTCAACAAATTAATCACTTTATAATGATGTGACAAAATGTACTGTATGAATACCTTTTAGCTGTCAGTGCTTTAAAAGCGCATCTGATGTCAGCGCTCTCCACGCAGCGTGTGCTCTCAGTGCAGCGCGCAGCGGCACGTGTCGAAATAAACAACACGAGGCATCAGGGATAGTTTTTCTTACACCTCTAGAGGCCGCTCTTGTTCTGCATGTTGCCAGCAGACCCTTCTCAGCTCTCTCGTACTGTGTAATGAATGACAGCGCGCATTTCTCAGTCGCTCCAGCAACGGACGCAACCAGGAAAAACTATCGGTATGGATTTTTGCTGATAACGATAGTTCCGCCAATCAATTATCGGCGCCGATTAATCGGCAAAACTGATGAATCGGTCGACCTCTAGTAAACGCGCTCTAAACGTATTGTAGCGTCGGCCCATGACCAAATCAGGCGAATAATAGCCAGTCTCCCTGTTTTGAAAATGGAAGATAACGCACAGAACGGACAGCCTGAGCGCACAATTACGACCCCAACTCATCTAAAAAGTAGTGTCTGTGTTCTACAACGTAGATACCACTTCTCTCAACATTGACACGCAAAAAAAAACCTATTTGTGCCAGGCAATCCCAGCGCGTGTTCTCCATCTCCACTGCGGGGAACATCGTCAATTTAAGAGCCGCACTTGATCCAGAAATTAATAGATAGGTGTTTCTAGCAAACAATATTTAGAAATTAATTAGGCTAGGCACTTTTTCTCAAAAGTAACAGCCCTAATTGCAATTATGCTCATGTGACGTTGCTGTGCTATGCAGTCAAGAGAGTATCTTCTGCATGCGTTTTTAAGTATTGCGGTTTAAAAACTAATGATTTTAAACCATTGAAGTGCAGAATGCAACAAAAGACCACTAATTGTGCTATACGCGTGTGATGTTAGAGAGACTGTTCTCATCACTGTTTGAGAGAAAAGCTCAATTGAAGGCGCTGCTTATAAAGCGTGTGAGAACTGAACTGAGTGTTTTGCTGATTAATTGGGCTTGAATGGATAAAAACACAGACTTATGTGTCAAAGTGTCCATGTCTTTGCAAGTAAACACAGTCCTTAGGCTATGTCTTAAGTGAATGTAAACAGTTGAGAAAGAAAATAAAAGTATATTGGATCCATGCAGTCGGTCTTAAAATGACAGCATCCAAATTTACCAAACGGCGACGACAAGAATTATGAAATTTCAATGGTATAAAAAATGTCGATATTGTTTTGAGCAACATTTAAAATTACATTATTACAGCTCCATTTTAGTTGAAAAGTAATGTGAAAGACATGTTTGTTTGTTTTGTGCAGTGGTCAAAGATGTCCACCTATTGTCCGTCTCACAAAGTAAAACAATAAAAAACAGTCCAGTGAAATGCCAAAATGCATTCTGTGTGAATGACCCTTTTAAGATTTGATGTCCGGCTGTATAGACGTCAATTTAAGGTTGAAATTGGATTAGCAGAGAAACATTACCTTGTTAAGAGAGCTCAGGGTATTTGAAGGACAGGTCCAATCAGAACTGCACGCCCCCCTGCAATAACTCTGCTGCTTACAGTTTTGGAAGCTATTTTAGAGTATGTGCTGGTTGCTTCTTATGATTGAATGAATGAGGCATTTATATAGTGCTTTACTAAGTACTATTGTACACGCAAAGCACTTTACAGTCATATCAGGGAGTCTCTCCTCAACCACCACCAGTGTTCAGCATCCACTTGGATGATGCGATGAAAGCTACAGAACAACGGCGCCGGTGCGCTCACCACACACCATCTATAGGTGGTGATGGGAGAGCGTGAAGGAGCCAGTTGAGTGAATTGGGATTATTTGGAGGCTATGGATGTATTCAAACCAGGAAAGTCCGCTAGGTCACTTGCTTTGGTCTGGACCAAATACAATGCTGATTTTTTGTTTGTTTGGTGTGGTTCGCTTTCACAGTGCCTTTTTTGCAAGTAAACCAACATTTGTAAACAAAACCACTCGTGTGCTAATGTCATCCATTCATTGGACAGAAATTCTCAAGCAGGGAAAGCAGGAAGTGCAAAAACAGGCTTTCGTAGTGCAATTTTTATTCTTTTACTGATTTTGTGTTATCAGCTACTATCGTAATATCAAGAAACTTATGAGCATCATATGATACAATGTTGTAATTAGGAATTTGCGAAGACGAAGATGTGCTGCAAGACGGTCCCTGCTGAGATAGCTTACTCTTAACCATTAAGACCATTAAACCAATATTAAAAACAAGTGAACAGTCAGTGATAAAATAACAAATACACAAATTACAAGCATATATGAATACTAAATGACAGTTACAAAGTCTAACAGTAGTATTCAGGTACAGAAGTTAGAAATTTACTGTAGAAATTATAGTTTCATCTTTGTTAAATTTGTATTTTGTTGTTTTATTAACATTATCTATCTAACATAACACTATCTGAAACGCGTGCCTCTCTCTCTCTCTCTCTCTCTCTCTCTCTCTCTCTCTCTCTCTCTCTCTCTCTCTCTCTCTCTCTCTCTTTCTCTCTCTTTCTCTCTCTCTCTCTCTCTCTCTCTCTTTCTCTCTCTTTCTCTCTCTTTCTCTCTCTTTCTCTCTCTTTCTCTCTCTCTCTCTTTCTCTCTCTCTCTCTCTCTCTCTCTCTCTCTCTCTCTCTCTCTGCAAGCACGTGCGGCTATGCGCACATATAACGCACGAGTCCCGATTTTCACCACTCCTTCTGCGTTTAAAAAAAACACGTCCAAATGATAAACTTTCACTCAGCTGTGGGGCAGCTGGTCCGTATGGATCGACTGCGATGTATAATGTTTCATCACCCCAAATTACATGGGTAAAAATCCAACTGTCAACAAAGGCGCAGTGCTTTCTGCAATTGGGTCGGGTCATGTTCACACCTTAAACGAACCGTACCAGAGTTCATTTGGAACCGGACCGAGTCTCGGTACGGTTGTTTGGTCCACACCCCGAGTGCGATTGCTGCATTCACACCTGCCCAAAATATCCGCACCAAGGGGGGAAACGAATTTGAGTTCGATTCAATCGAACCAAACAAGACAGGTGTGAATACACCCTAAGATTGATGAGGGCCAATGGAGCGAATGTGACCAGGACACAGGGGTTACACCCCTACTCCTTTACGGGAAGTGCCATGGGATTTTTAATGACCACAGAGAGTCAGGACCTCGTTTTGATCGTCTCATCCGAAGAACGGTGTTTGTTAAGGCCCTGATATGTTCTTCAAGCGAAATCGAAGAATGACCTGATGTGACGTAATTTTGAACCAAATCCGACCACAACTAACTTTGAAACCGTTTAGAAATTTGTAACAGCTTGCCAAAGCGAGCTTTCCGGAGTTTTCTCCAGCTGGTAAACACTTTTGGTCCATTGCGATTAAGTAATGGGTAGGTGTGCACGGAGGCTCCGCCTTCTGTCACATGGAAATCTTTTCTGCTTCATTTTTCCTGTTCAGTCCATTGAGGTCAGACTTCCGCGAGTGAAAACATGAACGCAATGGTGAGCTGCTTCACAGTAGAAAATGAAGAAACTTCTGATGAAACGAGACACTGACAGTGATTTTCATGTTTAATATGGTAAAGTTAAGCAATCTATGGTGTAAAGTGCTGTGTAAATAAACGTGATGTGACTGGAGTGTCAAATCGCAGAGCTTGTGCAAACATGTTGCTATGATCAAATTCTTTCATATGCTCTAGCCTATTACAAATGCTTGCCGTTTTCTCAATTTTGTTGTGTGTTGATTATTATTGAGAGGAAAGCACGCAGCACATATTTACATCTTCATCCAAACTTCGCTCTTGTTAGTGTGGGCGGCTTCGGATGTTTGCTAACAGAATATCTCTGATCACGCATTTCAAACTTTTTTTTTTTATCCCTAAGCGAAGAACAAAAAATAACTTTGCTATATACGGTGCCTTTACAGCCTCGAGTCCCCGTCACTATACTGGGGCGTTAGAACCCACACAGACCACAGGATGAGCGCCTGTGGCCTCACTAACACCTCCTCCAGCAGCAACCTGGTTTTCTCTGGAGGTCTCCCATCCAGATACTGACCAGGTTCAACCATGCTTATCTTCAGTGTGCAAGCAGTCTTGGGCTACAGGGTGACATGGCTGTGGATATGATTTATCTTTCTTTTTTTATTATTTTTCCTTACTTTTTTTTTTTATTTGACACAAAATGTGCGTATGTTGGTGTGATTTAAATCATTGTGATCAAATCAGAATCGTTTTTTCCCACAAATGTATGGTGGCCGAACTTTCGTTGCTTCCATAGTTGTTGTTGATGTTGTTGTTGTTATTGACATTTTAATCATGCTAAGTAAAAGAAATTATTCACTTGTCCCTGTCAAGCAGTTAATGTCGTGCACTGTTTATTTTTTTTACTAATGTTTTTGACACCTCAGGTGCCTTTTTTCCAAAAGCAAATTTTAAAAGCACTTGTTGGGAGTAGCTGTAAGTTGTAGTTAAAGGTGAACACTCAAGGTGGAATATATATATATATATTAGGGCTGTCAGTTAAACGCGTTATTAACGGCGTTAACGCAAACCCATTTTAACGCGATTAATTTTTTTATCGCGCGATTAACGGTCTTTTTGGCCTAGCAAACTTTGTAGGTTTTTTTTCACATGCTTTTGCAACAGGACGCGGCATGCGCGGGCGCATTCCCATTCATTTCATTCATTTCTTGCGCCGCGCGAGGACGTTTTGTTGTTTCGTCGACCAAAGCGCAGGATCAGCGGCGTGCACACCGCGGTCAAAATTATAAATAGTTCAACTTTTGCCGCTGTGACGATTACCAGCGCGGCCAAAAGAAACTTTGGCATCCAAAAAGTTTTGCCAACTGACGTAGCGCCACGCATTTCGCGTCCTGTCTGAAAGCACCGGGTCCACGAACCTTGTTTGGGCTTGCGAGGCTGCGAGCCGACCAAATAGTAGGTTAACGTTACGTTTTGAGTGGATGACGAGCGCGAGATGCCGAAATGGATGCGAGTAAGAATGGTTCCATTGACAAGACCAAAGTGATCTGTGTGTTTTGTCGTTGTGAACTGAGCTATATCATCATCGCAGCACGTCCAGAAATACCACTTGATGGCCAAGCAAGCGCGTGCACACACACACACACACACACAGACACACAGCTGATGCGCCTTCTCCGCCCCCTCGTCAATATCAGGACCTCGTCAGTATTTCTTTCACCCTTTTATTGATGGACAGTGTTACATAGTGTGAGAGATTATTTGCTCCAAGTGAGAATGTTTTAGTGTGAAATTGAACACAGTATTGTCAATGTTGTTTTCAATAAAAAACATTTGCACAAAGCAAGCCGATCCACTTTTCCATGTTGATAAGAGCATTAAAATGAGAAAAAATAATGGGACAAAAAGAAATCAAGAGACATTTAGAATAGATAAAAATGCGATTAATCGCGAGTTAACTATGACATTAATGCGATTAATCGCGATTAAATATTTTAATAGTTTGACAGCACTAATATATATATATATATATATATATATATTGATGAGGGGGCAGAGAATTCGCATCAGCTGTGTGTGTGTGTGCTTGGCCATCATCAAGTGGTATTTCAGACTGGACGTGCTGCGATGATGATAGCTCAGTTCACAACGACAAAACACACAGATCACTTTGGTCTTGTCAATGGAACCATTTGGCAACTTTTTAAAAGTAAACTTTCAATTCAGAATCTTATTGGCATCCATTTCGGCGTCTCGCGCTCGTCATCCACTCAAAACTGGACGTTTTGAACGTTCCTATAACATTCAGAAATAACGTTTTTATAACTTAATGGGAACGTTATGAAAACGTTCTTATAACCTAAAATTGTTAGCTGGGGAAGAGGAGAGATTCGCGATTGCACTGACTGAACACGTTTTAAGTGCAGGCATATTCTCTGAGCGAGCCCAGAGAAAATTCTTACAAGAGCAGCGTGTATCTGAGAGCGCGCGAGGCGCGACTCGAGCAGAGAGATTCGCACTCGCGCATCCGGCTCGCAAGCCCAAACAAGTGTGTGCGGTGTGCCTGTTGTTTTGTTTCCGGTCTAGCTAGATCCGCTTGCGCTTTCAAAACGTCCTTGCGCGGCGCAAGCCATTGAAATGAATGGGTTTCATAGTGCAGCGCCGCGCATGCCGCGTCCTGGTGCAAAAGCTTGTGAAAAAAAACTACAAAGTTTGCTAGGCCAAAAAGACCGTTAATCGCGCGATAAAAAAATTAACGCCATTAAAATGGGTTTGCGTTAACGCCGTTAATAACGCGTTTAACTGACAGCCCTAATATATATATATATATATATATATATATATATATTGTGTGTTGGCTGGCAGAAGTGCGATCATGGTTTTACTGATGGATATAGATTGTGTGTTGGCTGGCAGAAGTGCGATCATGGTTTTACTGATGCTAAATCCAGCCTTGGAGAATATCCTTTCTGATGGTGTGCATCCACACTTTCGATTTTTTTTTATTTTTATCCCAGACATTGTTAAAGATTTAAATCCCTGCGGCCAAGATGCTCGCCTCTCTGTTGGTCACAGATCGTGGAAAGTGAAACTTAAATCTGTCACAGGGGTGGTTGGATTTATCCATGCGCGTTAAAAATATTCATTAAAAGCTTCTTTCTTTTCACATTTTTATTTACAGCATTACCATAATAGGTGGTTAATTAACTTGTTGGCAGAAAACCGGTAGTTAGATGTGAAATCAGACATTGAGCACCCCCGTATAGCCAAAATGGCATGATCCCGTTTCATTACACCTCTGTGAAGATTCGACCGTGAGATTGGTAGTCGAATCTTCGACTATTTTGGGTAGGGGTGTCACGATTCTCCAAATCCTCGATTTGATTACATTTTCGATTCTAAGGTCACGGTTCAATTCGATTCTTTTTTACACTTATTTTTTTTTTAAGCACAGTTTGCTATGCCATTTTTAGACTAGACTTTTATGTAATATGATATATGACCTTTGTTCGCAATGTACCACACTACATTGTCAAATTTTAAACATTTATTAACAAAATAATGTTACAATAACTTATATCTTCAGTCAATTAGAAACTTAAGCAAAATAACCTACCATGTAGTTTCTCTTTTGTAACTGCAGTCTTATTCACAGAAGATGACATTCAAGTTCACAACAAAACAAACACGGTTTAACAGATACATCTATGTTTTCCTTGCTTTACCTCTGTCTTAAAGTAAAAACATGATTTGGAAAAATATTAGTATGTAATGTAGAATTTAATTAAATGCATGATGAAATTACAACATTTTCATGTCATGTTCATTTTGACCACAAACTGTGCGCTGTCACTTTAACACTCGTCTCATTCGTGGAGGTGGAGAATCAAGTTATTTGTGACATGCAAGATTTATTGTATAAAGATTTATACTGTTCTGAGTCTGCTGTTTTTGTCAATTTAAAGTTTTAATTTAAAAAGTGGAAGAATATGGTACACACACATACAGTAGCAGAGCTTGCAAACTGTGGCTTTTTTGAAGCGCGAACTTTGAACGCGAATGTGAACGTTGTCAACATAACTCGCTGGAAATCACAAATACTCCCACTGTCCCACACCGGGGTTCAAGTCCTGTCGATGGGTCTCCTGCCTCTGCAGTTACCATGCTATCTTTTGACTGGCTGTAGCTGAGGTAGAGGAGTCGCAGCACTTCAACACGCATGTTTTTTCCCACTTTGCAAACCGACTGGACGTGGCAGCATCGACAATTCCATTTTTGAATTCGATGATCGAGATTGTGACTTAATTTCGATCGTGACACCCTTAATTTGGGGTCACCCCAATATATATATATATATATATATATGTGTGTATATATATATATATATGTGTGTATACAATTTTTTTAAATGATTATTTGCCAGGAGTTTATACATGTTAAAATAGCATAATGAAATATTTGGGGGTACCTAATTCTTTTCTTGTTCTTCGTCAGAATCAGGACTTCTTATTGCACATGCCGGTGGGCAATGGCGGTTTGTCCCAGGAGCCCTTGGTTCCCGGAGGGAGACTGACAGTCGGTGCTCCTACACTGCCTGCTCCAGATCTCAGTTCTGCCCTCACCGCAGACACAGTGTGTAGCTGTGAGGCCTGTTATGAGCGGAGGTATGTCCTGCATCAGTCCATATTAGATTTTTGAATGTGTTGTGGGATCAGCTTATTCATAACCATGCAGTGTTCAGCTAGTCTGTTGTTTGACTGATCAGTCTAATTAAATGCATTTCGTCATCTAAAATGTCTTGATTGTGGTTGCTTTGGTTAGGGAGATCACGGCTGAGTCAGAGCGGGAGTCACAACAACTGCAGAATCACTGGTCTGAGGTCAGATACCTGGTCCGGTGCATTTACCGTCAGACTGGGACTCCGCTGGCTGATGATCAGGATCAGCCTCTAGACCGGGACAAAGAGAGCATGAAGGAACTCGTTGACAGGTATTCTTTCAGAACGAATTTATCCTAAGAAACACAAGATGCAGTTGTTTAATAATGTTTTTTATCTAAAGGATTGAGCCAGAACAAATCCATCTAGCATTTTTTGGGAAAGGACACAAAAAAACACTGACATTAAGATAACCATCAGAGGAGTTAAAATAATTCAATCATGTGGTTGCCACTGTAAGTGATTTTAACTTCCACTATTTTGCTAATCACAGCCACACATGTTCTCTCATATTTCAGCAAACCCAATCACACAAAATGATTCACAGACAGAGCTCTTTTCTCTGTCTAGGTTTCTTATCGGTAAAAGAAATAAGAAATATATTTTTTTCTTTTCTTGCTGTTTACACACCCTTGGGCTGAACACAGAGACAGGTGTGGTTTCTCAGATTACTTATTTCAGGGATATTTCTCAGATAATGGGGTCATTTTATGCGTAGTGTTACAAAAAAAAGGCTGATTCGACCACATTCACCATCATAAGGATCTTCATGCTACATATACAGTATCTTTCAAAAGTGTCAGTAATAATTTTACATTTAGAAATATATTAATACTTTTATTCGGTTGTCACTCATAACATTTTCGAAAGTGACAGTAAAGGGTTCCATAAGAGTTCCATTTCATATAAATGCTGTTCTTTTTAACTTTCTGTTCATCAAATAATCCTGAAAAAGTTTATTACGTTTTTTCCCCAAAATATTAAGCAGCACAACTGTTTCTAACACTACTAATAATAAATGTTTCTTGTGCACCAAATCAGCTTATTAGAAAGATTTCTGAAGGATCATGACATGTGACACTAAAGACTGGAAATATTATATTAAATTGAAAACAATTATTTTAAACTCTAAGAATATTTCACAATATTAATGCTTTAGATCAAATAAAAGCAGCCTTGGTAAGCATAAAAAAAAATAAAAAAATCTTTTTTAAATGGTTGTGTAAGTAATGTATAACACAAATATTTTATTAACAGTCAGGTTTGCTACAAATAGTCTTTATCCATCACTGGGATGTGTGTTTTATGTATTGTAAAATTGGTGTATTGCAGGCTCTTAGCTTTTTTTTGCCAATGTGAAAATGACAACGTGCACTGCGATGTTGTAAATCTACCAATCCTATGTGATAAATAATAACTAGGGCTGTTAACACATGCGATTAATTCAAATTCCTTATGTGTTAAAATAATTTAACACAAATAAATGACTGAAGCACGTAAAATTGCGTCATTAACGTCGTTTGTCACGCAGTTTGATGATCTTAGAAATCAAGATCATCTACAATGGTGCAAGACCCTGTAACCCTGGTTGGTGGAAATGTCTATTCTAACCCAATTTTGCTTCTCTGTTTGCGATCAGATCATTTTAAGCCTCTACACTCCAGGAAAGTTGTCAGTCCAGTAATCCAGTAAGCGAATTCATTTAAACAGCACTAATGTAAAGAAAACCAGGCTGATTACATCAGAGAGTGCAGGGAGAATAGAGACTCGCGTTGCATTTTCAGTGAATTATTCATTCCTGTTAGGCATGTGACGGTATCAAATTTTCATGTTGCAATAATTGCTCAAGCTCTTATCACATTATACGATATTATCACAATATTGAAATAAGTTGCAAAAAAAGTGTCATACTATAACAGGTTTAATAACTTTTTTCTTATAACAAAAATAACTGAACATTTAAATACAATAAAACAATACACCAAAAAACATATAAAGTAAATGAATGTTTCAAACATTAAACTGCAAAAGAATTATAAAGAACAATAGGTAACACTTTACTAGAAGTAAATAATAGTTAGCGTTAATGCATTTAAAGGTCCCGTTCTATGCCCCTTTTCACAAGATGTAAAATGAGTCTCTGATGTCCCCAGAGTGTGTCTGTGAAGTTTCAGCTCAAAATACCCAACAGATCATTTTTTTACAGCATGTTTAAATTGTCTTTTTTGAGGACTCAGAAAAACGCGCTGTTTTAGTGTGTGCCCTTTAAATGCAAATAAGCTCCTGCTGCACGACACAGGGGGCGGAGCTTCAAGAGCTCGCACTCAGACTCTTAGGACAATTTCATCTCATGGAATAATGATAACATCAGCAACTCTCAGTAACGGTGTTCATTTCGAGTCGGACAATAATGCCTACAGAGTCAGAGGGCTGTATAGAGATGGAACAGGTATAGTTTAGTAGTTTAATTACGGTTATTATAACGTATTTGTCATCTGCTTGTATGTATCCATTATTTATTAATAGCCTACAAGTCTGCTGTGTCAGACCAGGTCCAAATGATGATCAAACATATACTGATGAGTTTAATAAAGTTTATTGTACATCACACAAAAGATGAAGCGTCAGTTTTACTTCAGAAAATCACCGTAAGACCTGAGTAAACACAGTAAGTTATAAGAAGTGCGCGAGTTGAGGGAGTTGAGGGAGCATTCCCGTGGGCGGAGGTTAGTCAGAGAGCTGTTCTACTGACGTCATTAAAGAAGGAAGTAGAGGGATGTAGTCCAAACGAGCCGTTCACTGTAGGCGACTTCTGTTAAATAAAATATCTCGCTTGGCATTGAACTTTGAGCTTTATAATTTTACAGATATTATTTATACTCTAACAACAACATTACACACTAACTTAAGTTTGAAACATGGGATCACGAAGAACGGGACCTTTAACTAACACTAACAATGAGCAATAGATATGTTACAAAAAGCTTTTCTCAGTCTAGAAAGCTCCAAATTCAAAAATAATTTCACATTTCTTCTACATAAATGACCCATTTTAAATACACATTCATCTTTCCAGAGGTGAAGTATCCCTCTAACTAATGTTAACTAATTGCGTCTTATTGTAAAGTGTTACTGAAGAATAATAAAGAATCAGAACATTTTAAATCAAAATCTAGGGCATGTTGTAGTCCAGATTAAAATGTAAAAATGTTCGAAAATAAGTAGCCTATTAAGGCTAAGTATTTGGTGCTTTGAACACCATTGCGAATACAAAAATCTGAATGGGTGTTTAAAACACTTATACTGTTCAGAAATAGATTGTAGCACAGCTGCTTTGTTTACAGGGGTTACGGCTGTATTTCTGATGTTCCATGTATTTCTGCGCGTTTCCATCACTCGTTCCGCCATGTTGCTGATGTGTGTTGGGCTATATTTTAACTGGTTGGTGGAAAAGTATTGTTAAAATGAATTCTAAAAATCGGAATAATTTGTAATAAATAATTATTCATGGTATTGTAAAGTGCCCACGATAACAATACAGTGCATGTTCATTATCGTGATATATCGTATTACCGTATATCGGCATATATAATCTAATTCCAGTGAGTGTTTTGCTTTAAAACACGAGCTCTGTCATATTCTGTGATTGTTTCTGAAGAGCGCGAGCCCTCAAAGCAAACTACATTTCTCGGCTTGGTAAAACAAACCAGCGTCTCTCGCTAGTGAAGTTTTGATGAATGAGTATTGCAATCAAGGTAAAGACGATTGCGGTGACGTACAGGAGTCATACAGCAAGCATGCTTGAGTCCGTTATATTGATGTGCAAACTCTTGTTCGAGATCGCAGATTGACTTGTCTAAAATATAAACAAGCTCTTTGCTGTTGCGCTGGCTGTACACATACTATACACTGTGAATTCAAAAAAAAAAAAAAAATTTAAATGGATGGGTGCTCTGGTTTTTATGAATTAAATGTACTTATATCATTTGGCAATTTGGTTTCCTTTTGGAGTCTCCAAGTGTCTTTTTTCGGAAAGACCTTAAAAAAAACTTGTATAAAATAGTTTTGTCAGAATCCCCCTTAAATATGAAGATTTACTTTGCTGGATTTAGCAAATGATGACAGAATGAACGAGTTTAACAAGATAGATTATTTTCCCGATAAGTGTGCGATTTATCGCAATTAAATATTAGATCTATTGACATCCCTAACAACAAATTCATTATTCTACTGGACGATATTTGGAATCTCTCATTTCTTTCCCCAAAGACTCACCTTGCTTTCTCTTTGTTTAGGCTTTGTGAGAAGGATCCCTACCAGTTGTACCAGCGTCTGGAACAGCAGGCAAGGGAGTACGTCTTAGAGATGAAGGTGCGTCTACTCAAACACCTGTCCACAGGCTCAAAGGCCCCCAGTGCAGCGGCTCAGGGGCCTCCGCAGGCCCACCAGTTCATCTCACTGCTGCTAGAGGAGTACAATGCGCTTTGCCAGGCGGCCCGCACCATCAGCAGCTTCCTGCTCACCCTGGTGTGTTGATGTCACCGTATTGTACATGCACACATGTACATGAGTGTGAATAATGATACTCTTTTTAAGCTCAAGCATCAGTATGACCTACTACTAGCCCTGTTCTTCCTTTTCAGGAGAACGAACATTTGCAGAAGTTCCAAGTGACATGGGAGCTCCACAATAAGCACCTTTTTGAGAACTTGGTGTTCTCTGAACCCATCCTGCACAACAGTCTACCTGCCTTAGTGGCCCAGCTCACGTATGGTCTTCAGTGAATCAGTTAAAACTTTATCATTCTTATAGCATTTCTCTGTCTGTATAGGATGTCATTGGTGTGATTTTGTTTAATAGGCAGGGCACGACATCACATGATTCATATAGTGAGGATATGTACCGTACACTCCTGGAGAGATACCACCATCTGGACCAGGAAATGAGTGCAGTGGCTCTCGAATGGCTGGAGTGTGAGAAGAGGATTGATGACTATGTTGATGAGCAGGTATATTTCATTCATAATGTGAAAGTAGTCTGACTGAACTAAGTAATCGTTTGGCTCTCAAGGCTGATCTCGCATCTAATGCCAGTTTTGCCTGTTTGCAGTTGCTTTTTAAAGTTGAAGGTCAGAATCTCACAAATCAAAGGACAGAACCACATAAGTCTTTAATTAATAGAAATGTAAGTTGCCGCACAAGTCACTCATTATGCGTTAATACTTTTCATACATGATTTTTGAGTGGAGCTAAATGAGTTTCTAATTTTTTTTTAAAAAGATGTCTTTAAGAACAAAGCAGCGGATGCTCAAAGAAGACGCTGAGATCTTCAAACAGAAAAGATTTTTTGAAGAGCAGGTAAGATTTCCTCCAAACCTGGTCTGATTGACTCTTTGTCCTTAATGAGAATAAAAAAGGTTGTTGAGGTAAATTTACTTAAATTACAGTCTGCATGTACAGTGCGTTCTTGAAAACCAATGGAATTATTGAATGAATGTGTTCCTGAATAACATGAAAATTCCCCATTCATAAAACAACACACTAGATTTAGATTCAAGGCATGCATGCATTCAAAGGCAAAGATAAGTACTGAGTGTCTGAATGCTAGTTACAATTATTATCAAATGCTTACCTAAATTGCTCTCAACCTATCTTTTAAATTGCGTAACTAAGTACTTTTTATTGGTAATGGCCTGTTCGCTAAGCTTTTTTTTTTTTAGCATTCCTGACAGACTTATTTCCAGCTCATAGTTCTGAAGGGTACGGTGACCCAGTAGTGCACAACACAATGAAAAGTAAAAAAACAAACAAATATAAGTTAAAACAAAACAACGAAAATGCTCCCGCTCCTTTATCGGCCACTATATAGGTTCCGTTAAAGCTACGGGATTTATACTAAGGTTAAGGGTCTTATGAAATCAAATTTTTTACTGTAGTACTAATATTCTTTTAATAAGCCCTTCAACTGCATTTATTGCATTTTAAATTAGCCAAGTCATTAATATAGCTATGTGAATTGCAAGTGCCATTTAAAAAGCCTGATTAAGTAAAAGCTGTTTAAAATTTGGATTTTGTTAGACCATTACCTCTAGTACAAAGCCCAAACTTTACCTTTAAAGCATCCTTGATGTGGGTGAGAAATTCTGCACTGAAATGACTGATTCACACCACAAATAATATGTGCAAAGTTCAAGGGTCCATAAACATTAGAATGGGATTTTTTGGGGGGGATTTTGTTAGATCATTAGACCCTGCATTAAAAGACGTGCGCTGCATTATTATAGAGGAGCCTCAAGTGTCAATTAGTAGCATTTGAATAAGTATTTTAATTCAGACTTGTCATAAATCATCACATATAGGACATTTCCGTGATGTTGTGGCTTGTTTCCTCTGTTTTTCGGTTTTAACTTTGCTTTGCAAATTTCATTGTGCGCGCCACTGTAGATGAATTATGATTACACAATTATAATTTTTTTATACATATTAAATGAACAGAAACGTCTCTCTTCATCTAGCCTTGTATACTCCATAACACTTGTCTTGTGGTAAAAATATCTAAAACGCTATCGTTAAAAACGTTTCAGTAAAAAAAAAAGTTTCTGCAAGGACGCATTACATTGGTCAAAAGTGACACTAAAGATATTCATGTTACAAATGATTTCTATTTCAAATAAGTGATCGTTGGAACTTAATATTCATCAAAGAATCCTGAAAAAAAAATTACTACAAAAATATTAAGCAACACAACTGTTTTCAACATAAATAATAAATGTTTCTTGAGCAGCATATTAGAATGATTTCTGTAGGACACTGAACGACAGAAGTAATGATGCTGAAAATCAGCTTTGCCACAACAATAATAAATTACTTTTTGAAATGTAATAAAATAGAAAAAGTAAACCTTTTGAAGTGTGTGTATTGTATATACGTGTATCTTGAGGGTTTTCTTTGTAAAAGCAACTATGCTCATTGCCACTTCTCGGTTATCAGCACATATATTCTATTCCATATGTTATGTCTCACAATCATTGTTTTAATATTGTGATTGCAGTTCCTATTGAACAGTAAAAAGTCTATTGGTGGTGACAGTAAGTTCACAGACACAGTGAAACACATGCTGTCCTCCAGACTGAGTATCCCAGACTGTCCCAACTGCAACTACAGACGGAGGTACTTTCCAGTTATATTCAATACAATTATTTGCTGTTGTTCCTTGAATGTGATCCTTTTTTGGGGCCATATTTTAAAAAATGCCAATGAAAAAAAAACAACCTTTTGGTCCTTTGAGCATCTTTGACCTCACTGTTTTTTGTGTATCGTTAGCCTCAGTACCTGTCATATAAAGGTAATGTATTTACCTCCAGATGCACCTGTGACGACTGCAGCCTGTCTCACATCCTCACCTGTGGCATCATGGATGCTCCCATGGCGGAGGACCTGCATCTCAAGCTGCCCCTTCAAGCAGAGCCTCCACGGGACTACCTGTCAGAGGTCCACCCCCCCAGCATGTCATCGGGCAGCTCAGGGTCTGACTCGGCCCCAGGCTCCCCCATCACCATCCAGCAGCACCCACGCCTCATCCTGCCGCAGGATGGCACCACCACTTTGTGAGTTAAAACAGTTTTATTCGTTCTCTTTTGTTTGAAATGTAGCTGATTACTTGGACACTTAAAGGATTAGTTCACTTTTTAAAAAAACTTTTGCTGATAATTTACTCACCCCCATGTCATCCAAGATGTCCATGTCTTTCTTTCTTCAGTCGAAAAGAAATTAAGGTTTTTGATGAAAACATTCCAGGATTTTTCTCCATATAATGGACTTCAATGGACCCCAAACGGTTCAAGGTCCAAATGACAGTTTCAGTGCAGCTTACCAGACGATAAACAATGAATAAGGGTCTTATCTAGCAAAACGATTGGTCATTTCAAAAATAAATAAAAAAGTTTGTTTTATAAGCACAAATGCTCACCTTGCTCTGTTCTGTGATGCGCGTTCATGACGTCACGTAATACGCAATTACGTTCAAAAGGTCACGCTTGACGTACGCGGAAGTACCGAGTCAGTGTTTACAAATATAAGGTAAGAGGACCATATACACATATTCAAATGTCTTTGTATCAGTTTATCGTTTAAATGCCCATTGGTGTGCGTATCCTGGGTGTTCTAATATCAAAAAGGCTAAAAGAAAATTTTCGTCAGGACAGAAGCGTGACCTTTTCAACGTAACTGCGTATTACGTGACGTCGCGAACGCGCATCACAGAACAGAGCAAGGCGAGCATTTGTGCTTATAAAACTTAAACTTTTTTATTTATTTTTTAAATGACCAATCGATTCGCTAGATAAGACCCTTATTCATGCAGTGGCAATGCAGGACACACTGATTTTAATCTTGATAATTATGAAACCCAAATTTGATTAAAAAACATTTGAATGGTAGTGTATATAAATGTAAAATACAGTTTCATGGACAGTGAAATAATCTTCTCAGTTCACCTGTCATTGGCAGGTGCAGCATAACGCACCTTTCTTTGTTGTTCCTTGTCTGCTTGCTTTATGGCTGCATTTTGTAATAGTTTTATGAGTGGTCAAGGGTTTTTTACGTGGATCATGCTGAAATATAAGTTTAGGAATAGAGACGCACCAGTGTTTCGGCCAACAATTGGTATCGGCCGATAAAAGCAATCATTTTGATCAGGGCCGATTATATCCTGTCAATTATAAGGGTGCAGTAAAACATGACAGACTGCAACTCATACAGTGTTTGAAGAAAATCTCTCGTGTTGACTGTTGAGTTAGTTAGGGCAAGTTAATGTGACAATAATCCATTAACAGCTAAAAGCAGACTCTATTTGACCCTATGAATCACCTGTATTTCAACTCAGGGTTGCCATATCTGCAGTTTTTCCCTATACTAAACATTGTGTAGCTCTGTGCTTTGTTACGTCTAAAAAGAAACAAAGCGTCATCTTTATCACGAAATTCAAACAATAAATGGCTTTTTGACGCTCTTAAATGTGAGGCGGCTGTGCCTCAGTAAATCTGTATCAGTGCCTCAGTAAATCCGTATCATGTCTCATGTAATCACTCAATCTGTTTCAACCGTGGAAATATTTCAATAAAACTTGCTTGTGAACAATTTCACTTAGGCTAGTGTTGCATTCACCTCAGGAAAGTCATTTGTTTGTTAGTTAGCTTTAAAAAAAAAAAACCTAGATAGGAGCTTATTTACTGTTAATTATATGTTTGAATAAATGGTAACACTTTATTTGAAGGGGTGTGCATAAGACTGACATGACACTGTCATAAACATGACATAACACCTGTCATGAACATGAAGGAGTCTTTATGAATGTTTATGACTGTTGTCACAGTGTAATAACCCTTAATGACATCTTTATAACTAGTACAATGTGTTCCACTTTACTTGAGGACAAGTAATATTCATGACACAGTTATAATGGTGTCATGACGGCCAAAGTTGTGACAGGTTGACAGATTATGATTTCTTGGTTAATGTCAAGTTGTCATAACAAAGACATTTTTGTCTTTGTTAATGTCAAGTTGTCATAACAAAGACATTTTAAACAATGTCAACTTTGCATTAAAAGTGTCATAATTTACCGAATGACACTTAATGACAACAGTCATAAACATTCATAAAGACTCCTTCATGTTCATGACAGGTGTTATGTCATGTTTATGACAGTGTCATGTCAGTCTTATGCACACCCCTTCAAATAAAGTGTTACCGAATAAATTTGCCACGGAGGCTAGTGCTTATGAAAACTACCTTACATGTGTAACTGAGTTGTATACAAACATTTCAGCTTTTATTTGAGTGTAAATATTAAATAAATAGCAGTTGAATATAATAGCTCTGTTGTTCATTTTAACCTCTAATATTATAGTGTAGCAAATCGAGAGGGTTATCTGTATTAGTTTGCAGCATTATTTGGGAGAGATTATTTTATCCATAATAAAAAACAAACTATCAGTATCGGCCGATATCATTCTGAATAATTGGTATCGTTTGAGAATTCAAATACAACTTGGGAAATTTTTTTTTTCTTGTTGGAATTTGTAGTTCTAGGAATATGTCTCCTGTGAACAGTATTGCAAAAATCAGATATGGGTCAGATCAGGCAAGTTCCAATTATTATAGTCATTACTGTATTTATGATTTCAGTGACTTAATTATGTACTTTCCTGCTAAGCTCACTCAGTTTCTGTTTTTCATTTTCATCAGTGTCATCAGTTTCTTATTACATCACACAAGTCCAACAGCTGAGTCATTAGACTCCTTTTGCTTTCTTTCTTTTTCCTTTTCTGCCTCAGCGATGACGAAGTGCCTCCGTTGTCTGCTATCTACCCTCTGAGTGGGTATGAAGACCCTTCGGTGGTGGCCAGCATTAATGGCATCCACAACCAACTCAGTGGAGGGGAAGAGAGAATGACCCTTAAAGATAAAGTAGGTGGCAGCTGATCATCTTACAGTATTGTTGCTGCCTACAGTGTACAATAAATATTTGTCAACTGGAAACATTTGACATTTGAGTTTGAACAGTGGTAATACACTCCTCTCTCGTCTTCTCAGTCTTCACGGGGGAGCAGCAGCAGTAGCAGTTCCTCTGAAGGTGATGAGGGGGAGAGGGAATGTGGTGGGGAACCTCCAGACCAGGAGTCGCCGTTCTCTGGAGGGAAAAATGACTGTCCGCCTCCATCATACCCTCATGCACAGGTAGAGCTTAGGAAAAGATGCTTTAAGGGACTATATATTTAAGGGTAACTAAACCCTAAAACAACTTTTTTTAGTTAATGATCTGTAAGACTGGGGTTTTATTAGTGCTGTTCATTGATTCGAGTATATGTTTTGACATTTGGGTATAAAGTGTTTTAATTCTACAGTATATGGTGTAAAAACATCCCGAGTGCTGCCCTCTTCGAGTTGAACAGTGGCTACTGCAGTTGATTGTTCCTATTTGAAGTTGTTTCCCCTCGTGACGTATGCAGGCTCTGCCAACGGCTCACTACCCACGCCCCTGGCACGAGCTCACCACACCCTTCGCTTGCATTGTCGGCATTGGGTGTTAAGACCGCAGTTTGAGCCAGCGGCTCGAATTGATAAGGCTCTGGCCCTGTGTCCACAGACAATTCACCCTCCTCCACTTCAGGTGAAAGGTGGGGGAGAAAAGTCCTTTACTTCAAATGACCGCTTTGTTTCAAAGCTTCTGGCATCACACTCCATCTTTGCGAGTCTGACAGCTGTCAATCAATCCGTCACTGCGGGTGTCGGGTGCACGCCCCCCGCTCAGCCCTGCCCTCAGTTCATTGCCTCTGTCTCCTTTGGGCTCTGCCCATTATTCCAGCATTTTTCAAATATTGCCAGTGGGTGGAGTTAGACTCTGATCAGGGGTTGAGTTACACATAAAAAATTTGCCCCATGGCATCAAGATTAAAAACTGTTTCAAATTTAATTTTATCAATGCAGCAATAGTGCAATGTCAGAGAGAGTCCATTGGTTTGAGGGGTTTGCGTTTGCAGGTATTGCAGTAAATTATCTCGGATAAAAATGACCACCTCTTTTTTTTTTTTTTTTTTAGATGGATCAGGTACAACATCCATGCGAGTGTCACGTGTGTAATCAGGGCAACGGGGATGGCAGCATTTCCAGCCTGAGCTCCACCTGTCTGCCTACCAGCAGGCTGCACACAGGGGGTCACCAGTTCTTCTCAGAGAAGACAGCAGCCCACCCTGCCCTCCACCTCTACCCCCACATACACGGCCATCTCCCCTTGCACAACCTCTCCCACCTGCCCAGACCACTGCTGCCCACCCTCTACTCCACCCCTCCGCTCACACACAGCAAGGTTAGACGCACGCATATGCACAGGAAATTCCCTGCTTGTAGGGACTCAGTGCCTGTGTTATTTTTCCAGCCACAAGGGGGGTGACTTGTATAAAATATCATAATCTTAAAAAGCTGCTGCACAGGTGCAACATTTCACTTCCTACTGGGCATGTCCCTTTCCACATCGCTGACTTTTGCTTATCAAGCAATAACGTAATGCCACTATAACATTTTCAGGATCCTAATCACTGAATTTCATGGTAAATCATTTTAAAAGGACATCCATTGAATTTTTTCATGTAATGATCCCAATTCTCTCCACATCATCTTCTCTAGACTCTCCCTCCCACCCCCACGTCCAGTCACACAGGCGGAAAGCAGCAAGTGTTCAACCCCACCCTACCGGAGCATGTCTACCAGAGCTGCTTCAGCACGGCGGGGGACTGGAACGGCTCTTTGCCATGCCCCTCGCTCAAACTAGAGAATCTCTGGGACACGCACATTATGAAGAACTGGAACCCTTCTGTGCTGCTCCAGGAACCATTACCTGGTCAGTTTCTCAATCCTTTTTAAAGATGTTCTGCACACTTCAATGTAGATAATAGTCAAACTAAAATGCATTAATCTGTACGATTAATTCAGGTTTTAAACCATTGAAAGGCTCCATTTAGATCTGGTATTATGTGTCTGGTGATCAGCTCATTCAGACTACATTCAGAGGGGGAACTCTAAAAGTCACCATGAAAATTAACTTCCCTTACCCAACTGTCAACATCTCTTTTTTTAATAATGTCCTCCCCTCCGTGAGGACTGGCCAATTATCCATCCCTTCCAGCAACCTTTGCCCAACATGAGTTTGTTGCATTTAGCAAACGACAATGATACAACAATCAAATCAATTCACAATGGACAAAGTCAAGCCCTGTCCTACATTTTTTTTTTTTGTTTAAGAAAATGTTTCACTCAGATATACATTACAATAAAAAGTTGAAATATAGCTGCGAGCAGCGATTGCGGGCCCAAGTCGTTTTTGACTTTTTGAAGCCATGAACTATAAACTACAAACATTTTAAGTTTTTTGGTGGAGATGTTTTTGACCTAAGTAATATTAGCGATCAGACACGTGTAATCGCCCAACCATCATTACCAAAATGTTGTCCACATAGGAGGTGTGTTTTATCTTCTTTAAGCGTTTGCTTTTAAATGGCATGCGCTCTCTTGACCATAATTGATGGGTTTCCCCGAGACCGCAAGACTGGTGGTGAGAAACTTTTGGAAAGAGATCAACATTTGTGAATGAGTCAAAATGCAATTTCTAGCACCACACCTCAGACAAGCTGTCTGTGTCCAAAAGAGGGTGACATCACTGTAGTAACAACTAATTATTCACTTTTGCTCCTTACACATTAGTATTTTATATACATTTAAATGGTCACTACATGACCAAAAAGGATGTGCCAAGTGGATTTTATTGTCTTCAGTATCTCTATGATCTCACTGAAATTCTTCTCCCGGTCAAAGGTGACATGCTGGGTCCTCCTCTTCCCGACGTGCCCCTTCTCTCCTCCACTTTGGACCCCACTGTCAACCCCCATCCTTCCCCAGATGGCAAAGAGAGGAAGAACGGCGCCAAGAAAAAGTGTCTCTTCAACTACCAAGATGCCTTTATGGAGGCCAGTGAAGTGGTGATGGCCACTTCCTCTGCCACCTCCTCTGTCTCCAGTGCCGCCACCACTGTCCAGTCGAGTAATAATCACTTTCACGTTTCTAAATGACCCATTATGAGTCTTAAGATTTAATCTTTGCTTTCATTTGCTGAATTTCCTTCTTTTTTTTCTTTTTTTTTAGATGAAGTTTTCCATAATTTAGGTAAAGAGGACCATAGACATCCCACTCCTGTTGCTCCTAGGAATAGCCCCACCAGTCTCTCGTCTCTCCCCCCTCTCAGCGGACCCTCACACCCTAATTCCCCCAACACACACCTACCAAGTATAGGCACCCAGTCCTTTCCAAAGACTGTTAATCCGACTCCAGTCTTCATGGATGTCCATCCGAGTCTGTGCTTGTCACCTGGTGATCAGCCAGCCACCTCAGTTGAAGGTTTAATCAGTGGTCCAAATAGCGTGTGCAGGTCAGTTCATCATCTATACTATTTATATGCCTTCTGTGTGATGTTCCTGCTGTCACGTCATCCAAAAAATAGACAGGCTGTTGTTATTTCTATTATATTCTTTTAATATTTAATAAAGAAACTGGAATATGAGCTGGAATTGAGTTCATAAACTCACATTTGGAATGTTTTTGTCAGTGATCCAGACTGTGAGGGTCATCGCTGTGAGGGGAACGGAGGCTACGAGCACCAGCCATATGAAGGAGAGGAGAGCCAAGATGATGACAGCAGCTCGGAGCACAGTTCATCCACTTCCACCTCAACCAATCAGAAGGAAGGAAAGTACTGTGACTGCTGCTACTGTGAATTCTTCGGTCACGGAGGGGTATGGAAACACTCTCCCTTGGCTTTCACCAAATATAGCAGTATTAATAATAAATTACATAATTACATTATTTATAATAAACAATAGTATGTTGATTTTCAGCTTCTTTTATCTATAGTATCTGTTGATATTGGATATTTAAAAGTTTTGCTCACTTCCCTGCTTTTACGTTCAAATTATCTTTGCCATCATCTAACACTCACTTAAATCGATATTTTAAAAACACCTATAATTTAATATTAAATGTAATCTTTAGCAAATTTCAAAATTCAAATCCAATTTTCATATAGCAGATTATAATGTTGTAATGCCTACATTCATCTGTAGCATTTAAAACAGTTGATTTTAGTTTTTAGTGTTTTATTTATTCATTTAATAATAGTGTCACGGCTGGTGGCTGTATGAAGCGCACAATGAAGGGAATTCAAGAACAATAAATGAAGAAATCCTCAATAGAAAAATGTCTGAATACAGAAAACATGACCACATTAATACTAACGTTGACAATACTAGACAATGAAACAGAATTGTGGAATTAGGGACTATGGTAACTAATTAACAAACAGGGAAACTAATTAGGAACTCAAGAAAACAGGAACAGAGTGAAAACTAAACTAAAACAGAACATACATGTGACTATGCCTTGGACTACGTCCTCACGCCGACAACTGAGGAGGCAGGGAGGGGGCTCTGGAGAAGGATGTGGAACAGGTGAAGGGCAGAAGACAAGTGCAGGTGACGGTGGGACGAGCCAGGGGAAGGAATAGCCAGGTGGGGACCCAGAGCGCAGCCAGGACCCATTCCGGAGTCGATGGAGGGAGGAGCCATGGTGGAGGCTTGGCTGTTGACACCAGAGGGATGACTGATGGAGATGAGGCAGATGGAAGTGGAGCCCTAGGCGCAGACTGAGAGCAGATGGGACCGGGCGACACCGAAGTGTCCGAAGTGGTGCCAGAGAACTGAGGTGGAGCCGGTGGGCTCGAGGGTCGAGGTGGAGCCGGAGGGAAGTCAGAGCCAGACAGAGCTGAAGGGGTTGAGAGACGGAGCGCAGCGGACAGCTCGGAAGTCCGTGGCTCAGACAGAGCTAAACTTAAAATCTAAACTCTTTTGGGCGGTTCCCGGACACGGTTTAATTTAAGCCAAGAGTTGGCCTTGATCTAGAGTGGGTAATCATGTTTTAAAAAATGGTTTTCTGAAACACAGATTTAGTACAGATTACTAACACCTGGACTTGAAGTCCTGAATTAAAACAAGATTAATTTAAAACCAGCTGTACTAATCTGCATTAGCATGACAGAGGTTGCCTATAAAACATGGAACGAACCAAGAAAAGCTTAAAATTGCATGGAATTTAGAAGCAAATCCAAGGAAACCAATGACAGTACAAAAAAGACTGCAATCAATAAAGCTTTACTGAACAAGATAAAACTCTTAAAGGTGCATTGCGCAACTTTTCATGTTAAAAATACCTGTTTTTCTATCCTATACATGCATAAAGAACTGCCTGATGGGCTGAATGAGCCCTTCTCTGCTCACTGAGATCGCCTCTATAATCCTGTACAGTAAAATATATAAGAGGGATTCGGGCTCGAATTTGAGACTGGGCGTGACGTCATGCGCGTTCACGCTCACCAGGCTATGTCTCGCAGGTTTGTGTATAAGCCGCCATTCTCCGCATCAGCGAAGACAACTCGTGCGTCAAAGGTAGAAGATGGATTCAAAGAGACCGGCTTGTAGTCCATTCCAAACCCTAACACAAACTCCACGTAAAGTAAAGAAAAGAAACATTTTGTCTAGTGCCACCAAAGGGCTAAATTGGAGTCAGACAGGCGTTGGAGTAAGACGAGAGTCAACCTCGGGAAGGCATTCAACAAATGGAGAGATCTCCGGTCTGCTCTTGGTCTCAAACGGGATTCTATTTACTAAATAAAGTATTGACACATTTCACATTAATGTTTGTCAGTGTGTATTGTCCCTGTCAAAATATCTACTAAATAAATCAGCGCTACATGTAGTTTAGGGATTAGCAAAACAGTTCAAGATTCTTGAGTGGGATATAACATGCTGAAAAATATTACCGATAATTAGACACAAATTTTGAGTAAATTCTAACAGAAAAAGGATGTATTGTTATTGGAATATTCTACTTAGCAGATCAATAAAACAGGCTGAACCCCGCAAGTCTTCGGCGGATTAGCCTGTTTGGCTTTTAGGAAAACGTCATGGTGACATTTGATTGTTTATTACATTTGAGTGAACGTTGTTGACCAACCATGTACGGTATGATTATTATTTTGAGCTATTGCGAAGTAATCAATTATATTGTTCATGAACGTGTTTTCATAACAATACAATCATTATGTGGATATAGTAAACACATAAACAAAGTTTTCTACTACCCCCGTTTTCCCCTCACACATAAGAGTAATTTACTCAAATGTCTTTCCTTCCATATATTTGAAATGACTTGCAGATTTATAACTTTATTACCTCTGAAGACATTTTGGCTGTACACCAAAGATCAGTGCGGCAGATGCTCCTTTAGTTATGAACAGCTCGTGCTCGTGCATGCGTGCGTGTGCGTGTGGTCTATGAGCGTGCACAACTCTGGTTGCAGTTTCGCTTGTCGCCAGAGGGGGCGTAGTTCTGCAAAAACTCAGAGACTTGCGTTTTGCACCTTTAAAGCAAATTGCAAAGAAAAACTGCACACATCAGCTGTGGAATATACGAACTAAACTTAAGGGACACGCTGAAGGGAAAAATTTAAATGCCATTTTAGTCCAGGACTAGACTTAATCTCTGTCTGGGAAAAAGCCTTATGATGTTTTCAGATAAAGTCTGCACTCTCAAACTCGCCCTCAATTACTTCTCTTCAATGTTCGATGATTGAAATAGTTTCTCAATATAAATATCTAGGATTTTTAATTGATGATTCCCTCTCTTTGGGCCTTATGTTCACCACCTTGTGAAAAAAAAAAAAAGTTGAAATGGGATTTTTCTTTAGAGTTAAGTCCTATCTTTCTTTTGAAGCAAGGAAGAGATTGGTAGCTGCTGCTTTTTTGTCAGTAATGTATTATTGTGATATTTATATGTAGGCGCCCTAAGCATTGTTTACAGTTGTTGGATTCTGTTTATCATGGAGCATTAAGGATTATTACTAATTCAAAAGCCTGTACCTATTGTTTACTATACTCGGGATAACTCCCTTAATTAACCAATGTACATTAGAGACAGGGCAAGCAGAATGGGTAGATAAATAACAAATTATTTGAAATCAATTCTGTGGTTGGGAAAAGATGTCTACCCTTTTAAATCAAGACACGACCAAGTTGTATTTACAAAGCCCCTTTCACACAGTGCGTTGATCCTAGAAAATTGCCGTAAAATTGCTAGAGTGCCTTCTGTGTGAACACGTCCCGAGATTGATGCCGGGATCAGTCCGGTGACGCGCCCTGTTTGAACAAAAGCCAGGACTAATGCCGTAAGGGTTGTGTCGTAGTGATGATGCACGTAGCGTCGCAGTGATGATGCAACTCTGTTGCTCTTAGAAGAAAGTTTGTGTTCGTCATCAACAAAGAAAGAACAAAAGAAAAAAATAAATCTGCAAACTGGAATGAAGCAGAGACCAGGGAGCTCCTTACTATCCGCGCTGAAGCTGAGATCATTCTACGCGTACGTTACACGTCACATCCTGACGTCACGTTTCTTTACAGGATGTGTGTGAACGCACTCACAGATTCTGTCAAATCCCGGGACACATTATCCGTGTATCTTCCGCAATCTCTGTGTGAAAGGAGCTCAAGGTGCCTGAATGGCCATATTAGACTGACTCCTGGGCATTTATTGAAGGGTGAAGAAGCACCAAAATGTCGTTTGGACTGCCCATTCTTGAAGGTTATGAGACCGCACTTTTATCAGGACAAACTTCAACTATTTATGGATCCAGATGTTTTTTGTTTTTTTTTTGACATATTTTTAGCACAAGTACATTTTAAAGAATCTTTTATAGAATTGTACTAACATTTATGTTGTTAAATGTTTATGTATCTGCCATGTAATTGCCGGTGATGCTGATATACCAAATACTACTACTATTGTACTATTGGGTTGGAAGGCCTGTGTTGTCATCCCATAGACTCGAGCGCTGGTACATATTTATATATACAATTATTTTGGGTTTCCTTCCCTCTTACTTAAAGCTGTATATCATTCAAAAATGTTTATCTTTTAAACATCTTTTTAAATGTATCTTGTAACAACCAGTTAAAAGATAAATTATGCTTAAAAGTGTTGGTATCACTAATTTAAGGGTATTTTACAGGATTTGATTTGATTTTGAGTGATTTGTGTACATTCTTTGTATATGTAAATTAATGCATTATGTTTTTATGTTTAAATAACTGCTGCCTGTCTTGGCCAGGTCCCTTTTGTAAAAGAAATTTGAAATCTCAAAGAATAGGTTGTGCTTTCTGGTTAAATAAAGGTTTCATAAAAATATAGAAACAAATAAAAGAGCAACATCTGACCAAGGCAGTGCCAGTGGGATGAGGGAGCCCGGTAGAGCCGTAAGGATGGTGGTCAGAGACAGAGGATACTTGGAGCTGGGCAGAACCAGCGTGGACATGACATCACAATAAGGGAAATATCCTCTTCCAAATCAAAATAGCCGCCAGAGATCAGCAGCAGCTCACCATTAGCAGTGGGAGTCTGGGCGGAGTCTACATCCATTCCCTCGTACTTCTAGCGGTCCCACGACGGCACATGATCTAGCCAGCTAATGCACTTAATCAGTCAACAGTGGGGATTGGGCTCTGGGGCGATGGTTGGCTCAGTCCTTTTCTCTGGCGCTGGCTCATGCATCACGGCAGGCTCCATCCAGAACGGTGGGTTCTGGCATCATGTCCGTGCCACGGGGTGATGGCTGGCTGGGCTCCGGGTCCAGAGTGGAGCTAGTGATGTCTTCTGATGGTGAACGCTGATCTGTTGTTCACTAGCACCCACTCCACAAACAAGGTGAAAGTCCCCCAAGACTGACATCGGGCTGGTGTGCTTTTGTGCTTTCGTTCAAGCTGGTGTAAAAGACGGTCGTCTGAAGAATGCTCAGGAAAGTTTGTGACACACCAGTTCTAAAAATCCTCAGGTGTGAGGTCCTCGAGAGATTGCTGGTCCTGCTCCAATGAAGCGCACGATGGAGGGAATTCCAGAACAATAAATCAATAAATCCACAAAAAAATAAAATCAATAAAACTCAGGAGATCGTTGGAGATTCAGGAAACAACCACATTAATACTGACGTCGACAATACCAGACAAAGAACTAAGGAAAACCCAGCACTTAAACATATGCTGAGTAATCAGCGTGAAACAGAACAGGTTTGTGGAATTATGGACTATGGAAACTAATTAATAAACATGGAAACAAACTAGGAACAGAGTGGAAACTAAACTAAAACAACATACATGTGACAAATAGTGATTTTCCGGCATTTAAGAGAATAGGAAAGAATATTAATGTGCCATTTATCGGTTTTCGATCATAACATAATCGACTGGAAAGTGGCTTATCGGTATTTGCAAGAATTGGAACATGATGGAAAGTACAATTTCCTGTTACTTTAACATTTTCATAAAGCAGTCCCTCACAGATTGTCTTGAAAATATACATCTAACACGGTATAGTAAAATCTCTACAAGTTGACACTTTTCCACTCGTACACACTGTATACATCAGAACGGCCAGCTCTATTTCAGTTATAGTCAGTCACTTTGAGGTGTTATCTGAGCTTTTTAATCAGTGTGTGGTGTTCACAATGTCTGATGGATCAGTACATGCTCTAACATTTTCTGCACCAAATCAGTTGTGAATACTCCAGTGCTTTTGTCAATCAGCCCTTGTTAATGGAACATTTGTGGAAGCAGTTCATGTTAAGCGTTTACCATAGAAAGTGTCATGAATAAATAAACTAACTACTCATGTTGTTTGTGGTTTGTAGCCTCCTGCCGCACCCACCAGTAGGAACTATGCAGAGATGCGGGAGAAGTTGAGACTCAGGCTGACTAAGCGGAAGGAGGAACAGCCTAAAAAGGAAGAATTGCTGCTGGAGCGGGATGGGGTGGAAGACCATCGCAAGGTAGAGGATCTGCTACAGTTCATCAACAGCGCAGACAACAAACCTGTCACCAGCTCCAAAGCAGCCAAACGTGCCCGACACAAACAGAAGAAGGTAAACTCGTCATGCTTTTTTGTCTGCATCTGCTAATTTATGCAAAACTACTGTTCTGATATCGTAATGAAGAATAAAAGGATGCTTGTACATGGGTGCTCTGATTGATCAGGTGCCTATGGTTATCGGCCGACAATTGCTTTATAGTTTGATCGGTGGTCTCTATAAAGGCTGTTCAGAAAAGCGGATCAGATGATGCAAAACTCGCCAGACAATTTTTCTATGCACAGCTAAAATTCCTTCACTGCATTAACTGTCTGACAGTTCTATCAAGCATCTGAAAAAAGGACAATAAATTTGCAACGTCTTTGTGTAGAACGGAGACATTGCAACCACAGCAACTCCACAGCAATGACCGTAAGAAACTAGAGGTGTGCGATTTTATTATTCAAAAAAAAACAATTTTAGTGAATTTCTCTCCTTCACAGCGGTACGCTTTCTTTTCGTTTCTAAAAGCCCAAACTTAACATCCAAATCAGCTAGATAAGTGATTTATGGTAAATACAGTCTACTGTTGCTAATCTTCATGACATGCTCTAATTAAAAGAGCAATTAAAGTGATAGTTCACCCAAAAAAATTTACTCACCCTGAAGTCATCCTAGGTGTATATGACATTCTTCTTTCAGACGAATTCAATCGGTGTCATATAAAAAAAAAATGTCCTGGCTCTTCCAAGCCTTATAATGTGAGTACATGGGTATATTTTTTTGGAAGTCTATCAGACCCTATCCATCCATGATAAAAGTCCTCGAAATGGCTCTGGGGGGGTTAATAAAGGCCTTCTGAAGCGAAGTTATGTGTTTGTGTAAGAAAAATATCCATATTTAAAACTTTGACTAAAATATCTAGCTTCCGGCAGACGGCCGTACGCAAGTCGACCTACGCCAAAAGAGTAACACTTTAAAGTGTTTAAAGCTGTGAAATATATATTGTTCCCAGACCCCAAACAACATTATGTGCATGTGCTCCGAGACGGAGTGGAACACGACCCTAAATGGTTAAAATCACAAAGATGGCATGTCAAAATGCCCGGCTTGGTGAGTAGTCGGTTATGTGTTAAGAAGTGAACATAAACAGTTGGGAAATGAGTCGCATGTCCAACAGTATATTTAATCCATTCAATCGGTCTTAAAGTGACAGCAGCCTAATATTCCTGCTTCTGTCTGTGTCCTTAATGTTAATTACACTCACTGCTCTTTAGTAGATTTAGTGGGATTAATGTAAATGCATAGTTTACACTATAAATTAAAGTGTTGTTTTACATATGATTTCTTTCTGTTGATAAAGACAGTTCTGCTTTTTATTTTTATTTATTTCACAGGAATACTGTTTTAAAGCTTTTCCCAATTACTTTTAAGAGAAGGAATAGAATATGTTGCACATGTTGCTTGCCAATAAATAAGAGTTGTCAATTCATGATACTTATCTCTTTTTTTTATATATATATATACTTAAAATACATTAAGAATACTATCATTTAATTTGGTGATCGCATCGGCCAATACTTGTTTTCCGTTATCAGTGATCGGCCCAAAAATACAATATAATATAATATATCTATGTGGGATCGTGTGTATGTATCTTATGGGGGTTGTCATTAGATTAACTGTCTAGGGGTTTGTTTGGGTGCAGCTGGAGGAGAAATCCCGTCTTGAGGCAGAGGCTCGGGAACTGGAGATGCAGCAGCAGCTTTTAAAGGAACAGAGAAGGCAGCAGCAGGAGGAGGAGGAGGCACTGAAGCAGGAGTTGCTCCGTCTGCAGGAAATGCAGCACTTACGGGCATCTAAGAAGAAAAAGAAAGACAATAAAGCCAAGGAGGTGACCAAGTCTGAAATTCCTTCTCTCGTTCCAACAACCAACAACCCTCAGCCTCTTCAGCAAACAGCACAGAGCGTTTTAGAAAAGAACATGCAGAACGGCAAAACACAGCTACTACACAGTCTCATCCGACTCGGTCCTAAGGAGCCTCGTCTAGAACCTGAATCACCTACCAATGGGAAGAACGGCCCATCGCAACAGCCAAGCCCAAAGACTTGCAAAGAGAGACCCTTAGACTTTCCTGCCCTCCAGAATGGCACCATCTCCCACCCAGAGTCCTCCCATACCAAGGTCAAACCCAAACAGCAAACAATTGGCTCCAAAACCAACGGTGAAGCCACAAAGAGGCCAGCTGAAACCTCCAAAGCTCCAGATCCTCCCAAAGCTGGGAATGCGGCCAGCCCTCAAACTGACGCCAAAGCCAAGCAGAGAGCTTCAGAGGAGTCAGTGACCGAGATCAAGAGGGAAGAGAGGACTAATGGGAAAAAGCCACAGAATGGAGGGAAAGACGAGAGGAACTCTCCGATTATCGAATCTTCAGCTTTAGACCCTCAGCAGAATGGCAAAGTCCCAAACAATGAGTCCCCTCAGCCCAAAAGCAAACCCAAGAAGAACAAGAAGAAAAAAGCAGACAAGATGAATAACTCAATAGGTAAGAGTAAACTGCCAAATTGTCTGAAGATAAACGATAAAACGAGTGTTTTGCAATTTGTTCACTTTTGAAGAAGTCAGAATTCTCTTATTGTCCAACAGATGATGTGTTTCTGCCCAAAGACATTGATTTGGACAGCGTAGACATGGACGAGACCGAACGTGAGGTGGAATATTTTAAAAGGTACTGTTTGATAGTATTCAGTAATATTTACGATATTCACATTAGCGAAATTCCGCATGCAAAAACGGGTCCATTGTTTATAGCATGTATAAAGGTCTGCTTATACAGTAGACTCTTTCAAACCTGGCAGCTTTCTGTTGGTCAGTGCAGCAAATTTGTGTGACCAACTTGAGCGTGCAAAATCTGCATGGGGAACTTTTTCATCCTCACACTCAGGATTCCTATTGGAATTACTGTATTTTGCCATTTGGAATTTCACTAAGCAATGTTAAATGTGACTTCACCTTTTCTCAGGCATTCATGACCTTTTGTTCCCCAATGATTTTATTCTTCACCCTTTCCGCAGGTTCTGCTTGGACTCTGCACGACAGACGAGGCAGAGGTTGTCCATCAACTGGTCCAATTTTAGCTTGAAGAAGGCCACGTTTGCTGCCCACTAATGGGTCTTCCAGAGACAATGGCAGGAATCGATAAGCGTTCCTCTGGTTTCTTCTCTCTCTCCCACATTTCTACAGACTGACTGCTGACCCCAGTGCTGCTATGCTTCAACCGCTCCTCTGGTCTACATTATCCATGCCGCCTTGCCTTTTCCTTGTTGATCTGGGTTCTGCAAAGAACCCAAAACGGGCTTCTATTCCTGCAGTACTTCTGGAGAGAAAAAAAGTCGAAAAACAACTCCAAAATGCTACTCTATAAGTTTATCCCTATTATTTTGGTTTCCCTTTTCTTCTTTTAAAAAGCGTGTGCGCTTTTTGTCAGTGAGTGGGCCGTTTCCCTTAGGTCTGTGTGTCATGTTCTGGGTTTTCTCTGGCTTTATGTACATTTGGATGAAGGCACTGCAAATGACATGCTTAAAGAAAAAAAGATGAATATGATAAAAAAAAATCCTTTTATTCAAATCAACTGTGGCTTTGCTCACCTTTGCACCTAGCACT
The DNA here is from genome assembly GCA_031834385.1 of Semotilus atromaculatus. Taxonomy (NCBI): domain Eukaryota; kingdom Metazoa; phylum Chordata; class Actinopteri; order Cypriniformes; family Leuciscidae; genus Semotilus; species Semotilus atromaculatus. The sequence continues at coordinate 11,883,050 of JAULUF010000038.1, read as the reverse complement.
GCACTTCCTCACACATCATCGTCAAGAGAATCGGACTGGTCAGCTTCACGTCATTGTCCCCTATCTCTCCCTTTATCAGGAGAACGGCTAATACTTGACAATGTTCACGTCAGTTCCATTTAAAATTGTTCAGAGTAACAACTGTGTTCAAGTTACCATTTTATTTTTTTTTTTCATTTTTTTTTTTCAACTTGTACCAAGCTTGTATCAGAATACTTTCAGAATTGAATCGAAAAGAACAATACTCACACTATCAATCTGTTATAGAGTGTATATTGTATTAACACTGAAGCCGGACTGGCTACTTTTTAACATATTGTTAAGTAATATTAAAATCTTGTCTTTCTTTTTGAAAGATGGAATACAGTAGAGTGGCAGGACATTTCTGTGTCAGTTGTCTTTTTTTTTTTCCATCTGCATCTTATAACACTTACCAAATTCCTAACCTTATCCAATCAAGGGGAAATACAGAGCCAACTGCAGATCAACATAACAGGAGCAACCTTACACCCTAATTTGCATGACCTGGCACCTTGCAACGGGTCCGTCCCAATCTTTCTGGTAAGAACGGATGCGTGTGAAACACCACAGTTGTTTCACTCAGTGTTTACGGTTTTACACTGGCTGTATCTGGATACTTAAAGGGTTAGTTCACCCCAAAATTCTGTCATTAATTACTCACCCTCATTACGTTCCACATCCGTAAGACCTTCGTTAATCTCCGGAATACAAGATATTTTTAATGAAATCTGAGATTTCTGTTCCTCCATAGATATCCAACACAACTTACACATTCAAGCCCCAGAAAGGTAGTCACAGTAATCCATGCGACTCCAGTGGTTCTACCCCAATTTTACGAAGCAACGCGAGCGCTTTGTTTGCGAAAAAAAACAACAACATTTCGTTTGATTTATTTACTACCTTTTCTGGGCCTTGAAAGTGGTAGTTGTGTTGGATCTGGATTGGAAAAATACCTTCATTTGTGTTCTGAAGATAAACAAAAGTCTTATGGGTTTGGCACGACATTAGGGTGAGTAATTAATGGCAGAATTGTTTTATTTTTGGGTGAACTAACACTTTTAGCAATAATAACACTGATAATAGTTATCCAAACATTTGGGATAATTTGCTCATTTTGATGTGAAGTCATTATAAATAGTTTAAGGTTTATTTTGCTTTGTTTTCTTTCCTCTTTCCTTATTACCAGGGTGTGGCAGGTACAATCCTGGTTCAGGCTGGTGGTTTCACTAATCAGTAAAACCATCTTTTCCAGTGCAATCAACGTCATTGGATGGGGCTTATGCAGTATTATTGTTTCTGCTGAGAGGTAAGTGCATGTTGAAGGTGAAAATAACCTTAAAAGTATTTCAGATTTCATCATTTAACACCATTTTTTCAACTAAGCATGCCCTACTGAATACATATTGAGATAAAGGTGATGTTTATGCTGGCGGCTGTTTTTGATAAGAAACATTAGTGGGGAAAAATCCCTGCCATTCCATGAAGGGTGTGTTAAAGTCAACATGAAATTAAAATAGATTTTCTAAATGTTCCTTGTGTTATTGTGCATGATTCTCCATTTCAAGTTATTTCAAGGGAAAAATGTTTTTCCTTTTTCTTTTTCTTTTAATTATACTTCGATCACTAACTTTGCCCTCCAAAGGTGAATCATTTTGTTTGATAAGTTGAACTCGAAGTACTGATCAATTTGAAGTTTTTCTGACAACTCTTCCTAGTTTGTGAATTTGGGTGCACTATGGTTCATTTGAGCTAAACTTTGCCTGATACATTCTTGTGACTCCATTCGTGAAATGCTGAAATAAACTATTTTTAATATAAAAAATGTAAATGTTAAAAACTATTTTGTTGATAGTGATCAGGAGTTCGATTTAACTTGGTGTATTTGCATGATTTTGGCTTTCACTTCAAAAGATGATTACCTCACTCTTCAAGAAATGTATTGGACTCACATTTTAAAATGGGAGGGAGGGCATATTTTTAAGCTTCGAAACCACTTGACAGACTATTTCTAAACTTACAACTCCCACAGAAAGGGAACTTTTGTCACTATCCGTCATCATCAAACTTTGTTTTATGTAGGGCTTTTTTTTTTCTTTACTTCCTGCCAAAAAAAACTTTTTCGCTGTGGTAAACGCCTACCTCCTTTTAACATGTAACAAAGAAACAGATATAACAGGTTAGAGAGACTGTTGCTTGTCTTCTTCTGGAAGAGATGATCTCATTTTAGTAATTGATAATATGTTTAAACATATTTACACCATCCACTATTCTCAATGGCAAGTATTTAAAATACTTTATACTTTAAAAACTTTATACTTGCCATTTAGAATGGCATGATGCTGTAAATATATTATCAATTAGTAAAATGAGATTAGCATAACCGATGGCCATTGCATATGCAGACTGATATCTAAAAGTTTATTTTTTCTTTTCTCATTCTCAAATAAAAAGAACTAGCTAGGTGGCTACAATTAGCCACTTGCTAGCTACAATTTATTTATTCTCTTAAATAAATATATTTATTTATATAATCAAATTTAAAAAATCCAACACGTGTTTGGCTGGGAAACCGGAGAATGAACAATGGGAGATTTTGTGAATCTCCTGGAAGTGCTCTGTAAGTCTGCCCACTATTAGTCCCCCATGATGCAATGCTGGAGTTACCTCATTTATGTAAAATCTTTTTAGTAAGACATTTCTGGTTGAGGCCAGATTCATTTTGTACTTTCAACATGAAGTTTACTTGTTTCGACTGAATGACGAGAACAAGATGACTGCATGCATATCAATACACACATCTTTTCTCTATCAAACACACACACACAAATAAAAATAAATAATGATTGTATAGACATTTGGGAATTAAATTTAAGTTGAGCGTTAGATAAATGTAACAGGATCCAAGTATGTTTCCTTTCCATATTCATCTGAATATAACAACTGTCCTTTATTATCCTGTCCTGACAGGACTAAGTGCAGAGCCTAGATGTCTAGAATCAGTCTTCCAAAGAGGGACTTGGACAAGAAAAGGGTCAGAAAGAGAGCGAGAGCTGGGTTTATTAAAGAGGAATCAAAGATCGGAGATGAGATTGTGTAGTTTGTAATCACTCACGAAGATCTTTTCATTGAGGATGGACCAGAGCTGAGGAGAAACAGAGAGCTTAAGAGGGAAAACCCCCATCGTTCCACATACTGGAATTGACAATAGAGTTCTGATCGCTCTTATCTAAAAAAACAACACAACAGGTCGTGATAACTCTTAAGACAGTCAGAAACAAAAAAACAGTGTAAAATAAAGTGCTGTTCTTTTTTCAATTATCTAGCCAGTGCTCGGGAATTCCCTGCGTTGAAGATTAAAGGCCATGTTTATCTGTTTTGGCATGGCATTTGGCAAAGTTTTTCCAGCTGGAACAGCATGGCAGGTAAAGTTAAGGATAATAACGGCTCGACAAGCTACACCATAATAGGCTACTTGTTTTTTTTTTGTTTTTTTTCTCTCTCTTCTCCATTGTTAAAGTGCAGGATTCTTTTGAAGTGCTGACCTGGTGTATCTCAATTCTGGAGATATTGTGTAAGTCTTTACTGTAAAAGTCATGTGATCATTTGACCTAATTATTTCCACTTTCTGAAGGAGGATTGTGGTGTGTGTGCTTTTCTGCAATAGATGTACAGACCTCACATTTATTGTGTGTGTGTGTGTGTGGAGGTGGGGAATCCCTTCCAGCCTACCTTTCACTTCTCCAAGGAAAAAAGGTTTCGTATAAGAACAAAACATCCCACACATCCATCACTTCAGCTTTTCACTAATCTCTAGTAACGTTCTTCAGAGCAACACAATTTTCTCAATGACTTTGCAACTAAAATGACTCTGTTCTATGCAGAACTGCTGCGGCCACAAGCATCTTCCGAAGTGTGTACTTGTGCTTGGGCAACGTCATTTCAAGAGTGGTGACTTGACTGAAGTAGAGAGCATGAAACTCCTGCTGGAGTTTTCCCTCCTACCCCCGTGGCAGCTAGCTAGGGCCGTGTGTCTGACCTCATCAGGGGTTTATTGACTCAGGGGACCATGATGTTCCTTTTCATGTCTGAAGTGATCTTGAATAAGCTGAATATGGGCCTGAAATTATGACCGGTTTCCCAGATATAGCACACACACAAATGCCTACGGAGGCAAACTACTTTTTGTTTTGACAATTCACTCATCACTCAAATGCTCATCAGAAACTGTTTGGTTAATTCTGTCACTTTAGTAATAATTATATTTGTATAATATGTATAAGTGTCACTCTGCTACTTGTGGTTCCAACTTGTCGACCACCTAACATTTTTACTTTCCAAAAAAAGTTTCGATTTGACCTCACTATGCTAAACAATAAACAATTATATCTTTTAGAATACCATTTATTGCAACCTGTTGTTAGGGTTAGTAATACCAGTTCATTTCGATTGCGATTTAATGTATAATGAAAAATTGATTTGCAGTTCAGTGAAAGAGTCGGTTATAAACTCTAGTGATTTACTGATGGAGTGAGTCTGATTTAAAACCATTTCAACAAAACCGCTTGGTAAAAAGATTGAGTCGCTTGTACCCTAGCATGCTCGTAAAAAAACAAAGCATTCTTTGGGTTTATGAGTCAATTGTTCGCGATTCGGTCATCACTGCTGGTGCTGTGCTGCTTATTGCATGCAGGACAGGCTTGCAGACTGTTACCATGTTATAAATTACTGCAGTGATTTGGAATTTTTTGTTGGCCAACCTGTAAATTAGAATCACCCTGGTTCCCTACTAGACAAAAACCCAATATAATTTTTCCATTGGCTTTTGGATTATTGCAGAAAACCCCAATAAAAGCTTATGATTGCTCTCAAAGCTACGGCAGCAGCGGTTCAGCTACAATACTAGGTAGGTAGTAGGTACAAAATGTTTATCAGACAATAGTAATTTGATTCAGTGAATATGTAAATTTGATGAGATAATAGTTACAGACCTTGTTTGGTCCCATAGCCTCCTCCCCTTTAAATAGCCAGTCCCACTATATCCCTCTACCCGACAGTCACCTACTTCTCTTCTGCTATTCACTTCCAGGCCTCAGGACAGCTGAGAATTTGCTGCAGTTATAGCCTCTCCATTCAGTTGTGCTTGGGAAGGGGCTTTCCACCACTTGTGCACATCACACACTTCAAAATCCCGTGGGACTGGAGTTTAATGCTTTGACACACTATGCCTCATGATCATACTAGCATTATCACGTCTTCCTAATAATTACCATTGACTGTACAAATACACTCACAAACACAAACAAGGCTACAAATGGTTTAGAAAATGATCTTTAAGCAAATATTTTATTAAAAAAATAAATCATCTTATAGTTATCACATTTCTGTTTTATTTTGCCATCTGTGTCATAATGTCTTATTGTCAATTGATTTTTTGTTGGTATTGCCTTTAAACCCTGTAAAAGTGTGCTGAAATAGGCCGCCATTTTGTCAGACGCAACAACTGAGACGTCACGCATCAATTTACCAGGATGTAGGGAACTTCCTCTCTTACTTAAAACTAGAATGTTTTTAACTGCAGAGGGGGATCAAATGGCAAGTACCTCACAGTCAAAAGGTGCCTTGAAGTCTGATTGAGTAATGACATGTTATACGTCGGAACCATATAACATTTAATCGGAAACTGAAGTTTGATATATACGGTATATGAATCAAATATTTAAATATCAAAAGATTGTTAATAGTGTGTACTGTGCTATTCTGTATTTCTTGGTACAAATAATGATCTGATAATTATTTAATGTGATGCATTTAACCTTAAGGCAAGTAATAACAATATACCTACAAATTAAATATATAAACATTACAATGTACTTTACAAATAGCACCATGACAAAAGTATGAATTATATCCAATAGTCTAATAACAAAGAAGCTTATGAATTAAATATAAAATAATTTGTACTTTTATCATCTGTATTTGGAAAATTATAATATTATAGCAAAAAGTGCAAACCAGCTGAAAAAGAGAATACATATCAGTGAGGTATATGATACCCATTTTATGATCCACAATACAGCATTAAGCAAAATTTGACTGAAACTCGTACCATGCTTAAAACCATGACACCAAACAAATGGCTAAACCCAGTGACTTATAAACCACAATTGCTTGATTGAATAACTTTTCATAACCAAACCATATGTATTCTATGACAGCCATGTGAGTAAGCCTTTGAACTTGAAATGACCAACCTAAAGTCATATTCTGAGTCCTATGCCACAAGCAGCCTTCTTAACATCAACCAAGTCCACAATAAAAAAAAATAAAAAAAAAGCTCTTCCTTTCGACTCCATCCCGTTTAAACGTGCCCCTGCCTTCATCAACACCCTATCGCACAGTCTGCGAGCTTGTAGTGATTATGTCCTCAGTGCTTTCTGTGCCCTGTGAAAAGTCAGTGAGGTAAAAGACTCACAGCTTGGCACACTCGTCCCAGTGGTTTAGATATTCGGCCGCGTGCTCATCGTCATATGTGGTGAGACACCGAGGGCACTGCAGTTCAGCGGCTCCCTGTGGCGCAGTGTTACTGATAGTCCTTTTTGAGCTTGCTTCTGGGGGACTGTTCCTTAGTGGTTCTGCAGTGTCTGTTTGTCGGGGAACTTTTTTAAGGCCCATGTGAAGTCGGCGTGAGGATGAGGCGTCTTGGACGCTCTGCATGATGAAGAAACAAGGCATGTTATTAGATTGAAATGGCCTTTGGATTAAAAAAAAAACAAAAAAAACTCATGCTTGTTGGGTTATGCTTGGGTTATCTCTATTGTAGAAACGTTACAGATCTTATTGTGAATGAATCATCCGTGTGTGTGTGTGTGTATATATATATATATATATAATTAATTATTTATTTTATTATTATTATTATATTTTATTTTATTTCATTTTTTTTTGTTACCAAGTAATGTTTAATAAAAATGTCATAATGACAGACTTTTCTCTATGATGTATGCTAGACTTTATTGTCTGCTTTAATTATTGAGTGCAAAGTCCACATCTTTTGATAATCCATTGCACTTGGATGTGTGTGTGTATATATATATATATATATATATATATATATATATATATATATATATATATATATATATATATATATATAATAAATAAATAAATGTAAGAGAGGATCTACTCCATTTTTTTGTTGCTACTCCAATTTCATTGTGACTTAAAAAAACACAAATTTAAAAACAATATATATTTATAAGTATTCAATAATACAATAAGTATTTTTGAAAAGCTTTTTTTTTAAATATCATGAATTATTAATTCAAAATATCATGCTGTTTGGGTTTAGTAGTAAATAATACAGAAAAGGAAGGAAAAAATTGCTTTAAAGAATTATTTAAAACAATGTTTTAATTAAGAAATTTTTGTCAAATATCCTGAATTATTCATTCGTATTTCGGGGAGTTGCACCACATTACATCTTACATACCGAACTAATCTTGTCACAAAGATTAAACATTTTCTTTTCAAGACTATAATTATTATTTCATGATTTCAAATTTCATTAAGTTTAAATTTTAAATTTAAAATGTAATTTAATTTTACATGATACATGCCTGAGTGCGTATTTGCAGTTGAAGTCGCCCAACTTCATCTTGAAGGTCCAGGATTTTACCCTGAGCCCTCTCTCGGTCAGCCCTCTCCGATTTGAAGTCCTCAATATAGGCCAGAACCTATGAGATTACAAGGGAAGGACTTGGTTTATGGGCAGCAAACCAAACAAATTATTTCTCATCTTTGTTGTGGCAAAAATACACTGACTTCCTGTTTAAGAGGAATTCAAATTCTACTAGTTGAACTGATACAGACCTGCTGCTCAAGCATCTGAATGCGCTCCTGGTCTCTTCTTCTATTGTCATCCCTCTCTCTGCAGAGTCTCTCGCACTCCATCATCCTGTCCTGCAGGAGGCCGTTGAGCCGTGCGATCTCCTGCTGGAACAAAGCCATGCTGCCCGCAGCCTGAGTTTGGGTCAGGGTCGGACCTGCAGATGCCAGACCGTTTGACTCTTTCAACTTTTGACACAAACCCCTCACGTACTCCTCTCTACTGGAGTCATACTTCTGCCACTTTGAGTTTAAACTTTCCACCTGAGATGGAACAAAAACGTATATTTATGAAAAAAAGGTCATGACATTTTCCAGGAATATTTTTACATTGTTGTTTATTTCCGTAAAATGTACTGAGTGACATTTTCTGACAAATGTCAGTAATCATGTGATCCTTACATAGGCAACTCTCTTTTTAAGCTGGTCATTCTCCTCTTCTAACTTGCTGATGATGACATTTAGATGGGGTATTTCAGGGGAATCTTTTGTCTTATGAAGATACAAAAATGCAAGGTCAAATATAATTGTTAAACAGCAATTTCTAAGTTTTTTTAAAAGATGGTCCAGATTTTGTAGAATGCTGATAGTTTCCAACACACCTCATTAACTTGAGCTCTCTGATCGGTCATGGCTGTCTTGCTTTTGTCTTTCTCCATGTGCCCCAAAAGCTCCTGGCACACCTGCAAGGTGGCCCCCAGTTGGGCCCTCAACTGCTCTGCTTCCTCAGCAAGAGAGTTGCAAAGGACGGCCCTGGTGGCCTGTGTCCGATTTCTTTCGGCCAAGGTGGTGCGGAGTTGCTGGATCTCCCTCTCTTTCTCCTGCTCGGGCCTTTCCCTGATGGTCTTCAGCTCGTGATCCTTCTCCTTCAACTTTTCTTGCAATAGCTGAATCTCCTGGAACAAGCAAACAGTCAGGAGACTCTCTCATGCAGTTCAGGTGAACGTTAACAACAATGCACTTTAATGCACTTGTTTCGCCACAGCTCAAGCACAAGTATCCAAATACTATCAAAGGCAAACAAACCAGTACAAATCTGCAGAAACACATCTTAAAACATGATAAACTGATTTGCTGGTCAGGCTTATCTGCTTGGATTTTGGGCATTTCAAATGATCACTCTGAAAGACCACCTTAAACCATTAAAAAATATATGTAATAATAATAATAATATATATATATATATATATATATATATATATATATATCACAATATGTATTATGATGTTTTCTTGAGTAAGGAATTTAAATACTTTACAGAGAAGATTATCTACAGTACTTTAGGGTTGTTGGCAAGAAAAAAAAAATGACGTTATATTGCATAGAAGTAGGAACACAAGTGAGAAATGTGTTGTAACTTACTGTTTTACAGGTTTCCAATCTCTGGGCGGTGTCCGCCTCTGATTCCATGAGTTTTTGCTTTAATTTGCAAATTTCCTTACACAAACTCTCGATTAGAGATTTCGACGGCCCTACAATATAAGGGTCATCTCCCTCATTGACCAAGGTTTTCTCATACTTCCCCAGTCTTGCCTTTAAATCGGCGATAATTCCGTCTTTGGATGTAACCAAGTGATTTAAACGAGCAATTTCTTGTTGTGTTTCGTGGTTAAATGTGTTGAGTGTAGAGCAGCTGCGCAACTTCGCCCTGAGCGCCTCGTTCTCCCTCTTCATCTCATCCATGCTTAACAATCCTCTCGCGCGTTAAAACGAGTGCATAAAGTACGAATTTCCCATAGATTGAACAGGTTTGAGTGTCATAGGCTACAGACGTCTCCTGTAGACCAAAAGCAGAAAGATTCAGCCTGTGAGAGCCTCACTCAATTTCGAAATTATTTTATGAAGAGGGGATTTCCTTGCGGGGACTTCCCCCATCTCAAATTGGGTATATTTTTTTTTTCTCGTACTTTACACAAAACATCGAAAAATAGTTAGGTAACAGTCCCTATTTTGGCATTAAAAGAGGATAACTGTGGAGTCACGTGTGATTTAATTGTGGTTTTACACTTTTTAACGGCAGTTGTCTCTCTTGGTGTCGTATCAGGTTTGGGGAGATCACAGTTCAACTTGACGCCGCCTGGTGCGTGTGCACGAAGAATGCGCGCTACCCTTCCTGTACGCTGACAGTTACGCGACGCGAAAAACAACAACTAGTGTAGACATCTTCCGGATTATAATAGCGACGGTTTAGTTTGACAGTGTAAAAACGGGGTGTATAATGGACTTCAACACGCACGCTTTAGTCATAAAGTCCTCCTGAGGCGTCCACGCGCAAAGCGTGTGAAGGGAGCTGACTGTTGAACTTGGCAAGGTGGCAAAGCTTTCAGATAACTGAAGACTAAGCTTCTATGTCGAAGAATCTAAGGCATGAATGAAATTAGGAGATTTTTTTATTTTTTTTTCACATTTCTAAAGTGACTCCAAAAATTAAGACTGTGATCGGCACCTCATCATTCCAATCCAAACCTGTAGCTTATGTCTTCTGCAGAACACAAAAGAATATTCTGAAGAACCAGAAGCAGACAGCTTTGGTTTCTATTAACTCCCACTGTTTTATATATATATATATATATATTATATTATATATATATATATATATGTATATATGTATATGTATGTATGTATGTATATATATATATATATAT